>OX336394.1:459351839-460613054 GCA_946902985.2 Meconema thalassinum | reverse complement strand
CCCATAGATGACATGATAGTAACTAAGAGGCCATATCGCCCCCATATATAACATGATATTAAGCAGGAGGCCATATCATCCCCATAGATGACATGATAGTAACTAGGAGGCCATATCGCCCCCATAGATGACATGATAGTAAGTAAGAGGCCATATCGCCCCATAGATGACATGATAGTAAGTAAGAGGCCATATCGCCCCCATAGATGACATGATAGTAACTAGGAGGCCATATCGCCCCCATAGATGACATGATAGTAAGTAAGAGGCCATATCGCCCCCATAGATGACATGATAGTAGATAAGAGGCCATATCGCCCCCATATATAACATGATATTAAGCAGGAGGCCATATCATCCCAATAGATGACATGATAGTAACTAGGAGGCCATATCGCCCCCATAGATGACATGATAGTAAGTAAGAGGCCATATCGCCCCCATAGATGACATGATAGTAGATAAGAGGTCATATCGCCCCCATAGATGACATGATAGTAAGTAAGAGGCCATATCGCCCCCATAGATGACATGATAGTAAGTAAGAGGCCATATCGCCCCCATAGATGACATGATAGTAGATAAGAGGCCATATCGCCCCCATAGATGACATGATAGTAAGTAAGAGGCCATATCGCCCCCATAGATGACATGATAGTAGATAAGAGGCCATATCGCCCCATAGATGACATGATAGTAACTAAGAGGCCATATCGCCCCCATAGATGACATGATAGTAACTAAGAGGCCATATCGCCCCCATAGATGACATGATAGTAACTAAGAGGCCATATCGCCCCCATAGATGACATGATAGTAAGTAAGAGGCCATATCGCCCCCATAGATGACATGATAGTAAGTAAGAGGCCATATCGCCCCCATAGATGACATGATAGTAACTAAGAGGCCATATCGCCCCCATAGATGACATGATAGTAACTAAGTGGCCATATCACCCCCATAGATGACATGATAGTAACTAGGAGGCCATATCGCCCCCATAGATGACATGATAGTAACTAAGAGGCCATATCACCCCCATAGATGACATGATAGTAACTAAGAGGCCATATCGCCCCCATAGATGACATGATAGTAACTAAGAGGCCATATCACCCCCATAGATGACATGATAGTAACTAAGAGGCCATATCGCCCCCATAGATGACATGATAGTAACTAAGAGGCCATATCGCCCCCATAGATGACATGATAGTAACTAAGAGGCCATATCACCCCCATAGATGACATGATAGTAACTAGGAGGCCATATCGCCCCCATAGATGACATGATAGTAACTAAGAGGCCATATCACCCCCATAGATGACATGATAGTAACTAAGAGGCCATATCGCCCCCATAGATGACATGATAGTAACTAAGAGGCCATATCACCCCCATAGATGACATGATAGTAACTAAGAGGCCATATCGCCCCCATAGATGACATGATAGTAACTAAGAGGCCATATTGCCCCCATAGATGACATGATAGTAACTAAGAGGCCATATCGCCCCCATAGATGACATGATAGTAACTAAGAGGCCATATCACCCCCATAGATGACATGATAGTAACTAAGAGGCCATATCGCCCCCATAGATGACATGATAGTAACTAAGTGGCCATATCGCCCCCATAGATGACATGATAGTAACTAAGAGGCCATATCGCCCCCATAGATGACATGATAGTAACTAGGAGGCCATATCGCCCCCATAGATGACATGATAGTAACTAAGAGGCCATATCGCCCCCATAGATGACATGATAGTAACTAAGAGGCCATATCGCCCCCATAGATGACATGATAGTAACTAGGAGGCCATATCGCCCCCATATATAACATGATAGTAACTAAGAGGCCATATCGCCCCCATATATAACATGATATTAAGAAGGAGGCCATATCGCCCCCATGTATAACATGATAGTAACTAAGAGGCCATATCGCCCCCATAGATGACATGATAGTAACTAGGAGGCCATATCGCCCCCATATATAACATGATAGTAACTAAGAGGCCATATCGCCCCCATATATAACATGATATTAAGAAGGAGGCCATATCGCCCCCATATATAACATGATAGTAACTAAGAGGCCATATCGCCCCCATATATAACATGATAGTAACTAAGAGGCCATATCGCCCCCATATATAACATGATATTAAGAAGGAGGCCATATCGCCCCCATATATAACATGATAGTAACTAAGAGGCCATATCGCCCCCATAGATGACATGATAGTAACTAAGAGGCCATATCGCCCCCATATATAACATGATAGTAACTAAGAGGCCATATCGCCCCCATATATAACATGATATTAAGAAGGAGGCCATATCGCCCCCATATATAACATGATAGTAACTAAGAGGCCATATCGCCCCCATATATAACATGATATTAAGCAGGAGGCCATATCATCCCCATAGATGACATGATAGTAACTAGGAGGCCATATCGCCCCCATAGATGACATGATAGTAAGTAAGAGGCCATATCGCCCCCATAGATGACATGATAGTAAGTAAGAGGCCATATCGCCCCCATAGATGACATGATAGTAACTAGGAGGCCATATCGCCCCCATAGATGACATGATAGTAGATAAGAGGCCATATCGCCCCCATAGATGACATGATAGTAACTAAGAGGCCATATCGCCCCCATATATAACATGATATTAAGCAGGAGGCCATATCATCCCCATAGATGACATGATAGTAACTAAGAGGCCATATCGCCCCCATATATAACATGATATTAAGCAGGAGGCCATATCATCCTCATAGATGACATGATAGTAACTAGGAGGCCATATCGCCCCCATAGATGACATGATAGTAAGTAAGAGGCCATATCGCCCCCATAGATGACATGATAGTAAGTAAGAGGCCATATCGCCCCCATAGATGACATGATAGTAACTAGGAGGCCATATCGCCCCCATAGATGACATGATAGTAAGTAAGAGGCCATATCGCCCCCATAGATGACATGATAGTAGATAAGAGGCCATATCGCCCCCATATATAACATGATATTAAGCAGGAGGCCATATCATCCCCATAGATGACATGATAGTAACTAGGAGGCCATATCGCCCCCATAGATGACATGATAGTAAGTAAGAGGCCATATCGCCCCCATAGATGACATGATAGTAGATAAGAGGCCATATCAGCCCCATAGATGACATGATAGTAAGTAAGAGGCCATATCGCCCCCATAGATGACATGATAGTAAGTAAGAGGCCATATCGCTCCCATAGATGACATGATAGTAGATAAGAGGCCATATCGCCCCCATAGATGACATGATAGTAAGTAAGAGGCCATATCGCCCCCATAGATGACATGATAGTAGATAAGAGGCCATATCGCCCCATAGATGACATGATAGTAACTAAGAGGCCATATCGCCCCCATAGATGACATGATAGTAACTAAGAGGCCATATCGCCCCCATAGATGACATGATAGTAACTAAGAGGCCATATCGCCCCCATAGATGACATGATAGTAAGTAAGAGGCCATATCGCCCCCATAGATGACATGATAGTAAGTAAGAGGCCATATCGCCCCCATAGATGACATGATAGTAACTAAGAGGCCATATCGCCCCCATAGATGACATGATAGTAACTAAGAGGCCATATCACCCCCATAGATGACATGATAGTAACTAGGAGGCCATATCGCCCCCATAGATGACATGATAGTAACTAAGAGGCCATATCACCCCCATAGATGACATGATAGTAACTAAGAGGCCATATCGCCCCCATAGATGACATGATAGTAACTAAGAGGCCATATCACCCCCATAGATGACATGATAGTAACTAAGAGGCCATATCGCCCCCATAGATGACATGATAGTAACTAAGAGGCCATATCGCCCCCATAGATGACATGATAGTAAGTAAGAGGCCATATCGCCCCCATAGATGACATGATAGTAACTAGGAGGCCATATCGCCCCCATAGATGACATGATAGTAAGTAAGAGGCCATATCGCCCCCATAGATGACATGATAGTAGATAAGAGGCCATATCGCCCCCATATATAACATGATATTAAGCAGGAGGCCATATCATCCCCATAGATGACATGATAGTAACTAGGAGGCCATATCGCCCCCATAGATGACATGATAGTAAGTAAGAGGCCATATCGCCCCCATAGATGACATGATAGTAGATAAGAGGCCATATCGCCCCCATAGATGACATGATAGTAAGTAAGAGGCCATATCGCCCCCATAGATGACATGATAGTAAGTAAGAGGCCATATCGCCCCCATAGAGACATGATAGTAGATAAGAGGCCATATCGCCCCCATATATAACATGATATTAAGCAGGAGGCCATATCATCCCAATAGATGACATGATAGTAACTAGGAGGCCATATCGCCCCCATAGATGACATGATAGTAAGTAAGAGGCCATATCGCCCCCATAGATGACATGATAGTAGATAAGAGGCCATATCGCCCCCATAGATGACATGATAGTAAGTAAGAGGCCATATCGCCCCCATAGATGACATGATAGTAAGTAAGAGGCCATATCGCCCCCATAGATGACATGATAGTAGATAAGAGGCCATATCGCCCCCATAGATGACATGATAGTAAGTAAGAGGCCATATCGCCCCCATAGATGACATGATAGTAGATAAGAGGCCATATCGCCCCATAGATGACATGATAGTAACTAAGAGGCCATATCGCCCCCATAGATGACATGATAGTAACTAAGAGGCCATATCGCCCCCATAGATGACATGATAGTAACTAAGAGGCCATATCGCCCCCATAGATGACATGATAGTAAGTAAGAGGCCATATCGCCCCCATAGATGACATGATAGTAAGTAAGAGGCCATATCGCCCCCATAGATGACATGATAGTAACTAAGAGGCCATATCGCCCCCATAGATGACATGATAGTAACTAAGTGGCCATATCACCCCCATAGATGACATGATAGTAACTAGGAGGCCATATCGCCCCCATAGATGACATGATAGTAACTAAGAGGCCATATCACCCCCATAGATGACATGATAGTAACTAAGAGGCCATATCGCCCCCATAGATGACATGATAGTAACTAAGAGGCCATATCACCCCCATAGATGACATGATAGTAACTAAGAGGCCATATCGCCCCCATAGATGACATGATAGTAACTAAGAGGCCATATCGCCCCCATAGATGACATGATAGTAACTAAGAGGCCATATCACCCCCATAGATGACATGATAGTAACTAGGAGGCCATATCGCCCCCATAGATGACATGATAGTAACTAAGAGGCCATATCACCCCCATAGATGACATGATAGTAACTAAGAGGCCATATCGCCCCCATAGATGACATGATAGTAACTAAGAGGCCATATCACCCCCATAGATGACATGATAGTAACTAAGAGGCCATATCGCCCCCATAGATGACATGATAGTAACTAAGAGGCCATATCGCCCCCATAGATGACATGATAGTAACTAAGAGGCCATATCGCCCCCATAGATGACATGATAGTAACTAAGAGGCCATATCACCCCCATAGATGACATGATAGTAACTAAGAGGCCATATCGCCCCCATAGATGACATGATAGTAACTAAGAGGCCATATCGCCCCCATAGATGACATGATAGTAACTAAGAGGCCATATCGCCCCCATAGATGACATGATAGTAACTAGGAGGCCATATCGCCCCCATAGATGACATGATAGTAACTAAGAGGCCATATCGCCCCCATAGATGACATGATAGTAACTAAGAGGCCATATCGCCCCCATAGATGACATGATAGTAACTAGGAGGCCATATCGCCCCCATATATAACATGATAGTAACTAAGAGGCCATATCGCCACCATATATAACATGATATTAAGAAGGAGGCCATATCGCCCCCATGTATAACATGATAGTAACTAAGAGGCCATATCGCCCCCATAGATGACATGATAGTAACTAGGAGGCCATATCGCCCCCATATATAACATGATAGTAACTAAGAGGCCATATCGCCCCCATATATAACATGATATTAAGAAGGAGGCCATATCGCCCCCATATATAACATGATAGTAACTAAGAGGCCATATCGCCCCCATATATAACATGATAGTAACTAAGAGGCCATATCGCCCCCATATATAACATGATATTAAGAAGGAGGCCATATCGCCCCCATATATAACATGATAGTAACTAAGAGGCCATATCGCCCCCATAGATGACATGATAGTAACTAAGAGGCCATATCGCCCCCATATATAACATGATAGTAACTAAGAGGCCATATCGCCCCCATATATAACATGATATTAAGAAGGAGGCCATATCGCCCCCATATATAACATGATAGTAACCAAGAGGCCATATCGCCCCCATATATAACATGATATTAAGCAGGAGGCCATATCATCCCCATAGATGACATGATAGTAACTAGGAGGCCATATCGCCCCCATAGATGACATGATAGTAAGTAAGAGGCCATATCGCCCCCATAGATGACATGATAGTAAGTAAGAGGCCATATCGCCCCCATAGATGACATGATAGTAACTAGGAGGCCATATCGCCCCCATAGATGACATGATAGTAGATAAGAGGCCATATCGCCCCCATAGATGACATGATAGTAACTAAGAGGCCATATCGCCCCCATATATAACATGATATTAAGCAGGAGGCCATATCATCCCCATAGATGACATGATAGTAACTAAGAGGCCATATCGCCCCCATATATAACATGATATTAAGCAGGAGGCCATATCATCCCCATAGATGACATGATAGTAACTAGGAGGCCATATCGCCCCCATAGATGACATGATAGTAAGTAAGAGGCCATATCGCCCCCATAGATGACATGATAGTAAGTAAGAGGCCATATCGCCCCCTTAGATGACATGATAGTAACTAGGAGGCCATATCGCCCCCATAGATGACATGATAGTAAGTAAGAGGCCATATCGCCCCCATAGATGACATGATAGTAGATAAGAGGCCATATCGCCCCCATATATAACATGATATTAAGCAGGAGGCCATATCATCCCCATAGATGACATGATAGTAACTAGGAGGCCATATCGCCCCCATAGATGACATGATAGTAAGTAAGAGGCCATATCGCCCCCATAGATGACATGATAGTAGATAAGAGGCCATATCGCCCCCATAGATGACATGATAGTAAGTAAGAGGCCATATCGCCCCCATAGATGACATGATAGTAAGTAAGAGGCCATATCGCCCCCATAGATGACATGATAGTAGATAAGAGGCCATATCGCCCCCATAGATGACATGATAGTAAGTAAGAGGCCATATCGCCCCCATAGATGACATGATAGTAGATAAGAGGCCATATCGCCCCATAGATGACATGATAGTAACTAAGAGGCCATATCGCCCCCATAGATGACATGATAGTAACTAAGAGGCCATATCGCCCCCATAGATGACATGATAGTAACTAAGAGGCCATATCGCCCCCATAGATGACATGATAGTAAGTAAGAGGCCATATCGCCCCCATAGATGACATGATAGTAAGTAAGAGGCCATATCGCCCCCATAGATGACATGATAGTAACTAAGAGGCCATATCGCCCCCATAGATGACATGATAGTAACTAAGAGGCCATATCACCCCCATAGATGACATGATAGTAACTAGGAGGCCATATCGCCCCCATAGATGACATGATAGTAACTAAGAGGCCATATCACCCCCATAGATGACATGATAGTAACTAAGAGGCCATATCGCCCCCATAGATGACATGATAGTAACTAAGAGGCCATATCACCCCCATAGATGACATGATAGTAACTAAGAGGCCATATCGCCCCCATAGATGACATGATAGTAACTAAGAGGCCATATCGCCCCCATAGATGACATGATAGTAACTAAGAGGCCATATCACCCCCATAGATGACATGATAGTAACTAGGAGGCCATATCGCCCCCATAGATGACATGATAGTAACTAAGAGGCCATATCACCCCCATAGATGACATGATAGTAACTAAGAGGCCATATCGCCCCCATAGATGACATGATAGTAACTAAGAGGCCATATCGCCCCCATAGATGACATGATAGTAACTAAGAGGCCATATCGCCCCCATAGATGACATGATAGTAACTAAGAGGCCATATCACCCCCATAGATGACATGATAGTAACTAAGAGGCCATATCGCCCCCATAGATGACATGATAGTAACTAAGAGGCCATATCGCCCCCATAGATGACATGATAGTAACTAAGAGGCCATATCGCCCCCATAGATGACATGATAGTAACTAGGAGGCCATATCGCCCCCATAGATGACATGATAGTAACTAAGAGGCCATATCGCCCCCATAGATGACATGATAGTAACTAAGAGGCCATATCGCCCCCATAGATGACATGATAGTAACTAAGAGGCCATATCGCCCCCATAGATGACATGATAGTAACTAAGAGGCCATATCGCCCCCATATATAACATGATATTAAGAAGGAGGCCATATCGCCCCCATATATAACATGATAGTAACTAAGAGGCCATATCACCCCCATAGATGACATGATAGTAACTAAGAGGCCATATCGCCCCCATAGATGACATGATAGTAACTAAGAGGCCATATCGCCCCCATAGATGACATGATAGTAACTAAGAGGCCATATCGCCCCCATAGATGACATGATAGTAACTAGGAGGCCATATCGCCCCCATAGATGACATGATAGTAACTAAGAGGCCATATCGCCCCCATAGATGACATGATAGTAACTAAGAGGCCATATCGCCCCCATAGATGACATGATAGTAACTAGGAGGCCATATCGCCCCCATATATAACATGATAGTAACTAAGAGGCCATATCGCCCCCATATATAACATGATATTAAGAAGGAGGCCATATCGCCCCCATATATAACATGATAGTAACTAAGAGGCCATATCGCCCCCATAGATGACATGATAGTAACTAGGAGGCCATATCGCCCCATATATAACATGATAGTAACTAAGAGGCCATATCGCCCCCATATATAACATGATATTAAGAAGGAGGCCATATCGCCCCCATATATAACATGATAGTAACTAAGAGGCCATATCGCCCCCATATATAACATGATAGTAACTAAGAGGCCATATCGCCCCCATATATAACATGATAGTAACTAAGAGGCCATATCGCCCCCATATATAACATGATATTAAGAAGGAGGCCATATCGCCCCCATATATAACATGATAGTAACTAAGAGGCCATATCGCCCCCATAGATGACATGATAGTAACTAAGAGGCCATATCATCCCCATAGATGACATGATAGTAACTAGGAGGCCATATCGCCCCCATAGATGACATGATAGTAAGTAAGAGGCCATATCGCCCCCATAGATGACATGATAGTAGATAAGAGGCCATATCGCCCCCATAGATGACATGATAGTAAGTAAGAGGCCATATCGCCCCCATAGATGACATGATAGTAAGTAAGAGGCCATATCGCCCCCATAGATGACATGATAGTAGATAAGAGGCCATATCGCCCCCATAGATGACATGATAGTAAGTAAGAGGCCATATCGCCCCCATAGATGACATGATAGTAGATAAGAGGCCATATCGCCCCATAGATGACATGATAGTAACTAAGAGGCCATATCGCCCCCATAGATGACATGATAGTAACTAAGAGGCCATATCGCCCCCATAGATGACATGATAGTAACTAAGAGGCCATATCGCCCCCATAGATGACATGATAGTAAGTAAGAGGCCATATCGCCCCCATAGATGACATGATAGTAAGTAAGAGGCCATATCGCCCCCATAGATGACATGATAGTAACTAAGAGGCCATATCGCCCCCATAGATGACATGATAGTAACTAAGAGGCCATATCACCCCCATAGATGACATGATAGTAACTAGGAGGCCATATCGCCCCCATAGATGACATGATAGTAACTAAGAGGCCATATCACCCCCATAGATGACATGATAGTAACTAAGAGGCCATATCGCCCCCATAGATGACATGATAGTAACTAAGAGGCCATATCACCCCCATAGATGACATGATAGTAACTAAGAGGCCATATCGCCCCCATAGATGACATGATAGTAACTAAGAGGCCATATCGCCCCCATAGATGACATGATAGTAACTAAGAGGCCATATCACCCCCATAGATGACATGATAGTAACTAGGAGGCCATATCGCCCCCATAGATGACATGATAGTAACTAAGAGGCCATATCACCCCCATAGATGACATGATAGTAACTAAGAGGCCATATCGCCCCCATAGATGACATGATAGTAACTAAGAGGCCATATCACCCCCATAGATGACATGATAGTAACTAAGAGGCCATATCGCCCCCATAGATGACATGATAGTAACTAAGAGGCCATATCGCCACCATAGATGACATGATAGTAACTAAGAGGCCATATCGCCCCCATAGATGACATGATAGTAACTAAGAGGCCATATCACCCCCATAGATGACATGATAGTAACTAAGAGGCCATATCGCCCCCATAGATGACATGATAGTAACTAAGAGGCCATATCGCCCCCATAGATGACATGATAGTAACTAAGAGGCCATATCGCCCCCATAGATGACATGATAGTAACTAGGAGGCCATATCGCCCCCATAGATGACATGATAGTAACTAAGAGGCCATATCGCCCCCATAGATGACATGATAGTAACTAAGAGGCCATATCGCCCCCATAGATGACATGATAGTAACTAGGAGGCCATATCGCCCCCATATATAACATGATAGTAACTAAGAGGCCATATCGCCCCCATATATAACATGATATTAAGAAGGAGGCCATATCGCCCCCCATATATAACATGATAGTAACTAAGAGGCCATATCGCCCCCATAGATGACATGATAGTAACTAGGAGGCCATATCGCCCCCATATATAACATGATAGTAACTAAGAGGCCATATCGCCCCCATATATAACATGATATTAAGAAGGAGGCCATATCGCCCCCATATATAACATGATAGTAACTAAGAGGCCATATCGCCCCCATATATAACATGATAGTAACTAAGAGGCCATATCGCCCCCATATATAACATGATATTAAGAAGGAGGCCATATCGCCCCCATATATAACATGATAGTAACTAAGAGGCCATATCGCCCCCATATATAACATGATAGTAACTAAGAGGCCATATCGCCCCCATATATAACATGATATTAAGAAGGAGGCCATATCGCCCCCATATATAACATGATAGTAACTAAGAGGCCATATCGCCCCCATAGATGACATGATAGTAACTAAGAGGCCATATCGCCCCCATATATAACATGATAGTAACTAAGAGGCCATATCGCCCCCATATATAACATGATATTAAGAAGGAGGCCATATCGCCCCCATATATAACATGATAGTAACTAAGAGGCCATATCGCCCCCATATATAACATGATATTAAGCAGGAGGCCATATCATCCCCATAGATGACATGATAGTAACTAGGAGGCCATATCGCCCCCATAGATGACATGATAGTAAGTAAGAGGCCATATCGCCCCCATAGATGACATGATAGTAAGTAAGAGGCCATATCGCCCCCATAGATGACATGATAGTAACTAGGAGGCCATATCGCCCCCATAGATGACATGATAGTAGATAAGAGGCCATATCGCCCCCATAGATGACATGATAGTAACTAAGAGGCCATATCGCCCCCATATATATCATGATATTAAGCAGGAGGCCATATCATCCCCATAGATGACATGATAGTAACTAAGAGGCCATATCGCCCCCATATATAACATGATATTATGCAGGAGGCCATATCATCCCCATAGATGACATGATAGTAACTAGGAGGCCATATCGCCCCCATAGATGACATGATAGTAAGTAAGAGGCCATATCGCCCCCATAGATGACATGATAGTAAGTAAGAGGCCATATCGCCCCCATAGATGACATGATAGTAACTAGGAGGCCATATCGCCCCCATAGATGACATGATAGTAAGTAAGAGGCCATATCGCCCCCATAGATGACATGATAGTAGATAAGAGGCCATATCGCCCCCATATATAACATGATATTAAGCAGGAGGCCATATCATCCCCATAGATGACATGATAGTAACTAGGAGGCCATATCGCCCCCATAGATGACATGATAGTAAGTAAGAGGCCATATCGCCCCCATAGATGACATGATAGTAGATAAGAGGCCATATCAGCCCCATAGATGACATGATAGTAAGTAAGAGGCCATATCGCCCCCATAGATGACATGATAGTAAGTAAGAGGCCATATCGCTCCCATAGATGACATGATAGTAGATAAGAGGCCATATCGCCCCCATAGATGACATGATAGTAAGTAAGAGGCCATATCGCCCCCATAGATGACATGATAGTAGATAAGAGGCCATATCGCCCCATAGATGACATGATAGTAACTAAGAGGCCATATCGCCCCCATAGATGACATGATAGTAACTAAGAGGCCATATCGCCCCCATAGATGACATGATAGTAACTAAGAGGCCATATCGCCCCCATAGATGACATGATAGTAAGTAAGAGGCCATATCGCCCCCATAGATGACATGATAGTAAGTAAGAGGCCATATCGCCCCCATAGATGACATGATAGTAACTAAGAGGCCATATCGCCCCCATAGATGACATGATAGTAACTAAGAGGCCATATCACCCCCATAGATGACATGATAGTAACTAGGAGGCCATATCGCCCCCATAGATGACATGATAGTAACTAAGAGGCCATATCACCCCCATAGATGACATGATAGTAACTAAGAGGCCATATCGCCCCCATAGATGACATGATAGTAACTAAGAGGCCATATCACCCCCATAGATGACATGATAGTAACTAAGAGGCCATATTGCCCCCATAGATGACATGATAGTAACTAAGAGGCCATATCGCCCCCATAGATGACATGATAGTAAGTAAGAGGCCATATCGCCCCCATAGATGACATGATAGTAACTAGGAGGCCATATCGCCCCCATAGATGACATGATAGTAAGTAAGAGGCCATATCGCCCCCATAGATGACATGATAGTAGATAAGAGGCCATATCGCCCCCATATATAACATGATATTAAGCAGGAGGCCATATCATCCCCATAGATGACATGATAGTAACTAGGAGGCCATATCGCCCCCATAGATGACATGATAGTAAGTAAGAGGCCATATCGCCCCCATAGATGACATGATAGTAGATAAGAGGCCATATCGCCCCCATAGATGACATGATAGTAAGTAAGAGGCCATATCGCCCCCATAGATGACATGATAGTAAGTAAGAGGCCATATCGCCCCCATAGAGACATGATAGTAGATAAGAGGCCATATCGCCCCCATATATAACATGATATTAAGCAGGAGGCCATATCATCCCAATAGATGACATGATAGTAACTAGGAGGCCATATCGCCCCCATAGATGACATGATAGTAAGTAAGAGGCCATATCGCCCCCATAGATGACATGATAGTAGATAAGAGGCCATATCGCCCCCATAGATGACATGATAGTAAGTAAGAGGCCATATCGCCCCCATAGATGACATGATAGTAAGTAAGAGGCCATATCGCCCCCATAGATGACATGATAGTAGATAAGAGGCCATATCGCCCCCATAGATGACATGATAGTAAGTAAGAGGCCATATCGCCCCCATAGATGACATGATAGTAGATAAGAGGCCATATCGCCCCATAGATGACATGATAGTAACTAAGAGGCCATATCGCCCCCATAGATGACATGATAGTAACTAAGAGGCCATATCGCCCCCATAGATGACATGATAGTAACTAAGAGGCCATATCGCCCCCATAGATGACATGATAGTAAGTAAGAGGCCATATCGCCCCCATAGATGACATGATAGTAAGTAAGAGGCCATATCGCCCCCATAGATGACATGATAGTAACTAAGAGGCCATATCGCCCCCATAGATGACATGATAGTAACTAAGTGGCCATATCACCCCCATAGATGACATGATAGTAACTAGGAGGCCATATCGCCCCCATAGATGACATGATAGTAACTAAGAGGCCATATCACCCCCATAGATGACATGATAGTAACTAAGAGGCCATATCGCCCCCATAGATGACATGATAGTAACTAAGAGGCCATATCACCCCCATAGATGACATGATAGTAACTAAGAGGCCATATCGCCCCCATAGATGACATGATAGTAACTAAGAGGCCATATCGCCCCCATAGATGACATGATAGTAACTAAGAGGCCATATCACCCCCATAGATGACATGATAGTAACTAGGAGGCCATATCGCCCCCATAGATGACATGATAGTAACTAAGAGGCCATATCACCCCCATAGATGACATGATAGTAACTAAGAGGCCATATCGCCCCCATAGATGACATGATAGTAACTAAGAGGCCATATCACCCCCATAGATGACATGATAGTAACTAAGAGGCCATATCGCCCCCATAGATGACATGATAGTAACTAAGAGGCCATATCGCCCCCATAGATGACATGATAGTAACTAAGAGGCCATATCGCCCCCATAGATGACATGATAGTAACTAAGAGGCCATATCACCCCCATAGATGACATGATAGTAACTAAGAGGCCATATCGCCCCCATAGATGACATGATAGTAACTAAGAGGCCATATCGCCCCCATAGATGACATGATAGTAACTAAGAGGCCATATCGCCCCCATAGATGACATGATAGTAACTAGGAGGCCATATCGCCCCCATAGATGACATGATAGTAACTAAGAGGCCATATCGCCCCCATAAATGACATGATAGTAACTAAGAGGCCATATCGCCCCCATAGATGACATGATAGTAACTAGGAGGCCATATCGCCCCCATATATAACATGATAGTAACTAAGAGGCCATATCGCCCCCATATATAACATGATATTAAGAAGGAGGCCATATCGCCCCCATGTATAACATGATAGTAACTAAGAGGCCAAATCGCCCCCATAGATGACATGATAGTAACTAGGAGGCCATATCGCCCCCATATATAACATGATAGTAACTAAGAGGCCATATCGCCCCCATATATAACATGATATTAAGAAGGAGGCCATATCGCCCCCATATATAACATGATAGTAACTAAGAGGCCATATCGCCCCCATATATAACATGATAGTAACTAAGAGGCCATATCGCCCCCATATATAACATGATATTAAGAAGGAGGCCATATCGCCCCCATATATAACATGATAGTAACTAAGAGGCCATATCGCCCCCATAGATGACATGATAGTAACTAAGAGGCCATATCGCCCCCATATATAACATGATAGTAACTAAGAGGCCATATCGCCCCCATATATAACATGATATTAAGAAGGAGGCCATATCGCCCCCATATATAACATGATAGTAACTAAGAGGCCATATCGCCCCCATATATAACATGATATTAAGCAGGAGGCCATATCATCCCCATAGATGACATGATAGTAACTAGGAGGCCATATCGCCCCCATAGATGACATGATAGTAAGTAAGAGGCCATATCGCCCCCATAGATGACATGATAGTAAGTAAGAGGCCATATCGCCCCCATAGATGACATGATAGTAACTAGGAGGCCATATCGCCCCCATAGATGACATGATAGTAGATAAGAGGCCATATCGCCCCCATAGATGACATGATAGTAACTAAGAGGCCATATCGCCCCCATATATAACATGATATTAAGCAGGAGGCCATATCATCCCCATAGATGACATGATAGTAACTAAGAGGCCATATCGCCCCCATATATAACATGATATTAAGCAGGAGGCCATATCATCCCCATAGATGACATGATAGTAACTAGGAGGCCATATCGCCCCCATAGATGACATGATAGTAAGTAAGAGGCCATATCGCCCCCATAGATGACATGATAGTAAGTAAGAGGCCATATCGCCCCCTTAGATGACATGATAGTAACTAGGAGGCCATATCGCCCCCATAGATGACATGATAGTAAGTAATAGGCCATATCGCCCCCATAGATGACTTGATAGTAGATAAGAGGCCATATCGCCCCCATATATAACATGATATTAAGCAGGAGGCCATATCATCCCCATAGATGACATGATAGTAACTAGGAGGCCATATCGCCCCCATAGATGACATGATAGTAAGTAAGAGGCCATATCGCCCCCATAGATGACATGATAGTAGATAAGAGGCCATATCGCCCCCATAGATGACATGATAGTAAGTAAGAGGCCATATCGCCCCCATAGATGACATGATAGTAAGTAAGAGGCCATATCGCCCCCATAGATGACATGATAGTAGATAAGAGGCCATATCGCCCCCATAGATGACATGATAGTAAGTAAGAGGCCATATCGCCCCCATAGATGACATGATAGTAGATAAGAGGCCATATCGCCCCATAGATGACATGATAGTAACTAAGAGGCCATATCGCCCCCATAGATGACATGATAGTAACTAAGAGGCCATATCGCCCCCATAGATGACATGATAGTAACTAAGAGGCCATATCGCCCCCATAGATGACATGATAGTAAGTAAGAGGCCATATCGCCCCCATAGATGACATGATAGTAAGTAAGAGGCCATATCGCCCCCATAGATGACATGATAGTAACTAAGAGGCCATATCGCCCCCATAGATGACATGATAGTAACTAAGAGGCCATATCACCCCCATAGATGACATGATAGTAACTAGGAGGCCATATCGCCCCCATAGATGACATGATAGTAACTAAGAGGCCATATCACCCCCATAGATGACATGATAGTAACTAAGAGGCCATATCGCCCCCATAGATGACATGATAGTAACTAAGAGGCCATATCACCCCCATAGATGACATGATAGTAACTAAGAGGCCATATCGCCCCCATAGATGACATGATAGTAACTAAGAGGCCATATCGCCCCCATAGATGACATGATAGTAACTAAGAGGCCATATCACCCCCATAGATGACATGATAGTAACTAGGAGGCCATATCGCCCCCATAGATGACATGATAGTAACTAAGAGGCCATATCACCCCCATAGATGACATGATAGTAACTAAGAGGCCATATCGCCCCCATAGATGACATGATAGTAACTAAGAGGCCATATCACCCCCATAGATGACATGATAGTAACTAAGAGGCCATATCGCCCCCATAGATGACATGATAGTAACTAAGAGGCCATATCGCCCCCATAGATGACATGATAGTAACTAAGAGGCCATATCGCCCCCATAGATGACATGATAGTAACTAAGAGGCCATATCACCCCCATAGATGACATGATAGTAACTAAGAGGCCATATCGCCCCCATAGATGACATGATAGTAACTAAGAGGCCATATCGCCCCCATAGATGACATGATAGTAACTAAGAGGCCATATCGCCCCCATAGATGACATGATAGTAACTAGGAGGCCATATCGCCCCCATAGATGACATGATAGTAACTAAGAGGCCATATCGCCCCCATAGATGACATGATAGTAACTAAGAGGCCATATCGCCCCCATAGATGACATGATAGTAACTAAGAGGCCATATCGCCCCCATAGATGACATGATAGTAACTAAGAGGCCATATCGCCCCCATATATAACATGATATTAAGAAGGAGGCCATATCGCCCCCATATATAACATGATAGTAACTAAGAGGCCATATCACCCCCATAGATGACATGATAGTAACTAAGAGGCCATATCGCCCCCATAGATGACATGATAGTAACTAAGGGGCCATATCGCCCCCATAGATGACATGATAGTAACTAAGAGGCCATATCGCCCCCATAGATGACATGATAGTAACTAGGAGGCCATATCGCCCCCATAGATGACATGATAGTAACTAAGAGGCCATATCGCCCCCATAGATGACATGATAGTAACTAAGAGGCCATATCGCCCCCATAGATGACATGATAGTAACTAGGAGGCCATATCGCCCCCATATATAACATGATAGTAACTAAGAGGCCATATCGCCCCCATATATAACATGATATTAAGAAGGAGGCCATATCGCCCCCATATATAACATGATAGTAACTAAGAGGCCATATCGCCCCCATAGATGACATGATAGTAACTAGGAGGCCATATCGCCCCATATATAACATGATAGTAACTAAGAGGCCATATCGCCCCCATATATAACATGATATTAAGAAGGAGGCCATATCGCCCCCATATATAACATGATAGTAACTAAGAGGCCATATCGCCCCCATATATAACATGATAGTAACTAAGAGGCCATATCGCCCCCATATATAACATGATAGTAACTAAGAGGCCATATCGCCCCCATATATAACATGATATTAAGAAGGAGGCCATATCGCCCCCATATATAACATGATAGTAACTAAGAGGCCATATCGCCCCCATAGATGACATGATAGTAACTAAGAGGCCATATCATCCCCATAGATGACATGATAGTAACTAGGAGGCCATATCGCCCCCATAGATGACATGATAGTAAGTAAGAGGCCATATCGCCCCCATAGATGACATGATAGTAGATAAGAGGCCATATCGCCCCCATAGATGACATGATAGTAAGTAAGAGGCCATATCGCCCCCATAGATGACATGATAGTAAGTAAGAGGCCATATCGCCCCCATAGATGACATGATAGTAGATAAGAGGCCATATCGCCCCCATAGATGACATGATAGTAAGTAAGAGGCCATATCGCCCCCATAGATGACATGATAGTAGATAAGAGGCCATATCGCCCCATAGATGACATGATAGTAACTAAGAGGCCATATCGCCCCCATAGATGACATGATAGTAACTAAGAGGCCATATCGCCCCCATAGATGACATGATAGTAACTAAGAGGCCATATCGCCCCCATAGATGACATGATAGTAAGTAAGAGGCCATATCGCCCCCATAGATGACATGATAGTAAGTAAGAGGCCATATCGCCCCCATAGATGACATGATAGTAACTAAGAGGCCATATCGCCCCCATAGATGACATGATAGTAACTAAGAGGCCATATCACCCCCATAGATGACATGATAGTAACTAGGAGGCCATATCGCCCCCATAGATGACATGATAGTAACTAAGAGGCCATATCACCCCCATAGATGACATGATAGTAACTAAGAGGCCATATCGCCCCCATAGATGACATGATAGTAACTAAGAGGCCATATCACCCCCATAGATGACATGATAGTAACTAAGAGGCCATATCGCCCCCATAGATGACATGATAGTAACTAAGAGGCCATATCGCCCCCATAGATGACATGATAGTAACTAAGAGGCCATATCACCCCCATAGATGACATGATAGTAACTAGGAGGCCATATCGCCCCCATAGATGACATGATAGTAACTAAGAGGCCATATCACCCCCATAGATGACATGATAGTAACTAAGAGGCCATATCGCCCCCATAGATGACATGATAGTAACTAAGAGGCCATATCACCCCCATAGATGACATGATAGTAACTAAGAGGCCATATCGCCCCCATAGATGACATGATAGTAACTAAGAGGCCATATCGCCACCATAGATGACATGATAGTAACTAAGAGGCCATATCGCCCCCATAGATGACATGATAGTAACTAAGAGGCCATATCACCCCCATAGATGACATGATAGTAACTAAGAGGCCATATCGCCCCCATAGATGACATGATAGTAACTAAGAGGCCATATCGCCCCCATAGATGACATGATAGTAACTAAGAGGCCATATCGCCCCCATAGATGACATGATAGTAACTAGGAGGCCATATCGCCCCCATAGATGACATGATAGTAACTAAGAGGCCATATCGCCCCCATAGATGACATGATAGTAACTAAGAGGCCATATCGCCCCCATAGATGACATGATAGTAACTAGGAGGCCATATCGCCCCCATATATAACATGATAGTAACTAAGAGGCCATATCGCCCCCATATATAACATGATATTAAGAAGGAGGCCATATCGCCCCCATATATAACATGATAGTAACTAAGAGGCCATATCGCCCCCATAGATGACATGATAGTAACTAGGAGGCCATATCGCCCCCATATATAACATGATAGTAACTAAGAGGCCATATCGCCCCCATATATAACATGATATTAAGAAGGAGGCCATATCGCCCCCATATATAACATGATAGTAACTAAGAGGCCATATCGCCCCCATATATAACATGATAGTAACTAAGAGGCCATATCGCCCCCATATATAACATGATATTAAGAAGGAGGCCATATCGCCCCCATATATAACATGATAGTAACTAAGAGGCCATATCGCCCCCATAGATGACATGATAGTAAGTAAGAGGCCATATCGCCCCCATAGATGACATGATAGTAAGTAAGAGGCCATATCGCCCCCATAGATGACATGATAGTAAGTAAGAGGCCATATCGCCCCCATAGATGACATGATAGTAACTAGGAGGCCATATCGCCCCCATAGATGACATGATAGTAGATAAGAGGCCATATCGCCCCCATAGATGACATGATAGTAGATAAGAGGCCATATCGCCCCCATAGATGACATGATAGTAAGTAAGAGGCCATATCGCCCCCATAGATGACATGATAGTAAGTAAGAGGCCATATCGCCCCCATAGATGACATGATAGTAACTAGGAGGCCATATCGCCCCCATAGATGACATGATAGTAGATAAGAGGCCATATCGCCCCCATAGATGACATGATAGTAACTAAGAGGCCATATCGCCCCCATATATAACATGATATTAAGCAGGAGGCCATATCATCCCCATAGATGACATGATAGTAACTAGGAGGCCATATCGCCCCCATAGATGACATGATAGTAAGTAAGAGGCCATATCGCCCCCATAGATGACATGATAGTAAGTAAGAGGCCATATCGCCCCCATAGATGACATGATAGTAACTAGGAGGCCATATCGCCCCCATAGATGACATGATAGTAGATAAGAGGCCATATCGCCCCCATAGATGACATGATAGTAACTAAGAGGCCATATCGCCCCCATATATAACATGATATTAAGCAGGAGGCCATATCATCCCCATAGATGACATGATAGTAACTAAGAGGCCATATCGCCCCCATATATAACATGATATTAAGCAGGAGGCCATATCATCCCCATAGATGACATGATAGTAACTAGGAGGCCATATCGCCCCCATAGATGACATGATAGTAAGTAAGAGGCCATATCGCCCCCATAGATGACATGATAGTAAGTAAGAGGCCATATCGCCCCCATAGATGACATGATAGTAACTAGGAGGCCATATCGCCCCCATAGATGACATGATAGTAAGTAAGAGGCCATATCGCCCCCATAGATGACATGATAGTAGATAAGAGGCCATATCGCCCCCATATATAACATGATATTAAGCAGGAGGCCATATCATCCCCATAGATGACATGATAGTAACTAGGAGGCCATATCGCCCCCATAGATGACATGATAGTAAGTAAGAGGCCATATCGCCCCCATAGATGACATGATAGTAGATAAGAGGCCATATCGCCCCCATAGATGACATGATAGTAAGTAAGAGGCCATATCGCCCCCATAGATGACATGATAGTAAGTAAGAGGCCATATCGCCCCCATAGATGACATGATAGTAGATAAGAGGCCATATCGCCCCCATAGATGACATGATAGTAAGTAAGAGGCCATATCGCCCCCATAGATGACATGATAGTAGATAAGAGGCCATATCGCCCCTTAGATGACATGATAGTAACTAAGAGGCCATATCGCCCCCATAGATGACATGATAGTAACTAAGAGGCCATATCGCCCCCGCCCCCATAGATGACATGATAGTAACTAAGAGGCCATATCGCCCCCATAGATGACATGATAGTAACTAAGAGGCCATATCACCCCCATAGATGACATGATAGTAACTAGGAGGCCATATCGCCCCCATAGATGACATGATAGTAACTAAGAGGCCATATCGCCCCCATAGATGACATGATAGTAAGTAAGAGGCCATATCGCCCCCATAGATGACATGATAGTAACTAAGAGGCCATATCACCCCCATAGATGACATGATAGTAACTAAGAGGCCATATCGCCCCCATAGATGACATGATAGTAACTAAGAGGCCATATCACCCCCATAGATGACATGATAGTAACTAAGAGGCCATATCGCCCCCATAGATGACATGATAGTAACTAAGAGGCCATATCGCCCCCATAGATGACATGATAGTAACTAAGAGGCCATATCACCCCCATAGATGACATGATAGTAACTAGGAGGCCATATCGCCCCCATAGATGACATGATAGTAACTAAGAGGCCATATCACCCCCATAGATGACATGATAGTAACTAAGAGGCCATATCGCCCCCATAGATGACATGATAGTAACTAAGAGGCCATATCACCCCCATAGATGACATGATAGTAACTAAGAGGCCATATCGCCCCCATAGATGACATGATAGTAACTAAGAGGCCATATCGCCCCCATAGATGACATGATAGTAACTAAGAGGCCATATCGCCCCCATAGATGACATGATAGTAACTAAGAGGCCATATCACCCCCATAGATCACTTGATAGTAACTAAGAGGCCATATCGCCCCCATAGATGACATGATAGTAACTAAGAGGCCATATCGCACCCATAGATGACATGATAGTAACTAAGAGGCCATATCGCCCCCATAGATGACATGATAGTAACTAGGAGGCCATATCGCCCCCATAGATGACATGATAGTAACTAAGAGGCCATATCGCCCCCATAGATGACATGATAGTAACTAAGAGGCCATATCGCCCCCATAGATGACATGATAGTAACTAGGAGGCCATATCGCCCCCATATATAACATGATAGTAACTAAGAGGCCATATCGCCCCCATATATAACATGATATTAAGAAGGAGGCCATATCGCCCCCATATATAACATGATAGTAACTAAGAGGCCATATCGCCCCCATAGATGACATGATAGTAACTAAGAGGCCATATCACCCCCATAGATCACTTGATAGTAACTAAGAGGCCATATCGCCCCCATAGATGACATGATAGTAACTAAGAGGCCATATCGCACCCATAGATGACATGATAGTAACTAAGAGGCCATATCGCCCCCATAGATGACATGATAGTAACTAGGAGGCCATATCGCCCCCATAGATGACATGATAGTAACTAAGAGGCCATATCGCCCCCATAGATGACATGATAGTAACTAAGAGGCCATATCGCCCCCATAGATGACATGATAGTAACTAGGAGGCCATATCGCCCCCATATATAACATGATAGTAACTAAGAGGCCATATCGCCCCCATATATAACATGATATTAAGAAGGAGGCCATATCGCCCCCATATATAACATGATAGTAACTAAGAGGCCATATCGCCCCCATAGATGACATGATAGTAACTAGGAGGCCATATCGCCCCCATATATAACATGATAGTAACTAAGAGGCCATATCGCCCCCATATATAACATGATATTAAGAAGGAGGCCATATCGCCCCCATATATAACATGATAGTAACTAAGAGGCCATATCGCCCCCATATATAACATGATAGTAACTAAGAGGCCATATCGCCCCCATATATAACATGATATTAAGAAGGAGGCCATATCGCCCCCATATATAACATGATAGTAACTAAGAGGCCATATCGCCCCCATAGATGACATGATAGTAACTAAGAGGCCATATCGCCCCCATATATAACATGATAGTAACTAAGAGGCCATATCGCCCCCATATATAACATGATATTAAGAAGGAGGCCATATCGCCCCCATATATAACATGATAGTAACTAAGAGGCCATATCGCCCCCATATATAACATGATATTAAGCAGGAGGCCATATCATCCCCATAGATGACATGATAGTAACTAGGAGGCCATATCGCCCCCATAGATGACATGATAGTAAGTAAGAGGCCATATCGCCCCCATAGATGACATGATAGTAAGTAAGCGACCATATCGCCCCCATAGATGACATGATAGTAACTAGGAGGCCATATCGCCCCCATAGATGACATGATAGTAGATAAGAGGCCATATCGCCCCCATAGATGACATGATAGTAACTAAGAGGCCATATCGCCCCCATATATAACATGATATTAAGCAGGAGGCCATATCATCCCCATAGATGACATGATAGTAAATAAGAGGCCATATCGCCCCCATATATAACATGATATTAAGCAGGAGGCCATATCATCCCCATAGATGACATGATAGTAACTAGGAGGCCATATCGCCCCCATAGATGACATGATAGTAAGTAAGAGGCCATATCGCCCCCATAGATGACATGATAGTAAGTAAGAGGCCATATCGCCCCCATAGATGACATGATAGTAACTAGGAGGCCATATCGCCCCCATAGATGACATGATAGTAAGTAAGAGGCCATATCGCCCCCATAGATGACATGATAGTAGATAAGAGGCCATATCGCCCCCATATATAACATGATATTAAGCAGGAGGCCATATCATCCCCATAGATGACATGATAGTAACTAGGAGGCCATATCGCCCCCATAGATGACATGATAGTAAGTAAGAGGCCATATCGCCCCCATAGATGACATGATAGTAGATAAGAGGCCATATCGCCCCCATAGATGACATGATAGTAAGTAAGAGGCCATATCGCCCCCATAGATGACATGATAGTAAGTAAGAGGCCATATCGCCCCCATAGATGACATGATAGTAGATAAGAGGCCATATCGCCCCCATAGATGACATGATAGTAAGTAAGAGGCCATATCGCCCCCATAGATGACATGATAGTAGATAAGAGGCCATATCGCCCCATAGATGACATGATAGTAACTAAGAGGCCATATCGCCCCCATAGATGACATGATAGTAACTAAGAGGCCATATCGCCCCCATAGATGACATGATAGTAACTAAGAGGCCATATCGCCCCCATAGATGACATGATAGTAAGTAAGAGGCCATATCGCCCCCATAGATGACATGATAGTAAGTAAGAGGCCATATCGCCCCCATAGATGACATGATAGTAACTAAGAGGCCATATCGCCCCCATAGATGACATGATAGTAACTAAGAGGCCATATCACCCCCATAGATGACATGATAGTAACTAGGAGGCCATATCGCCCCCATAGATGACATGATAGTAACTAAGAGGCCATATCACCCCCATAGATGACATGATAGTAACTAAGAGGCCATATCGCCCCCATAGATGACATGATAGTAACTAAGAGGCCATATCACCCCCATAGATGACATGATAGTAACTAAGAGGCCATATCGCCCCCATAGATGACATGATAGTAACTAAGAGGCCATATCGCCCCCATAGATGACATGATAGTAACTAAGAGGCCATATCACCCCCATAGATGACATGATAGTAACTAGGAGGCCATATCGCCCCCATAGATGACATGATAGTAACTAAGAGGCCATATCACCCCCATAGATGACATGATAGTAACTAAGAGGCCATATCGCCCCCATAGATGACATGATAGTAACTAAGAGGCCATATCACCCCCATAGATGACATGATAGTAACTAAGAGGCCATATCGCCCCCATAGATGACATGATAGTAACTAAGAGGCCATAACGCCCCCATAGATGACATGATAGTAACTAAGAGGCCATATCGCCCCCATAGATGACATGATAGTAACTAAGAGGCCATATCACCCCCATAGATGACATGATAGTAACTAAGAGGCCATATCGCCCCCATAGATGACATGATAGTAACTAAGAGGCCATATCGCCCCCATAGATGACATGATAGTAACTAAGAGGCCATATCGCCCCCATAGATGACATGATAGTAACTAGGAGGCCATATCGCCCCCATAGATGACATGATAGTAACTAAGAGGCCATATCGCCCCCATAGATGACATGATAGTAACTAAGAGGCCATATCGCCCCCATAGATGACATGATAGTAACTAAGAGGCCATATCGCCCCCATAGATGACATGATAGTAACTAAGAGGCCATATCGCCCCCATATATAACATGATATTAAGAAGGAGGCCATATCGCCCCCATATATAACATGATAGTAACTAAGAGGCCATATCACCCCCATAGATGACATGATAGTAACTAAGAGGCCATATCGCCCCCATAGATGACATGATAGTAACTAAGAGGCCATATCGCCCCCATAGATGACATGATAGTAACTAAGAGGCCATATCGCCCCCATAGATGACATGATAGTAACTAGGAGGCCATATCGCCCCCATAGATGACATGATAGTAACTAAGAGGCCATATCGCCCCCATAGATGACATGATAGTAACTAAGAGGCCATATCGCCCCCATAGATGACATGATAGTAACTAGGAGGCCATATCGCCCCCATATATAACATGATAGTAACTAAGAGGCCAT
The DNA here is from genome assembly GCA_946902985.2 of Meconema thalassinum. Classification (NCBI taxonomy): domain Eukaryota; kingdom Metazoa; phylum Arthropoda; class Insecta; order Orthoptera; family Tettigoniidae; genus Meconema; species Meconema thalassinum. The sequence continues at coordinate 460,586,389 of OX336394.1, read as the reverse complement.
ATCGCCCCCATATATAACATGATATTAAGAAGGAGGCCATATCGCCCCCATATATAACATGATAGTAACTAAGAGGGCCATATCGCCCCCATAGATGACATGATAGTAACTAGGAGGCCATATCGCCCCCATATATAACATGATAGTAACTAAGAGGCCATATCGCCCCCATATATAACATGATATTAAGAAGGAGGCCATATCGCCCCCATATATAACATGATAGTAACTAAGAGGCCATATCGCCCCCATATATAACATGATAGTAACTAAGAGGCCATATCGCCCCCATATATAACATGATAGTAACTAAGAGGCCATATCGCCCCCATATATAACATGATATTAAGAAGGAGGCCATATCGCCCCCATATATAACATGATAGTAACTAAGAGGCCATATCGCCCCCATAGATGACATGATAGTAACTAAGAGGCCATATCGCCCCCATAGATGACATGATAGTAACTAAGGGGCCATATCGCCCCCATATATTACATGATATTAAGAAGGAGGCCATATCCCCCCCATATATAACATGATAGTAACTAAGAGGCCATATCGCCCCCATAGATGACATGATAGTAACTAAGAGGCCATATCGCCCCCATAGATGACATGATAGTAACTAAGAGGCCATATCGCCCCCATAGATGACATGATAGTAACTAGGAGGCCATATCGCCCCCATATATAACATGATAGTAACTAAGAGGCCATATCGCCCCCATATATAACATGATATTAAGAAGGAGGCCATATCGCCCCCATATATAACATGATAGTAACTAAGAGGCCATATCGCCCCCATAGATGACATGATAGTAACTAGGAGTCCATATCGCCCCCATATATAACATGATAGTAACTAAGAGGCCATATCGCCCCCATATATAACATGATATTAAGAAGGAGGCCATATCGCCCCCATATATAACATGATAGTAACTAAGAGGCCATATCGCCCCCATATATAACATGATAGTAACTAAGAGGCCATATCGCCCCCATATATAACATGATAGTAACTAAGAGGCCATATCGCCCCCATATATAACATGATATTAAGAAGGAGGCCATATCGCCCCCATATATAACATGATAGTAACTAAGAGGCCATATCGCCCCCATAGATGACATGATAGTAACTAAGAGGCCATATCGCCCCCATAGATGACATGATAGTAACTAAGAGGCCATATCGCCCCCATATATTACATGATATTAAGAAGGAGGCCATATCGCCCCCATATATAACATGATATTAAGAAGGAGGCCATATCGCCCCCATATATAACATGATAGTAACTAAGAGGCCATATCGCCCCCATATATAACATGATAGTAACTAAGAGGCCATATCGCCCCCATAGATGACATGATAGTAACTAAGAGGCCATATCGCCCCCATATATAACATGATAGTAACTAAGAGGCCATATCGCCCCCATATATAACATGATAGTAACTAAGAGGCCATACCGCCCCCATATATAACATGATATTAAGAAGGAGGCCATATCGCCCCCATATATAACATGATAGTAACTAAGAGGCCATATCGCCCCCATAGATGACATGATAGTAACTAAGAGGCCATATCGCCCCCATAGATGACATGATAGTAACTAAGAGGCCATATCGCCCCCATAGATGACATGATAGTAAGTAAGAGGCCATATCGCCCCCATAGATGACATGATAGTAAGTAAGAGGCCATATCGCCCCCATAGATGACATGATAGTAACTAAGAGGCCATATCGCCCCCATAGATGACATGATAGTAACTAAGAGGCCATATCACCCCCATAGATGACATGATAGTAACTAGGAGGCCATATCGCCCCCATAGATGACATGATAGTAACTAAGAGGCCATATCACCCCCATAGATGACATGATAGTAACTAAGAGGCCATATCGCCCCCATAGATGACATGATAGTAACTAAGAGGCCATATCACCCCCATAGATGACATGATAGTAACTAAGAGGCCATATCGCCCCCATAGATGACATGATAGTAACTAAGAGGCCATATCGCCCCCATAGATGACATGATAGTAACTAAGAGGCCATATCACCCCCATAGATGACATTATAGTAACTAGGAGGCCATATCGCCCCCATAGATGACATGATAGTAACTAAGAGGCCATATCACCCCCATAGATGACATGATAGTAACTAAGAGGCCATATCGCCCCCATAGATGACATGATAGTAACTAAGAGGCCATATCACCCCCATAGATGACATGATAGTAACTAAGAGGCCATATCGCCCCCATAGATGACATGATAGTAACTAAGAGGCCATATCGCCCCCATAGATGACATGATAGTAACTAAGAGGCCATATCGCCCCCATAGACGAAATGATAGTAACTAAGAGGCCATATCACCCCCATAGATGACATGATAGTAACTAAGAGGCCATATCGCCCCCATAGATGACATGATAGTAACTAAGAGGCCATATCGCCCCCATAGATGACATGATAGTAACTAAGAGGCCATATCGCCCCCATAGATGACATGATAGTAACTAGGAGGCCATATCGCCCCCATAGATGACATGATAGTAACTAAGAGGCCATATCGCCCCCATAGATGACATGATAGTAACTAAGAGGCCATATCGCCCCCATAGATGACATGATAGTAACTAAGAGGCCATATCGCCCCCATAGATGACATGATAGTAACTAAGAGGCCATATCGCCCCCATATATAACATGATATTAAGAAGGAGGCCATATCGCCCCCATATATAACATGATAGTAACTAAGAGGCCATATCACCCCCATAGATGACATGATAGTAACTAAGAGGCCATATCGCCCCCATAGATGACATGATAGTAACTAAGAGGCCATATCACCCCCATAGATGACATGATAGTAACTAAGAGGCCATATCGCCCCCATATATAACATGATATTAAGAAGGAGGCCATATCGCCCCCATATATAACATGATATTAAGAAGGAGGCCATATCGCCCCCATATATAACATGATAGTAACTAAGAGGCCATATCGCCCCCATATATAACATGATAGTAACTAAGAGGCCATATCGCCCCCATATATAACATGATAGTAACTAAGAGGCCATATCGCCCCCATATATAACATGATATTAAGAAGGAGGCCATATCGCCCCCATATATAACATGATAGTAACTAAGAGGCCATATCGCCCCCATAGATGACATGATAGTAACTAAGAGGCCATATCGCCCCCATAGATGACATGATAGTAACTAAGAGGCCATATCGCCCCCATATATAACATGATATTAAGAAGGAGGCCATATCGCCCCCATATATAACATGATAGTAACTAAGAGGCCATATCGCCCCCATAGATGACATGATAGTAACTAAGAGGCCATATCGCCCCCATAGATGACATGATAGTAACTAAGAGGCCATATCGCCCCCATAGATGACATGATAGTAACTAGGAGGCCATATCGCCCCCATATATAACATGATAGTAACTAAGAGGCCATATCGCCCCCATATATAACATGATATTAAGAAGGAGGCCATATCGCCCCCATATATAACATGATAGTAACTAAGAGGCCATATCGCCCCCATAGATGACATGATAGTAACTAGGAGGCCATATCGCCCCCATATATAACATGATAGTAACTAAGAGGCCATATCGCCCCCATATATAACATGATAGTAACTAAGAGGCCATATCGCCCCCATAGATGACATGATAGTAACTAAGAGGCCATATCGCCCCCATATATAACATGATAGTAACTAAGAGGCCATATCGCCCCCATATATAACATGATAGTAACTAAGAGGCCATATCGCCCCCATATATAACATGATATTAAGAAGGAGGCCATATCGCCCCCATATATAACATGATAGTAACTAAGAGGCCATATCGCCCCCATAGATGACATGATAGTAACTAAGAGGCCATATCGCCCCCATAGATGACATGATAGTAACTAAGAGGCCATATCGCCCCCTTATATTACATGATATTAAGAAGGAGGCCATATCGCCCCCATATATAACATGATATTAAGAAGGAGGCCATATCGCCCCCATATATAACATGATAGTAACTAAGAGGCCATATCGCCCCCATATATAACATGATAGTAACTAAGAGGCCATATCGCCCCCATAGATGACATGATAGTAACTAAGAGGCCATATCGCCCCCATATATAACATGATAGTAACTAAGAGGCCATATCGCCCCCATATATAACATGATAGTAACTAAGAGGCCATATCGCCCCCATATATAACATGATATTAAGAAGGAGGCCATATCGCCCCCATATATAACATGATAGTAACTAAGAGGCCATATCGCCCCCATAGATGACATGATAGTAACTAAGAGGCCATATCGCCCCCATAGATGACATGATAGTAACTAAGAGGCCATATCGCCCCCATAGATGACATGATAGTAAGTAAGAGGCCATATCGCCCCCATAGATGACATGATAGTAACTAAGAGGCCATATCGCCCCCATAGATGACATGATAGTAACTAAGAGGCCATATCACCCCCATAGATGACATGATAGTAACTAAGAGGCCATATCGCCCCCATAGATGACATGATAGTAACTAAGAGGCCATATCGCCCCCATAGATGACATGATAGTAACTAAGAGGCCATATCGCCCCCATAGATGACATGATAGTAACTAGGAGGCCATATCGCCCCCATAGATGACATGATAGTAACTAAGAGGCCATATCGCCCCCATAGATGACATGATAGTAACTAAGAGGCCATATCGCCCCCATAGATGACATGATAGTAACTAAGAGGCCATATCGCCCCCATAGATGACATGATAGTAACTAAGAGGCCATATCGCCCCCATATATAACATGATATTAAGAAGGAGGCCATATCGCCCCCATATATAACATGATAGTAACTAAGAGGCCATATCACCCCCATAGATGACATGATAGTAACTAAGAGGCCATATCGCCCCCATAGATGACATGATAGTAACTAAGAGGCCATATCGCCCCCATAGATGACATGATAGTAACTAAGAGGCCATATCGCCCCCATAGATGACATGATAGTAACTAGGAGGCCATATCGCCCCCATAGATGACATGATAGTAACTAAGAGGCCATATCGCCCCCATAGATGACATGATAGTAACTAAGAGGCCATATCGCCCCCATAGATGACATGATAGTAACTAGGAGGCCATATCGCCCCCATATATAACATGATAGTAACTACGAGGCCATATCGCCCCCATATATAACATGATATTAAGAAGGAGGCCATATCGCCCCCATATATAACATGATAGTAACTAAGAGGCCATATCGCCCCCATAGATGACATGATAGTAACTAGGAGGCCATATCGCCCCCATATATAACATGATAGTAACTAAGAGGCCATATCGCCCCCATATATAACATGATATTAAGAAGGAGGCCATATCGCCCCCATATATAACATGATAGTTACTAAGAGGCCATATCGCCCCCATATATAACATGATAGTAACTAAGAGGCCATATCGCCCCCATATATAACATGATAGTAACTAAGAGGCCATATCGCCCCCATATATAACATGATATTAAGAAGGAGGCCATATCGCCCCCATATATAACATGATAGTAACTAAGAGGCCATATCGCCCCCATAGATGACATGATAGTAACTAAGAGGCCATATCGCCCCCATAGATGACATGATAGTAACTAAGAGGCCATATCGCCCCCATATATTACATGATATTAAGAAGGAGGCCATATCGCCCCCATATATAACATGATAGTAACTAAGAGGCCATATCGCCCCCATAGATGACATGATAGTAACTAAGAGGCCATATCGCCCCCATAGATGACATGATAGTAACTAAGAGGCCATATCGCCCCCATAGATGACATGATAGTAACTAGGAGGCCATATCGCCCCCATATATAACATGATAGTAACTAAGAGGCCATATCGCCCCCATATATAACATGATATTAAGAAGGAGGCCATATCGCCCCCATATATAACATGATAGTAACTAAGAGGCCATATCGCCCCCATAGATGACATGATAGTAACTAGGAGTCCATATCGCCCCCATATATAACATGATAGTAACTAAGAGGCCATATCGCCCCCATATATAACATGATATTAAGAAGGAGGCCATATCGCCCCCATATATAACATGATAGTAACTAAGAGGCCATATCGCCCCCATATATAACATGATAGTAACTAAGAGGCCATATCGCCCCCATATATAACATGATAGTAACTAAGAGGCCATATCGCCCCCATATATAACATGATATTAAGAAGGAGGCCATATCGCCCCCATATATAACATGATAGTAACTAAGAGGCCATATCGCCCCCATAGATGACATGATAGTAACTAAGAGGCCATATCGCCCCCATAGATGACATGATAGTAACTAAGAGGCCATATCGCCCCCATATATTACATGATATTAAGAAGGAGGCCATATCGCCCCCATATATAACATGATATTAAGAAGGAGGCCATATCGCCCCCATATATAACATGATAGTAACTAAGAGGCCATATCGCCCCCATATATAACATGATAGTAACTAAGAGGCCATATCGCCCCCATAGATGACATGATAGTAACTAAGAGGCCATATCGCCCCCATATATAACATGATAGTAACTAAGAGGCCATATCGCCCCCATATATAACATGATAGTAACTAAGAGGCCATATCGCCCCCATATATAACATGATATTAAGAAGGAGGCCATATCGCCCCCATATATAACATGATAGTAACTAAGAGGCCATATCGCCCCCATAGATGACATGATAGTAACTAAGAGGCCATATCGCCCCCATAGATGACATGATAGTAACTAAGAGGCCATATCGCCCCCATAGATGACATGATAGTAAGTAAGAGGCCATATCGCCCCCATAGATGACATGATAGTAAGTAAGAGGCCATATCGCCCCCATAGATGACATGATAGTAACTAAGAGGCCATATCGCCCCCATAGATGACATGATAGTAACTAAGAGGCCATATCACCCCCATAGATGACATGATAGTAACTAGGAGGCCATATCGCCCCCATAGATGACATGATAGTAACTAAGAGGCCATATCACCCCCATAGATGACATGATAGTAACTAAGAGGCCATATCGCCCCCATAGATGACATGATAGTAACTAAGAGGCCATATCACCCCCATAGATGACATGATAGTAACTAAGAGGCCATATCGCCCCCATAGATGACATGATAGTAACTAAGAGGCCATATCGCCCCCATAGATGACATGATAGTAACTAAGAGGCCATATCGCCCCCATAGATGAAATGATAGTAACTAAGAGGCCATATCACCCCCATAGATGACATGATAGTAACTAAGAGGCCATATCGCCCCCATAGATGACATGATAGTAACTAAGAGGCCATATCGCCCCCATAGATGACATGATAGTAACTAAGAGGCCATATCGCCCCCATAGATGACATGATAGTAACTAGGAGGCCATATCGCCCCCATAGATGACATGATAGTAACTAAGAGGCCATATCGCCCCCATAGATGACATGATAGTAACTAAGAGGCCATATCGCCCCCATAGATGACATGATAGTAACTAAGAGGCCATATCGCCCCCATAGATGACATGATAGTAACTAAGAGGCCATATCGCCCCCATATATAACATGATATTAAGAAGGAGGCCATATCGCCCCCATATATAACATGATAGTAACTAAGAGGCCATATCACCCCCATAGATGACATGATAGTAACTAAGAGGCCATATCGCCCCCATAGATGACATGATAGTAACTAAGAGGCCATATCACCCCCATAGATGACATGATAGTAACTAAGAGGCCATATCGCCCCCATATATAACATGATATTAAGAAGGAGGCCATATCGCCCCCATATATAACATGATATTAAGAAGGAGGCCATATCGCCCCCATATATAACATGATAGTAACTAAGAGGCCATATCGCCCCCATATATAACATGATAGTAACTAAGAGGCCATATCGCCCCCATATATAACATGATAGTAACTAAGAGGCCATATCGCCCCCATATATAACATGATATTAAGAAGGAGGCCATATCGCCCCCATATATAACATGATAGTAACTAAGAGGCCATATCGCCCCCATAGATGACATGATAGTAACTAAGAGGCCATATCGCCCCCATAGATGACATGATAGTAACTAAGAGGCCATATCGCCCCCATATATTACATGATATTAAGAAGGAGGCCATATCGCCCCCATATATAACATGATAGTAACTAAGAGGCCATATCGCCCCCATAGATGACATGATAGTAACTAAGAGGCCATATCGCCCCCATAGATGACATGATAGTAACTAAGAGGCCATATCGCCCCCATAGATGACATGATAGTAACTAGGAGGCCATATCGCCCCCATATATAACATGATAGTAACTAAGAGGCCATATCGCCCCCATATATAACATGATATTAAGAAGGAGGCCATATCGCCCCCATATATAACATGATAGTAACTAAGAGGCCATATCGCCCCCATAGATGACATGATAGTAACTAGGAGGCCATATCGCCCCCATATATAACATGATAGTAACTAAGAGGCCATATCGCCCCCATATATAACATGATAGTAACTATGAGGCCATATCGCCCCCATAGATGACATGATAGTAACTAAGAGGCCATATCGCCCCCATATATAACATGATAGTAACTAAGAGGCCATATCGCCCCCATATATAACATGATAGTAACTAAGAGGCCATATCGCCCCCATATATAACATGATATTAAGAAGGAGGCCATATCGCCCCCATATATAACATGATAGTAACTAAGAGGCCATATCGCCCCCATAGATGACATGATAGTAACTAAGAGGCCATATCGCCCCCATAGATGACATGATAGTAACTAAGAGGCCATATCGCCCCCTTATATTACATGATATTAAGAAGGAGGCCATATCGCCCCCATATATAACATGATATTAAGAAGGAGGCCATATCGCCCCCATATATAACATGATAGTAACTAAGAGGCCATATCGCCCCCATATATAACATGATAGTAACTAAGAGGCCATATCGCCCCCATAGATGACATGATAGTAACTAAGAGGCCATATCGCCCCCATATATAACATGATAGTAACTAAGAGGCCATATCGCCCCCATATATAACATGATAGTAACTAAGAGGCCATATCGCCCCCATATATAACATGATATTAAGAAGGAGGCCATATCGCCCCCATATATAACATGATAGTAACTAAGAGGCCATATCGCCCCCATAGATGACATGATAGTAACTAAGAGGCCATATCGCCCCCATAGATGACATGATAGTAACTAAGAGGCCATATCGCCCCCATAGATGACATGATAGTAAGTAAGAGGCCATATCGCCCCCATAGATGACATGATAGTAAGTAAGAGGCCATATCGCCCCCATAGATGACATGATAGTAACTAAGAGGCCATATCGCCCCCATAGATGACATGATAGTAACTAAGAGGCCATATCACCCCCATAGATGACATGATAGTAACTAGGAGGCCATATCGCCCCCATAGATGACATGATAGTAACTAAGAGGCCATATCACCCCCAGAGATGACATGATAGTAACTAAGAGGCCATATCGCCCCCATAGATGACATGATAGTAACTAAGAGGCCATATCACCCCCATAGATGACATGATAGTAACTAAGAGGCCATATCGCCCCCATAGATGACATGATAGTAACTAAGAGGCCATATCGCCCCCATAGATGACATGATAGTAACTAAGAGGCCATATCACCCCCATAGATGACATGATAGTAACTAGGAGGCCATATCGCCCCCATAGATGACATGATAGTAACTAAGAGGCCATATCACCCCCATAGATGACATGATAGTAACTAAGAGGCCATATCGCCCCCATAGATGACATGATAGTAACTAAGAGGCCATATCACCCCCATAGATGACATGATAGTAACTAAGAGGCCATATCGCCCCCATAGATGACATGATAGTAACTAAGAGGCCATATCGCCCCCATAGATGACATGATAGTAACTAAGAGGCCATATCGCCCCCATAGATGACATGATAGTAACTAAGAGGCCATATCACCCCCATAGATGACATGATAGTAACTAAGAGGCCATATCGCCCCCATAGATGACATGATAGTAACTAAGAGGCCATATCGCCCCCATAGATGACATGATAGTAACTAAGAGGCCATATCGCCCCCATAGATGACATGATAGTAACTAGGAGGCCATATCGCCCCCATAGATGACATGATAGTAACTAAGAGGCCATATCGCCCCCATAGATGACATGATAGTAACTAAGAGGCCATATCGCCCCCATAGATGACATGATAGTAACTAAGAGGCCATATCGCCCCCATAGATGACATGATAGTAACTAAGAGGCCATATCGCCCCCATATATAACATGATATTAAGAAGGAGGCCATATCGCCCCCATATATAACATGATAGTAACTAAGAGGCCATATCACCCCCATAGATGACATGATAGTAACTAAGAGGCCATATCGCCCCCATATATTACATGATATTAAGAAGGAGGCGATATCAAAACATCGGTAATTTCACCAGCGCTTCATTGTTACGCCATATTTATTACGGTATATCTTCGTTACCGGTAGTAAGAAGTGCATCAGCGTATTCGCTCGACTAGCTTCCACATAATTGAGATATTAAATTCTCAGTTAAACCTGCTGCTCGTTTACATCTGTAGCTTGATGACTGATGAAGAGCTCCCTTCGAATGCTCTATACAAGAAATGTATCAAGTTTCTATGCTGCATGGTTAACGACCTGATATTTACGATCGATTTGAAGCTTAGAATCAGACAAACAGGAGACTATTGCCAAGGGAGAGGATCAATACTGGAACTTGGTTAAGAACAAAGAAGTTGTAAAGTCTCGTGTAACGACAACAGTGTTTAAGTTAACTCAGCTGTATTTCAAGGAGAGAGTCAGAAAAATAAGACAGTGACTAACATTCCCCGGTGGTCCGGGTTCGATTCCCACCTCAGCCATCATTCAAGTGGTTTTCCGAGGTTTCCCATTCCTACTCCAGACAACGGTCACCTCCATCCCAATCCCTGCCTCAATCTATTACAGACACCACAATATTATTGGTTAGCTAACTTACCCAAGTACACGAGGCTGTGTCCAAGACTTTAAACGAAACAACAACAATTTATGATGAATACAAACTTGGGAACTTGACCGCACGCAATGTCGCCCTGTAATATTACATTTACTAATATTACAATAAAAACTTCCGGCCACAGTGGCCGACAGTGCTAATGAGCTGGCATCGGGGTTCAAATCCCACCTCGCCCGTCCTGAAGATGGTTTTCGTGTTTTCCCATTTTCACCACCAGACAAATGCTAGGACGGTTCCTTTCAACAGGCCCACGGTCGATTTCCTTCCGTGACCCTTCCTTAATTAGAGCCAAGTTAACGGTTACATGTGTGTCCAGCTCCAGACATCGTCCTTGCGACGGTAGAGGAATTATCCCTCGCAACGCGAAACAGGGATCATACGCGATAAAAAAAAATGATCCTGACTAAACTACAATTGTAAAAGTATTATTTTCTTCGGCATGCGCTCATTTGGTTGGGAATAATTTAATTCTATTCTTTTTGCGTATGGCTTTTAGTGCCGGGAGTGTCCTACGACATGTTCGGCTCGCCAGATAGTGTAGCTGCTTCTAAGCGGACACCCATTCGGTGAGCTACAAGTACCGTCGCGTGTGGAGTGTTGTCTGGGGAGGAAAGTGTGAATGTAAGGACGAGGAGTTGGAAGGTAGCGGCTGTGGCCTATAGTTAAGGACCAACCCCGGCATTTGGCTGGAAGGAAGATGGAAAACCCTAGAAGACCATCTTCAAGGTTGCCGGCGCGCGGGGGGATTCGAACCTCCTCGCCTCCCGGATGTGAGCGACTGCCAGCAGCCACGCCGTAACGACCACGGCTAACTCACCCGGTAGAATAATTTAATTATAGTATGTAATATGAATACAACTTTTCCGTAAATCAATACTTTATATTGCGTTACGTAACGCTTATTCGTGGTACATGTTTCGGACTATTTTCAATCCTTTATCAGCCACTAATTTACACATATGGATGACATCTTGTCACTGAATTCACTTATAGGCATACAAATACACAATTATACACTCACTCATGTCATGCATAAAAAACATTTTAAAAACATCTAATACACTATAAGAAAGCGGCTTCGGTGGCGTAGTCGGTAGCATGCTGAACTGCTATGCCCAAGATCGCGGGTTCAGACCCGGCCGAAGTCGTCGATTTTTTTATGAACGTTAAAAATTCCCTCAGTATGCCTTCCTTCGGAGTGGAAGTTAAGCCGGCGTCCCATGCCATAGATTTATGGCATGTTAAAGAACCTTCCTCTAATTACACCTGTGTGAAGCCAAACTATATATATGTTAAACATTTGACTAACGTTCTAAGGTTCCTACGTTCGTCGTCAAGAGCCGACTGCGGTGGCATCTGGTAACTAAGTTCTGAACAAGTTGGTCGTTGACGGTGGCGTTTGGCGGCAAAAGTAGAAACTACTTGAAAAAATTGAATGTCTGCAGTCCTTACTTGAATTAAGACAGATAACACACACTAATACAGCCATCACAATTAACACCGGTTATCAGACAGATTCTACACACACCCAAAATACACGGGGCTACATGGCCGCGTTGTCGCAGCCCCTAAACTGAGGAACCAACCACTATAAAAAATTGTTGTCTGGTTCCCGTGTCCAAGGTGTTCCTGATCATTGTGGAATAACGGTGTTCCATAACAATAAGGTCTGTTTGAAACATTTGGCAATCCATCATGTCGACTACACTTTGAAAATGCTTCTATTGTGTAGTCGACATGAATTGCTATGGAATAAGCTCCATCAACACCGTCACACCACAACGATCAGGAACACATTGGACATGGGAACAAGACAACACTTTTTATAGTGTTTTAGGTGATTTTAATATGTTTTTTTATGCATGACATGAGTGAGTGTATAATTGTGTATTTTTATGCCTATAAGTGAATTCAGTGTTTTTTGTCATGATGTCATGCATGTGTGTAAATTAGTGGTTGATGAAGGATTGAAAATAGTCCGAAACATGTACCACGAATAAGCGTTGAGTAACGCAATATAAAGTATTGATTTGACGGAAAAGTTGTATTCATATTACAGGCTAAAATTAAAATTGACAATACGGACCAAAATGGAAACAAATACTCCCAAGTGAGAATAATTTAGTTAGAGATTAAAGTAACTGCGTTATTCGAGCAAGATCACTGCCAGTGGTGTAAGAGTCAGAAGTAATACAACACTCATCGTCATTAGTGGCAAGACTGACTTTCCAAGGAAGGGGGGCAACCTATGTTGTTGTTGTTTGAGTCTTCAGTCTTTTGACTGCTTTGATGCAGCCCTCCATGTCTTTCTGCCCTGAGCTAATCGATTCATCTCTACATAACTACCACACCCCACATTCAAAGCAATCTGTTTAACATATTCTAACCTTGGTCTACACCTACAGTTCATGTCCTCGACCCTTCCTTCCATAACTAAGCTTGCTATTCCTGGGTGTCTTAGTATGTGTCCTACCAACCTATCTCTTCTATTCATTAGCAGTCGCCAGAAACATCTCTCCTCTCCCACTCGTCTTAATTCCTCTTCATTTGTAACCCTATCTACCCATCTGATCTTCATCATTCCCCTGTAACACCACATTTCAAACGCTTCAAGTCTCCTCTTTCCTGCTGCACCAATAGTCCAAGTTTCACTTCCATAGAGCGCCACGCTCCAGACAAACACTTTCAAAAATGACTTCCTAATATCTAAATCTATATTCGATGTCAACAGATTCCTTTTCTATAGAAATGCTTTCCTTGCCTGAGCCAACCAACTTTTTAAATCCTCTTCGTTTCGTCCATCACTGGCAACCTATTGTTCTGTCCGGGAGCTGGGGGGATGGACGAACAAGGGTGTAAACTGTTGACTTGAGAGGGTGCTGTTCGAATGGGACGAGTTTCCACTGAGGTGCGGAAACTCCGAGTGTGAGAGAGTGTTCGGGGAATTGGGGGTGAAGTCTACTTGTGTGAGACCGTTATCTAGGGGGTGCGTAGTATAAACGGAGCTATTAATCTCTAAAGCAAACGCTGTATGTGAGCAGTTAACTAACTGCTGACCGCGCCAAGATACGCGTGGCGGTCGAGCACTTCAAGGCTAGCAGCTGGAGAAGTCTTACACAGCAACTCTATAATTGTGGACCCTGGTATGTCAGGTGGGGAAGTGGGAAGTAAAGTGATGTGTGTAAATAAATGTCTGCAACTGTCTGTGATCAAAGTAGCTGCTGGTTTATTGATCCCAGCGATAATTATAAAGTGTTCCTTTAACTGGGAACGTGTAATCAATGTTATAAAAATACAATTAATGATTGGGTCTCAAGTGGGAAGGAGTACAAAATACAAGTTCTAGGAATCAGGTACACACTTACCCCTGGCAGGACGGTCACAGCTCAGACGGTCAAGGCCTCCGGGTCTTCTCAGCCGTCCTTCTTATGTGTTGCTTGGTCAGCATCACCCAATGTTGGTGTGCTAGATTCAATACTCTGTGTAATTGTTATGGTGTTGCTCAAGCGTTGGCTGACAGCTGTGGTAACTGTGCCGGCTTGGCGTTTAAAGAAATGTACTGTAGAGGCTCATGATTTAGCCTAAGGGATGTTTTTATTGGGTGAAAGGGTGTATTGATGCTGGGACAGAAGCGTAGTCGTGTAGATTGGATTTATAGTTGAAAGATGTATGTGGCTGTATAGCCGTCTGCAGGTCCAGTGGCGTATGTCCATATTTCCCTTGGAGGTGCGTAAGGTCTTCAGGTCCTAAGGGTGTAGGGACCCTGGGGCCTTAACACTATACACACACCAAAAACGTTTTGCATCACCTGTGTATCCCATAAACACATTCCTCCTGAACCTATGTTGACACGATGCGGAAAAGTTGATGTTTTGAACTGTCAGAAACTGCCTATAGCCCCATCTATCGAAAGCGTACCCATTTCGTTGAATGTAGGCGAGCCAGTAACATTCAATACAAAGTGTAAGAACAGTACGGGCGTTTGTAGACATTGTGTGGACGTTCTCTGATGGCAGGAAAGCGAATATAAACGTTTGATCGCACACGGATTGTTGCTGTATGTCAACAAGGACTCTTTCATCCAGAGAAGTTGCAAGTCGTGAGCCAGTGATACGGTAAGGACCTGGGATCGTTTTCAAACTACACATAGTGTTCATGACTTGCCCCATACGGGTCGCGCCAGGGCAACTACTGCGGCAGACGAATTGTCGCCCGCAAGACCCAGACCAGGATAAGCAATGACTTTGTGAGACCCACCGGGAGCCAAGTGTCAAACCAGACTGCACGCAACATCTCCCTGTATGCTAGACGGCCATAGAGACACCGGTACAGGTGGGTCCAAAATCACCAAGATTGGACTGTGGAAAATTGGCGCAAACTTCCCTTCACAGATGGATGCCGCATATGTCCCAAAGCTCCGTAGTGCGTTGTACTAAGTGAGAAGCTGGTTCCTATCAAACATTGCAAGCTAAGTACCTAACTAGTACATGGCTGTAATGTCTCACACGCTCCCATATTCCCGGTGTCTGTCGTATCTGCTGACATCCTTGCTCTACTCGCTGACGGAACAGGTACGCGTTATGAATACAGTAGGTGTGGCCTTTAAATTACCCCATAAGTAGAAGTCTAATGAGCTGAGATCGGTCCCTGACGCCCTATACATTTGTTTGGGAATCGTTCATGTAAAATTGCCCTAGCAGCAAGAGCAAAATGAGGCGGTGCTCCATCTTGCGTGCCGCGGTCTGTGTTATGTACACCACAAGTAGTGCTCGTTACACGGCAACGAAAGGACATTACAGGACATGTTATGCTTGTTGTCAGGTCCTCTATCTAATCGCCGGAGCTTTCACATATATTTAGTTACACCCTATGTATTAGACTCCTCAGAACCTAATCAAATGAGACTAGCAAATGATATGATACTGATGATGATAATTGTTACTTTAAGGGGCCTAACATCCAGGTTATTGCCCCCTAATGGTTTGGGTGATAGTGAAAGATGAGATGAGAAGGAAAACTATAACTAATACTGACTATAGACTTATATACTAGAAGAAGAAATGGTAAACAAATAAAGCAACTGCCCTATCATTATGATGTCAACAATCCCACAAAAGCCGTCGACCGCACGACTCTGCGTACATAAATTGCCAGTGCGGTCGGAACATCGTCCGTCTCCTCGCTGCCACAGTGTAGTGGTGGTAGGGGAAGTAGCGCTAGTCTGACTGCCCAGTGCTTCCCGAGCGCAATGACTGGATGGGCCTGTGCTACACCCTCAAGGGCTCAATATCTCCTTCCATTTGCACAAGGTCCTGCAGGAAACAGAGTGTGTGTAACTCCCACCGTGGATAGTGCTACACTCTTAAGGGTTCACTGTATCTCCTGTCTTCTGCTCAAGGCCCTCAAGGGGCAGGATGTGTGTAGCCTCACCCTGGACAGTGCAACACCCTGAAGGCTGAACAAATCCCTAAAGAGGCAGGGTGTGTGTAGCCCCACCCTGGATAGTGCTACACCCTCAAGGGCTCACAGTATCTTCTGCCTTCTGCACAAGGCCCTAGAGGAGGCAGGGTGTGTGTAGCCCCACCCTGAATAGTGCTACACCCTCAAGGACCCACAGTATTGCCCGTCTTCTGCTCAAGGCCCTCAAGGAGGGAAGGTGTGTATAGCCCCACCCTGGATAGTGCAACACCCTCAAGGGCTCACAGTATCTCTTGTCTTCTGGACTAGTCTCTAAAGGAAGCAGGGTGTGTGTAGCCTCACCCTGGATAGTGCAACACCCTGAAGGCTGAACAAATCCCTAAAGGAGGCAGGGTGTGTGTAGCCCCACCCTGGATAGTGCAACACCCTGAAGGGCTCACAGTATCTTCTGCCTTTTGTACAAGGCCCTAGAGGAGGCAGGGTATGTTTAGCCTCACCCTGGATAGTGCTACACCCTGAAGGACTCACAGTATCTCCTGCCTTCTGCACATGGCCCTAGAGGAGGCAGGGAGTGTGTAGCCTCACCCTGGATAGTGCAACACCCTCAAGGACTCACAGTATCTCCTGTCTTCTGCTCAAGGCCCCAGAGGAGGCAGGGTGTGTGTAGCCCCACCCTGGATAGTGCTACACCCTCAAGGGCTCACAGTATCTCTTGTCTTCTGAACTAGTCTTTAAAGGAAGCAGGGTGTGTGTAGCCTCACCCTGGATAGTGCAACACCCTGAAGGGCTCACAGCATCTTCTGTCTTCTGTACAAGGTCCTAAAGGTGGTAGGGTGTGTTTAGCCTCACCCTGGATAGTGCTACACCCTGAAGGGCTCACAGTATCTCCTGTCATCTGCACAAGGCCCTGAAGGAGGCAAGGTGTGTGTAGCCCCACCCTGGATAGTGCTACACCATCAAGCGCTCACAGCATCTCCTGTCTTCCATTTCCTCATTCCTTTTTAAGTCTAAATTCAACAAAAGTCCGTAGTCGGAACTCGTAGCATTGGATTGTTGAGTATCCCGATATAAATAATAGGTGTGGACTGTAGAATACAGTAGCAATGGTTTATTTACCTTTGGCGGCTGTAAATATTATTGGACACTGTTTGTCCGGACCACACACTGAATGCTGTGTTGTTTGTTCTTCAGAGAATAAACACGATGCCCGTTCGCCGCTCCCACGCAAAAAGCACTGATTGGAGCGAGGTTCTTTGCGAGATTAATTGTTATTTTAAGGAATCAAGGAGCTAGGTTATCGGCCACTAATGAATTGGGTGATGAAATGAAACAAACAGCTAAGCTGTGCACTGCGAGGAGAAAAGGCAAAAAAAGGAATAAGGGATATTAACGACAGGTAATAGAAATGCCGTCAAACATCGAAGTATGAGGACTGAGGTACTCGAAAAGAGGTTGAGCCATGAAACGCAGGAAGAGAGGAGAGGGTCTACCTCAAAAGCAATGGAAAGAGGGAAAAACGGTCCCAGCTTAGGAACCCCTCGTGGTTGCCATCTCGCCTTGAGGGCGAAGCAGCCTCCTGCCTCCTTTAGGGCCTTGCGCAGTAAACAGGGGATAGTTTGAAAATCAGAGGTCAGAAAGGGGCTTCGGTAGCGTAGTTGGTAGCATGCTGAGCTTTTATGCCCAAGGTCGTGGGTTCAAACCCAGTGGAAGCCCCGTGTACTTTGGGTGTGTGCAGACCCTGTCTGATAACCGGTTTTAATTGTGATGGCTGTATTAGTGTGTGTTATCTGTGATTGAGGTAGAAGGACTGCAGACAATCAATTTCAAGTAGTTCCTACATTCACTATCAAATGCTATCGTCCACGACACCTAGCTGTGAACTTCGCTACTACTAGATGCCACCGCATCCAGTGCCCGGTGACGAACTTTGGTACTTAAGAGCATAAATGAAACCTAACCTACAAATTTTGGCTTCACACAAGTTAAGTTAGTGGAATATTGTTTTTCATGCCATAATTCTATGACATCGGACCGCCGGCTTTACTTCCCCTCCGAAGGAAGGCATACTGAGGGATTTTTAACGCTCTTAAAAAATCCGCTGACTTCGGCCGGGTCTGAACCCGCGATCATGGGCATAGAAGCTCAGCATGCTACCGATACACCACCGAAGCCGCCCCAGTTATTTTAAATAATGTTTTTATTATTATTTTCAGCCACGCACTCGTCCTCTCTCTGGATGTATCGATGTTGAAGTTCCGCGAATAAAAAGTGTACAAGCTGCAATAAGACTGTGCAGGCTGTCAAAATGATATCAAAATTCTTATGTTAAATTTAAAAAGAGATTTAAAAGTGTTTTAATGAAAAGGCTACAAACTGACCCAGCTCAGGAACCCCTTGGGATCGTCATCCCCCGCGGTCACCAGCCGTGAGACCTTGAGAGTGCAGCAATGTCTCCGGAAATTCCAGAATATTCTGAAAACGAATTTAAATCCAATAGGTGGCTTAGACGGCAGCACGCCGGCCTCTCACCGCTAGGTCCGTGGTTCAAATCCCGGTCACTCCATGATACATTTGTGCTGGACAAAGCGGAAGCAGACGGGTTTTTCTACGGGTACTCCGGTTTTCCCTGTCACAGTTTCCTTCCAGCAACACTCTCCACTGTCATTTCATTTCATCTGTCATTCATTTAATCATTGCCCCAGGGGAGTGCGACAGGTTTCGACAGCCGGTACAGTTCATATCCTCGCCGCTAGATGGGGGCTTCATTTCTATTCCATTCCCTGACCCGGTCGGTCGACTGGAAGCAGGCTGAGGATTTTCATTTTCAAAGATGAAAAGTTGGCATCAGTGCATCCAAGACTCTCAAAAATGGGAGAATATTATAATAGCAAGGGATGGAGAAAGTAAAAGTACATGTGTAGTAGGAAATGCGGGGGTGGGAGAGAGAGGACTAGAAGCTAAAGTACAGGAACCATGTTATTCACAGTACAACATTCCTTAAGAAATTACAACAGAGAATGCAACTAAACATAATAATAGCCTGCTGTAAATCAAAATTCTAATTACAATCAGAGAAGGTTCCAAAATTCGTATTTAATACTAAACGAAACAATAGGCGATAGAGGTTAACTCCCAAACCTGAAGACAATAGGATGGATGATATGTAACATTAATAATAATAATATCGTATGGCTTGGGTGCCGGGTGCAAGCTTTGTTATTTGACACCCAAAGGGTAGCTTGCATCTCGAATTTCGTTGTTCCTTGTAGCACTGTGAAAGTCAAGGAGGTTAGACTGATATCTAAGCTCCTTGAACACTATAGCGCTTTCTAGTAGAGAAATGAGGAACTTTGTATTGGCGGAAACTCCCGAGATTAATTTTGCCATTATGAACACGGCCTACTGAATTCAAATGGGTTATTTAACATGCCAACATCGTATGACATGGTGTCGTAATTTTTGCCGCCTTTCAAAAGTCACTTACCACGGCCAGGAGCGAACCTGCAAGCTTGGGGTTAGTAGACCAACACGTTGACCACTCACGCACCGTGGCAAGCATACGTAACATTAATAGTACATTATGCAACGAGCCTATAATGGCACTAATTAAGACACGAGTATGTTTATAAAACGAGCGTAGCGAGTGTCTTAATTACCATTATAGGCGAGTTGCATACGACTGTTTATGTTCGACGATAATTATAACTATTTTATGTTCGAACATAAATATTCATAAATATCTGTCGAGATTTCGTCAGTTTTATGTACTGAACAGAGCGCATGAGACGCAGAGAATACCATGGCCTCCTGGAATACCCCACTATGACACGAGCCACGCAGTGAAATTTCAAATAGGAGGCCGTGGAAGTCAACTCAGGTGCGATGCAACCCCTACCTAATTGGTCACACAACTGATTCTTGAGCTCTGATTGGTTGGAGAAACTGTCCCATAATGAAAACTTGAACTATAATGAGCCTCATTATTGTACAGTTTTCTGACATATAATATTTACATTTCGCCAGGGTCGAACATAAAGATGATTTTCGAATCAATCGTTGCGATACAATCACTGACACTAAGGTTGTATAGGACAAGTGTACGTGTTGCCGCTCATAGTTCAAAGGAATGATCAGCTTCAAGATGTATTAATTGCGTAACCTACAATAACACGCGTCTGTAGACAGGAACTGTTCAAGCTTACAGGCTGCAGTTATGAAGTAAATGCAAAACACAGGCTACTAACATGGATATGAAAACCAGTACCAAGAAACTCTATGATAATCATGACACTAACAGTTGCTTACAACACTCGATAGCAGCAACTGAGATGTCACAGTCAAGTTCCTGAGCACAGACAAAGCGATGAGAAGAGAGTTTTATTCTCTTTTAATTTGTTCGCGAATCTTGACTGTCTCGAATGATAGCTCGGATACGTGAAACAGATAAGAACGCGTGTGCGCAATAAAAACTGCACACAAGTTACGACGACTGGAAGGCGCTCTACTCTCCCTGCAGACAATCAAGACTGTTCTTCTCCCTCCAAATCTCACGAGGCACATCTCTTAGACGAGCATTGTTAGCACAGTCACGTATTCTCATCCTACCCTCAGTCGCTTAAGGTGGTAGGCCTACTGCTGTATACAGTGAGAGATGAACAATGGCCACATAAGCGGCTTCGTGGCGTAGTTGGTAGCATGCTGAACAGCGGTGCCCAAGATCGCGGGTTCAAACCCGGCCGAAGTCGTCGGATTTGTAAAGAGCGTTAAAAAGTCTGCAGTATGCCTTCGTTCGGAGGGGAAGTAAAGCTGACGGTCCCATGCCATAGATTTATGGCATGTAAAAGAACTTACCACTAATTAAACTTGTGTGAAGTTAAATTTGCAGGTTAGATTTCTTTGAAACGCTATATCAAAGTTCCAACGTTCACCACTAGTTGTCAGTGACATCTGGTGGCGAAAGTTGGAACTACTTGGAATTGAACGCAACTTGTAGCTAACCCCGTGGGTGTCCAGATTGAAGCCGAACATGTCCTCGGACACTCCCGGCACTAAAAGCCATACGCTAAATAATGAAAATAGCCTTCTTGACGAAAACAAAATGGCCACCCAAATGTTCAAAACTTAGTTCAAATTACGACTCAACTACTCATCAGATCTCTACCACATTTTCGAAAAACATACCTTTAAGTGGAAAGCGTCCTGACGCAACCTACAAGGCCATCAACCAAATAATTTCAAGATAACGGTCGTGCGAATCATGCAAGTATTATAATCCATAACTTATCGTGAATCAATGAATAGTACTTGGCATTCAAATAGTTTTATGAGGACTATTTTTTACCAACGTGATGAGTATATCAGAGAGCATATTGCGCGCAGCCGCCATCTTGAAAATATAAAATTAAACAACCTTCAATGCTCAAGATCCACAGTGCGGAAAGTGACATAGTAGGAACGCATATGACTGAGGCAAAATAACAGACTCTCCATAGCCTACATCCAAGATGGCTGCGGGAAATATGTCAACATTAAAACAACAACTCAGGACGAAATATCGCAATCAAGACGAATACCGCCAAGAAGTGAGTATCATATAAGAGTGTGCTAGTCGTAAGATTATTATAGCTCACAATGACCATCTTGCAATTTCAATATAAATGCAAACCGTTCAAAATTGTCACATTTGTCTAGGGAATTGGTGGATCGTATTAGGCCTACATGATCGCGATTAGAAATTTGTTTCAAAAATGTACGCATTATGATCGGTTACATTTGTTTAAAATAATCGCCTTTCGTGAGAATCAAATCCAAAATCGAGCTCGCTACCACGGCAACATACGAGTTCATGGAACAGGTGAAAATCTATACATCCATGTATGAAGCTGAATGTTCGTTTGTTTTTTATTTATATCATTCTACACCGTTTCACCGAACTGAACCAAAATTTATCTACCAGTACTTACGTTTTGAAACCCGTGGGCTTAACAGTCAGATTGAATTTTGGTCATCCTTCCCCATTCCCTAGATTTAGGCCTTTTGGCCCAAGGGCGATATCTCGAATGTGCCTTAGAAGGACCAAACCAAGCTCATTGTAAGCCTCGCTATGCAAGAAACTAATCTCTCTAGGTCGCGAAGGGACCCGAAAACCTCGTTTTAAGGGTCTAGAACCAACCGTTTTCGAGTTATTTGGACAAGAGTACGGTGTTATCGTTCGGGAAACATAGGGATTTAATGAGATTGGCCATGCTTCACACTCTCCGGGCTGGCATTTAGCAGCCTTAACTCACGGATGGTTCAAAATAGAGGAGGAGCCGTTTGGATTTAGAGGGGGCAGGTCAACTGTGGAACCCATTTTCATTCTGAGGCAGAACATTGAAAAGAGTTGGGAATATGGGAAGGATATGGTAATGACTTTTATTGATCTAGAAAAGGCCTATGATAGCATCCGTAGAACAAAAGTTTGGGAAAGCTTAACAAATAGGGGGATTGGCAAGGAACTGAGAGACACGATAAAAGGAATGTGCATGGAGTGCTACAGTAGTGTGAAGACTAGAATCGGGACATCGGAATGGTTTAAAATTAACACTGGACTAAAGCAAGGAAGTGTGTTGTCACCATTATTGCTCGTAACGGTGATGGATGACATCATGAAGGCAGCAATGAAAGAATATAGTAGGGCAAAGATGAAGGTAATGTTGTTTGCAGACGACGTTGTGATCTGGGGCGAGGATGAGATGGAGGTACAAGAACAGTTAGACGTAATAAATGAAAAGATTGAGCAATGGGGATTGAAGATAAATGTGGAGAAGAGTAAAACAGTGGTGATGAGTAGAGTTAAGAAAGAAGGAAAAGGAATAATCAAAGCAGGAGATAAGGAATTGGAAGTGGTGAAACACTTCAAATACTTGGGAAGTGAACTGACTGAAGATGGAAGACTAGATGTTGAAATTAGCAGAAGAAGACAACTCGGGAATGCTTTCTACCAACAGGTACGGGGACTAGTAAGGAACAAGGCTAAAGAAGTTATGTACAAAGCATATATGTTCCTATAATGACATATGCAGCAGAAACTTGGACAATGACTAAGAGGGATGAGAGCAGAGTACAGGCAGCTGAGATGAGATTCCTGAAAATTATGGTCCAGAAAACGAGGAGGGACAGAGTGAGAAATGATGATATACGGAAAGAATTGGGAGTACAGAAAGTAAATGACAAACTGGAGCAAAACAGATTGATATGGTTTGGACATGTCAAACGGATGAATGAAGTAAGGCTACCAAGACGAGCACTGGAAAGACGGATGACAGTGAAGAGAGGACGAGGAAGACCAAGAATGCGTTGGATGGACTCGATGAAGAATAGTATTAGAAAACGGAACCTGGATTGGAACACAGTGTCGGAAGAGGAATGGTGGAACGACAGAACAAAGTGGAGAGGAACCATATTTGCCCCCACCCAGTGTCAGCTGGAAAAGGGGAAATGAAGATGATGATGACGATGAACTCATGAATGGTTCCAGGTAAATCCTTGCTCATTCTTCCAGTCTTATCGGTGAATCTTATGCTTTAATTTAAAATAACTCTTCATATTTCACTTCATGTTTCAATGACACCACAACTTGTCGTTCTGTTGTTGAGTCGGTCAACACGATTGTGGTTCCCTAGTCCTAGTTCCGTGACCAACTAAAGAGACCATATATCAACAGTTGGCAGACCTGGTGACTCTAAATATATTCTTATTTCCATCTCTTAATGCACAATGCACATGCAAAATTCGGTTGAGGTCCAATAGATAGTATTATCGTTACATTTATTTCAATAATGAATTTATCAGCATGCGTAAAATCAGGTTGGTGACACTGCCATAAATAGGATGCTCAACAATTGAAACACTGTATTATGATGTATATAGGCTATGTGCCAATTTTGAAAGAACTTCATTTATTAGTATGGAAGTTACATGTGATTCAACATTAAACCTATCAGCACGCGTAGAATCATGTTGGCAGTACTGAAAATTAACGTACATTTGCCGGTACTATATGTATGCAAGGTTTAGAACTGTTGGCCTGCATACTTTCTGATATATTGAGATTATTGATATAAATGTACAGAATGCATTTTTTAACAGTTGGCAGCCCTGTTGACACTAAAGAAATGCGCAAATCGCATACCAAATTTGATTAAAATCCTATAGATAGTATGGAAGTTACATGCATTTAAAGATTGGACCTATCAGCAGACATAGAGTCATGTTGGCAACACTCTCATGAATGGGCTCCTGTAAATTAGTCTGATGTAATGGTATCTATATGTGTGACAACATTGGAACAATTCCCCTGCATATCTTTCGAGATATTCAACATAGACCTCAACATTCAATTGCGATTTTTCAGCAGTTGGTAGCACTGACGTCATTTTCAAATATGGCCGTGAGGTATTCAGGCATAGGTCTTTACTCATACCGAATTTGGTTTCGATAGCTGCAGCCATTTAGGAGTTGATAGGAGGACACACACACAGACAGACAGACATAAGGACAGACAGATAGACAGACAGACATATTTTGCCCGGATCGATCTCATGTCTACTTTTCCTCATTTTTACAAAATGTGAAAAGTAGGCTAAAAATACATGAGATACAAATACACTTGGATGACCGTCCAGCTTGGATCGTCAAGTGATCATCATCAAATCCATGTCCACCCATTACAATTGGGTGTAATCGTGTTGACCGACAGAAAAACATTACATTTTGACTACTAAGGCAAGGATGAAAATGTCTTCCAAGACGATATTGTCGTTTTGAAGAAAATAAACAATTCTTACAACAGGATAGAATACACGAGAGGTTAAGGAAATACCTCCCTCTCACAAATATCCCGTGTGTAATAGCGCGCCATATTACAAGTCATGGATTGGTTGGATCCTCAGTTTAGGGGCTGTGACAAGGCGGTCATGTAGCCCCGTGTACTTTGGCTGTGTGTCTGATAACCGGTGTTAATTGTTATGGCTGTATTAGTGTGTGTTATCTGTGATTCAAGTAAGGACTGCACACGATCAATTTCAAGTAGTTCCTCCTTTTGCTACCAAATGCTATCGTCAACGACACCTAGCTGTGAACTGGGATACTAGATGTTACCGCAAACAACACCTTGTGACGAACGTTAATCAAATATAACCTACAAATTTAGCTTCACACATTTGCAGTTAGCGGAAGGTTCTTTTTCATGCCATAAATCTATAAGATGGGACCCCCGGCTTTACTTCCCCTCCGAAGGAAGGCATACTGAGGGATTTTTAACGCTCTTAAATGATCCAACGACTTCGGCCGTGTTTGAATCCACGATCTTGGGCACAGAAACAAGTCGTAGAGATTGGAATCTACTCTGCAGTCTACTGGATTGGTAACCGAGGAAAAGCGAGCATAGACCTTAGCTTGTGTTCAAAGTTATTAGCGCTACTGCGGGCATAGCCCACTCTAAGACCAGATCAGTTAGTTTTTGCTGTTTTAAGGGGAGAAACAGCGAGGTCATCTTCCCCCGGATCGTACTTATATTCTATCAGTGATGTTCTTTACAGAATAGAGGCCACGGTTTCTGGTTCCACTAACAATAATAATATCGTATGGCCTCGGGTGCCTGGTGCAAGCTTTGTTAATTGACACCCAGAGGGTAGCTTGCATGTCGAATTTCGTCGTTCCTTTGAACGCTATGAAAGTCAAAGAGGTTAGATATCTAAACTCCTTGACACTACAGCGCTTTCAAGTAGAGAATGGAGGAACTTTGTGTTGGCGGAAAATCCCGAGATTAATTTTGCAATTGAACACGGCCTACTGAATTCAAATGGGTTCTTTAACATGCCAACAACGTATGACATGAGTATCGTGATTTTTGTCGCCTTTAAAAATCACTTACCATGGCCAGGAGCGAACCTGCAATCTTGGGGTTGGTAGTCCGACACTATAACCACTCACCCACCGTGGCAAGCTCTAGTATCGACTCTGACTGACGACAAATATCATGGGACTGTCATGGTCGATGTAAGCCGTGTGAGATATGAAGGCGATATTAGAAACTGCTCTTTCATGACGCATGCTCATGCTTGGATTGTTCCCTTTCCCCATACCTATTCAATATATATGTACAAAAGGCGATCGACCAAGTAAGAGAAGAATTTGCCACAGGAGTGGATTCATGGAGATAAAGTTGACATGATAAGGTTTGCTGATGACATAGCGCTAATCGCAGAAAGTGAAGAAGACTTACAAAAGATCCTGAGCAAGATGGACAAAATAATGGAGAAAGAATTTAATATGAGAATAAATACAAATAAAACAAAAATTTTGGTTTGCAGTAGAAATTGCGAAAACCAGACATCAATAGAGTTAAGAAATGAAAAGATACAAGAAGTGAATGCGTTTAATTATCTGAGAAGTAAAATAACGAATGATGGAAGAAGCAGCAGAGAGATATTAAGTAGGATTGCCCAAGCCAAGAACGCTTTCTATAAAAAGAAGAACCTATTTACTGCAAGGAACTTAAGTCTTGATGTGAGGAAACAAATGTTGAAGACCTATGTATGCAGCATCGCGCTATATGGCAGGGAATCTTGGACAATAGGAGGGAGAGAGAGGAAAAGACTACTAGCATTTGAAACTTGGTGCTATAGAAGGATTATGAAAATCAGTTGGAAAGAAATCGTCACAAATGAGGAAGTCTTTAGAAGAGTGGGAGAGAGAAGATGCTTCCTTAAATATTTAAAAAGAAGAAGGAATCACCTCGTGGGCCACATACTGCCACACAATGGACTGATTAAGCTTATAATCGAGGGAACAGTAGACGGCAAGAATTGTAGAGGAAGACCCAGACTGGAGTACATGAGTCAAATACTGCAAGATATGGGTTGTGGCTCATACTGTGAACTGAGACGGGAAGAATGGCGAGCTGCTGCCAACCAGCCTCACGGCTGTTAACCACAGAGAGAGAGAGAGCTCATGCTTATGGTGTGGCATTTCGTTTTGAACAGACTTCCATGTGATCCTTGGAAGTCAGCAATTGTGATGGTCAATTTCCGCAATGGAAGCCTCCGTGGCTTAGGCAGCAGCACGCCGGCCTCTCACCACTGGGTCTGTGGTTCAAATCATGGCCACTCCCTGGTAGATTTGTGCTGGACAAAACGGAGGCAGACAGGTTCTTCTTCAGGTACTCTGGTTTTCCCTGTCCCAATTTCATTCCAGCAACACCCTCCACTATCATTTCATTTCATCTGTCATTCATTTAATCACTGCCCCAGAGAAGTGCGACAGGCTTCGGCAGCCGCTAGATGGGGGCTTCATTCATCCCATTCCCTGACCCGGTCGGTCGACTGGAAGCAATTTACTTAATGATTCCCTGTGTAGTTAATTTCTTCTTTTCACCTTCATTTTTGCTATGAATATTGTCTCTGAGTTTGATAACGAGTAAATAAACTCACAGTGTTATCAGACCAGGGAGCTTCGTGATCAATAGTGATAATTATCAATAAAGCAGAAAGTTCCTCACGATCGCCACACAAAACACCTTAAACCGAGGCTCTCTTCTGGAAGAGAGCATAGCTTATGCGGGAAAGTAGCAAATGGGCTTTTTTCTTTTCTGATTTTCCTTGTGGCTGTTGATTATTATGACCGTATGCTCCAACTTTCATCAAAAGTGTGGTAGCTATGGTTTCTTAACATTTTCCCCCAATAAATGATAATAATTTGCAATATTTGCTCAATTTGTACAAAATTCATCGCGCCACGCTTTGAGATGCTCATTCCCCAATGTGCAACTTCCTAGCAATGAAAATATTGAGTAAATTATAAATACCGGTATTTCAAAATTATCAATAAATTGTCCATCAAAACGATCGTTTAGTTGCATTCTATGGCTGTTATTATCATACGGTATTGCTTGGTTGCTCTTTCACACAGCAGCATAGTTTCTGCCGATAAAGCAATGCTTTCAGGGATATCAGCCTAATCGGTAGTTTTGTTTGGTTGTGCTAAGCATTAAATGCGAATCAGCAGTTTATATCGCGTCACGTCGGACACTCACATATTTGAGCACGATAAATTAAAGTAAGTTTTGAAAAGTGTTTCTCATGATATGAAGGTGACAATGTGTAGACTATTTTGCGTTCTCCACTCATTTCTCCTCATATTGGAATACGGTATTGTTTGTATTCAAAATGTGTGAGTTAGACCTATAGGTTATGCGTAGGGGGGGCAAAACCGGTTCTGCTTCACCCATTTTATTTGTACCCGACTGTACATGTTAAATAATTAATATCTGGTGAACCCATGGTCGGATGTTGGCAATGTCGTTGGACTCGAGCTGACGTCCTCTTTCCTATGGACCACTCGTTATATTTTTCAAAAAAAAATGAAAAATGTTGTTTTTGAAAATAGGCGATAGTTTAAAAACCAAACATGATAGAACGTTGTGCCATGGTTGAAACGAATGGTTTTTATGTCCTTTATATTTTATAATAAAACTTTTATATAATTGATGTTTTTTTTTGAAAAAAGTTCAATTTTGAAATTCCTTTATTTTGGAAACTATAATTTTTACAAATAAGTTTGTTTGACATAAATGAAAGGTCCCTACATCCTCTACCGCCAACATTAAATTTCAAGTGTCTAGTATAAAAATGAAAAAAGAGTAGTGTCAATTGGAGTTCTACTTAACCCCCTACTTTCATATAAACTTTGCCGATATCTCCCGAACGCGTAGTCGGATTTTAACGAACGAGGTATTGTTGGCGTTGGGATCACGTTCTCTTGGCTAAGCATGTGTGTTGGTATTTAAAAAAAAATGAAAATTTTTGTTTTTGGATTGGCGCTATTTCGGAAACGGTGAATTTTGGAAAAACGTTTGTTTGACGTTAATCAAAAGTGGCTATTCCCTCTAGAAGGACAGCAAGTTTCAAGGGTGTAGAAGGAAAAACAAAATGATAGCCTACTTTCTAACGAACAATGGTGACCATTGGCGAACGGATGGTCGGATTTTAACGAATGAAGTGTCGTTGGACTCGAGCTGA
The DNA here is from genome assembly GCA_946902985.2 of Meconema thalassinum. Lineage (NCBI taxonomy): Eukaryota > Metazoa > Arthropoda > Insecta > Orthoptera > Tettigoniidae > Meconema > Meconema thalassinum. The sequence goes on along the minus strand of OX336394.1, from coordinate 460,556,625 downwards.
CGTCCACTTTCATAGTTATTTTCTTAAACATTTTTTGAAAATTTTTGTTTTTAAAAGTAGGCGATAGTTTGAAAACCAAACATGATAGAACGTTGTTCAATAGTCTAAACCAATGGTCTCTAAGACCTTTATTTTTAATAATAATACTTTTTTTATTTTTGAGACTTTTTGAAAACCCTTAAATTTGGAATTTTTACTATTTTGGAAATTAACACGTTGACAAATAAGTTTGTTAGACATAAATGAAAGATCCTTACCCCTCTACAAGGAAAATAAATGTCAAGTCTCTAGAACAAGAACGAAGCATTTTTTTAATTTTTTATTTTATTTTTTTAACAAAAGAGTGTTTGTAGACAGAGAGCCGGTAGCGCTTGACGTATGTTACAACGAGGCTATGATTGGCCAGGGTGTATACGGGAAATGGCTATTTCGACGGGGCGATGTATGGCAAAACGAGGGGGTCGCTTTTCGATATTTTTTCCTATGACGAATGAATGAAGGCGAATATTTCGAAATGTGACAAGCATGCTAAGATTTTTTTACCCCTGAAGGGGATCTTTAACGTTTTAGTTAACGGTGATGAGCGAGATCGCTCTCTGACACAACAGACGGTTGTAGGATATGACCAAGTGATTCTTAGACGTTGGCGATCTCGGTGACCGTGCCTGGAATAAATGAATTGCTATTTTGGTAGGATGGCGGGGGCAACTTATGACGGTTGGTTTTGTAACATTTCCTATGACGGATAGAGGCGAATATTTGAAAATGTGTTAAGTGTGCTAGGAATTATTTTTTACCCCAGAAGGGGATCTTTAACATGCTAGTAAACGGTAATAAGCGAGGCTGCGGTCTGGTACAGTAAATGGTTTTAGAATATGGAAACCTATAACATTTGCTCGACCAAGTCATGTGCATGTACGCAAAGAGCCAAAACGGTAAGGTCATTGGCCTGAATTGTTATAAACTAAATATTGAACTGGGTAAAGTCATGTGTTTTAGGGTGAAAGTATGTGGTTAACATGATCATGTATTGAGGATGGTCGCTGGCTAGTAATTATTATTACAGTAAAATGTTTAATAATAATAATAATAATAATAATAAGACACACACGTTTTGAATGCTACAGAACTGTGTTGCTTGCTTGCATTTAATCGAAGATCTGGCCAGGCCTTGTCAAACCGACTGCTGATAACACAAGAATGTCTACGTGGGCAGGAAGTAAAGGGTTATGTTACTTGGCTGATAGAGGCTAGCAGGTCTGTCGTTTAAACAGACCTGGTAGAGGCTAGGAGGTCTGGCGTTTAAACCCAGAGACCGCCATTTTGGTTCCTACACAGCCGTGCTACCATTGTATAAGAGGCAGCCATTTTGATTCCGTATTAAAAACATGAAACTAGCATAAGGTACACGAATCTTATTCAGATTGAGGAATGTGAAGAGGCGTGGGAACAAGTGTGAGAGAGACAACATTTCAAGGTCAAAACGCTGAGAAAATGCAACCCCCTCCACAAGGAAAATAAATGTCAAGTCTCTAGAACAAGAACTAAGCATTTTTTTTTAATAAAAGAGTGTTTGTAGACAGAGAGCCGTTAGCGCTTGACGTATGTTACAACGAGGCTATGATTGGCCATGGTGGATACGGGAAATGGCTATTTCAACGGGGCGATGTATGGCAAAACGAGGGGTCGCTTTTCGATATTTTTTCCTATGACGAATGAATGAAGTCGAATATTTCGAAATGTGTCAAGCATGCTAAGATTTTTTACCCCTGAAGGGGATCTTTAACGTTTTAGTTAACGGTGATGAGCGAGATCGCTCTCTGACACAACAGACGGTTGTAGGATATGACCAAGTGATTCTTAGACATTGGCGATCTCGGTGACCGTGCCCGGAAGAAATGAATTGCTATTTTGGTGGGATGGCGGGGGCAGCTTATGACGGTTGGTTTTGTGACATTTCCTATGACGGATAGAGGAGAATATTTGAAAATGTGTTAAGTGTGCTAGGATTTTTTTACCCCTGAAGGGGATCTTTAACATGCTAGTAAACGGTAATAATCGAGACTGCTGTCTGGCACAGTAAATGGTTTTAGAATATGGAAACCTATAATATTTGCTCGACCAAGTCATGTGCATGTACGCAAAGAGCCAAAACGATAAGGTCATTGGCCTGAAATGTTATAAACTAAATATTGAACTGGGTAAAATCATGTGTTTTAGGGTGAAAGTATGTGGTTAACATGTTCATGTATTGAGGATGGCCGCTTGCTAGTAATTATTATTTTTACTGTAAAATGTTTAATAATAATAATAATAAGACACACACGTTTTGAATGCTGCAGAACTGTGTTGCTTGCTTGCACTCAATCCACGACCTGGCCAGGCCTTGTCAAAGCGACTGCTGATAACACAAGAATGTATACGTGGGCAGGAAGTAAACGGTTATGTTACTTGGCTGGTAGAGGCTAGCAGGTCTGTCGTTTAAACAGACCTGGTAGAGGCTAGGAGGTCTGGCGTTTAAACACAGAGACCGCCATTTTGTTTCCTAGACAGCCGTACTACCGATGTATAAGAGGCAGCCATTTTGGTTCCTTATTAAAAACATGAAACTAGTATAAGATACACGAATCTTATTCAGATTGAGGAAGGCATGGGAACACGTGTGAGAGAGACAACATTTCAAGGTCAAAACGCTGAGAAAATGCAACTCTATCTGTTGCTAGGTTAACTGATAACGATTGGGTTAGTGATACACTTTCCATTTTAGCACACGGATGTATAGAGTAGAGCACTGAACTGAACTTTGGAAGAACAATCCCTTTATTTATTTTGGTAAGTTCCTATGAATGATTATTTTAATAATGTCATGCTAATGAACCTTAAATTTGTAGTTATTGATTAGGTAATTAATGATTTTTATTTGTTTATTTATTTATTTATTTATTTATTTATTTGTTTGCAGATAACCGGTATACCTTACATGTCAGAGATACAAGAAACCAATGCGCATTTGGGCCCACTAGAAGGAAACAGTAACAAGCCACTGCAAGTGAAGGTGAGGTTATTTCTTTAAACTAACTTGTTTCATTTTTTGTTTGATATTATTTAATTTTATCAAATGGATGTATTAACTTGAATTTAGGTATTTATAGCGGTTTATTTTATTTATTTTTAGAAACTTGGAAAGAAAAGCCTTACCACCATAGCAGTTGCTGAAAACCCAAGACGCAGTAGAGTGAAACCATTGTTTCCAGGCAGTGAACTATTGAAAACTCAGGTAAGTCTAACTTAAAAATGCTATTCCATTTTACCACTAATGAAAAACCATAGACAAAAAAATATTCATTACCTGTGCATGAGTGGTACAATGATTGCTTTCTTGAATAATGGCCAAGTATTGGCAAACGGTACAAGACTATATTGGTTGTTGACTGGGAAAAGTACAAGGCCATATTGGATTTTCTAAAAACAAAAACAAAAAAAATAATTTATGGGTGGTTCCCTATGAACTCAACAATTATCCACAGGTTTGAACAAGATAATCTGAACAAACTAACATGACATTCATTTATGTTTATATATAGGTTAAAGTGGGATGTAAATGACTAAAGCTTTATAAAAAGAAAATAAGTGCATGGGTTACTGTTATTGTCAACATGCAGTTTATTTTTAATGGTGTTTTGATATATTAATGTCAATTAAAGTTAAAGTTTAATGACAAGTATTGATTGATTGATTGAGTGAGTGAGTGAGTGATGGGTTATTTTGTTTGTTTTTAGGTGTGGTCATACGCCATTAACGTAGTGAACAGACAGTGAACAAGCATACATTATGCTTTAAAGTACTCTGTGCTCTTGTGCAACGTTAAAAACCTGCAATAAAAAAAGGTTTATTATAACACATGGCGTTAGTACCAAATACAACAAGTGAGCAAGTTGGTTTACCACGTGGGTTAAATTTAAAATCAGAACATGATCGTTGGTTAACATTTGAATCCTGGCCTGAAGGCTTTTTGTCGACACATAAACTTGCAAAAGCAGTTTTTTTTATTGAACCGAGAAGATATGGTGCGCTGTGTGTTTTGTCGTATTGAACTTTCACACTGGGAAGAAGGGGATGATCCCTTTAGAGACCATTTGCGATGGTCTCCTTGTTGCCTTACATGCTTGGAAAACAAGTGGGTAACCTACCAGTGTATCCATTTTACCGAACCACAAGGCCATTGGCTACTACTTACGTTGCTGAATCACAAATAAATTATAATAATAATAATGATGTATTACCAGCCAACAACGGTAGTGTCGATATATGTGGTCCATATGCCATAGACAGTGTTGAATTGGCATGTGCTTTTGAAAATTGGGAGTTTGCAAGACTAAAGCACTAGCCCACCCAGAGTACAGCACTGTTGAAAAACGTTTAGAATCTTATAAAAAAGTTTGGCCATTAATATTAAAACACCTTACCAAACAGCTAAGTGAAGCTGGATTTTTTATACTGGTGAAGGGGATAAAACAATATGTTTTTATTGTGGATTTGCTTTAAAGGATTGGCAAATGACTGATGACCCTATGTGCAACACGCACGTTGGTTACCAAACTGTAAATACATGGTGTTGCTTAAAGGTCAGGAATTTGTGAACACTATTCGTAAAGAAAACGTGATTGTAGCACAAGACATAAAAGTGCCTTTAGAGTTAGAACACGCGGAGCAAATACATGAGGCTGAAAGAAAAGACTTGTCTTACGAACAGATACAAAAGTGTGACCAACAATTATGTAAAATTTGTTATCAAGATGAACTAGGAGTTGTATTTTTGCCTTGTGGACACATGATAGCCTGTGTCAAGTGTGCATTAGAACTTAACACTTGTGCTACATGCAGAAAATTAGTATCTGCTACAGTTAGGGCATTTCTTGCATAACTAGTATAATTTATTAGCCATGCATAGTGCAAAATCCCTAATTGCACAATATTATTACAAGCTGTTGTAGTATCTAATAGATATGCTTTTGTTTTGTTTATAGGCTACTACAATGAATGTTTTGAATGATGTGGGACAATCATGTGGCTTAGAGACAAAGAAGCTCAGCGAATTGCCAACGCATATTCCATTCCGCGTTATCAAGATCCGGAAATTGAAAACAGCATATGGTGATCGTGTGCTTTGTGTATGCGTAAATTTTGAGACATTTCTGGCTACTCGGTTTAATGATATGTCGGAGAGTGTTTTTGATGAAGTGAATAATGCTGTACAACCTGTACACTTAATTTATGAAGGTTTTAAAAACAATAGGTGCATGGTTCGTTTTAATTAAATAAATAAAAATGTGAAATAATAATGGAAAATATAAGTGATGACAATGGGCTGAAAGAAAACAAGATGTTCAGTAAAGAACATATAGCCTACTTTCTCCTAAATGTATGAGTATAGTTATAACTCGTTGTTATTATCAAAGAGTATAATAGAACTATTCTTTGTTGAAGACCTTAGAAACGATTTACCTCTACCAAACGCCACAACCTAGATAAAAACAGCTACCATCATTGAAGAAAGAAAGAAAGAAAGATAAGAAGTATCTCAAGAATGTTATGGATCTGGAGACATAATCGACCGGACTGGCTGCGTGGCTCAGCGGTAACGTTCTCGCTTGCTGGGCCCTAGGTTGCAGGTTCGTATCCTGACGCAGTCAGCTGGCATTTGAGGGTGCACAAATGCGAGGGAGCCGTGTCAGTACATTTACGGGCACGTTAAAGATCCCCTTCGGGCCAAAATTCCGGCACCCCGGTGTCTCTAAAAGCAGCAGTAGTTAAAAGGGATGTAAAACCAATAACATTATTATTATTATTATTATTATTATTATTATTATTACATATACGACCTGCCGTGGGCAACATCCGACTTTGAGTTGAGTCATGTCTTTACACGTCTGGTTGTGCATGGCTTTCACAACCCTAATTGAATTAACAAATCTTTCCATGACCCTACAGAGACGTGTGTATACAAACTATGTGGATATTTTCGATTGATATTTGCCTGAAATAAAAGTAGTAATTAATAACCTGAACTAACACCAACAGCTTGAATTCAGTTACTATGTGAAATCGTTTTGTTCTTTACTTCAAATAACATTTTCAAGTAACGCAAAATAGGCTGTTACAAACCCTTTAAAATAAAAAGTAAAAATGTATCGTAGTATCATCTTGTCATTCTTCAAATTCGATGCGCATAGAATGCCAATGGTATAGTAATCAATGGAGCCCCACGTAGACTAGTCATGACATCTAGTGGTGAAATATCGAACAATATAATCCTAACAGAGCGAGTGCATTCTAGCGGCCAGAAGTAGAAACTTTTCAATAAAATCTGGAAGTTAATATGTTACCTTTTTGGCAGCTAGATGTCTCGAGTAAATTTGCTGGCGAATTATGTTTTAATTAAATATATATTTTACACCATAATATGCACAATATAACGCTTAATTTTAAAACATCTGAGTCATTACAAAACAATAAACATATAACATTTCAAGCAAACAACCTAGCTGTGATCGGGTTTGAACCATAGGCATTTGAGCGATAGGCTAACGCTCTACCACTGAACTAATTGTGTCAACGAATATCGTTCTATATGAAATGACTTACATAGAACTTGTTAGCAAATAATGATTTATACTAAACGATTTCATCACTGGAGTATATTATTTATATATAAAGCATTTCATACAAAGTTTATTTATTTTGTATCAGTACGCTATATTGCATGCAATACTCAAATTAGTGAAATATAAGTCAGGCACAAGATATCCGCTGCCATCTTGTCTTATTACTGAATCAGCTCAGCTTTTTAAAATCACGTCTGCACTATAGTATTACAAAATAAACTTTTAATTTCGAACGTGCCTCTTCCTTTAGAACAGTTAAAACGATTCTCGGCTCGATAATCGGAACTGGTGGGTCCCATGATGTGGATTATAAAGTTTGCATAATTCGCACGGCCGCCATCCTGAAATGGTATGGCGGACGACCATGTAGTTTGGTCACAAGACGCATCCTATACGAAGGTATGTTGTTACCAAATTTGGTAGAGATCGGATGATTTGGTTAGTCGTTATTTGATTTTACGTTTTGAACGTTTGAGTGGCCGCCATTCAGTTTTAGTAAAGATGGCGGCGATATAAAACATGACACTGAGGTGTCCTTTGCTAGTGCTACGTTTGTACCAAATTTCGTTCAATTCGCATTCACCGTGTTCGAATTGATACGGGGGACAGACATTCAGAGTACACACACTCACACACACACAGACACACACAGACTCACACACACACATACACACACACACATACAGACTCACACATACACATACACACAGACAGACACACTTTTTTCGCCCTGTGTTGATCTCATAAGTCTACTTTCATTTTTTGCAAAAATCGAAAGTAGGCTAAAAAATATGTGTATAGAATAATAATGTTTTAGTTTTTAGTATTGTCTTAAAAATATTATCATGAAATCAAATTTTTTTTTATAAAATTTGTAAATAAACGCAAAATGATGTTACAATGTTGTTTTATTTTATACAAAGTTAGAATATTTAATATTGCAGAGTATACATGATTATGACAATAAAATTCACACTTAATACAAGTCTTTGCCTTTATGATAGTGTGTTATAGTTTTAAAAACAAAGCTTGTAGTAGATCTTTTTTCTTTCACGGTGAACAATAGGCATGAAAACGTTATTGTCTTGTTTCGGATCATTATCACTATCATAATCATAAGCAGCATGATCTATATCACTATTATTATAATCACCATAATTATCCTCAACATTATCCTCAACATTACTAAAACCAATTAAATATTCCTGTTCCTCTTCCTCTTCCTCTGCGCTACCCTAGTAGAGTTGACGGGGGTGTGTGTATTTTTGCTTGAGTGGTTTTGTGGGGTAGGTAATAACACCTTTCCTGTACCCCGTGTACCGTGTGTGAGTGCGTGGTCACAATGTGCGTGCGTGTATCGTGCATCCTGAGGGACTGAATGCAACACCCTCTTATGCATTCGCCCCTGGGGTACTAATGCCGGTGTTCGCCTCCGTTCTGGCAATCTTGCCCTTTGAACTGGCGGTAAAGGCCGCTTAATGGCCTGTCTCTGGCCTGGCAATGTGGTGGCGTGTAGCTTGACCGCTTTCCGGCCTGTGGCCACGGCAGACTCCTGCCATTGTGTTTGTCTATTTGTGTATCTGTGTGTAGGCTTGATGTGCTGTAGGGCGGGCTCTACATCCTCAGCCCATGACGTGGTTACCTCCCGTTGTCTCCCTGTCATACTATGTGTGTCTGAGGGTCCTGGCTTCAACTCCCTCTCGTTCGTCCGTTGCGAGGGGGTTGGCCTAGGGTTTGCTGCTCGGTTTTGCAAAATTGCCTTCCGAACCGGCGCTAAGGGATGTGTAGTGGTGTAAGCTTGTCCCCGCAGTGTATTGGAGTCTAGCCTGGCCGTCTCCTGGACTGTGGCCACGGTGGACTCCTTCCCATGTATGGCAGTACATGGCGAGAGGGACATCCTCGCAAATTGCCGAGTTAGCGTATCTACGCTTATGTCCTCTCTCGGCTGGGCTGGTGGCCCTGCCATGTACTCGAAAATGGCCTAGTGAGGCCGGAGTTCCTTAAGTTCGCCCCAAATTTGGGTGTACTGACTATTGAGGCACATGGCCTGCTGGCAAATTGTTGTATCAGTGTGCTTGTGCTCTGTATAGTTTTGTGGCCGCTAGTTGGAGAAACGCTTGCTCGCGAATTAACTCCCTGTACTGAGCGTGTAAAGTCGTGTAGTGCACCCTCAACCTCTCGAGGGTTGCATTATTTATTACGGGACCCTTTGTGGTGATCAATTGGTCGTGTATTCTGTGTCTCTGGGTATGGATCCTATTGAGGTGTTCATGTATGTGCCTCAAGTGCTTATGTGCGCATCTTAATCGCGCTGTCCTACCCTCTGACGGAGTGTATGGCTGTTTGCCCTGTATTGCCCCGATTTTTGTTTGGAATGCCCGTATCTGTGCTTGCCGGCTTTGTATGTGCCTCTGGCATCTGAATAATAATGCTAATAATATTGGCGTACCCCTACTGCCTCTATGGCTTACAATCCCTGTTGTTTCTGTATGAGGTGCCATTCTAAATGAAATGTATGCGTCTTCTAAGAAAAAGAAAAAAAACTGTGCGTGTTTGTCAGTGTATCCTGTGTCCCTCTGATTCTTTCTGGGGGGTGGGGGTGGATATGGGAGAAAAAATTCCCTGTGTAGCTGGCGCAAAGCAAAAAAAAATCGCTTTCTGTCCGAGGAGAGAAAAAAAAATTCAGTCTCGCTTGGCTATATGCTGTACGGGCCGTTTTGACCACGAAAACTCGTTGTATGAGTCTTATTTTACTATGCGTGGTACCCGGCCTCCACCATCTGTTTTAGATCCCTTATTGGGGGGTGGTTGGATCTAAAACGGAAGAGTTACTGTGTTAATTTATAAAGAAGTGCCAAAAAGGGGGTAGCTTCCCGTAGTCGAGTAAGCTGACCAGTGTAGAGTGTTGTTTAGTGTTAGGATGCTAGGGGTTGCTCCTATAAAAGATCTAGGGGTACTCTAGGGGATGGAACTTAGCGTACAGGTCAACGCGCTGGTCGTCCAGCTGGCTGGTTAGATAATCGACGTGCACGTGTCAGCTATATGGCGCGTGCCGCTCCTAGCGGTCGGGCCACTGCGTGAAATGCAATGCTACTTGAGCTGGCAAGTGCCTGGCTACTGTGCGTTACGTCTAATCGTAACGGAGGATTCAGGAAGGGAGTTAGGGGTAAAGAAACGTGTAAACAGTAATGCAGGTGTAATGTACTGACCAAGTATTTATTGGTCAGTAATGAGGAATTATGAGTCCCTTTTAAGGGACACTGGGACTGAAATTTTCAAATTCTATATAAACTGAGGTACAGCTTTGTAATTTTATATGGTTATGAATAGTCATATTATAAACCACTTTGGGAAAGGTGAGCATTGTAAGTTGATTAGTTCTCCAGATATTAATTATTATGTACATTTATTGTGCTAATTATTCAAGTTTTATAAAGGTCAGCCGCGTTAAAAAAAACAAGATAGTGTAACTTTTAGGTAATATTCTATTGCACTATAACAATTGGAAGAAACCTACGGATCCGATTTTGAATTGCATTAACGAGTGTCAAGAAATTAATTTTTTTCATATCCAAGTTTTTTTTCTACAAAAAAATCGTATTTTTTCCAGTTTGAAAATTTTTTGCAGCCATACCAAAAGTGCAATCTAAAAAACGATCCGCAGGTTTATAGTCATTGCAATGAAGATAATAAATTCCCATTTTGAAAGCAATATCATAAGATTTATGACGCGAGTAACATTTTGAATGCCTGAAAAAGTGAATCCGAGAAAACAGCAATTTTCTAAAATGATGCACAATTTACAAGGTTTCAGCTTACCAATGACATTAGGATTGTCCTACAGAATAGGTGACACCCTCCTTCTTCTGTTTTGCAGCCTCCTCCTTCATTTCTGTCAGTTTCACCTTCCGTCGACATGCCTTTCGCTTCTCCAATTAAGACCGCGGACTTACATACTTCCTGCGAATGTCACTTCTTTCAAGTGTTTGTGCTGTGACATGAGATACTGAAGTTAGTCTTCTTCCTGATTTAAACTCTGTTGTTGCACTACACCCCATGTTGAATACTGCTACAGAATTACTAACAGCAATTTCAAGTATCTTCCGTGAAATAAAAATCTCTTTTGGGCACTTCCTCCAGATAACAAAATGCAGAGACTCATTCTGAGTTTCAGTAGCACCACGGATGCATCTGGATAGTAGCTCATCTGATGCCAGCCTTTGATAAACAGGCATAATCTTGGCAACTAAGGGTTCTTAAAGTTCTACAGCCATTTTGTCATGACTCTGCGGTGTTTTACCAGCTGCGATACTTCGATTGTAGACACACCAAGACTCAGAACCTTCAGGACACTTACTGTGCTGGGGCGTTTAAAGGACACACCGTGCACTTTAAAGCTACGCCAGGGCTTTAAAAATGGCGGAATTTGGATAAAAACACTGCTATATAATCCGCAGGGGATAGGGGTGTATTAATATGGAAAAAACCGAAAATCGACATTTTCCACAAATTTCACTAAAATTTCAGTCCCAGTGTCCCTTAAGGGATGTAGTGATGTTACAATGTATGTGTACAAACTTGTGGGTAAAGGTTACAAAGTACAGGATTCTGAACACTTGCTGACTCACCTGATGATACCAGCGATAGCTTCCGGCCGACGCACTGTAAGACTGGTAATTGAGAGAGAGACTGCCCTAGATAAAGCCTCCCTTTATAGTCACTGGCGTTGTGTTGTCAGCATTGTGCTGAATAGCTGTCCTAGTTAATTGTGTGTCGCTGTTTGTGGTAGGGATGCAATAATTGGGTAAGCTTTCCAGACTGGCTAGCTGCCCTTGCGTGTTAATAGATGTTGGTCTGGGCTTACAGGATTTGCCAGTTAGGGGTAGTTTGAATAGATGATGGGGGGATGGCCTCCAGGGGGTGCAGACCCCTGGGGGTTGTACAGTGTCCTCATGTAGAGTTTGCGTGGCTTTTGATAATGTTAAGGGTTTTTTGAACGTTGAACTATTGTGAGCAGCAATATTGTTTTCTTGCACTCGCTTTTTAGCATTTTTATGATTTTCTGTTGACAGCAACAATGTTTCATGCAGTACACTACATTGATGATCACTGACACTTAAAACCTCACTATTTTTACTTTTTAGCTCACTTTGACATTATTTTGAACGTTGTTTTGAACAACGCCAAATAACAGTTCCATTTTTATTGGTTCGTTTCACAATATATGAATATCCTTTATAGAATGCATGAGGCTTACCATACCTAGTCACTGATACTTCCATGTCAACTGTCAAGCATAGACTAAGCTCTAGTAAAGACAACTTGACAATAAGAACAATAGTTTAATGTGGGAGCATATATGGATGCAAATGTGGGAAGCAAAAAAAAAGCGGGAGCATATGTGTGAGCAAAAAGTGGAAGCAAAAAGTGGGAGCAAATGTGGGAGCACAAATAATAAACTTAGTTATAACATAACCTAACCTAACCTAACTTAACTTAACCTAACCTAACCTAACTTCACCTAACCTAACCTAACCTAACCTAACTTGAAAGTGGGAACAAATGTGGGAGCACAAATAATAAACTTAGTTACAACCTAACCTAACTTCACCTAACCTAACCTCACCTAACCTAACTTCACCTAACCTAACCTCACCTAACCTAACCTAACCTAAACTAACTTCACCTAACCTAACTTAGCCTAACTTGAAAGTGAGAGCAAATGTGGAAGAAAAAAAGTGGGAGGAAATGTGGGAGCAACAAGAGGGAGCAATTGTGGGAGCAAAAAAGTGGGAGCAAAAAGTAGGAGCAAAAAATTGAGAGCAAAAAGTGGGAGCAAATGAGGGAGCAAAGATGGGAGCAAAAAAATGTGGGAGCAAATAGTGGGAGCAAATGTGGGAGCAAATGTGTGAGCAACAAGAGGGAGCAAATGTGGGAGCAAAAAAGTGGGAGAAAAAGTGGGGAGCAACATGTGGGAGCAAAAAGTGGGAGCAAATGTGGGAGCAACAAGAGGGAGCAAATGTGGGGGCAAAAAAGTGAGAGCAAAAAGTGGGAGCAACAAGAGGGAGCAAATTTGGGAGCAAAAAAAGGGGGAGCAAATGTGAGAGCAAATATGTGGGAGCAAAAAGTGGGAGCAACCATGACAGGTTGTTAAGACTTTTATTTCAACCAATGCACACGAATTAAATTTTGGTAGAGTAATCTGAGTATTATTAATAATAATAAAAATAATAAAATTTAAAAAATAAAATGTAATTATATTTTTCAAGGTTGAATTTTCAAAGTACTGTCAAGAATAATAACTACATGAAACAGATTCAGAGTATTCTAGAGTACTTTAAGTTTAATCATTGGCTAGGAGTGATATAGAGCTAGCTAACCTAACTTAACCCCAGCTCACCTAATTTAACCTAACTGCACCCAAGCTAATGTTATACAAGTTTTGACTTGCTTTAAGACTGGCTATGACGTCACAGATGAATGGTGGTGGGAGGCTGTACATAATTATTAAACAAAAAATATTCACCTTTTTTGCCACACAGATGAATAGTGGTGGGAGGCCAACAAAAAGGTAAATATTTTTTGTTTAATAAACAGTTATGTCCAGCCTCCCACCACCGTTCATCTGTGACGTCATAGCCAATCTTAAAGCAAATCACAACTAGTATAACATTAGATTAGGTGAAGTTAGGTTAAATTAGGTGAGCTGGGGTTAAGTTAGGTTAGCTAGCTCTATATCACTCCTAGCCAATGATTAAACTTAAAGTACTCTAGAATTCTCTGAATCTGTTTCATGTAGTTATTATTCTTGACAGTACTTTGAAAATTCAACCTTGAAAAATATAATTACAATTTATTTTTTAAATTTTATTATTTTTATTATTAATAATAATAATAATAATAATAATAATAATAATATTACTCAGATTACTCTACCAAAATTTAATTCATGTGCATTGGTTGAAATAAAAGTCTTAACAACCTGTCATGGTTGCTCCCACTTTTTGCTCCCACATATTTGCTCTCACATTTGCTCCCACTTTTTTGCTCCCAAATTTGCTCCCTCTTGTTGCTCCCACTTTTTGCTCCCACTTTTTTGCCCCCACATTTGCTCCCACTTGTTTCTCCCACATTTGCTCCCACTTTTTGCTCCCACATGTTGCTCCCACTTTTTTTGCTCCCACATTTGCTCCCTCTTGTTGCTCACACATTTGCTCCCATATTTGCTCCCACTATTTGCTCCCACTTTTTTTGCTCCCACATTTGCTCCCTCATTTGCTCCCAATTTTTGCTCCCACTTATTGCTCTCAATTTTTTGCTCCTACTTTTTGCTCCCACTTTTTTGCTCCCACAATTGCTCCCTCTTGTTGCTCCTACATTTCCTCCAACTTTTTTGCTCCCACATGTTGCTCCCCAATTTTTTTGCTCCCACTTGTTGCTCCCACATTTGCTCCCACTTTTTGCTCCCACTTTTTGATCCCTAATTTTTGCTCCCACTTTTTTTTTGCTCCCACATTTGCTCCCACTTTTTGCTCCCAGTTTTTGCACTCAAGTTTTTGCTCCTACATTTTGCTCCCACTTTTTCGCTCCCAAAATTGCTCCCTCTTGTTACTCCCACATTTCCTCCCACTTTTTTGCTTCCACATTTGCTCTCACTTTCAAGTTAGGCTAAGTTAGGTTAGGTGAAGTTAGGTTAGGTTAGGTTAGGTTGTAACTAAGTTTGGTTGGTTGGTTCTTAAGTTTAGGGGCTGCGACAACGCGGTCATGTAGCCCCGTGTACTTTGGGTGTGTGTAGAATCTGTCTGATAACCGGTGTTAATTGTGATGACTGTATTAGTGTGTGTATCTGTTTTTTAATTTTAAGTACTGCAACTTATAATTTTTCAAATAGTTCCTACTTTTGCCGCCAAGCGCCACCGTCAACGACTACTAGGTCTAATTCAGAACTTAGCTACTAGACGCCACCGCAGTCAGCGCTTGGCAACGAACGTAGAAACCTAAGAGCGTTGTTTACATTCTTAACCTATCCAATTTAGCTTCACACAGGTGCAATTAGTGGAAGGATCTTTAACATGCCATAAATCTATGACATGGGACCGCCGGCTTTACTTCCCCTCCGAAGGAAGGCATACTGAGGGATTTTTAACGCTCTTAAAAAATCCGACGGCTTCGGCCGGGTTTGAACCCGCTATCTTGGGCATAGAAGCTCAGCATGCTACCAACTACGCCACCGAAGCCGCTAACTAAGTTTATTAGTTGTGCTCCCACATTTGCCCTCACTTTCAAGTTAGGTTAGGTTAGGTTAGGTTAGGTGAAGTTAGGTTAGGTTAGGTTAAGTTAGGTTAGGTTAAGTTATGTTATAACTAAGTTTATTATTAGTGCTCCCACATTTTCTCACACTTTTTGCTTCCACTTTTTGCTCACACATTTGCTCCCACTTTTTTTTTTGCTTCCCACATTTGCATCCATATATGCTCTCACATTAAACTATTGTTCTTATTGTCAAGTTGTCTTTACTAGAGCTTAGTCTATGCTTGACAGTTGATATGGAAGTATCAGTGACTAGGTATGGTAAGCCTCATGCATTCTATAAAGGATATTCATATATTGTGAAACGAACCAATAAAAATGGAACTGTTATTTGGCGTTGTTCAAAACAACATTCAAAACAATGTCAAAGTGAGCTAAAAAGTAAAAAATGGTGAGGTTTTAAGTGTCAGTGATCATCAATGTAGTGTACTGCATAAAACATTGTTGCTGTCAACAGAAAATCATAAAAATGCTAAAAAGCGAGTGCAAGAAAACAATATTGCTGCTCACAATAGTTCAACGTTCAAAAAACCCTTAACATTATCAAAAGCCAAGCAAACTCTACATGAGGACACTGTAGAGGAAGAGGAAGAGGAACAGGAATATTTAACTGGTTTTAGTAATGTTGAGGATAATTATGGTGATTATAATAATAGTGATATAGATCATGCTGCTTATGATTATGATAGTGATAATGATCGGAAACAAGACATTAACGTTTTCATGCCTATTGTTCACCGTGAAAGAAAAAAGACTTGTATTAAGTGTGCATTTTATTGTCATAATCATGTATACTCTGCAATGTTAAATATGCTAACTTTGTATAAAATAAAACAACATTGTAACATAATTTTGCATTTATTTACAAACTTTATATACATTTTTTTTTGGTTTCATGATAATATTTTAAGACAATACTAAAAACTAAAACATTATTATTCTATACACATATTTTTTTCTTTAAGTCCATTGTCATCACTTATATTTTCCATTATTATTTCACATTTTTTAAATTTAATTAAAACGAACCATGCACCTATTGTTTTTAAAACCTTCATAAATTAAGTGTACAGGTTGTACAGCATTATTCACTTCATCAAAAACACTCTCCGACATATCATTAAACCGTGTAGGCAGAAATGTATCAAAATTTTTGCATACACAAAGGACACGATCACCATATGCTGTTTTCAATTTCCGAATCTTGATAATGCGGAATGGAATATGCGTTGGCAGTTCGCTGAGCTTCTTTGTCTCTAAGCCACATGATTGTCCCACAGCATTCAAAACATTCATTGTAGTAGTCTATAAACAAAACAAAAGCATATCTATTACACACTACAACAGCTTGTAATAATATTGTGCAATTAGGGATTTTGCACTATGCATGGATAATAAATTATACTAGTAATGCAAGAAATGCCCTAACTGTAGCAGATACTAATTTTCTGCATATAGCACAAGTGTTAAGTTCTAATGCACACTTGACACAGGCTATCATGTGTCCACAAGGCAAAAATACAACACCTAGTTCATCTTGATAACAAATTTTACATAATTGTTGGTCACACTTTTGTATCTGTTCGTAAGACAAGTCTTTTCTTTCAGCCTCATGTATTTGCTCCGCGTGTTCTAACTCTAAAGGCTCTTTTATGTCTTGTGCTACAATCACGTTTTCTTTACGAATAGTGTTCACAAATACCTGACCTTTAAGCAACACCATGTATTTACAGTTTGGTAACCAACGGGTGTGTTGCCAAAAGGGTCATCAGTCATTTGACAATCCTTTAAAGCAAATCCACAATAAAAACATATTGTTTTATCCCCTTCACCAGTATAAAAAATCCAGCTTCACATAGCTGTTTGGTAAGGTGTTTTAATATTAATGGCCAAACATTTTTATAAGATTCTAAACGTTTTTCAACAGAGCTGTACTCTGGGTGTGCTAGTGCTTTAGTCATGCAAACTCCCAATTTTTCAAAAGCACATGCCAGTTCAACACTGTCTATGGCATATGAACCACATATATCGACACTACCGTTGTTGGCTGGTAATACATCATTATTATTATTATTTATTTGTGATTCAGCAACGTAAGTAGTAGCCAATGGTCTTGTGGATCAGGAAAATGGATACACTGGTAGGTTACCCACTTGTTTTCCAAGCATGTAAGGACAACAAGGAGACCTTCGCAAATGGTCTCTAAAGAGATCATCCCCTTCTTCCCGATGTGAAAGTTCAATACGACAAAACACACAGCGCACCACATCTTCTCGGTTCAAGTAAAAGAAACGGCTTTTGCAAGTTTATGTGTCGACAAAAAGCCTTCAGGCCAGGATTCAAATGTTAACCAACGATCATGTTCTGATTTTAAATTTAACCCACGTGGTAAACCAACTTGCTCACTTGTTGTATTTGGTACTAACGCCATGTGTTATAATAAAACATTTTCTTATTTTAAGTTATTAACATTGCACAGAGTACTTTAAAGCACAATGTATGCTTGTTCACTGTCTGTTCACTACGTTAATGGCGCATGACCACACCTAAAAACAAACAAAATAACCCATCACTCAATCAATCAATCAATACTTGTCATTAAACTTTAACTTTAATTGACATTAATATATCAAAACACCATTAAAAATAAACTGTACGTTGGCACTACGAGTAACCCATGCACTTATTTTCTTTTTATAAAGCTTTAGTCATTTACATCCCCCTTTAACCAATATGTAAACAAAAATGAATGTCATGTCAGTTTCTTCAGATTATCTTGTTCAAACCTGTGGATATTTGTTGAGTCCATAGGTAACCACCCATAAATTAAATTATTTTTGTTTTGTTTTTAGAAAATCCAATATGGCCTTGTACTTTTTCCAGTCAACAACCAATATAGTCTTGTACCGTTTGTCAATACATGGCCATTATTCAAGAAAGCAATCATTGTACCACTCATGCACAGGTAATGAATATTTTTTTTTTGTCTATGGTTTTTCATTAGTGGTAAAATGGAATAGCATTTTTAAGTTAGACTTACCTGAGTTTTCATTAGTTCACTGCCTGGAAACAATGGTTTCACTCTACTGCGTCTTGGGTTTTCAGCAACTGCTATGGTGGTAAGGCTTTTCTTTCCAAGTTTCTAAAAATAAATAAAATAAACCGCTATAAATACCTAAATTCAAGTTAATACATCCATTTGATAAAATTAAATAATATCAAACAAAAAATGAAACAAGTTAGTTTAAAGAAATAACCTCACCTTCACTTGCAGTGGCTTGTTACTGTTTCCTTCTAGTGGGCCCAAATGCGCATTGGTTTCTTGTATCTCTGACATGTAAGGTATACCGGTTATCTGCAAACAAATAAATAAATAAATAAATAAACAAATAAAAATCATTAATTACCTAATCAATAACTACAAATTTAAGGTTCATTAGCATGACATTATTAAAATAATCATTCATAGGTACTTACCAAAAAAATAAAGGGATTGTTCTTCCAAAGTTCAGTTCAGAGCTCTACTGTGTACATCCGTGTGCTAAAATGGCAAGTGTATCAATAGCGCAATCGTTATCAGTTAGCCTAGCAACAGAGAGAGTTGCATTTTCTCAGCCTTTTGACCTTGAAATGTTGTCTCTCTCGCACGTGTTCCCACGCCTCTTCACATTCCTCAATCTGAATAAGATTCGTGTACCTTATACTAGTTTCATGTTTTTAATAAGGAACCAAAATGGCTGCCTCTTATACATCGGTAGTACGGCTGTCTAGGAACCAAATTGGCGGTCTCTCTGTTTATACGCCAGACCTCCTAGCCTCTACCAGGTATGTTTAAACGACAGACCTGCTAGCCTCTACCAGCCAAGTAACATGACCCTTTACTTCCTGCCCACATAGACATTCTTGTGTTATCAGCAGTCGCTTTGACAAGGCCAGGCCAGGTCGTGGATTGAGTGCAAGCAAGCAACACAGTTCTGCAGCATTCAAAACGTGTGTGTCTTATTATTATTATTATTAAACATTTTACAGTAAAAATAATAATTACTAGCAAGCGGCCATCCTCAATACATGATCATGTTAACCACATACTTTCACCCTAAAACACATGACTTTACCCAGTTCAATATTTAGTTTATAACATTTCAGGCCAATGACCTTACCGTTTTGGCTCTTTGCGTACATGCACATGACTTGGTCGAGCAAATGTTATAGGTTTCCATATTCTAAAACCATTTACTGTGCCAGACAGCAGTCTCGCTTATTACCGTTTACTAGCATGTTAAAGATCCCCTTCAGGGGTTAAAAAAATCCTAGCACACTTAACACATTTCCAAATATTCGCCTCTATCCGTCATAGGAAATGTCACGAAACCAACCGTCATAAGCTGCCCCCGCCATCCCACCAAAATAGCAATTCATTTCTTCCGGGCACGGTCACCGAGATCGCCAACGTCTAAGAATCACTTGGTCATATCCTACAACCGTATGTTGTGTCAGAGGGCGATCTCACTCATCACCGTTAACTAAAACGTTAAAGATCCCCTTCAGGGGTAAAAAATATTAGCATGCTTGTCACATTTCAAAATATTCGCCTTCATTCATTCGTCATAGGAAAAAAATATCGAATAGCAACCCCCTCGTTTTGCCATACATCGCCCCGTCGAAATAGCCATTTCCCGTATCCACCATGGCCAATCATAGCCTCGTTGTAACATACGTCAAGCGCTACCGGCTCTCTGTCTACAAACACTCTTTTATTTACAAAATAAAAAAATAAAAAAAATAAAAATGCATAGTTCTTGTCCTAGAGACTTGATATTTATTTTCTTTGTAGAGCGGGTAGGGATCTTTCATTCATATCAAACAAACCTATTTGTCAACGTGTTAGTTTCCAAAATAGTAAAAATCCAAATTTTAAGGGTTTTTAAAAAGTCTCAAAAATAAAAAAGTATTATTTTAAAAAATAAAGGTCATAGAGACCATTGGTTTGAACTATTGAACAACGTTCTATCATGTTTGGTTTTCAAACTATCGTCTACTTTTAAAATCAAAAATTGTCATTTTTTTTAAAATAACGAGTTGTCTATAGGAAAGAGGACGTCAGCTCGAGTCCTACGACACCTCAATTGTTAAAATCCAACCATCCGTTCGCCAATGATCACCAATGTTCGCGAGAAAGTAGGCTATCATTTTTCCCTTCTACACCCTTGAAACTTGCTGTCCGCTTAGAGGGCATACCCACCTTTGATTAACGTCAAACAAACATTTTTCCCATTCACCGTTACCAAAATAGCGCCAATCCAAAAAACAAACATTTTCTTTTTTTTTTAAATACCGACTCACATGCTTATCCAAGAGAACGTGATCCCAACGCCAACAATACCTCGTTCGTTAAAATCCGACCGCGCGTTCGGGAGATATCGGCCAACGTTTATATGAAAGTAGGGGGTTAAGTAGAACTCCAATTGACACTACTCTTTTTCCATTTTTATCCTAGGCACATGAAATTTATTTTGTGGGTAGAGGAGGTAGGGACCTTTCATTTATGTCAAACAAACGTATTTGTAAAAATTATAGTTTCCAAAATAAAGGAATTTCAAAATTGAACTTTTTTCCAAAAAACATCAAAAATAAAAACGTTTTATTATAAAATATAAAGGACATAAATACCATTCGTTTCAACCATGGCAGAACGTTCTATCATGTTTGGTTTTTAAACTATCGCCTATTTTCAAAAACAACATTTTTCAATTTTTTTTGAAAAATATAACGAGTGGTCCATAGGAAGGAGGACGTCAGCTCGAGTCCAACGACACCTCATTTGTCAACATCCGACCATGGGTTCACCAGATATTAATTATTTAACATGTACAGTCGGGTACAAATAAAATGGGTGAAGCAGAACCGGCGTTGCCCCCCTACTGTTATGTTTCTTGTCAACCAGCGATTTCTCCTTCAATAATGATTCGGACACTGTTTTAGGCCTACATAATCAGTAATCGCTTGTTTTCATTGGTTGAAAGGTTTGCACATGTAATGTTCGGTGGGGTGGGGTTGGTCTGCGGTTGATTTAAAATCTGTAATTTGAAGTCCTCTTTGAGGTTTTATTGTATGCCTTCGTTAAGCAGCACTTTAAACCATTAGCCCGTTACACCGTGGTTATTTTCACCAACAAGCATCGCTGACCCGAGTAAATATCTCCTTAAAGTGAGGATACGCTGATAAAATCTGCTGAAGGCGCTGTTCTCGCCTCCAAGGACATTACTTGGAGGCTCCTTGTTGAATTATTCAAGCCATTGTTGGTCCAAAAGGGCGATAAGTAACGCTAGGGACTGTCTGGAAATGTCGCTTCTTCAGCGACAAATGTGTTTCTCGCGTTTAAAAGTAGACACCATCATTTTCTTATGCCGCACCTTATTTTCTTTGTGCTAAGCGACTTGGAGCACATTGCACGTCTATCTACTTGCATATTGGGGGTGAGATCGAACAACCGATTAGTTTTGACAGGCGATATGGTGGTAGTACTGA
Organism: Meconema thalassinum; assembly: GCA_946902985.2. Classification (NCBI taxonomy): domain Eukaryota; kingdom Metazoa; phylum Arthropoda; class Insecta; order Orthoptera; family Tettigoniidae; genus Meconema; species Meconema thalassinum. Next base: position 460,535,122 of record OX336394.1, on the reverse strand, counting down.
TGGGTACAACGATATAGCATTCGCATTATGGTTTCTTCTTATTAAAGCCCACCATGGACTCACACCCAGCTGGGCTCATCTTTGTCATATTTCCTATCGACCTCCATTAATTAACACTTGTTCTGTTTCGACGGTTGGTTGGTTCCTCAGTTTAGGGGCTGCGACAATACGGTCATGTAGCCCCGTGTACTTTGGGTGTGTGTAGAATCTGTGTTAATTGTGATGACTGTATTAGTGTGTGTTATCTGTTTTAATTCAAGTAAGGACTGCAGACGATAATTTCAAGTAGTTCCTACTTTCGCTACCAAATGGTACCGTCCACTACACCTAGCTGTGATACTATATGGCATCGCAGACAGCACCTGGCGGCGAATGTTGGAACTAATAGAGCGTTATCAATTCTAACCTACAAATTTTGGCTTCACACAAGTGTAGTTGGTGAAAGGTTCTCTTACATGCCATAAATCTATGACATGGGCCCGCCGGCTTTACTTCCCCTACGAAGGAAGGCATACTGAGGGATTTATAACGCTCCTTCCGACGGTTTTAGGGTATCCAAAGTTCAGGGTGTCTTCCATTCTTCCACGTTAATTGGCCCTTGTCTCTTTTCTCCTCTTCACAGTTTCTCCCACCTTCTGCACAAGGCGAATGTTTAGAGTGACCTTGCTGTATGGAAGTGAGAGCTAGAAAGATCCAGGATATCCGATACATAAGGTAGAGGTAACTGATATGAGGATATCACGTTATAATCTCTGGGAGAAACAGATGGGAACAATGATAGGAAGGTAGATAAACGCTAAGTTAGAAATGAACACGCTAGATGAAGCTGTTCGTATGAGCTAACTCAGATGGTGGGGTCATGTGGAGAAAATGGGGGAGGAGAGATTACCTAAGAGGTAAGGAGGCAATGGTCAGATTCAGTGTTGAACGATTTCAAAGTGAGAGGTGTAGAAACAGTGCTAACTGCTAATAGGGGATCAAGGAGGTGACTTATTCGCAAACAGAGGCTTGCAACTGGACTGGACGTTGAAAGGCAAACCCGTGTCAAATGAAAATGTACGTGTGGACATGTTAGAAACCCATTATACTTATACTTATTGTGGATTTTGTGTTTTAGAGTATCGCAGAAGATATTATTTAGCTGCAAGGAAATGCACGAAGCACTTTCCGCTCTGTCGCGCCAATGCGCTTCACCAAGCCAATGAACACAGCTGTTTATCGCTCCATATTGCTCCTGTGCGAAGTGCTTTGGACCTCTGAGAACAATACAAAGAGTAGCACGACTCACTGACTCTATAATGCCATGTTCCTCTCCAGCGCTGCCAACCCCCTGGAGATACATGCTGGGGGAACACCCCCCGAGGTAAATAAGCGTTAAACCCGGTGACTTTTACAGGACAGGACCATTCGCAAGCAGATTAATGGCGTAGCCTACTGGGGAGCTGGTGGAAGGATTGATTCCCGGCGTCGACAACGTACCTATGGAGTGGCCCATGCAATTATCCAAATTATGTCAAAGGGTCCGGTCCAAAGGGATCAGCCAAAAGGACCTGTCCACAGGGACCCGTCAAAAATTACTCCATTCAAAAAGGGCCCTTCCAAAGGGGCTAGTCAACAGGGACCAGTCCAAAGGGACAAATCAACAGGGATCAATGAAAAGGGGGAAGCGCACGCCGTGGGAACATAGGTGTTTATCAGCAGTCTCCGGCAATGTTCGGGAGAGTAACCTTGAAAAGTAGCTGAAACTCGGTAGTCGAAAGCATAGCTTGACCCGTTTCTTACCTATATGACAAGGTTAGGTTAGGTAAATTTAGGTTATGTTAGGTGAGCTGAGGTTAAGTCTTAAAATATTCCCTCTCTTATGTGTTCAAAGCCGATTCACCCTGAACAGTCAGCCAAAACTTTAAATATGTATTTATCATTACATTAAGAATTAAAGCAAACTTAATTAATTATGAATGGCGTTTTTTGTTACTGTTCAATGTAGACAGAATATATGCATTAAATGATAGATTCAACACAAAATGTTTTGATTGTTGACTTGCGTTATTGATAAATTGGTTTAATGTTAGGGGCAGTGCACACTTTCCATGTCGATAATTTATATAGGCTAGAAGGATGGTGTTGCAAACTTCTGATGTGTATTTCCAAATTTCCTGCATAGTCTATTTCATAGAAATTTCCTGTAACTTAAAAGTTCATGCTGATTTTGTCTTTGTGTTTGACATTGCAACTACAATGGTTGATTGGATATTCTTTGTCAACTTTCAAATCATGTAATTCATGTCAGATATGTTGGAATTTTTGTTCATGTGTGAAGCTATCAAGTACCGATACCTAATTGGTTACACAACTGTTTCATAATGAAAATCTTGATCTCTGATTCATTGGAGAACTGTTTACGCTTGTCTGAACCAAGACTAACTGACTACTCACTGCTAAGGTTTAGACATTACATTTACTCAAATCACATTCTGGTAAAAAAAAAGATCATGACTACTATAAACTGCTACCACTCTTCCACCACTTTGCTAACACTTTTCTACCATTTGACTCTCACTTTTGCTCTTACTTTAAACTGCACATACTACAAACTATCATTTTTATTATCGAGTTAACTTTACTAGAGATTAGTTTATGCTTAACAGTTGACATGAAAGTATCAACGACTAGCTATGGTAAGCCATGTGCTTACTATAAAGGATATGCATATATTGTAAAAAGAACTAATAAAAATGGAACTGTTATTTGGTGCTGTTCGAAACAACGATCTAAAAAGTGTCGAGGAATGATTAAAACAAAAGGCTCCAACATACTTATTTCAATCGATCATCATTGTAAATCTCAAAATAATACTCATTTAAATGGACAAAATACTCTAACCAAGATAAAAAAGCAAGACCAAGAAAAAAATAGTGTGGCTCAAGATAGTGCTCTGTTTGTTAAAGAGCATTTATTATCTCCTGAAAAAGACATGTTAGGACAGTCGTTAACGTCTAAGAAACCTCTAACACTATCAAAGACAACACAAACTATGCCAAAGGTTGTTGCATTGCAAGATGAACAAAAAGGATTAGATAGTAATAGTGATGATGATTATATTGATGATAATTATATTGATGATGATAACCATGATGATGATGATGATTATGATGACGATGATGATGATGATGATGATGATGATAATGGTTTACACCCAAAAAAATCATTTGTAAAATTTGTTTACTGGAACAATCCCAATAAGCTAATCCAGCGGCTTCAGTACTTGCATACCTGTAAACAGGCTGGTCATACTAAATATGAGGAAGAACTTTTGGATATAGAAAATGAGCTTCGTGATGCTAAAATTATAGTGTAATGAATCCATGTAACCGCTTAAACTATTTCTTATCAATACATGTAATATTTTCTACCACTTTGCTACCACTTTGCTACCACTTTTCTAGTTTGCTACCACTTTTCTACCACTTTGCTACCACTTTTCTACTACTTTTCTGCCACTTTGCTACCACTTTTCTAGTTTGCTACCACTTTTCTACCACTTTGCTACCACTTTGCTACCACTTTTCTACTACTTTTCTGCCACTTTTCTACCACTTTTCTAGTTTGCTACCACTTTTCTACCACTTTGCTACCACTTTTCTACTACTTTTCTGCCACTTTTCTACCACTTTTCTACCACTTTGCTACCACTTTGCTACCACTTTTCTACCACTATGTTACCAATTGTCTACCACTTGTCTACCACTTTGCTACCACGTTTCTACCACTTTTCTATCACTTTTAACTGTACATATTAAATATAAAAGCCAACGCTAAATAATTCTATTACCAGAACAGAGATAACCTTTGTAGTGTGCAAATGATACTAACAGGTTAGTTACTACTATGGAACTTACTACAACTAACCGAGGTAAACAACGTGTACTCTATAAAGGCTACTCTTATAACTATAGACGACAAAATGTAAAAGGAATAATATTCTGGCGATGCTCAAAACAGAGGTCAACAAGATGTCGAGGCAATATGAAAAGTAGAAATGGTGTGGTTTTAAGTGTGAGTGATCATCAATGAAGTGCTCCAGACAAAACACTGATGGTGCTGGCAAAAAATCATCAGAATGCTAATAAGTTAGTACAAGAGAAAGATGTTGCTACTCATAATAGTGCATTGTTTGTTGAGCAACGTTTAACCCCGGTTGTAAAAGTTATGTTGTATCCATCTTCCACGCCTCAAGAGTCATCAACATCACAGACTATGCAAGAGGTAGTGTTGTTGTTGTTTTAAGGAGCTGAACTACAAAGTCATCTGCCTTGTTATGCAAGTGGATCGAAAAGGACTAGATAGTAATAGACAAAAGAGAGTTGTAGTTTGTATATAACTATTGTACAAGTACTTACATTAAATACATAAAAATAGTGTATGGGCATTGTCTGTTTTTCTTAATTGCTATCCCTATGTCCCACTATTAATGCAATTGTTAACCATCAACAGCCTCTGACTATGTTCGCAAAGAGAGTGACCTTAAACAATACACTCTATCTATGGTTTGTGTACCGAGTACACAATAATCCGGTGTGGTCAAGCCATGTTGAGGTAATAGTTATATCAGGTAAGGGATTCGAACCCTTACTTTCTTGTACAGAAAATTTAAACTTAAGTCAAACACCTAACCACTCGGTCAACCTGACAGTTACTAATTTAATTATTTTTGTGGACTTGAGTGTTTATAAAACTTTTTCCAGTATACATTGACTAAACCACTTGTTTGTTTTGAAATATAGATTTTGTTTTGTTTGACCATAACATTGCAGTTATGAGTCTTGTGAACTGGGTGTTTAATATAGGGTTGAAGGCATTTTAAAATAATTTTAGAAAAGCTCTTAGGTATCGTGTCATGGGTTTTAGTAATGAATTACTGTTCGTTGACTAACATTTACCGTTACACAACATTATTTTGGTGAGCTCTACATGTTGTTGTTTGAGTCATCAGTCTTTTGACTGGTTTGATGCAGATCTCCATGCCTCCCTGCCCTGAGCGAAACGTCTCATCTCTATATAACTACCACACCCTATATTCAAGGCTATCTGTTTAACATATTATAACCTTGGATCCCCCCTACAAGCTCTTGGGTTCAATTCCTAGATTTAACCCAAACTTTTAAAAGTGGTATGACAACTAAAACTAGTCTACTCAGTCTCGAGAGGTCCAAATAAGTAGAGAGGGTTTGATTCACACCTCAACCATAAGCACCATGTTCTTTTATTTTAAATAATGATAGCCATTTGTTCAATTTCACATTTCACGCATTGCAATTTGTCAATTTTCCATTTGCATTTTTTTAAATGACAGTTTGATGTTTTTCAATTTCATGATATGGAAACATGGATTTTTCCATTTTCATATTTACACATTTGTCAATTTCCCATTTTGCATATATTTTCTTAAATGTCCGTTTAAGGTTTTAAATTTTGTCTATATGGAAACATGGATTTTCCATTTTGCTGTTTACAAATTTTTTATATATTTATTTTGTGTGAAAAACGATATTTCCAAAACAAGATTTTTTAATTTTCATTTTATGATTTTGTAAATGATCTTAATGTGTGTGCTTGACCATGGCAAAGGGGCCGATAACCTAGATGTTAGGCCCCTTAAAACAACAATTATCATCATCATCTTGACCATGGCAATAATACAGTCTATCTATGTGTTAGCGGAACCATAGAGGCTTATTACTACTGCAAGTAAGAATGTTTTACAAAAAACGACTATCTACCACTGCATTTGAAAAAACAAAACGATTGAAAAAAATCTATTTTCCATTCATATATAAGTGCTAATTCTCCCTCTCCCCACCCTACCTCACCGTATTTTCTCTGGTCAAACAACCAATGCTACCCACACACACACACAAGCTTTCTATATATCTCTCTCTATATATATGTTTTCTCTTGTCGACGAGATAAAAATTATGGTTGCTGGATTGTATCCTGCACTGTTTATGCGACATACCTTTGCCAGTTCATAAAACCGTTAGGTATTTCTCTACACATAGCGATTTTACCACTGCTCTACCTACGCCTTTTGCTTGTTTGGCTTTCTTACAGTCTAGTATGTGATACGAAGCATTAACTGTATGTCAAACCCAGTCCACGTTTGTATTTGTAATCTAAGTAATAATTTGAAAAGAGACAAGTGTAATCAGTTTTAAACATTATCTCTGCTTTTATTTGTTTGTTTATGACATGCATATTAACCTAAAATCAAACCCTAGTCTACCTTAGTGAAAGGCTAACAGTTTAACCACTGCGTCACCATACCCTTTTTTCTTAGTTTGATTCGTTCTAGGCCTTAGAGCTAGAAATCGAGTTAAGATCTCCAGTGAAAGAGGCACATGTGCTCACCACTATATCACGTAATGTTTAGCAGGTAACATTAGACATCCGAAAATGATTGTTTTTCTGTTAGCCAAGCATTTCTGTCATTTACCTACTGTGTGAGCTCTGCCAGCAAGACAGTTTAGTTTAGAACAAGTGTGTGTGTGAGTGTGTGTATAGATTATTAGCCTCAGGTATTTAAAGCTTGTTGTGTGTAGCGACCATCTTGTCCCAGTAACCACTGAGCAAGTTTTAACAGTCAACCCATAATAACTGCATAGGATAGTTGTGTGTGGTTCATGTACTTGTGTGTGTGCATTAGCATCATGCACTAGCTTTACCTTACCCTCTATAGGTAGAGCGTTATCCCTTTCCCTTCTGACATTACCAATGACCACATTCACCCACAAGTTTTACACTTAAACCATTGGCTTGTTTTTGATTAAGTTTGGTTTGGTTCGGTTTGGTTGGGTTTGATTCAACTTGGTTCAGTTTAGTTCAATGTAGTCACCATTTTGGATTTTAGCTATCCTCTTTAACCAATCAATTAAAGATTGTCTACTCTTATTTCTTGAATCGATAAATCAGATTTTGTATACACCATTTGTCATTTATTATCCCATACCTACAACCTATACTCTCTCTGTACTGCAGTTTGATCTGAAAACAAGTTCCAATGGTGAAAGATTTGTCAGTCACCATACATGTAGCCTACAATAATTCTTTCACTACCTAGCTATGCTTCATCACTCACTGTAAACATTTCACATGTCCATATCCGATTATAAGTTTATAAAATCTCAGGTCGATGACCTTGATGTATTGGGTATTTTTGGGTAAATTCATTAGCCATGGGAAAGGGTTGACCATTCTAAGTCCTATGACACCTCACATGTTGATATCCGATTATTAGTTTATAAAATCTCAGGTCAATGACCTTGCTGTTTTTGAATTTTTGAGGTAAATTCATTGGTCATGGGAAAGGGTTAACCATTCGTAGACCTATGACACCTCACTTGACCCTCTCTATTGATAAGTTTATAAAATCATAGGTCAATGACCTTGCTGTTTTGGGTATTTTGGGTAAATTCGTTGGTCATGGAAAAGGGTTGGCCATCCTGAGTCTTGTGACACCTCACTTGTCCCTCTCTGATTATTAGTTGATAAAATCTTAGGTTAATGACCTTGCTGTTTTGGGTATTTTGGGTAAATTCGTTGGTCATGGAGAAGGGTTGGCCATCCTGAGTCTTGTGACACCTCACTTATCCCTCTCTGATTATTAGTTGATAAAATCTTAGGTTAATGACCATGCTGTTTTTTTTTTTGGTAAATTCATTGGTCATGGGGAGGGGTTTGCCATTTTAAGTCCTATGACACCTCACTTGACCCTCTGTGATTATTAGTTAGCGAGATATTAACGAAAGTGCAGTTAGGCCCTTTTGACAAAAAATGAATAATACATTCAAAAACAGGGCGTCACCCCAAGTCCAACGACCCCTCATACAAGTCCCTAGCTTTCTTAGTTCATAAGATATTAAAAAGCCGATGACCTATTAGTTTTTGGATCTTTGGTTAATTTGTAAAAAAAAACGTATCTATAAATCATTATTCAAAAAGCCCACCCTCTTACAAAAACCCCAATTGCGCATTCGTTAAACAAAAAACAAAAATGATAAATCATAGCGGCATTCAGTTGTAAGTTGTATGCATGCACTTTATGTGGAACGAGTTTAATTTCATATTGGCATACAAACTCCCACATGTTGCACATGGAAAGCGACTTTTACCTAAAAATTATTATTTCACCCCCTAGTAGGGGTAGATTTTATTTTTGAGTGGAAATAAGTTATCCATAGGAAAGGGATTGTCTGCCGGAGTAATTTGACTACTTGTACATGTCTCTAGCCTTATTCCCACCACTGTCAAAACAGGTTGTGACTTGTTAGCTCTTATCGTGCACGTGCACATGTGTACACTTGTGTGTTAGGTCATATTACACATGAACCTGCATTTTCTCACGTATGAACCAAAACAGGATGTGACTTGATTCACAAGGAGGACGGTAATAAGGTCATCTCACACGTGTTCCCATGTATTTCGTCACTTTCCTTTCATATCGTTATCCCATTATAGTAGTGGGGGGTTGGTGAACAACGTCAGTTCAACACACACAAATGTAGTTAGGCCCTTTGACATAATTTAAATAAAATCATGAGCCAGTCCATAGGAACCAGGCCAAAGGGACCCGTCCAAAGGGATCAGTCCAAAGGGACAAGGACTCGTCCACAGGGACCTGTCAACAAGGACCTGTCCACAAGGACTCGTCCACAAGGACCTGTCATCAATGACCCGTCCACAGGGACCTGTCAACAATGACCTGCCAACAATGACCCGTCAACAATAACCCATATATAGGGATCCGCTCTCCCACCACTATTAAATAATCAATGAAATAATTATCATTCTTAGGAATTAATTAATCCCTTTCCTCCCTCTCCCCACTCTTCAAGCACGCCGCTAGGGCTACTCCGTAAACATATTGAATCACGGAAGCCAAAGTAAGTGTAGAGATGTACAAAGGAAATGTAGGCCAACTATTCTCTCGCCACGACGGAGCTGCAGCTGGAGATTAATGTCGCAAGGCACCGCGCTGTGATCACCGGCTCGTACGTGACATCTCATACCGCCGCGCGGCGCCGCAATGTTCCGTAACAAATGAAGAAATATTAAGCACTTGTTGCGAGCAGAAAAGAATTATACGTGTACCACCACTAATTCAATATCAAGCTAGAGGAATGTCTTCAAATAGGAAAGCATTTTATAATTATAAGCTGAGGATGTATACATTCTGTCTGCTCGTATCCCCCTGCCCCAACATGGATTTGAGGTATTTTTGTAGCACAGCTTGTATTGGGGGTTTGAGTAATACAGGAGTGATCCATGACACAGCCAACATGGTGCTCCAACAATACTTGGCACTACAGCCCGCAGTAGCAGCGCACTCTCTTCATCTTCCTGAGGTCCTCCCTTTACTTAGTCATCCTTTCAATCGTCTCCCACCTGGCTTCCCCTGATATACTTTCTTAACTACTCTCTCTTCAGGCATTCTTTCCCCATGTCCTAACCTTCTAAGTCCATTGCTTTTTATATCAGAAACAGTGTCTGGATTTCCAAATAGGAACTTAATTTCTTCATTATTCCTTATTCTCCATCGTCATACATAGACCATCTGTTTTACTTAATACTTTTCTCACCCATCTCCGGAGGAGTTCTTCATCTGCCGAGTGCTCCAACAATGCTCTTCCATTATTAACACGTTAGCATCATTGAATACGAGTTACCCACAATGTAGCTTTGGCCATAGCGTATAGAAGAGAAAGTGACGGGACTTGTGGAGTTTGTATGGTCCAGCCGCTAGGCGGCTCTAGCGTCGGCTAGCGCTGAGTGCGGACGGTATCAATAACCTACCAGCAGTTGAATATGGTTGAATGTTACGTTTCAGTTATCAGCTTCCACTACGATGTATTAGACAAGATGACCCAAATATAAAATTCTCCACACTGAGTACATAAACCGCTGACATCCGTTGAGTTAATTATGAAACATTATTTTACGTCATACAATAGGTTCATATATTAAGGAAATAAAACATCCTGGCGGGGATCAAAATGTAACTGAATGTGTAAAAATCATAAGCTACAGACCATTCACTACTGAAAAAATACAGTGCATATATTATAATATAAACTCACCCATGTACGGTAACTTATAGCTGTCAGGTGTTCGAAACTTAGCAAAGCTTACGGGACGATTTTGCAGACTTAGCAAATGACTGTTATTTCCTAATATTGTGCGAAAGATAAAGCGGCACTTCATGAAATGAAAAACGAGTTTTCCAATAAGGTCCAGTTTTTGTTCCATAATATATCCTAAATCACAGGGCCCTAAAACACTCATAAAATATATCACCCCACAAATTTGAGAGGGTAGAGTAATAGATTTTAATTACTATGGACAGGTGTATGCCATGGACACGTTCCCCGAGTTCGCGGTTCTTTTCGACGACTACTTCGAACTGTAAAAGAATGTTGAAGACACTGTCGGATGGTTGGGTTAGGTAAGTAAGGGTATTTATTGAGTCAAAGTCCTTTATGTCAGTGAAAGATGCAGCTGTTGTGTCTGACGGCCTTTCACTTTGAAGGGTTGTTGCACACTTCACACAGCTGATTCCTTTCTTTAGTTGCTTGACAATGCACCCTGCTTGATAGTAAACCAAGCGTTGCTTCGGAATGTTGTCTTCATAAGGAAGGGGAAGATCATTCTCCCAGTCCGTTATCACCACTTTGTCTCTAATTTTGTTGTCCGCAGACAACTTAACAGATTTGTGTTATTCCTCGGTTTGCTTCACACATAATCGCATTTGATTAATGGATGACTTGAGAGGTGGTTCTAACTTAGGTTTGCAGTTCTCGGACAGAGATATAGCCACATTAATTGGAATATACACACACTGAACCATTTGCAAATGCAGAAAATCTGCAATTGATGGGTGATCGTCACAATTTATGGACCTTAAAATTCCAAATAGACGTTCCAAGGGGTCTTTATTGAATTTCCCTGTCAACACGTACCTAAAGCATTTGGACCATAAATATTCAGCGACTTCTAAGGTACTCTTTATCGTGACTCTAAGAGATTCCATTGTCTTATTTGAGGCAACATTTCTGAGCTAATGGTTTCATAAAAGTCTGTTAAATTAATGCCTTGTGCGAAGGGACATCTTTGTAGAGTGCGTTTGTTGGTATTCTGGAGTTAAACGCATCTGCTAGATTGTTCATGTTTTTCGTAAATAATTCTGTATTCTAACTGCCGCTAAAAATGTCGGGGTAAGTTAACAGGAAGAACTTAATGACATTCGCGGTCGCATTGCTGAATAATTGGAAAGAGAGTCTCACGTCAATTTTGGACAAGTTTTAAGGCCTGTGAATTCGGGTAACGTGTCCATGGCATAAGCCTGTCCGTAGTAATTAAAATCTATTAGTTGATTTTTGTACAGCAACTTACTTTTATCGTGGAAATCACTTCTTGATAGAATACACTTGTCAGCACCAAGAAATAAGGACTAAATACGGCAGCATTTCTGTGTTTCAAACTCGCGAGCGCTTATTAGAAAGTTACTCCAGCCAGCAACAGTCAACCGCTGCGCAGTCTGTCGGCGGGTGCAGCAACTACCCATACTAAAGATAGAGCAGATTCGGGAGTCTGCAGACTTTCTCTTCTATACGCTATGCTTTGGCTATTAGCCCGAGTTGTAGGGAATACAGCTCGTCCCATTGTCAAGGTTATGGCACAGAGCCTCCATAGTCAGCATGGTATAAGATAGGAAGTCATGCCGAAACATGACTTTCCAAGGCCAAGAAGCTATAGAGAGCAGCCATGATCTGTTCAAGGGATAACCAGTACCTCTTTTAAAGTTCTTAGACTGTTATCGCATCTCTAGTGATTTTAGGTACAGATGACAGATGCTTCATTCTCTAGGCATGTTGACACCTGTGTTGTGATCCTCCTACAATATACACGTGCCAACAGGAGCATGGAGTCTTATATTTCCAGCACAGTCAACGCCAACTGAATCTTTGACCAGTCGCAAACGTTTGCCTGTAGTGACATTAGGCTTGAATGTGGTTTTGATATTGTGTTTTCTGAGAATATCGCAAATCCTTGCACATATAACAGGCCATATTTCGCAGCAGGAGGATTCTGCAATGATCTGTCTCAATATGTCTGTCTGTTAAATACTCAGCCCGAAGGCTGCTTGGATCCTCAAAAAGTACCGCCGTGAGGTTATGTGAGCGCTATATTGAGGCGTACTAGGCAAGATGAGGAGTGAGGTAGTTTGCCATTGCTTTCCTCACTGAGTCAGAAGAGTAGTACTAACCCTATGAGTAGAACCTTTCAGAGCATCCACAGGCACTGACTGTGCCCTGAATGTCATTACTAAGCATCATCCATACCTCAGTAGCTTCCATAAAATCACAGCCATGAGTGAGACTGAGACATCGGTGATACTCTAGCCTGTGCCAACAGACACTCACTGTGCCCTGAATGTCAACACTAAGCACCACCCATACCTCAGTAGCTTCCATATAATCACAGCCATAACACCTCTAGTCTCATCCAGTATCCATTCTTCTGAACTGTCTCGACCTGGAACATCAACACGAGAGTTAAGGGCAGCACGTTCCTGATGAGAGGACCAATGAAGGAAAGTTTGATGGTTTTCAATCGGTCAATACGTTTTCCCCAAACGAGATGGGTTATTCCCAAACCCTGAACAATATTACATGAGATTCTTTTCACGATTAGGGAAGAACCCATCTTTTTTGGGAAAAATCGTGTTGACCGATTGAAAAACATCAAACTTTCGTTTACTAAGGCAACACTGAAAATGGCTTCAAACACCACTAAGGACCAATGCAGATAATGGGTGTCTCCATACTGGTTGTTCAGATGACCCACATACCTCAGCCAGACGGAAGGCAATGCACTGTCGACCCCATTACTGCGTTATGGTGAAATTCAAACATACTGAAGATGAAGAAACAAAGAATAGATTATAACATTCAAACGTTAATTTCAATTAAATGTGTAGAACAATTATTAAGGCGAGGTTGGGGTAAGTGCAATCCCAGCGTTTGCCTCTATCAGTGCCAGGATTCGAAGTTCTGATCACCGGACAAGATGCAGCTTCCCATCGCAGTCATTATGAGCGCTTGAATGCTCTCGGCTAGGCCACGAGATGAACAAGCGAAAATAGAGTCAGGATTTATTGAAACAGAAAAAAAAACCAGCAGATTGGTTGGTTGTTGGTTCCTCAGGTTAGGGGCTGATACAACGCGGTCATGTAGCCCCGCGTACTTTGGGTGTATGTAGAATCTGTCTGATAACCGGTGTTAATTGTGATGACTGTATTAGTGTGTGTTATCTGTTTTTAATTCATGTAAGGACTGCAGACATTGAATTTTTCAAGTAGTTCCTACTTTTGCCGGCAAACGCCACCGTCAACAACTACTAGTTCAGAACTAGGCTACTAGCAACACCGCAGTCGGCTCCTGGAGACGAACGTGGGAACCTAAGAGCGTTGTTTAAACTTAACCTACAATTTTAGCTTCACACAGGTGTAATTAGTGGAAGGTTCTTTAACATGCCATAAATCTATGACATGGGACCGCCGGCTTTACTTCCCCTCCGAAGGAAGGCATACTGAGGGATTTTTTAACACTCTTAAATATCTAATGACTTCGGCCGGGTTTGAACCCCCGATCTTGGGGATAGAAGCTCAGCATGCTACCCACTACGCCACCGAAGCCGCTAGCGGTTGCCATAGTTACACCTGATTGGTGGACATGGCGGCAAGCGGTGCGACCCGAGGAAGGGTGGATAAGGCTGTATTTTGGCCACGTACCTGGGACGTGCGCTAGTGAACTTCACGGTGCCTAAGGCAATTATACAAAGTAATGGTCAGAGTAACTGAAGATTGCTGAGATAACAGCATTACCAAAACGTATTCAAATGCGGAGATTTCTAGCAGATTGGATGTAGCCTATATGTGAGGCGGAACAAGAAGAGAATTGGTGAGGAAGAGAACAACATTCGTTTACACCAAGGTCCGAATACTGCTTGAAGAAGATTATGCCATGAGAATCGGTTTGCTTTTACAAATTTAAACTTGGACGCAGTGGCATCGCAAAGGACTGTAATGTGCAAACTTTCAGAAATGATCTTAATCATATTATGCTAAGGCGAATCAAAGCATTAATAGCTGCTAAATTATTAAGATGTTCTGTCTAGCTTTGGCTATTGTAAATATTTGTAAAATACACTTACATAATGATGCGTGCTACTTGCTGATGCCCAAACAGAATATATTCCTTCATTTAGTCGAATGAAAACACGTTAAACACGATATTGGTCATTCTTAACATGTGTAAAAACTCAAGGTGCGTCTTATTGTATGGTCAGACATTGTCCTTCATCCTGTCCTACCATTCCATGTGCCTTCAACTGTTAACGGCACCTCTTCATTCCCACCCGTACGTTGAGGATGTCACCGTAAGGTGCACTCTATAATATAAGAGCATTTTGCTGAGTAACACGGGGCAACTGGAGTTTAATAGGTGCAGTCGTGGAGTTTACAAATATGCAATGAGAGTTTAACCCAAAATCGGCAATAGCAGTGTTGTTTGAGTCTTCAGTGTTTTGACTGGTTTGATGCAGCTCTCCATGCCTCACTGTCCTGAGCTAATCGTTTCATCTCTACATAGCTACCACACCCTACATCCGAGGCAATCTGTTTAACATATTCAATGACCCGATGCCACATCGATAGGCTACAAACTGCAAGCACAATACTCAGACCTTAATGGAGGTATCGAAAGTGTGAAAGTGGCGTATGCGGAAGACCGACATATTGTTTGTTTACATTCGTTGCTGGGATACAATATTAGCTTTGATTAGCTTCGTTTGATGAAAGTTGGGATAAACTATTGCTCATCTGTAATTTTTAGTGTGTTCAGTATGACTGTAAGGTCCAGTTCGCGTTAATGTACTGCAATCGTATGTAAATATACGCTTATTATTGAGTGGTTCGTTTGTGTGATGATTGTTCAGTCGACCGATGGCATTGTGTCATTTACTGCAGACTTGAAGTACCTAAGACTAAAGCATTAATAGAAGTGTCTCAAGAATATACACCGCAATGATTTCCTAGATAGTAACAATATAATAATAGCTTAGTACATTTCCGTACCGGCAGTGTCGAACCTAAGTACGTAAAGGGAAAACACAATGAGCATCTACGGCATAACCAAACCGTTGACGTTATCTTGAACGCTCAGCAATATGTGCCTCCGTAAATCCTTACCAGTCTGGCAGATGTTCTACACTGCCTTGTATATACGTCAAATACTACAGAGAACTTCTGTTTTATTGGTTAAGGAAGATGTTTCCCCTGTGCCAAACAGTGAACTCATTGTGTTCCGTCATTATTCATACTTTTGTGATTCTTACAGCTTGCAAGTTATTTTTATTACGATGTGTGTAATAAAGTGTTGTGAGTACCTTGCCAATTATGTACTTATATTGCGAGATGGTGTGCCGCGATAATTCCGTAAGAGGGAGATGGTGCTTTCCTACCTATAGTACTTTACTAAATCAACTATTTCCAGCGTTCAACTATTCCAAATGGTAACAGCGAATGTTTAATAGGTTAGATGGTAACATATTATCGTGTCCTTTGTGTGTGTTAATCTCCATAATTATGTTCAGATATCCACACGACGACTTCTTTGCATATTTCAATCCACTAATTCGGTGTGATGTTTTACCCGAGATTTTAGACAAATCCGCGAGAGGTCTTAATTGAATTGTATCTCTATAGCATTGGTTCGATTATTTCAGGCAACTATTCTCATTCCGATTGTGTACACAAATACTCTGCATGTGCCGGGACAGCACTTCAGTAACCGGGTACTTTCTTCTCTCCTACTTCAGAATCTGTTTGATTTTTTGCTAATAATATTATTCTATAACTACTGAACTTAAAATACAAATCGTGATAACTCGCCAAAACGCTTCTTATTCAACCACAGAAACAGTGAGACTATTGTAGCTGCCCCTTGGGTGAAGACGAAGAAACCTATAATTCGAGGCCAGCACTATATAGATAAATTAATTCAAGTAAGTCTAAATTATTGATGCATATTGTTCGGAACCTAGTCTCGTCTTGTGATATCTTTTATGCTCTTATTAAGCTGCGGTTTCCTCCAGTAGCGGTACCGCTTTCTAGCGGCCGTAATGTGACGGTGAATGACGTCACAAAAACGTTCTGCATAGAAACACAGGCGAGTGGTTTTCTAGGAAGCGTTGACTACCACCGTCACATGAAATTGCGGTGGCGTCATTCATATGACGGTGGTGAGTGCGGTAGCAAACAGTTCGTCAACGTTTTTGTACGGTGTACGGTACGTGCTGAAAGTAGTGAATAATATACAATGATTGATGAGAAGATATATTATTTGAGTATGGAAGGAAAGGAAACATTAATAGATTTCGTAAAGAATCATGAGGCATTGTATAATGTGAAGAGTAACTTTAAAAATACACAGAGTTTCTGTTCAGGAGATATTGCTCTTTTGTTTATGTTGTGCGGCACTGAAGTTATGGCATCCTTTATGTAATTTAGAACGTAATAGAAGTAACACTGGTGTCATCCGAAAATATTATTATTTATCTTCATTGCAATGCAGATGACGACGCAATAAATTTCAATAAATTTCTTTGGATGACTCTTCTTCTTCCAAAAAATATTACGAGCGCCATGTCAAGGTCATCCATTACTTATTTAACTTTATGACAACATGCCGTCACGACACACATAGATAATTAGCTCTAAGTTTACACCATTATTCACCGTCAAGATGGTCCCCAGTTTCTATGCGTCACATTACGGCCGCTAGAAAGCGGTACCGCTACTGAAGGAAACCGCAGCTTTTTAGGTGAGTAAAAATAATTTACACGAACTGTGACAAACCCGATGACATGATCTTGCTATTGGTAGAGCAACCATCGCCGCCATGTTTTTTCTACATTAAGGTCTGAGGATTGTAGTTGGTCTTGAATAGATGTATTTCGACAAAGAGTTTCCGTAGCAACCAAGTGCGATAACAAGTAAGCTGCGAATATACAACATCAGGTCTTGTAAACTAGAGTAGGCAACAACAAGCAGACTAGTGTCTGTTCCTCTCCTGCGTGTTACTGGACATGGAAGAACGATCTAACAGTGTTTGCTGTCTCTAAATCACAAACATCTCTTCGGTTGTTATGCTCCATCAGCAGATAGGATCTCCATGTGCTGTAGGGCTCTCCGCTTCGAGCCTCGGTACGGCGGGATGTGACGTCACAGTGGTTGCGACATCTCTCCCTGTAGATATGAAGGCATTAGTTATTCGTACTTCATAGCTAAGGGATACTTGACTGAAGGAAGCGTCTCCAATGCAATGTATTAAATATGTTGATGATGATAATTGTTGTTTTAAGGGGCCTAACATCTAGGTTATCGGCCCCTAATGCTTTGGATGATTGTGAAAGATGAGATGAGAATGAAAACTATTACTAATACTAACTACAGACTTACATAATAGAAGAAGAAATACTAAACAAATAACGGATAAGACAAACAATGGACAGGAAGAAAGGAAATGCCCTCAACCCTCGAAGAATGAGGATTGAGAGACTTGGAAAGAAGGAGAGCCATGAAAGGCAGATAGGAAAGGTAAAGACGAGAGGGACCGCCCCAAAGGCAATGAAAGAAGGGGAAAAAACGGACCCAGCTCAGGAATCCCTCGGGATCGCCAACTCCCGAACTCACCAGCCATGACCTCCTGAGGGTGTAGCACTATCCAGGATGCACCAGAAGTGGTGGGGCTATATACACCCTGCCTCCTTGAGAGCCTTGTGCAGAACGCAGGAGATAGTTCATGAAAAGATAAAGAAGGCTGACCCCTCACAGAAAGAGGGTATCAGGAAAGACGAGACAAGGGCCAATTAAGGCGGGAAAGAAAGAGCTCTCTAGGCCTCGGATACCCTAATACCGACGGAATCGGAACAGAACAAGAGTAGACCAGGAGAGGTCGACAGGAAAGAAGACGGAGAGGATCCGGCACAATTAAGTGGAAGCAATGCCGGACTCAGCTGGGGTCCCATGGTCGCCAATCTACGTCCCACTAGATGTGAGCCCCTGGCAGGGATGCAGCCTACTTGCATACTTTTAGTATTGTTATGTATCTGGCTGGCTGTAAGGAAATCGAAAGAAGTCTAGAAAAGAGTTGTGTGTATTACCGAGAATGACACTGATGACTCAGACCTGAAAGATGGGAGAGGAACAAGGCCGGCCATTTATCTCATTCATAGACCCTAACACACTATTACTGTCACCACAACAAGAGTAATTGGGCCTACCTACATCATGGCTTTAAAATACCGTACCATAGCACGTTTTAGGCAAGCACGAAATATTAAATAACAGACGGAGGCCCGATCTTACAATCTCCAGTAAAGTGACAGTAAACTCTGACAGGTCGGAGTAAAGTCCCGGTAAACATTCAATCTTGCCCTGTTCCGATTAATGTTTACGAAATGTTAGCAGGGCCTGTTCGACGAATGAACTTCGCAACTTTTCACTTTGCAGTGTAAAGTATTTCTGTTCAACCATGATCTATGTATTACTTTTCAATTTCTTTGCAAAGTGAAAAGACTTTGAGTAGGAATGATCCGATCATGTTTATTCCATGAACAAACTGTATAATACTCCATGATTTAATGCTTTATTTTTCGTGGTGAACTTGAGCACTTTAGTAACAGTTCTGCACATAGCAGATTTTGATGTCCCATGCATTGCTGCACCATTTCCTAACCAATGTAAGCATATAATAATTTGTTCTTTTTCGGAATTAGATCGACTTCTTTTTGTTGCAGGTTTAAATAAATGGCCAATTATTTCAAGAATATAACTAGGCCTGTGAAGAGCAAGACGGGCGAGATCCTCACAACGTGTGAACAGCAGCTGACTAGATGGAGAGAACACTTTGCGGAGGTTCTTAATAGAGATAGAGGACCAGAAAGGAAGCAGCGAGGAGAAGATGAAGAGGAAGCAGAAAGTGACCCAGGCATCACCCTCGACTCCCCAACTCGGGGCGAAATACGGACAGCGTTGAAGCAGATGAAGTGCTGGAAGTCACCAGGTCTGGATAATATCCCAGCGGAAGTATTGAAAGCAGACCTGGATATCACGATCAATCTGCTGCACCCGCTGTTGGAGAAGATCTGGAAGGAGGAGAAAATACCAACCGACTGGAAGAAGGGGTTGATCGTCAAGTTACCGAAGAAAGGGGACACCACAAACTGTAACAACTGGAGTGGTATCACCTTGCTGCCCATTCCAAGCAAAGTGCTGGCGAGAGTCATCCTGAATCGTATAAAAGACTGCGTAGAAAAAAGGCTTCGGAAGGAACAGGCTGGATTTCGACAACATCGCAGCTGTGTGGATCTCATCAACACCCTCCGAATCATCCTGGAGCAGAGTGTGGAGTGGCGGAATACCCTTTACCTCACATTTGTTGACTTCGAGAAAGCTTTGACACCGTAAATCAAAGAATCATGTGGAAGACCCTCGAGGAATATAAAATTCCAACAAAGATCATCAGAATCATGGAAGAGATGTACGAAGGGTATGAGTGCCAGGTTCTACACGAAGGCAAATTAACAGAAAAGATAAAGGTCAGTTCCGGAGTGAGACAGGGGTGTGTCCTTTCCCCCACTCTGTTCCCATTGGTCCTGGATAGTGTGATGAAGAAGGTAATGGGAGGACGGAAGAGGGGTATTCAATGGGGTATAAATGACAGGTTTGAAGATCTGGATTTCGCGGACGACATTTGTCTTACGGCACAACGGTACCGAGACATAGAAGATAAGCTGGGGAGGTTGCAGAGAGAAGCAGAACGTGCAGGACTGATGATCAACACCAACAAGACCAAAGAGATGAGGATAAATTCTGACGTCACGACTAGCTTGGCAGTCAACGGAAAGGAAATTGAGCTAGTTGAGTCCTTCCTCTACCTTGGGAGTATAGTCACAAATGATGGGGAAGCAGAGGAAGATGTTCGAAGCCGTATCCGGAAGGCAAATGGTGCCTTTGTCCAGCTCTACCCCATCTGGAGAAATAGAAACATTTCCAGGAAGACCAAGCTCCGCCTTTTCAATAGCAACGTAAAGTCGATTCTTCTCTATGGCTGTGAAACATGGAAAGTCACAAAACCGATCAACAACCAGCTACAGGTGTTCATTAACAGATGCCTGCGTCGCATCATGAATGTGAGGTGGCCGGACATAATCTCAAATGAAGATCATTGGACCATCACCAATCAACAACCGATTAGCATCCAGATCAAGGAGAGGAAATGGCGCTGGATCGGTCACGCACTAAGGAAGCCGGACGGAGCTGTTGAGAGGGCGGCGCTAGACTGGAATCCTCAAGGTGCCAGGAAGCGAGGTCGACCTAAGAAGACCTGGAAGAGGACGATCGAAAATGAAGTTGCAGAGGTGGACAAGAACTGGAGTCAAGTGAAGAGAATGGCCAGGAACCGTACTGCGTGGAGAAATTTCGCCAAGGCCCTATGCTCCGGAAGGAGCGGCAGGAATTAAGTGTAAATGTATTTCAAGAATATAGTCAGCTTGTATTGGGGTAATACGAAAACATTCACGAAATTCCGTCGAAGTGAGGTTATGAAAATTCATCCTGTCTTTGTACGTCCTCTTGTTGGATTCTTCATCACTATCCTCACTTGATGATAACAAAAGCTGTCGTCGTAACATATTTATAACACTAAACCAAACTCTGCGCCGAGAAACTAGCTGAAAAGGGAATCGCCTCTTTGCAAAGATTTCTGAAAACTTTTCACATCATTCTTTGCACTTTGCATTTCTACATCAATGGAGGAACAGGCTTCAAAAGAGAGAAGATTCCTACCTATTTACGTTTCACTTTGCAAGACAAATCTGAAAAGTGATGGTGGAACAAAATCTCAACCGAAAAGTGCAAAGTGCGAGGTGAAAAGTTGCAGTTCATTCATGGAACAGGTCCCCTCTGCGTAATTTTCAACAGTTGGTACATATTTATGATTCGATTTGCAGATTTCGTGATACCTCTCAAGAGTTGGCATGAGTGGATCTGTGTCAGAGAGTAAATAATAAATAGGGGAAGTCCGTGTAATTTGGACTGGCGTGTAATTTGGACTGATGTTACTTTTGGTATTTGCAAGTTTGGCCATCCCCTTTCTCAGACAAGGTCAGCAAGACAGTTGAGGATTCCTTTCGCCCTGCGAGTTATTTTAATCTTGGTCCCAAGGTTGAGGGGGAATTAGAAAAATAAGTAGGCCTATGTCACTACATTAAGCAAAAATTCAGGCTTTCACGACCGGCGTTGAAATAGGAATGTTGCTTATTTCAAGGGCTTTGCAACATCATGGTCATGTGGCCTCGTGTACTTGTGTGAGTGTGGAGTTTGTGTGATAACCAGTGTTATTATGATGCCTGTACTAGTGTGTGCATTTGTAAATTGGGGATAGGATTGGGAAGGAGGCGGCCGTGGCGTTAAGTTAGGACACATCCCAGCAATTGCCTTGTGTAAAACTGGGAAACCACGGAAAAACACTTTCAGGATAGCTTAAGTGGGAATCGAACCCCGTTCCAGTTCTCCCATCAGAATTAAAATTGCTTGGCAGAGCCAGGAATCGAACCCAGACCTCCGGGGTGACGGCCAAAAATACTAGCCACTACACCTCGAAATGGTCACTATGAAGAAACGTAATGATTACATTTGTTTCAACGCACCAAATTGCACACTCTCGGGCAGTCCAAATTACACGGCAGGACCCAATCTAGATGAAAACCGGAAGTCCTGTTTCCCAATTATTGCAATAATCATCAGCTAAACTGATCTTTTAAAATGAGAATCAATAGAAGTTCGTTGCATTACAGTATTCTGGTGGCGATTGTGCGGAATATTCGGGTTATCTGCTCCGCTAAAACCCTCCTGTGGTACGTGCAATGTCTCTTGTCCTATAACAGAATGTGATCAAGTCATGCTCCAAGGCAGTTGTTCACTCGGAGATCCGGGCTTCCAACCTCGGCGACAGCAACCATCCTGATAGCGTTTCCTTTTTCATGATTTCAACACTCACTCCGGTGAAATGCCGGAATGGCATGTTATTTGAAATCTCGCAACACTTAGCTCAATCTTCAGCCGAAATAATTACAGTTAAATACCCCAGTCACAATATAAAAAAAACTAGTTATCAGTAGAGACCGGATTTTAAAGGAAATACCTTTTTTTTAAATTTTATTGGAAACAAGAAATAATCGATACTATGGGTTAAAACTGTATTTAAAACTCAAGATTGCCGTCTTTTAACTTCCCTTTTCTCCCTTTTTCCCTTTATTTAGCCCTTGTTCCGTTTTCTCCTACATCTGTCCTTATTTTCCCTTTCTTTTTAAGAATATACGGCAAAACCTCAAGAATTTATTTCACTTTGAGGGAAAATACCTGCATAAAATACCGATGTAGCGTAAGGGAAGAATGAATTAACACGGGTTCTATACCGAACTCACCCCAGAGTTGAACTCGCCCACTGCACCGCCTCTCCCCACCCGCAGGTGTTGTTAGACTCGTCGCATCCCCTCCAGAGTGTGAGAAGCAGTTAATACAGCCTATTCTCTTTGGTTACAGTAGCTTGCTCGCCTCAGTAGCAGAAACAGAGTCATAGAGAATAGCACGCACCGTTAAGTGGCAGCAGTAGCTTGTAATAGTGATGGCGAAGTCGCCTTTCAGCAGTAAAATGCAAAGAGCGGTAAGCAGTTTCAAGGACGATTTAATCGAAACGGATGGTACCGTTATTCGATGTTCTCTATGTGATATTGATATTAAAGTAGATGGAAAACATATAAAGGACAGAATAATTCAGCATCTCAAGTATGCCAAACATGAGAAAAACAAAGCTATTCGTGCGAAAGTTTCCAAACAGTCATTTTTACAGGAATCTTTTCAGAAGGCCGAACAAAAAAGCAGGGAACGAAACGTTTTTTTTTCAGTGACCTCACAGTTACCCTTGTTCAGTGTGGAATTCCTTTAAATAAGGTAAATAACCCATCAATAAAGAGTTTCTTGGAAAAATACGCACAAAGCACTGTCCCTGATGAAAGTACACTTAGAAAGAGTTACCTATGTTACCAATTTATGAGGCTAATGTACAAAAAGTTAAGAGGTTGTTGGAGACCATCCAATTTGCTTCATTTTGGATGAAGCAACCGATTCACTTTCAAGAGCTGTTCTTGTGATGCCATCCTTTTGATGCCATTGACAGGAGACCCATTAAAACCAATGTTGGCTGCCATGTACGAATTGGAAAAAGTAAACTCGACATCTATAATGCAGAGTTTCAATGACTGTTGTTTTAAACTCTGGCCATCAGGAACACAGTACAACAAAGTGTGGCAAATTGTTATGGACCAAGCATCATACATGGTCTTAGCATTTGCACAGTTGAAGCCTATGTATTCTAATCTTCACCATACAACTTGTATTGCCCATGCTTTGAATAGGGTATGTGAAGCAATAAGGGTTGAATATATTGTTGCAAATGTCTTCATATCCGAACTTAAGAAGACATTGATTAAAGCTCCAAGTAGAATACAGCGTTACAAGGAAGTTACAAGCCTACCACTACCTACTATAAGTTTACCATCATAACTAGATGGGGGACATGGATTTCATGTGCTGTTTTCCTTCGTGAACATTTCACTAAGATAAAGGTATTTATACTGTCTTTGGACGATGTTGAATCTGCAGCTGTGGGTCGAGCGAAGGACCTGCTGAGTGATCCGAATTTGGAGACAGAGCTGGATACAGTGCGTAAGTTCAAGTTTCTTCCTACCGCCATCTTGCAACTGGAAGAACAGTGCTTATCCAAGGAGGTACAGTGGAGAGTGATTGAAAGAACTGACAACATGCTTGAGGGATTCGCAAAAGAAAAACTTAAGGCAAGCTTAGCAAAGAATCCAGACATTGAAAACCTAGTGAAGTGCACTGATTTAGAGTTTAGAGTAAAAACCAAGTATTCCCCACTGGTTTCCGTTGATGTTGAGCGCTCATTTTCTTTGTATAAAGATATTTTAAATTCAAAGAGACAAAATTTGACCTTCAAACATATTGAAATGTTAAATGTCATCAGGTTCAATTCATTCTTAATGCAATAAACACTGTAACACAAGGACACTACATAAAAGAGAATAGGCCTATATCCTTAACATCCTCAAATGTTGGACATGTAATTGATACAATTCTTTAATGCAGTAAAGTTAAATTAGAAGTGATTAACTGATTATGCATACCTTTTTATTTCCTTTATTCTCTTGACCAGTTCCCTTTTCTTAAATAATCCTTTTTAATGAATATTTTCCCCTTTTTTTGTCCTTTTTTATTGAATATTTTTCCCCTTTTTGGTCCTTTTTTAATGAATATTTTCCCCTTTAAAATCCAGTCTCTAGTTATCAGATACCGTAATTGAAGTGATGCGCCGAAAATGGATCTAACTACCATTTTCCCAAAAACGATGTTACATTGGAATAAGAATCTACAGTATATGAACTTTCCTGCAATGTGGCGTAGTCATGTGAAAGAATTCGGAACTTGTTGCGGTCCTAGGGGTTGGGGAACTTCCGTCTTACGCGGAATAGGGATCTAACTCCAGTACAAGATGTTCTTTGCTTGTGACAACGAGTGCATTAAAGCACGTAGTTACGTAGAAAACGCAAACGTAATGTGAACGAGTGAAAGGACGTCATCCTGACATTCTTGTCACTTCACTTTTGAAGGTTTACAAGGTTGTAAATAATTCCTTTTGTACGTAGTTCGTGGGCTGTTACATTGCCTCAGACATCATAAGAGTTATCAATCTGCACATAATGGCACGACTTATACCTAAACTTCGTTTAACTACAATCTGCACATAATGGCACGACTTATACCTAAACTTCGTTTAACTAGGTTCTTTTGCAATTAACTCATAATAGAGTGTTTGGTTGTTAGACCCCTGTTCGACGCATCGCTTCAATTTGCTTACCTACACACGCAAGGACGCAATATGTCCCGGCCCGCTATTGGAGTAGCAATAATAACTACTATGAATTCAGCGATGTTTATTAAACATGCAAAGAAGTATGGATAATTTTATTACTGTTATTATTAACCAAGAGCAAGTAACATCTTTACACATCTTCCATGATCAGTTATTGGTCACTAATACCATAATTTTTAATTAGCAATTCCACAACAACGTGAATATACAAAGTGATATTTCCAAGTCAAAATCATATACACAATGGATATAAGTTCTTCCGAACTTCGAATGATAAATTAACACTACAATGGTATTCCTACATCGAGCTGCTTTTCGAGAAATAGTTTTCATATTAATTAATCAAAATTTGTAACAGCTCTGATTTTATTATTCTAAATATTTTCGACAGAAAACATTCTGGAAATATTGTTGAATCTCACCTCTTTAATAAATCTAATATTTACTTTGTGTACCAATTCTAATAAAATTGTTGTTTTACCTCTATCATATTATTTCACGAACCTGATTCTTGTTTATACATTGTTGATGAATGTGACCGAAACCGGTTCTTTAGAACAATAATAATAATGTTGTCTCTCAAACATTGTCAATGCGGGTCATTAAGGTTATTTATGTTCGACCCTGACTATTATGTGTCAAAAAAATGTATCATAATGGGGCTCAATATAACACAATTTTTTTTATTATGAAACAGTTTCTCCCACCAATCAGAGCTCAAGAAACAGTTGTTTGACCAATTAGATAAGGATACCTTCGCGCATGCGCTCAAAATCTAACATGTCTATATAAATTACCGAAAGTGCACCGTCCATATGTTCGCGTAAATAAACTGGTGAATATGAGGCAAGAAATAGCACTGTACCTTAATATCCCGAAATCCAATTTCTAGACAGCGCATTGTTTTCAAACGACAGTTTTACTGAATACTGGTGCACAATCTGAACATATGGCATGAAGCACACAGAGCGCATGCGTCGGTCGGCCAGAGAACTTGGAAAACAGAAATATCCTACCCTGCGCAGCACCCGCTCACAAAATCTAGTGACTGAACAGATATTTATGAATATTTATGTTAAAACATATAATAATGTTATAATTATCGTCGAACATAAACAGTCGTATGCAACTCGCCTATAATGGTGATTAAGACATTCGTATGAAAATTATAAAACTCGCATACGCTCGTTTTATAAACATACTCGTGTCTTAATTATTGCCATTATAGGCTCGTTGCATAATGTACTATTTCCTGTCTCTACGTATTATTATTTTTATTAACATTATGGTAACAGCTTGACGCATGTTAAAACAGACTGATTTAAAGAATTAGGGACTTCAGCATACATGAATTCTTGTGTATTTTCGTACATTCTCAGGATAGGAAACCTGTCGGCTGTCGTAAGAACGTAGAGAGAGTGAGAACTAATGGGTTACGTCTCAAAACTCAGGAGTATCAAAACCCACGACTGCGGAGAGCACACTGCCCTTCAACCCAGTTTTAGAATGGGATTTCGTTTGTATTGTACAGACGTAACAGTAACGCAGGTTATCAGACAAATTCCATGCACACCCAAGTACATGACCACGATGTCGCAAAGCCCCTAAAAGAATCAACAACAACATCTTGATGAGAGAGGTGCCAATTAGAAGAGGGCAAGCAGTTCTGACTGGCTCTAACAATGGACCATTTACCTATGAACTGGCTCGGCCATGGGTGCCTATAACCTTATAGGGGGCTATGGCTTGGTTCGTGAGTTTTGAGACTGGCCCAGGTACAGAAACCGGCTAGAACCTACTTTTACTAACCCACATCTTCAAATACGTGAATTTTGAGACGCGTGAGTTTTAAGACTCGTGAGTTTTGAGACGACACGAACTAATGATCCGGTCACTCAGAACAATGTTGAAAAACATAACATTTCTACTTGTTCCACTGTTGCTCTTTATTGCCCGAGTGTTCTCCCTCCCGCACGAGTAACAGTTTCCAAGCCCGCGTGAACCAGCCCTGCTCTCGTGCTGTGCTGTGCTCCTCTTTTGCTTAACCTCCGATATTATCAAATTACTCTGGACCCAAACTGCTCAACAATTTTAACTGGTGCTCGATTCCGCGCCTATAACATTCCGTAGCGAAGACACAGTGCTAACGATCTTGAACACTGCTTGGAGTCCTGGTTGTGCTGGCATGTTGCATAAATAACAATTTATAAAGCCCTCGACTACAGCGATCGTGTTTCAAACACCATAAGAATATCCTAAATAAACTGCCAAAATTGAGCAAGCCTAATGACAGGATTGTCCAGTGACGTTTAGGTTAGTATTTAACTTAATAATGTGTATTTGGAGCGTTACATACAAAGATAATAATAATGTTATTTCTTTTACGTCTCTTTTCACTACTGGGGCTTTTAGAGACGCCGGGGTGCCAGAATTTTGCCCCGAAAGGGATCTTTAACGTGTCAGTAAATCTACTGACACGGCTCCCTCGCATTTGCGCACCCTCAAATGCAGGCTGACTGCGCCAGAATTCGATCCTGCAACCCTGGGCACAGAAAGCGATAACATTATCGCTAAGCCATGCAGCCAGCCTACATACAAATAAACGCTGAGGAAAGACTGGCATATGTTATTTACATTTTCAACATTTTGTCCTCCACAAAATATTCATGGAACCCATTTTTTTAAATTAAATAAGTACTCAGAAGACAAACGTATATGTTATAGCTAATAGGTGAGATAGAACCGACTAGTGAAGAATATCTGATTTCTGAGATCGAAGCGTTCACTATTTAATCAAGTGTTCGACGTCACTATTCGTAGAATATTGAAATTGTGTGACAGTTGCACCTTCATTCTCGTGCGTTCAGCTCATCCAACATTCAGTTTACGTGCTCCTGCACACATTGGGGTGCATTTTGTACGGAGTAGCTCGGTGACCGAACATTGACAAGATCCAACGACAGAGCTATTTGCAACCCATCGCAGCTTATAGCACACGCAGGCAAGACGTCACTCCATAAGTATTCAACCACCATTTTGGTTATTTTAACCAAAGGCTCCGATCAAGACTCGTTTACTCCTTAGTTTTCAGTAGGTGACTAAGCAGTTTCTCCAACCAGTGTTCATTTTGACGAATGTCATTTTGGCCTGTTTCTGAACTTCCTCACACACACGAGGCTATGATTAGTGAGTTTGGCAACATTGTTATGTAGAAGGCTCAGCTGTTTCCTTCCTGTGTGTTAACATATTTTTCCTCAGCTTGGCTCTGTCTCTAAAAGTACTCCCACACCCCAAACAAGAATGCGGCCTATCACTAGTATGGACGAGGCTATGATTAGGGAGTTTGGCAACATTGTTATGTAGAAGGCTCAGCTGTTTCCTTCCTGTGTGTTAATATATGTTTTCTCAGCTTGGCTCTGTCTCTAAAAGTACTCCCACACACCAAACAAGAATGCGGCCTATCACTAGTATGGCCGAGGCTATGATTAGGGAGTTTGGCAACATTGTTATGTAGAAGGCTCAGCTCATTGCTTCCTGTGTGTTAACATATGTTTTCTCAGCTTGGCTCTGTCTTTAGAAGTACTCCCACAACCAAACAAGAATGCGGCCTATCACTAGTATGGACGAGGCTATGATTAGGGAGTTTGGCAACATTGTTATGTAGTAGGCTCAGCTGTTTCCTCCCCGTGTGTTAACATATGTTTTCTCAGCTTGGCTCTGTCTCTAAAAGTACTCCCACACACCAAACAAGAATGGGGCCTATCACTAGTATGGACGAGGCTATGATTAGGGAGTTTGGCAACATTGTTATGTAGTAGGCTCAGCTGTTTCCTCCCCGTGTGTTAACATATGTTTTCTCAGCTTGGCTCTGTCTCTAAAAGTACTCCCACACACCAAACAAGAATGGGGCCTATCACTAGTATGGCCGAGGCTATGATTAGGGAGTTTGGCAACATTGTTACGTAGAAGGCTCAGCTGTTTCCTCCTCGTGTGTTAACATGTTTTCTCAGCTTGGCTCTGTCTCTAAAAGTTCTCCCACACACCAAACAAGAATGGGGCCTATCACTAGTATGGCCGAGGCTATGATTAGGGAGTTTGGCAACATTGTTATGTAGAAGGCTCAGCTGTTTCCTCCCCGTGTGTTAACATATGTTTTCTCAGCTTGGCTCTGTCTCTAAATGTACTCCCACACACCGAACAAGAATGGGGCCTATCCCCAGTATGGATGCGGATATGAGTGATGAGATGCGCGCGCTGAGTGAATGCGGTCCCACAGACCTCACAAGAATAACGCCTCTCCTTGGTATGGACGAGCATGTGGGTTTTGAGATTGAAGCGCCTAGAGAACTTTCTGCTACAAACATTACAGGCATGCTTTTTCTCCCCTTCATGTGTCACTTCGTGATAAGCCAAGCCTGAAGGCCTCGTGAATCTCATACTGCAAGTCGAACATGAGTAAGGTTTATTTAGTCCATGAGTTAGCGAGTGATTGGTCAGAGAACTACGTGTGTGAAATGACTTGGGACAGCTCTCACAGGCATACGGTTTGATCCCTGTGTGGGTCAATGCATGGTTACTGAGCGTTGAACGCGAAGCAAATGTTCGGCCACACACGTCACATTTATGAGGCCTATGACCCGTGTGGGCACGTTCATGTTTCAACAAGGTACCTTTGTCTCGATACCTCTTTCCACAAGTTGAGCACGCATGTGGTCTTTCTGACGAATGTGACAGCATGTGATGTATGAGGTGACTTTTCTTGTTGAAGGACTTACTACAGATGTCGCATCTGTATGGCCTGACTCCTGAATGGGTAAGAAAGTGAGTTTTATAATCGGAGCGACCATCAAACCTCCTTTGGCAGATATCACAAGAAAATAGTTTGCCCGCAGTATGAGCAAGAACATGTCTCTTAAGTGATTTTCGGTTATGAAGCATTTTGCCACAAATTTCACACTCAAAATAGCCCTCCCTGGCTTCAATTACATTATCGGATTGTTCAATAAAATGTGAAAGATATATTTTCTGAATCATCTTATTGGGCTCATCAGAGTTCATCCCGTGAACCCCAGCAATGGTGGAAATTGAACTTTGGACCCTGCAACATTCAATTTTTGCATCAATCATTACTGAAATCTCACAGGACTAAATTAGTGTTTAGACCAACATTGCTAACATGCAAGCTGGAAACAAATCAAATCAATTAAGAATGAGTTTGCAACAGACAGAAGTTATGAAAATCTCGATTTTCTACAACCTCCAATTCCTATTGCAAACACTTTCAATGCAGCGAAGAAAAGATAGAAAACTGCTGACAGATCACAGTTGGTAATAATTTCTATTAACAATCGAAGTATGAAGGTGCAGAGGAAATGAATTATGCCACCTCCCTGTTCCTCAAAGAACGACTGTCTTTAGTTAAACTTCATTTGTAACGGACAACCTTTCATAGATTCAGGTGCCGGAATGGTAAATTACATCCTTCGAGAAATTAAGATTTTGAGAATGAATTGTAATTCTTCTTTTTCTTCTTCTGTCGTTTAGGCCGACTGTGGACCACGTTGATTTGATTTCAGCTTCTGGATCTTCATTGTTGCCCAATACTCCTTCATTCTGTCACTCTGCATTCCCCTACTTTCTTGAGTCCATGGCGCCTGGATCCGTGATGTAGGATGAATTTTAAAACCCGTGAAATTCTTAATTTTGGCCTTATATGTTTCCCTGTTGCTGATTTCAGCTTCAGATGTTGTCATTTCTTCTAGGTCCTTCTTCACCAACTGATACCAGCGAGCTGTGGTTTTCCTGGTCGCAAAGAATTTCATTATCAAGCTGGCTAATATACCTGGGTCCATTCTGTATAATATGTCCAAAGAACATGGCCCTTCTTTACCGGATGGTGTCTGAGATTTCATCCAATCTGAGGTATAAATCTTGGTTCCCTTTTTTCTATACGACCCATCTTCTGTTCATTTAGGTCCAAGTATCTTCCTAAGAATCTTTCTCTCTATTACGAAGGTGGATCAAAAACATAAGTTGCACTTCCCAGTTATGGCCATTTATTACAACAGCAACACGCCTATAACGACATACAATGTAACGTCACTTTTCCACATAGTTTCCAAGAGACTCCAAATATTTCAGCGAACGCACAACCAACTTGCCGATGCCGGATGCATAGAAAGTTCCTCCAGCGTTCTGCAACCACACGGAGACAGTGGCCTTCACCTCCTCATTGGTGTGGAAACGTCGACCACCGAGCTCCGTTTGGAGCTTACCGAACACATGAAAGTCACATGGCGCTAGGTCCGCCAAACGAGCACACTGCTGCAGCGTTTCAAGTGGGAGGTCTGGCAACATCCTCCCTACAGTCCCGACCTAGCGCCATGTGACTTTCATCTGTTCGGTAAGCTCAAAACGAAGCTCGGTGGTCGACTTTTCCACACCGATGAGGAGGTGAAGGCCGCTGTCTCCATGCGGTTGCAGAACACTGGAGGAACTTTCTATGCATCCGGCATCGACAAGTTGATTGTGCGTTCGCAGACATGTTTGGAGTCACTTGGAAACTATGTGGAAAAGTGCCATTATATTGTATGTCGTTATAGGCGTGTTTCTGTTGTAATAAATGGCCACAACTGGGAAGTGCAACTTATTTTTTGATCTGCCCTCGTAGCTCCAACTTTTTGATCACTCCTTTCTTTGTCAGATACAAACATTCAGCTGCATATATGGCTTCCGGACGAATCACTGTCTGGTAGTGTCTCAGTTTTGTGTTGATCGAGATGGTCTTCTCGTTGTGTTCCAGGTTAATTTGTATGCCAAGTTTAACTTGTTAACTCTCAATTTAATTGCCTCCTTTTCTGACAGGTTGTTCTCTATCCATTCTCCCAAGTACTTAAATTTCTCCACTTCTTTGATCCGTTCTCCCTCTACTGCCATACATTTGGGAACTGTTTCGATGTTGGTCATGCATTGCGTTTTTTCAAAGGAGATCTGTAGACCAGTTTTACTTGCTTGTTCTTGCAGCTGAGCAATCTGGTTTTGTGCCTCTTCTATTGATTCTGACAAAATCGCAATGTCATCTGCAAAGGCTAAGCAATCTACTTCAATTCCTCTGTTCATGCATCCCATTCCTATACCACCTATCCATTATAGGTTGTCACGGCACTCTCTAATAACCTTGTCAAGGACAATTGCAATTATTACAATCATTTTTGTTCAAAAGTGGAACGTTCATTTTAGTTCATTAAAGACAGAACTTAGGACAAAATGTGCTGGTTGGAGAGGAGGTAGAACAGCTGGGATATTCAGCTTCCCCTAGTAATTTCATTCTGGCATTACTCTTTCATCACGACACTTGAGGAGAGCGTCATCTCACATTTACTGGGAGCAAACGGCCGAACTCCAAAGAACAATTTTTAAGACTGAGCTAGGCACGCAGATGGTTGGGCACGTACAGTTGACGGGTCACGTACTTCAATATTTTTATTATTAATAATCTTTTAATAATGAGCATTGACAAGGCAGAACAATACTGTTTGAATGTTTTCCTTGTCAAATGTTGACGGTCACTGCGAATTATAGATGGGATTCTTTTCACACTATAATACAATTACTATTCCTGGAAGAGACAAATCATGCATCTCTTAATTTCAAAATTTGATAGACTACTTACACAGCTGAAGGAGCGCAGATGTTCTCATTCTTCTCACCCTGTGGAAAATGAAGAAATGAGCGTGTATTTGGAATCTAGCTTTATCAGTTCTAATCAATAAATAAAATTTGTTAGTGTAATTCCCAACTAAGCATATCATATTAATGCTTTCTTAATTAACTTTTTCGGTTTACACCGTATTTTGAATGAATTATTTGCGAAGTTTGAACTTCAAAGGCAATACTTGAATAAAGGGCCTCGTAACCGACTGCGGCCTCCTCCGACTAGGATGGGTCCACAATCCCTGTCAAAGTGGTGTAGGCAAGCTTTCTCATCTCTATAATTTATTCAATAATTCTCAAGGAATCATACCTCACCAGGACGCCATTTTCAAAGACTCCGGTTTGATAACCCATGTTATACATGATTCTTTGAGATATTCAGTCCAGAGAAAGTAACTGCGACTTCCACAGAGAGGTTTTTTCTTCCAACCTGAGCCCATCTTAATTACCAGTGGTTGGAACAGCTCGATAGTGAACTCTTTCGCGTCACAGAGCAACTACACATTAACACGAGTTTCCTTTGAAGATGATATTCTTAGCAAGATCGAAACGTCGGAAATAAAGCACTCAAAACTAGGTAGTATTTATTGTTTTAAGGGACACAACTACGAGATCATCAGCCACAAAACTAGGTATATACCGAAAAAGTTTATGTTGAAAAACTACCGCACTTATTCATGTTAATGCTCATTTACTAGGCCATTTCTTGAGGACAGATTAGACATTCACAAGTTACCGCTGAACACAAGTGTTATATAAATGTTATAAGTAACTGTTCAAATACAAAATGGCAACAATACCACATGGCCTTTGCTTAAAACTGAAGGTTAATTAGGAACAATTTATATTTACAAGGATTTACTAGACATGCATTGTGATGATCACACCATAAAACAAAATCTCTGTAAAATTTAGAGATTTATATAATCGAGGATTTCCTCTCTAACATCTAGACATTCTCTAACTTTTAATAACTTGAACGAGTTCAATATTTCATTATCTGATGATTTAAGAACTTACGGCGGAAGTTAGGACATTTAAACAGTTCAGTGAGGACGATTAAGAATTGTGTTGGAGTTCCTCTACTTAGTATAAACCAACGTCTCCGATTCTTGGATGTCATGGGTAATCTCGAGAACCACTGAATGGATTTTGATGCGGTTTTCACCATTCAGTAAAGGATGTCTCGAAGAAGGTTTGTAGAACATAATTTATTTATGATCAAAGGAAGCCAATCAGTAACGATTTCAAAGAAAAAGTAAAAAAAAAACTGGCGTCCGTGCGCTTTCTAGGCTTACGCTGGGCAAACCGTTAAAAATATCTGTATACTATGAGTGTTAGAATTGTTCAGCATGAAAAGTTCTACAAAGAAGTCCGGGATAGCATATCTCTATCTTTAATACATCGCTTTCATTTCTTCCAATTATCTCCATTCAATAACTGAGGCGACAGTTTACGAGCTACCTAGAGGCGAGCCTATCACCCCAGTTACTGCCTAGCGAGCGGGCGAGCCTATTACCCCATATACAGTCAGCAGGAAACTGTTGAGTCGTGTTGAGTTACGATTTCAGAGAAGGGTGGTTGTGTTTGGAGTTTCCCTGGAAGTGCAACTCGGCATTTCTTCATTTCGCCTGTGAACTTTTCGTTCCGCAAATTACACAGTCTAGTTAAGATTGGACGGAAGGGGGATTCGCGTTTCATGCACCTCGCCATTCTTAAATTAGGTCTGACAAGAATACGTTGCACATGCATCTCTATGATAATATAATTAATAGTCCAGTCAATAATTTTAATCCACAATGCCAAGACGGAAAACGGATATAGGTGGTAGTTCATTGATATGGAAGAAAAGCGCTTATCACGTAATGCAATCATAACTGTTCGCGGGCGAAGCCGGGGCGGGTTGCTAGTCTTGAGATATAAAATAGTGATAATGATATATTCAAAGGCTGAGCTCTAGTGAAAGGATTGGGAACCACAGCATGCTAACATTCAAGCTGGAATACCTGGACTTCATGTTCTTCCTTGACTACTTCCACTTCCTCCTCTGCTTCTTCGCATGGAATATCAAATACAATATCTGGCTCCACTTTTATGTTGACCTGGTTATGGCACGACAACTGAGGGCTTGGCTCCTAAAGCAAGATACACGTCACTTGAAACTCAGCTATAAGGGTAGTCAATGTACCGACAATACATTTGTGATATAGGACACGTCAGAAATTACATCTATAAAATAAAAGAACTTTGTCTTGTGTTATGCCTATGAACATCATTGCTTGTTTTAAGAAAAACGTCTTTATTCATTAAATTCTTTTTTAAAAACATAATACATTCAAAGATATGAATGTAGGGCAGAGGTCTACATGATGCTCTAGTGTTTACATTTGCCATAATTCTAATGGCCCTCTTTTGTATCCTAAACGTGCTTAGTACATCTGGTGACATTCACCCTCAGTACTTTGGTATGGGACAAACTAACATCAAACAACCGTGGCGAATATGAATAATTGCCAATTTCTTTTACAGAGAGAGAAATGAATTTGTAACACTTTGCTAGTCAACAAAACATACATCAATATCAATAATTGAGCATTGTTATTTATGAATTCTTTCAGCTTTGAAGCCATTCTTCTGTGTTGCCTTATCTTCAGTCGGTCAACACGATAGAATTCCAATTACTCGGACATGCGAACGCAATAACCTGAAAGGAATTGCATCTGATTAAAATATATATTTGTTATGAGCTGCAAAAGATGGAGGAAACTAAGGATGATATGCTTTAGTGTTCATCAGGATAGCTGTCACACTTTCTAAGGATTAGACAGGCGTTTTGTTCTTGTAGGGCAATGACCGTTTGTGGGTGTAATTGTGGGTTTGGGAGAGTATTGTCTTGTATAGATTTGGATCTGACGATGCTCGCTTGACGAGTCCATAACAAATATATGTACTGTACAATACAGCAGCATTCCTTCAACCCAAAAATACTCTACTCCTCCACGCATTTCGGTCTTCAGCATCTTCCTCGGTTAAGCCTCTGGTAGCCATGCTCCTCTTTACACCATCCATCCATTGTCCTCTTGGTTTACCCCGTTTCCATTTTCCTTCAGCTTGCCAATGTAACATTAAATTTGGAATTCTACTATTCTGCATCCTTTTCACAAGTCCAAACCACTGTAATCTTCATTCTTCAACCACTTCTAGTACATTCTTTTTACCTGCATAATTTCTCTGATTCTCGTATTTCTAATTTTATCCAAACTTGATTTTCTTGCCGCCCTCCTCCAATAATCCATCTCTGTTACTAGTTTGCTGTCTATTTAACGTCCAAGTTTCTGATCTATATAACAAAATGGAGAAAGACTCATTAGTTTATGCAGGGAGCATAACATAGTCCTGAAATCTACATTCTTCAAAAAACTTCCTAGGAAACAAACTACCTACTTGGGTTTCCCCAAATCCAGTTTGTGGCGAGAAACAACTTGACCATGTTGCTATTAGCAGGCAGTCTACAACGGAGATACTCAATGTGAAAGTTGCTAAGAGTGCAGGTTTAGATTCAGACCACTATCTGTCTCTCATTGAATTCAAAATTAGACCAATATATAAAAAGAAAAATCATTATCAATCCAAAAAGTTTGATACACAAAAATTAGCTACAGAAAATAATTTCAAAACACTTTTGGAAAGCAGAGCACCTAAAACATGGGAACAACTTCAAAGAGACTTAGTACAGACAGCAGAAGAAACCATTCTCCTTAAAAGAAAACGAAAACATGCCTGGTGGACTGCTGAGTGTGATGAATGATGATAATTGTTGTTTTAAGGGGCCTAACATCTAGGTTTATCGGCCCCTATTGAGTGTGATGAACTAATCTTTTAAAGACAACGAGCTTGGAACAACTGGAATGCAAATAAAAATGAGAATACCAGGAACAGCTTTAATAAGAATCCCGAAAACATACATCTAAGGGACTCAAAAGGATAAAAGTGCAACATATGCAAGACCAATTAACATTAAGAGAATCGGACTTCAGACAGCACAATACAAAGGACTTCTACAGAACTTTCAGAAGTGGTTTAGGGAAGTATACTCCACCAAGCTTACTTTCACAGATCCAAAAATACAGAAAACTGCATATAATAACGCTGAAAATTTCAGAATACTTGCGGAATATTTTGACGAACTCCAGCTGTGATCCACCAAAGGAGACATTTAATTTTGATAATATACTCCCCATTCCTCCAAACTCGAAACCACCAACAACAAATGAAATTAAAGAAATTATAAACGAACTTAAAAATAACAAAGCATCTGGAGAAGATAGTATAGTTGCTGAATTATGGAAATACTCGAGTGACAACATGATCCTATGTTTAACGGAAATCATAAATGACACATGGAAAACACACAGTTTACCATCGGAATGAACATCTGCCTTATACATCCACTACATAAGAAGGGGAAGAAAACAGATCCTAACAATTACAGGGAAATCTCCCTCCTGCTAGTGACCTATAAGATCTTATCCAAGGCACTTATAAAAAGAGCAGAAAAAATACTCGACCCACAATTGGGAGAGTATCAGGCAGGATTTAGGAAGGGACGATCTTGTATGGAGCAAATACTAAATTTAAAGAACGACATGAGGAAAATCAGGAACTTGAAATATGTAGTTACTTTTGTGGATTAAAAAAAAGCCTATGACTCCATTGACATAAAGGCACTTATTAACATTGGGAAGGAATTTGGACTTGATAACAAGACAACTGAAATAATTCAAGCAATACTAACGAATACAACTTCCAAAGTTAAATTTAGAGGGGAACTTTCAAAATCTTTCAAAATAAAGTCAGGTATGAGACAAGGAGATGGTCTGTCACCTCTGCTTTTCAATTGTGCATTGGAAAAGGTGATTCGAGAGTGGAGGAAAGCCATCAATACCAAAGGCGTTCAACTAAAAAGACATCCAAATAAAATCACTGTAGATTATTTAGCTTTTGCGGAAGATTTTGCACTACTTACTGACTCACTGGATACTGCCCAAGAACAAATTAGAGAGTTGCAAATACAGGCAGCCAAAGTCGGACTACAAATATCATTTGAAAAAACTTAAGTTCATGACAAACATCACCGATGCCAGTTCAGTATGTAAAACAAATTCCTCCTTATACCTAAGAGAGTGGATAATGAACGACTCACAGGAAAAGACAGCAATAGAAACGCGTATGCATAAATTAAAAAGGTGTTTTCATATGACAAAAGATATATATATAATTTAAAAAGACTTATCCTGGAACACTAAATTAAGGCACTACACTATCAAACAGTAGTCAGACCTGAAACTCTGTCTGTGGCAGAAACACTTAAATTAACAAGATTTGGTGATTTAGATAAATTAGAGAAGACTAAAAGACGAATTCTGAGAAAAATACTGGGAGCTAAACTAAATATTAACACAGAATATAGGTCACGAAAATTAACTGATGTAATGAGAAAGAGAAGATTCCATTTTTTGGGCACATTTATAGAATGGAAAATAGTAGACTAACTAAACAGATCTTCAACTTACTGACTAGTTACAAATCCAAACCCACATGGTTTGTTGAAATTGACAAAGACTTGACAAATGCCAGATTTCAGACAGACACAATAGCAAATAGCTCACTCTTCAGAGAAGCTATTCAAAAGGCAAAATTTCAAGAAAGGAAGAAACAAACAACTCGCAGAAAGTGGACTCAAGGAGAGAAAGATCGTCACTCTAGAAGGTTGAAAGAAATTGGGAAACAGAGGAAATTGAATACAATGGACAATAGTCAACGTTGATTCATCGTACCCACCAAATGGGAAGAAGAAGACAATGAACTGTAAATAGCTTTCTTAGTGTTGTTTGAAATATTTCTGCTCCGTAAAACGGAATTTAATGCTCCAATTGTTCTCCTGGCCACTTAGGCCTGCTCTTTTCTCAATTTCCGATGAACTTGTTCCTCCAGTTTCTATTATTGAGCTCAAATAACAAATATATATACTATATTTGATATTATTGCACGTAATTGGGATTACATTGTGTTCACCGAGTGAAAAGTTCTAATAGTATAGCAAATATACCGAACTGTCAACACAATGATGCTTCATGCATACTGTGACGGGAATCAGTGTTCACTCACAACTTGTAGTATGGGTTACTGGACACTGCTACTGGACGCAATTATCTACACTGCACATTTCTCATGCAGCAGAGTACCAAGTCTGCTCCCCCGTCTAGTATCTACCAGTCCCCGTGTCTTTCCACGTACCGTTCTTACTTTGGAGCTCGAGTGGTAGATGGCAAATGATGATCCACTCCTGAATCTTCAATAGGAACGATTCACTTGCTAGACGCTATGGAATCTAATTTGATATGCAAAGCAATTTTTGGAGAAAAGTGGCTTTTATTTGGTCCAGTTCTCTACGGCCACACCAAATACAGTCCAAGCCGTATATTTCTCTCCACGTCGTGTGCAGGTTTAGATTAGATTAGATTAGATTTTTATTCATCCATTTGACCAATTACAAGTATAGGCCTACCTGGGTACAATACATTTCTGATATAGGACACGTCAGTCATTACATCTATAAAATAAAAGAACTTACAGGTATATATTACTAATACAATAGCTATTTATAACTTATCATAATAACAGATCTTAATAGATACAATCTTATTGGACAACTATTTACACCTTACTCTATTATCACAATATGAAAACTTAATTCTATAAATACAACAACTTACAGCTAGGTATTACAATTAAAAGAGAAAAGTAAAATATAATTATAGATTTCACCGTTCCTATACACCAAGATATTCAATTACAGAGTAAAAACAATGGCACTGCAGATAAGCTTTCAACTTTCTTTCAAAGGCTTTTATTTTTGGGGCAAATTTTATATACTGAGGTAGTTTATTGTATAATTAAACTCCTGTGTGAAAAGTTCCTTTTTGATATATGTGTGTGTGTGTGTGTGTGTGTGTGTGTGTGAAATATGAATGTTTTGATTTTGTCTTGTGTTATGCGTACGAACATCATTGTTTGTTTTAAGAAAAACATCTTTATTCATTAAATTCTTAAAAAAAACGTAATACTTTCAAAGATATATATGCAGGGCAGTGGGAGAATGTTTAACTCTCTAAACAGAGGTCTGCATGATTCTCTAGTGTTTACATTTGCCGTAATTCTAATCGCCCTCTTTTGTATCCTAAACATGCTTAGTATATCCGGTGACATACCCCAACATATGACCCAATATCTTAAGTATGAATGGAAATAAGCAAAAAAGTATTTCTTAATGTGTGTATGCTAA
Organism: Meconema thalassinum; assembly: GCA_946902985.2. Lineage (NCBI taxonomy): Eukaryota > Metazoa > Arthropoda > Insecta > Orthoptera > Tettigoniidae > Meconema > Meconema thalassinum. The sequence continues at coordinate 460,494,934 of OX336394.1, read as the reverse complement.
TGCAGGTTTTCAAAATACATAACGCAAAGCACATCGAGTTCAGTTTAGTATTCAGATATTGTATATGTTTATTCCATTTCAAGTCATGTTGTATCCATAGTCCTAAAAACTTTGTTTCTGATTTATTTTCTATTTGATGACCATTTAATGCTATATTGGGCTTTGCAGGATTCCTATTCTGTAGGCTATAGTGTGGAAATTTAGAGATACTGATTTTTTTATAGTTTATTATGATGCGATTATCTTGGGACCATTTGGTTAACTCTTCTGTAACGGAGTCAGCAGACTGCTGTATGACCTGTTTACTTTCACCTTTTATTACGAGTGTTGTATCGTCCGCAAACAAAATGTCCCTACAGCGAGGTGGCCAGTCTGGCTGGCCGATGTGTTGGAAAACGCATTCAACTCCTCCCTCACGTCTCTACGGTTCTTCACGCTAAGGAACGGGCCACCATGTACAATATAAATAGTATTATGTGTGAGGCACTTACAGGGTCGCAGCACTGCTCAGGATCTGACTCCCACGCTGGCTCGCACTTGACGAACTGAGTCTCCTCCGTCATGTTGGACTCCCTGCAAGTGAACACACACATATCAGGCTGAAAGGGTGACATACCGTTAGCAATATTGTATTTGTCCCATAATTCCCGCGTATTGTAGCCGACACAACTTGATGTGATTTCCTTAAGATAACAATTAATTTTAATAGCCTTGGAAAGAAATGTGTTCTTTGACTATCAACTTGCAAAGACGTGAAACTGATTGTTGTCAAAAGCGCCACTTACGGCAAGTATTAGAACTTGGGTACAGTATGAGACTACACTGCTTAGTAAGGTTATGGTTTCGCATGCTTCGTGGGGTATGATAACCTTTATGCGATTACCTTGGGCGTTTAATTATCACAGAACAGCATTAGTTTATGTTTCCCCATCATTCATTTACTCTATTTGCAAATGGGGGTAATTCTCCTGTGACAAATTGTACAATTACAGAAAATCACGAACAATAACACCAAACACAATATACACAATTCGCAAATTAGGAACTCTAGTACCGGTAATTACATCGTAGTATTTACACAACATTTCAGTCTTCAGTTTGGGGAAAGGCTCTAAGAATGAGGCAGGTACAATTATCAATAACACGGTTAATGAAAGAATATTTCCCATAATTAGTACGCTGTGGTCGGCCCTTGATCGGCCCTGCTCAGGTGGGTGGGATTTCCCAGACGTTTGCTTGGTTCTCCCCAAGCTCGCCGATTAGAGCAAGTGTTAAACATAGCGTCCTTCTATCTTCCAAAAATTCCCACCCTAGTTTTTCTATAATTCGAGTTACACTATTTCTGGGATTAAAATCGTTGAGCACAAACCTAGCAGCCTTCCTTTGTAGATCATTGATGAGCCCTACCTGATATGGATCCCAAACCGCTGAGCCGTATTCCAGGATTGGCCTCACCGGGGTCAAATATCCTAATTCTTTTGCGGTAGAGCTACTGCCTTTTAATACCCGCATTACAAAATGAATTGATCTGTGCGCTTTGGAGACGACACAACCCACATGAGTGCTCCATTTCATATCATCCCCTACAAGGATGCCCAAGTACTTGCACGAGGCTTCTTCTACAAGTATTTCCGAGCCGATATTATATTGAAAATCATTCGTTCGCCCTTTCTGTATTAAGTATTAGGCTATACGAAAGCATTGACGCATTGCGTAGAGCACTGAGAGATGTCGCAACCCCCGTGTTTCATTCCGAAACAGAAACGCGGGGAGATCACGAGGGATCAACACAGAGCTACAATTACTTCACTAACAACAATAGCAAAATAGAACGGTTTGCACCCAGTTAATTAGACTGCAAATTACGGTGTTGTTGTGTTCTTGTCGCTCAATAGAGCCGCTGCGCGGTATGACACAGTCCTAGTGCTTGAGGCGAGCACCTCTATGTTTAATGGCACAGTTCGTGACACTATCTTCTCGTTGTCTGTCGATCACTGTTACATTTTCGTCCGATTGCGGACACGAACCCGGTTCCTCACTGAATCTCATTGTTGGTGCATTTGTAATTCATGTTCGTTGTTTTCTTCACGTTTCCAAACGTAAAGAACACTCTAAACGTTTGTTACTAGGTGCCGGCACGCTAAGCCCCGGATAGTTAACTTATGTGTTTGTTACGAGGTGCCGGCACGCGCTACACTAAGCCCCGGATAGTTAACTTATGTGGTTAAATATTTTATTTAACTAATTATTTTCCATTTATTTACATATTTTTGGCATGTTCATAAATAAAGACATATTCTGGCGTAATTATTCATAAGTACATATTTTCTACATTTGGTGGTGTGATTGTTGCGACCCTTGGCAATTCCGTTAATTTGCTTCTCTATTTGGTGAATGCACCCTGGTCTCTGTATTGTAGTGTAGTAGTATTTCAAGACAGGAATTCCCCGGTCATTAAGTGGGGCTGAAGTCAACAGTCTCATTAAGCCTCCAATAGTTCTCACCTTGACAGGAAATTTTACTAGAAATTACAGTGGTCTGCGAAACTTGTGACTATTGAGAGTGATATGAAAGTTTTTGAAGTGACCTTTCCTTCTTCTCTTTAGAATGAAATGCGAAAACACCACATACATGATTTCGTATCGCGCATCTGCAGTAAGTACCGCAGGATTCGGAACCTGAGGCAAGCCACCGCTTATTGAGGGAATATTTGTACTGTAGACAGGATTATGGATTATTCAAGCAACTGGATGTTATAACTATATTTCGAGTAACTCGTGGACATAAATTTCATACAAATCTACGAAGAAATTTTGGAAACTTAATCACATATTTTCCCACTTTTAAGCACATTAATAAATACATATTTCTGGAAAGTTAAGCCTGGTGATGATTGCTCACTGGAAACTCAACCATATCCGGTCGATTAGATTAGCAGTTTGCATTTTCTACCACTACGAGCGCTAGTCCGAGTCAATGCACAGTTTCACTTAAGCCCTTATAAAACCTACTTCCGGTGTGAGAAATTTTCTAATAATGAAAACAAGATGTTCAGTAAAGAACATGTAGCCTACTTTCTCTTAATGCGTGGGTATTGTTATAACTATTTGTCCTCTTCAAGGAGTATAAGTGAATGATGGTTGTAGTAGCTTGTTGAAATACAACGTGCTATACTGGTATTAAACATGGATATCAGATGCCCTTTGCTAGTGCTACCTCTGTAAAAACTTTCATTCAATTCGGTTTCACCGTGTTTGAATTGATGTGGGGTATCGATTTGCACACATACATGGTTGCTATTTGCAAACTATTGGGCTGATGACCTTGTAGTTAAGACAAAAGACGCTTCCCACAAAAGGTATGTTGTTGCAAAATTTGGTTGAGATCAAATGATTAGGTTGGTCGTAATTTGATTTAAGCTTTGAACATTTGGGTGGCCGCCATTACGTTGCCGTCAAGATGGCGGCAATATAAATCATGGCACTGAGGTGCCCTTTGCTAGTGCTACCTCTGTACCAAATAGAGTCTGCTAAGATGGGGACCCCTACATTGTTTGATAAGATGGGGACCCCTAATTTGCCTGCTAAGATGGGGACCCCTACTTTGTCTGCAAAGATGGGGAACCCTACGTTGTCTGCTAAGATGGGACCCCTACTTTGTCTGCTAAGATGAGACCCACCCCTACTTTGCCTGCTAAGATGGGGACACACCCCTACTTTGTCTGCTAAGATGGGGACCCCTACTTTGTCTGCTAAGATAGGGACAACTACTTCGTCTGCTAAGATGGGGACCCGTACTTTCTCTGCTAAGATGGGGACCCCTACTTTGTGTGCTAAGATGGGGACCCATACTTTGTCTGCTAAGATGGGGACCGTTACTTGGCCAGCTAAGATGGGGACCCCTACTTCGTCTGCTAAGATGGGGACCGTTACTTGGCCTGCTGAGATGGGGACCCCTACTTTGTCTGCTAGATGGGGACCCCTACTTTGTCTTCTAAGATGGGGACCCCTACTTTGTCTGATAAGATGGAGACCCCTATTTTGTCTGATAAGATGGGGACCCCTCCTTTGTCTCTTAAGATGGGGATCCCTACTTTGTCTGCAAAGATGGGGAACCCTACGTTGTCTGCTAAGATGGGGACCCCTACTTTGTCTGCTAAGATGAGATCCACCCCTACTTTGCCTGCTAAGATGGGGACACACCCCTACTTTGTCTGCTAAGATGGGGACCCCTACTTTGTGTGATAAGAAGGGGACCCCTACTTTGTCTGATAAGATGGGGACCCCTACTTTGTCTGCTAAGATGGGGATCCCTACTTTGTCCGCTAAGATGGGGAGCCCTACTTTGTCTGTTAAGATGGTGACCTCTAATTTGTCTGCTAAGATGGGGACCCCTACTTTGTCTGATAAGATGGGGTCCCTACTTTGTCTGATAAGATGGAGACCCATACTTTGTCTGCTAAGATGGGGACCCCTACTTTGTCTGCTAAGATAGTGACCCCTACATTATCTGCTAAGATGGGGACCCCAACTTTGTCTGATAAGATGGGGACCCCTCCTTTGTCTGTTAAGATGGGGACCCCTACTTTGTCTGCAAAGATGGGGAACCCTACATTGTCTGCTAAGATGGGGACCCCTACTTTGTCTGCTAAGATGAGACCCACCCCTACTTTGCCTGCTAAGATGGGGACACACCCCTACTTTGTCTGCTAAGATGGGGACCCCTACTTTGTCTGATAAGATGGGGACCCCTACTTTGTCTGATAAGATGGGGACCCCTACTTTGTCTGCTAAGATGGGGATCCCTACTTTGTCCGCTAAGATGGAGAGCCCTACTTTGTCTGTTAAGATGGTGACCTCAAATTGGCTGCTAAGATGGGGACCCCTACTTTGTCTGATAAGATGGGGTCCCTACTTTGTCTGATAAGATGGAGACCCATACTTTGTCTGCTAAGATGGGGACCCCTACTTTGTCTGCTAAGATAGTGACCCCTACATTATCTGCTAAGATGGGGACCCCTACTTTGTCTGAAAAGATGGGGACCCCTACTTTGTCCGTTAAGATGGGGACCCCTACTTTGTTTGCTAAGATGGGGACCCCTACTTTGTCTGTTAAGATGGGGACCCCTACTTTGTTTGCTAAGACGGGGACCCCTACTTTGTTTGCTAAGATGGGGACCCCTACTTTGTCTGTTAAGATGGGGACCCCTAATTTGTTTGCTAAGATGGGGACCCCTACTTTGTCTGCTAAGATGGGGACCCCTACTATGTCTGCTAAGATGGAGACCCCTACTTTGTTTGCTAAGATGGGGACCCTTACTTTGTTTGCTAAGATGGGGACCCGTACTTTGTCTGCTAAGATGGAGACCCCTACTTTGTTTGCTAAGATGGGGACCGCTACTTTGTTTGCAAGATGGGAACCCCTATTTTGTTTGCTAAGATGGAGACCGCTACTTTGTCTGCTAAGATGGGGACCGCTACTTTGTCTGCTAAGATGGGGACCCATACTTTGTGTGCTAAGATGGGGACCCTTACTTTGTCTGATAAGATGGGGACCCATACTTTGTGTGCTAAGATGGGTACCGCTACTTTGTATGCTAAGATGGGGACCCGTACTTTGTCTGCTAAGATGGAGACCCCTACTTTGTTTGCTAAGATGGGGACCGCTACTTTGTTTGCTAAGATGGGAACCCCTATTTTGTTTGCTAAGATGGAGACCGCTACTTTGTCCTATAAGATGGGGCCCCTACATTGTGTGCTAAGATGGGGACCCGTACTTTGTGTGCTAAGATGGAGACCCGTACGTTGTCCTATAAGATTGGGACCCGTACGTTGTCCTATAAGATGGGGACCCCTACTTTGTTTGCTAAAATGGGGACCGCTACTTTGTCTGCTAAGATTGAGACCCGTACGTTGTCCTATAAAATGGGGACATATAGTACATATGATACCAATAGTAAGGGGCAGATGGCTTCGCTGTTCCGCCCCTTTAAACTCCAATAAAAACAAAATACGGTAACAAACAGTATTATAGTAAGTTAGTTACCCAGTTTCTGCACACGTCCGAGGCATAGTGACGCTATTAAAACAAGTATGCCTATGAACTGAAGAAAGAACTCAGGGCTGATGACCAAGATGTCCCAATCCTCTGAATGACTTAACAACTATTGAAACAAGTTTCCTCGTAGGCTTACACCTTGAACCTCTGGAAACATCATTGCGATAAACCTATCACTCTTGCTGTTGAAATGAACGATACGCACTTTATGGCGTGAGTAATACTTGGCGACAACTGTGTGATTTTCTGAAGTCATCGTTAATTTGAAATAGTGGTTTCTCCCTCCCCAATAATCATTTATGAACGAAATGTTGAAGTGGCAGGGTTTCAATACCTCTTAGTGGTCCTGTTCGCGTTTCAGGCGAGTTAATAAATACACTATTATAACTGTCACGATATACGGTAACAGAGCTGAACACCCAGTCCTTTTCTCCAGGCTCCAGTAGAACTACAGGCGCTGGTTTCAACTCGCCTGACTTGACATCAGCCTTCGGGCGATTCGATGTCACACAACAATCTGTAACCTAGTCCTGTATCTACGTCCTTTTCCAGCTGGTTCATCTGGCCTACCGGTAAGGCTGTATGCTCATTATTATCTTAGTGTTAATCCGTCTTGGAAGACGACTGTCCATCTCAAGTCGTTTTTTGTTGTTTTGTTCCGCGTTCTGTTTTAATCTTTAACGGAACGCCAAATATTCCATTGTTTTTTTTTTTTGTGTTAATTTGATAATATATCCAATTTCGCACCAATATTCAAATGTCCCGCTTCAGACTTGTAGCCCAATATCTAGCTTGTGTTCTGGTGACAAATGTACCGTACAAGCATAACGAATAGAATATAAAGTGTGATCTCTTCTCCCTCAATAGCATGTAATGAATACGGATCGGGTTGGCACTCGCCGCTACGCAGCGCTACAGTCGATTTGAGATTGTTGATTTCCACTAATGTTTGTGTGTTTATGTGCGATTTATTAAGTATTTAATTGGTCGGAGTGTTTTAGTGGTGTTCTGTGCAAACGTTTATTGATATACAAGTGCTTACACTATTACTTCATAGTATTAATACCTGAAATGCTATTGTAGGACGCATTGACTGAAATGGAATTTAATTTCTTGTCGTGTGTTGACGTTATCTTCGTGTGTTAATTTTATTGTTATTTAATGTAAGTAAACAGCCGTTTAGCCCTTACATTTTCATGAGTGCTTAATGTGATTAGTGAAGATGCCTTGCTCTTTTGTACCAGGATGCAGATCTAGCTATGGGGACTGTAAAGAGGTCAGACGGTTTTTCAAACCTCCTAAAGATTAGGAACGTTTTATAAGGTGCAAAGGGGCCATATCAGGGAAGGATAGGGAACATACTGAAAAGTCCTACATCTGTGTTACTCACTTTTCAGAAGATTTAATTGTTAAATTTGACAAATTTGTGATAGAAGGGAAGGTAGTATTACTTCTCCCAAGAACCAACTGGCGATTGAAAGACTATTCTGTTCCACATATAATCCTAATTTTCCTAAGTATCTGTCCAGTATGGTGTAAATAAAAATGCTCTTGATGCCATTAAAGACTACTTCTGTGAAGAGAGGGATGAGAATAAAAAGACAATGAGTTAAAAAACATATATGTACCGTAATGCTGAAGGAGGCGTGATCAGTTTTAGGCAATAGCCTACTCTATGAAGGGGTCATGACTATGCCTTCTATGTCTGTTTAATGTTAAGTTCTTCTGAAATGATGGTAGTTTACTGATTTTGGTGTTTGTGGAGTGAAATTAATGGTTATTATTGAATGTTATAGTAATCTACGGTAAAGTTGAAAGTTGCGTTCGTACGGCTTTTTTTTTTGTCTGTGTTGCAAGTCTGTTGAGGGAATGTAAAATGTGTAACAATGTGAAGAAATCCTTTCTGATAGCGAGGTCAATTGTTCCGTTCTTTTTTAAAATTTACCGATAGCTGGCAAAACTAATTGCATTTTAAACTTGCTCTTTGTCTTCGCTTATTGTCGAAACTGGACTATTACAAGAGACGACTTATTAAATTATTATTGGGCACAGGAAAGTAAGTGGAGATGTCAAACTTATTAGCGCCTATGAGGATATGTTGCGGTGTTTTAACTTGTAAAACAGGTCGCAAGGTTTTAAGTCTCGTAAGCGCCAATGTTAACTTACATCACAGATCGGAGCCAGCGCTGCGCTGCGGCGGACCGCGCGTACTAGGCCAGTGTTATCACTTCTTATTCTATTCGTTATGGTACAAGTTTGAAAGAGAAGATTGTTTCTATGTCTGTGTTAGATAGATGGGTTATACATTCATTAGAGGCAACAAAATTAAGGAATATCCTTGTATAATTATTCTTAATGGAACTTGTAGGTGAAGAAGGCTTCATTGCCAAGTCGAATCATCTACAACAATTGAACAATTGGATATTTATTTCTTAATCTGTATTGATTGGTGGAGTATTGTTAAGAATTATTTTGAAGGAGTTTACAAAATGTTGGGATCGAAATTGCTAATACTGTAGTTTGTTCTTGATTTCTGTTATTTCAAGCTACCAAGCGGTTTGTTCTTGCAGATTCCTGAGCAATATGGAGGAGCCCAAGTTTATAAAATGTGAACCAGAATGCCTGTCAGCTTCGGAAGAACCTTCTGATGTTGTAAGTAATCTTCGAACCCATATGTTGCTGAGATGACATTTTTTTTTTGGTCAAGACTGGCTGCATGGTGCAGCAGTAACGTTCTCGCTTGCTGTGCCCAAGGTTGCAAGATCGAGTCCTGGCGCAGTAATCAGTTGGCATTTGAGGGTGCGCAATAGATTTACTGACACATTTAAGATCCCCTTCGGGGCAAAATTCCGCCACACCGGCGTCTCTAAAAGCCGCAGTTGTTAAAAGGAACGTAAAATCAATACCATTATTATTATTACCTTTTCTTTTCACACTTAAACAATACAGAGATCCGGTCTGTTGCAGTTTACTTTCTTTCTCCTCAGTTATGGCTAATAAAAAAAAGGAAGCTTGTAGTTTAACGTGACCGTTAATCTCGCGATCATAAGCCACGGGACCTCCGTTTTACGTGGAATCCGAACCACAGGACATGGCATTTCAAATCGAAAATCTCACATGCAGTGACCGGGAATCGAACCCGGTCCGCCTTGGTAAGAGGCATACAGCTTGACCGCTGCGCCACCACGCCCCCTTTATGGCTAATAAGTCACTATTTTACTCTACTAGACAATTTTAGGGCATAGGCCTAAATAACTTTTCTATTGTTTTCTACTATAGTGCGGGACAAAGCATTGCTGCGCCTGGAGGTGTTGCCACGCTATTGCACCGTACCTTCAGTCGCGTGCTGGATGTGACAATGTACAGGACAACACCACACCGTCGTCTCTCCAATGTTCATCGGTGTTCAATTTCTAATTTAAAGGCATTATGGTGTTTGAAGCAATTCTTCAGTGTTGCCTTAGCAAACAAAATGGTGATGCTTTTCAGTTGGTCAACACGATTGTACCCAACTATCAATCAATCAATAATATCAGTATTAATGATAAGAGATATTAATTTTAAAAAATATTAATCTCATGTAATGTTTTTCAGGATTAGGGAATAACCCATCGTGTTGACCAGCTGAGAAGCATCACACTTTTGTTTTGTCTAGTTTAAGTTTGTGCTTAATTCGTTGTTTTATTTGAGCGGCTTGTACATCGTGACCATTTAGCCCCGTGTACTTGTCGGATAACATGTGTTATTGTGCTGTCTGTATTAGTAATGAACGTGAGGATTTGGAAGGAGGCGGCCGTGACACCTACTGGTATGACTGAGGTAGCAACCAAACCCTCCTCTTCTCAGTTTTACCTCGCCAGGCTGAGTGTGCCCCGTTCCGGCCTTTAGACCAGAATTAAATAACTTGGAAGAGCCAGGAATCGAACCCGGATGTCTGGGGCAACAGCCAAGAATGCTAGGCGCTACACCATGAGGTGCTCTGTGCCTATTGAGGGTTGTACAAAGAAAACATGTATCATTATTTTCGAATATTTTTGTAGAACATCAATATGTTTACAGTAGTTACTAACCCAAAAAAGTGAACATTGCTATGGTGTTTATTATTGCTTTATTATAAACAGAGAATTGCACATGAATGTGCATAGAAACACATTCGAATAATGTTCTTAATGGTCACTCGCAGCAAAATTGAGGTAAATTAGCGATTTCTTCCTTTGTTCACATGGAAGTACATGGTATCTATCACAGAGATCGCATATGCACGCAGAATTTGGATCATGGTAGTCTTCAGTTCGGCAGAGCCTGAAGTGGAAACCGTTTACTGCCAAGCGCGTGGTCACAGGTCTGAGATCGTAGGATGCCCTCTTCCAATCATGTGACATCATCGCATGTGTTATGTAAAAGTCATCCCAGTTCCTTTCCAGTTCAGATAGTAGTGTCACATAATGTGCTGTTGCTGGCAGTAGTACCTTGAGGCACAGGTCCTCTGTGTAGAGAGTCCCTCTGTTGAGCTCAGAAGATAGACATGATGGGGTGAAGACTCTTGGTACCGGAGGGGGCGGGGGTTGTCATTATCCTCCAATGTCTGGAATACAGGATATACGTTGTCAGGCTGCCAGGAGATTCGGGCTCTGAGCAAACAAGTCTCAAAAAATGTCTTATATTATAACGGCAATTTTAATAAATTTAATATTCTCTTTCTAAAAAGCTGATATTGGTCTGATGTTATTAACTTGGCCGGTTTATGTTTCGTTAGGATGGTGTTCAGTTGCCCGCTGATAGCCTGGTGGAGATCAAGGTGGAACCAGATCATCCAATACTGGAAGAAGCAACCCAAGAAAAACTTGAAACTCAGGTTAGTGGCTACATGATCTTTGTTTGACATGTGAGTAAGCCATGACCTCATTAAAAAATACCCTCGCTAGGGCCTGCTGCTGAACGCAGTGATATAAGTCATCTTAAACGTCAATACGGACCAGAAATGGCAATTAGTATTCCCATTATTAAACGTAGGAGGAGTTAAGTAACATTGCCTTCAGCGGCGCAGAAATTATATGCACTCGAGTTAGGAGATGAATAGCATAATAATAAAAATACCTACAGAAAGACAAGTAACATCAACATTTTCATTGCTTATTTCTGCGTTGATTGACGATAAAGTCAACTCTTAGAAACATATTTTAATATAATTTCTGGCAGGTATAACGTTGGCCATTGAGAGACACGAAATGATGGAAGGTGAACAAATATACCAGAATTTAAACATGCGGAAATACTTAGAGTCGGGGAAAGTCGTTGAAGGATAATAAAAATATATTTATTGGCATAGACATAGAAGTGATACCGACAAGAGCAAATGACTCTCGATGAACAAAAATATATTTATTCAATATCCTAGACCTGTGCTTAAATATTTCAATATATTTCCACAACAAGAGTACGCCTTGCCTACGCACCTCCTCAGGCTGTTTATTAAATTAAGAATATACTTTAGCAGGAGCAATTCTGTAAAATGAATAACTGAAATACTTCAAAACTTGAGAAAACAAACCTCTATAAATTTCGGCTATAACACTTGTAATTTAAAAGTTGGCAGAGCGTATGGATGGTGTATTGCTTTACTCGGTTACTCTGTTGTATCCTGATGGGACGTATAAACACGTTCTAGTGATAAATGAAGTTGATCCGAATGGGTCATTATCCAGCTCAGAGAGAATCCAGATTACGACCGTGCTGGGGTATTATAGCCACTACAAGCCAATTTGAACACTTCCTTATTAAGTAACGAAGTGAACATTCCTCCTCTCTCAATGACGCTGCAGCACATGCACTCGCCCACATACGAAAGTTATTGTGTGTGCATGTACCATTACTGTGTACCTCTCTTTCTAATGAAATAACGCTTTGTTACTGAGTGGTATTATTGCCCACAAGTATAGGGGACTTGGGGTGGTTAGCACATCGCAAACAGCAGCCGTGCACAGTAGGTAGGGCTGTCTACAGCAAGGCCCTGCAGTCCGTTCCCAATGTAGGATACTCTGTGGGGCCTTCCTTGGTGTAGATTAGGGGTCAACCACTTAACAGTGCTGCACCTAAACAGCAGCCTTGCACACTAGGTAGGGCTGTCTACAGCAAGGCCCTCCAGTCCGTTCTGTAATGGTTTTACTAGCCCTGCCTTGCTCTTTAAAATACATATATAAGAAGCTCCACAGTTGGGATGACAAGTGTAACGGTTTCACTGGTGACCCCTCTGTTGGGTGACAAGTGTAACGGTTCTCTACGTTGTGATGACAAGTGTAATGTTTACTCTGACTAAGATACGTTGTATTAATGGGCGCCAAGACCTCAACGCTATGTTGAAATCTAAATTTATATTTAACAACACCTAGCTCAGGTAGAACACCTGTAAGAATATTCACACTCAGATCGTGGTATGATTTGATCATTAACCCAACTAACAATTGTATCAGGAGAAGGAATTTGGTCTATATCTAATGCTACCTACTGAAAGCAAAGATTGCATAGTATAAGAAATGAATTTATTATATAAAAAACAAGTAGTGGCTATTTTAATAATAATAATAAATTTAAATTGGAGCGTTACGATTTGAATATTACCACTAGAGAATTACGTGAAAACGGAGTCGGATGAATTACTGATTTTACTATTATTCCCAAGCTAAGAAGTTACTGAAATTTTGTATATGAAACAATGAAGCGAGAGATATGTAGTTCTGAGTCATTCGCGCTTACCATTGGAAATTGCCGTGGCATTTCCCTCGTACTTGATGCTGAAGAGAGCTTCCCACAGCCTTCTGGACGTCGCCATCTTCTTCGTCAGCTGTGGAGATTGTTGTAGAAATGTTCAGTTATGGTCCGATCACACCGGAACCAACCACACGAGCAACCACAACGGTCAAGTTTTACAATGATAATACTCCTGCCTCCTCGTCGCGCAAACAATATATGCCCTCGCCAAACCCCTTCTCCGGACCCGTCTTCAAGTCGCCCGGTCTCCACTGATTGGCTGAGCCACCACGCGATACTCCCCACCTAAGGGTCAATACATCGGCGTGACGATGTCGATTACCAGTCCAGGCCATTTCGCCTTTTCTTGATGCAGCCAGCTGGAAGTGGCCCACGGCTTGCGTCACGCTTCTTGACAAGAATATACTTGTAGCTGAATTCCCAATGAATCATCTCTCTCACAATAAACTCTAACTGACAAAAATCCGTAAAATTCCGTAATCATATAATTTTCCGCGATAATGTTGTTCGTAATAATTCGCTTGATAGTGTTTTCTATAACATCGAAAACCTATCTGTATACTTATAATCTTATAAAAACGCTCCAAAAAATACCTTAATAATAATAATAAGTTACATGAAACTTTCCTTGGCGGAACAATTTGCCGCGTAAAGAAACATTGAATGGTTTCCTACTGACTTATGTCAGTGGCGTAAAATACCCTCGAAAAACACGTTACATATTCGCCTCGGATCATCGGATGATTTACCGTGACGACGGTACATCATGCGATTATCCCAGACACGTTAATAAAATCCCCATCCAAAATACATATTACACCAATTAAATCACCCCAAATTACATATATATACACTCATAATTTTCTTTACGCACTTTGCGTCAAAGTCTGTTATATTGGATTGCCCTGTGCAATCAGTCCAATGTTTTTCATTTTGATTAATGTTCCACGGATATTTCCGCCTCTCAAATATCTCTATGTTGGGAAAGATATACATAAATAATGTGTGAGCACTGTGTATATATGATGTCACCTCACACGCATCAAAGGTGTTCTGATATATATATCACCACAGAACTTTCTAATATCACTGGAGGTCGCTTCCTTCTGGTGAAACTTAATCTCACTGATCTCACTCAGCACACGATCACACTATTGTGGCTGCGCATCGTGACCATAATACTTAATCTCTCTGTGTATTAGATAAAATTAATATTGATTTCTGAAAAGAAGTAAAACAGTAAGTGCGCATTACATATAACACCAAATATTTCTGTGCCGTAATCGCCCTGTCTTACGAAGTTCCCGTAGACCATATTCTACTTAATACTAGTTCACAACTCAGACCAGTTCTCCTCACTCAAATAATACCTTTGTACTAATTACCTTAAATTACACACCTACAGCTCTTACATGGCGAGGCCGTAAACAGAAACCACGTGTGCTGTTATGTATGAGTTTCATGAAGGACTGTCTCGCCTTCTGTTGGCCCATCTTTTGTCTCGTGGACGCCTTAAGCAAAAATACCCTGTACAAGCGCTCACCCATCTCTAGGAGACAAATGGGAATAGGGATGTAGCGGGAGAAAGTTCGTGCCAGATAGCGCTCTTGTAGTACTGGGTAAGCGCAAGGCGATCGTCTTATGTTTCTCCCAGTCAGCTGCAACGAATGTGTAAATTGTGACCGAGTTTTCTAAGCTAAAGTAAATTATATCTTCTCTAATTTTACTCCAAGACTATATTAATTAATTCTATAGATATATCTCCTAATATGTGATAAACGATTTTCAGCGTTTAAGCATTAAACAGCTGCAAAATGAGCTACGGACTAGAGGCACTAAAACCAGCGGGAGGAAGGAAGAATTAACAGCCTACAGCGGTAATAACAAAATTCTAACACACTTTATTATTCAAATAATGAATATGAGTCAGCATGCTTTCTACTAAAGATTATAATTACTTATTGGCCTATATTAATAAATATATCTCCAAAACACTTAAATCATAAATTGAGATTTAAATATTCACTTGCTCCCCCTGCTTACAGACTTCGATTCATGTATTTTTTTAGGCTGATAGCTTACATGAAACTGTCGTGTTTTAAGGTAAACATAATCAAAGAAAGTTGATACCGGTAATTAAATGTGTACCTCGAAAATGCATCGCAACGTTTGGTTCTTATGTAATTTTGTCAATTTCGCAATAAGAATCGTTCCCTTACCCTTGGGAACCCTTGTACCCTGAGGGTACAATTTTTTTAAAGTTTGAGAATCCCTGCTTTAGGGCCACGAACTGTATCCATTCATCTGACTATGTCTCAAGAATGTAGAAGTCAGTCGCTACCACATTCTCCGTCAGGCAGATGGAAATTGACGATTTATTCCGATTTCAAGAAACCAACCATAATACGTTTGTGACTGTTAATGTTGCGACATTTATTCTTGAAGTATTTGACCGAGTAGCCTATTGATGTCTTTGAAAATGGGAGTCAGAAATGTTACTTTCATTTCTTCGTGTATATTGACGATTTCTTCCCGTACTTCAATGGAGATGATTTCTGCAGATTCCGATATTGTAGGCTTATCGGGATAATCCGGCAATTTTCTTGTGTATGACCTCTTCCTAAATAATTATTTTTGTTGTGTTCGTGGTCCACGGAAAAAGCGGTAGAACAGCGCCCGGTTTTTATCTTGCTCTCTCACCTTCAAATAGGCCTACAAACGCATAAATTCAGTGGATGTTATCGAAATGTCTAATCAGTTTATAGGTACAAAATAGGAATTATTTTCCATTGTAAGTCACACTTATCCAACACAGTTTTCGTGAAGTCATCGGGTTGTAAATGATGGAAACACACTTTAATATATTCGGTCAGATTTTTCTCACCGAAATGTTTCCTTCTAAAAGCATATGACCATTTCTTCCTCATTTCTTTATTTTGTGGAAATTGGTGAAACGAAAACGGGCTTCCCTGATTTTTGCAAAGAGAAACACTGCAATAGCTCGGCATAGTTACGAAAATAACAATTTAAACAACTTAAATTCGTGGATGTTAGCGGCATGAGAACATAGGAGACAAATGAAGAGCGCCTTGCGCTTACCCAGTACAACAGCAGTGCGCTCTATCGGTGCTAGTTCTATACATCCCTATTCACCAGCGCTACCAAATTCTGGCCTTGGTGTATCGAGACATTTTACTGCTCAAGAGCATCCGACAATCCCGTCATATTTCCCTGTACCTTAAAAACTCTCAATTACTTACATACTAACCCCTTTTGTGACTTCTGATACGCCTGCCTGGAAGACCAGATCTCCCCCGCACCAAATACCACACTCACTCATTTGATAGGCTGGCTCGCCAGCTAAACACACTTAATTTATGACACATACTTAATGTCATCACGTTGCTCCACTAGCATATTTCTCAGTGTCTGTAACGATGCCCTGTTGCTACTGTCCACACATGCTAACCCTACTTTCCTCTGTTGTCACACCTCTACTCGACACTCTATGACCTAAATATGTCACTTCTGACTGACAGAATGACGACTTAGACAGCTTCAAAGTGAACCCTGCCTGATCTAACTTCTGAAAAACTATATCTAAATGACGTAGATGCTCCTCAAAACTGCGTGAACTAATTACCATATCATCAATGTAAATGGTTACAAACTCTCCGGTGTCATCCCCCAATGCGATGTTTAAAGCCCTAATTAAAGCTGCTGAACTACTCTTTAACCCATAAGGTGTTCTACAAAATTGATAAAGGTTATATTTATGACTAAAAGCTGTAAATGGTCTATCTTCGTACATGAGTGGCACTTGCCTAAAACTGGAACTCAAATCTACACAAGTGAAATACTTCTTCCCCTCAAATGTTTGCATTAATTCCTCTATTGACATGGATTTCAGCTGAGCCGAACTAATTCTACTGTTAACCAAACGAGCGTCTAAACAAATACGAACTGTGCCGTCGGCCTTGGGTACCGTGATCAAAGAATTACCATATGGACTGTTAGAGTGCTCAATAATCCCATCTTCAAGCATCTGGTTAATTTGTGCCTCAACTGCACTCTGATAAGCGAAAGGTACAGGATATCTATGTCCTGTGAATACTGACCTATCAATAACGCTCAATGAATGTGTATAGCAATTGGCCATACCAATGCGATCCTCAAAAACTCTCCATTACACAATAACACATCATAGAGCCGAACACACAGTTCTTCCTCTATATTTCCCTGAAATGCAGCATCACGTAACGAGTCCTCTAGACTACCGTTCGTAATCACACTGCCCACAAAACATGGAGAATCCCTCTCTACGGCTGACGATATCTCATTTAAAGTACAAATCACACCTACAACACTACTTCTCTGAATATGGTCATTGAACGCTACCTCTACTTCAGAATCACCCCATTTAAATTTCCAACTCCCTACATCATAACATAAGTTACCAGACACTCTACTTAGCCTCTCTGAACCCAAGATAACACTGAATACTAAATTTGGAATTACAAGACAAATCTGCTTTTCTATATGATTATTAATTTTAATGTCTACTAAAACTTGCTTAGAAATTACTTTAGACCTCTTCCCAACAGCTGTGATAACAAAAGTGCTTTTAATTGGCATCTCCTCAAAATTTATTCCAGTTCCTTTCATTTTATCATAAAATGTACTTATGCAACTCTTCATACAACCACTATCAATTAAAACATCTGTGTACGCCTCGGACACGTTAAATTTAACTATGGGGCTCTTACTAACCACCTCCTGAATAATACCTTCATCATTTAGTTCACGTAATAATTCATTTCTTACTTTTAGGTCATAGGGTTCCTGTATAAGTGTATGGACAGGGCATGTTACAGACTGAGATTCTGACCTTACATCGCAGCCTGGTTCGTGTTTAAAGTACCGCTACCGCTTGGTGTAGTACTACTCTCTACTGCACTTGTCTGGTTGTTCTGGGTTGTGTTAACGGTATTTCTCTGTTCGTTATTACCATTGGGCTGATTCCCTCCTTGACCCCTGTTCTGGTTATAATTATTATTGTTATTATACCTCCCTTGGTTACCCCTAAAATCATTATTTCGGCCTTGATTTCCCCTGAAATCATTATTTCTACCTTGGTACTGCGTACCATACCCGTTTCCTCTGTACTGATTTTGCTGATTATTATTATTATTATTCTGGTTCCCTCTATTTTGGACGTTGGCCCCTTCGCCACTGTTCCCTTGAACTTCCTGATTCCTATTCTCATTAGACCTGTTATTATGGTTACCCTGGTTCCTATCGAAATTCTCCTCGTAACCACCTCTTCCCAGAGCATCGAATGTACTTAATAAATTTTCCACTTGTGAAATAGATTTAACATTTTGGATACAGGCAACTTCTTTGATTCTATATGGAAAATGTCTTAGTAATAGCCTGACTACATCACTTTCCTCCCTCAAACCATCCAGATATTTACACGTCAATACCTGTCCTAAAACGTACTCGGTCATAGTGTAATTTCCTCTCGGGTTATATCTCCCACACACAATTCCCTCACGATGCTGAGACTGAATTACCTCATTCCCAAATTTCTCACAAAATATAACTTTAAAATCTGAAATATTCTCGAAATTGTCTTTATAGACAGCAAACCAGTTTCTTGTCTCCCCTACAAACGCTTGCTCTAAAATCTCAACTACCTGGCACCACTCAATACTACCATCTTCCAACCTCTCCCTGAATTTATTTTCTATTGCATTCATGAACTCCATTGGACAACCCTGCCGATTACTGAATTTGCCTAGTTCTATTTCCCTGTGTGTGCTATTCACATAAACTGGCCTACTCTACTATTTTCCTGCCTAATTCTAGCTTTCAACTTCTATTCTAATTCAGCAATTTTCTCCTCAGCTTTTCTTTCAATATTAGTTACAGTTAACCTAATGCTCCCTTCCGATGCTTCAACTTAAACACTTAACTTAGCTTGTTTCTCATTAATCTCATTAATGCTTTCCTTATTCCTCTCCCTTAAATCATTAACTTCAGTGATTATTTCTGCATGAACTTTATCAATTCTTCCCCCCAGCTGTTCTTTAACCTCTTTAGTTGCTACCTGACTTTTGTCAATTTCTCCCCCAATTGCTTTTTGACCTGCTGTGTTTCAAGTTTCACTAGTTCTTTTAAATTTTCAACCTGTGTACTGATTCTAATTTCTAACTCCTCCTGTACTTTTCCTAATTTTCTGTCTACATCTGCAATAATATATTTAGCCTTCTCTTCCATCACCCCTCTGATCTCACCTCTAATCCGTAAAATTCCGTAATCATATAATTTTCCGCGATAATGTTGTTCGTAATAATTCGCTTGATAGTGTTTTCTATAACATCGAAAACCTATCTGTATACTTATAATCTTATAAAAAACGCTCCAAAAATACCCTAATAATAATAATAAGTTAAATGAAACTTGCCTTGGCAGAACAATTTGCCGCGAAAAGAAACATTGAATGGCTTCCTACTGACTTATGTCAGTGGCGTAAAATACCCTCGAAAAACACGTTACAGTTCCTAATGTTGGATACTCTGTGGGCCCTTCCTTGGTGTAGATTAGGGGACAACCACTTAACAATACTACTCCTAAACAGCAGCCATGCACAGAAGGTAGGGCTGTCTACAGCAAGGGCCTGCAGTCCGTTCCCAATGTTGGATACTCTGTGGAGCCTTCCTTGGTGTAGATTAGAGGACAACCACTTAACAATACTACACCTAAACAGCAGCCATGCACAGTAGGTAGGGCTAGCAGCAAGACCTAAACAGTGCACCGCTTTGTGCTTTTACGTTAAACAAAATAGCAGAGGCTTGAGGAATACAGTGGAAGCAAAAACAACGAAAACTAATCAGGATCACGTAGGGAACGAGGAAGGAATACTTTCGATGCGTGCTGGGCCCAAGATTCCGAATTGAAAGAAAGATGACTTCCAAAGAAAGTAAGCCAAAACAAATGTTTAAGATAAAATCAAAAGACAAATATTAAACTTAAGTAATAGAGAAAGGGTCCCAGAGACCGTGTTAGTCGTAACTTCGCTACAGTGCGAAGCCAAGACTAAGTCGAATCGAAAGACTAACGAGGAACTCAAATACGAGAAATCATAAGACAGAAGCAAATATTGTACTTACTGAATAAAAATATATTAATAGTAAAATAAACGCCTCTGTACTGATTACAAATTAGAAATGAAAGTAAAACACGAGCAACTTAAATGTAAAATAAAAGGAATCTAGAAATAAATTCAAATCATAATAGCAACTAATTGGAAACGCGGTTCAATAATAAAACATAAAAAAGATGAAGCAAAATTAAAGAAATTAAAGGAATTCGCGGGATACATTAAAAGAACGACTACTTACAGAGATGACATGATCTGGACTAGAATGTCCAGCGCCAAAAACAGAACTAAGACGCTCATGATGTTGTGAAATCATGGGGTAGGGGTAAACGAGTGGGGAGTGGAGGAGTGCGTATGTAGGGAAACGGGGAGTGGGGGATGACACTGAGTTACGTAATATAACGAAGTCAGAGGAAGTAACACAAAATTAACTCATAAAAATAAACGAAATGAAAATTACATTAAATTACTCGACATTACCGGGACAGGAAATAAAAGAAAAAAATCAATCAGCTAAGAAATATGCTTCGTAGGAAGAGGTAGGCTTACGCAGAGGTAGAAATGCCGAATCACAACGACATACGATGAAACAAAGAAAGTAATGTGGCGCATGGACAGTGATTAGCACAATGACCATCGCTCACATACATTTCAATAAAACAGAGGGAGGATCAAGCTGAAGACGTGAGACTCAGCTCCGTAACTTCGCTGATTCCATCCACAACAAACAAGGCTCTGATGCTACAATCCAATGGAGGTCGTCTCAAAAGAAGACCGAACCAGGTGGTAACGCAATACAGAGCATAATTAAGCCTCGTTGAAAAATAGCAGATATTTCAGACCTGAGAGATTTACGTAAAAATAAAACCGATTACACGAAAGGGAGGGAAGACAAATAAACACAGAGACTTCGCTAAAGTAACGTAAACAAAGGCGAAGGGACTTGGGTTCATGGATCGAATTCACATCATCATAAGAAAGGAAAATGATAAGTGAATCAAAGGAGACACAAAATGAAAAAATATGGAGAAACGGAAATTTAAAATGACCTCAAGTTAGATAAATTCAATGACTGAATCGTACTTACATTTAGTTGCTTTCAGAGTGCGGGCAAAAGCCCGACACGTGCACACACGTCCGTCTCACATGATGGCCGAAATTTGAAGGAAGAAACCTTCCCTTAAAGTACGCTGTAACGCGCCCGAGAAAATAAGTCGTAGATACGACAAACATCCCCTCTCCGTATACATGGGTGGAGGGGGTCCAATAGCGAAGGCAAAGCCTGACGACAAGTAGTGCTTCAACCAATGGTAAAATTGTGTTAGTAGGGGTGAAAAGTTTCACCATCTGGTGAAACGTCTACTCAGAATTACTAAGTTTGAACGCAGTATGAGTGACAGAGAAACGTATGTCACAATAATGCGACATGAAGGAAATGATAATAATAATAATAATAATAATAATAACATGACAAAAAAATAATGAACCTGATAAAAACGGTTCAATAGCAGAGGGCACAGTAGGTAGGGCTAGCAGCAAGGATCTGCAGTCCGTTCCCAATGTTGGATACTCTGTGGGGCCTTCCTTGGTGTAGATTAGGGGACAACCACTTAACAGTGGTGCACCTAAACAGCAGCCATGCACAGTAGGTAGGGCTAGCAGCAAGGCTGTGCAGTCCGTTCCCAATGTTGGATACTCTGTGGGGCCTTCCTTGATGTAGATTAGGGGACAACCACTTAACAGTCCTGCACCTAAACAGCAGCCATGCACAGTAGGTAGGGCAGTCTACAGCAAGGCTCTGTAGTCCATTCACAATGTTGGATACTCTGTGGATCCTTCCTTGGTGTAGATTAGGGGACAACCACTTAACAGTTCTGCACCTAAACAACAGCCATCCACAGTAGGTAGGGCTGTCTACAGCAAGGCCCTGCAGTCCGTTCCCAATGTTGGATACTCTGTGGGGCCTTCCTTGGTGTAGATTAGAGGACAACCACTTAACAGTGCTGCACCTGAACAGCATTCATGCAGAGTAGGTAGGGCTAGCAGCAAGGCCCTTCAGTCCGTTCCCAATGTTGGATACTCTGTGGAGCCTTCCTTGGTGTAGATTAGGGGACAACCACTTAACAGTGCTGCCCCTAAACAGCAGCCATGCACAGTGGGTAGGGCTGTCTACAGCAAGGCTCTGCAGACCGTTCCCAATGTTGGATACTCTGTGGGGCCTTCCTTGGTGTAGATTAGAGGACAACCACTTAACAATACTACACCTAAACAGCAGCCATGCACAGTAGGTAGGGCTGTCTACAGCAAGGCCCTGCAGTCCGTTCCCAATGTTGGATACTCTGTGGGTCCTTCCTTGGTGTAGATTAGGGGACAACCACTTAACAGTGCTGCCCCTAAACAGCAGCCATGCACAGGAGGTAGGGCTAGCCGCAAGGCTCTGCAGACCGTTCCCAATGTTGGATACTCTGTGGAACCTTCCTTGGTGTAGATTAGGGGACAACCATTTAACAGTCCTGCACCTAAACAGCAGCCATGCACAGTGGGTAGGGCAGTCTACAGCAAGGCTCTGCAGTCCGATCCCAATGTTGGATACTCTGTGGAGCCTTCCTTGGTGTAGATTAGGGGACAACCACTTAACAGTCCTGCACCTAAACAGCAGCCATACACAGTAGGTAGGGCTGTCTACAGCAAGGCCCTGCAGTCCGTTCCCAATGTTGGATACTCTGTGGGGCCTTCCTTGGTGTAGATTAGGGGACAACCACTTAACAGTGCTACAGCTAAACAGCAGCCATGCACAGTAGGTAGGGCTGTCTACAGCAAAGCCCTGCAGTCCGTTCCCAATGTTGGATACTCTGTGGAGCCTTCCTTGGTGTAGATTAGGGGACAACCACTTAACAGTCCTGCACCTAAACAGCAGCCATGCACAGTGGGTAGGGCAGTCTACAGCTAGGCTCTGCAGTCCGTTCCCAATGTTGGATAATGTGTGGCGCTTTCCTTGGTGTAGATTAGGGGACAACCACTTAACAGTCCTGCACCTAAACAGCAGCCATGCACAGTAGGTAGGGCAGTCTACAGCAAGGCTCTGCAGTCCATTCCCAATGTTGGATACTCTGTGGATCCTTCCTTGGTGTAGATTAGGGGACAACCACTTAACAGTGCTGCCCCTAAACAGCAGCCATGCACAGTGGGTAGGGCTGTCTACAGCAAGGCTCTGCAGACCGTTCCCAATGTTGGATACTCTGTGGGGCCTTCCTTGGTGTAGATTAGAGGACAACTACTTAACAGTGCTGCACCTGAACAGCAGCCATGCACAGTAGGTAGGGCTGTCTACAGCAAGGCCCTGCAGTCCGTTCCCAATGTTGGATACTCTGTGGGTCCTTCCTTGGTGTAGATTAGGGGACAACCACTTAACAGTGCTGCCCCTAAACAGCAGCCATGCACAGTAGGTAGGGCTAGCCGCAAGGCTCTGCAGACCGTTCCCAATGTTGGATACTCTGGAACCTTCCTTGGTGTAGATTAGGGGACAACCATTTAACAGTCCTGCACCTAAACAGCAGCCATGCACAGTGGGTAGGGCAGTCTACAGCAAGGCTCTGCAGTCCGTTCCCAATGTTGGATACTCTGTGGGTCCTTCCTTGGTGTAGATTAGGGGACAACCACTTAACAGTGCTGCCCCTAAACAGCAGCCATGCACAGTAGGTAGGGCTAGCCGCAAGGCTCTGCAGACCGTTCCCAATGTTGGATACTCTGGAACCTTCCTTGGTGTAGATTAGGGGACAACCATTTAACAGTCCTGCACCTAAACAGCAGCCATGCACAGTGGGTAGGGCAGTCTACAGCAAGGCTCTGCAGTCCGTTCCCAATGTTGGATACTGTGTGGAGCCTTCCTTGGTGTAGATTAGGGGACAACCACTTACCAGTCCTGCACCTAAACAGCAGCCATGCACAGTAGGTAGGGCAGTCTACAGCAAGGCTCTGCAGTCCATTCCCAATGTTGGATACTCTGTGGATCCTTCCTTGGTGTAGATTAGGGGACAACCACTTAACAGTTCTGCACCTTAACAACAGCCATGCACATTAGGTAGGGCAGTCTACAGCAAGGCCCTGCAGTCCGTTCCCAATGTTTGATACTCTGTGGATCCTTCCTTCTTGTAGATTAGGGGACAACCACTTAACAGTTCTGCACCTAAACAACAGCCATGCACAGTAGGTAGGGCTGTCTACAGCAAGGCCCTGCAGTCCGTTCCCAATGTTGGATACTCTGGTGGGCCTTCCTTGGTGTAGATTAGAGGACAACCACTTAACAGTGCTGCACCTGAACAGCAGCCATGCACAGTAGGTAGGGCTAGCAGCAAGGCTCTGCAGTCCGTTCCCAATGTTGGATAATCTGTTGGGCCTTCCTTGATGTAGATTAGGGGACAACCACTTAACAGTCCTGCACCTAAACAGGTGCCATGCACAGTAGGTAGGGCAGTCTACAGCAAGGCTCTGCAGTCCATTCCCAATGTTGGATACTCTGTGGATCCTTCCTTGGTGTAGATTAGGGGACAACCACTTAACAGTTCTGCACCTAAACAACAGCCATGCACAGTAGGTAGGGCTGTCTACAGCAAGGCCCTGCAGTCCGTTCCCAATGTTGGATACTCTGTGGGGCCTTCCTTGGTGTAGATTAGAGGACAACCACTTAACAATACTACACCTAAACAGCAGCCATGCACAGTAGGTAGGGCTGTCTACAGCAAGGCTCTGCAGACCGTTCCCAATGTTGGATACTCTGTGGGGCCTTCGTTGGTGTAGATTAGAGGACAACCACTTAACAATACTACACCTAAACAGCAGCCATGCACAGTAGGTAGGGCTGTCTACAGCAAGGCCCTGGCAGTCCGTTCCCAATGTTGGATACTCTGTGGGTCCTTCCTTGGTGTAGATTAGGGGACAACCACTTAACAGTGCTGCCCCTAAACAGCAGCCATACACAGTAGGTAGGGCTGTCTACAGCAAGGCCCTGGCAGTCCGTTCCCAATGTTGGATACTCTGTGGGTCCTTCCTTGGTGTAGATTAGGGGACAACCACTTAACAGTGCTGCCCCTAAACAGCAGCCATGCACAATAGGTAGGGCTAGCAGCAAGGCTCTGCAGACCGTTCCCAATGTTGGATACTCTGTGGAACCTTCCTTGGTGTAGATTAGGGGACAACCACTTAACAGTCCTGCACCTAAACAGCAGCCATGCACAGTGGGTAGGGCAGTCTACAGCAAGGCTCTGCAGTCCGATCCCAATGTTGGATACTCTGTGGAGCCTTCCTTGGTGTAGATTAGGGGACAACCACTTAACAGTCCTGCACCTAAACAGCAGCCATACACAGTAGGTAGGGCTGTCTACAGCAAGGCCCTGCAGTCCGTTCCCAATGTTGGATACTCTGTGGGGCCTTCCTTGGTGTAGATTAGGGGACAACCACTTAACAGTGCTACAGCTAAACAGCAGCCATGCACAGTAGGTAGGGCTGTCTACAGCAAGGCCCTGCAGTCCGTTCCCAATGTTGGATACTCTGTGGAGCCTTCCTTGGTGTAGATTAGGGGACAACCACTTAACAGTCCTGCACCTAAACAGCAGCCATGCACAGTGGGTAGGGCATTCTACAGCAAGGCTCTGCAGTCCGTTCCCAATAATGGATACTCTGTGGATCCTTCCTTGGTGTAGATTAGGGGACAACCACTTAACAGTTCTGCACCTTAACAACAGCCATGCACATTAGGTAGGGCAGTCTACAGCAAGGCCCTGCAGTCCGTTCCCAATGTTGGATACTCTGTGGATCCTTCCTTCTTGTAGATTAGGGGACAACCACTTAACAGTTCTGCACCTAAACAACAGCCATGCACAGTAGGTAGGGCTGTCTACAGCAAGGCCCTGCAGTCCGTTCCCAATGTTGGATACTCTGTGGGGCCTTCCTTGGTGTAGATTAGAGGACAACCACTTAACAGTGCTGCACCTGAACAGCAGCCATGCACAGTAGGTAGGGCTAGCAGCAAGGCTCTGCAGTCCGTTCCCAATGTTGGATAATCTGTTGGGCCTTCCTTGATGTAGATTAGGGGACAACCACTTAACAGTCCTGCACCTAAACAGGTGCCATGCACAGTAGGTAGGGCAGTCTACAGCAAGGCTCTGCAGTCCATTCCCAATGTTGGATACTCTGTGGATCCTTCCTTGGTGTAGATTAGGGGACAACCACTTAACAGTTCTGCACCTAAACAACAGCCATGCACAGTAGGTAGGGCTGTCTACAGCAAGGCCCTGCAGTCCGTTCCCAATGTTGGATACTCTGTGGGGCCTTCCTTGGTGTAGATTAGAGGACAACCACTTAACAATACTACACCTAAACAGCAGCCATGCACAGTAGGTAGGGCTGTCTACAGCAAGGCTCTGCAGACCGTTCCCAATGTTGGATACTCTGTGGGGCCTTCGTTGGTGTAGATTAGAGGACAACCACTTAACAATACTACACCTAAACAGCAGCCATGCACAGTAGGTAGGGCTGTCTACAGCAAGGCCCTGGCAGTCCGTTCCCAATGTTGGATACT
The DNA here is from genome assembly GCA_946902985.2 of Meconema thalassinum. Classification (NCBI taxonomy): domain Eukaryota; kingdom Metazoa; phylum Arthropoda; class Insecta; order Orthoptera; family Tettigoniidae; genus Meconema; species Meconema thalassinum. The sequence continues at coordinate 460,468,367 of OX336394.1, read as the reverse complement.
CTGTGGGTCCTTCCTTGGTGTATATTAGGGGACAACCACTTAACAGTGCTGCCCCTAAACAGCAGCCATACACAGTAGGTAGGGCTGTCTACAGCAAGGCCCTGGCAGTCCGTTCCCAATGTTGGATACTCTGTGGGGCCTTCCTTGGTGTAGATTAAGGGACAACCACTTAACAGTGCTGCCCCTAAACAGCAGCCATACACAGTAGGTAGGGCTGTCTACAGCAAGGCCCTGGCAGTCCGTTCCCAATGTTGGATACTCTGTGGGTCCTTCCTTGGTGTAGATTAGGGGACAACCACTTAACAGTGCTGCCCCTAAACAGCAGCCATGCACAATAGGTAGGGCTAGCAGCAAGGCTCTGCAGACCGTTCCCAATGTTGGATACTCTGTGGAACCTTCCTTGGTGTAGATTAGGGGACAACCACTTAACAGTCCTGCACCTAAACAGCAGCCATGCACAGTGGGTAGGGCAGTCTACAGCAAGGCTCTGCCGTCCGATCCCAATGTTGGATACTCTGTGGAGCCTTCCTTGGTGTAGATTAGGGGACAACCACTTAACAGTCCTGCACCTAAACAGCAGCCATACACAGTAGGTAGGGCTGTCTACAGCAAGGCCCTGCAGTCCGTTCCCAATGTTGGATACTCTGTGGGGCCTTCCTTGGTGTAGATTAGGGGACAACCACTTAACAGTGCTACAGCTAAACAGCAGCCATGCACAGTAGGTAGGGCTGTCTACAGCAAGGCCCTGCAGTCCGTTCCCAATGTTGGATACTCTGTGGAGCCTTCCTTGGTGTAGATTAGGGGACAACCACTTAACAGTCCTGCACCTAAACAGCAGCCATGCACAGTGGGTAGGGCATTCTACAGCAAGGCTCTGCAGTCCGTTCCCAATAATGGATACTCTGTGGAGCCTTCCTTGGTGTAGATTAGGGGACAACCACTTAACAGTCCTGCACCTAAACAGCAGCCATGCACAGTAGATAAGGCTGTCTACAGCAAGGCTCTGCAGTTCGTTCCCAATGTTGGATACTCTGTGCGGCCTTCCTTGGTGTAGATTAGGGGACAACCACTTAACAGTGCTACAGTTAAACAGCAGCCATGCACAGTAGGTAGGGCTGTCTACAGCAAGGCCCTGCAGTCCGTTCCCAATGTTGGATACTCTGTGGGGCCTTCCTTGGTGTAGATAAGAGGACAACCACTTAACAGTGCTGCACATAAACAGCAGCCATGCACAGTAGGTAAGGCTAGTAGCAAGGCCCTGCAGTCCGTTCCCAATGTTGGATACTCTGTGGGGCCTTCCTTGGTGTAGATAAGAGGACAACCACTTAACAGTGCTGCACATAAACAGCAGCCATGCACAGTAGGTAGGGCTGTCTACAGCAAGGCTCTGCAGTCCGTTCCCAATGTTGGATACTCTGTGGAGCCTTCCTTGGTGTAGATTAGGGGACAACCACTTAACAGTGCTGCCCCTAAACAGCAGTCATGCACAGTAGGTAGGGCAGTCTACAGCAAGGCTCTGCAGTCCGTTCCCAATGTTGGATACTCTGTTGGGCCTTCCTTGGTGTAGATTAGGGGACAACCACTTAACAGTGCTGCACCTAAACAGCAGCCATGCACAGTGGGTAGGGCTATCTACAGAAAGGCTCTGCAGTCCGTTCCAATTGTTGGATACTCTGTGGTGCCTTCCTTGGTGTAGATTAAGGGACAACCACTTAACAGTGCTGCCCCTAAACAGCAGCCATGCACAGTAGGAAGGGCTGTCTACAGCAAGGCCCTGCAGTCCGTTCCCAATGTTGGATACTCTGTGGGGCCTTCCTTGGTGTAGATTAGGGGACATCCATTTAACAGTGCTGCACCTAAACAGCAGCCATGCACAGTAGGTAGGGCTGTCTACAGCAATGCCCTGCAGTCCGTTCCCAATGTTGGATACTCTGTTGGGCCTTCCTTGGTGTAGATTAGGGGACAACCTCTTAACAATACTACACCTAAACAGCAGTCATGCACAGTAGGTAGGGCTGTCTACAGCAAGGCCCTGCAGTCCGTTCCCAATGTTGGATACTCTGTTGGGCCTTCCTTGGTGTAGATTAGGGGACAACCACTTAACAGTGCTGCACCTAAACAGCAGCCATGCACAGTGGGTAGGGCTATCTACAGAAAGGCTCTGCAGTCCGTTCCCATTGTTGGATACTCTGTGGTGCCTTCCTTGGTGTAGATTAAGGGACAACCACTTAACAGTGCTGCCCCTAAACAGCAGCCATGCACAGTGGGTAGGGCTGTCTACAGCAAGGCTCTGCAGTCCGTTCCCGATGTTGGATACTCTGTGGGGCCTTCCTTGGTGTAGATTAGGGGACATCCACTTAACAGTGCTGCACCTATAGAGCAGCCATGCACAGTAGGTAGGGCTGTCTACAGCAATGCCCTGCAGTCCGTTCCCAATGTTGGATACTCTGTGGAGCCTTCCTTGGTGTAGATTAGGGGACAACCACTTAACAGTCCTGCACCTAAACTGCAGCCATGCACAGTAGGTAGGGCTAGCAGCAAGGCTCTGCGGTCCGTTCCCATGTTGGATACTCTGTGGAGCCTTCCTTGGTGTAGATTAGGGGACAACCGCTTAACAGTCCTGCACCTAAACAGCAGCCATGCACAGTAGGTAGGGCTGTCTACAGCAAGGCCCTGCAGTCCGTTCCCAATGTTGGATAGTCTGTGGGGCCTTCCTTGGTGTAGATTAGGGGACAACCTTTTAACAGTACTGCACCTAAACAGCAGCCATGCACAGTAGGTAGGGCTAGCAGCAAGGCTCTGCGGTCCGTTCCCAATGTTTGATACTCTGTGGAGCCTTCCTTGGTGTAGATTAGGGGCCAACCACTTAACAGTACTGCACCTAAACAGCAGCCATGCACAGTAGGTAGGGCTGTCTACAGCAAGGCCCTGCAATCCGTTCCCAATGTTGGATACTCTGTGGAGCCTTCCTTGGTGTAGATTAGGGGACAACCACTTAACAGTCCTGCACCTAAACCGCAGCCATGCACAGTAGGTAGGGCTGTCTACAGCAAGGCTCTGCAGTCCGTTCCCAATGTTGGATAGTCTGTGGGGCCTTCCTTGGTGTATATAAGGGGACAACCACTTAACAGTCCTGCACCTAAACAGCAGCCATGCACAGTGGGTAGGGCAGTCTACAGCAAGGCTCTGCAGTCCGTTCCCAATGTTGGATACTCTGTGGGGCCTTCCTTGGTGTAGATTAGAGGACAACCACTTAACATTGCTGCACATAAACAGCAGCCATGCACAGTAGGTAGGGCTAGCAGCATGGCCCTGCAGTCCGTTCCCAATGTTGGATACTCTGTGGAGACTTCCTTGGTGTAGATTAGGGGACAATCACTTAACAGTGCTCCACCTAAACAGGAGCCATGCACAGTGGGTAGGGCTGTCTACAGCAAGGCCCTGCAGTCCGTTCCCAATGTTGGATACTCTGTGGAGCCTTCCTTGGTGTAGATTAGGGGACAACCACTTAACAGTGCTCCACCTAAACAGCAGCCATGCACAGTAGGTAGGGCAGTCTACAGCAAGGCTCTGCAGTCCGTTCCCAATGTTGGATACTCTGTGGAGCCTTCCTTGGTGTAGATTAGGGGACAACCACTTAACAGTGCTGCCCCTAAACAGCAGCCATGCACAGTAGGTAGGGCAGGCTACAGCAAGGCTCTGCAGTCGGTTCCCAATGTTGGATACTCTGTGGGGCCTTCCTTGGTGTAGATTAGGGGACAACCACTTAACAGTGCTGCACCTAAACAGCAGCCAAGCACAGTGGGTAGGGCAGTCTACAGCAAGGCTCTGCAGTCCGTTCCCAATGTTGGATACTCTGTGGGGCCTTCCTTGGTGTAGATTAGAGGACAACTACTTAACAGTGCTGCACATAAACAGCAGCCATGCACAGTAGGTAGGGCTAGCAGCAAGGTTCTGCAGTCCGTTCCCAATGTTGGATACTCTGTGGAGCCTTCCTTGGTGTAGATTAGGGGACAACCACTTAACAGTTCTGCACCTAAACAACAGCCATGCACAGTAGGTGGGGCAGTCTACAGCAAGGCTCTGCGGTCCGTTCCCAATGTTGGATACTCTGTGGGGCCTTCCTTGGTGTAGATTAGGGGAGAACCACTTAACAGTGCTGCCCCTAAACAGCAGCCATGCACAGTGGGTAGGGCAGTCTACAGCAAGGCCCTGCAGTCCGTTCCCAATGTTGGATACTCTGTGGGGCCTTCCTTGGTGTAGATTAGGGGACAACCACTTAACAGTGCTGCCCCTAAACAGCAGCCATGCACAGTGGGTAGGGCAGTCTACAGCAAGGCTCTGCGGTCCGCTCCCAATGTTGGATACTCTGTGGAGCCTTCCTTGGTGTAGATTAGGGGACAACCACTTAACAGAGCTGCCCCTAAACAGCAGCCATGCACAGTGTATAGGGCAGTCTACTTGCAAGGCCCTGCAGTGCGTTCCCAATGTTGGATACTCTGTGGGGTCTTCCTTGGTGTAGATTAGAGGACAACCACTTAACAGTGCTGCACATAAACATCAGCCATGCACAGTAGGTAGGGCAGTCTACAGCAAGGCTTTGCGGTCCGCTCCCAATGTTGGATACTCAGTGGAGCCTTCCTTGGTGTAGATTAGGGGACAACCACTTAACAGTGCTGCCCCTTAACAGCAGCCATGCACAGTGGGTAGGGCAGTCTACAGCAAGGCTCTGCAGTCCGTTCCCAATGTTGGATACTCTGTGGAGCCTTCCTTGGTGTAGATTAGGGGACAACCACTTAACAGTGCTGCCCCTAAACAGCAGCCATGCACAGTGTATAGGGCAGTCTACTTGCAAGGCCCTGCAGTCCGTTCCCAATGTTGGATACTCTGTGGGGTCTTCCTTGGTGTAGATTAGAGGACAACCACTTAATAGTGCTGCACATAAACAGCAGTCATGCACAGTGGGTAGGGCTGTCTACAGCAAGGCTCTGCAGTCCGTTCCCAATGTTGGATACTCTGTGGGGCCTTCCTTGGTGTAGATTAGGGGACAACCACTTAACAGTGCTCCACCTAAACAGCAGCCATGCACAGTGGGTAGGGCAGTCTACAGCAAGGCTCTGCAGTCCGTTCCCAATGTTGGATACTCTGTGGAGCCTTCCTTGGTGTAGATTAGGGGACAACCACTTAACAGTTCTGCACCTAAACAACAGCCATGCACAGTAGGTAGGGCTGTCTACAGCAAGGCCCTGCAGTCCGTTCCCAATGTTGGATACTCTGTGGGGCCTTCCTTGGTGTAGATTAGAGGACAACCACTTAACAATACTACACCTAAACAGCAGCCATGCACAGTAGGTAGGGCTGTCTACAGCAAGGCTCTGCAGACCGTTCCCAATGTTGGATACTCTGTGGGGCCTTCGTTGGTGTAGATTAGAGGACAACCACTTAACAATACTACACCTAAACAGCAGCCATGCACAGTAGGTAGGGCTGTCTACAGCAAGGCCCTGGCAGTCCGTTCCCAATGTTGGATACTCTGTGGGTCCTTCCTTGGTGTAGATTAGGGGACAACCACTTAACAGTGCTGCCCCTAAACAGCAGCCATACACAGTAGGTAGGGCTGTCTACAGCAAGGCCCTGGCAGTCCGTTCCCAATGTTGGATACTCTGTGGGGCCTTCCTTGGTGTAGATTAAGGGACAACCACTTAACAGTGCTGCCCCTAAACAGCAGCCATACACAGTAGGTAGGGCTGTCTACAGCAAGGCCCTGGCAGTCCGTTCCCAATGTTGGATACTCTGTGGGTCCTTCCTTGGTGTAGATTAGGGGACAACCACTTAACAGTGCTGCCCCTAAACAGCAGCCATGCACAATAGGTAGGGCTAGCAGCAAGGCTCTGCAGACCGTTCCCAATGTTGGATACTCTGTGGAACCTTCCTTGGTGTAGATTAGGGGACAACCACTTAACAGTCCTGCACCTAAACAGCAGCCATGCACAGTGGGTATGGCAGTCTACAGCAAGGCTCTGCCGTCCGATCCCAATGTTGGATACTCTGTGGAGCCTTCCTTGGTGTAGATTAGGGGACAACCACTTAACAGTCCTGCACCTAAACAGCAGCCATACACAGTAGGTAGGGCTGTCTACAGCAAGGCCCTGCAGTCCGTTCCCAATGTTGGATACTCTGTGGGGCCTTCCTTGGTGTAGATTAGGGGACAACCACTTAACAGTGCTACAGCTAAACAGCAGCCATGCACAGTAGGTAGGGCTGTCTACAGCAAGGCCCTGCAGTCCGTTCCCAATGTTGGATACTCTGTGGAGCCTTCCTTGGTGTAGATTAGGGGACAACCACTTAACAGTCCTGCACCTAAACAGCAGCCATGCACAGTGGGTAGGGCATTCTACAGCAAGGCTCTGCAGTCCGTTCCCAATAATGGATACTCTGTGGAGCCTTCCTTGGTGTAGATTAGGGGACAACCACTTAACAGTCCTGCACCTAAACAGCAGCCATGCACAGTAGATAAGGCTGTCTACAGCAAGGCTCTGCAGTTCGTTCCCAATGTTGGATACTCTGTGGGGCCTTCCTTGGTGTAGATTAGAGGACAACCACTTAACAATACTACACCTAAACAGCAGCCATGCACAGTAGGTAGGGCTGTCTACAGCAAGGCTCTGCAGACCGTTCCCAATGTTGGATACTCTGTGGGGCCTTCGTTGGTGTAGATTAGAGGACAACCACTTAACAATACTACACCTAAACAGCAGCCATGCACAGTAGGTAGGGCTGTCTACAGCAAGGCCCTGGCAGTCCGTTCCCAATGTTGGATACTCTGTGGGTCCTTCCTTGGTGTAGATTAGGGGACAACCACTTAACAGTGCTGCCCCTAAACAGCAGCCATACACAGTAGGTAGGGCTGTCTACAGCAAGGCCCTGGCAGTCCGTTCCCAATGTTGGATACTCTGTGGGGCCTTCCTTGGTGTAGATTAAGGGACAACCACTTAACAGTGCTGCCCCTAAACAGCAGCCATACACAGTAGGTAGGGCTGTCTACAGCAAGGCCCTGGCAGTCCGTTCCCAATGTTGGATACTCTGTGGGTCCTTCCTTGGTGTAGATTAGGGGACAACCACTTAACAGTGCTGCCCCTAAACAGCAGCCATGCACAATAGGTAGGGCTAGCAGCAAGGCTCTGCAGACCGTTCCCAATGTTGGATACTCTGTGGAACCTTCCTTGGTGTAGATTAGGGGACAACCACTTAACAGTCCTGCACCTAAACAGCAGCCATGCACAGTGGGTATGGCAGTCTACAGCAAGGCTCTGCCGTCCGATCCCAATGTTGGATACTCTGTGGAGCCTTCCTTGGTGTAGATTAGGGGACAACCACTTAACAGTCCTGCACCTAAACAGCAGCCATACACAGTAGGTAGGGCTGTCTACAGCAAGGCCCTGCAGTCCGTTCCTAATGTTGGATACTCTGTGGGGCCTTCCTTGGTGTAGATTAGGGGACAACCACTTAACAGTGCTACAGCTAAACAGCAGCCATGCACAGTAGGTAGGGCTGTCTACAGCAAGGCCCTGCAGTCCGTTCCCAATGTTGGATACTCTGTGGAGCCTTCCTTGGTGTAGATTAGGGGACAACCACTTAACAGTCCTGCACCTAAACAGCAGCCATGCACAGTGGGTAGGGCATTCTACAGCAAGGCTCTGCAGTCCGTTCCCAATAATGGATACTCTGTGGATCCTTCCTTGGTGTAGATTAGGGGACAACCACTTAACAGTTCTGCACCTTAACAACAGCCATGCACATTAGGTAGGGCAGTCTACAGCAAGGCCCTGCAGTCCGTTCCCAATGTTGGATACTCTGTGGATCCTTCCTTCTTGTAGATTAGGGGACAACCACTTAACAGTTCTGCACCTAAACAACAGCCATGCACAGTAGGTAGGGCTGTCTACAGCAAGGCCCTGCAGTCCGTTCCCAATGTTGGATACTCTGTGGGGCCTTCCTTGGTGTAGATTAGAGGACAACCACTTAACAGTGCTGCACCTGAACAGCAGCCATGCACAGTAGGTAGGGCTAGCAGCAAGGCTCTGCAGTCCGTTCCCAATGTTGGATAATCTGTTGGGCCTTCCTTGATGTAGATTAGGGGACAACCACTTAACAGTCCTGCACCTAAACAGGTGCCATGCACAGTAGGTAGGGCAGTCTACAGCAAGGCTCTGCAGTCCATTCCCAATGTTGGATACTCTGTGGATCCTTCCTTGGTGTAGATTAGGGGACAACCACTTAACAGTTCTGCACCTAAACAACAGCCATGCACAGTAGGTAGGGCTGTCTACAGCAAGGCCCTGCAGTCCGTTCCCAATGTTGGATACTCTGTGGGGCCTTCCTTGGTGTAGATTAGAGGACAACCACTTAACAATACTACACCTAAACAGCAGCCATGCACAGTAGGTAGGGCTGTCTACAGCAAGGCTCTGCAGACCGTTCCCAATGTTGGATACTCTGTGGGGCCTTCGTTGGTGTAGATTAGAGGACAACCACTTAACAATACTACACCTAAACAGCAGCCATGCACAGTAGGTAGGGCTGTCTACAGCAAGGCCCTGGCAGTCCGTTCCCAATGTTGGATACTCTGTGGGTCCTTCCTTGGTGTATATTAGGGGACAACCACTTAACAGTGCTGCCCCTAAACAGCAGCCATACACAGTAGGTAGGGCTGTCTACAGCAAGGCCCTGGCAGTCCGTTCCCAATGTTGGATACTCTGTGGGGCCTTCCTTGGTGTAGATTAAGGGACAACCACTTAACAGTGCTGCCCCTAAACAGCAGCCATACACAGTAGGTAGGGCTGTCTACAGCAAGGCCCTGGCAGTCCGTTCCCAATGTTGGATACTCTGTGGGTCCTTCCTTGGTGTAGATTAGGGGACAACCACTTAACAGTGCTGCCCCTAAACAGCAGCCATGCACAATAGGTAGGGCTAGCAGCAAGGCTCTGCAGACCGTTCCCAATGTTGGATACTCTGTGGAACCTTCCTTGGTGTAGATTAGGGGACAACCACTTAACAGTCCTGCACCTAAACAGCAGCCATGCACAGTGGGTAGGGCAGTCTACAGCAAGGCTCTGCCGTCCGATCCCAATGTTGGATACTCTGTGGAGCCTTCCTTGGTGTAGATTAGGGGACAACCACTTAACAGTCCTGCACCTAAACAGCAGCCATACACAGTAGGTAGGGCTGTCTACAGCAAGGCCCTGCAGTCCGTTCCCAATGTTGGATACTCTGTGGGGCCTTCCTTGGTGTAGATTAGGGGACAACCACTTAACAGTGCTACAGCTAAACAGCAGCCATGCACAGTAGGTAGGGCTGTCTACAGCAAGGCCCTGCAGTCCGTTCCCAATGTTGGATACTCTGTGGAGCCTTCCTTGGTGTAGATTAGGGGACAACCACTTAACAGTCCTGCACCTAAACAGCAGCCATGCACAGTGGGTAGGGCATTCTACAGCAAGGCTCTGCAGTCCGTTCCCAATAATGGATACTCTGTGGAGCCTTCCTTGGTGTAGATTAGGGGACAACCACTTAACAGTCCTGCACCTAAACAGCAGCCATGCACAGTAGATAAGGCTGTCTACAGCAAGGCTCTGCAGTTCGTTCCCAATGTTGGATACTCTGTGCGGCCTTCCTTGGTGTAGATTAGGGGACAACCACTTAACAGTGCTACAGTTAAACAGCAGCCATGCACAGTAGGTAGGGCTGTCTACAGCAAGGCCCTGCAGTCCGTTCCCAATGTTGGATACTCTGTGGGGCCTTCCTTGGTGTAGATAAGAGGACAACCACTTAACAGTGCTGCACATAAACAGCAGCCATGCACAGTAGGTAAGGCTAGTAGCAAGGCCCTGCAGTCCGTTCCCAATGTTGGATACTCTGTGGGGCCTTCCTTGGTGTAGATAAGAGGACAACCACTTAACAGTGCTGCACATAAACAGCAGCCATGCACAGTAGGTAGGGCTGTCTACAGCAAGGCTCTGCAGTCCGTTCCCAATGTTGGATACTCTGTGGAGCCTTCCTTGGTGTAGATTAGGGGACAACCACTTAACAGTGCTGCCCCTAAACAGCAGTCATGCACAGTAGGTAGGGCAGTCTACAGCAAGGCTCTGCAGTCCGTTCCCAATGTTGGATACTCTGTTGGGCCTTCCTTGGTGTAGATTAGGGGACAACCACTTAACAGTGCTGCACCTAAACAGCAGCCATGCACAGTGGGTAGGGCTATCTACAGAAAGGCTCTGCAGTCCGTTCCAATTGTTGGATACTCTGTGGTGCCTTCCTTGGTGTAGATTAAGGGACAACCACTTAACAGTGCTGCCCCTAAACAGCAGCCATGCACAGTAGGAAGGGCTGTCTACAGCAAGGCCCTGCAGTCCGTTCCCAATGTTGGATACTCTGTGGGGCCTTCCTTGGTGTAGATTAGGGGACATCCATTTAACAGTGCTGCACCTAAACAGCAGCCATGCACAGTAGGTAGGGCTGTCTACAGCAATGCCCTGCAGTCCGTTCCCAATGTTGGATACTCTGTTGGGCCTTCCTTGGTGTAGATTAGGGGACAACCTCTTAACAATACTACACCTAAACAGCAGTCATGCACAGTAGGTAGGGCTGTCTACAGCAAGGCCCTGCAGTCCGTTCCCAATGTTGGATACTCTGTTGGGCCTTCCTTGGTGTAGATTAGGGGACAACCACTTAACAGTGCTGCACCTAAACAGCAGCCATGCACAGTGGGTAGGGCTATCTACAGAAAGGCTCTGCAGTCCGTTCCCATTGTTGGATACTCTGTGGTGCCTTCCTTGGTGTAGATTAAGGGACAACCACTTAACAGTGCTGCCCCTAAACAGCAGCCATGCACAGTGGGTAGGGCTGTCTACAGCAAGGCTCTGCAGTCCGTTCCCGATGTTGGATACTCTGTGGGGCCTTCCTTGGTGTAGATTAGGGGACATCCACTTAACAGTGCTGCACCTATAGAGCAGCCATGCACAGTAGGTAGGGCTGTCTACAGCAATGCCCTGCAGTCCGTTCCCAATGTTGGATACTCTGTGGAGCCTTCCTTGGTGTAGATTAGGGGACAACCACTTAACAGTCCTGCACCTAAACTGCAGCCATGCACAGTAGGTAGGGCTAGCAGCAAGGCTCTGCGGTCCGTTCCCATGTTGGATACTCTGTGGAGCCTTCCTTGGTGTAGATTAGGGGACAACCGCTTAACAGTCCTGCACCTAAACAGCAGCCATGCACAGTAGGTAGGGCTGTCTACAGCAAGGCCCTGCAGTCCGTTCCCAATGTTGGATAGTCTGTGGGGCCTTCCTTGGTGTAGATTAGGGGACAACCTCTTAACAGTACTGCACCTAAACAGCAGCCATGCACAGTAGGTAGGGCTAGCAGCAAGGCTCTGCGGTCCGTTCCCAATGTTTGATACTCTGTGGAGCCTTCCTTGGTGTAGATTAGGGGCCAACCACTTAACAGTACTGCACCTAAACAGCAGCCATGCACAGTAGGTAGGGCTGTCTACAGCAAGGCCCTGCAATCCGTTCCCAATGTTGGATACTCTGTGGAGCCTTCCTTGGTGTAGATTAGGGGACAACCACTTAACAGTCCTGCACCTAAACAGCAGCCATGCACAGTAGGTAGGGCTGTCTACAGCAAGGCTCTGCAGTCCGTTCCCAATGTTGGATAGTCTGTGGGGCCTTCCTTGGTGTATATAAGGGGACAACCACTTAACAGTCCTGCACCTAAACAGCAGCCATGCACAGTGGGTAGGGCAGTCTACAGCAAGGCTCTGCAGTCCGTTCCCAATGTTGGATACTCTGTGGGGCCTTCCTTGGTGTAGATTAGAGGACAACCACTTAACATTGCTGCACATAAACAGCAGCCATGCACAGTAGGTAGGGCTAGCAGCATGGCCCTGCAGTCCGTTCCCAATGTTGGATACTCTGTGGAGACTTCCTTGGTGTAGATTAGGGGACAATCACTTAACAGTGCTCCACCTAAACAGGAGCCATGCACAGTGGGTAGGGCTGTCTACAGCAAGGCCCTGCAGTCCGTTCCCAATGTTGGATACTCTGTGGAGCCTTCCTTGGTGTAGATTAGGGGACAACCACTTAACAGTGCTCCACCTAAACAGCAGCCATGCACAGTAGGTAGGGCAGTCTACAGCAAGGCTCTGCAGTCCGTTCCCAATGTTGGATACTCTGTGGAGCCTTCCTTGGTGTAGATTAGGGGACAACCACTTAACAGTGCTGCCCCTAAACAGCAGCCATGCACAGTAGGTAGGGCAGGCTACAGCAAGGCTCTGCAGTCGGTTCCCAATGTTGGATACTCTGTGGGGCCTTCCTTGGTGTAGATTAGGGGACAACCACTTAACAGTGCTGCACCTAAACAGCAGCCAAGCACAGTGGGTAGGGCAGTCTACAGCAAGGCTCTGCAGTCCGTTCCCAATGTTGGATACTCTGTGGGGCCTTCCTTGGTGTAGATTAGAGGACAACTACTTAACAGTGCTGCACATAAACAGCAGCCATGCACAGTAGGTAGGGCTAGCAGCAAGGTTCTGCAGTCCGTTCCCAATGTTGGATACTCTGTGGAGCCTTCCTTGGTGTAGATTAGGGGACAACCACTTAACAGTTCTGCACCTAAACAACAGCCATGCACAGTAGGTGGGGCAGTCTACAGCAAGGCTCTGCGGTCCGTTCCCAATGTTGGATACTCTGTGGGGCCTTCCTTGGTGTAGATTAGGGGAGAACCACTTAACAGTGCTGCCCCTAAACAGCAGCCATGCACAGTGGGTAGGGCAGTCTACAGCAAGGCCCTGCAGTCCGTTCCCAATGTTGGATACTCTGTGGGGCCTTCCTTGGTGTAGATTAGGGGACAACCACTTAACAGTGCTGCCCCTAAACAGCAGCCATGCACAGTGGGTAGGGCAGTCTACAGCAAGGCTCTGCGGTCCGCTCCCAATGTTGGATACTCTGTGGAGCCTTCCTTGGTGTAGATTAGGGGACAACCACTTAACAGAGCTGCCCCTAAACAGCAGCCATGCACAGTGTATAGGGCAGTCTACTTGCAAGGCCCTGCAGTGCGTTCCCAATGTTGGATACTCTGTGGGGTCTTCCTTGGTGTAGATTAGAGGACAACCACTTAACAGTGCTGCACATAAACATCAGCCATGCACAGTAGGTAGGGCAGTCTACAGCAAGGCTTTGCGGTCCGCTCCCAATGTTGGATACTCAGTGGAGCCTTCCTTGGTGTAGATTAGGGGACAACCACTTAACAGTGCTGCCCCTTAACAGCAGCCATGCACAGTGGGTAGGGCAGTCTACAGCAAGGCTCTGCAGTCCGTTCCCAATGTTGGATACTCTGTGGAGCCTTCCTTGGTGTAGATTAGGGGACAACCACTTAACAGTGCTGCCCCTAAACAGCAGCCATGCACAGTGTATAGGGCAGTCTACTTGCAAGGCCCTGCAGTCCGTTCCCAATGTTGGATACTCTGTGGGGTCTTCCTTGGTGTAGATTAGAGGACAACCACTTAATAGTGCTGCACATAAACAGCAGTCATGCACAGTGGGTAGGGCTGTCTACAGCAAGGCTCTGCAGTCCGTTCCCAATGTTGGATACTCTGTGGGGCCTTCCTTGGTGTAGATTAGGGGACAACCACTTAACAGTGCTCCACCTAAACAGCAGCCATGCACAGTGGGTAGGGCAGTCTACAGCAAGGCTCTGCAGTCCGTTCCCAATGTTGGATACTCTGTGGAGCCTTCCTTGGTGTAGATTAGGGGACAACCACTTAACAGTTCTGCACCTAAACAACAGCCATGCACAGTAGGTAGGGCTGTCTACAGCAAGGCCCTGCAGTCCGTTCCCAATGTTGGATACTCTGTGGGGCCTTCCTTGGTGTAGATTAGAGGACAACCACTTAACAATACTACACCTAAACAGCAGCCATGCACAGTAGGTAGGGCTGTCTACAGCAAGGCTCTGCAGACCGTTCCCAATGTTGGATACTCTGTGGGGCCTTCGTTGGTGTAGATTAGAGGACAACCACTTAACAATACTACACCTAAACAGCAGCCATGCACAGTAGGTAGGGCTGTCTACAGCAAGGCCCTGGCAGTCCGTTCCCAATGTTGGATACTCTGTGGGTCCTTCCTTGGTGTAGATTAGGGGACAACCACTTAACAGTGCTGCCCCTAAACAGCAGCCATACACAGTAGGTAGGGCTGTCTACAGCAAGGCCCTGGCAGTCCGTTCCCAATGTTGGATACTCTGTGGGGCCTTCCTTGGTGTAGATTAAGGGACAACCACTTAACAGTGCTGCCCCTAAACAGCAGCCATACACAGTAGGTAGGGCTGTCTACAGCAAGGCCCTGGCAGTCCGTTCCCAATGTTGGATACTCTGTGGGTCCTTCCTTGGTGTAGATTAGGGGACAACCACTTAACAGTGCTGCCCCTAAACAGCAGCCATGCACAATAGGTAGGGCTAGCAGCAAGGCTCTGCAGACCGTTCCCAATGTTGGATACTCTGTGGAACCTTCCTTGGTGTAGATTAGGGGACAACCACTTAACAGTCCTGCACCTAAACAGCAGCCATGCACAGTGGGTATGGCAGTCTACAGCAAGGCTCTGCCGTCCGATCCCAATGTTGGATACTCTGTGGAGCCTTCCTTGGTGTAGATTAGGGGACAACCACTTAACAGTCCTGCACCTAAACAGCAGCCATACACAGTAGGTAGGGCTGTCTACAGCAAGGCCCTGCAGTCCGTTCCCAATGTTGGATACTCTGTGGGGCCTTCCTTGGTGTAGATTAGGGGACAACCACTTAACAGTGCTACAGCTAAACAGCAGCCATGCACAGTAGGTAGGGCTGTCTACAGCAAGGCCCTGCAGTCCGTTCCCAATGTTGGATACTCTGTGGAGCCTTCCTTGGTGTAGATTAGGGGACAACCACTTAACAGTCCTGCACCTAAACAGCAGCCATGCACAGTGGGTAGGGCATTCTACAGCAAGGCTCTGCAGTCCGTTCCCAATAATGGATACTCTGTGGAGCCTTCCTTGGTGTAGATTAGGGGACAACCACTTAACAGTCCTGCACCTAAACAGCAGCCATGCACAGTAGATAAGGCTGTCTACAGCAAGGCTCTGCAGTTCGTTCCCAATGTTGGATACTCTGTGCGGCCTTCCTTGGTGTAGATTAGGGGACAACCACTTAACAGTGCTACAGTTAAACAGCAGCCATGCACAGTAGGTAGGGCTGTCTACAGCAAGGCCCTGCAGTCCGTTCCCAATGTTGGATACTCTGTGGGGCCTTCCTTGGTGTAGATAAGAGGACAACCACTTAACAGTGCTGCACATAAACAGCAGCCATGCACAGTAGGTAAGGCTAGTAGCAAGGCCCTGCAGTCCGTTCCCAATGTTGGATACTCTGTGGGGCCTTCCTTGGTGTAGATAAGAGGACAACCACTTAACAGTGCTGCACATAAACAGCAGCCATGCACAGTAGGTAGGGCTGTCTACAGCAAGGCTCTGCAGTCCGTTCCCAATGTTGGATACTCTGTGGAGCCTTCCTTGGTGTAGATTAGGGGACAACCACTTAACAGTGCTGCCCCTAAACAGCAGTCATGCACAGTAGGTAGGGCAGTCTACAGCAAGGCTCTGCAGTCCGTTCCCAATGTTGGATACTCTGTTGGGCCTTCCTTGGTGTAGATTAGGGGACAACCACTTAACAGTGCTGCACCTAAACAGCAGCCATGCACAGTGGGTAGGGCTATCTACAGAAAGGCTCTGCAGTCCGTTCCAATTGTTGGATACTCTGTGGTGCCTTCCTTGGTGTAGATTAAGGGACAACCACTTAACAGTGCTGCCCCTAAACAGCAGCCATGCACAGTAGGAAGGGCTGTCTACAGCAAGGCCCTGCAGTCCGTTCCCAATGTTGGATACTCTGTGGGGCCTTCCTTGGTGTAGATTAGGGGACATCCATTTAACAGTGCTGCACCTAAACAGCAGCCATGCACAGTAGGTAGGGCTGTCTACAGCAATGCCCTGCAGTCCGTTCCCAATGTTGGATACTCTGTTGGGCCTTCCTTGGTGTAGATTAGGGGACAACCTCTTAACAATACTACACCTAAACAGCAGTCATGCACAGTAGGTAGGGCTGTCTACAGCAAGGCCCTGCAGTCCGTTCCCAATGTTGGATACTCTGTTGGGCCTTCCTTGGTGTAGATTAGGGGACAACCACTTAACAGTGCTGCACCTAAACAGCAGCCATGCACAGTGGGTAGGGCTATCTACAGAAAGGCTCTGCAGTCCGTTCCCATTGTTGGATACTCTGTGGTGCCTTCCTTGGTGTAGATTAAGGGACAACCACTTAACAGTGCTGCCCCTAAACAGCAGCCATGCACAGTGGGTAGGGCTGTCTACAGCAAGGCTCTGCAGTCCGTTCCCGATGTTGGATACTCTGTGGGGCCTTCCTTGGTGTAGATTAGGGGACATCCACTTAACAGTGCTGCACCTATAGAGCAGCCATGCACAGTAGGTAGGGCTGTCTACAGCAATGCCCTGCAGTCCGTTCCCAATGTTGGATACTCTGTGGAGCCTTCCTTGGTGTAGATTAGGGGACAACCACTTAACAGTCCTGCACCTAAACTGCAGCCATGCACAGTAGGTAGGGCTAGCAGCAAGGCTCTGCGGTCCGTTCCCATGTTGGATACTCTGTGGAGCCTTCCTTGGTGTAGATTAGGGGACAACCGCTTAACAGTCCTGCACCTAAACAGCAGCCATGCACAGTAGGTAGGGCTGTCTACAGCAAGGCCCTGCAGTCCGTTCCCAATGTTGGATAGTCTGTGGGGCCTTCCTTGGTGTAGATTAGGGGACAACCACTTAACAGTACTGCACCTAAACAGCAGCCATGCACAGTAGGTAGGGCTAGCAGCAAGGCTCTGCGGTCCGTTCCCAATGTTTGATACTCTGTGGAGCCTTCCTTGGTGTAGATTAGGGGCCAACCACTTAACAGTACTGCACCTAAACAGCAGCCATGCACAGTAGGTAGGGCTGTCTACAGCAAGGCCCTGCAATCCGTTCCCAATGTTGGATACTCTGTGGAGCCTTCCTTGGTGTAGATTAGGGGACAACCACTTAACAGTCCTGCACCTAAACAGCAGCCATGCACAGTAGGTAGGGCTGTCTACAGCAAGGCTCTGCAGTCCGTTCCCAATGTTGGATAGTCTGTGGGGCCTTCCTTGGTGTATATAAGGGGACAACCACTTAACAGTCCTGCACCTAAACAGCAGCCATGCACAGTGGGTAGGGCAGTCTACAGCAAGGCTCTGCAGTCCGTTCCCAATGTTGGATACCCTGTGGGGCCTTCCTTGGTGTAGATTAGAGGACAACCACTTAACATTGCTGCACATAAACAGCAGCCATGCACAGTAGGTAGGGCTAGCAGCATGGCCCTGCAGTCCGTTCCCAATGTTGGATACTCTGTGGAGACTTCCTTGGTGTAGATTAGGGGACAATCACTTAACAGTGCTCCACCTAAACAGGAGCCATGCACAGTGGGTAGGGCTGTCTACAGCAAGGCCCTGCAGTCCGTTCCCAATGTTGGATACTCTGTGGAGCCTTCCTTGGTGTAGATTAGGGGACAACCACTTAACAGTGCTCCACCTAAACAGCAGCCATGCACAGTAGGTAGGGCAGTCTACAGCAAGGCTCTGCAGTCCGTTCCCAATGTTGGATACTCTGTGGGGCCTTCCTTGGTGTAGATTAGGGGACAACCACTTAACAGTGCTGCACCTAAACAGCAGCCAAGCACAGTGGGTAGGGCAGTCTACAGCAAGGCTCTGCAGTCCGTTCCCAATGTTGGATACTCTGTGGGGCCTTCCTTGGTGTAGATTAGAGGACAACTACTTAACAGTGCTGCACATAAACAGCAGCCATGCACAGTAGGTAGGGCTAGCAGCAAGGTTCTGCAGTCCGTTCCCAATGTTGGATACTCTGTGGAGCCTTCCTTGGTGTAGATTAGGGGACAACCACTTAACAGTTCTGCACCTAAACAACAGCCATGCACAGTAGGTGGGGCAGTCTACAGCAAGGCTCTGCGGTCCGTTCCCAATGTTGGATACTCTGTGGGGCCTTCCTTGGTGTAGATTAGGGGAGAACCACTTAACAGTGCTGCCCCTAAACAGCAGCCATGCACAGTGGGTAGGGCAGTCTACAGCAAGGCCCTGCAGTCCGTTCCCAATGTTGGATACTCTGTGGGGCCTTCCTTGGTGTAGATTAGGGGACAACCACTTAACAGTGCTGCCCCTAAACAGCAGCCATGCACAGTGGGTAGGGCAGTCTACAGCAAGGCTCTGCGGTCCGCTCCCAATGTTGGATACTCTGTGGAGCCTTCCTTGGTGTAGATTAGGGGACAACCACTTAACAGAGCTGCCCCTAAACAGCAGCCATGCACAGTGTATAGGGCAGTCTACTTGCAAGGCCCTGCAGTGCGTTCCCAATGTTGGATACTCTGTGGGGTCTTCCTTGGTGTAGATTAGAGGACAACCACTTAACAGTGCTGCACATAAACAGCAGCCATGCACAGTAGGTAGGGCAGTCTACAGCAAGGCTTTGCGGTCCGCTCCCAATGTTGGATACTCAGTGGAGCCTTCCTTGGTGTAGATTAGGGGACAACCACTTAACAGTGCTGCCCCTTAACAGCAGCCATGCACAGTGGGTAGGGCAGTCTACAGCAAGGCTCTGCAGTCCGTTCCCAATGTTGGATACTCTGTGGAGCCTTCCTTGGTGTAGATTAGGGGACAACCACTTAACAGTGCTGCCCCTAAACAGCAGCCATGCACAGTGTATAGGGCAGTCTACTTGCAAGGCCCTGCAGTCCGTTCCCAATGTTGGATACTCTGTGGGGTCTTCCTTGGTGTAGATTAGAGGACAACCACTTAATAGTGCTGCACATAAACAGCAGTCATGCACAGTGGGTAGGGCTGTCTACAGCAAGGCTCTGCAGTCCGTTCCCAATGTTGGATACTCTGTGGGGCCTTCCTTGGTGTAGATTAGGGGACAACCACTTAACAGTGCTCCACCTAAACAGCAGCCATGCACAGTGGGTAGGGCAGTCTACAGCAAGGCTCTGCAGTCCGTTCCCAATGTTGGATACTCTGTGGAGCCTTCCTTGGTGTAGATTAGGGGACAACCACTTAACAGTTCTGCACCTAAACAACAGCCATGCACAGTAGGTAGGGCTGTCTACAGCAAGGCCCTGCAGTCCGTTCCCAATGTTGGATACTCTGTGGGGCCTTCCTTGGTGTAGATTAGAGGACAACCACTTAACAATACTACACCTAAACCGCAGCCATGCACAGTAGGTAGGGCTGTCTACAGCAAGGCTCTGCAGACCGTTCCCAATGTTGGATACTCTGTGGGGCCTTCGTTGGTGTAGATTAGAGGACAACCACTTAACAATACTACACCTAAACAGCAGCCATGCACAGTAGGTAGGGCTGTCTACAGCAAGGCCCTGGCAGTCCGTTCCCAATGTTGGATACTCTGTGGGTCCTTCCTTGGTGTAGATTAGGGGACAACCACTTAACAGTGCTGCCCCTAAACAGCAGCCATACACAGTAGGTAGGGCTGTCTACAGCAAGGCCCTGGCAGTCCGTTCCCAATGTTGGATACTCTGTGGGGCCTTCCTTGGTGTAGATTAAGGGACAACCACTTAACAGTGCTGCCCCTAAACAGCAGCCATACACAGTAGGTAGGGCTGTCTACAGCAAGGCCCTGGCAGTCCGTTCCCAATGTTGGATACTCTGTGGGTCCTTCCTTGGTGTAGATTAGGGGACAACCACTTAACAGTGCTGCCCCTAAACAGCAGCCATGCACAATAGGTAGGGCTAGCAGCAAGGCTCTGCAGACCGTTCCCAATGTTGGATACTCTGTGGAACCTTCCTTGGTGTAGATTAGGGGACAACCACTTAACAGTCCTGCACCTAAACAGCAGCCATGCACAGTGGGTAGGGCAGTCTACAGCAAGGCTCTGCCGTCCGATCCCAATGTTGGATACTCTGTGGAGCCTTCCTTGGTGTAGATTAGGGGACAACCACTTAACAGTCCTGCACCTAAACAGCAGCCATACACAGTAGGTAGGGCTGTCTACAGCAAGGCCCTGCAGTCCGTTCCCAATGTTGGATACTCTGTGGGGCCTTCCTTGGTGTAGATTAGGGGACAACCACTTAACAGTGCTACAGCTAAACAGCAGCCATGCACAGTAGGTAGGGCTGTCTACAGCAAGGCCCTGCAGTCCGTTCCCAATGTTGGATACTCTGTGGAGCCTTCCTTGGTGTAGATTAGGGGACAACCACTTAACAGTCCTGCACCTAAACAGCAGCCATGCACAGTGGGTAGGGCATTCTACAGCAAGGCTCTGCAGTCCGTTCCCAATAATGGATACTCTGTGGAGCCTTCCTTGGTGTAGATTAGGGGACAACCACTTAACAGTCCTGCACCTAAACAGCAGCCATGCACAGTAGATAAGGCTGTCTACAGCAAGGCTCTGCAGTTCGTTCCCAATGTTGGATACTCTGTGCGGCCTTCCTTGGTGTAGATTAGGGGACAACCACTTAACAGTGCTACAGTTAAACAGCAGCCATGCACAGTAGGTAGGGCTGTCTACAGCAAGGCCCTGCAGTCCGTTCCCAATGTTGGATACTCTGTGGGGCCTTCCTTGGTGTAGATAAGAGGACAACCACTTAACAGTGCTGCACATAAACAGCAGCCATGCACAGTAGGTAAGGCTAGTAGCAAGGCCCTGCAGTCCGTTCCCAATGTTGGATACTCTGTGGGGCCTTCCTTGGTGTAGATAAGAGGACAACCACTTAACAGTGCTGCACATAAACAGCAGCCATGCACAGTAGGTAGGGCTGTCTACAGCAAGGCTCTGCAGTCCGTTCCCAATGTTGGATACTCTGTGGAGCCTTCCTTGGTGTAGATTAGGGGACAACCACTTAACAGTGCTGCCCCTAAACAGCAGTCATGCACAGTAGGTAGGGCAGTCTACAGCAAGGCTCTGCAGTCCGTTCCCAATGTTGGATACTCTGTTGGGCCTTCCTTGGTGTAGATTAGGGGACAACCACTTAACAGTGCTGCACCTAAACAGCAGCCATGCACAGTGGTTAGGGCTATCTACAGAAAGGCTCTGCAGTCCGTTCCAATTGTTGGATACTCTGTGGTGCCTTCCTTGGTGTAGATTAAGGGACAACCACTTAACAGTGCTGCCCCTAAACAGCAGCCATGCACAGTAGGAAGGGCTGTCTACAGCAAGGCCCTGCAGTCCGTTCCCAATGTTGGATACTCTGTGGGGCCTTCCTTGGTGTAGATTAGGGGACATCCATTTAACAGTGCTGCACCTAAACAGCAGCCATGCACAGTAGGTAGGGCTGTCTACAGCAATGCCCTGCAGTCCGTTCCCAATGTTGGATACTCTGTTGGGCCTTCCTTGGTGTAGATTAGGGGACAACCTCTTAACAATACTACACCTAAACAGCAGTCATGCACAGTAGGTAGGGCTGTCTACAGCAAGGCCCTGCAGTCCGTTCCCAATGTTGGATACTCTGTTGGGCCTTCCTTGGTGTAGATTAGGGGACAACCACTTAACAGTGCTGCACCTAAACAGCAGCCATGCACAGTGGGTAGGGCTATCTACAGAAAGGCTCTGCAGTCCGTTCCCATTGTTGGATACTCTGTGGTGCCTTCCTTGGTGTAGATTAAGGGACAACCACTTAACAGTGCTGCCCCTAAACAGCAGCCATGCACAGTGGGTAGGGCTGTCTACAGCAAGGCTCTGCAGTCCGTTCCCGATGTTGGATACTCTGTGGGGCCTTCCTTGGTGTAGATTAGGGGACATACACTTAACAGTGCTGCACCTATAGAGCAGCCATGCACAGTAGGTAGGGCTGTCTACAGCAATGCCCTGCAGTCCGTTCCCAATGTTGGATACTCTGTGGAGCCTTCCTTGGTGTAGATTAGGGGACAACCGCTTAACAGTCCTGCACCTAAACAGCAGCCATGCACAGTAGGTAGGGCTGTCTACAGCAAGGCCCTGCAGTCCGTTCCCAATGTTGGATAGTCTGTGGGGCCTTCCTTGGTGTAGATTAGGGGACAACCACTTAACAGTACTGCACCTAAACAGCAGCCATGCACAGTAGGTAGGGCTAGCAGCAAGGCTCTGCGGTCCGTTCCCAATGTTTGATACTCTGTGGAGCCTTCCTTGGTGTAGATTAGGGGCCAACCACTTAACAGTACTGCACCTAAACAGCAGCTATGCACAGTAGGTAGGGCTGTCTACAGCAAGGCCCTGCAATCCGTTCCCAATGTTGGATACTCTGTGGAGCCTTCCTTGGTGTAGATTAGGGGACAACCACTTAACAGTCCTGCACCTAAACAGCAGCCATGCACAGTAGGTAGGGCTGTCTACAGCAAGGCTCTGCAGTCCGTTCCCAATGTTGGATAGTCTGTGGGGCCTTCCTTGGTGTATATAAGGGGACAACCACTTAACAGTCCTGCACCTAAACAGCAGCCATGCACAGTGGGTAGGGCAGTCTACAGCAAGGCTCTGCAGTCCGTTCCCAATGTTGGATACTCTGTGGGGCCTTCCTTGGTGTAGATTAGAGGACAACCACTTAACATTGCTGCACATAAACAGCAGCCATGCACAGTAGGTAGGGCTAGCAGCATGGCCCTGCAGTCCGTTCCCAATGTTGGATACTCTGTGGAGACTTCCTTGGTGTAGATTAGGGGACAATCACTTAACAGTGCTCCACCTAAACAGGAGCCATGCACAGTGGGTAGGGCTGTCTACAGCAAGGCCCTGCAGTCCGTTCCCAATGTTGGATACTCTGTGGAGCCTTCCTTGGTGTAGATTAGGGGACAACCACTTAACAGTGCTCCACCTAAACAGCAGCCATGCACAGTAGGGAGGGCAGTCTACAGCAAGGCTCTGCAGTCCGTTCCCAATGTTGGATACTCTGTGGAGCCTTCCTTGGTGTAGATTAGGGGACAACCACTTAACAGTGCTGCCCCTAAACAGCAGCCATGCACAGTAGGTAGGGCAGGCTACAGCAAGGCTCTGCAGTCGGTTCCCAATGTTGGATACTCTGTGGGGCCTTCCTTGGTGTAGATTAGGGGACAACCACTTAACAGTGCTGCACCTAAA
Organism: Meconema thalassinum; assembly: GCA_946902985.2. Lineage (NCBI taxonomy): Eukaryota > Metazoa > Arthropoda > Insecta > Orthoptera > Tettigoniidae > Meconema > Meconema thalassinum. The sequence continues at coordinate 460,445,143 of OX336394.1, read as the reverse complement.
CAGCAGCCAAGCACAGTGGGTAGGGCAGTCTACAGCAAGGCTCTGCAGTCCGTTCCCAATGTTGGATACTCTGTGGGGCCGTCCTTGGTGTAGATTAGAGGACAACTACTTAACAGTGCTGCACATAAACAGCAGCCATGCACAGTAGGTAGGGCTAGCAGCAAGGTTCTGCAGTCCGTTCCCAATGTTGGATACTCTGTGGAGCCTTCCTTGGTGTAGATTAGGGGACAACCACTTAACAGTTCTGCACCTAAACAACAGCCATGCACAGTAGGTGGGGCAGTCTACAGCAAGGCTCTGCGGTCCGTTCCCAATGTTGGATACTCTGTGGGGCCTTCCTTGGTGTAGATTAGGGGAGAACCACTTAACAGTGCTGCCCCTAAACAGCAGCCATGCACAGTGGGTAGGGCAGTCTACAGCAAGGCCCTGCAGTCCGTTCCCAATGTTGGATACTCTGTGGGGCCTTCCTTGGTGTAGATTAGGGGACAACCACTTAACAGTGCTGCCCCTAAACAGCAGCCATGCACAGTGGGTAGGGCAGTCTACAGCAAGGCTCTGCGGTCCGCTCCCAATGTTGGATACTCTGTGGAGCCTTCCTTGGTGTAGATTAGGGGACAACCACTTAACAGAGCTGCCCCTAAACAGCAGCCATGCACAGTGTATAGGGCAGTCTACTTGCAAGGCCCTGCAGTGCGTTCCCAATGTTGGATACTCTGTGGGGTCTTCCTTGGTGTAGATTAGAGGACAACCACTTAACAGTGCTGCACATAAACAGCAGCCATGCACAGTAGGTAGGGCAGTCTACAGCAAGGCTTTGCGGTCCGCTCCCAATGTTGGATACTCAGTGGAGCCTTCCTTGGTGTAGATTAGGGGACAACCACTTAACAGTGCTGCCCCTTAACAGCAGCCATGCACAGTGGGTAGGGCAGTCTACAGCAAGGCTCTGCAGTCCGTTCCCAATGTTGGATACTCTGTGGAGCCTTCCTTGGTGTAGATTAGGGGACAACCACTTAACAGTGCTGCCCCTAAACAGCAGCCATGCACAGTGTATAGGGCAGTCTACTTGCAAGGCCCTGCAGTCCGTTCCCAATGTTGGATACTCTGTGGGGTCTTCCTTGGTGTAGATTAGAGGACAACCACTTAATAGTGCTGCACATAAACAGCAGTCATGCACAGTGGGTAGGGCTGTCTACAGCAAGGCTCTGCAGTCCGTTCCCAATGTTGGATACTCTGTGGGGCCTTCCTTGGTGTAGATTAGGGGACAACCACTTAACAGTGCTCCACCTAAACAGCAGCCATGCACAGTGGGTAGGGCAGTCTACAGCAAGGCTCTGCAGTCCGTTCCCAATGTTGGATACTCTGTGGAGCCTTCCTTGGTGTAGATTAGGGGACAACCACTTAACAGTGCTGCCCCTAAACAGCAGCCATGCACAGTGGGTAGGGCAGTCTACAGCAAGGCTCTGCAGTCCGTTCCCAATGTTGGATACTCTGTGGGGCCTTCCTTGGTGTAGATTAGGGGACAACCACTTAACAGTGCTACAGCTAGACAGCAGCCATGCACAGTGGGTAGGGCTGTCTACAGCAAGGCTCTGCGGTCCGTTCCCAATGTTGGATACTGTGTGGGGCCTTCCTTGGTGTAGATTAGAGGACAACCACTTAACAGTGCTGCACATAAACAGCAGCCATGCACAGTGGGTAGGGCTAGCAGCAAGGCTCTGCGGTCCGCTCCCATTGTTGGATACTCTGTGGGGCCTTCCTTGGTGTAGATTAGGGGACAACCACTTAACAGTGCTGCCCCTATGGAACATCCATTCAATTGTTGTGCTGTTTCCATAATCATTGATATCTTCTTCAGCGTTTAGCATTAATAAAATAAAATGGATATCATTACAATAATTTGATTAAATGAAAGTTCCAAATACCGTACTTGAATATAGATTTATTTAACACTTAGAAGATGTTTCTAAACTATGTCATTGAAATTGCAATTGATGGTGGTGACATTGTAAACATTGGTTGAGGGATAAGAATAACAACGGCAACAGATAACTAGTAAACCATGCAGCTTCTACACACAGTTGGAACACTACTGTGGGTTATTAAAGTGGCCATGAAGTGTAAACATATACTGTTTAAGACATACTACTTCTAACTTACGCAGTAGAAACGTCCACCCTGTCCATAAGAGAAGAATGTATGGTCCTGCATCCGAAATCAAGTTTATACGAACTATGCTTCAAAGGACAAGGAGAGACAAAGTAAGAAATGGAACAAACAGGACAGAGCCTGGCATGGATATCAGTGTTAGGACGGGCATCTTCAAACAATCGGAGACGAGAAGACACCAAAAGCTTACCTCAACAAGATTATCCCAGGATAAAGACTAGTATGAAGACCAAAGAAGAAATGGATGGACCAAAACGAGGATGATCTTGAATATAAAGGCCTAGAGTGGAGTAGGACTCATGAAGACCGACTATTCGTGAACAGAAATAGGTGACGAGGACTCGTTAACAGCACCGAGGCGTCTGGAGCTGGAATTTGAATTTGATGATGATGATAGAGGGAATTAAGATTTTTAGTTTCGACATCTGCCAAATTCAAAGCCTTATATAGTGGCTTATTCTCGTTATAGTTGTTCGGATAGCTTCACATCAAGCTGGCGCGGAACATCAAGAGTCCACTTATGAGCCATCATGGTGTTCCTGCGCGAAACCGCACACAAGACACGGCTTAAATCTACAAATATTACTGAGTTTAATTGAATATATGTTTCATAATTTATATTGATAGGCGTAGTTATCTATTAATCAATATGGTAAATATCTTACATTCTCTTAGCATAGTAAATGTTATTGCAAGTGCAAGTTGCTAGACACATGTGGCTGCAATACGCCTGCGTAAGCACACAAGTTGTATGTGCTCACCACAAATAAGATGGGAAATCGTGTTTGTCTCTTTTCCGACCCCCCCCCCCCTGTTGTGTTTGTCAGGCCTAGTCTTGATAATTTTGCTGTTAGCTTGTTTGGAGATTGATGATTGCTCTCATGTTCGCAGAACATGAAGAAAGAAGATCTCGGTGGAGCTGAGTCCAATGAGTAAGTGACCTAATTTAAATACTTCTCCGTTACTTTCACCCGTTTCCTTTGGTTTGAATCTCTTTTCCCTAACTCTAAATACTTCGCCTGCCAACATCTACATGTTCCGATCCTTCAAAGGAGTCTTCTTCAACCTAAATCTAATTTATAATCTATTCTAAATAATTAAACTGTTAATAACTAAATGGATATCCTTACACAAAAAACAATACACTTAAAAATAAATTTAAAAAATATAATTTTGAATTGAGTTAAAAATTAAAAAACTGATGAATATATTACGTGCAAACCAATATCAAAATGAGAAATTTCTTGAGTTATTATCCAAACCAAGTGTACCCAATCATCTACATGGAAAATATCTTCCGATTTAGATCTTGGGTTGCTTACGGAAAGACGGTTATTAAATATGTTGATTGTATTGGACACTATTTTTTTTATCTTCAAACCGTAGTAAATATATTTATCCCTCATTGGTATTTGTTGAAATATAAGTATATTATACGATATTGGTTAAATATCCTCCTTGATAAACCTTAGTAAACCTATGTGTGTGTATTTATGTAATGTTTAACCTGAAATGGATCTTGTTTGATAGCCTACATGTTATATGCTGTATAGCTCTGAAATATAATCTACGGACAAAGAATGTCAATTCGTTCCTTTCATACCAGAGAAGTTTATGTTAACATATCTTGCACTTGACACAAGTGTAAACTTCATCCTGCAGCTTGTGTAGTCTTCTTTTATTATTTGGCCGTCAAAGTCCTATGGGGGGAAGACTCAGGGTCAGATCGCTATGTTAGGATCAAAATAAAATTAACTCCTAGGGTTAAGAAAAGATCTCCAAACAACAATAGAAGAAAATTCGACCCAACCACCTTAATAAATAACAGGGAGTACTATAGGAAAACAGGAGAAGGATCTGTCAACACTAATACATTAGAAGAACTGACCAACACACTAAAATCTATGGCAGAAGAGTTAGCTCCAATAAATCCTAGGAAGAAACATGAATGGTGGAATGAAGAATATGACCAGGCAATTGAGAGAAGACGCCAAGCTTGGATAAATCATCAAGCCCAAAAATCCAAAAAATCAAGTTTAGAGCTGATAAAACAAAGAAAGTCAACCCATAAAATCATCAGACAAACCAAACGTAAACATCTTAAAAATAACTTACAAAAGATAGAAGAAAGTTTGAACAGAAAACAATCATGAGATTATTATAAAGCCTTTGGCAAATACCTTAAAAAATATGAACCCCCTACATTGATGCTAAGGGATAAATCTGGAAGGTTGGCTCATAGTAATCAAGAAAATGCAGAGATCCTCGCAGAGACATTCAACAAACTTTTAAATTGCCATGACCCACTGGAGACGTTGGAAGTAAATACCGACACACCTATTTTAACCACCCCAGATGTAATTGATCCGCCTAATATCAATGAGGTAGAACTAGCAATTAAGGAACAAAAAAAGTATAAGGCATGTGGTGAAGACTTAGTCTTTGCAGAAATCTGGAAAAATGTAGGGAAACCAGCAATTATAAATCAACATCAGCATCTAGTCAAAATGTGGATCACAGAGAAAATCCCAGAATATTGGACCTCTGGTGTAATTCATCCGTTATACAAAAAAGGAGATAAAACTAATCAAGACAATTACAGAGGAATAACCCTTCTGGACTGCACTTACAAAATTTTCTCCCGCATAATTTACAATAGGATAAAAACATTCTGGAACCACAACTTGGAGAATACCAAGCAGGATTTCGCCCATACAGAAGTTGCCCAGACCAAATTCTCAACCTGAAACTAATAATGGAATATTACAAATACAGAAATAAACAACTGTTTATTTCATTCATAGATTTCAAAAAGGCTTATGATAGTATGCACAGACCTACTCTTTAACAAATTCTCAGATCGTATGGCCGTCATCCTAAATTAACAAAAATGATTGCACCAACTTTAACCAACACAATTTCAAAGGTCAAGTTCAGGGGAGAAATGTCAAGTGCTTTTCCAATAAAAACAGGCCTTAGACATGGTGACGGATTATCCCCACTACTTTTTAATGTGGCTCTCGATTACATCGTGAAAATTTTGCAAAAAGAAAACCCACCTAAAATCAAAATTGGAGCAAAACCCTCAATAAGAACAAACTGCCTAGGGTTTGCAGATGATTTAGCTCTCTTAGCCCTTGACATGGAAGAAGTTAGTGCTCAGATCACCAGTCTCCAGAAAATTGCATTAAAAATAGGATTGCAAATATCTTCTGAGAAAACTGAGATCATGCTAATGAAACCTCTTGACATAAAGGAAGTCATCATCAATGATCGAAAAATTAACATAGTTATACAATTTAAATACCTTGGAGAAATCATTATGCATGACTTGAGCGAAAAAACAACATGGATAAATAGAACCAACAAAATGAAAACAGCACGATTTCTAACCTGGTCAACTTATAACAAAAAATGCTTGTCAATAGGCACTAAGATCCAACACTACAAAACTGTAACTTTGCCCGAAGCCACTTATGCTTGCGAAACCTTGTTTCTAATTAAAAATGAAAGAAGGACTGATCAGCTCCTCAAAACTGAAAGAAGAATTATCAGAACCTGCATAAATATAAGGTACCAGGTTGAAGGAGTCTGGAGAATCCTCTCCAATGAAAACAGTCTACCGAAAGATTGATTGACCCAGTTACCAGCACGATGATGAAGAAGAAAAGAATCTCTTATTTCTTTCCCATCCTACAATTACCAGAAAACAGGATTTTACGACAACTAGTGAGGAGAAATCTGGGAAAGAAGACTGGAGGGCATTGGATCAAAGAAATTCAAGAGGATCTCAAAACAGTTGTACTCAAAATTACAGATGCAGAGAACATGAATAAAATTCCCCCTTCTTAAGAATCACAAATTTTCAGCAGAAATGATGTGCAGATGGCCTGTAGAGATTTCAGACGAATTAAGAACACTGCGATCAGAACGAATGAAGAAATACTGGGCGGTTAAGATGAATCAAACAATACAACCTTCAAAGAAAAAGTGTATATGAAAGACTCAAGTGGTCCAATGTGGCCAATAAAGTTAATATTAATAATTTGGCCATGTCTGAAGGCTATGCATATCATCTCCGACGTGTTGATGTGTTCTGGTTTGTTATCGCCATGACGCTGAGCCTGCCGTTTGTTTTTAATTTCAATATGGCGCAGCCGTCCATCATTAATGTGCAGAGCGTATGTTACACCTCCACCTCACCTAGTTGCGTTGTTCAGGTTACACTTGACCTATTGACAACACTATTTCTATAAGTACGATTAGTTGATTTCACACTTCATATTTTACAGTTTTGATGCAGTCACGCCTTATAGTAACAATAATTAGAAGAAGGCTGGACTCCAGATCTCCTTTGGGAGGACAGAGTTCATAACCAATATTGAATCGGTGCCCAAATAACTTGCAGTGGAAGAAGGAAAGTGACAAAGTTTAAATACTTGGGAGAAATGATAACACGCAATGTATCGCACATGAGAAAAACGGAAATGGTTTACCGTTTAACCTAACGCGTCTAGAACAGGCAATATCCTTCAACGCAAAGCTGAATCATTACTGCAGTGTCATCCGTCTGGAGGTCCTGTACACTTCCAAATGCCTCGCGGTGAACAAAAAAGGCTTGGTCGAAAAACTGGAGACCAAAGAAGGAAAAATTTGAGAAAGTACTTGGGTCCCGTCAAGGAAAATGGGGAGCATAGAGGACGGCATAACCACGAACTCTACAGATAACCTAACCGACGCCATCCGGAAATGGACATGTGCAGCTACCACACCAACCGCGTCATTACTTACTTTCAGGAGTTGGTAACAATTGAACTGGGTAGAGAAGTGGTGTTGAAATTGTTAGGTTCCGAGCAGGGATGAATGAGCAAGTCGTTTTCAATATGCGTGACGTCCTTTTATTTATCAAATTAAGCAGCAGGTATGATCAAAAGGCGCCTGGCAAACAAAGAAATAATACAATAATGATCTTCACTCTCAGTTATTATCATCTTCAGTATTCCTTCCTTCGGAGTGGAGTAAAGCCGGCGGTTCCTTGTCAAAGATTTATGGCATGTAAAAGATCCTTCCACAGACTAAACTTGTGTGGAGCTAAATTTCTAGTTTAGATTTCGTTGGAAAGCTCTATCAAAGGTCCAACGTTCAGCACTAGGTATCATTGACATCTGGTAACGAAATTCGGAAGTATTTGAAATTGAATGGAACTTGTGGCTCACCCTAGGGGTGTCCGCTTGAAGCAGCTAGAGCCTCTGGCGAGCCGAACATGTCCTCGACACTCCCGGCACTAAAACCTTACGATTAATAAATAAATCTACATTATTATGAACATTTTGTAAACTTAAAATGTGCTTCCATACAAGATATAACCTCATTCAATTACAAGTTGAAAAATACATATTAGATAAGTCGACAATATCACGTTTTGACTCTACAGCATAAAGCATAATTTTGAGTTATCGAAAACTTCCCTACATTCGATAGAGATACAATTTTGATGACTGATTTGCTTCAGGTTTTGCAGACAATATCTTTCGCATACCTTTCACTGTTAACTTCTCTTCTCCTTCTGGTTTAAAAAGAATTATTGCCAACTTATAAAAGTAAAATACCTTTTATATCATATTGTTACCAACTTAAATTTACAGGTGAGGTTAGTCGGTTGTAAACATAATTAATTTCAACAAGTAGGGGTTACATCAGGAGCGCATCCCACTGAAGAGAGCATGCTAACTGAGGCTAAAAGCGGGAAAGATTTGGACCCAGGAAAGGAAGGAAATCTACCTCAACGAATGCAGGCGCACTGGGCAAACATGAAAGCCCGAAGAATGAGACAGTTGGAATGACGCGGTCCATTTGTTGGGGAATGCTAAAAGAGCACCACCGTGGACACATTATGTACTAATTTGTATCTTTGCCCCTTCTTTCACGATGTTCTTTGTTTTGTTGTTAATAAAGTATCTTTGACTGGAATGGTGTAGCTAAACTTACTGCGAACCAACTCCTCACATATGGTGCCGATTAATTAATTACTGTAAGTAACTACTTCTGATAACTAAGTGATTAGACTAAGAGCACGTTCTTTCTACACTATGGAAAGAAAAGAAGATTTATGAATCCTCAAATACTAACTGACTGTGCCGGAAATCAATCCTGTGATCTCGGGCCCAGCAAGTGAATGAGCTATGCCACATAGAGCGCCAATCAGCAATGTAGTCAAGTGTATTTTTATAGCAAACTTCTCTTTGACATGAAATTATCATTAATTTTGACATGTTTTTAGACTACATTTTACATTTTGTAACATAAAATGCAGTTAGCTCTTACCAAACATCCTGGCCTCATATTCAAATATTCTACCGCTCAGTGATGAATATGCAGCCAATTCCTACCAGTTACATATAAGGACAAGAGTAGAAGCAGGCAGCTTATATTTTCATATTGAGGAAAGTTGATGAGCATTATTTTTGTTGCTTTTCATATTTTGCCTGTGATGTATCCAGGCACTGTTTGGATTCACCTGGGCAAGTGTTTGTTTGCGTACTGAGACAAAGGAATGCTGACTGGAGGAATCAAATATCAACTGGCGACTTCGATGGCGTAGTTGGTAGCATGCTGAGCTTCTATGCCCAAGATCTCGGTTTCAACCCATGACGAGGTCGTCGGAATTTTTAAGAGCGTAAAAATCCCTCAGTATGCCTCCCTTCGAAGGGGAAGTAAAGCCGGCGGACCCATGTCATAAATTTATGGCATGTAAAAGAACTTTCCACTACCGACAATTGTGTGAAGCTAAATTTGTAGGTTAGATTTGATTAATGCTCTTAAGTTCCAACGTTTGCCGCCAAGTGTTGGTTGCGGTGGCATCTAGTAGCCAAGTTCACAGCCGGATATCTTTGGCGGTAGCAAAAGTAGGAACTACTTGAAATTGATTGTCTGCAGTCCTTACCTGAATTACAGATAACACAGCCATCACAATTAACACCAGTTATCAGACAGACACTGAAAGTACACGGGGCTACATTGTCGCTGCCCCTAAACTCAGGAACCAACCATCCTTTCCCACATACATGTACTTACAAGTGAATGAGTCATTTCTGATGTGCTGCTTTCTTAGTTCTTGATTTGCGACATAATTAAAGGCTGTACTTAAGTTCCTGATATTAGCCTGTTTAATGTTATTAGTTCCCCTCATAGCAGCAAATTGACAATAATCCGTCAAAATCGTGTTCTATTCTGTTAATTTACAAACATTGAATTTTATTGGCTGTTAAGTGAAAAGTAAACACATACCCATCACTGCACTTTCATCTGAACTTGTCTCAATTTTAAGTGTGTTCATGTTGTATGATGCTCGTGACTTCTCGCTCATTGGTAATTGCTAATTGCACCTTGTGTTGTTCAGCCTTGGTCTGAAACTCAACCACCGCGTCTTCTATTTGATTTGGGCCAGTGTTCACTGCGGAGTAACCACTTCAAGACATTTCATTTATATGCATCTTCTTCCTTCTTTGACTAACGATCCGCCAGTATTATTTTGTGAGTTTGTGTCATCGCTCGCCGCATGAGTCACAACTGCCCCGGGGCTGGGCTGTGCCCTGCCTCGTGTATTGCGTGCACCTTATGCAACAGGACTACTAGGACAAAGGAGTGGTACAGAATATTCGTGACTGAGCCAGCGATGGAAACCTCGAGAAGCCGTGAACCCTGGATGGGTCTAGAAGCATTTATTGAGTCACCGGCCTGCTATATAAGAGCGACCAGTCAAGCAGCAGTTGTTGTTGTGTTTTACGAGCGAATGCGAGCGTTTATCCTGAGCGACAGAAGTGTGGTGAGTTACGAAACCCAGTGACATTGTTTACCAGCTCGTGAACAGCGAAGCAGCGTGTAGCAGGTTTTCGTAAGTAACTGTAGTTTGTGTACATAGGGGAGAGTTGCATGTAGTACTGTCAAGGCCACCAGACTCATTAGCGAGAAGATTAACTGTTGACAAGTGAAAGAGGTCAAGAGCTCTCCATAAGGAAGAGACTTGAGGAAACTGGAGTAAGGTAATAATTGCTTGTATTTGCTGATGAGTGGTGTATGTTCTGGCCGCAATAAAGTTAATTATTTCATTTAAAGGAACAATCTGTGTTGTGCTTCAACCCACCGTAATCCAGTTAACAAAAGTGCCACTAGGGGGTGGCACGTAACAATTTCATATGATCCTGCTTTTTAATTTAATTTGAGAAATGACCCCCTTAAATTCTTGTATCCTTGAATTCTGTTCTTATTTACCTTGAATGCTTCTTTACTGGATGACTTCCTACCTGGTGCTCAATATGTCTACAGGTTTCCGAAGTTCACTTATGTTCAGGTTTTTCCATTTCAAATTACAGTACGTCTGGATATCTTGGAAAGCCCTCCCTATGTGTATATAAAGTTAGACTCTTCTCTCGTTCAAGATGCACAGTTCCATCCGTTTTCTTATACAATTAGTAGTTTCGTTCCGGCCGCAGTTTGATCATCCGGGTTTCATCTTCTTTTAGAATCGTTTTCTTTTCAGTAACGGACAGTTTCTCAAATACTAGATCAGTTTCGTTGTCAGGCTTATCGACATCTCCTCTCCCACATTCACTGACAGTTCTATCCTTCGCATTCCCTCCTTTTCTAACCTATTGTCTCAAATCATGTTACCAAAACATTTGAAGCTCTTGACTGTCCCTACCTTCCCATGGTTTCGATTTCTATGTTCAATTCAATATTATTCACAAAATTCGGTACCCCAAATGAAAAATGCAGCCCAGTTTTTGGGTCCTCAACGGTTGAACAATATTATCAAGGATTCCCAAATCAACTGCAGTGATTGTTTATTTTGACTGCTTTGTATTCTAGCATTGTTGAAATAATGGTGCTCAATTCTGGTGAAACCGTGGGATCGAAGACATCTAGTGCCTCTCAAGATCATCAAGGCAAATGGTGCTGTCCCAGGTGCAGAAAACGCTTTAAAATGAAATCTCGGCTCTACAAACACATGGAAGTAAATTATGGAATCACTCCACCATTATCAGAACCCGTTTTTTGTGACGTATGCCGCAAAGAGTGCAGCTGTGAACGTGATCTAAAGAGGCATATGGAAGTACACTCCTTTGCCAGACCTTACATCTGCAGTGTCTGTAATAAATCATATGGGCGCAAGTACACACTCAACAAACATATGTCCATTCATTCTGGAATGAAGGCGTACTCTTGCGACACATGTGGAAAGAGTTTCGTAGAACGTACCACTTTAGAGCACCATACTCGTATTCACACTGGTGAGAAACCACACGTCTGTCATATCTGCGAAAAAGCGTTTCGTGAAGCCAAAACTCTTAAGGACCATATTCTCACACATACCGGAGAACGACCGCATACTTGCGCCTTGTGTAATATGGCATTTGCACAACGTGGGCATCTCAAATCTCACCTGTTCACACATTCATCTGAGAAACCCTACTGTTGTCACGTCTGTGGTAGGACATACACTCAGCGGCATGGACTCACTGCCCACATGTTTTCCCACTCTGGGATAAAGCCTTACAAATGCCAGGAATGTGGAGAGACGTTTGAAGTTCGCGCGAAGTTGCAGAATCACGAGCTAACACACACCGGGGAGCGCCCCTATGCGTGCTCCATGTGCGACAAGAACTTTACTAAACGCTCCAATCTTATCTGTCACGAGCGAACACACGTCGGGAAGAAGCGTTACTGTTGTGCCACCTGCGGGGAACAATTTGCTCGGCGGACAGCTCTGGCCAAACATGTGACTGAACACTAATTGCTCTATATTTGCTGTTATTTGAGTCTTCAGTCTTTTGACTGGTTTGATGCAGCTTTCCACACCTTCCTGTCCTGAGCTAATCGTTCCATCCCTACATAGCTACCACACCCTACATCCCAGGCAATCTGTTTAACATATTCTTACCTTCGTCTACCCCTACAGTTCTTGTCCTCGACCCTTCCTTCCATAACTAAGCTTGCTGTTCCTGGGTGTCTTAGTATGCGTCCTACCAACCTATCTCTTATCTTCATTAGCAGTCGCCAGAAACATCTCTCCCACTCGTCTTAATACCTCTTCATTTGTTACCCTATCTACCCATCTGTTGTTCATCATTCTCCTGTAACACCACATTTCAAACGCTTCAATTCTCCTCTTTTCTACTGCATCAATAGTCCAAGTTTCACTTCCATATAGCGGTACGCTCCAGACAAAGGCTTTCAAAAATGACTTCCTAATACCTAAATCTATATTCGATGTCAAAAGATTCGTTTTCTGTAGAAATGTTTTCCCACCCTGAGCCAACCTACTTTTTATATCCTCTTTGCTTCGTCCAACACTGGTTATTTTGCTTCCTAATTAACAGAAGTCTCCTACTTCCTTTAGATTTTCTTCTGCCAATTTTATGTCCATTGAGGTTTCTGATTTATTGCGGCTGCATTCCAATATTTTCGTTTTACATTTATTGATTTTCTTCATGAATTCTTTCCGTAAGACGGAGTCAATACCATTCAAATCCGGGGTGTGTCAGCCAAGATGACGATGTCATCAGCAAATCTCAGAGTTGAAATTATTTCTCCTTGAATCTTCACTCCCACTTTAATTTTTTCTCCAATTCCTTCATTGCTTGTTCAATGTAAAGATTGAAAAGTATGGGTGATAAGTTGCAGCCTTGCCTTACACCTTTCTGAATACTTTCTCTCTCATGTCCTTCAGCTCGAATGACTGCTGTCTGGTTTCTGTATAGATTGTAGATCACCCTCCTATCCCTGTACTTTATTCCAATCCTTTTCAAAATGTCAAACAATTTTGCTCAATAACGTTATCAAAAGCCTTCGCTAAGTCTACAAATGCCATGAACGTTCTCTTATCTTTCCTCATTCTTCTTCTTCTTCGTCTACCTTATCCGATACGGACGTTGGCTACCACCATGGCTAACACCTTCTTATCCTGTGCTATCCTGAAGAGTTCCGTGGAAGACAGCCCAAACCATGTTCTTAAATTATCCATTCAAGTTATTCGTCTCCTTCCCGGTCCACGCTGACCTTCAATTTTACCCTAAAGTATAACTTGGAGCAGACAGTATTTTGGATTCCTCATCATGTGTCCCAAGTATTCCAATTTCCTCTCCTTAATTGTGTTTAACAGCTCAGGTTGGCTGCTCACACGCTGAAGAACCTCTGCATTACTCACATGGTCTGTCCACGAGATTTTAAGAATCCGCCGGTGTATCCACATTTAAAAAGCTCGAATCTTCTTTTCTGTAGCTACGGACAAGGTCGAAGCTTCAACACCATAAAGAAGGGTGGAGACAACATAACACTTCACAATTCTTTTCTTAAGCGTCATACTGAAATCGCGACAGAATAGTAGTTGTTTCATTGTCATAAAGATGGATCTAGCCTTCTCTATACGGCATCTTATTTCAACCGAAGGATCCCAATTCTCACTAATATTCTGTCCTAAATAAACCAAACTCTTGACTCGCTCAATCTGATGTCCATCGACTAAAAGGACTTGTGACAATGCTGGTTTTCGCGATATTAACATATATTTGTTTTCTTAATGTTGAGGTCAAGGCCATATTGTTTACTCTTTTGATACACCATAGTAACAATCTCTTTAAGTCTTTCGAAACTATTTGCAATCAATACATAATAATAATAATAATAATATCGTATGGCCTCGGGTGTCTGGTGCAAGCTTTGTTAATTGAAACCCAGAGGGTAGCTTGCATGTCCAATTTCGTCGTTCCTTTGAACGCTATGAAAGTCAAGGAGGTTAGATATCTAAACTCCTTGACACTACAGCACTTTCAAGTAGAGAATGGAGGAACTTTGTGTTGGCGGAAAATCCCGACATTAATTTTGCCATTGAACACGGCCTACTGAATTCAAATGGGTTCTTTAACATGCCAACAACGTATGACATGAGTATCGTGATTTTTGTCGCCTTCAAAAATCACTTTCCATGGCCAGGGGCGAACCTGCAATCTTGGGGTTGGTAGTCCGACACGATAACCACTGACCCACCGTGGCAAGCGCAATCAATACAGTATCATCTGTGTACCGTATATTATTAATAGAATTACCATTGACCTTAATACCTTGTTGAATGCCATCAAGTGCCTCAGAGAATATCTGTTCTGCATAGATATTAAAAAGAAGTGGTGAAAGAATGCATCTCTGTCTCACACCACGCATTATTTCCACTGATCTCGATATATGTCCATCAATTCTGATACTTGCCTTTTGACCCCAGTATAAATTAATGATGATCCGAATGTCTCTCATCTATTCCTGAGTTCTTGAGTGCTTTATACAACTTATCATGCTGACAACGGTCAAAGTCTTTTGCACAGTCCAGAAAACATGCATATACATCCTGATTTAGCTCACGGCATCTCTGGAAAAGAACTTGAAGCGCAAATAATGCCCCACGAGTTCCTAGACCGTTGCGGAACCCAAACTGCGTGTCACTGATATTCATCTCGCATTTCCTGTATATGCGATTATGGATAACTTTGAGAAATATCTTGAGCATATGACTCATAAGACTGATTGTCCTAAAGTCACTACATGACTTAGCCATCGGTTTCTTCGGAAGAGCAATACATGTAGACAAGAGCCAGTCTTCTGGTAATATGCCCGTGTTGTATATTTTGTTATATAATGAAGTGAGTGTCACAATGCTATCATCATCCAAGATCTTCAATAATTCCACTGGAATGTCATCTTGACCAGGAGCCTTACCATTTTTCGCTCTCCTAATCGCATATTTCACTTCATCCATGGTGATCATGGGTCCAAAAACTGAAGGAATTTCGGGTCGGGAAGGACGATGACCATCATTAAAAAGCTCTTGTATATAGTTCTCCCAAACCTGTAATTTTTCTTCAACTTCAAATACCGTGTTACCTTGACTATCAACTAAGTTGACTGTGTTTCTTTTCCTGTGTCTACGTGAAACTTCTTTGATTTTCTTATGGACCTGGAAAATATCATATTTACTATTTAGTTCTTCAATTTCTTTGCACCTATCTGACATCCAAGCTTCCTTGGCTTGTCTGATCTTATTCTTTATCAGTCTATGAATCAACCAATATTCTTCATTATCTCTTCCTTTGACTTCTCTTCGTTTATTCATTAGATTCAATATTTCATCCGTCATCCATGCCTTCCTTTTTTATGTTGTCCCTCATTCTTAAGAAAATGATCTCCAACCCTCTTCAATGAGGTTTTAAAATTGTCCCAAAGTTCCAAGGGCTGCATGTCATTTGAATTCAACGTCTTAAGATCAGTGGCAAGAGCAGCAGCCACCTGTGACCTTGTATTTATTTCCCGAAGGGCATCAGTATCATATTTCTTTTGTGTTGTTTTTATCGGAATCTTGTTAAGCCGGACACAGATTTGGCTAATGAGAGGATTGTGGTCAGAAGAAACATCTGCTCCTGGATAGGTTTTTGCAAAAATCTGTTTCTAAATCTGTTTTTAATTAGAATTAAATCAATTTGATTTCTTATTATGTTGTCTGGACTATCAGCAGGTGCTTTCCACGTATAAAGTCTCCTGGCAGGAAGCTTAAACCAAGTATTAGCAATGACAATGTTTTCCTCTCTACAAAACTGCACCAAACGATCCCCTCTGTTGTTTCTTTGTCCGAGACCCCACTGGCCCACAATGTGTTCTTCAGAACCTTTCCCAACCTTTGCAGTAAAATCTCCCATAACAAGGGTTACATCATGTTCTTTGGTGTCTTTGAGGACGGTCTGAATTTGAGCATAGAATTCCTCAACATCTTTATCGCTTTTGTCACTAGTAGGGGCATACACTTGAATGAGATTAATGTGGAAAGGTTTACCACGTAACATTAACATCATTATTCTACTGGATAATGGTATACAACTGATAACAGCAGACTGCAAAATTTTGTCCACTAAAAACCCACTCCATGCAAATGCCTGGCATCATTATTACCACTCTAATATACCATGCAATCCTCCACATTACAATCTCCTGTCCCCGGCCATCTCATCTCACTTATACCCATTATGGACACATTCATCCTCTTTAACTCATGAATTGTATTGCGAATCTTTCCTGCTTCAAACATACTCCGTACATTCCACGTTCCTAACTTCAGAGCTGACCGGGAGATTCTTCGCGCCCTCTGACCAGTTAAGGTCTGGCCGGGACTAAGGGCCAATGTAATTGGGTTTTCAGCCATGAAGATTATCCTGGGGAAAAATAATTGAGGTGGTTTCCCGTTGCCTTCCTCAATGCGCAGTAACCACATCACATCCCAACATCCAAGGATGCCATGATATGATGCAGCTGTTTGCTGATACAAGGTCGACAGATCGGTCCTGTATCAACAATAATGATATAGCTGCAGCCACTATATCATGTCCTCAGCTGATCCGCGGGTGCAAGCACCACTCTCAACAAGAGCCCCTATCTGCCATTGGGACGCCGTGTCGGGGTTAAGGACTTCCCCGCCTAGATCCGTCTTCCACAGAGTACAGAAAAGCCCTTACTCAGTTCAGAGCTCCTCATTCTACCTTCCAAAATCAACCTTAAGACTTAGTTCAGCTACCCTTGTTTCTACATTCCTCCTGAAACAAAACTGGTCTTCACCCAACTCAGTTTCTATCTGGCTTTCCTTCCTTTTGTAAATTATTCTAGAAAGGATCTTTGAACCATGAGTAATCTAGCTGATTGTACGGTAATCTTCACATCTGTCAGCTCCTACTTTCTTTGGTAGAGGGATGATAACATTCTTCTTGAAATCAGAGGGTACCTCACCTGTCTCATAAATCCTACACACCAAGTGATATAACCTGATAAGACGATCATCAGCTATTCGACGTGGCAACTCTATCGGTATATCATCTATGCCTGGTGCTTTGTTCCTGCTTAAGTCTTCCAATGCTCTGTCAATTTCTGATCTCAATATTAAATATCCTTTCGCATCCTCGTCAATTTCCTCTTCCCTTTCCATTATATGATTCTCAATTTCCTTTCCCTTATATAAGCACTCTATGTAAGCTTTCCATCTCTCAACCTTTTCTTCCCTGTCTGTTAGAAGCTTTCCATTTGTTTCCTTAATATTACAGCATTTAGTCTTCTTTTCCCGAAAAGTAATCTTAATCCTTTAATAAGCTGTGTTTACTTTTCCTGATTTCAGGCAATTTTCTATAACTGCACATTTCTCTTTCAACCATTCTTCTTTCGCTTCCTTGCACTTCTTGTTAACCTCATTTTTCAGACGTCTGTATTCTGCTTTCCCCTTTTCATCTCTTACATTCTTGTGTTTCCGCCTTTCATCCATCAATTCTAGTATATGCTGAGTGATCCCCGGTTTTCTACCTATTCTTTCTTTCTTCTGCGGATGTTGTTATTTCATTCTTCAAAAGTGCCCATTCGTCTGCAATTGAAGTTTGCTTAGGGTTTTTCATGAGTCCTTCCTTTATACTCTTCTTGAATCTTTCGTTTACATCCTTCTCTTTCAGTCTGTCTATTGCCCACCTTTTTGGCTTTTGACATTTCTTCAGTTTCTTCAACTTACGTCTGCATTTCATAACAACCAGATTGTGGTCAGAGTTTATGTCAGCACCGGGATATGTTTTGCAATCCAAAATCTAGTTTCGAAATCTCTGCTTGACCATAATAAAGTTAATTTTGTAACGCCCTGTATCTCTTTGTCTCATCCATGTGTATATTCTTCTATTGTGGTTATTGAATAACGTGTTATGAGCAACTCATGCTCGGTGAAGAACTCTTATCAGCCTGCTTCCTCGATCATTCCTTTCACCCAATCCGAAATCTCCTTCTATCTTCCCTTCTCTTCCTTTTCCTACCACAGCATTCCAATCTCCCATTACTATAACATTTTCATCACCCTTGATATACCTCAGAATTTCATCTATTTCTTCGTAGACCTTTTCAACATCCTCATCATCAGCTTGACTGGTAGGCATATAGACTTGTACCACTGTAGTGCACGTAGGTTTTGTATTGATTTTTTGCTACAATAATCCGTTCACCATATTGCTCATAATATTCCACCCGCTGTCCAAGTTTCCTACCTAATATGAGGCCTAACCCCGCATAACCGTTGTTTGACATATTGCTAATGACCCTATAGTCTCCTGACCAATAGTCCTGTTCTTCCTGCCAGCGCATTTCACTAATCCCAACCAAATCCTACCTCAACCTATCCATTTCCTTTCTAAGTTTGCTAACCTTCCATTGCCTAGCAGGCTTCTAACATTCCACGCTCCGATCCGTAGAATCTTTTGTACTTATTTGTAATTATCTCCGAAACAGCCTGTATAATCGATGTGAAGAAAATGATAAGTTGCCAAAACTACTCCCGCTAAACAATCAATTGTAAATACGACAAGGAATCCCAGAACGCAGATAAGCGAAGGTTACGTGAAGTGGAGCTAAGCGACTGAAAATCTTAATTCCTGTAGGTACGGCAATAATTAGAGTAACTGAGTACCATGATCTACAGTAAATATGTGGTGAGCTCAAATGAGATCAATAGCAGTGCTTCGTTTTTTTCATTACCTTATTAGGAAATTCTTCCAAATAGTGGTAAAATTCAAATATACATTTCTGGGAGACCAAAAATTCAGAATAAGTATGGCGTACATTAATTACAACTATTGTACCTCTCTGTGTACTTTGGGGGATGAGGTGAGTTGGCAGAAGGGTAGGGAAGGGCTGGTCTACCAACTGCCGTGTTATTCCTGTCTAGTCCAATACTGCCAATGTGCTGCAAGTGAGTAATTTGCCTCAGATCATTATCGATTGCTAGTTATTAATTCATTGACTGAAAATTTTTGACATGATAGGTCTTATTTTATGGCAATTGTCAGTCAATATGCTAGCTTAAAAAGTTGAATTTTAAACGAGGGTAAACCGTCAGTTTGTATTGATGTTGTTTGAAGATCGAGTGTTTATTTTAGTGATTACAAGTTCCGTTCAATTTCAAGTAGTTCCAACTTTCGCCACCAGATATCAATGATACCTAGTAGTGAACGTTGGAACATTGATAGAGCGTTCTGACGAAATCTAACCCAACAAATTTTGCTTTACACAAGTTTAGTCTGTGAAAGGATCTTTTACATGCCATAAATTTATGACATGGGACCGCCGGCTTTACTTCCCCTCCGAAGGAAGGCATACTGAAGGATTTTAACGCTCTTAAAAATCCGACGACTTCGGCCGGGTTTGAACCCGCTAACCGTTGGAGATACCTTTCGGATAGAAAATGTAATTTTAAACCTCGTATATGCCATCAACATTTTGCTATTTCTTAGCGTTCACTTTTTATTTGAAATGGAAATATGAAAGTTTGAAACCAAAGGGTGTAGTGACGTCACTAAAATGGTCGCCATCTTTAAATAGTGCAAAGTATTGAATTCAAAAGTAGCCTATATGTTAGCCAGGTAAATCAGCTACTTCCATGTAAAATTCATGTAAATCGGACCATTGGTTCTTGCGTGATTGAGTAATACACAAACACACACCATCTCATTTTTAGCCTCGCTTCGCTCGCGTCATAATCATGTCATATTGTTATTCAATGAAATGCAGGTTTAACCCCGTTAACACCCCTTTAGAACCTGAATATCCAAAAATACCTCCTTAGTGGAATATTTCGACACACAACAAACATATTTATTTATTATTTATTGGTGCCTTTATTGTGGCGAAGTTAGGGCTCTAGGCCCTCTCTTACACTTAACCACATACAGTGCAACTTACATGAATACTCACATATGTTATTCTTAACCTACCAAACTTAAATACTAGGAAAACCTTAAATACTAGAATAAAATTAAATTAAATTGGCGACTGCGTGATATTAACTAAGCTATACAATTTAAATGACATACATTTTTAACAAAATTATACTATGGTCATTCACTCACACATTCATACACAAATTTTTCTAGTTGGCCTACGAATTCAAGAGGAAATCTTTACATGCACGTTTGAAAGTTGTAAGGGATGTACAATTTCTGACGTCACGAGGACAATTATTCCAAATTCTAGTTCCCGACACGAGGAAAGAGTTACTGAAGGCAGAAGAATGATGTAGAGGAATTGCAATTATAGATCCAGATCGCGTGTGACGATCATGAAAGGAAGAAAGAAAACGAAAATTACAAGAGAGATAGTGAGGAGTACTTTCATTGAGAAGTCGATAGATGAGGGTACATATGTGCAGGTTCCTTTGTTGTTCTACTTTTAGCCAGGAAAGTAGATCATAAAAAGGAGACACGTGTGAGGAAAATTTCAAGGAGAAAATAAACCTAATGCAGGAATTTAAAGCTCTCTGAAGTTTCTTGTTTTGTTCACCGGTAGCATCTACTAATACAACATCACAGTAGTTAAATATTGGGAGTATCAAGGTTTGGACGAGTTTTATTTTCAAGTTACGGGGTAGAACGGACTGGTGAATCTTAAGTGGATGAAGTGACGAGTAAATTTTCCTGCATGTATTAGTAACGTGCCCATCCCAATTCAAAGTTTCATTGTGACTCCAAGACTTTTTACCGATTTAGAGAACGGGATAGCAACACCATTTAGTTGAATTAAAGAAAGCGGTCTACTGTGTAAATGGAAAAGCAATTTAGTCTGCCCTATTACGATAGCTTGGGTTTTAATTGGGTTGATGGCAAGAGAATTTTCAGTTGCATAGCGGCTGATCCTCTTTAGATTTAGATTCATATTTTCAATTGCCGCATCTATGTCGTTTACTTTTGTGTGGCAATATATCTGAAGGTCATATCCCCTTCTTCTAACGTTAATAGTTTTGGTTGGTCGATGAGAGTGAACATCCAAAAATCCTTCCTTAGTGAACGTTTTTCTTCCAGAATTTCACCCCTTTCCATAGGCCCCTTAAATTGGATTTAAGAAAAAGCGGTCGAACACCTAATTATTTTAATTATTTATTCATTTATTTATTTTTAAGCTGATTGAAACTCGGAGAAAATCAAACTCCTCGCCTATGTCGCTTAAGAGATACACGCTCCGTTAGGAATCTTTCAACCCCCACTTTTCATCCCTTTCACCTGATAATATAGTCTACACCACATCGAAAAACCATTAGACATGTGTCAGCTTATTTTTAATGATTAGTATATATGCCAAGTATCACATCCCCAAATGAAACCACTCGTGAGATATTGTTATTCAATGAAATGCACGTTTACCCCCCTAACACCTCTTTAGAACCTGAATATCCAAAACTCTTTCATTAGTGGACGTTTTCGACATACAACGAACATACCCCCAACATTTCATGTTTCTAACTTCAATAATTTTGGCTGGGCGATGATGAGTGAGTGAGTCAGTCAGGACATTTTCTTTCATTTATTTTTGAGAATTTCACCCCTCCACATGAACCCCTTAAATTGGATTTATGAAAAAAACGGCCGAACACCTATTTACTTATTTTAAGCAGTTTTTCCCCCTGAGTTTGATGAGTGAATAAGTGAGTCAATCAGTTAGGACACTTTCTTTCCTGTTTTTTTCCCCGAGTTTCACCCCTCCCCATGGGCCCCTTAAATTGGATTTATGAAGAAATGGTCGAACACCTATTTACTTATTTTTAAACAATTTTTATCCCTGAATTTGAAGAGCGAGTGAGTCAATCGGTTAGGACACTTTCTTTCAATATTTTTTTCTTGAGAATTTCACCCCTCCCGATGAACCCCTTAAATTTGACTTATCAAAAAAACTGTCAAACACATTTTTACTTATTTTTAAGCAGTTTTCCCCCTGAATTTGAAGAGCGAGTGAGTCAATCGGTTAGGACACTTTATTTCCTGGTTTTCCCCCCAGAATTTCCCCCCTCCCCATGGGCCCCTTAAATTTGATTTATGAAAAAACGGTCAAACATCTATTTACCTATTTTTTATGCTGATTTTTTCCGCTGAGTTTCAAACTCCTCGCCTATGTCGTTTAAGAGATACAGGCTCCGTTAGAAATCTTTCAACCCCCCACTTTTCACCCCTTTCACCTCATAATATACACCACATCGAAAAACCCTCAGACATGTGTCTTCTTATCTTTAATGATGAGTTTATATGCCGAGTATCACATTCCCCAATGAAACCAATCGGGAGATATTGCTATTCAATGAAATGCAGGTCTACCCCCCCCCCCCCCTTTAGAACCTGAATATCCAAAATCCTTTCTTAGTGGGCTTTGCGGCCCTTGAGGAAGCTGTATACCAAGTTTCATTCCAATCCGTTCGGTGGTTTCTGAGATTTCGTGATGAATGTGTGAGTGAGTGAGTGGTATTTGACAAATATCTAGTAGATAGTGTCAAGTCTTTGTTATGCTATACTCGGTTGACTGAGCAGTTGAGTAACTAGCGGGATTTCAAGTAAAGCTCCTCATTTTCTATACCGGTGGTGCAGAGCGCGAATGGCATCCAGTCGGCCGTGTCTCGACTTGAGCTATGTTGCCATGGAAACTATCTGCCTTGCCATTCCTTCATGAGTATATTTTATGAATGTATTAGCCTTTGCTCGAGTACAAAAGGGCCTAAATCAGAAGAATGAGAAAGAATATCGAAAATTCATGTAGCCATCGGTTCTTTCTGGGTCCTAAACTATGTGTATGCAAAATTTGGTTGAGATTGGTGGAACGGTGTAGATTTGTATACGGAACCAACCCACCCACATACATACATACATACATACAGACTTTCACTTTTATATATAAGATTACGGTAGTGCATTGTAGTAACGCTGTAACTGAAGTTATCTTCCTGTTTTATATTGTAAGTATTATTTTAATCCTGAATAAAATAGAGGGTGTTCTTTATGTTAATTTACTATAAACATTTCCCCGTTTCATTAAGGTTTTGGTGAACTTACCCAAGCCTGAATTGAAGCAGCAACAACAACCGCAATACACCTGGCTTCACTACCACCCCATGTCGTAGCCGTGCGTGTCAAATCACTCACCACGAACGTGATGGGGAGCTGCAGCAAGTCTGGAGGTTCGAATCCCGGGCGCTGACAGTCGCTATCCACACTCCCTCTAGGCAAATGCTAGCATAGTACCTTATTTCAAGTCCCGGGGTACCTACCCCTGTTACACACATTCCTACAGTCACCAGAAAAACACAAGTTGTCAGCAGACAAATTAATTACACCCAAGTACACTGGGCTGTTGTCCAAGCCCCTAAAACTAACTAACAACAACTGATTTTTGGTGGCGCGTAACGATATAGCTGTGCCCTTCCTGTGCAGGCCTGTTACTGTTTGCAAGGTAAAGTACAGGGATACGAGGGTGCTCTACAGACAGCAGTTATTCGAGCCGTAGGACACGAGAGGAAAGCTGGTATTCAGAAAGGTGTAAGGCAAGGCTGCAACTTACCACCTATACTTTTCATTAAACAAGCAATGAAGGAAATTAGAGAACAATTCAATTTGGGGGTAAAGATCCAAGGAAAAATAATTTCAACTCTGAGATTTCCTGATGACATCTTCATCTTAGCTGACGCACCACATGATTTCAATGCGTACTTAAATGGTATGGATTCTGTCTTGAGGAAAGAATTCATGATGAAAATTAATACATTTAAAACAAAAATATTGAAATGCAGCCGAAATAAATCAGAAACCCCTATGGATGTCAAATTGGCAGGTGAAAAGCTAAAGAAAATAGGAGACTTCTGTTACTTAGGAAGCAAAATAACCAGTGATGGACGAAGCAAAGAGGAAATAACAAGTAGTTTAGCACAGGTAAGGAAAGCATTTCAACCAGAAAGGAATCTGTTGACAACGAATACAGATTGTGTATTAGAAAGTCACTTTTGAAAGCTTTGGTCAGGAGCGTGGCGCTCTATGGTAGTGAAACTAGGACTGTCGGTGCAGCAGAAAAGAGGAGCGTTTGATGAAGATCAGATGGGTGGATAGGGTAACAAATGAAGAGATACCACGACTGGTGGGAGAGGAGAGATGTTTCTGGCGACTGCTAATGAAGGGAAGATATAGGTTGGTAGGACACATGCTAAGACACCCATGAATAGCAAACTTAGTTATGGAATGAAGTGTCGAGCACAAGAACTATAGGGGGTAGACAAATGTTAGAATTACCTCGGTTATAGGGTGTGGTAGCTATTTAGAGATGAAACTATTAGCTCAGGAGAGGGAGGAAAACGAGGGCTGCATCAAAACAGTCAAATCACTGAAGACTCAAACAGACACGCTGGTTGGATCCTCAGTTTAGGGGCTGCGATAACGCCGACATGTAGCCCCGTGTACTTTGGGTATGTGGAGAATCTGTCTGATAACCGGTGTTAATTGTGATGGCTGTATTAGTGTGTGTTATCTGTTTTCAATTCAAGTAAGGACTGCAGACATTTAATATTTCCAAGTAGTTCCTATTTTTGCCGCTAAACACAACCTTCAACGACTACTAGTTCAGAACTAACTACCAGATGCCATCGTAGTCGACTCCTGGCGGAACCTAAGAGCGTTTGTCAAATGTTTAACCTAACCTACAATTTAGCTTCACACAGGTGTAATTGGTGGAAGGTTCTTTAACATGCCATAAATCTATGACATGGGACCGCCGGCTTTACTTCCCCTCCGACTTCGGCCGGGTTTAAACCCGCGATCTTGGGCATAGAAGCTCAGCATGCTACCTACTACGCCACCGAAGCCGCATCACACACGCTAAGAGCTTGGGATATTGACAATTAAACATTTAAAATGTATTGGTTTTCAACGCAAAAGTAACGTTACGTGCGTATTAATTGGTGGACCAATGTATTTGGTTCTGTTAGTACGTGCATTCCTCACAAGTACATGGAGCTTGGACGGGAGCCGAAACTCTGCTTGTTCCTCCTCCTCCCTCTCGTCCTAACAGAATGTGCTCGGACATGTGAGAGTTACGTGCAACTAGACATGGAACAGATATCAGGCACACACCCAAAGTACACGGGGCTACCTGAACTAAGGAACCAACCAACCAAGGGTAATGCCTCCCAATATCTCTGCCCAAACATTTATCGAGAAGCGAACGTTCACACCAGGCCTTGTCAGTGAACAATACACGACGTAGGAATTCTGCGGGTTGATAAAAGAGCCAATCACAGAAAGCCATGAGAGGTACATAATCTATCAGCACGCGTAAAAGCATGTTGGCAACAATGTCATGCGTGTGCTGGTCAGAAATAAACTGAAATATTATGATATCTTGTTGTGCCAATTTTGGATGAAATCCATTTGTTAGTATAGAAGTTACATTTATTTTAAAATTTGACCTATCAGCAGGCATAGAATCATGTTGGCAGCACTGACGTATATTAAGTACTCCAAATTATTCTAGAATGTCAGGTGCTATACGTGTGCAAAGTATAGAGATGTTGGCTTGCATACTTCCTGATATTTTGATATTAGGGTAAAAAATATAGACTGCGTTTATTAACAGTTGGCAGCCCTGGTTGCCCTTAAGAATACTTATAGTTATATCTGTTATGTTACACATAGCACATACGAAATTTGGTTGAAATCCAACTGATAGTATAGATGTTACATGTATTTAAAAATTGGTCCTATCAGCAGCCTTAGAATCATGTTGTTAGAACTAACGTATATAAGTTACTCCAAATTAATCTAAAATGTCAAGTACTATACGTGTGCATAGTTTAAAGCTGTCGGCTCGCATACTTTCTGATATATTGGTATTTGGATATTTTAAAAAAATAGAGAGAGCAATTATTAACAATTGGCAGCCCTGGTGGCTCTTAAGAATTCGCTCAGTCATATCTGTTTATGTACACATATTACATACAAAATTTGGTTGAAATCTAAGTGATAGTTTAGAAGTTATATGCATTTAAAAATTGGACCTATCAGAAGGCTTAAAATTATTTTGGCAACACTGTCATGTATGGCCTCCTGGAAATTAAACTGAAATAGTATTATCTACATGTCTGCCAATTTTGGAATAGCTCTCATGCATAGCTTCCAAGATATCCAACATGGAGCTCAAATTTCAATTCCGTTTTTTCAGCAGTTGGTATCACTGACATCATTTCCAAATATGGACGTGAGATATTCCGGTATACATCTTTACTCATACTAAATTTGGTTTCGATTCCTGCAGCCGTTTAGGAGTTGATAGGGGGGGGGGGGACACACACACAGCCAGGCAGACAGAAGGACAGACAGACAGACACATATTTTCCCGGATCGATCTCATAAGTCTACTTTTTCCTCATTTTTGCAAAATGTGAAAGTAGGCTAAAAATTAAGTTGTTTGTAAAATAGTCTTTGGGGCTACCTTGCGAGCCCTCTCGATAAGCTCTGTCTCACTGTCACTGTCAGTACTTGTAACTGGTTCTACATTTCATCCCTAGAAGGGTGGAGTGTGACCATCACCGCCCGCAATAGGAAGCTGAGGAAGGAAGCCTTGCATCCTCAAAGCACGTGTTTATAACTTCAAAAATATATGGGAGCTCTTGAGGGGTAAGAGGCAGGTTTGGTCTGTTTAATGACGCTCTGAGGACGATGACTGAGATCCTCAAGTCTCGCTATTGGTTGATTTTATTCTAACACTACGGGCTTATTGGTTACGATTTCGCGTGGTCAGAATGGATAGTCTGTTTTCAGCGTGAGCACATCTTTGGAGTGGTATTGTATTGTGTAATGTGTTCGTAATAGCGCTGAGCGACTGATACTGAGTCCAGTATCTCCATTTAGCCCAGCTATAATACTTATCTTAAGTTAAGCCTATCATATTACGTCCTACACATGAGCAGTCGCCACGGGTTTGGATATGACAGGTCTTCCTAGGACAGTCCAATGGGACACTCCTACTGCTGCAGCGATCTGCCTGGATCCTCTAATATCTGGTTTTCTGCACGTAAGGCGCCCAAGTTCACGGATGGGCATGATATTTCCCGGATCAGCTATTCTCTGTACCGTTGCAGTAATCGTAAGATGATATGGAGCCATTCGTTGTGGAAATCGTTCCACGTAAACTTCAGCCTCAACAGTATCAATCTGTTCATATCTAAATATTATCCTCACAGAGGCCATTTGGCAAGTGTGTTGGTGTGCGCTAGCTCACGCGGGGATGTCAACATTACGTCACTGCCTCCCCTCTCCGCTCCTAACGACACGACTTTCCTGCTTGCTTTCTTCGGCAGCCACGCGACCTTCCGCTGTGTTGCCAGACGTCCTATGGCACTGGCCATTACGCTTTCGTTTTTAATCTACAACTGCATTCGTGATTGTACATGATATCATTCCCTGAGATACTTGAGCCTACCTATCAATAGGCTATGAACCTCAAGTTCTAAGAGCTTCCTTTTTTTTCAATTGTATATTCTCGGTTTGTTTTCTTTCCCTTTGAGTTTTATGAAGAAGGCTGTGCACATTCTATGGCAATCTTTTGTTATTTGTAGTCTCATTGAACAATAATAATAGGTCTAGTAATAATAATAATAATAAATACATAAAGTTTTGTTCTCGCGTATATTGGTTTGACATTTGACGTTAAGATCCATAAAGAATATTATCCGCTGCTAACATGAGACGGTACAAACTACTCTGTTGTATTTCTCAGCAAACAGCTAGAGACGTTTCTGGATGTGGTTCTTGTTCTTCTTGGTCGTAGTTCAATTTGGAACGTCGTGACCCTTCTTTTAACCATACCTCGCCATAAACCGCGGTCTTCTGCTGTGTGCAGTAATTTCTGAAGTGGCCGATTAATCAGACTCTTCATCTGGTCAAGGTACCGGTTCGTGGCACTTCCCCTCTTTCCAGATAAGTTGAGAAAATCCTGATCTGAAAGAATGAAAAAGTAGGTACTGGAAAGAGCGCAAGAACCAAGCAGTAGGCCTACTACCTTCAAAGAAGAAGTGATTGTGGAACGACTCAAGTGGTCCAATGTGACCAATCAAGATTAATTATATTAATAATAATAGTAATTACACCTATTATTATTGTTCAATTTGAGTACCAATAACAAAAGATTGCCATACAATGTGCACAGCCTTCTTGATAAAGCCTAAGCTTCTCAATGACAGTTTGCTGGATGACATGTCCGAAAATTTTCAATATTTGCCTTTGGATGTTTAGCAGTAAGCGTGCTTTAGAAGCAATCCTTAGCTCCTTCAAAATAGATTCATTTGTTCTTCTTGCTACCCACGATATTCGTAGCTTTCTTCTATAACACGTCATCTCGAAGGCTTCGAATCTCCTACGGCATGCAGCATTTATGGTCCAGGACTCAGAGCCATACGTGACGGTAGGAAATACCAAAGCTTGAACCAGTCGCTTCTTTGTTTCCTGGGTGATATGATCTTGTTAGACTAGACACTGCTTTCTCAGCCATACCTATACTTCTTTTAATTTCTCCTTCACAGTTTCCCTTACGAGGGAAGTATTCCAGCTCCAACGACGAAAACCAACTGAAAGTGGGTTTAAAGTATACAGTTGTACCTATGTCAATAGCTATCAATGCCATTCTTCTGTAAAAGTACGTGTTTGGTCACCAGCGCCATTTGAGTATGTGATAATGTGATCACCGTGGCATTTGAGTTTGGACTATTGCAATGCGGGAACAATTTAAATAATGGAGTATGTCTACACGTTGCCCTTGTTAAGGGTGCGTACTGTTCCATTCCGCTGTGTTTTAATCCCTTCATTCCAACTCCACATTTACACCTCGACGTCGAATGAAGGACAACACAGTATCTTCTATTGTGGGAACGATGACTACGTCAACACGGTACTGCATGTGTTACGATTTCTTGTTGTTAGCAAGTGTTAAATCTTTTGCCAGATGATACTGCACCACATCTGATTCGTGTTATTATAATGGTTCGAATTTCCTGTTTCACGGTAGTTTCTGCTGCGAATTGTGTTTCTGCAATATTTTTGTAATGTTACCACATATATGCTAAAGGTCTAACCAATTGCTAGGAATGGATTTTCCCTAATATAATGGTCTGAATTGCCTGTTGCACGGTAGTTTCTGCTGAGAATTGTGTTTCTGCAATCTTTGGACGCCGTAACTTCCAAACATTGATTGTACACTAATGCGGGGTTTTACTGATAAATGCCCGTGATGGGTAATAGAACAGACATAATTACCTTCGTATGTTAAGCGCACTGTCAGTCGGTTTTAGCCGTTCGAGCTGGGGTACTTCCCTCGTTAGTGGAAATGCGAACTCCTAGGTAGACTATTTCTTGCTTGAGATCGATATCTCGTATTAGCTGGAAGATGTCCTGGCCTGCTTCTTCACTGAACCTCTCAGTGCGTTATAAAAGTTCTACCAGCTCTTGCTCCGAACCAGCCAGCAGCATAGAATCATCTGCGTAGCGGAGGTTGGAGATTGTCTTGCCGCCTATTAGAACCCCACCTTTCCAATCCTCGGTGACTCTTCTGGTCCTTATACTTGCTAAGAATTTGAATCGTTTAGAATTTAGGGGAAGATGACCTGGCTGTTCCGCGCCTAACATTTAGAATATCAATAATGAGTTTATTTTTGAAAAAATATTTATTAACATTAAACAAAACATTAAATGTCACTGGCCGTGAAAGCCAATATACCAAAACATTAAATACTAGCAGTAGTGCCCGGTTTCGCCCGGTGGATTTATTTGTTTTGCATAACTGGAGCACTCAAGGATAAGGATCGGAAAGCACCAACGATTATTGC
Source organism: Meconema thalassinum (assembly GCA_946902985.2). NCBI lineage: Eukaryota > Metazoa > Arthropoda > Insecta > Orthoptera > Tettigoniidae > Meconema > Meconema thalassinum. Next base: position 460,415,250 of record OX336394.1, on the reverse strand, counting down.
AGCTGATAACCTCAGTATACAGCACCAACACCATCGCCCTTATACACAGGCATACTATTGTCATGATGATAACTGTTTTAAGGGGCTTAAGAAATCGTTTTGAACTAATTACTCCCCGTGACTGCAATTTATAAGCAGCTCGGAATTCTGCACCGGAACACTAGTAGGAGCGACGTGATGCAGCCCGCATTACATGGCAACAATGAACTTAGGTATTATTGAAGCTGTTCGGGAGCGCTTGTTCTTCCGATTTACTGAACAAAAAGCAATCTTTAAGGTTACCTGAGAGGTGTAGGCTAATGCTACATAGCCTAAACTATTCCTCTTGAATCAGACCACCATATACAAAAAGAATTTTTCGAATCCGACTGGTAGTTCCAGAGATTAGCGCGTTTAAACACACAAACAAACTCTTCTGCTTTATTATATTAGTATAGATTAGAATTTCATATAATTGTTATTAAAAACCACATAAAAAGTGATCCAAAATGTAATTGCTACACATTGTTCGGAGTATGTTTGCCAAAGGACCAGCTTCCTAGACTTGTTGATAGGGATACCGTAAACCCAGCCTAAAGCCGAACGTAATACTTCCGGATTTATTTTTCCGTTTTCGCGGGTTTCCGTTTTACAAATAATTGCTGTATTACCGCATAGGATTACTATGAAATAAGTTAGTATGGGTTTTTCCCAATTTAAAGGACACAATTCTTTAGCCGGACGTTTGATTTTCTCGTGTTCTTCCATAACTTTAATTTTCTCCTCCAGTCTTATGTGTAGAAGTCATTGTACAGTACGTAAATTAATGCAGTGCACAGTAAAAACGAACACCTTTAAAGACTACTTCAGTTCACTGTTTTCTTGTACTCTCATTTGTCAGAAGGAAACTGATTGAATCTCTCAGCCAGTTGTTTTATTGTGATTGTGTATAGTGCTGTAATGCCTTATGTGAAATATTACTTACTTGAAGGTGTATATCTGCACAATACGTGCATAAAGTGCAGGAAATCGTGCGCTACAACAAGACAGAAGTTTCGAGTGAAATCGGACAATAAAGCAACAATTGCAACGTACAGGTTCAGTAAACAATAAAAATAGACGTTAAAGTCATTATTTCCTTACTGAAGCTAAATTACCGGATTAACCAGAAACTTCATAAGAAGATACCGATTATGTTTGGCAGCGGATGGGGAACATTCAGCATTACTGAGTTAAAGCACCGTATTCTGCCGAACACACTGGCGGAGCGAGAATGTCCTTGCCAAGCAAATATAAACACCCTGTAGTTAATGTTTCCTAGGACTTTGGTGCCAGCACAGTCGCATTCAAAATTTAGTACATATCTTTGTATTATTGATAAGAGAATCCGTCTTAGTCAGGTTATTTACGCCTACAGTTCCGAAATGACTTTCCGTTTCCGCGTTGGGCAGTTTTCCGGGTTACAGTGTCTTTGTACATAGGACATATCTCCGTCCAGAATTTTGTTTTCCGTTTGTCCAGTTTTCCGGTTCAGATTTTACTGAACATCAAATGAGAAGGAATTAATAGAAGTGCCTGATGTAAAGGAATGTTTCCCGTTGCGCAGTGTAAAATGCCATGGTCTTGTTGAGCCATTGAGTGTTAACTACTTGTAAATACAGTATTGGCATTTCTCAAGTAAAACGCCCCCTTAAACCACAACTCAATCTAATCTACGATATGAGTACAAAATTCGGCAATTTCAATACAATTTTAAAACATTAACGCTAAGAAAAAAAAACAAGTAGGGCCTAGTTCCGGGACGAACTAAAGAACCTACTTTTCTTAAAATGTAAGATTCATGCCAATCTATATAGAACTATCTAGAATAATGACGAAATCAAGGTGGTAATACTAACATGTCTAAGTTCTGCAGTTTGAAATACACCTGAAATAGTGTAGCCTAATACAGTAACTTACTGCAGTTGGCAGCCCTGGTGATTGTGAATATATTCTTAGTTCCATCTCTTAAGGTATAGAATGCACATACAGAATTTGGTTGAAGTCTAATGGATAGTATGGATGTTACATGCTGTTTGATATCGGATTTATCAGTGAGCGTAAAATCACGTTGGGAATAATGACATGTATGTGATGCTCGGAATTAATATGAAATATTGCAATCTATAACCTATAACGGTGCCAATTGTGGATAAAATCCATTTGTTAGTAGTCTATAGAAATTAAATGCATTTAAAAATTGAAACTATCAGAAAGCTTAGAATCATGTTGGGAGCACTGAGGTAAATTAGTTACTCCAAATTAATCTATAACGTCAGGCATTAGGCCTATACGTGTGCAAGGTTTAGAGCTGATGGCGTGCACACCTCCTGATATATTGATATTAGGATTAAACAAATAGAGAGAGCATTTATTAACAGTTGACAGCCCTGCTGACGTCAATTTCAAATACGGCCGTGAGATATTACCCTTACCAAATTTGGTTTCGATAGCTGCAGTCGTTTAGCAGTTGATAGGGGGGGAAGACAGACACACATTTTCCCGTATCGATCTCATAAGTGTACTTTTTCCTAATTTTTTCAAAATGAGAAAAGTAGGCTAACAAATATTTCCTATAAACCAAAAATGCAAAGAGCGAAATACTTGTCATTTGTTCCTTCGCAACATGGCAGATGGCCCTGCTGTTCCGCGCTAAGCGTCTTCAGCTAATAATTCATTTTCAGGTAAAAATTGCACCGAGTTTTAGTCTACAAATGAATGCTGATGTTGTTGCTGTTGCTTCATTTGAGTGGCTTGGACATCGTGGTCATTCAACCCCATGTGATTTGTCTGATAACCTGTGTTTTTTGTGGTGTGGATTGGGAAGGAGGCAGCCGAGGCCTTACGTTAGGAACCAACCCGGCATTTAGCTGGAGTACAAGTGGGAAACCATTATAGTGTTCGAAGCCATTTTTCATTGTTGCCTTAGTAATGCTATTCAGTCGGTCAACACGAATATACCCAAATGAGATGGGTTGGTTGTTGGTTCCTTAGTTTAGGGGCTGCGACAACGCGGTCATGTAGCCCCGTGTACTTGGGTGTGTGTAGAATCTGTCTGATAACCGGTGTTAATTGTGATGGCTGTATTAGTGTGTGTTATCTGTTTTTTAAAATTCAAGTAAGGACTGCAGACTTTTGATTTTTTCAAATAGTTCCTACTTTTGCCGCCAAACGCCACCGTCAACGACTACTAGTTCAGAACTTAGCTACCAGACGCCACCCCAGTCGGCTCTTGGCAACGAACGTAGAAACCTAAGAGCGTTGTTTACATTCTTAACATATCCAATTTAGCTTCACACAGGTGTAATTAGTGGAAAGTTCTTTAACATGCCATAAATCTATGAAATGGGACCGCCGGCTTTACTTCCCCTCCGAAGGAAGGCATACTGAGGGATTTTTAACGCTCCTAAAATATCCGACGACTTCGGCCGGGTTTGAACCCACGATCATTGGCATAAAAGCTCAGCATGCTACCGACTACGCCACCGAAGCCCCCGAAACATGAGATTAGTAAATACCCTTGGATGAGCAGTTTCGTTCGTCAAGCGATCATCATCAGATCCAGACAGTGCCCAATTGAACTGCTCTCAACAGGACCGCGCAAGACTCAACCAGATAAGTAGCCTGAACAATACAATCTGACAACAACCACATATTCACTCTAAACAAGCAAATTCCGGAGGTCAATCACCACTTCCAGTATCTCAACAAAACATCGCAATAGACCACAACTAACTGCATTATTTCAATCAATACTGTTACTAAACAAGTGTACATATTGTAAATATGTTTACCCTTATTTACAGACATAGATTTTATAGTCTAAGTGTAATGGATCGGATGATGATCGCTTGACGATCGAAACTGGTCATCAAGTGTATTTTTTCCCCAGGATTATGGAATAACCCATTTCATTTGGGTACATTCGTGTTGGCCGACTTTTGTATTTTGGGAAACCACGGAAGGTTGTAGCCTACATAATGCGTGCTATTTTGTGATATTCTCAGGGTAGAGTAGGCCTATATTCTCCCCGCCCAGTGTGATATCCTCAGGGTAGGGTAGGCCTATATTCTCCCCGCCCAGTGTGATATCCTCAGGGTAGGGTAGGCCTATATTCTCCCCGCCCAGTGTGATATTCTCAGGGTAGGGTAGGCCTATATTCTCCCCGCCCAGTGTGATGTGCTCAGGGTAGAGTAGGCCTATATTCTCCCCGCCCAGTGTGATGTGATCAGGGTAGAGTAGGCCTATATTCTCCCCGCCCAGTGTGATGTGCTCAGGGTAGAGTAGGCCTATATTCTCCCCGCCCAGTGTGATGTGCTCAGGGTAGAGAAGGCCTATATTCTCCCCGCCCAGTGTGATATCCTCAGGGTAGGGTAGGCCTATATTCTCCCCGCCCAGTGTGATATCCTCAGGGTAGGGTAGGCCTATATTCTCCCCGCCCAGTGTGATATCCTCAGGGTAGGGTAGGCCTATATTCTCCCCGCCCAGTGTGATATTCTCAGGGTAGGGTAGGCCTATATTCTCCCCGCCCAGTGTGATGTGCTCAGGGTAGAGTAGGCCTATATTCTCCCCGCCCAGTGTGATGTGCTCAGGGTAGAGTAGGCCTATATTCTCCCCGCCCAGTGTGATATCCTCAGGGTAGAGTAGGCCTATATTCTCCCCGCCCAGTGTGATATCCTCAGGGTAGGGTAGGCCTATATTCTCCCCGCCCAGTGTGATATCCTCAGGGTAGAGTAGGCCTATATTCTCCCCGCCCAGTGTGATGTGCTCAGGGTAGAGTAGGCCTATATTCTCCCCGCCCAGTGTGATGTGCTCAGGGTAGAGTAGGCCTATATTCTCCCCGCCCAGTGTGATATTCTCAGGGTAGAGTAGGCCTATATTCTCCCCACCCAGTGTGATATCCTCAGGGTAGGGTAGGCCTATATTCTCCCCGCCCAGTGTGATATCCTCAGGGTAGAGTAGGCCTATATTCTCCCCGCCCAGTGTGATATCCTCAGGGTAGGGTAGGCCTATATTCTCCCCGCCCAGTGTGATATTCTCAGGGTAGGGTAGGCCTATATTCTCCCCGCCCAGTGTGATGTGCTCAGGGTAGAGTAGGCCTATATTCTCCCCGCCCAGTGTGATGTGCTCAGGGTAGAGTAGGCCTATATTCTCCCCGCCCAGTGTGATGTGCTCAGGGTAGAGTAGGCCTATATTCTCCCCGCCCAGTGTGATGTGCTCAGGGTAGAGTAGGCCTATATTCTCCCCGCCCAGTGTGATGTGCTCAGGGTAGGGTAGACCTATATTCTCCCCGCCCAGTGTGATATCCTCAGGGTAGGGTAGGCCTATATTCTCCCCGCCCAGTGTGATATCCTCAGGGTAGAGTAGGCCTATATTCTCCCCGCCCAGTGTGATATCCTCAGGGTACGGTAGGCCTATATTCTCCCCGCCCAGTGTGATATTCTCAGGGTAGGGTAGGCCTATATTCTCCCCGCCCAGTGTGATGTGCTCAGGGTAGAGTAGGCCTATATTCTCCCCGCCCAGTGTGATGTGCTCAGGGTAGAGTAGGCCTATATTCTCCCCGCCCAGTGTGATATTCTCAGGGTAGGGTAGGCCTATATTCTCCCGCCCAGTGTGATGTGCTCAGGGTAGAGTAGGCCTATATTCTCCCCGCCCAGTGTGATGTGCTCAGGGTAGGGTAGGCCTATATTCTCCCCGCCCAGTGTGATGTGCTCAGGGTAGGGTAGGCCTATATTCTCCCCGCCCAGTGTGATATCCTCAGGGTAGAGTAGGCCTATATTCTCCCCGCCCAGTGTGATATTCTCAGGGTAGAGTAGGCCTATATTCTCCCCGCCCAGTGTGATGTGCTCAGGGTAGGGTAGGCCTATATTCTCCCCGCCCAGTGTGATGTGCTCAGGGTAGAGTAGGCCTATATTCTCCCCGCCCAGTGTGATATTCTCAGGGTAGGGTAGGCCTATATTCTCCCCGCCCAGTGTGATATTCTCAGGGTAGAGTAGGCCTATATTCTCCCCGCCCAGTGTGATATTCTCAGGGTAGAGTAGGCCTATATTCTCCCCGCCCAGTGTGATATCCTCAGGGTAGGGTAGGCCTATATTCTCCCCGCCCAGTGTGATGTGTTGACCGACTGAAAATATTTCTTTAATAGAACTAGGCAATGGCGTCTATCACTTCAGGGGCAGGATAGTCAACTTGTGTAAAGATCTGGTGTTATTTTTCAAGCTCTCCTTTTAAGACGTTGGTCTCGTAACGAAGGTAATGGTCCATTAATACGGTCGATTGTTAGGGCCTGAGGTAGGGTACGGTGTATGGGCGCCCACAGGGGGGGGGGGGAGGGTCGTCGTCGCCCCCTCCCCCCGAATCCCGAGAATATTTCGATTGTTTATTGTCACACCAGTTTATTTCATAATTTGAAGTTACTGATATTTAACGAAATTAGATGTAGGGATAATTGCACAGTTTTATCTGAGTTGGTAATTTTGAATTCTCCAGTTATTTAGAAAATCGCCGAACTGGATTGACATTACCATTTTAATGAAATGCTTGATTTTTATTTGTGTCGATACCTGGTGATACTTGGACTATTGGTGCAGCAGAAAAGAGGAGAATTGTGCTATTACAGGAGAATGATGAAGATCAGAAGGATAGATAGGGTTACAAACGAAGAGGTATTAAGACTAGTGGGAGAGGAGAGATATTTCTGGCGACTGCTAATGATGAGAAAATATAGGTTGGTAGGACACATTCCAAGACACCCAAAAATAGCAAGCTTAGTTATGGAAGGAAGGGTCGAGGACAAGAACTGTAGGGGTAGACCAAGGTTAGAATATGTTAAACGGATTGTCTCGGATGTAGGGTGTGGTAGCTATGTGAATATGAAACGATTAGCTCAGGACAGGGAGGCATGGAGAGCTGGATCAAACCAGTTAAAAGACTGAAGACTCAAACAACACAACAACAGGGTGATACAACTACTATTTACCTGAACATTCACAAGGAAAAGCGAACTTCTATGGATATAAACTCTCAACTATTCCTCCCATTCATGCCATAAAGATAATGCACCCTACGGTTTCACAGCACCCAAATAATGAATATCACAAAGTAAGAAATGAAACGAAAAAAGCGCGAGGGGGGAGACACGTCTCATCATCACCTAGTGACGGGTGGGTAATGAAAAAAAAAGAGATTACTTTCCCCTCCCCCTCTCTCTGTCTGGAGAAATTCCTGTGGGCACCCACGGCTCCTTGGCATAGGCTATAACAGGCAAGGAGCGGGCCCAACGACAGGGGGGCTGTAGCCTAGCGCTGGGGCCCGGCCATATCTGGAAGAGGGCAACTGAACTAGTTTTAATTTTCCTTCCAGGTTAAATATGACCAAAATTACCTGAAGAATACCGTAGACCTATTTTGAAAATGTCTTTATAAAGATCTTCTTTTCTACCATCTCATTCGCCAAGATGAACGTATTCCAAAATGATTCCCATCTTTTATAGTTGATGCGAGTGGCCTACGGTATTCAAAATACCATAGCTACTCTAGAGTAGACATTGTGATAGAAATGCGCATTAACCTTTTTATAGGTTAGTTATATTGTCAATGATGCTGATGGTTCAATCTTTCAGCGATACCAACATTGTATTACTGAACAACAAACATTACGGTATCTCTTCAACTCCTTGACATAAAACATTTCATTTTTAAAAACAATTAATATTTTTAAAAAAATACTAGGCCTGATAAATTATAATTAAAAATAAATAAGCTCATAAAAATTAAAATTATATACCTAATACCTTTAAACGTTAATTTTTAGAACGTTAAAGAAAATAAAATATATTAATTAATATTAGGGTGAAACAATTAAATAAGAAAGTTAGAAAAATGATATTAAAATTAGAATTAAAAATAAGTTAAATACGGTACCGGTAGCTTATAAAAAAAAAAAAATCTATTGTTTCATAATACGGTATTAATTTTAAGAATATTAAAATATTAAAGAAAAATAAGTAATTAATAATAATTACTATTAGGGTAAAACAATTTAAATTAAATTAAAATAAATACGAACACAATACGGTACGGTATCTTCAATAATATTCTGTCCTAGGCTATACAGGTTAGTTATTGCTGTTTTAAAGGGCGGAACTACGAGGTCATCTGCCGTCCTACACAGGGTTAAATTCAAATATGCGGGTTGGGGATGAACGGCTTGAAAACAAATCGACGCGTTCTTATTCCACAGCATTCCACACAGCTATCATTTAATTTATTTTTAGGGTCCTATAGTACGGTACGGTATTACCTTTAATTTGCAGCAAGACATAGTGAAAAAGGAATTGATGTCTTAGGATCCAGCCTTGCTCTCATGAGCACCCCTACAATCTGGATGAACTATAAGCCCCTGAATGGGAAAATAGAGTCTTGATTTAATCATGGCTCTCTTTAGCCTCATCATAATACACGCATTGAGGTTTTGGCCAGGTTATCGACCGTACCGATGTGTCTTGACTGCTAGCGACGGTGAGCCTGAATTATATAATTGATTGCTCTTGGCCTGTAGAGGCTATAACATTTCTGGTAGCTGCAAATTGTTCTCCAAACAATGAAATATCAAATTGATTGAAAATAAGCGAACTGTTCATCGCGTTTACAGAGCAATGGGCATGTAGAAATATTTTCAAACCTTCCTTGAAAGGTGTTGGTCCTGGGTACGAATCTATTTAGAAATCAATTACGAATGTGATTTAGTCGGCATGAATGTGGGTAGGTCATCATCATCGTACTCTTTCCAAGAACAGGTCACTGTAAACGTTTCACTATTAGCTGTATTACAAGAAAGGAACAAGTTTTGTATCGGACTGTGCGTCGTGTAAGTTGTGACTTCCAACACCGACTAACAGTAGTGTGAACGGTTTGGTTCTTATTTAAATCGTAGGCTAAATAGGTTAATTGTGTAAATTTAGTAATCATGTTTTGCTAAGCGTTACTTTTCGAGTAGAGTATTAAATTTTCATTTTAGTTAAATTTTCAAGAATTCTTCAAAATTTATGTATTAAAATGTCAAATCAGTTTTTGTGCATTCGTTCTTTTTAAAATGTAAGATATTCCGGGTACTCGGTAAGTGTCAAAGGCTCACAATTCACCTGATAGTGATCTTTACCATTCTGTTAAGTGGTGAGAGCATTAACATTAAGAATGCATATGATGTAAAAATGGGCAACATCGCCGCAAAATGTCAAGTAGTTTATGCTACCACTTAACAGCTGATCGTACCATGATATACAATCATGTAGTAACATCGCCGTCTACAATTCTCAAGCCGTATCATTACGCTTGGCAACGCCGCCCATCTGTCATCTGGGAGGCCTAGCGCAATCACATGGTAATTGCTAACACTGCGTAAACACATACATTTTGACGTGAAATGTTTCCGAAATTACAACAGAACATAACGTCCGCTAAATCTACACACAAATATCACAAACAAAGGATACATGTTATCATGCTGTGTACTGTCGATACCCGATAAGGTAATAATAACAGGCTGTACTGCACCTCAATGTCCCAATGTCTGAAGTATGCTTTTCTTGCTGCTATATTCACTGCCGTCATTGACACGCTCTGAAAAAATGTTTTAAGACTATTCTAACAAACTTAGAGAATGCCTTAGATAACAAATCCAGCACTGTCTGTCCACATATGCACTCATCATAGTCACAATAGGCCTCCAAGCTTAATGTTGACAGTCTAGCAATAATACTCCACTGGTCACTAAATACAACAAGTAGTTCCGTGAAGAACTAAATAGCCTATTTTCATATATCCTACTTATGTTAATTGTCTCTATCAACATACAAAATTTCAGTTTGATTGCTGTAGGCTAATAGATTCGTAGATATTATTGAGTACCGCTTTGTTGGATTTGTATATATCTTGGCCATAGAGTTATATACTATTACATGATAATTATTGTATAAATGTATTATTGAAAATCGCATGATTAGGACACAAGAAATAAAAACGAGATTTTAAAATTCCGCACAGCTGCCATATTGTGGCTATAAAAACAATTGAAATAAATTACGTGTCAGTGGATGAAATTTTGTATAAGCATTTACCGTACCAAGTTTAACTGCGCTCAGATGGTTGAATCGTGAGATACGTTCATTTAAATATTTGTACTTCGCGTCGCCGCCATGTTGGATTTGTGCTCACCAGGTTATTGAAAGTCCCATAGATAGACTTATGTTCATAGCCACTATCAACATACAAAATTTCAGTTTGATTGCTGTAATAGATATTGAGAACTGTGTTAATATTTCGGATAGTCGTCATGTTGGATTTGTATGTATGTAGACCATACAGTTATGTACTATTAGGATGACGACTATTGCGTAGGATCATTATTCCAACGTTGATTTCGATCGCATGATTAGGCCACAAGATAATAAAAGATTAATTTTAAAATTTCGTACAGCCGCCATCTTGAGGTTATGTAAACAATTGAACTAAATTAGATTTCGTTGCATTACAATGTGTATAAACATTTTTTCTGTACCAAGTTTCACTGCGTTCGTATGGTTAAATCGCGAGAAAAGTTTATTTAAATGTTTCAACTTCGCTTGGCCGCCATGTCCGTTTCGTACTTAACAGGTTTTAAAGAGGCATATAGATGAACATCTAGCAGTGATCAGGAATAGTTTCGGAGATATTGAATGCTGGTGAAATATTTCACACAGCCTCCATTTTGGATTGATGAGACGTAATCAAATTCGAAGGGCACGGTTGGGGTCGGCCAGAATAGTACTATTACCTTACCGACTTTTATTGACATCGCTCCAGTCGTTTAGATTTTATTACGGCGGGAGGGGGAGGCACACACATACACACACACGGACAAAAGCTTAAGCCTTTTATTTTTCATAAGTGAAAGTAGGTAGATTTCGTTAAAGGCACTTGCCAACTATGCAAAATGTAGAGGCCACATAAATTACTAGGCACTGAAAGTCCACCTCGCTGTAGTGATCAAAGCGTAGTGATATAACCAGTTATTTTAGTAGTGCTGCCATAATTTGACTCACAGTCAGGCACACAACACCTCCGAGGCATCTGAAATAGCTTAATGAAATATTAGTGAAGAATTTGTTGGTTTAATTCGTTACCAGACATTGGTTACACATTCAACTTAATACTCACTTCTACAGCTTACCGCAGATCTGATTTACCACGAGGAATTTCATGGGTGTTGCAATAGTTAGTACGAAGTGCTTTTAGATGCTGTCATATCAAAATAAACGATACTGTATTTATGAACAAAACTTAGCGTGTGGTATTACGTGTTTATAGAACTTACGGAACCTACTCAGTGTTGCCAATTCTACCAACTGCACGGCTTGAGAATTATAATTTAACTAGCAGAAGTACCCGCTCTTCGAACGCTATCAATTGAGCTACTGTTGCAATGGTTAGGGGCTTGTCATTCCTTCATAAGTTTATCAGAACGAAGTTAGTTTTCTGGGTATATCACAGACACTGTTAATTTAAAGGCCTTTAAATGTGGTTTACGGAGAGCCATTATACTGTAGACTCCCTAGTTTTGTGTCACACATTGAGAAGCGCAACGTATGCTTTGGTCGTATTTCTAGGATAATTTTTATTTTCCGCCTCTTTTAGCATGTATTTTGAAAAGTTTTTCCCTATACCAACCCTTCTATGAGAAGTACGGTGAAGAGTTTTATAATGATTGGTGTATTGAATCATAGTTACAATACCTAATTTTACGATGCTCCAAGCACCCGAACACTAGTTATAGTCGTACATAAACATAAAGATATATCAACCACACAGTGTCAAACAAAATCATCTTTATGATGAACCCGTTTGTCGACAAAAATATGATTAGTTAAAATGTGCTCTCAAACTAAATTCACCAAACGTGTACTTCCTGAGATGAAAATAATATTGAAAACCTCGTAGACGAAACGCAATATATGTCAAATAAAAAGTGACTCTCACCGTTGTGGAAAGTCCCCATCCCCAGGAAGACCCCTTTCATAAATTATAAAGGCTTGTGGTGCATGAAAATTCTAGATTTTTTGCCTCCAATGGCCCAAATTCCCAAAAGCTGCAAAACACATTATTTCAATTCAGGAATTTTTGAAAATAATGTTGCTGTTTGGAGATATAATAGACCTTCTATACAACATATCGCACGTGTAAGTTGTGTTTAAAAAATGCTAGGATACCCCTTGACCCCGTTAAGCGCATTGATGAATTTTACAGTCTATGTTTTTTTTTTTTTTTTTTTTTTTTTTTTTTTTTTTTTTTTTTTTCATGATAACCTTATAGCCATTTTCAAACTTTAACAGAAATTTAATAAATTGAGTGGCATTGCTTCTTACAGAAATAGATGGAAAGTTGGAGGTCACCTCTTGAGATACTGTTGTCATGGTTACCGGCTTGCATTCTTTCAATAGCTTAATAAATGAAATTAGTTTTCTTGGTATATCTCAAAAACTGTTGGTTTTAGGACCTTAAAATGTGGTTTTCGGGGCCCGTAAGGCTCCCGAGTTTTGTTTCTCACATCGAGACGCTGAAAATGAGCTTTGTAATGTCTTTCTACGCACATTTCAGCGTGGATTTTAAGGGGGGTAGGCCCTCTTTTATGAGAGGTATGGAGATTACTTTCGTGCCTCTGATGGACATCTGTACGTTGATCCACTCGAGTGATGCGCGTGCAAATTTGTACACAGACAGAAAAGCAAACAGACAGACAGACAAAAAAAATTGTTTTTGCGCGCAACCGTCATAAACCAGTCTGAAACGCGTTAATAACTCAAATTTCCGTGGATTTTCAGAGAAAAAAACAGACAAACTTTTATTCTTATATACATAGAGATGATTTCAGCTGGATAGCCATGTAAGATTACTGTACAAACTGTATAACATTTCCACATATTTGCGTATTCGCTTATTGATCTTTGTCTTTTTGTGCACAGTTCTATCTTTCACAGAATTGGTTGCATAATTGACATAGTGTAGTCAGTCCAGTTACGACGTGGCGCATCTCGTAGTTTGGAGCCGACCATGCCCCATTCGTCATGGCTTCGGTGCCGTACAACTCAAGCCAGACAGATGCTTTTTTGTCTTCCATGATTCGCCCTGGTGTGCTGTAATATAGCCTGATGTCTCTCTTGATATACCCCAGGACTAGGGCCGCACCAGGCCGAGGGGAGCAAAATTAATACACACATTTTTTTGACAGAAAATTTCCACAAAATGTTACAGACTACAATTACATCATTTTATGATTTAAATTAAACTTTCCAAATGTGGACACTTTTCCAATTTATATTGTGCCACCATTTTCCAACAAATGTTTTATAACGGCTAATTTTTCGACTCAGCTTTAGAACAGGGATATTTTATGATTTGTTAGGAGAAAATTTAAGTCTTGAATATTAATATCAGCTTAATTTGAAAAATATCATTATGCAGAGTTGTATGTATAATGAGTCTTAAATGGTTTAAACTTATTTTAATATCTCGTTGGTCTATTTATTTATAGTTTGTATATACATTTAGAAACAGTTGATTCCCTTATTATCTTAATTTATTTAATTGATTTTAATTCACGATACATTAGAATAATAGTCGCATATGATGCGTAACATCCCACATGTTATCCTACTTGTATACTTATAATATATAAGTATACTATAAATATACAAGTATTCTTGGACATTCTTAAAATGTTAATTTACGCTCCGTTTTCATACTGGTACTATGATGAATGTATAGATTCAATTGGAGATATGCTACTGTTTGAACAAACATCACATATTATATTGTAAATTAAGAGGAGGAATGAAACCATAGTCTCTAGCTCATCTATAGACTACTACAAATAATGTTCAATACAATCAAATTTCCCAACTCCTGCTTGGTGCAAACTATTGTAATTAAAATTAGATAAATCGTAATTTCATGTAGATTCTGTTAAAATGACGCATATGTTCTGATAGATATCGTTTAAATCGATAATCCGGTAGCAAAAATAATTGCCGGGACTTGGGTTCGAATCTGAGACCTAATGATTCGCAGACCAAGATGCTATCCACGCAGCCATTACAACCACAGAAATTTAGAGTACAAGACAGGTACTCATTTTCACGTGCCGGTAATAATATGGAAATATTTTTAATGCTCCATTAATATTTTGCTTTTTTCGATAATGTTCCTGCGTGGAATTGAGTTTTAAATTAGTTATGAATACGCCTACTTGACAGTGAAGGGAATTCCTATAGTGGACTATGAAAGGCATAAAACATCGATATATAGTACATTGATCACTGCATTACCGCAATGTGGGTTAATATCTGAATAGCCATGGTGCAGAAACATAATACATAATACCGGCTTTGCCGACTAGTTAAAATGTTTGATATAAACACATATCATCATTTAAATACTGATACGAAGACTTTTAACATGTGATTTGTGTTTCAATCAGTTGACACCAGAGTTCGCATGAGCGTTTACCGTTCAATGTGAAAGTGTTGAGCAAGGTTACTCGGGGAGTGGATGCCCATCACTTTTATCCAGAGATTGAAAAACAGACTGTTAATAAATCTTACTTGTTTTCAGCAAATATGATATAATGAATATTTTTACACCAGAGAACGACAACTTGAAGATGATTTATTGCAGAAATACCTGTATTGGCGCCTCCAAACCTTGAAGTAATCCGTATGTTATATACATTCCACATGGTACCACTGCCAGCTGGCAGTGCGTCTTACACACTTCCGTCCTATTTTTCAAAATCACTCCCACAAAATTATCCAGCAACCGAGTGGAAAGTTGTTTGTTACACATTAAATATTACATTCACACCAAGACCTTTCTGAGGTCTAAATTCTTCCCCCTTCACGATGGTATGAAGAGGGGGCGGCACATCTAAATCCGGCCCTGGATAGACCAGTCTTGATTTTGCAGTTATGGACAGTGCGAATGCTTTTTATCATTTCAAATGATCTTGTCGACTTCGTCGTTATGCTTTGGGCCTAACGTTATGCGAGACGGAGACGGTTGCGTTACGGAGACGGAGACTGTGACGTCATGCAGCCGCGCGGGAAGCCTAAGTTAATGGGTAAAGGACGGCGAGTGCGTGACGTCATGCAGCCACGCGGGAAGTCTCAGTTAATGGTTAATGGTGTCTGTTGAAAGAGTCCTGGGGCGTTGAGCGACCTGGGGCTTCGAACGAAGCGAAAATAATACTGGGTGACTCTTAAAGAGGTGTACAAGATGCCAGATAAGAATACAGGGTGACTCCTAAAGAGATATACAAGACGCCAGATAAGAATACAAGGTGACTCTTAAAGAGGTGTACAAGATGGCAGAGAAGAATACAGGGTATCTGCTAAAGAGCTGCACAAGATGTTAGACAAGAATACTGAGTGACTCCTAAAGAGGTGTACAAGATGTCACACAAGAATACAGGGTGACTTCTAAAGAGATATACAAGATGCCATATAAGAATACAGGGTGCCTCCTAAAGAGGTGTGCAGGATGTCAGAACAAAATACAGTAAAAGATGCCAGATAAGAATACAAGGTGACTCTTAAAGAGGTGTACATGATGGCAGAGAAGAATACAAGGTGACTCTTAAAGAGGTGTACATGATGGCAAATAATACAGGGTGACTCCTAAAGAGGTGCACAAGATGTCAGACAAGAATACAGGGTGCCTCCTAAAGAGGTGTACAAGATGTCACACAAGAATACAGGGTGACTTCTAAAGATATATATAAGATACCAGATAAGAATACAGGATGCCTCCTAAAGAGGTGTGCAGGATGTCAGAGCAAAATACAGGGTGACACTTTACGAGGTGTACTGTATGTTAGATTCAATTCAAATACAGGGTGACCCTTAAAGAGGTTTGCAAGATATCAGATTCAAATAATGGGTGACTCTTAAAGAGTTGTAAAAGATGTCAGACTCAAATACAGGGTGACCCTTAAAGAGGTGCCCGCGCGGGAAGCCTAAGTTAATGGGTAATGGAGTCTGTTGAAAGATGATGATGATAATTGTTGTTTTAAGGGGCCTAACATCTAGGTTACCGGCCCCTGTCTGTTGAAAGAGTCCTGGGGTTTCGAGCGAAGCGAGAAGCCCTTCTGAGCCTTTCTAACATGTGTAGCATTTGTAGCATGCGTCATTTGAAATGATATAACGTCTAGTCTTTCAGAATGACTGTAATTTTTTCACATATGCTGACTTCACCTTTTGTAGTGTTTCTAGGTTTTTGTCCGTAAGATTGTTCCATAGAATTTCTATCTCGTAGGTAAGGATTGGCATAATTTTTGCTTTGAATAGTTTCATGGCCGTATCTAGGCTGAGTAGTCCGATGTTTCTTATGTCCAGCATGGCCAATACTGCATGGGCTGCTCCTTCTGTTATATGTTTAGTAAAACATTTAGCCGTGGGTTGAAATGTCATCCCTAGGTATTTGTATTCGGACGAGATTTTGAGGTTTTGCCCTCTAATGTTGATCTGAGCATTCGTAGGCGTTTTGCCTCCATTTCTGAATATCATCCTTTTCGTCTTTGATATGTTTATGTGCAAATTGTGTTGATTGCATCATGTAGCAATTTTGTCTATAGTTTCCTGCAGCTTTCGAATGTTCGTTGATCCTACAGCAATATCATCTGCGTATGTCTTCTTCCTTTTCTGGGATTCTTAGGATTCCTTCAGTGGCTAGAATGTATAACATAGGGCTCCTGGGTAACCCTGTATTATAGGATTCGAAATAGATAGGTTGTCGGATGTAGTTATTACGTTGTATTCGAGTATTGACCTGATGATCCTTGTCCATACGCTGTCTTTCCCAACTGTGTTTACTAGTTTTTGGATTATTTGGTCCATTTTTAGCCTACTTTCGATTTTTGCAAAAAATTAAAGTAGACTTATGAGATCAACACGGGGCGAAAAATTGTGTGTGTGTGTGTGTGAGTGTGTGTACTCTGAATGTCTGTCCCCCCCCCCCTATCAATTCGAACACGGTGAAACCGAATTGAACGAAATTTGGTACAGAGGTAGCACTAGCAAAGGGCACCTCAGTGTAATGTTGTACATCGCCGCCATCTTGACGGAAACGTAATGGCGGCCACCCAAATGTTAAAAGATTAAATCAAATTACGACTAACCTAATCATCCGATCTCTACCAAAGTTTGCAACAACATACCCTTATATGGCGAGCGTCTTCTGACTAAACTACAAGGTAATCAGCCCCATAGTTTGCAGATGGCGGCCGTGTATGTGTGCAAATCGATTCCCCATATCAATTCAAACACGGTAGAACCGAATTGAACGATTTTTTTACAGCAATGGGCACCTCATATTCATGTTTAATATCCGTATAACACCTTGTATTTCAACAAGCTACTACAACCAACATTCAATTATATTCCTTGAAAAGGACAAAGAGTTATAACAATACCCATGCATTTAGGAGAATGTAGGCTATATGTTCTTTACTAAACATCTTGTTATTAGATCAAAGGCTTTGGTGGAATCTATAAATACTGTGTGGAGAATTTGTTTCCTCTGTAACGCATCGTCAATATTGTTGAGAAGTAACTGAGAATGTATTATAGACTGTATTATCCCGGCGCTAGCTCTGCAGTATCGGTACCGCTTTCTAGCGGCCGAAATGTGACTTCCAATGACGTATAGAAACTGGGGACCGTCTTGACATGTTGTCATGAAGTTAAATAAGAAATGGATGATCTTGAGTACTCCATGGCTCTTGACGAGCCTTGGCCTCCTTGATGACGTTTGCCCATTCTGCTCGGTCCGCTGCCCTCCTCCTCCCCATCCAGTATCTGCATTTGTTCTAATTCTCCATTCTTCATTCTCCTTCACAGCGCCAAACATCTTCCTCTCCCATACTCCTATCCTGTTCTCATCTACTTTGGTTTAAGTCCACGTTTCCGCACCGTACATGATTACTGGTCGAATTATTACTTGATAGACACGCAACTTCGACCTTCTGGATTACAAACGCGATAGCAGGAGAGGTAAGAATGCGTAGTAGCATCTGTTCGCACACAACATTCTTTCTTTTATCTCTGTCTGTACCTCGTTACTATCAGTGATCACAGATCCAAGGTACTTAAACTGTGGGACCCTCTCAAGTTGTAACTGTCAACGACTATGCATGTTCGGTGTTTGTGATCTCGACTGGCTACCATATATTTCGTTTTTCCTTCATTTACCGCTAGGCCCAACTTCCTGCTCTCCCTTTCCATCTGGCTGAAACCCTCTGACACAAATCTTTGGCTTCTGCTTATCAAAGCTACATCATCTGCATAAGCATGATACTGAAGTGTCCTATTGAAAATGGATCCTCATTCCATACTCCTCATAACTTTCTCTAATGCCACATTGAAGAGCAATGTTGGCAGTGCATCTCCTTGTTTAAGTCCTCCTTTCACTTCGAAGGAATTTAAAAACATTCCTTGAACTTTATCTTTTGACTTCGTATTCCTCAAAGTCATTTTTACAAGACCAATAAGTTTCTTAGGTATTCCAAGCTCTAACATTGCTGCATACAATTTAGGTCTCCTAACACTGTCATACGCCTGTTTAAAATCAATGAACAGTTGATGTAGAGTGATATTGTACTCATAACATTTCTCCATGATTGATCTCAGCAAGAAAATCTGATCAAAGGTGGGTCTACCACTCCTAAATCCACACTGGTATTCTCCTAGTGCACTCTCCACAAACGGTTTTAATCGCAAGGCCAGTATTTTGGTAAGCACTTTGTATGTCACATTTAGCAATGAAATTCCCCTGAAGTTTCCACAGATGGTCTTATCTCCTCTCTTATGAAGTGGGCAAATTATGGCCTCATTCCATTCCTGGGGCATTTCCTCCATCTCCCAGATTCTAACCAGCAATTCATAGATGCACTGTCTCATCTCTTTTCCACTATGTTTCAACAATTCAGAACAGATTCCATCCTCTCCTGGTGCTTTATTATTTTTAGGCTCTTAATGGCTTCATTGACTTCCTCAAGTGATGGTTTCTCTATCGCAACTGTGGTTCGTCATATAGGGTCTCCTGGTTCTCCTCAACTGCAGTGGTTAGCTCATCTTCCTATTCGTCCTCCAAATTCAATAGCGTCTCAAAATATTCTACCCATCCCTTCATAACTCCATCAGCATGTCCATCTAGATTACCATGTCTGTATCTACAGAAGGCTGTTCGTGGTTGGAATCCTTTTTACAATTCTCTTGCCCTGTTGTAAAAATTTCGCACCTCTTTTTTGAGGCAGGTGCATCAAAATGTTGCAAACCTGTCTTAGTACTGCTTCTTTGCCGTCACAGGTAATTACTGCCCGTTAGTCCATTATTAGTCTTCTTCTTGTTTCGAATAGGCCATCTATGGACCACGACGTTCAACTGTTACATTTGGAGTGGGCTTTGATGTTTGCCCAGTAGTTACGCATCCTCTGGCTGTGTTGTTCCCTCCTCTCCTGGGTCCAGAGGGCACCTGTTTTCTTTCTTGGCGGTTTGTCCTGGAACCTCAATTGCTGAAGCATCTTCCTGAGAGATGTCCGGTCTTTTAAGACTCTTTCCGTCCCTCCAAGTTCTTGCAGATCTTTGCTCACTTCCCACAACCATGGTGACTTGGTCTTCCGCTTTTGCCAGTAACCGAGGAGCTGATTGGTCAACCTGGTAGGATGCATCCTGTAGACGTGTCCATAAAATGCTAGACGTCGTTTTCTAACAACATCCGTGATTCTTTCACAGTACGTGTAGAGCTCTTGATTAGGACGCCTTCTGTATTCATTACCTAACTTAACAGGTCCCAATATCTTCCTCATTATCTTTCTCTCCTGTACTTCGAGTTTGTCCGTGAGTCCCTTCCGGTTGAATACTAGACATTCTGATGCATATAAGGCTTCAGGACGTATAACTGTCTGGTAGTGTCTCATTTTAGTCTTTCGGGAGAGACACTTCTTATTATATGTGTTCTTGGTTAGTTGATAAGCCATTTCTAACTTGTTAACTCGAGTTGATAATGCCCTTACTTCCGAGAGATTCGGTTCAAGCCATTCTCCTAGGTACTTATATCTGTCAGTTTTCTTGATCTCTCCCTGGTCCAAATGCAGTGTACAAGGAGATTCACTGATGTTTGTGAAGTACTGTTTTTTTTTCAAGTGGCACATATAGTCCTACCTTAGCTGCTTGTTGCATGAGAACATTAAGTTGTTTCACAGACGTTTTTATTGAATGAGATAGAAGTGCCAGGTCGTCGGCAAATGCCAGGCAATCAACACTGAGCCCATTGCACTTGTGTCCCAAAGTGATACCACTTGGTACCCCCTGACTAGTTAGCTCCTTTCGCCACTCCCTTATCACCTTTTCCAGGGCACAGTTAAAGAGGAGAGGTGAGAGACCGTCTCCCTGTCTTACTCCTGACTTAATTTCAAAACTTTCAGAGAGGGTTCCTCTGAACTTCACTCGTGACATGGTGTTCTTTAAAGTCTGTTGGATAAGGTTATGTGTCTTCTCGTCTAGTCCTAGTTCTTGCAGGATCTTCATGAGAGTAGGTCAACCGAATCATACGCCTTCTTAAAATCAACAAAAATGATGACATATTTCTTACTAGCCATTTTTGCTTGCCGTAGCACTGATTTAAAGTTCAGTATCTGTTCCGTACAAGAGCGTTCTTTTCTAAATCCTGCCTGGTATTCTCCTAGTCGAGGGTCTAGCTGGGGTTCAGCTCTGTTTAATAAGGCCTTAGAAAAGATCTTGTATGTCACAGGTACTAACGAGATTCCTCGATAGTTGTTGATGTCGGTCAAGTCTCCTTTTTTATGTAGGGGATGCATCAAAGCAGAGGTCCAGTTACTAGGCAATGTTTCAGTCTCCCAAATGTCATGGAAGACTTCTGTCAACTTGCCTATAGTCCTATTCCCAGCTTGTTTCCATAGTTCCGCTACAATTGAGTCTTCACCTGATGCGTTGTTGTTTTTCAAGGACTTGATGATGTCTATCACTTCTTTGGTTGGTGGTTGAGAGTTTGGTTGCCTGATGGTGTCTTGATAAGTGAAGAATGTGTCAGGTGATTCACAGTTAAGGAGATTCTCGAAGTACTTGGCCAGAAGGTGGCAATTGTCCATATCATTATAGGCTATCTGTCCATCCGGTCCTCTGAAGTGGAGGCTGGGAGGATTATAACGGCTGAGGTTCCGTTTAAAGCCTCTGTAGAAATTTCTGGTGTTGTTCTTCTTGAAATCGTCATCCAACTGATTCAGTTGGTCCTTTGTGAACTGCCGTTTTACTTGTCGGATGACCCTGGCAGTTAACGTTTGTTGCTCTATGAACGTATGCCTGTTGTTTTGTGTCTTCTGTGGGTTCCACTTAAGCCAGGCTGCTTGTCTCTGTGTCACCGCTTCATCACAGGTAGTCGTCCACCAGGCATGCTTCTTCTGCTTCAGTAATGGCGCAATCTCCGTGGCAACTTTCACTAGGTTCTCCCTCACTTCATCCCAGGTTTTACATTCCAGGGTTTCCATTTTCTCCGTGAACTGGTTGCAATTTGAAAGTTTTTCTAAATCAAACTTAGTAAGTTTGTGTGACTTTGTTTTTTTAGTATTCCGAGGTAGAAATCTTAGCTTGACCTTGGAGAGATAGTGGTCGGAGTCCAAATTTGCTCCTCTTAACACTCGAACATTCTGGATCTCTCTATGGGACTTCTTTGAGATGGCAACATGGTCTATTTGGAATTCTCCCAAGAGACAGTTAGGTGATGTCCAGGTCTTTTGCTTCCTTGGCAGTCTCTTGAAAGCCGTTGATTTCATTACCAAGTTGAAGGCCTTACAAAGTCCTACTAGGCGCTCTCCATTCCTATTTGTCCTTGTGTGGGCCGGGAAATCTCCCACAATGTCTCTGTACTTGCGTTCTTTCCCTAGCTGGGCGTTGAAGTCACCGAGTAAGATGATTGTATGACGCTCTGGGACCTTGCATATGATGTATTCTAGTTCTTCCCAAAACTTGTCAGTATTTTCAGGGTTACGCTTATTGTCCTCATTGATGGGTGCATGGACATTTACTACAGTGTAGACCTTGTTTGTGCACCGGAAGGTTATTAAAGACACTCGACTATTGAGAGAGCTGAAGTCAATAACTGAATCCAGTATCTTATGGCTTACAATAAAACCAGTCCCCAGGTGTGGTACGTTCTTCATTCTCCTACGTCCTACCTTTCCTTTGAAAATACGGTAGCCTTGGGAGTCAAAGGCATGTTCATCAGTATATCTGGTTTCCTGTATTGCTGTGAGCAGTATCTTGTGATTAGTCAAAGTGTCTGTTAAATGCTTCAGTTTGCCTATCTTAAGTAGCGAGTTGATGTTCAGTGTGGCGAAGTAGTTCTGTTGTTTATGTCTGATCTTGTTGTTAGTTGTTCCAGGACGCTCCGACCCGTCCTTAAAGCATGTTGGTGTGGGCTCCCCAGACTCCAAAGGCCCACTAACACCGCCGACAGCGGAGGTGGATTTGATACCACCTGGGGTAGTTAATTCCGTGCGTTTACTTTCCATGCTTTAGTTGAAGATTGGTTAGGGGGATCAGAGGTTTAACCCCCTGATCAAGTTACTACTGAGGTTGTGAGCTCCAGTAGGTTTGAATTAGGGTTGTCTCCCGTAGATTGGTTGCCTTCCAAGGCTGAGGAGACCAATCTTCCCCATATTGGTTCTTCCGCCTTCCTTACCGTTGAGATGATGCCAACCATCTTCATCCGCCTCAGAAGCCGTTGTCCAGTTTTCACCTGTACGCTAGGCAGGGGCCCTTACAGGGTGTTATCAGCCGGGCCAGCTGAACCCCGGTTTTTTAACGAGGTTGTTACTCCTCCCGCTCCTCCTTCCTCGACTCTTGCAAGAAGAGGCCCCGGGCTTGCGACCGGTATAGCGGAGTTCATTATTAGTCTATTATTATTATTGTTATTATTATTAGTATTAGTCTAGCTTAAGTGTCTAGACCATCCCCCAACACCCACACCAACTGTATTACAAATCGTTCCTGCTCTCCGTATTTATTCGCTATCGTCACATTCCGGCCATTATTATTTGCATCTTATGGAATGTAACGAAAACATACAGGGCCTTCATATTTGCTTGGCTAGGACATTCTCGCTCACGCGCTCCGCCAGTGACGGCTCACTTGCCGGCGACCGCGCGCGCATATGTACGGCAGAATACGGTGCTTAAAATCACTTGTTGTTGTTGGAGTCTTCAGTCTTTTGACTGGTTTGATGCAGCTCTCCATGCCTCCCTGTCCTGAGCTAATCGTTTCATCTCTACATAGTTACCACACCCTACATCTGAGGCAATCTGTATAACATATTCTAACCTTAGTCTACCCCTACAGTTCTTGTCTTCGGCCCTTCCTTCCATAACTAAGCTTTCTATTCCTGGGTGTCTTAGTATGTGTCCTACCAACCTATATCTTTTTTCATTAGCAGTCGCCAGAAACATCTCTCCTCTCCCACTCGTCTTAATACCTCTTCGTTTGTCACCATAAATACCCATCTGATCTTCATCATTCTCCTGTAACACCACATTTCTAACGCCTCAATTTTCTTCTTTGCTGCACCAATAGTCCAAGTTTCACTTCCATAGAGCGCCACACTCTAGATAAAGACCTTCAAAATGACTTCCTAATACCTAAATCTGTACTCGATGTCAACAGATTTCTTTTCTGTAGAAATGCTTTCCTTTTTATATTCTCCTTGCTTAAAACCAATATCATACATTTTAGCCTATTTTCATTTTATGAAAAAATACGCTTATGCGATCACCTTTTGTCCGTGTGGGTGTCTCTGTGATGTATGTGTGTCCCCCTCTAATTACTTCTAAACGGCTGGAGCGATTTCAATGAAACTCGCTAATGTCATAGCACCATTTCGGCCAACCCTGACCGTGCCGTTCAAATTTTACTACGTCTCTCCCATCCAACATGGTGGCTGTGCGAAATATTTAACCAGCATTGAATATCTCCGAAACTATTAGCGATATCACCCTGTACGCTGATAAAGGGTACTACTAGAAGTTCACCTGGTAACGACTAAACCATCATGGCAGCCAAGCGAATTTGCGACTTTTTTCTCACGATTTAACCATCCAAACGCACTGGAACTTCGTACAGCAAATGCTCATACACATTGTAACGCAATGGCATTTAATTTAGTTCAATTGTTTACATAACCTCAAGATGGCGGCTGTGCGAAATATTTCAGTGGCATTCTATATCTCCAAAACTATTACTGATATCACCCTGACATTTTGTACGATGATAAAGGGCACTACAGCACGTTTATCTATGTAACGTTTAAGAACCTGTAAAGTACGAACCGAACATGGCGGCCAAGCGAAGTTGAAACGTTTTAATAGATTTTTCTCGTGATTTAACCATCTGAGTGCAGTGAAATATGGTTCAGTATATGATTATACATATTGTAATGCACTGGCATCTAATTTAGTTCAATTGTTTACAAAACCTCAAGATGGTGGCTGTGCGAAATATTAAAATAAAGTTGTTATTTCTTGTAGGTCTATCGTAATCATGCGATCGAAGTGAAAGTTTGAATAATGAAGCTACGCAATAATTTTCCTTTAATTGTACAAAACTCTATGGCCTATACACATAACAATCCAAAATGGCGACCATCCGAAATATTTAGACGGATCTCAATATCTACGAATCTTTTATAGCAATCAAACTGAATATTTTTATGTTCATAGAGGCTATGAACATAAGTTCTCCTATAGGACTTTCAATAACCTGGTGAGCACAAATCTAACATGGCGGTGACGCGAAGTATTTATATTTAAACGGACTTTCTCGCGATTTAACCATCCGAGTACAGTGAAACTTGGTACAGTAAAATGTTAACCCACTGGCAACTAATTTATTTCAATTGTTTTCATAACCACAAGATGGCAGCTGTACGAAATTTTAAAATCTCGTTTTTACGTCTTGTGCGATTGAAGTTTGAATATACGTACACAATAATCTTCATGTAATAGTACATAACTCTAAGACCTACATTAAAAAAATCCAACATGATGACCATCCGTAATATTAGACGGTTCTCAATATCTACGAATCTATTACCGCAATCAAACTGAAATTTTGTATGTTGATAGGGGCAATTAACATGAGTAGGATATATGAAAATAGGCATTAGTTCTTCACGGAGCTACTTGTTAATTTATAATTTAGCTTCAGTAAGAAAATAACGACCTTTACGTCTATTTTTATTTTTTACTGAACCTGTACGTGTGAATCTCTTAGCCAGTTGTTCTATTGTGATTGTGTAAAGTGCTGTAACGCGTATATCTGCACAATACGTACATAAAGTGCAGGAAATCGTGCGCTAGAACAAGACAAAAGTTTCGAGTGAAATTTCCAGCGAAACCCATTGCTATAAATCGGACAATAAAAAACTGGCTAAGAGATTTAAATGTACAGGCTCAGTTCGTTATTTCCTTACTGAAGCTAAATTAACTGGATTAACCGAAAACTTCATAAGGAGGTGCCGATTATGTTTGGCAGCGGATGGGGAACCTTTTCTCAGCATCTACTGTAAACATTGTGAGTAAACATGCATGATATTGATTTTAAGCACCGTATTCTGCCGTACATATGCGAGCGCGGTCGCGAGAATGTCCTAGCCAAGGAAATATGAAGACCCTGTATGTTTTCGTTAAATTCCATAAGATGCAAATAGTAATGGCCGGAATGTGACGATAGCGAATAAATACGGAGAGCAGGACTGACTTGGAATACACTTGGTGTTGATGTTGGGGACAGTCTAGCCACTTAAGGTAGTGTAATAATAATAATAGTAATAAGACCGTAGCCAGTTGTTCCACAAAGTAACAGAATTCTGTAAAATGAATACCAGATCACAGAGAATACAGAATATGACTGCCGACTAAACTCGAGGTAGGCATTGATTGGTCGAGGAATGATGGGGCTAATGTCATTGTGTTACTGTTTTGTTCGATAGCACTGGCCAGCGTGTTGAGCTTCATGGAGGACACTCATCTCATCAAGGACGAGCCCAGCTGGATGGAAGAAGCAGAGGATCCCACTAACATAGTAAGTAGCCTTGTGGTAGCCTCAAGATATTCCTAGAGGTCAAAAATTGCTAGAAACTTTAATCAGGCCCGACGAGAGGGAGGGGCAAGTGGGGCTATAGCCCCAGGGCCAGGATTTGCTGAGGGGCCCGAGGCGGTAAAAGGAGAACTTTATTTAATTTAGTGTCAAAACTATTATGAAATATTCTGATATGACTCTGTTCGATGTAAATACAGCCACCGAATAGTATCCAAAAAATTGCAAAGAGTGCAAGCTCAATTCACAGAGCTTTGTGGGGGTTGAACATTTCCAACCTTAATACCAGTAAAGATGTGGGGACCCGTGATAGCTCTCTTCGGCCCTACAGTGTGTGACATCACAAGGATTTATCTTATGGCTAACGATGAGAAATATAAATTAAGTTGATGTTATGAGACTTAAGAATGAGATGCAGTTCGCCTGAATGGATCAGTGGCAGAGTGCCCGCATTATGATCTGCAGATCGCGGGTTCGATTCCCAATCAGATTTTTGAACAGTAGCGAAAAATCCACAGCACTTCGAGTCACATGATGTCAAAGCTCTCATGTCACATTTGGTGTTTACTATACAGGTCGCTCAATAGTGTTTTGATTTCATCGCCAGATTGCAGTGCTAAACGACATCTTAAAATTAGAGAGTCAAATGCCTCTTCTGCTCACCAGAGGCCGAGAGCATCACCACCTTCATTTTGAAGTTTAAATTTTAATATCTCATTGGTTTCCCTATTTTACGAAAGTAGGCTCTGTGCAGAACCTACGAGTCTGGTAATATCATTACGGTTGAATCCTTTATTAGCCTACTTTTCACATTTTGTAAAAATGAGGAAATAGTAGACTTATGAGATCGATCCGTGCAAATGTGTGTTTGTTTGTCTGTCTGTGAGTGTGCCCCCCCCCCCCCCCCCCCCCCTGTATCAACTCCTAAACGGCTGAAGCTATCAAAACCAAATTTGGTAAGAGTAAAGATTTATACATGAATATCTCACGGTCATATCTGAAAATGACATTAGTGCTACCAACTGCTGAAACATCACAATTGAAATTTGAGCTCTATGTTGTATATCTGAGAAGTTATGCATGCGAGCTGTTCCAAAATTGGTGCACACAGAGACAATGACATACCAGATTAATTTTCTGGAGCCCATATATGACAGTGTTGCCAATATGATTCTGAGCCTGCTGGTAGGTCCAACATTTAAATGCATGTAACTTCTATACTATCAATGGGATTTCAACCAAATTTCTATGTGCTTTTGTGTACCATAACACATATGGCTATGCATATTCTTGCGAGCCAGCAGGGCTGCCAACTGTTAGTAAATGCTCTCTGTAGACTTTTTATCCTAATTCCAATATATCAGAAAGTATGCAAGCCAACAGTTCTAAATTTTGCTCACGTATAGTACCTGACATTCTGGATGAAATTGGAATAATTGATACATGTCAGTGCTGCCAACATGATTCTAGGTCCAATATTTAGATACTTGTAACTTCTTTATTAACAAAAGGATTTTATCCAAAATTGGGACAATAAGAGATCATAATATTCCAGATTAATGCTAAGCAACACATACATGGCACTGTTGCCAACATTATTTTACGAGATATATAGATTAATCATTGGCATAAATCTTAAATTTTAAGAAAAGTATGCTCTTTGGTTCGTCACGGAAGTACTCGTTAGAACTTGATCAGAAATGTAGATAGTACGGTATGAAGATCAGCATTTCACAGACGTATGTCGCTAGGAAGAAACACAAGATAATAGAATGCCAGGAACATTGGGCTGTGTATTCCCTCAGGATGGTCACAGTATGGGGAAGGAAATAAAGCCAATGCAGTGAGCTCTCAGTAGCGATCTACAGTATTCTGCAAGGAAGAAGTTAGTGTGGCCACGAAATTCTCCCTCCTCCCCTCAGTATTCAGACCTACCTTGCTGTATGGAAGTGAGAGGATATCTGGCACATAAGCTAGGAGTAACTGATATAAGGGTAGCACGAATGATTGTGGGGACAAATAGATGGGAGCAATGGCAGGAAGGTCGCGTAATGAAAAGGTAAAGGCTAAGTTAGAAATGAACACACTACATGAAGCTGTTCGTATGAGCCGACGAAGATGGTGGGGTCATGTGGGGGAAGAGAGATTACCTAAGAGGTTAATGAGTTCATTCTCCAGAGGTCAGAGTAGATAGATCGTTATCAGGTGGCACTAAATTTTGGCTTACTTTATTTTATTCGATATAATCTTAGGAGGTGATGGTTGGATTCAATGTTGAATTATTTCAAAGTGAGAGGTGTAGAAGCAGTGCTAACTGCTAATAGGGGATCATGGAGGGGACTTGTTAGCAAACAGAGGCTTGCAGACTAGACTGGGTGGTGGAAGGCAAAACATTCTCAAATGAGGTGGCGTAGTTCGTAGCATGCTGAGCTTCTATGTCCAAGATCGCGGGTTCAAACCCGGTCGGAGTCGTCGGATTTTTTAAAAGTGTTAAAAATCCCTCAGTATGCCTTCCTTCGGAGGGGAAGTAAAGCCCGCGGTCCCATGTCATAGATTTATGGCATGTTAAAGAACCTTCCACTAATTACACCTGTGTGAAGCTAAATTAGGTTAGGGTAAACATTTGACAAACGCTCTTAGGTTCCGACGTCCGTCGCCGGGAGTCGACTGCAGTGGCGTTTGGTAACCAGGTTCTGAACTAGTAGTCGCTGACGGTGGCGTTTGGCGGCAAAAGTAGGAACTACTTGAAAAAATTAAATGTCTACAGTCCTTACTTGAATTAAAAATAGATACACACACTAATACAGCCATCACAATTAACACCGGTTATCAGACAGATTCTACACACACCCAAAGTACACGGGGCTACATGACCGCGTTGTCGCAGCCGCTAAACTAAGAAATCAACCAGTCTCAAATGAAATTGTATGTGAGTATTAAGAGTTGTTATTCCTCCTGCAGGAGCCTGTCGAGCAGATAGAAGTCCAGCCAGACCACATATTTCCCGATCCAATCGCAGAGGAGGATGCGGTCAAAGAGGAAGAAGAGGATCGCGGAGGGTGTCTCAAGGTATTCAACATCAAAAATGTAAAAGTTAGTTTTCAGTGTTGCCTTGGTAACCTTGCTCTTCAGTTGGTCAACGCATTAATATCTACTTTACTTATTATGTCCACTGTACAATACAACTTACTTTGTTTGAAGGACATGTTTCGGACTTCCAAGCTTCAGCCTAGTTCAGTAAATTTACAGTCTAAAATGTTCACCTTGTTGGTGATGGTCACATAAATAGGATGAAATGACACTGATTGGTGAATGAAAAAAGTTATTTTAAAAGACGATTGAAATAAATTTATAAGTCAGAAAGATACAAACTTGACTCATGCAGTTGGCACTCGCCCATCATCAAATTCAGCTGCACCGGACGTCTAGTGCGACTTTTACCCGTCTTTTAAATTTATTTTAATCGTCTTTTAAAATAACTTTTATTAATTCACCAATCAGTGTCATTTCATCCTCATTTAAGTATTTTAACACGCGTGACCATCACCAACAAGGTGAATATTTAGACTATAATTTACTTCACTAGGCTGATGATGGATGCTTGGAAGTCCGAAACATGTCCCTGAAGAGGCGTTAGCACCTCAAACAAAGTAAGTTGTGTTGTACAGTGGACATAATAAGTAAAGTACATACATAATGTCAACCATGGAAAATGATTATAAAAGACATTCAACGCTTTAATATACGTGCCTTCTCATGTGGCACCACCACGTGTGCTCTTGTGGGACTATTGCAACGTTCATGTGTAATGTAAGTTGAAAAATGTAGGCCTATTTAATGCAATGTAAGTTGCAATCGGGAAAGTGATTTAATAATATACACGATGAGAAAAAGGAGAATTGCTTTTATCTGTCATTTATCAAGATTACATGACATTAGACTACCGGTACTAAAACAACTATTTAACTACTTTTAGAACAGTATAACAAATGATCATAGGTTCAAAGAAATTGAAAATGATTTAGATGAGTTGATGCTGTATTACAACGCAACAAATTACTAATAGAGAAGAGAATAGGATTTTGAAGAACAAACATACGAGTCGTGCAGTAAACACTAAGCATGTCATATGTGGTGAGGAGAGGCCAATCAGAGTGAAGAGGTTTTGGAAGAGGAGGAACAATCTAATTCCCTGTCAATTCTTAGTTGACTTTGGTTTGATTTAATTGCTCCAATGTGGACATAAACTACAGTACCTAAATAAATAATAAGGTAACACACCAAAATGTAGCACTATGAGACAGTCATCTGCCCTGAAGTCTTATATGCCTCATATTAAACAAGTAAGGACTCACGGACACAGTTAAGATTCGAGAGAGGAACGTAATGAGGAAGATATTGGGACTAGTCAAAAAGGGTGTGAATACAATAGACGATCCAACCAGGAGCTCTATAGATACTCTGAAAATATTACAGACGTGGCCAGAAAGAGACGACTAGCATTTTATAGACTCGTCTCCAGGATGCATCCCACCAACCAGCTTCTCACTTACTGGCAAAGAAGGAAGACCAAGTCACCATGGCTGATAGAAGTGGACAAAGATCTGCTCGAGCTGGGAGTTATAGAAAAATACATAAATGACCGAACGTCTCTCAGGAGTAAACTATAGCAATTGAAGTTCAAGGACAAACCCCCAAGGAAGAAGACAGGTGCCCTTTTGACAGAGGAGAGAAAGGTACAACACAGAGGATGTGTAACTACTGGGCAAACATCAAGTCCCACTCCAAACACAATAGTTGAATGTCATGGTCCGTGGTTGGCCTATACGGAACAACAACAACAAGAAGAAGAAGAAGCTGTCTGACTCACAACATATTTAATGCTTGCCAATAGTTTATGGAAATAATAGGAAATGAAAATCTGTCATGATGAGAAGATAATTTAAGGGAGACAGATGACTTGGGTGTTCTTTCCCTTAGAACTCTAATAACTAACTAAGTGAGAAGGCAAGTCACATCAGTTACTACCATCGTTTCCTACACTACGTAGGAAATCTCCAAGATTTACAATTAACATACAAATAATTCAGAACAGTACTGCTATGGATATGTCCCTGTACGAAGAATATAATCTATTCTTGTGTGAGCCTTAAGTTTTTAAACCTAGCACCATGACTGGTATTTATTGTTGTTATCAAGTTTTGTGTTATCCAAAGGCTTAATTCCAAAGTATTTAAGCTAGTTAGTCCGATTGAATACTCAGCAGCAGATGCCCACAGCATGGCGTGAGCTAGTTTCAATCCTTCTACCACAAGGCCAATCAGCTGTACAACTATAACATTTTATTGCTTTGTCTAAACTCATGATTTTTATTCTCAGTGATTTGAATGTTTTGACTTGGCGGTTTGTATAGATTGAAAAGTATGGGTGATAAGTTGCAGCCTTGCCTTACACCTTTCTGAATACCAGCTTCTCTCTCATGTCCTTCAGCTCGAATGACTGCTGTCTGGTTTCTGTATAGATTGTTTATCACCCTCCTATCCCTGTACTTTATTCCAATCGTTTTCAAAATGTCGAACAACTTGCTCCAAGCAATGTTATCAAAAGCTTTTTCTAAGTTTATAAATGCCATGAACGTTCACTTATCTTTCCTCCGTGGCTTAGGCGGCAGCACGCCGGCCTCTCACCGCTGGGTCCGTGGTTCAAATCCCAGTCACTCCATGTGAGATCTGTGCTGGACAAAACGGAGGCAGACAGGTTTTTCTCCGGGTACTCCGGTTTTCCCTGTCAAAATTTCATTCCAGCAACACTCTCCATTATCATTTCATCTGTCATTCATTTAATCACTGCCCCAGAGGAGTGCGTCAGGCCTCAGCAGCCGGCACAGTTCATATCCTGGCCGCTAGATGGGGGCTTCATTCATTCCATTCCTGACCCGGTCGGAGACTGGAAGGAGGCTGTGGATTTTCATTTTTCCTTATTCTACCTTCCAAGCTAGGCCGAAGACATAATACCGCTTCCCTCGTTCCTACTATTCAAGAAATATTTTTTGTTCTGCATATATTTTATTAAATAACTTTTGCATTGTTTTATTTTTAATTATATTTTTCGGTTCTGTCTGCCAAATGTTGACCAATGGTCATAAACGAACTGAGTATGGTAAGGCTTTATGTGAATAGGTAAAGTAAAAATAATGAAAACATTAAGTTTCTATCCGCTTAACTGTGAGTTGTCAGACAGCAGAAACTGGGCTTGACACTCTTCCATGAGGCTCTCAAAGGGTTAATATGAATATGTTTTCTTCTCCACAGGATGAGAAGAATGAAGGTCACAAAGGAGAGAGTGAGTCCAGCAAGGAACACACTGAAGGTGACAAGGAAGTGGGTGGAACCAATGCAGCACCATCACATGAGTAAGTGAAATCAAAATACAAAGGAGCTTCAGAAAATGAGGTATTAACAGCTCACATGGAGAAACTTTAGAGGCCAACATAACGATATGCAGTAGTATCACACTGTGCAACGTAGTCACCACTCTTTCCTAAACACTTGTTAGGTCCATGTAGACATCGGTGCCACAATGGAAGAAACTGTACCCAGTTCCTCAAGTGGCAAGAGTGTAACAGTAACTGAGAGCATTTACTGTTTGGTGACCCATAAACAATGGTCATGACTTTTATCAATGATTCATCAGTTTAGCCAGTCTTCAGAGGATGATTCCATGACATAACTCCTCACATAAGTTCTGGTGTCACAAAGAGAGGATGATTCCATGACATGACTGCTCACTTCAGTTCTGGTGTCACAAAGAGAGGATGATTCCATGACATGACTGCTCACTTGAGTTCTGGCAACACATGGATAGGATGATTTTATGAACCGGCTGCACAGTCACACAAACATCCAGAATGCGAGCCACTGGATGAAGAAGCGATCCGGCGTAAGAACCGGAACAGGAGGGTACTAAGCAGGAGATAAAGTCTGGCTCCTCGACCCAAAAAGGTGGTGAGAGTTCTCTCCAAAGCTTGGGACGGAGCATATGAGGTACTAAAAAGGATCAACGACGTCCTCTACCGTATCAGGAGGAGACCGAAAGGCAAATCCCGAGTGGTTATTTCAATCGGCTGGCACCATTTTTGGGCGACAACAATGATCAGCATGTAAAACTGGAACAGTCTTATGAAGAGTCCATGGCCCAACGTGGTACTGGCCGAGAAGTTAGTTATGGGGTCAGTACCGAAATTGGACAGGATTTATTCCAAACCCCCAGTGAATATGCCTTGGCTCACTGAGTGGCTTTGGCGGCCCCAGTGGCGTAGTGGGTAGCATGCTGAGCTTCTATGTCCAAGGTCGCGGGTTCAAACCCGACCGAAGTCGTCACATTTTTTAAGAGTGTTAAAAATCCCTCAGTATGCCTTCCTTCGGAGGGGAAGTAAAGCAGGCGGTCCCATGTTATAGATTTATGGCATGAAAAATAACCTGGCAGACTTATTTTAAATCACTTGTATCTTCTGCCACATAAGTTATAATGTGCCAAACACTTTATACCTGATTTAACGAATGAGCGGACTTGACATCAGAGCAGTTGACCAATGGTACAACATTGTCTTGCGAACACCACCACGCCATCGGTCAAGCGCTCTGAAGTCAATTTTTTCTGCAAATTTTATGCATTGTTTTTAACATGTGCAAAATTAAATGTTTGTATGTTTTTTTTAACCTAGTCAGACATTATAATATTAAATTTAGATGATAATAAATGTATAATTTGTACCCAAAAAATACTTTCTATATCATCTGCGGGTGCTGAAAATACTGTTTTCCAGCCTAGAAGGAAAAAAGTCAGCTGCATTCAAGAATTCGCTCATGCGCTGCAAAGTCAGCTGCATTCAAGAATTCGCTCATGCGCTGCAGATGGTGCTTGACCCGGCCCTTGGTATGCGAGCATGAGGGTTATGTCATTTGTTTACGTCATTGGGGATGACCCCTTTGTCGACCCTTTGCCAAAGCGTGAGCGGAGTTGGGGGACTCATTCTTGGGTCCCTTGGAGGACCGAGTGGAATTAAGGAAAATCGAGGGGAATTGATGTTTGACCCAATCTTCCAACTCCAACAATTACAGTTATACATAATACTAGAGTTAACACAAAAGAACAGGTCATCATACAACTCCAACCGCAAGTATATGAAGTCGGTGACCAGGATGTTAGTAGCTCCTAAAATATATGAAACACACATTTACTTATTTGAGAACTTGTTTTTCTAAGAGGAAATACTTGTTGGCAGGCTTCAACCGACAACAGGTCCAGACAGCAGTGAAGAAAAGAAATATTCGTGTTCTACATGCAATGAAGTATTCACCGTTCAGTCTATCTTCAATAGCCACGTCCTGCGGCACGTAACGCACATAACAGACAGACCTTATTGCTGCTTGGAGTGCAACAAAACATTCACTCAGCGCCATCACCTACGAGACCATGCCGTGACGCACTCAGGTGTGAAACCGCACTTGTGTAATGAATGTGGCAAGTCGTTCACCCGACCCAGCAGATTAAAGACGCATATGCTAATACATTCGGGTGAGAGGCCTTTCACATGCGAGACCTGTGGTAAGCCCTTCAGGGAGAGCGGAGAACTAACTTTACACAGGAAGATACACACTGGGGACAAACCGCCTCATGAATGCACTGAATGTGATAAGACTTTCTTCAAGCGTAGCAATCTCAAGTCTCACCTTCTCACACATTCCAAAGAGAAACCACACACCTGCCCAACTTGCGGCAAAACTTTCAGTCAGAGTGGTAGTTTAAATGTCCACCTCATGCTCCATTCTGGGGCCAAGCCCCATCCTTGTACACTCTGTGATAAGAAATTTGCCCTGCGTAGTACATTGAATGATCATATGTTACTACATTTGGGCAAGAAACCTCACGTGTGCGACATCTGTGGAAAATGCTTCACCCAACGCAGTCAGTTAAAGCCTCATATGTTGTTGCATAGTGGTGACAAACCTCATGTTTGTAACGTCTG
This sequence comes from Meconema thalassinum, assembly GCA_946902985.2. NCBI lineage: Eukaryota > Metazoa > Arthropoda > Insecta > Orthoptera > Tettigoniidae > Meconema > Meconema thalassinum. The sequence continues at coordinate 460,380,013 of OX336394.1, read as the reverse complement.
TGGAAAGTCGTTTGCTCTACGCAGCTACCTTAGGAACCACATGCTCGTCCATTCAGGGCAAAGAAGGCATGTTTGTAATGTTTGTGGCAAGGTATTTGCCAGTCGTAAAACACTTACTGAACATATGGCAATGCACAGAGGGTATGCAATGGAAGATATCGCTGTCTCAAGCTCCTAAAATAAAGTACGAAAAAGGTGACTAATAGCTCCAAGAAAAGGAAATTCAAGTTGTTGAACGTAATTTCAATGAAGTGATGTTACTCTGCAAGAAATTACATTGTTTCATTGTTCAGACCAACTTGATGTTTTGAAAAGACCGAAGTGTTTGTTCATGAAAATGGTCTCTTGATACTGCGAATTAACGAAGGGAATATCGCCCTCGAAAGAGGAATCGTTGGCAATTCCTCAAATCTATGGAGATCAGAAATGTGCGATGAGTCACTCTTCGAACTTGTCAGAAATGGAGATGTGTGGTCCCAGTCGCAGCGCAAAAGAGGCAGGGTCGAACCCGGTGGAATGGCTATGCCCTGCGAACAAGGAGAACCCTTAAATGAAAGCCCTCCGACTTGATCCAGATTGACGCCCGGTCGCGTTGGAGACAATCGAAGCAGTGGATGGACAACATTTCGGAAGACATGCGTGATATGAGTCTCAGCATTCATAGTTCCCAGATTAGACCAATAGGTGATTTAGCATTTTTATGGTAAAACGCTAGGAAACAGGGGAAGAGAAGTAATTCGTGGGCGTCAAAAAGGAACATCTAATCGTAAAGTGATTCACAACGACAATATTGAGAATATTTTTATCATCCAATGAACAGATAAGCTCCGTTGAATTTAATTTCAGTGTGGGAGAATTGGGAGTGTATGCTCAGGCGTGATAGTTGCATTAGCATCCTTGTTGCTGTTGGATGTATATCGTCATTTTTGAAACAATTGAACTTTGATAAAAACAAGCAAACTTATAGTTTCACGAGGTTCTTTATTGTGCGATCATAACGCATTAACGAACCTGGTTCCTCGGTGAGAGGTTTGTAGCTAAATCGTTACATTATCAAGTCCTGCATTTTATGATCTTTTCCTCAAAATGTTGAAGAATTACAGTGATGTATTTACTGGTTGAAGTACAGTATGACAACTCTGCCTTCAACTCGTCTGAAGTGTGTAATATTGGCAACCAGTGACTTCAAATGAAGATATAGCTATAATTTACATTGTTAAATTTCCTGTTTCATAAAAATGCGCAGGAATACAACTACGTTAACTGGCTGTAGGATGAAGGACATCAAGGATTTCTGTCCATTTGATTTAGAGAACACTGTGTCTTAAATACTCACTGAGCAAGGTATTGCCCATGGATTCTATTTGATGAAAAAATTATTCCCCCATCTTTGTTGACATCTGATTTATCAGTCACACAGTGAACTTAGTTCCACTCAATGTTGGTATGGGTCGAGAGTCCTAAATATTCAACTTTTGCTGAACTGTTGTTAATCTTTTCTAGCATGAGAAACTGTGCTCTGCCCCAGACTAATGGCTGGCAACAGGCTAGTTTAAGAATTTGCTGAATATGTTGATCAGTTACCCATTGATATTAATAATACAGTAAATGTCTATCACTGTACACTCTGCAGCACTAAGGCTGAAAAGGGTATTAAACACATTCACTTGCTACAAGCTAGCGAAGCTTTACTTAGCTTTACTACGGATCAAAAGAATATGTGGATCACAAAAATGACTTAGGAGATCTACACAGGGCTAAAAATTGTGTGTCTGTCTGTGTGTGTGAGTGTGTGTACTCTGAATGTCTGTCCCCCCCCCTATCAATTCAAACATGGTGAAATCGAATTGAACGAAATTTGGTACAGAGGTAGAACTAGCAAAGAGCACCTCAATGTGATGTTTAATATCGCCGCCATCTTGATGGAAACGTAATGGCAGCCACCCTAATGTTCAACGCTCAAATCAAATTACGACTAACCTAATCATCCGATCTCTACCAAATTTTGCAACAACATATATTTATATAGCGAGCGTCCTTTGACTAAACTACAAGGTCATCAGCCCTTTAGTTTGCAGATGGCGGACATGTATGTGTGCAAATTGATTCCCCTATCTATTCAAACACGATGAAACCGAATTGAATGTTAAAAGCTTAAATCAAATTACGACCAACGTAATCATTTGATCTCTACCAAAATTTGCATCAACATACCTTTTTGTGGGGAGCATCTTTTGACTGAACTACAAGGTCATCAGCCCAAAAGTTTGCAGATAGTGGCCATGTATGTGTGCAAATCGATTCCCCCTATCAATTCAAACACGGTAAAACCGAATTGAACGAAAGTTGGTACAGGGGTAGCACTAGCAAAGGGCACCACAGTGTCATGTTTTATATCGTCGCCATCTTGACGAAAACGTTATGTCGGCCACCCAAACGTCAAAAGCTTAAATCAAATTACGACCAACCTAATCATCTGATCTCTACTAAATTTTGAAACAACATACCTTTATGTGGTAGGCATCTTTTGACCAAACTACAAGGTCATCCGGCCAATTGTTTGCAGATAGCGGCCATGTATGTGTGCAAATCGATTCCCCCTATCAATTCAAACACTGTGAAACCGAATTGACCGAAATTTGGTACAGAGTTTAAGCTCATGCACAAGGACTTACAACACCCCTGCATACAATAGGAGGACATACAGGTAGTTACCTATTCATACCGATTATTTCTCACATTATGGATTAGCTTATAAAATCTTTGCCATAACTTTTTAAGGCTGCCTCTGGTGGTTTCATGGAACAGTGCCTATGTAGTCCCTCCCCTGCTGAGATGTCACATATTCACTCGGTCTGCGGTGGTGTTCAACTGGGATATTATGCTTGATTTGGACTTTCCTGCATAACTTCACTGTCAATGAAGCTCATAATATGGGGAACATGTTCTATATTATTTCGTGCCTGTAGGGTTTTCACTCTGATGTACAAATTGGCTTTATCAGTAGACTGAGCCCCTCTAAGGTAGCTACATCCCTTTTATGAAACATATTACTCGGCTTCTTAGCTAAGCTCCCTTAGGACTCTTCTGCTCATTAAAGATGCACCAAAAAAGATGGCATCCTTAGGCCTTTACTGCAGCCAATTCTTGTGTATTTCTGTACACTAGAGACAACGCCCGCTGATATAGAATAATTCCTGGAGGAGTTAGATGTAGTTTATTCCCCGGTTGTGAAGCCTACTGAGAGGTTATCAGCTGCTTAACGGTTTGGATTCTCTTGAGTGCTGCAGAGATTGCAAAAGCTCCTTAACGTAGTCTTGTACGGACCTTTCCAGAAAATTGCGCTGAGTCAAAATCTGTCTACACTATGAATTTACAAATAAATGGGAGAAAAGCGTCGAGAAATGGCATTTTCACGACCTGGTCCGCCACAAAAAAAGGACTTTACTAAACAAAATCTAACATTCTCCTCACTTTCCCTTGGCAACTTTTCTATCCATCTCCCATGGTTTACTGTTCTCAAAATATCGATCCAATACCATGATCCAATTATCCACTGATTAGTAAGTCTCTTTGAGAAAGCAATCAATGTCAATGAGGTGAAGTTGTTTCTAGATCACGGCCGTCATGTTTCTTATCGTGCTACTGATTCTTTCCTCTTCCTGTACCACCCGACTACAGGTGCATGGTGTAATTTAGGAGTCGTAGCTATTCTTTGTGACAATGAAATATATTTTACATTGTATGTTTTGTGAATGATGGTGGCCCTCATATGTTGTAAGCATGTGTCATCCCAGAAGTGTTGATAGTACTTAGGGGATTTGTACTTCTTAGGCATCAGTCCCATGTACTTGATTGTGCATATAAATTTGTCTGATAGCCCGTGTTTATGTGTTGACTGTAGTATTGCAACTGTAATTATTTAGGTAAAATATTGCACAAGAAGCCCCGGGACTTGATGTAAGGTACCTGGCTAGATTGAGAAAACAATCACTCAGTATGACCACTGTGTGCGTTGGTATTGGAATAGAACGTGCAGTAATGGAGCGTGATTGGCCACCCTGCTGGTCTCTAACCACTAGCGCTTAGAGACAGCCCAGCGGGGCTAACGAAGTGACCCGAATGCTCACGAATATAGCCTATCAGCCAACCTTAAGACAGATCAAGCCGGGCATGATCCTTGGGCAGCCATTTATCTCTCGTTTATCGACGGACTATTTGTTCTGTGAATAATCGCTTGTTTTGTTGATCTGTGCGTTAGAGTCTCAGGCACTCACTGGACAACTGAAATAAACTCAAGGCCAGCCGCTGAGTTTCCATCCACCAATATCTTCCCTGGCCCTTTCTCAACAGCTTATGTATTGCTTGGAAAATCCGTTTCATGTACCTGAGTTTCTACTGAACAAATATATTTCACTTGCGAAAAAATATTTTTCTTTTACAGTAAGAGACAGAATATGTAATTTTAAATAAATCAAGTAAGTTATGTTAAACAAATGTCATTTTGATCAAATGTGTAAAATATACAACAATAAAATGTAATTATATGATAGCTAAGGTTCTAATTCATGTACATTTATCATTTTTAGTTATGTATACGCAAAGGGAAGGAATTGTATTTATATAAAAATCCTAGCCCTAATGATCGGTCTAGGTTGTGGAAGTTTCGGAACGTTCTTATTGCCCCGCTGCGCCGGTCTGTCTCGGTGCGTGTTAGAAGATCGTGAAGGGGAATCGATGATCGGTTGCGGTCGTGAGTATTCGGGTCGCTTCGTTAGCCCCGCTGGGCTGTCTCCAAGCGCTAGTCTCTAACCCTTATGGACCTTTAAGGCCTGCAGCAGAAAAACAAAAGAAAGAAAAAGGAGATAACAAAGGAATCAGTCACGAAGGAAGCAGACAGCTGCCGGTCTCTAGCTTCATCTTCCACCGCAATCGAGCACTTGCTGAAGTATTGTCAATTCTCGATCCTTCCATCGCGTCCCGGGACGTCCCCTTGGGCAGGTTGTGAATGAAGGACTCGGTTTTGGATGGATTCATCAGCTCGAGAGATGTGGCCAAACCTCTGTAACCTCTTCTGTCCTAGTACTCGGCCAATTTGTGGTTTTCCAAACCGCTGATATCGGTCATCCTTAGTTCTTCGTTCCCATTTACCTTCCATGGCATTGAAAACCTGTCCATACTTATTTCGAAGTACCATCCTCTCGAAGGCAGGGGTTGTTGGTGACGTCGCCCAGGTTAAACAACCGGCCGTACCGACTTACATATTACAACAAGTAGTTCCGTGAAGAACTAAAGCCTATTTTCAAATATCCTACTTATGTTAATTGCCTCTATCAATATACAGAAATTCAGTTTGATTGATGTAATATAATCGTAGATATTGAGAACCGTTTAAATCAATCGGATGGTCGCAATGTTGCATTTTTATTTAAAAAAGTCTTAGAGTAATGTACTATTACATGAAAATTATTGTGCGGGTGTACTATTAAAACTTCAATCGCATGATTAGGACACAAGAAATAAAATAGAGATTTAAAAATTTCGCACAGCCGCCATCTTGAGGTTATGTAAACAACTGAACTAAATTAGACGGCAGTGCATTACAATGTGTATAAACATTTACTGTGCCATATTTCTCTGCGCTCAGATGGTTAAATCGCTTGAAAAGTCTATTAAAATGCTTCAATTTCGCTTAGCCACCATGTTAGTTTTGTACATTACAGGTGTTTGATAGTTACATACATGAACTTGCAGTAGTGCCCTTTATAACCGTACAAAATTTGAGGCTGATATCAGTAATAGTTTCGGAGATATAGAATGCCGGTGAAATATTTCGCACAGCCGCCATCTTGAGGTTAAGTAAACAATTGAACTAAATTAGATACCAGTACAATACAATGTGTATAAACATTTGCTCTACCAAGTTTGGTTGCGATTGGATGGTTAAATCGAGAGAAAAGTCTATTAAAATGCTTCAATTTCGCTTAGCCGCCATGTTAGTTTTGTACATTACAGGTGTTTGATAGTTACATACATGAACTTTCAGTAGTGCCCTTTATAACCGTACAAAATTTGAGGCTGATATCAGTAATAGTTTCGGAGATATAGAATGCCGGTGAAATATTTCGCACAGCCGCCATTTTGAGGTTAAGTAAACAATTGAACTAAATTAGATACCAGTACATTACAATGTGTATAAACATTTGCTCTACCAAGTTTGGTTGCGATTGGATGGTTAAATCGAGAGAAAAGTCTATTAAAATGCTTCAATTTCGCTTAGCCGCCATGTTAGTTTTGTACTCTACAGGTGTTTGATAGTTACATACATGAACTTGTAGTATTGCCCTTTATAACCGTACAAAATTTGAGGCTGATATCAGTAATAGTTTCGGAGATATAGAATGCCGGTGAAATATTTCGCACAGCCGCCATTTTGAGGTTAAGTAAACAATTGAACTACATTAGATACCAGTACATTACAATGTGCATAAACATTTGCTCTACCAAGTTTGGTTGCGATTGGATGGTTAAATCAAGAGAAAAGTCTATTTAAATGTTTCAACTTCGCTTGGCCGCCATGTTGGTTTTGTACTTAACATGTTTTTAAAGTCTCATAGGTGAACTTTTAGTAGTTCCCTTTATCACAGTACAAACTTTCAGCGTGATATCGGTAATAGTTTCGGAGATATTGAATGCCCGTGAAATATTTCGCACAGCCGCCATGTTGGATTGGTGAGACGTAATAAAATTTGAAGGGACGTTCGGGGTCGGCCAAAATGGTGCTATGACATTACCGAGTTTCATTGAAATCGGTTCAGCCGTTTAGAAGTTATTAGGGGGACAAAACAGGCACACATACGCACACTGACAAATTGTGATCTCATAAGCCTATTTTTAGCCTATTTTCAATTTTGAAAAAATAGGCTTATGAGATCACCTTTTGTCCTTGTGTGTGTGTGATTCGTGTGTGTGTATCCCCCTAATAAAATCTAATCGGCTGGAGCGATTGCAATGAAACTCGGAAAGTTCATAGCACTATTCCCGGCGACCTCGACCGTGCCCTTCAAATTTTGTTACGACTCACCAATCCAACATGGCGGCTGTGCGAAATATTTCACCAGCATTCAATATCTCCGAAACTATTACCGATATTACCCTGACATTTTCTATGGTGATAGAGGGAACTACTATAAGTTCACTTATGTGACTTTTGAAAACATGGTAACTACAAAACCAACTTGGCGGCCAAGCGAATTTGCGACTTTTAAATAGACGTTTCTCGCGATTTGACCAACCAAACGCAATGCAACTTGGTACAGTATATGTTTATATACATTGTAATGCACCAACATCTAACTTCGTTCAATTGTTTACATAATCACAAGATGGCGGATGTGCGAAATATTTCACCGGCATTCTATATCTCTGAAACTATTAGCGGTATCTCTCTAAAATTTTGTACTGAGATAAAGGGCACTACTGGAAGTCCATCTATAAGATTTTCAAAAACCGGTTAACTACAAAACGAACATGGCGGCTAAGCGAATTTGAACATTTTAAATAGACCTTTCTCGCGATTTAATGTTCCAAGCGCACTGAAACCTGGTACAGGAAATATTTATACACATTGTAATCCACTGGTATCTAATTTAGTTCAATTGTTTACATAACCTCAAGATGGCGGCAGTGCGAATTTTAAAATTAAGTTTTTATTTCTTGTGATGTAGTCATGCGATCGAAGTGAAGGTTTGAATAATGAACCTACGCAATAATTTTCCTTTAATGGTACATGACTCTATGGCCTATACATTTAACAATCCAACATGGCGACCATCCTAAATATTTAGACGATACTGAATATCTACGAATCTATTTTAGCAATCAAACTGCATTTTTTAATGTTCATAGGGGCTATGAACTTAAGTTCACATATAGGACTTTAAATAACCTGGTGATCACAAATCCAACATGGCGGTGACGCGAATTATAAATATTGACATGGACGTTTCTCACAATTTAACCATCCGCGTGCAGTGAAACTTGGTACAGTAAATCTTTATCCGAATGTTAATCCACTGGCATCTAATTTATTTCAATTGTTTCCATAACCTCAAGATGGCAGCTGTGAAAATTTTTAAATCTCCTTGTTTTTTCTTGTGTCTTAATTATGCGATTGAAGTCTGAATGCTACACGTACACAATAATCTGCATGTAATAGTACATAACTCTAGGACCTACATATATAAAATCCAACATGGCGACCATCCGAAATATTTAGTCGGTTCTCAATATCTACGAATCTATTATAGCAATCAAACTGAAATTGTGTATGTTGATAGAGGCAATTAACATAAGTAGGATATATGAAAATAGGCTGTATAGTTCTTCACGGAACTACTTGTTTAACCTACTTTTGTCATTTTGCAAAAATGAGGGAAAAGTAGACTTATGAGATCGATCCGGGAAAATGTGTGTCTGTCTGTCTGGCTGGCTGTGTGTGTGTGTGTCCCCCCTATCAACTCCTAAACGACTGCAGCTATCGAAATCAAATTTGGTAACAGGAAAGATCTATATCTGAACATCTCACGGCCATATTTGAAATTGATGTCAGTGCTACTAACTGCTGAAAAATCGCAATTGAAATTTGAGCTCTATGTTGGATATCTCAGAAGCTATTCCAAAATTGGCACTCATTTAGATAATAGCATGCCAGAGTTGCCAATATGATTCTAAGCCTGCCGATAGTTCAAATTTCAAAATGCATGTAATGTTTATACTATCCATTTGGATTTTTACCAAATTTCGTATGCACTATGTGTAGTACAACAGATATGACTGTGCGTATTCTAAAGAGCCACCAGAGCTGCCAACTGCTAATAAATGCTCTCTGTATGTTTTAACCTTAATATCAATATATCAGAACGTATGCAAGCCAACAGCACTAAACTTTGCACACGTATAGTAACTGACATTCTACCTTAGTTTGGTGTAACGTATACACATCAGTACTGCCAACACAAGTCTAAGCCTGCTGATAGGTCCAGTTTTTAAATGCATATAACTTCTATAGTAACAAATGGATTTCAACCAAATTTCGTAAGTTATATGCTTTGTGTATCATAACAGTTATAACTGTGCGTGTTCGTAAGAACCAGCAGGGCTGCCAAGTGTTATTAAATGATCTCTCTATTTGTTTAATCCTAATATAGATTGGCATGAATCTCAAATATTAAGAAAAGTAGGAAATGAATAAAAAAGAAACGGAGAAAACAAATATCCTCAACCATCGAAGTATCATTATGATGTTTGACTCCATTTTTCAGTGTTGCCTTAGTAATCGATGTTTTCATTCGGTCAACACTGTTGTAATGTGGTGGTTCCTCAGTTTAGGAGCTGCGACAACGTTGTCATGTAGCCCCGTGTACTTTGGGTGTGTCTGATAACCGCTGCTAATTGTGATGACTGTATTAGTGTGTGTTATCTGTTTTTTAATTCAAGTAAGGCTGCAGACTTTGCATTTTTCGAATAGTTCCTACATTTGCCGCCAAACGCCACTGTCAACGACTACTAGTTCAGAACCTGGTTACCAGACGCCACTGCAGTCGGCTCCCGGCAACGAACGTCAGATCCTAAGAGCGTTTGCCAAATGTTTAACCTAACCTAATTTAGCTTCACACAAGTGTAATTAGTGGAAGGTTTTTTTAACATGCCATAAATATATGGCATGGGACCGCCGGCTTTACTTCCCTTCCGAAGGAAAGCATACTGAATGATTTTTAACGCTCTTAAAAAAATCCGACGACTTCGCCCGGGTTTGAACCCGCGATCTTGGGCATAGAAGCTCAGCATGCTACCAAGTACGCCACCGCAGTCGCTAGATATTTATCTCCCCATTACTGAAACACAGAAAATTTCCCTCCAATAATGTGGATTTGGAGTCTTGAAAGGAAAAAGAAAAGAGAGGTCAACCCGAAAGTCATTGAACCACTGGCCCAGCTAAGGACGTCCAGTAATGGGTCCCATCTCTACCGTTCTGCGAGTCACCAAACTAGGGATCATCTGGCTGATAAGTTTGGTTGGTTTCTTTTTGTAGCTTTCCGTGGCATAGTTGGTAGCATTGCTATGCCCAAGGTCGCAATTACAAACCCGGTCAAAGTCGATGGATATTTAAGAGCGTTATACCGCCTTCCTTCGGAGGGGAAGTAAAGCCCATGTCACTGATCTCTGGCATGTAAAAGAACCTACCACTACAATCGGTAGTGTTTAGATAAATTTGCAGGTTATTTGGTTTAGAAACGCTCTATCAAGTTCCAACGTTCGCCGCTGGATGACAGTGGCGTCTGGTAGCCAACATTCATTCATTTCATCTCTCATTAACTCTTCTCGAGAGGTTGGTATCAGCAAGAGCATCCGGCCGTAGAAACCATCAGCATCTCATCTCCGTTGGAAACGGGAATAATACGGGGTAGAGATGGATAGATAGCTTTCAGATATTGTTACGGACTATTGGCGCTAGCACCGTACATGCCAATATGATCGGAGGTGAAAATAACCGAAAATTAGCTTTTCATTGTTTTTTAATAAATACTATTTGGATAACTCAAATACGTTGAAAAATCGAAAAAAGTCTTAAAATGTGTGTTGCGACACTTTTTGTAATCATGGTATTCTTTGAAAAGACACGCCCACTTTTACCTCGGCTCATTCTTTTGCGGATTATTTCTGAACTACTGTAGGTACATGTTTCAATGTACTACCATTCCTCTCAGGAGAGGGAGACATGGAGAGCTGCATCAAACCAGTCAAAAGTCTGAAGACTCAAACAACAACAACAACCATTCCGCTTGGTAAAGAACAATTTTCAATTTGGTGAACGTGGAACAGCATTTTAAAAATATTCACCGTGTTGTATTCCGGCTCAGTTTTCAACACTTGTCCGAACAGTTTTCCCCTTCCCTAAACATCTCAAGGCATACACGTTCCTGATATTGACTTCATAACCATGATCAGTAGACTTTGATGTAATAAACTTCATCGAAAAACTAGCACACTTGCGCTTGGATGGTTAAATTGCGAGAAACGTCCATTAAAATATAAAATATTAACGTTTCGCGACGCCGCCATGTTGGATTTGTGCAGAATTAGTGGTTGAAGACATGACTAAAGGTAAGTAGAATAAAGAGGAATCTTAAAAGGACTAAGGAGAATGCAAATAGCCCAGATTATGGGGCAGAAAGGTTCTGAGAACCTTCACAGGTAAGAAATTACACTGAAAAACATTGGCTTGAATTTTCACAATTGTATATTTTTTTGTACTTAGGTACCATTTATTTGAAAAGTTCTTATGCTAGACCATTGAAACTTTCTCTGTGCTTTAATAAGTCCTCTTCGAATGGTAATACGAAGGGAGTTTTCAGTATGTTACCTAAGAATAAAGTTATTAATTTTTGTAAAGAAACTTTGAGGAAAAATTATGTATTTTTAAATACTTCATTCTGAAAATACTATCCAATTTCCGTGAATAATCTTTCCTATTATTAGAGAGAAAGATGCACATAGCAATCTCAGAAAATTTCATTGTAATAACCCAAATAGGTTTTGAGTAATCTGCACCAAAAGAATTGAAAATTTAATATGGGCAAGATAGGGAGGTGGCTCTCACCTTATGTGAATACGTGAAATGCTTGTTTAAACCTAGTGTTATTACATACTTTACCGTATTATATGGCGAAAACGTGAAATATTATAAGTTGGTTCAGTGAAACGACGAGTGAATTTGTCAATTACAGTGTAATAGATAAAATTGTTTTCGACAAGGGGAAGGCCATATTAAACAATCTCTGCTGCAGAATAACAACAAGTCGTGTATCCGGGAATAAATAGAACTGCATATATTTCACTATATCTAAGGCGGGCGATATTAGTGTTGGGTTAGAAAGTGCTTTAGATTAGATTAGATTCTTATAAAATCCATTTGATCAATTACATGTATAAGCTTACAATACACTTTTGATATAGGACACGTCAGAAATTACATCTATAAAAATAAAAGAACTACGTAACAGGTATATATTACTAATACTAAAACTATTTATAACTTATTATAATAACAGATACAATCTTATTGGACAACTATTTACACCATACTCTATTATCATACTATGAAAACTTACAGCAATTCTATAAATACAACTTACAGCTAGGTATTACAATTAAAAGAGAAAAGTAAAATATAATTATAGATTTCATCGCTCTTACACGCTAAGATATTCAACTACAGAGTAAAAACAATGGCACTGCAGATAAGCTTTCAACATTCTATCAAAGGTTTTTATTTTTGGGGCAAATTTTATATACTGGGGTAGTTTAATTGTGTAATTTAACTCCTGTGTGAAAAGTTCCTTTTTGATATACGGTATGCTTGTGTGTGTGTGTGTGTGTGAAATATGAATGTTTTGATTTTGTCTTGTGTTATGCCTATGAACATCATTGTTTGTTTTAAGAAAAACATCTTTATTCTTTAAATTCTTTTTAAAAACATATTACTTTCAAAGATATATATGCAGGGCAGTGGGAGAATGTTTAAATCTTTAAACAGAGGTCTACATGATTCTCTAGTGTTCACATTTGCCATAATTCTAATCGCCCTCTTTTGTATCCTGAACGTGCTTAGTACATCTGGCGACATACCCCAAAATATGACCCCATATCTTAAGTATGAATGGAAATAAGCAAAATAAGTATTTCTTAATGTGTGCATGCTAGTGCAAGTTTTCAAAATACGTAACGCAAAGCACATCGAGTTCAGTTTAGTATTCAGATATTGTATATGTTTATTCCATTTCAAGTCATGTTGTATCCATAGTCCTAAAAACTTTGTTTCTGATTTATTTTCGATTTGATGACCATTTAATGTTATATTGGGCTTCGCAGGATTCCTATTCTGTATAGTGTGGAAATTTAGACACACTGTTTTTTATAGTTGATTATGAGGCGATTATCTTGTGACCATTTGGTTAACTCTCCTGTAACGGAGTCAGCAACCTGTTTAGTTTCACCTTTTATTACGAGTGTTGTATCGTTCACAATGTTTCGTAGACATGACGGAAATAGGTGGCTACCTAGGAAAGGGACAAAAGAAGACATAGGCTACTGAAAGTGGTAAATACAGACAAAAGTTTGATGCTTTTCAATCGGCCAACACGATTGAACCTAAATGCGATGGATAATTCCTTAATACTGAACAAAATTACATGAGATTAATAAATACACTTGGATGACCAGTTTCGATCGTCAAGCGATCATCATCAGATTCATTGCGCTTAGGCTATAAAATCTATGTCAGAAAATGTGGGTGAAAATATTTACAATATATACAGTTATTTAGTTGCAGTATTAGTTGAGATAATGCAACTCGTCAATATTTATTAGTTGTGGTCTATGTGATGTTTTGTTGAGATACTGGAAGTGGTGATTGACCTCCGGAATTTGCCTGTTTGGAGTGAATATGTGGCTGTTGTCAGATTGTATTGTACTGGTTACTTATCTGGTTGAGTCTTGCGCGGTCCTGTTGAGAGCAGTTAACTTGGTCACTGTTTGCACTCGACTGAGGGGAAATTCCTATGTCTGAGGGTCCCTTATCTCGTTGGGCTGTTCCCCCTCTCCCATTCCTAAGTGCCGTGTATTCCTCGTTCAAATGTACCTGTAAGTTGCCAAGTCTAGTTCGGGAGGGATAGTGCACTTGGTGACTGCCTGCGATAACAGCAAGTCCCTCGCGCACTCTCCGCCACGTCCAGCCTAGGGTCGTACAAAGATAGTTATCGCAGAGCCTGATACGCTAGATAATTAAAATTAGTTTTTACTGAAAAATAGTGCAGTGTGGTGTATGTTTATTCGGGATAATCTTCGACTGTTAAATCTCAGTTTCAAACTCTCCACGCTTAAGCTAAAACTCCCCCTTTAAGTGCAAACGGGCTAATGAGAATGTCCCGGCACCTTTGATGACGATGATAATTGTTTTAAGGGGCCTAAGATCTGGGCTATCGGCTCCTCCCGGCACCTTTAATACTGCCCTTAATACCGGCCTAGGTTTATTGAAGAAACAGATACGTCGTACACCCTGATCCAATAACATGTTTCTCTTATTAATCCCTTATCTAGCTTAGCTACATCATAATGTTATGTCATGTTTCCGACGGGGTGTGTTTTCTAGTAGAGTGAAGAGGGATGAACTCTCCATGAAAGTGTGTTCGTTTACATTATGGAGGTTGTTTCTTTTAGCTAAGAGTATCTTGATTGCTTCCTTTATGTCAAGAGCTCTGCCTTTCGGTTCGTGATGATTTTTTTTTCAATGTTGGTGCAACTGTGATCCGCGTCGCACTTGTGCTCGCATACGGCTGAGTGTGTCCCGTATTTTATCGCATTTCTATGTTCATTGTATCGTGTATCCAATGTTCCCCCACTCTGCCCGACGGGTAGTAGGCTATGTCCAAACCAGAGCCATTGTCCCAGGGAGTGATTGTTTGCTGCTATCTTGAAGATGTCTTCTTATTTTGTCAGAGTCACAGTTATCTCTGTTATTATCGATCCAACTACTACTCTGGTTGTAGGCTATGTATGCACCACAAGAGTAACTTGTTAATAAATTATATTACAGTATTGCCATCTTATCTAATGTATTCTGGTTGGTGGTTGTGTCACACCACGACTCGAAAAGGGACAGTTCTGCTCTGCACTTCTGAATATTATTTGTTCAATCGTTCACAAGCTTTCTGCTTATGAACTGGCGCCCACCCAATTATATTTTATTACAACATAGTGGAGCACCCAACCTAAGAATCATATTGCAATATATTGCCGAGATATCCGTACCGTAGGCTAGTCTACATTCCTTATTTCATGCTGTAGGGATATTTTTTCCACCAGTGTATATGGTGACACTGTCCCTCCTTTTCGGAAAACTACTTGTAGCGTCTTGTTGATGTTTAGTCGTAAGATTTTTTTTTTGTCGTGTAGCCTCCTGAGAGGCCGAGTGCAGGTCTTTCTAGTCGACGCCCGTGGACGATCTGCGCGTCGGGATGAGAGATGGAATGGATGAAGATGAATGAAACTGGGCAAGGATGTGGAAGGAAGCGACCGTGGCCTGTCAGGAGGTACTGTCCCAGCATTTGCCTGGTGTTGAAAATGGGAAACCACGGAAAACCATTTCAAGGACAGCCGACGGTGGGGCTCGAACCCACGCGTCTACCGAGTCAGCAGAGAGCTTGGCCCCTTGACCTA
Source organism: Meconema thalassinum (assembly GCA_946902985.2). Lineage (NCBI taxonomy): Eukaryota > Metazoa > Arthropoda > Insecta > Orthoptera > Tettigoniidae > Meconema > Meconema thalassinum. Next base: position 460,364,734 of record OX336394.1, on the reverse strand, counting down.
ACGCAGCGCTTTAGCCCGCGTAGCCACTACTGTCGGTAGTCGTAAGATTACTGAAGCTTTCCTGTAGGTCATGAATTTTATTGTTCTCGCTGCGATGACCATGTCATCAGCATATAGCCTATGTAGAGCGTGACGTTGCCTTTTTTGATATTGACTATGTCAGCTGTCGCTATATTGAATAAAATGGGATTTAAGGGATCACCTTGTAAAGCACCATTTATTTGGGTCAGTAATTTGGAATAGCCTACGTCACACTCCCGTAAATTATAACGTTGTTGAAATCTAGAATCACTTCGATGATTCTTGTCAGCTAGTGCTCGTCGCCTATCACCGCTCTCAGTTCCTTTATTATAACCTATCAAGCAGATCTAACGCCTTACTGTAGGCTACAAACACAGCATATAGTTTGCCTCTTGGATCGCTCAATGCTTCCTGGATATTTCACAGCTTGAAGAGTTGATCTTCCTTTCCGGTATCTTCGTCTCTACTAATTGCGTCAATCTGTTATTTTTGATCTTCGTGAAAAGCTTGAACTCGCACTTTCAAGAGCTACACTTCGGTATGAGTCAGGCGATGAGGTGTTACTTCTTCCTTTACACAGGGTGTAACAAAAATGTATGGCACATATTGCAGGACACATTCCTCACACGTAGACGAAGAAATTATGTTATATGACCATGGGTCCGGAAACGCTTTGTTTCCATGTTACACCTCATTGTCTCCAACTCATTAATCATGGGAAACACACAAGAACAGAACGTACCACATGCAACTCTTGCTCACAGGAGATGTTCAATGTGCCCTCCGTGCATCAACGCACCGCAGTAGTGAATCTCGGATGAGCTGATGTACCTCTGGAATACTGCGTATGGTTTCGCAGCCTTCCATAATACGGCCACGGAGACTCGGAACATTGTGTACTGGGGTTCGATACAAAGAACTTTCAAATGCCCTCACAAATAAAGTTCAATGATTTTAGGTCAGGAGAGCGTGGAGGCCAGGCAATGGGTCCACCTCAACCTTTCCATTTGTCGCCAAATCTGTTATTTAGAAGCCAACGGACATTAGCACTAGAATGAGGAGGTGCTCCATCGTGCATGAAGTAGGCTACATGTTTTGTCGCACAACTAAAGGCACATCTGCTAAGTCACATGGCAACGGGGCCATGTAAAACAAACCACTGGCAGTGCACCTACGATAATGACAACGTAACCACACTTAACCGAGAGTGCATGCTCCCCATGATTGTAACGTTCTGCTCTTTGGTGATGCCCATGATTAATGAGTTGGAAACAATGAGGTATAACATGGAAACAGAGCGTTTCTGGACCCATGTTCATATAACATACTTTCTTCGTCTACGTGTGAGTAATGTGACCTGCATTTTGTGCCATACATTATTTACACCCTGTATCGTGTCTTTATTATCGAAGTCCTCCAAATTTCTGGTATGGTACTCGTCTCACTGCATTCGTTGAACAGGCCAGCCCATATTCCCGATAAAAGTTCGTTTCTTTTAAGTGTTTTGGTCGGTTCCCGCTGAGCTATTTTTGCCTTACATCAATAACTGTGCCTGATACTTCTACAGCTGTGATTTTCGGGAAACATTCTCGGCGCGATCGTTGTAGTTGACGACCTGTTCTGTTTTGTACTTCATTATTTAAGATTCTCTGGCAGTGATTCATTTGGAGCCCAGACGATAATACTGGTTTCCTTGCTTTCAGTGTGACATATGGGGTTCCTTGCGCAGTTTCAGCAATTTTCAGCCCTACCTTTTCAATGTGTTTCTAAGAAGATCTTTGTACTTCCTCCTGGCCTCACAGTAGAGACGCAGATTCTCTGGTGGGACGGTCCTATTTGTTGAATGATATAGCTGTAGCATTGCGGCACCATCTCGATAGCACTCTGCATCGAGCCATATCTGGGCCGTCGTGTGTCCCGAGTGAGTAATTTGTGCTGATCTTATCATGTCCTCAATATGATTTGATGCCATAGTTATTTCACCTCCCTAAATTTCCTCTCTTATTTGATTCAGAACTTGTGTTGTTTCTTTAAGTGCCTCTTAATGCTTACTTTAGGGGTGACGTTGTCCTTTTGTGCCTTTGACCATTAATATTGGGTGACTATTGGTTGATGTTTCCTCAGCGGAGGACTGTGTTGACAAATACTTGTATAGCACCGGTCTTTACAAGCCAGTTTAAAAATACCAGGCCAATGGTACTCTGTCCATTATGGCAGATATACGTGTGGTCTTCGGCTTTGGTTTCCATGGTGAAGCCTTCTGATATCATGAAATCCTATATAACAAATGAGAAACTGTTCCACCTAGTCAATACATTTATTTACAACAAGTTATAAACTTGTTATTATATGGCACGTGTTTCGGGGCCTCTAGTACTGGTCCCTTCTTCAGCCATAAATTAAGATGTAAAATCCAGCATAATTAAAGATATAAAAAATACATAAAATGATGAGTGAATGGATGAAATGAGGTGAAAAAGAACATATTAACCATGAGAAGCAACGTGAGTGCGTATCAGTAAAAAGTAACACCATTGGTAGTGCTTGTGAATAAACACTTAGCCTATACAGCACTGTTCTAATGTTTGTGCGTGTGAAAATCACTTCACTTGGGAAGTATGGCCTGTTGTTTACAATGCTGTTGACTGAAACTTGCTGTTCAAGCTGAGGTTTCTGAGCTTATAGTCTCTTATTAGAGGGAAAACACTGATTGTCATGCAGTGAAATACATCACCATGATGAGGAGACGGCCAAGCGTGGAAAAAACATACTTTACTTAGACCAACTAAAACATTTTTCTTTGTTGATCTAATTCACAGAATCTCAAATCCTATTTTTCAACCAAAGCCTCATCTCTGCTTCTTGTCTTTATTAAAATTACATAAACTTCATGGCCCCATCATTGCTTCGTCCAGTTGCTTAGATACTGGCTTCTAGATTATATGCATTGCCTAGGTCATGAACCATTGCACTCTCATTAATAATATATTATTAAATTTAAAAATAATGACAATAAAAATACTCATAAAATACAATATGAGATTTAAATTAAAATAAGGTGAGGAAATATAATTTTATATCTTTGTGACCTGGAATTGTTATAAATGGAACATAGAAAGGTAGATGGGGTTATAAGGGTGAGAGGATAGGGAAGGGTGGGGGGATATTGGGGGAGTTTGTGTTGGGGAATTCACGGTGGTTTGTTGTTGTCAACAATTTTATTCTTTATATATTCCGTTAGGGTGGTGTACAGGATATTCGTTAAAAAACATTTTTCATTAAGATTATGAAGAGGAGATAGTTTCTGTGCGGTGTTAATTTCTATAGCTTCTAGTACATTCATAGTGGTCCCCTTTCCTGTAAAATGGAGGATTACTAGGTCTTTATCGATGTTGGTGAATTTATGATGTGACTCCTCTATGTGTGTTGCCATTGCTGAGAATCGTCTGTATTTTGTGGCATTAAAATGTTCGTAGTATCTGATTGTGAATGCTCTATCCGTTTGTCCCAAATAATTCGCATCGCACTCAGGACAATTAAGTCTATAAATGCCTGATCTATGGAATGTGTCTATAGAATTTACTTTGTTCGAATTAAAGAAGAAATTGGCATTGGCGTTGGATGTTTTATAGGCCATTTTAACCCGTATTTTTTAATATGTTAGAGATGCTGTATGTACGTGCATTAAAATAAGTGAAAACCGCGTATACAGGTTTTTCTTTATGTTCTGGTGTTAAATTTCTTATTTTGTTTATAATGATGGAGATGAATTGATAGTTAAAACCATTAACTTTAGCTATTTGGCATATGGTCTTTATTTCACTGGTGAGGTCATTTTTTAGGAAAGTCTATTGTTCTTTATGGAAATTGTGGTATCCAAACAATTAATCGAGTTATTGACTGCAGATTCTGGAACGAACTGTATATTGCTGTCAATGCTGTTAAATTTCTCTACAAGTTAACAATTTTCTATATTGCATTATCAATGATGATGAAAATGTCATCAACATATCGACCCCAGTATGCCAAACCTGCAATTTTTCCGCGTATGTTAGTGTATTCCATATGATCCAGATAAAAGGGAGCCCATGGGAAGGCCCTCCTTCTGCCTGTATATTTTATTATTGAAGGTGAAATAATTGCTATTAAGGGTGAATTCCAACAATGATATGAATTCGTTGATTTCAACATTTGATAGTTTGCTGCTGGCTGAAAATTTTTGTTTAATAATTTTCATGGTAGGCTTAATTGGGATATTGGTATACATATCCTTCACGTCAATGCTATGCAAAGAATGTTCATCATGTAGTTTTAAATTCATAGTACTTTCGAAAAAATGAAGGGTGTTTCTAAGAAATGTGTTAGCTTTAAAGGTATAATGTTTAACTAGAAACCTTTGAATGAATTGAGACATTTTATAAAGTGGTCTGTTTATGAAATTAATAATAGGTCTAATTGGGATCCCTTTCTTGTGTATTTTTGGTAATGACTTTATAGTGTGAAGTCCCGGGTTCATATTGATGAGTATGTTAGTGTGCTTTTCATCTAAAATAAAAAAAAGCCCTCTCGGCACGCCGGAAGGCGGAGGTAGATTTCACCGGACAACCTTGGGGATAGGCGAAAATAGGCAGAATATGCAGGTTTTCGTAGAAAGATCAGACCTCATTTATTGCGAGAAGGTATTTTATAATTGGAGCTTAATTAACTTTGTTTTTCGTCATTTTATGCTTATTTTAAACATATTATTGTCTTATGGGAACGGTAACCTTCTTGTCATTTGGGGTCAATTTTTATACTTGTGGTCACACTGTCCTTATGCAAGGTTTTGACACTGATGTGTAACTATGTAACGGTCTGTTACTACTTCACGCAAAATTCTATCTCCCGCAGAGATTTTGGTTGGTTCCTCAGTTTAGGGGCTGCGACAACGCGTTCATGTAACCCCGTGTACTTAGGGATGTCTGTATTAGTCTGTAATTCAGGTAAGGACTGCAGACGGTCAATTTCAAGCAGTAGTTTCTAATGTTGCTACCAGGTACTACCGTCAACGACACCTAGCTGTGAACTTCGCTACTAGATGCCACCCCAACCAGCAACTCGCAACGAACGTTGGAACTTCCCCTCCAAAGGAAAGCATAATGAGGGATTTTAGCGCTCTTAGAAAATCCGACGACTTCGGCCGGCTTTGAAACCGCGACCTTGGGCATAGACATTCTGCATGCTACCAGTTACGTCACCGAAGCCACTTCCCACTTAGTCAGATGGAAATACTGAATCTGATCTCGTGCAAGTGCGTTATCTTGGCAACGTCTGATGGCTCATCCCTCATCAATGTAGTAGTGTTGCCATGGCAACCACTGATAGCTCTTGACTTTTCTTATAATTCCGAAATCATTTTTCTTATCCCTTGGCATAATGGTGGGTCATATCAAAAATTCTTTCTGACCAAATTTTTGGTAATTATTAGGGGAATATTGTCCATTTTGTACGGTTTTGATATTGTGCCTATTAAGAGAGATATGATTAATGTTTCCCGAAAACCCCACTTTTTCCCACCCCTTTGGTCAATGGTTGGTGCTATAAAAAACTCTTCAAACATAAATGTTTGGGCTTTATCCGACACATAGTATGAACGTTGAACGGATTCGATATTTCACATATTAAGAGAGTTATAGCAATATTTCACTTTTTCGAAAAAAAAACCATTTTCACCCCCTTTCTTCGATTTAGCCCAGTAACGAACATGACGAGATTTTATAGGTATATATATTCGGTAAAAAATTCAAAGTGATTGGTGCAAAATTACGGCAGTTATCGTGTCCACAAGAAACTGATATACATATACATACATAAATTATATATAAACTTTTGAACTGACGGTGGTTTTGGGGTCTGGGGGATGTGAAACGCAAAGATATGTCGAAATTTTCCGGAAGTCGAAACATGGTACCCATTGCAATAGTTAGCTTTCTAATGAAATCTACCTCTGGTTGGTTCCTCAGTTTAGGGGCTACGACAACGCGGTCATCTAACCCCGTGTACTTTGGGTGAGTGTAGAATCTGTCTGATAAACGGTGTGAATTGTAATGGCTGTATTAGTCTGTAATTCAGGTAAGGACTGCAGACGGTCAATTTCAAGCAGTAGTTCCTAATGTTGCTACCAGGTACTACCGTCAATGACACCTAGCTGTGAACTTGGCTACTAGATGCCACCCCAACCAGCAACTCGTAACGAACGTTGGAACTTCCCCTCCAAAGGAAAGCATACTGAGGGATTTTAGCGCTCTTATCCGACGACTTCGGCCGGCTTTGAAACCGCGACCTTGGGCATAGACATTCTGCATGCTACCAGTTACGTCACCGAAGCCGCTTCCCACTTAGTCAGATGTCAAAGTCAACCCCAGGCACCATCCAGCCCATGACGGGCTAAGGCCGACCAAGCGACCACTGCCCAGCCATTTGGCCTGCAGATATTGGGGTGACGCGTGATCAGCGCGTCGGGTCCCCTCGGCCGTTAATATTGGTATTCGTGATCGGGGTGCTGTCTCACTGTCAGACAGCTACTCAATTGTCCTCACGAGACCGAGTGCACCCCGTTCCAACCCTCACGTCAGTTTTAAAATCCCTGACGGAGCCGGGGATCGAACCCGGGGCCTCCGGGTGAGAGGCAGGCTCGCTACCCCAACACCACGGGGCCGGCTTAGTCAGATGGAAATACTGAATCTGATCTCGTACAAGTGCGTTGTCATGGCAACGTCTGATGGCTCATCCCTCATCAATTTAGTAGTGTTGCCATGGCAACCTCTGATAGCTCTTGGCATTTTCTTATAATTCAGAAATCATTTTTCTCATCCCTTGGCGTAATGGTGGGTCATATAAAAAATTATTTCAGACAAAAGTTTTAGGTAATTATTAGGGGAATATTGTCCATTTTGTCCGGTTTTGATATTGTGCCTATTAAGAGAGATATGATTAATGTTTCCCGAAAAACCCACTTTTCCCACCCCTTTGGTCAATGGTTGGTGCTATAAAAAACTTATTTGACATAAATTTTTGGCACTTATCCGACACATAGTATGAACGTTGAACGGATTCGATATTTCACATATTAAGAGAGTTATAGCAATATTTCACTTTTTCGAAAAAAGCCCCCATTTTCACCCCCTTCGACCGATTTAGCCCAGTAACGAACTCGAGCGAAATTTTATAGGTATACATATTCGGTAAAAAATTCAAAGTGATTGGTGCAAAATTACGGCAGTTATCGTGTCCACAAGAAACTGATATACATATATATATATATATATATATATATATATACAAGCTGACCCGGCAGACGTTGTCCTGCCAATCAAAGAAAGTGTTGTAACTTTGTTTCTTGAAGTGCTTTTGGATACACAATATTTTTTTTAAATTTCTGTTAACTGCCTCTAACTATCGTGAATTGAATAAACTAATTTAGAAACATTCGTTGGAGCGTGCGCAACAACTCTCCAAAGTTTCATCGCAAACGGATAAATGGCATTTAACGCTCACGGGATTTGGTTTAAATGATTCGTGCGCTGTCACTCATTTGTTGAATCTACTCGTGCTCTACCAACTGTGAAATGGATTTACTAAGTTAGAAAGCTTCACGTAAGTGTACACAACAACTCATCAAAGTTTCATCGCAATCGATGAATAGTATATGAACGCATACAGGATTTTGTTGGAACGCTTCGCGCGTTGTCACTCATATGTTACATCTACTCGTGCGCTACCAATATTGTAAAATGGATTTACCAAGTTGAACACCTTCCCTGGCGTGTACACAACAACTCATCAAAGTTTCATCGGAATCGGATGAATGACATATGAACACACAAGTGATTTTCTTTAAACGATTCGCGTGCCATCACTCATTTGTTGAATCTACTCATGCGCAACCTATTGTAAAGTAGATTTACTAACCCTGACACCTTCTCTGGCGTGTACTCAATGATTCACCAAGGTTTGATCGCAATCGGATGAATGATATATGACCGCATACGGGACATTGTGGAAACGATTCGCGTGCCGTCGCTCATTTGTTGAATCTACTCGTGCGCTACTCATTAAAAACTGGATTTACTATGACCGAAACATTTCCTGGAGTGTACACAACAATTCACCCAAGTTTCATCGCAATCGGATAAATGGTATATGGCCGCATACGGTACTTTGTTGAAATGATTCTCGTGCCGTCACACATTTGTTGAATCTACTCGTGCGCTACCTATTGTAAAATGGATTTATTAAGCCAGAAACCTTCCGTAGGGTGTACACAACATCTCACCCAAGTTTCATCGTAATCGGACGAATGGTATTTGAACGCATACGGGACCTTATTGAAACGCTTCGTACGTCGTCGCTCATTTGTTGAATCTACTCATGCGAAACCTCGTGTGAAATGTATTTACTAAGTTAGAAACCCTCACGTAAGGGTACACAACATCTCACCCAAGTTTCATTGCAATCGGATGAATGGTATATGAACGCATACGGGACTTGATTAAAAGTTCGCGCGTCGTTGCTCATTTGTTGAATCTACTCGTGAGCTACCCATTGTAAAATGGATTTACTAAGTTAGAAACCCTCACGTAAGTGTACGCAACATCTCACCCAAGTTTCATCGCTATCGGACGAATGGTGTTTGAACGCACACGGGACTTTGTTGAAACGCTTCGCACGTCACCTCTCATTTGTTGAATCTACTCGTGCGCAACCTCCTGTGAAATGGATTACCAAGTTAGAAGCCGTCACTTAAGTGTACACAACAACTCATCAAAGTTTCATCTCAATCTATGAATGGAATATAAACTAAACGGGATTTTGTTGAAACGCTTCGCGCGTCGTCACTCATTTGTTGAATCTATTCGTGCGCTATCTATTGTAAAATGGATTTACTAAGCCAAACACCTTCCCGGAGCTCACTCAACATATCACCCAAGTTTCATGGCAATCGGATGAATGGTATATTGTTGTACCCCTAGGGTACGCTATACCATCCCTTAAGGAAAATATACAAATTCCTACAACTACAGACTTCTGATATAAAATTCTAATAAAATACCACATACAAAATTACATGAAGAACACAAGTACCACATTCAGGAAGTCAGGTAGGCCCAGGTCAAAGGCAACGACCTGAAAGAGGTGCACGACTCGCGAGGAATGTAAGAATTCGCCGAGCGTGCACACCAAAGTTATAAAAACCATAAAGGTCAAGTGCTGGGATCATTAATTACTCAGTCCTCTCAGTGCAACGACGTGCCGTACCGCTGCAGTCTTCAGGTCGGGTAAGTGTCTTAGCGATCCACACTCTAACCACTACACTACACACTCCCCTCCCCCTGTGCTTGGACTGTATTTTATTTATTATTATCTACTAGTTTGAACTGCCTGCTCTTTTAGTGTATCTCTCAATAGAGATACCCATTAAAACTCTAATTAACAGAAGTCACTGGTCTTACTCTTTTATTTATTTAGTCAGTAGGTTCCTACCCCAACAGATTCCACTTAGGTAGGACTTAGAAATAGCCTTAGTGTTTATTTGCTTAATCACTACTCTTGATCAGCAAATGTCCTTGATACGTGCCGACCACAGCGAACTCGCTACTTGCTCGCGTGCTCCTAGCTCTCCGCAGACCGCGTGGCGCCGGCCTCGCGCTTTGGCTTGCAACTTAATAGCTCTTACCAACTACCCCTTTACCTAGAACTACCCCGTCAAACAAGTACCTTGGGGAGTTCTCCTGGATGATCGCATAATCGATCTCCTTTCATAAAACACTCCCTACCTCTTACAACTTCGCCAAGCTACAACCCCCATTTAGATTAATTTCATCCCCTAGATTTAGTATTTGTACTGGCATCCCTCACAGATACCATACAAATGGTGGAGGCAAGGGTACCGCGACGTTGATTTAAAGTAACGTCTAAGGACGTACAGACAACGAATTTCCGCGGCAAAGATCCCTAAACCTCGTGCTAAGCCAAGCAAACGCCACCCAAGATTGGGAAAATTTTTCGAGAGCAGGGTCCACTTAAATTTATAAACCCACCCAAACCCGCCCTAATTGAGCTACTTTTAGTAACGCTACCCCTATCAAATAATTAGTCAATTGAGACCCCACATTCGCTACGCCCATACAATAGATAATTCATACAAGGGGGCATTAGTTAATTGCCCACCCAGTTTGGGCCACAAGAGACTATATAGGATAGCAATAATAATATTTTACTCACCAACCACCCTGATTAGGGAATATAACAACCAAATTAAGGAGATATTTCCCTCAGCTCCACTTTTAAAGAAGTATCGCTCGATACTTCCCAGTGGAGGGAACAAACGAATACCTACATGGAGAGAAAACCCACCCCAATACCTACGCCCATGATGCATACCCAGGGCGAAGACAAGCCCCAGGGCAAGGTAATTGTTAAACGTTCGGACCGCATAGGCGAGAGCAATGATAAGGAAACAATGACACAAGTAGAAACTGAGGCCCTAGGACTTCGGGAACAAAACCATCAAACAGTAGAAAACGCACCCCCTCACACCAAATTACAGGCAAACCATAACCGGCACACCCAAACCACAGAGGACCTCAACCCCGCGATAATATGTCTCGAGGCACAATTACTACATAAAACGCAGCAGTTCCACAACAAATTACATGCCCTTATCCAGCGGCTAGGTAAACCTAGGCGGGAAAGTGACAATATAGCCCTCATTGCAAACATTCAAACCACCAGCGAAAGCCTACAGTACAATATTCAGCGAACCATTCCAAAAAACAAATACGAGATCCCGGTGGGCATTGCATTAGGGGTGAGTCAAAAACCGGGAAATCAGCGATCTCATTTCTCGGAACGGCCACACTCTACCCCCACCAGCCCGATGGTCGCACGGGATAGGCGCTTATGCCAACAACGCCCGGAAATAGATAACATCCCGCAGGATAACAACGCCAACTTACGCGGCAAAACCAAGGACATACCCGCTAGACATACCCCTGCAAACCCCATAAAATATTCCACAGACGAACGATACCCTGAGGAATACCGGAGGCGAACGCAATATCTTTCTCAACAATGGAGTAATAGGCCTCAGAGAACGCACTCACCTCTCTACGAGCACACTCATATTCCCCCACACCATATAAGGGCCATACGACAATCTCAAAACCCGCCACAAGAATACCCAGAAAATCGCCCCGCACAATTTAGGGCTGACCCCCCAGACCGTCGCGTACCATATACGGAGGATACACGCCATGGAGGTACACCTCCGCACCATAGGCCGATAACTCCCCCACACTTTAGGAGGAGCAGGGACCGTTCCCAAAACATCCCCAAGAATACACTATATACATCCCTATACAGTGCACACATTAAATGTATACAAGCCTCCTGAAGTAAACTGGCCAACCCCTCCTTTTCCATCTCAGCAACAACCAACTCTATTCCTGGGTGATTTCAATAGCCATCATAGTCTCTGGGGATACTGCGAGAGTGACAGTAATGGCGAAGCTCTCTGTGATTGGATGGAAACTGAAAACCTAAAATTAATTTTTGATGGTAAAAGTTTACCCACTTTTCATTCAGGTCGCTGGAACAGAGGATATACTCCTGATCTGTGTTTCACAACTCAGCTTCAAAACTCCTATAGCCAGATACGCCGTTCGGTACTTAATGATTTCCCCCACAGTCAGCACAGACCTATTATTTTAGAGACTGGGATATGTGTACCAATTGTACAGTCCCATCCAAAACCAAGGTGGAACTTTAAGAAGGCAAACTGGTCTGAATTTGCAAAGCAAACAGACTCCAACATCAGATGGATCAAGCCAACATGTAGTAATTACACACGATTTATCGGCATAATTAAAGGAGCAGCTAGACCATGTATTCCTAGAGGTTATCGTAAAGAATACACACCCGGTTGGAGTGAGGATAGTGAAAGCTTACTGAAAAAATATGAAGCAAATCCATCTGCTGATAATGCTACTGGCCTCCTACATTCACTAGATGAGAATAGAAAAAAGATCTGGCATGAAACTGTGGAATCATTCGACCATACACACTCGAGTCGGAAAGCTTGGTATGTTATTAGAAAACTAGACCCAACAAATTCAACACCAATCAGATCGAAAACTGCCATTAAGCTAAATGACTTTGCCAATCATCTAATCTCAAATTCCATGAGCCCAAAAGATAAGCAGACAAGAAGGAAAATCAAATCTCAGCTGAAAATCAAGAAAAGAGCAGCCCAGAATTCTTCAAAACTTTCCACTCTATTCATTGTAGAGGAAGTCAGAGTCGCCATCACAAACATGAAACTTGGGAAAGCAGCTGGATTCGACGGAATCTATCCTGAATTCCTCGCTCACTGTGGACCAGCTACAATTAAATGGCTTACTAACTTCTTTTCAGATATCCTTAATACTGGAAATCTCCCTGTATTATTCAAGAAAACAAAAATATTAGCGATCCTCAAACCGAACAAAGATCCGACAAAAGTCGAAAGTTATCGCCCCATAGCTCTACTAAGTGTCACTTACAAACTACTTGAGCGACTCATCTACAACAGAATTTTTGATACTATTAACAACCACATCCCCATAGAACAAGCTGGATTCAGACCTGGCAGAAGCTGTAATGATCAAGTGTTTGCATTAACAACTCATATTGAAAATGGGTACGAGGAGAAATCTGTAAGCCTAGCTGCTTTCTTGGATCTATCTGCCGCTTATGATACAGTATGGCGAGAAGGCCTCCTTCTGAAATTTGTGAGCATCATTCCGTGTCTCAAACTCACAAACCTAATTAACAACATGCTGTGCAATAGACTTTTCCAGGTTTACTCTGGCAATGATAGAAGCAAGTTCTTCAAATTAAATGACGGATTACCCCAAGGATCTGTCCTAGCTCCTCTCCTTTTCAGCTTGTACATATACGACCTGCAAGAAACTTCTTCAAGGAAATTCATATATGCTGATGACATCTGTTTGGTAACCCAGAACTCCAATTTCACCGATGCTGAAAATACACTAACTGCTGACTTGGAAGTCTTGGACACATATTTCAAGAAATGGTGCCTACGCCTAAATTATCAGAAAACTGTTGTATCCGCATTTCACTTACGCAATAGGTTCTCTAATTACAAACCAGAAGTCAAATTCAGAGGACAAATTTTGCAGTTCTGCAGCATGCCTAAGTACCTTGGGATAACACTTGATAGGTCCTTGACCTTCAAACAACATCTCACGAACGTGGCCGCAAAGGTGAAGACCCGTAATAGCATCATTCAGAAGCTTGTTGGTACCTCCTGGGGTTCCAGCGCTCAAACTTTACGATCAACTGCTCTGGCACTGTCATACTCCGTTGCTGAATACTGCTGCCCATCTTGGCTAAACAGTGTCCACTCCAAGAAGTAGATGTGCAACTTAAACAGACAATGCGACTGATTACGGGCTGTATACGTAGCACACCCTGGGTAGATTATAGGCTAGGAAATAACCCACCCACCAAGGGAAGATGATTAAGAAAAGGAAATGGGTTTCGGACTGAAGAAAAAGGATAGAAAAATAGGAGGAGAGCCCCACAAAATTAATAAGCTTCACTTTAAACACACTTAAAGGCGATTGCCACAGAAACTTAACCTCCTGATATCTAAAATAGGTACGAGCTTGGTCGAGGCCAACGGGAACCGCAGCTGGGACTTGGGCGATTTGCAAGAGAGAGGCTTTAGTAGGTTTCCTCCCAAGCATGTATAAAAGTATTATGTGGAAGGGTAATGGTCCGGCAAGACCGAGAGCAAACGATTTATTGTATGTCTTCTCAAAGAAATTAGTTTTTTCGAAACGATTCGAAGAATGCCAATAGTTAATCAAGCTTGGTATTTTCAATTTTTTGAAGTTATAGAATTCCTGAAAAGAGCGACCAAGTGCTTCAAGTAAGGGGAGTGACGAAAAAATTATAACTTGGAAAGTGATTTTGGTAAGTGACCCAATGGTTGCATTTGGAAATGGCTAAGCTCTTACTCAGCGAAAGGCCGGCTAAAAGCTTAGACAAAAAAGAAACACTTATCTTTTGGGAAATTGACCATAAGTTCTCGGAGAGGATCTCCACAAGCAGGTAGCTGGCGTAGCGAGCTTTACTTGCCTTACTGGCCAATTAGAATTAGCTATTAAAGCTAAGAGAAGCTTTGACAAGATTACCACTAAGAGTTTTTGCTCAAATGCAACGAGTGGTGAAATCCCTATCAATAGATTTAAGGGCATCGAGTAGGGAGAGCCAAGGAGTACAGGACCTTGCTTAACCGTTGTATGGGAAAAGTGAGAATCCAAAAACAAATATTTAATTTATTTAACAATTCAAAGAAGCGTAACTTTAACAAATAAATATGTTCTATGTAGTTAACAATTTGGGGTCGCAGACCTCCAACAACGTTCAGAAATTGCTCCAGGCAAATGACAATTTTTAAGGTTTTTAAACCTTGTATTAAAATCTTGGAAAGATTTAATAAAATAGGCAAAATGGAATAATTAAAGTTTTAACACTTACAGGAGTACAAGCAGTGTACTATAAGAAACCTCTGAAAGAACATTCTAACGAGAATAACAACTTCGAAGATAACAAAGTAGAAAACTTAAAGAATAAAAAGGAAGTTCCTACAACTTCTTATATTTAAACAGAATTACTTTATGAGAATTATACAAAGAGAGCAGGTCACTTACTGTGAACCTGAAAAGTTAATCAGAAGGAAGGTTCTAGACCTCCTATACTTTAAATAAGACTCGCAGGTTAAATGAGGCAGTTTTCATTTAGCGAGACCAAAAAAAACTCACTCAAGGGTTGAGAGAATTGTTTTCCCTGCTTTTGAAGGGAGAAACAATGTAAGTTTGAAACGTGTGCTAGACACGTAATTATACAGAGATACTTAATGATAAACCAACAAAAATGGAAGGGCACTTCTTGGAATGACACCTTATTGGAACAGACCTAGATTAAAAGTTTATTGCAGATTGTTAGTAAGAGGTTTAGGAAAGAGAAATGGGAATTAAGGAAAATGTTCATGGCCTTATTTGAATATAAGCGGACGATCGCGACGCGGTAGAAAAGTTGAGCAAGCACTGGTTTTCACTATAGTTCATTGAAACATATGAAAAGTTCACTGTGTAGACACAAAGTTTATGGAAAAGAAAGTTATTGCAATGATGAAAATAACTGGTTTCACTAGATAAGTGAGAGTCTATTTCTTGAAAAAGTTGTAAATTACAATTAAATGCGCTATAGAAAATTCCCGCGGTGGACGAAACTTCACTATGTAGTAATTTAGAAGTAAGATAATTCAATTTTAAACAGAATTCTCACAAGTACGTGAGAAGTACATGACGGCAGGACTTGTAGATTGAGTACGGAATCTAGAAGGTTCCAGAACAATCTTAGCAGTAAAATGGGGCTAATGTAAATCCAGCGGAGGAACTAGCTTGTTGAATTATAGACAGCGGGTAATTAGATAATATCCCACGTAGTGAGAGGATTTCTCATTAGAATAGCTTAATAAAAGCTCTTTATGGTAAAGTCGGCTTATACAAGCGAAAGCTCAACATGGCAAATCCCACGAAGAATGATTATTGCCCCAAAATAAATACTTTCACACTGTCTATAAAAGTATCATTAAAAACACGTGGAAGTTAAAACCATGAAGATGAGGTTAAAACTTGAAGAAGGTACTTATCTTTGTTGCATGTCGAAGTGAAGTTCCTCACTGATGCTTAGAGTTCCCACATGGCGTGGAATTTAAAAAATGCCTCGTTAGGTCAGGAGGCTAGCTCTGGTTGAGCCTTAACTGATTGCTTCAACTGCCGACTAAGAAGTGAGACTTGCTCAACGAAGCACGGAAGGTCCTAGGAAGGGGAGAGAGTGGGGGTAGGAAACAAAAGGTATACATATCAGCATAACCAACTTATCAAAAATAAATTTTCTTCTTGATGGATGGTCTTCTAAGAATTGATAGTAGGCGATATTAGCGCAGCATGGTGAGTGAAACAGTAGACGTAGTCCTCTTGCTCAAGGAGAAAATAGCTGGAGATAATAACAAGATCCGGTGGCCAGATGGATATGTAAGTCCTCTTGCACGATGAGGAATTGAGTAGCTTCAGAGGTTCGCTACTAGATGACGCTAGGT
This sequence comes from Meconema thalassinum, assembly GCA_946902985.2. Classification (NCBI taxonomy): domain Eukaryota; kingdom Metazoa; phylum Arthropoda; class Insecta; order Orthoptera; family Tettigoniidae; genus Meconema; species Meconema thalassinum. The sequence goes on along the minus strand of OX336394.1, from coordinate 460,348,500 downwards.
GGGTCACAGAAGTTATATATCTGAAACATACTTATGAAGACATAAGAGATTTGCCCAACAAGGAGAAAACAGAAGATCACTGTTGGTGTTTGGCAAAGAGGAAGGAAGAAATGAACATGCAAGGAGCAGTAGACATTATATCTCAGGTACCGTGTATTCAAAGAATACACCACACCCACTATATGGTTACCTGTTCTAAGTAACATCCAACCTCCAGCTCTTCGAAGATCAGAGGCTCTCCTGAAGATCTGGAAAACCATTCAGAAGAACCCCCAGCTACCCATACATACTGATGTAGCAAAAGCAGGCAATCAACGGTTGAAGTCAAGAAAACCACCTTGGCGCTCTGCAGTACTCCTTGAAGACTCTTTATTTAACATCTCAGAAGCATGGAAAACTATGTGGGAAGAATCATCAGTATTCAATGCACATCTGATTGAAAGCCCTTCCAACCGGGTAGATGGTTTCAAACTCCCCAGACGCCAATGGAGAATTATTAACCGGATCCGTACAGGACAAGGCAAATGTGGATTCCTGCTTCACAAATGGGGTTGGGTTACTTCTGCTAACTGCGATTGTGGAGCTACCTTGCAAACCATCGGACATATTGTTGGTGAATGTCCGCAACGAGCGTTCCAAGGATCAGTAGGTGACATTCATCATGCATCTTCTGAGGCACTTCAGTGGATTGATGGCCTGGACATAGAAGTTTAAACCAAGAACTTGTGTTTATGACTTTGTATATAACTGTATATATAACTTGATATGTAGTGTATGAACTTTTATTTTAACTCTGTATCATCATACGATAAATAAGTGCACACATGAAAACTATTTAGAATATTACCAATACATTGCACCCAGGGATTACCCACAATACTCAGGGAGAAATCTTAGGAATGTCAACATGACAGACAAACTCACGCCCTACCCATTGACCATGTTGATCCACGACGCCACGAGCAATCCTAACTCACCACTAAACCCAAATGGCGACCCATTATAGCCAACTGGGCACCCAAATCGCGGATGCATACCCAGATCATTCCTCAATAATAGCTACGAATACCAGGGGTATTTCCTTTTCTTCCACACGCGGTAACACATCCAGTAAAAACTGATAGCGGCATTTATTATCACCCCTATAGACATATAATCGAAGTTACGTAATATACAAACCCTGTTCACACCTTAAGCTTGATACCGCCACAATGGCTGCACCGGAGCAAGCCAGGGTATTCACCCGGCAATATGCCGAGATATGGCAACGCCTCCGCCACCTCCAGGCACAATTTATTACATTCGAGTTGCTAACACACTCACCTACCCAAATGGAAGCGACCAATACACAGAACATACCTAAAGCAATTCAAACACCCAATTCCCGTAATGCCCACTTCTATTAGGAAGGAGACGGCCGTGGCCATGCCACATCCCAAGCTTAACATGGGAAACGAGACACATGTAGACACAATCACGGGACCACGTCATAACATGTCAATCCCAAAGCTTCCATTAGGCCCTAGGACATTAGCGCCCATATCGGCTAGCAATAGTCCTAAGGTACGCCGAAAAGCCATACTAGTTCATCGCATAGTTCCAGTCACAATCCCCAAAATAGAGGATAGAATCCATAAACCTAAGATTACCCTTCTCCAAACGCCTCGCACGGAGAGAGCATCCCTTGAGTGGATACCAGGGGCGAAAGCCGCTTTGGCAAGCTATTATTTGAGATAGCTCAGCAATAAAATAAATTCCCAAATAAAGAGCACATTATTTCTAAACAATTAAAGGTACACTTTCCTATAGTGTCAGACAAAAAGACTAAATAATAGCCTAACGAATGGCATAAATTGCTTTTCTAGCCCATTTTTCTTTACCACACAGCATTTAGGTGTAGGTAGAAGATAAGAGATGTCGAGGTACATTCCATTCGCAGCAGTCCCACATAGGCTAGATATAATTTTACCAGCCCCCACAGCCATAAGAAATAAGAGCATTTCACCACCATTCATAGGGAAATAAATAACATATTTCCCCCCAAATGATTTGAACCCAGGGATAGATAAAATATAACAAGCGCCCTATGCGCTAGGACATTTAATAGCTATGATAATAATTAGCAATATCTGGTAATCTCCAATACTGCATGACAATGGATTAATTATAAGATGCATGTTTAGCGTAAGAGGTATAATAAAATATACCAGGTTATATTACATGTGTACTATATTATGTTAAATTGATGAATTTTGCTAACACAAACTAGCTGCAAATAGCACATGGCTAGACACATATTCAATACTACTTAGGCCCTACATTTTCCCATAGGTCCCCATAGCTCAAATACGCCTTGGCAAGGGCGCCAAATAGAATGTGGCATATAGTCACCACACTCAGAGGCAGGAGTCACCACCAAGTATTAGTTGGTCATACAACATAACTCGACTTTCAGCCTAAAAATCCCCATAGGACATAATGACAGAGTAAGGTTGATAATAATTATACATTTATAATATGATAGGTGCACGAAAATTTTCATAGACAATACATGGTAGATAGAATATTACACATGTCGTCTACAGCGTGCAGCAAGCAAGGTCATGACTCTGCCGTAGCAGGTGGAAGTAACAAGACACGGAGCGCGCGGTCAGCGGAACACGCTCAGTCCATAGCAACAAGGATTTACGCAAAGTCACGTAAAAAAGGCCACACTCACACATGGCCGTGTGAAGCATGGGGTCATTTACCCATATGTGGGCCATATGGCAGACAATAGCAGGATTTCATCATTATAGGGAAATGCCTAGACACTTTATATAAATAAAAATTAATAATAGCGCACATTTTTTATAAAACTACTCGTATTTAAATTCACATACATACATAATCGCAAAACTTAAGTGAGCGAGCAAAGATCTCATTACCTATCGTAAGGAAATGTAAAATAACGGACCCTTGTCCTATAAACATACAATATCAGAACACAGTTCGATTACCATAATATAAAACTTCATTATTTACACATAGGCTACATCCCGATAGATATTATAAATAACAGCGACTCCATAAATTTCCAATAACGATATAGGAGAGAACAACTCCATAGATAATGAACACCTACAAGAGATTAACACACATTTTCTTCCTGAACAATTTAGAAAGTGCACGGATTCCAACAGTTACCCCATATTAAGGAGGGATAACAGGCCGATACAATATAGGGCCACAGAATAGACTAACAAAATAACACATAGGACCTAATATACTATATAACGATACATTGATACGATTTCTCTAACAAACGCCCTTACCACCGTATTAGCGAAAATACATACAGTACAATAACACAGGTTAGCCGCAATGCATAAACACGATAAACACAGATTGGCGGCATTTATGGGAGCAAACGTAATACTTCTACACTCGTGCAGATGGACGACATGTCCCACACGGTTAAATGTAGACACACAATAACACAGGTTAGCGAATTCCACTACAAAGGCAGAGTAACACTTGCAACAGTATATAGCAAGCATTGATATCATTACGCTCAGTATTGCGACAGTACACAGGTAGATTATTAATACCACAATCAATAGGAAGGGACACAATAACACAGGTTGTTAGAATATCACAGCGAACACCATATACAGTTCCGATAAATACACAAGTAGGAAATACGGGGAAAGGAGTTGACAAATACTTACGCGTAGTACAAGTAATCCAATACACTATAATCCACAAGAGGTTTTTAATCATAAATGTTAATTTGCCTCACACAGACTTCTTGCTAAGGCAGTCTCCACACACACACTGAATCATGATCTGCAGATAAGGCGGCTGCATGCGTATACAGATTAACGACACCGGAGACGATAGTAGACCGCGACTCACGTGGTGAACACAGCGCTTCCGGCGTTAACACAGAATATGTTCCACATTTTTTTACCCACATAGGGGATCTTTTTAACTAGCTCTGCTTTCTAGATTAAAGTGGATTTGACCACCAAATAACGTCATATAAGACAGACATAATGAACAGTTTTCATACAAAGCACAGTATTCTCACTTAGCCAACGATTAGGGAAATCATTTGAAGTACGATTACAAATAACAATCATCACATTAAATAGCCTACGACAGATCGGACGACTAGTTAATCTAGGCGATTGGGGTATTCCTCTAACGGTCTAAATAGTTTCTCATCTATCATCCAAACGCCAAGTACAAACTGTTCGTAATTGTCTACTTAATGACGAAACGATAGTCATCATCTTAACAAAATTAACTCAGAATTTCCATAACAGCCACGAGGCTCATTAAGGACCACAAATCCTTGCAGAGATCCCCTCTAGTTTGCATATACACAATAGAGCAACAGGTAACAGTACAATCGTCGATTGGCCAAAATAATTTCCATAATTTCCTTTTGAGGCAACGTGGTACGACATGGCACATACAGATGTATGTCCATTAGTAACACAATAACGCCATGGCCCATAGATGTCCTACAGTAGACCTTAGGCGTTTCATAAGTCCAAAGCAGGTGTATGCCTAACTTCCTAGGTCAAAACACTGAAGGATAGATATCAGCCATGAGTGTACAGATGTAAATATATTCGGCAATACATACGTTACATGATCCATAGCTATTCTACGTTATCTCACGGCGTACTTTTAAGTCCAGAGCAGGTGTTTGCCTACCCTCCGGGGATAACGATAAGGAATAAGTATCGAGCATAAACATATTCATGCCGAATTGTATAGATAATATTTAGTAAAGGCCCGAGGATTATCGTTAACATATAACAAGTAAATATACACTTGATTACACAAACAAGAATTTACAGAATACGGAATACACTATCCTTAGACAAATACATCCGGTCTGGAAGATATAATGCGTAATTTTCACTGCTATATAGCAGAACACCCAATAAAGGTAACCCATTATATTCCCCCACGAACAATCTACCATGCAGAACGCAATATTAGCTGTGCATACACATATTGCTACACCCCGCCATATTTTTTCATTTTCAAGGAGTGGAGAGTGCAAACCACTGATACACTTTCCTACACAATTTTACATAGAATTGTTACAGCCATAGGAATGCGACATAGGCTTCCAAACATGTAAAAAACACAATCTAGAATACTACATATATTTTCCTGGAGTAGAAAGTGAAAACCACTGACACACTTTTCTCCATATTATTATAGAGAATTTTTATACCCATAGGTGCGACATATGATTACGAACATACAAAATACACTCCAGCATACCACGTGTATACTAGATAGTAAAGACATTACTAATATACATAGCACTTATCACATCTCGGCACGATATAATGACAAAATAGTCCCATTAGGATTTAGCCAAAGGAGGACATATATAGATTCCCAGAATACAGATGCATAGCTAATGACCTTTGCCCAGGGTGTACAACACGCCAGCTATACAGTCCAAACCGTGGGTAAACAATACATTAAATGCGTAACACGTGCGCTTGACAGTTCCTTCGCGGAGCGATAACAAAGCATAAATGGTACCAACCCACTCTTGTCGCGCGCATCCAATCAGAGTACGGACATGATAAACACGACCTGCTCCAGGAGGACAGCTAATTACAGGCTACAGGTCACGCCTCACACTGACGACAGGTGATATCTCACATACACAAGCGTTATCTACGAACACGCCTCCCACGAGATAGATCACTTGCAAACGGCCATAATGGATTTAAGTCGCATAAAGCGCGCCAAATTTAAACGGCACTAGATGACAGACAGGTATTTATTACAATATAATTCAAACAATAGGGTAACCAAATGATTTTATTTTAGTTTACCCCTATCATCCCTCAACCCTTTACACCGGGATAACATATTTAACGGCCAGAAACTAATATTCTCGGGGATATTTACACCGCGCCGCGCTTTACAATAAATACGCCACATTTTATATCCTAGCGAACTTTTGATACATTTTTGCCCTCAGATACAATTTTATCTAAACACGCCAGCAAATATAGAACAATATGAACATATATCCGTCACCAAATAGGTAGATAAATCCACTTTCCCATTAGGAGGTTTTAATTTATTTTATTTTGGAATACGGCGATATTATTTAAAACATTATCTTTCAGAGTTAGACCGACAGAGTTGTTCCAGGTGACAGCATGTCCATATAACCACCATACATTGTTCCTCTTTTGAAACCCATAATTAAAAATCCACACTTAGGGATATTTATGGACATAGTTTAATAGATAGATGGCATTTATATATACCATTATTCCAGTTCAGAGGATGGCAATAAATACTTACGTACCCCCCCCCCCATTTTCATAGGGTGGATAGCGTGTTATATTTTTTGCAGCGATCAACCCCATCAGAAGAGGGAATTACGACGCATATAATGCGCTGCAGTATAGCCTGGTTTAAGATACCTATACATAGGATCTCTAATAAAAATCCATAGACAATATCAGTAGATGTAATCTATAGCCGATGGCTCTAGATAATATATCTAGACAGCACACCTAGATACAATTTATACACGGCATCTCTAGGCAGTAAATCTAGACGGAGTTTATAGCAAATATCTATCAGCAATAGCACTAGATAGTATACCTAGATAATACCACTAGACAATACCTCTAGTTAAGGAACTCTACTATATATAATAATAATAGATGACCAGTTTTTTTTTAAGATAGACTTTATAGACTATAAGTCTAATAAATATCATACGAGAGTAAGAAGCAGTCACATATTATTATGGCGATAGGTGCCATATATTACCCATATTATGTCCATGCCACAGAGCACATTTACCTCCCATGATACACATTAAACAATATACAAATAACACAGATACACTTCTTCCCCTATCCATGCGAGGCACTATGGTTATTATGCAAATACCAAGGTGTATACCATGCCTTATCGCTCATGGTTGGATGTTAATGAACACTCGGAACCTTAAAGCTAACAGCTAGCGTTCCAGGCATAACCCTCTAACACAAGTGCATGCTATGCCATTTTTTTCACTAATGTTTTCACCCTGCATGTTAACTAAAAGAATACAATGCTAATCCACACCCTTCAGCACGGTCACTAACAACCAAGACTGAATACCCAGATCCTACACAATAAAATCCACCCCTACACCGGTCGAGAGATCCTACCCATTAACGTATCCATAAATCCCCGTAGGACCAAGATTCCGTGAACCTTTATTACCATCCCGTTACCAGTAATTAACAACTTTTTAACATACATACTATTACCCAATAACATGGGAATACCAGTCCAAATCCCTCACTTACCTACTAACATGTGAGAAGGAAATATACGCAGCTGATATTAGCTGGAAATCCGATTAACCAGGCGCAATAATAATGCACCGTGCCACCACAATTGTCCCCCCCCGTATAACTACAACACCATAAAACAACATTAAAACGCTAGACACTTATTCTTCATGGTTTACGCACGGCGATGCGCTTGGAAGGATGTGAAATATGTTTTCCAGTTGAAAATATATATTGAAAAATATTTTCCAGGCGAAAATATATATTAATGTGTCAATAAATTGTACCCTTGACACGACATGACAAGACGTCGACGATGACGATCGACGAGAGGTTATAGTGGTGACGCGTTAGGGAGGGCAAGCGCCTGTGTTACGGGGAAGTACCTAGCCTGTCTCCTCTCAATACGGGGTCCGTTATACCGGTTTTTTTTCCCTAGCGTCGTCTAAGCTATACCTGCGGTCGGAGGAATAATGGTTCGATGAGGGAATAAGTTACCCCTACATCGGACAGAATTCTTCCTCCTTCCCAAGACGACCCCTAGGACTAAACATTAGTCAGTAAATAGAGTTAAGTAGATGCTCTGGAATAGGAGCAAACACCTGCAGCAGCAGGTATATAGGAATAAGATGAGTGTATAAGGAGATAAGGAAAGAAGGAAATAGTAAGAGAATAGGATAAGGAATTAAGGGTATAAGGTAACAAGGAAATAAGGAAACAGTAACAAAAGGTGACAAGGAAAGAATACAGAGTAATAAGGGAATAATAACAGAAGAAATGAAATGAAATAATGAACCAATGAAATAATGAACAATTATATTCCGGGCCGAGGTATGCAGCACCGATGACCTCTTTGCTCATACCCCCGATGAACAAAGAACATAAGCAGCAAATACATAATGAAACTACGATTCTTTTTCCCTGGCCGAGGTAACAGACATTGTGCCCCAGGAAGAAGGATATTGATATTACACAAGAGGCAATATAAGAAGCGTCGAGACCGGACACAGCGCGGATAGGGATGCAATTTGCACCTGTAGCATAGACCAAGGATGGCAATGCGCGTGGGAGGTCAATCGATACGGAGGTAACTCCTAGCGCAGGCTATGTAAGAGTAAACCAAACCACTGTACGTATACGCTTTTTTTACGTATTTAGATGGTCCACTGGTAAAGGAAGTCCTTCTAGGCCCTCTTAGTTCCGACACCACCCTGCGTATTGGACAGCACTTGGTTCAATTACAACATCATAAAAATCCGTATATTTTTTTTACGGCATAGAAACCAAAGACTATATATCTCGTGAGTAGAATTCTGCAACCCAGGCATACGAATAGTTATTAAAAATATGAGCGCTGAGTCCGATCTTGCATACGCAAGTTAGACACAAGATACACTGAAGTTACACATAACACAGAGTAAGAGAGAATAAAGACACACAAAGATAAACACGATGATGAACGAACAAATAAATTAGAGCAATGGTATAAAACAGAAGAAAATAAGAGCAAAGTACAGTGAAATAATAGGAGACAAAGGGTAAGAAAGAATAAAGAAAGATAAAGGTAAATACAATAATAAAGGAAGATGATGGTAGAGCAAGGACGTACAGCAGAAATAAGTAGGAGCAAAGTACAGTAAAGTTACAAAGGATAGTGAATAAGAAGGAGTAAATAAAGTGTGAATACATACCCAGTAAGAGATAAAGGTTGAAATAATACAAAGATTTAGGAGAAAGATAAAGGTGGATAAGTAAATACAAAGGTAAACAAAGAGTTAATAAAACATGGCCAATAGCATTTAAGAATCTAGATATTATGATAATAAACATGTATTTCCATATCAGCGCAGGTTGAAAACCTGAGGCGCTGATCCCAGACAAAGCACACATGATGGTGCACAATTTGAAAGCATGTATCGGGAGTGGCTCCATTTTGGGCCGCTCACCGACAATAACAATGATCATGATAAAGGGTGATTTATTAACTACAAATAATGTTTTTATATATGCTTCCACAGACAATAATAATGATCACAGGATAATGTATTAACTACAAATAATGTTTTTATATATGTTTCCACAGGATTAACTCCGCACAGGACGAGGGAAAATGCCCTCTGAAATAATCATTTTTATATTATGGATCCACAACAATTATAACAAAAAAATGTTATGCACTAACCATGTAATTTTTTATTGTATTACACAACTGCCCCACCCCCAAATGTGTACACACAAATGCCCCATTAGACAGCCCCCCCCCCCCCGTAGCACACAATACCCATTTTCAGGCACATATCCAGACCACAGTAGAGATATACCTGTGGGATATCCTCCACTGAAGGTCGGATTGACGAATCAAATTAGCACCTAAAATGAGAGGTGCATTACGGCCACACAACTCGCGCCTATCTCTGTAAAGGACGAGTTGTGCAGCCAAGATGACTTCGCTCACCCACAGGGAGCAAGCCATACAACAAAAGATTCTGTAAACAACTAGTATATCACCTGCAGGTAGTAGATAATAGATAATAAATAAGGGGTAATAGATAATAGATAATAGATTATAAGTACATATTAAGTTAAGAAATACAATCGAAGGAAAGGTAAAAGATGTTGAATACAGTATTCGAAGGAGTAGAGTTGCGCAACTAGAGTGATCACAAAAGGAGTATAAATAATTATGAGAAATTGGTTTATTTGTTGATACAGAAGGATAACTTAGAAATAAGAAAGGTTAATTTTACTAGTCCAGAAAGACAACACAATTAAATGTATTTGACTTTGTTTTTATTGAAGATTGAATGTGAATAAGAGAAATGAATTTTGTTGCTGTATTGATATGAATAATAGGGTTTTATTTCAGGTTTTATAGGTTTTAATGATGTTACACCATATGAAGACTAAAATTTTCTTAAAAACATTGTTGATATGTAACCGAAAGATGATAACTTTGTAATACACATTATTTTTTCATTTCCACTCTTCTAAATTCCACATTGTAGAAGTGTCGCATTTCTCCCCACACAATAAAACACTTTTAATTTAAACCTTTAACTACACCTTGCGACACTTATTTTTCTATCTCTATACTCTATCCCTTTCACACACATACAGGGCACGCGAGAGCAGTTTTTCATCCCCATTGGAGGCAAGTAAATATATATATGTATCCATGACCTCGCCATTTAACCCTCGGATGTTTTTTTCCTCTCATGTGTTCCTGCACCCCTTAATTTACCATGTTACAAGTGAAAATTTTATAATATGTCATGATTTGTTTACCAACTTATTATGTTCATTATGTTTGTACATCAAACACACCATAGGAGATCCAATTGACATCCCATCAAGTATACGCATAGGATGAAAAATAGTAAGCTTCACACCCCACTGTTGATTTTTAAGAAACGAATTGTAAAGAAATATTGTTCCCCTCACCACAGACAATTACACTTGATCGCTAAGCACACCCGGACACCCAATTAATAGAAGGCACAATTATTCAGCTCTCAAAATTCGATAATTAAAAGTATAGCACTAAATTTATATTTACCCCCTAACTTACCCCTATCTTCTACGAGGCCACCAATCCACCCCCTACGACACCAACCATACAACGATGACCTAAATTAAAAGAAGAAAAGAAGAGAAGAGCAGAAGACAGAAGATTATCAAGAGAGAAGATGATGTCTTATATTTCCAAAAAACCACCCCCACGTCTTCGGCCAGTTATCGAGGTCGATAACTAACCCTACAAAGGGGGTTGTTGTACCCCTAGGGTACGCTATACCATCCCTTAAGGAAAATATACAAATTCCTACAACTACAGACTTCTGATATAAAATTCTAATAAAATACCACATACAAAATTACATGAAGAACACAAGTACCACATTCAGGAAGTCAGGTAGGCCCAGGTCAAAGGCAACGACCTGAAAGAGGTGCACGACTCGCGAGGAATGTAAGAATTCGCCGAGCGTGCACACCAAAGTTATAAAAACCATAAAGGTCAAGTGCTGGGATCATTAATTACTCAGTCCTCTCAGTGCAACGACGTGCCGTACCGCTGCTGTCTTCAGGTCGGGTAAGTGTCTTAGCGATCCACACTCTAACCACTACACTACACACTCCCCTCCCCCTGTGCTTGGACTGTATTTTATTTATTATTATCTACTAGTTTGAACTGCTAGCTCTTTTAGTGTATCTCTCAATAGAGATACCCATTAAAACTCTAATTGACAGAAGTCACTGGTCTTACTCTTTTATTTATTTAGTCAGTAGGTTCCTACCCCAAACGATTCCACTTAGGTAGGACTTAGAAATAGCCTTAGTGTTTATTTGCTTAATCACTACTCTTGATCAGCAAGTGTCCTTGATACGTGTCGACCACAGCGAACTCGCTACTTGCTCACGTGCTCCTAGCTCTCCGCAGACCGCGTGGCGCCGGCCTCGCGCTTTGGCTTGCAACTTAATAGCTCTTACCAACTACCCCTTTACCTAGAACTACCCCGTCAAACAAGTACCTTGGGGAGTTCTCCTGGATGATCACATAATCGATCTCATTTCATAAAACACTCCCTACCTCTTACAACTTCGCCAAGCTACAACCCCAATTTAGATTAATTTCATCCCCTAGATTTAGTATTTGTACTGGCATCCCTCACAGATACCATACAAATGGTGGAGGCAAGGGTACCGCGACGTTGATTTAAAGTAACGTCTAAGGACGTTCAGACAACGAATTTCCGCGGCAAAGATCCCTAAACCTCGTGCTAAGCCAAGCAAACGCCACCCAAGATTGGGAAAATTTTTCGAGAGCAGGGTCCACTTAAATGTATAAAACCACCCAAACCCGCCCTAATTGAGCTACTTTTAGTAACGCTACCCCTATCAAATAATTAGTCAATTGAGACCCCACATTCGCTACGCCCATACAATAGATAATTCATACAAGGGGGCATTAGTTAATTGCCCACCCAGTTTGGGCCACAAGAGACTATATAGGATAGCAATAATAATATTTTACTCACCAACCACCCTGATTAGGGAATATAACAACCAAATTAAGGAGATATTTCCCCCAGCTCCACTTTTAAAGAAATATCGCTCGATACTTCCCAGTGGAGGGAACAAACGAATACCTACATGGAGAGAAAACCCACCCCAATACCTACGCCCATGATGCATACCCAGGGCGAAGACAAGCCCCAGGGCAAGGTAATTGTTAAACGCTCGGACCGCATAGGCGAGAGCAATGATAAAGAAACAATGACACAAGTAGAAACTGAGGCCCTAGGACTTCGGGAACAAAACCATCAAACAGTAGAAAACGCACCCCCTCACACCAAATTACAGGCAAACCATAACCGGCACACCCAAACCACAGAGGACCTCAACCCCGCGATAATATGTCTCGAGGCACAATTACTACATAAAACGCAGCAGTTCCACAACAAATTACATGCCCTTATCCAGCGGCTAGGTAAACCTAGGCGGGAAAGTGACAATATAGCCCTCATTGCAAACATTCAAACCACCAGCGAAAGCCTACAGTACAATATTCAGCGAACCATTCCAAAAAACAAATACGAGATCCCGGTGGGCATTGCATTAGGGGTGAGTCAAAAACCGGGAAATCAGCGATCTCATTTCTCGGAACGGCCACACTCTACCCCCACCAGCCCGATGGTCGCACGGGATAGGCGCTTATGCCAACAACGCCCTGAAATAGATAACATCCCGCAGGATAACAACGCCAACTTACGCGGCAAAACCAAGGACATACCCGCTAGACATACCCCTGAAAACCCCATAAAATATTCCACAGACGAACGATACCCTGAGGAATACCGGAGGCGAACGCAATATCTTTCTCAACAATGGAGTAATAGGCCTCAGAGAACGCACTCACCTCTCTACGAGCACACTCATATTCCCCCACACCATATAAGGGCCATACGACAATCTCAAAACCCGCCACAAGAATACCCAGAAAATCGCCCCGCACAATTTAGGGCTGACCCCCCAGACCGTCGCGTACCATATACGGAGGACACACGCCATGGAGGTACACCTCCGCACCATAGGCCGATAACTCCCCCACACTTTAGGAGGAGCAGGGACCGTTCCCAAAAACATCCCCAAGAATACACTATATACATCCCTATACAGTGCACACATTAAATGTATACAAGCCTCCTGAAGTAAACTGGCCAACCCCTCCTTTTCCATCTCAGCAACAACCAACTCTATTCCTGGGTGATTTCAATAGCCATCATAGTCTCTGGGGATACTGCGAGAGTGACAGTAATGGCGAAGCTCTCTGTGATTGGATGGAAACTGAAAACCTAAAATTAATTTTTGATGGTAAAAGTTTACCCACTTTTCATTCAGGTCGCTGGAACAGAGGATATACTCCTGATCTGTGTTTCACAACTCAGCTTCAAAACTCCTATAGCCAGATACGCCGTTCGGTACTTAATGATTTCCCCCACAGTCAGCACAGACCTATTATTTTAGAGACTGGGATATGTGTACCAATTGTACAGTCCCATCCAAAACCAAGGTGGAACTTTAAGAAGGCAAACTGGTCTGAATTTGCAAAGCAAACAGACTCCAACATCAGATGGATCAAGCCAACATGTAGTAATTACACACGATTTATCGGCATAATTAAAGGAGCAGCTAGACCATGTATTCCTAGAGGTTATCGTAAAGAATACACACCCGGTTGGAGTGAGGATAGTGAAAGCTTACTGAAAAAATATGAAGCAAATCCATCTGCTGATAATGCTACTGGCCTCCTACATTCACTAGATGAGAATAGAAAAAAGATCTGGCATGAAACTGTGGAATCATTCGACCATACACACTCGAGTCGGAAAGCTTGGTCTGTTATTAGAAAACTAGACCCAACAAATTCAACACCAATCAGATCGAAAACTGCCATTAAGCTAAATGACTTTGCCAATCATCTAATCTCAAATTCCATGAGCCCAAAAGATAAGCAGACAAGAAGGAAAATCAAATCTCAGCTGAAAATCAAGAAAAGAGCAGCCCAGAATTCTTCAAAACTTTCCACTCTATTCATTGTAGAGGAAGTCAGAGTCGCCATCACAAACATGAAACTTGGGAAAGCAGCTGGATTCGACGGAATCTATCCTGAATTCCTCGCTCACTGTGGACCAGCTACAATTAAATGGCTTACTAACTTCTTTTCAGATATCCTTAATACTGGAAATCTCCCTGTATTATTCAAGAAAACAAAAATATTAGCGATCCTCAAACCGAACAAAGATCCGACAAAAGTCGAAAGTTATCGCCCCATAGCTCTACTAAGTGTCACATACAAACTACTTGAGCGACTCATCTACAACAGAATTTTTGATACTATTAACAACCACATCCCCATAGAACAAGCTGGATTCAGACCTGGCAGAAGCTGTAATGATCAAGTGTTTGCATTAACAACTCATATTGAAAATGGGTACGAGGAGAAATCTGTAAGCCTAGCTGCTTTCTTGGATCTATCTGCCGCTTATGATACAGTATGGCGAGAAGGCCTCCTTCTGAAATTTGTGAGCATCATTCCGTGTCTCAAACTCACAAACCTAATTAACAACATGCTGTGCAATAGACTTTTCCAGGTTTACTCTGGCAATGATAGAAGCAAGTTCTTCAAATTAAATGACGGATTACCCCAAGGATCTGTCCTAGCTCCTCTCCTTTTCAGCTTGTACATATACGACCTGCAAGAAACTTCTTCAAGGAAATTCATATATGCTGATGACATCTGTTTGGTAACCCAGAACTCCAATTTCACCGATGCTGAAAATACACTAACTGCTGACTTGGAAGTCTTGGACACATATTTCAAGAAATGGTGCCTACGCCTAAATTATCAGAAAACTGTTGTATCCGCATTTCACTTACGCAATAGGTTCTCTAATTACAAACCAGAAGTCAAATTCAGAGGACAAATTTTGCAGTTCTGCAGCATGCCTAAGTACCTTGGGATAACACTTGATAGGTCCTTGACCTTCAAACAACATCTCACGAACGTGGCCGCAAAGGTGAAGACCCGTAATAGCATCATTCAGAAGCTTGTTGGTACCTCCTGGGGTTCCAGCGCTCAAACTTTACGATCAACTGCTCTGGCACTGTCATACTCCGTTGCTGAATACTGCTGTCCATCTTGGCTAAACAGTGTCCACTCCAAGAAGATAGATGTGCAACTTAAACAGACAATGCGACTGATTACGGGCTGTATACGTAGCACACCCTGGGTAGATTATAGGCTAGGAAATAACCCACCCACCAAGGGAAGATGATTAAGAAAAGGAAATGGGTTTCGGACTGAAGAAAAAGGATAGAAAAATAGGAGGAGAGCCCCACAAAATTAATAAGCTTCACTTTAAACACACTTAAAGGCGATTGCCACAGAAACTTAACCTCCTGATATCTAAAATAGGTACGAGCTTGGTCGAGGCCAACGGGAACCGCAGCTGGGACTTGGGCGATTTGCAAGAGAGAGGCTTTAGTAGGTTTCCTCCCAAGCATGTATAAAAGTATTATGTGGAAGGGTAATGGTCCGGCAAGACCGAGAGCAAACGATTTATTGTATGTCTTCTCAAAGAAATTAGTTTTTTCGAAACGATTCGAAGAATGCCAATAGTTAATCAAGCTTGGTATTTTCAATTTTTTGAAGTTATAGAATTCCTGAAAAGAGCGACCAAGTGCTTCAAGTAAGGGGAGTGACGAAAAAATTATAACTTGGAAAGTGATTTTGGTAAGTGACCCAATGGTTGCATTTGGAAATGGCTAAGCTCTTACTCAGCGAAAGGCCGGCTAAAAGCTTAGACAAAAAAGAAACACTTATCTTTTGGGAAATTGACCATAAGTTCTCGGAGAGGATCTCCACAAGCAGGTAGCTGGCGTAGCGAGCTTTACTTGCCTTACTGGCCAATTAGAATTAGCTATTAAAGCTAAGAGAAGCTTTGACAAGATTACCACTAAGAGTTTTTGCTCAAATGCAACGAGTGGTGAAATCCCTATCAATAGATTTAAGGGCATCGAGTAGGGAGAGCCAAGGAGTACAGGACCTTGCTTAACCGTTGTATGGGAAAAGTGAGAATCCAAAAACAAATATTTAATTTATTTAACAATTCAAAGAAGCGTAACTTTAACAAATAAATATGTTCTATGTAGTTAACAATTTGGGGTCGCAGACCTCCAACAACGTTCAGAAATTGCTCCAGGCAAATGATAATTTTTAAGGTTTTTAAACCTTGTATTAAAATCTTGGAAAGATTTAATAAAATAGGCAAAATGGAATAATTAAAGTTTTAACACTTACAGGAGTACAAGCAGTGTACTATAAGAAACCTCTGAAAGAACATTCTAACGAGAATAACAACTTCGAAGATAACAAAGTAGGAAACTTAAAGAATAAAAAGGAAGTTCCTACAACTTCTTATATTTAAACAGAATTACTTTATGAGAATTATACAAAGAGAGCAGGTCACTTACTGTGAACCTGAAAAGTTAATCAGAAGGAAGGTTCTAGACCTCCTATACTTTAAATAAGACTCGCAGGTTAAATGAGGCAGTTTTCATTTAGCGAGACCAAAAAAAAAACTCACTCAAGAGTTGAGAGAATTGTTTTCCCTGCTTTTGAAGGGAGAAACAATGTAAGTTTGAAACGTGTGCTAGACACGTAATTATACAGAGATACTTAATGATAAACCAACAAAAATGGAAGGGCACTTCTTGGAATGACACCTTATTGGAACAGACCTAGATTAAAAGTTTATTGCAGATTGTTAGTAAGAGGTTTAGGAAAGAGAAATGGGAATTAAGGAAAATGTTCATGGCCTTATTTGAATATAAGCGGACGATCGCGACGCGGTAGAAAAGTTGAGCAAGCACTGGTTTTCACTATAGTTCATTGAAACATATGAAAAGTTCACTGTGTAGACACAAAGTTTATGGAAAAGAAAGTTATTGCAATGATGAAAATAACTGGTTTCACTAGATAAGTGAGAGTCTATTTCTTGAAAAAGTTGTAAATTACAATTAAATGCTCTATAGAAAATTCCCGCGGTGGACGAAACTTCACTATGTAGTAATTTAGAAGTAAGATAATTCAATTTTAAACAGAATTCTCACAAGTACGTGAGAAGTACATGACGGCAGGACTTGTAGATTGAGTACGGAATCTAGAAGGTTCCAGAACAATCTTAGCAGTAAAATGGGGCTAATGTAAATCCAGCGGAGGAACTAGCTTGTTGAATTATAGACAGCGGGTAATTAGATAATATCCCACGTAGTGAGAGGATTTCTCATTAGAATAGCTTAATAAAAGCTCTTTATGGTAAAGTCGGCTTATACAAGCGAAAGCTCAACATGGCAAATCCCACGAAGAATGATTATTGCCCCAAAATAAATACTTTCACACTGTCTATAAAAGTATCATTAAAAACACGTGGAAGTTAAAACCATGAAGATGAGGTTAAAACTTGAAGAAGGTACTTATCTTTGTTGCATGTCGAAGTGAAGTTCCTCACTGATGCTTAGAGTTCCCACATGGCGTGGAATTTAAAAAATGCCTCGTTAGGTCAGGAGGCTAGCTCTGGTTGAGCCTTAACTGATTGCTTCAACTGCCGACTAAGAAGTGAGACTTGCTCAACGAAGCACGGAAGGTCCTAGGAAGGGGAGAGAGTGGGGGTAGGAAACAAAAGGTATACATATCAGCATAACCAACTTATCAAAAATAAATTTTCTTCTTGATGGATGGTCTTCTAAGAATTGATAGTAGGCGATATTAGCGCAGCATGGTGAGTGAAACAGTAGACGTAGTCCTCTTGCTCAAGGAGAAAATAGCTGGAGATAATAACAAGATCCGGTGGCCAGATGGATATGTAAGTCCTCTTGCACGATGAGGAATTGAGTAGCTTCAGAGGTTCGCTACTAGATGACGCTAGGTGGGTCACAGAAGTTATATATCTGAAACATACTTATGAAGACATAAGAGATTTGCCCAACAAGGAGAAAACAGAAGATCACTGTTGGTGTTTGGCAAAGAGGAAGGAAGAAATGAACATGCAAGGAGCAGTAGACATTATATCTCAGGTACCGTGTATTCAAAGAATACACCATACTGGGAGGGCAGACACCAACAGCGAACAAAAAAAAACAAGTACACATTTAAAGGTAATGGAGAGATCAAAGACAGAGGTCTTGTGATTGAACCATTAATAGTTAAGACTCTGACTACCCTGACTCTCCTATCCCCTCCAGGGTAACACTCGGTCACTTTTCCAAAAGGCCAGACTAGGGGGGGGGGGTGAAACATCCCTAACTAAGACCAAGTCCCCCACCTTAATGTCGGGACTGGAAAGAAACCACTTCTGTCTCCGTTGTAAGGAAATTAAATATTCCAATTTCCACCTCTTCCAAAAAGAATTACGGAGGGCTTCAAGTTTACACCAAGTGATAGGTATATTAGAATCCCTGAAAGAATTAGGAAGGGGAGGATGGGCAGAGAGAGAAGTGCGTGTAAGACAGTGACCAGGTGTGAGTGGAAGGAGGTCATCAGGGTCATTAGAAAGCGGAGTTAAAAGGTGAGAATTAACGACACTTTCAATCACGAAATAACTAGAAGCTGAGGGAAATAAAGCACTAGTAAAGATTGCGATACGATGAGAAAGAAGAATTGGCAAGTTTAAACAAAGCGTATAGAAACAAGTACATCTATTCAGGACAAGAATATACCAAATAAACAAAGAAACTATGCGAGTAGAAAGCAAGAACGCCATAGGTAACAAACGAGTAGCCATAAACAATGACCTCAAGTTATAATGAGTATCAAAGGGGTTACTCAGAAAAATACTTAAGTCAGCGAGAAACGTGACATGACAAGTATGAATACAAAAACACATCGAATGTGACGACGAGAAAAAACCAGTTTGTTCATCAATGAACATTAAGATTCCAAAATATGTAAGCAAATTGCAATACATGAGCGCGTGAGAAATACGCAACGAAGTTTTGAAGCAAGAATCGAAACAATTGTAAGATACGAGCGTGAGTAAGTGAGAGACGTAAACAAGCACGGCCTTGACACACATAGTACAACGAGATAAGACATATAAATAGCTGAAAGAGTCCTTAACTAGAACAAGTTTATTTTTGGAAGTAGGTGAACGGCTTCCGAGTTTACGGTAGCGGCTCGCCAGACAATGGTTGGCAATCAGCCAAAGCTGAGATAAGAGGAACTTGCTTTGACCTTTGGCAATCGCACAGGAAATAAACAACAACTTGGCGTTCCTCAGACTGGTATACAAACAAGTTTGAAAAACAAGCAGTTCAAAGTACACACACACTAGTTGAATCAGCTGTAACTTAAAGCAGATATTCAGTTTGGACGGCATGCAGTCAATCGTAATTTGGACGTGAACAAACAATTTAAAGCTATATGAAATAAAGTAAGAAATCAATTTCGCATAATTGAGAGGATCACGGAATCCGACAATTTTCGACAGGAAAAAGCTTAATTCTTCCGAGCAAAGAAGACAAGCTGGGACATTGAGAAGAAGGTTATGCATAAGAATAGTTATTCTAGATGCTATAGAATTCAGATTTTCAAACGGTTTCATGAGCGACTTCCAATTGTGAGGAAGGAGGGAGGAGCCGACCGTGGCCATCCTTTTGAATACCGAAAGAAGTGAGACATAGCGTACAGCGAAGTGATGGAGACTGATAGCCATGGTTTTACACAAGGGGAAGATAGTTTTCGAGGAAGAGTTTAAGCAATTAACTGCTATAAAAAATGACATAAGAAGGTCGACGAAGTAACACAAAGCAAGGCGAACTTGAATTGCCATTTTGTGAGGGGAAGAAAGAAAAACCATTTAAACAACTTACAGAGGTAGCGCAGTTGTTCACGATAAGACATCGTTTCGACAAGTGTTTTTCAAAAATATTGAGATCTGAAACATGAGCGTTCTCTTTTTCAGAAATGAGATTTATGTCAGCTGTGACGAAATGACATTGCGCTTTGGTTTGAAGACTGGGTTGTTGGATTTCACCAGTAATAACCCAACCAAAATCGGTGTCTCTAGCGACCACGGTTGAAGATAACTTGCGTGTTTGTTTGCGAATGCAATTCCAAAAAACATTGGCACTGAAAAGTACATCAATGGGACCTTGAGCATTGAACTGAGGATCGGCTAACCTTAAGTGCGAAGGAATCTTTAATCCGGAGGTATTAATAGAGTGACTTGGAGTGTCCTTGCCAATACTGGTAAGAATGAGACAGTTTAAATTAAGATTGGTGTTTCTTTGGCAAACATCTCTGATTTTCAATTTTGAAGACTGCAAGACTTGAGTTTTCAAATTGTCAATGCCGGTCACATTGATAGAAGTAGGCGATGACGAAATACCTAGTTTTTTAATCAACGATTGCGAAACAAAGTTGTGCGTTGAAGCGGAATCGAGAAGACCACGGGTTCGAAACCAATTTCCAAATTTATCTTGGATTTCAAATTGTACAGTGGTCAACAGGGTTTGCGCACTATGAAAAGTTTCGGCGTTGGAAATACAGGAAGAAGCATTAGTTTGTTCGGAGCTGCTCTGCATGGAGCTTGAAGAGGCGGGTGCTAATGACCTCGATTTATCGTGAACGTGCAATAAAGAATGATGCGGTTTTTTACAATGGAAACAGAGATTTGATGACGTACAGTTCGAAGAAGAATGCTTAGGTGACAAGCAATTGAAACAATGTTTGCTATTCAAGACAAACTTCCTTCGATCTTCGACAGACAATTCTTTAAAGGATTTGCAAGAATACAATGTGTGAAGCTTTTTACAGAGCGTGCATTTTAACGATTTGTTAAGCGGCCTGATATCTTCTCTTGCATGATTGAAAGAAGAACGGGTTTGCTTGTTCTCGACAGATAGGGGCTGATGTCCCTTTGAAAAAGCAAGGTTTTTCTCAAAAATGTGAGACTGATGATTCGTTTCGACCTTTTCGCACTGAAATGCGAGTGCTGTAAGAACTTGACATCGGCTGTTAAGAAACGAGATTAAGTGTTCGAAGGAAAATTCTTCCTTGCGAGCGAGTTCAATTTCCCAAGCCTTTAAAGTTGAAAAATCGAATCTTGATGTAGCCAGATGAATGAGTATGGTGTCCCATGTTTGGACAGGTTGCTTTAGTTGGTACAATGCTCTGACATTCAACTGTATAGAATCTAAGAGGTCTCTTAAAGAGGTGACGTCATTAGGTTTGACGGCTGGTAGGTTGAAGAGACAACGTATGTGACGAGCTACACTTAAACGTAAATTGCCATATCTCTCTTTAAGGAGATTAAAGGCGATGTGGTAGTTGTCTGCGCTTAAAGGCAGTGACTCCACTAAGGCTAAGGCCTCACATTCCAAAGAAGTACGGAGGAAATAAAATTTATGTATGTCAGGGATCTCAGAATTTTCATGAATTAGGGAGCAGTAAAGTTCATAAAAAGAATACCATTCACCTTCCTTGCCTGAGAAGTGCGGTAGGCTTATCTTGGGAAGTAACGGTTTCGGTTTGTTCTCGTGAACTGAAGCGGGTGCGAACTGGGCCGGATTGATGACCTTAGTGTCCGGTTCTGAGATATTGCGGATCAGTTGGTGGGCCTTTGCAATCCCTTCAAAGTACAAGGGTTCGACCTCGTCCCGATCCGATTGAAGGTCTGGGCAAGCGGATTCAATCTCGGTTTGAATTTGGTCATAATAATCATATGACCGTTCGTACAACTTAAGGCGTTGTGTTAAGATATCTAAATCACACTCGGCGGGATCTAATTTGTTGATAAAATTTCTGAATCTAGTGAGTTGCCCTTTATAGGAAGAACGTCTAGCAATGAGAGTTTCATCTTTTTCAGCAGGAGCCATGACAAAAAGAATAAATTGAAATACAACTCACGAAACTGTAGAACCTTGGAGATGCTGTCAGGTTTGCAGCAGAGAATGGGTCGAAAGAACGGGACCCACCAAAGAAGACAGGAGTGGTCTCGTTCCCTTTCACAGACTTTGCACGATGGAATTATAGCTGAAAAATTCAAAGTAAATATTAATAATTTGCAGAATATTGCCAAATAGAAAAACTGAAAAAAGGACTCTTCCGGGTTTCGGCACCAATCTTTGGGTAGATTATAGGCTAGGAAATAACCCACCCACCAAGGGAAGATGATTAAGAAAAGGAAATGGGTTTCGGACTGAAGAAAAAGGATAGAAAAATAGGAGGAGAGCCCCACAAAATTAATAAGCTTCACTTTAAACACACTTAAAGGCGATTGCCACAGAAACTTAACCTCCTGATATCTAAAATAGGTACGAGCTTGGTCGAGGCCAACGGGAACCGCAGCTGGGACTTGGGCGATTTGCAAGAGAGAGGCTTTAGTAGGTTTCCTCCCAAGCATGTATAAAAGTATTATGTGGAAGGGTAATGGTCCGGCAAGACCGAGAGCAAACGATTTATTGTATGTCTTCTCAAAGAAATTAGTTTTTTCGAAACGATTCGAAGAATGCCAATAGTTAATCAAGCTTGGTATTTTCAATTTTTTGAAGTTATAGAATTCCTGAAAAGAGCGACCAAGTGCTTCAAGTAAGGGGAGTGACGAAAAAATTATAACTTGGAAAGTGATTTTGGTAAGTGACCCAATGGTTGCATTTGGAAATGGCTAAGCTCTTACTCAGCGAAAGGCCGGCTAAAAGCTTAGACAAAAAAGAAACACTTATCTTTTGGGAAATTGACCATAAGTTCTCGGAGAGGATCTCCACAAGCAGGTAGCTGGCGTAGCGAGCTTTACTTGCCTTACTGGCCAATTAGAATTAGCTATTAAAGCTAAGAGAAGCTTTGACAAGATTACCACTAAGAGTTTTTGCTCAAATGCAACGAGTGGTGAAATCCCTATCAATAGATTTAAGGGCATCGAGTAGGGAGAGCCAAGGAGTACAGGACCTTGCTTAACCGTTGTATGGGAAAAGTGAGAATCCAAAAACAAATATTTAATTTATTTAACAATTCAAAGAAGCGTAACTTTAACAAATAAATATGTTCTATGTAGTTAACAATTTGGGGTCGCAGACCTCCAACAACGTTCAGAAATTGCTCCAGGCAAATGACAATTTTTAAGGTTTTTAAACCTTGTATTAAAATCTTGGAAAGATTTAATAAAATAGGCAAAATGGAATAATTAAAGTTTTAACACTTACAGGAGTACAAGCAGTGTACTATAAGAAACCTCTGAAAGAACATTCTAACGAGAATAACAACTTCGAAGATAACAAAGTAGGAAACTTAAAGAATAAAAAGGAAGTTCCTACAACTTCTTATATTTAAACAGAATTACTTTATGAGAATTATACAAAGAGAGCAGGTCACTTACTGTGAACCTGAAAAGTTAATCAGAAGGAAGGTTCTAGACCTCCTATACTTTAAATAAGACTCGCAGGTTAAATGAGGCAGTTTTCATTTAGCGAGACCAAAAAAAAACTCACTCAAGAGTTGAGAGAATTGTTTTCCCTGCTTTTGAAGGGAGAAACAATGTAAGTTTGAAACGTGTGCTAGACACGTAATTATACAGAGATACTTAATGATAAACCAACAAAAATGGAAGGGCACTTCTTGGAATGACACCTTATTGGAACAGACCTAGATTAAAAGTTTATTGCAGATTGTTAGTAAGAGGTTTAGGAAAGAGAAATGGGAATTAAGGAAAATGTTCATGGCCTTATTTGAATATAAGCGGACGATCGCGACGCGGTAGAAAAGTTGAGCAAGCACTGGTTTTCACTATAGTTCATTGAAACATATGAAAAGTTCACTGTGTAGACACAAAGTTTATGGAAAAGAAAGTTATTGCAATGATGAAAATAACTGGTTTCACTAGATAAGTGAGAGTCTATTTCTTGAAAAAGTTGTAAATTACAATTAAATGCGCTATAGAAAATTCCCGCGGTGGACGAAACTTCACTATGTAGTAATTTAGAAGTAAGATAATTCAATTTTAAACAGAATTCTCACAAGTACGTGAGAAGTACATGACGGCAGGACTTGTAGATTGAGTACGGAATCTAGAAGGTTCCAGAACAATCTTAGCAGTAAAATGGGGCTAATGTAAATCCAGCGGAGGAACTAGCTTGTTGAATTATAGACAGCGGGTAATTAGATAATATCCCACGTAGTGAGAGGATTTCTCATTAGAATAGCTTAATAAAAGCTCTTTATGGTAAAGTCGGCTTATACAAGCGAAAGCTCAACATGGCAAATCCCACGAAGAATGATTATTGCCCCAAAATAAATACTTTCACACTGTCTATAAAAGTATCATTAAAAACACGTGGAAGTTAAAACCATGAAGATGAGGTTAAAACTTGAAGAAGGTACTTATCTTTGTTGCATGTCGAAGTGAAGTTCCTCACTGATGCTTAGAGTTCCCACATGGCGTGGAATTTAAAAAATGCCTCGTTAGGTCAGGAGGCTAGCTCTGGTTGAGCCTTAACTGATTGCTTCAACAGCCGACTAAGAAGTGAGACTTGCTCAACGAAGCACGGAAGGTCCTAGGAAGGGGAGAGAGTGGGGGTAGGAAACAAAAGGTATACATATCAGCATAACCAACTTATCAAAAATAAATTTTCTTCTTGATGGATGGTCTTCTAAGAATTGATAGTAGGCGATATTAGCGCAGCATGGTGAGTGAAACAGTAGACGTAGTCCTCTTGCTCAAGGAGAAAATAGCTGGAGATAATAACAAGATCCGGTGGCCAGATGGATATGTAAGTCCTCTTGCACGATGAGGAATTGAGTAGCTTCAGAGGTTCGCTACTAGATGACGCTAGGTGGGTCACAGAAGTTATATATCTGAAACATACTTATGAAGACATAAGAGATTTGCCCAACAAGGAGAAAACAGAAGATCACTGTTGGTGTTTGGCAAAGAGGAAGGAAGAAATGAACATGCAAGGAGCAGTAGACATTATATCTCAGGTACCGTGTATTCAAAGAATACACCATACTGGGAGGGCAGACACCAACAGCGAACAAAAAAAAACAAGTACACATTTAAAGGTAATGGAGAGATCAAAGACAGAGGTCTTGTGATTGAACCATTAATAGTTAAGACTCTGACTACCCTGACTCTCCTATCCCCTCCAGGGTAACACTCGGTCACTTTTCCAAAAGGCCAGACTAGGGGGGGGGGGTGAAACATCCCTAACTAAGACCAAGTCCCCCACCTTAATGTCGGGACTGGAAAGAAACCACTTCTGTCTCCGTTGTAAGGAAATTAAATATTCCAATTTCCACCTCTTCCAAAAAGAATTACGGAGGGCTTCAAGTTTACACCAAGTGATAGGTATATTAGAATCCCTGAAAGAATTAGGAAGGGGAGGATGGGCAGAGAGAGAAGTGCGTGTAAGACAGTGACCAGGTGTGAGTGGAAGGAGGTCATCAGGGTCATTAGAAAGCGGAGTTAAAAGGTGAGAATTAACGACACTTTCAATCACGAAATAACTAGAAGCTGAGGGAAATAAAGCACTAGTAAAGATTGCGATACGATGAGAAAGAAGAATTGGCAAGTTTAAACAAAGCGTATAGAAACAAGTACATCTATTCAGGACAAGAATATACCAAATAAACAAAGAAACTATGCGAGTAGAAAGCAAGAACGCCATAGGTAACAAACGAGTAGCCATAAACAATGACCTCAAGTTATAATGAGTATCAAAGGGGTTACTCAGAAAAATACTTAAGTCAGCGAGAAACGTGACATGACAAGTATGAATACAAAAACACATCGAATGTGACGACGAGAAAAAACCAGTTTGTTCATCAATGAACATTAAGATTCCAAAATATGTAAGCAAATTGCAATACATGAGCGCGTGAGAAATACGCAACGAAGTTTTGAAGCAAGAATCGAAACAATTGTAAGATACGAGCGTGAGTAAGTGAGAGACGTAAACAAGCACGGCCTTGACACACATAGTACAACGAGATAAGACATATAAATAGCTGAAAGAGTCCTTAACTAGAACAAGTTTATTTTTGGAAGTAGGTGAACGGCTTCCGAGTTTACGGTAGCGGCTCGCCAGACAATGGTTGGCAATCAGCCAAAGCTGAGATAAGAGGAACTTGCTTTGACCTTTGGCAATCGCACAGGAAATAAACAACAACTTGGCGTTCCTCAGACTGGTATACAAACAAGTTTGAAAAACAAGCAGTTCAAAGTACACACACACTAGTTGAATCAGCTGTAACTTAAAGCAGATATTCAGTTTGGACGGCATGCAGTCAATCGTAATTTGGACGTGAACAAACAATTTAAAGCTATATGAAATAAAGTAAGAAATCAATTTCGCATAATTGAGAGGATCACGGAATCCGACAATTTTCGACAGGAAAAAGCTTAATTCTTCCGAGCAAAGAAGACAAGCTGGGACATTGAGAAGAAGGTTATGCATAAGAATAGTTATTCTAGATGCTATAGAATTCAGATTTTCAAACGGTTTCATGAGCGACTTCCAATTGTGAGGAAGGAGGGAGGAGCCGACCGTGGCCATCCTTTTGAATACCGAAAGAAGTGAGACATAGCGTACAGCGAAGTGATGGAGACTGATAGCCATGGTTTTACACAAGGGGAAGATAGTTTTCGAGGAAGAGTTTAAGCAATTAACTGCTATAAAAAATGACATAAGAAGGTCGACGAAGTAACACAAAGCAAGGCGAACTTGAATTGCCATTTTGTGAGGGGAAGAAAGAAAAACCATTTAAACAACTTACAGAGGTAGCGCAGTTGTTCACGATAAGACATCGTTTCGACAAGTGTTTTTCAAAAATATTGAGATCTGAAACATGAGCGTTCTCTTTTTCAGAAATGAGATTTATGTCAGCTGTGACGAAATGACATTGCGCTTTGGTTTGAAGACTGGGTTGTTGGATTTCACCAGTAATAACCCAACCAAAATCGGTGTCTCTAGCGACCACGGTTGAAGATAACTTGCGTGTTTGTTTGCGAATGCAATTCCAAAAAACATTGGCACTGAAAAGTACATCAATGGGACCTTGAGCATTGAACTGAGGATCGGCTAACCTTAAGTGCGAAGGAATCTTTAATCCGGAGGTATTAATAGAGTGACTTGGAGTGTCCTTGCCAATACTGGTAAGAATGAGACAGTTTAAATTAAGATTGGTGTTTCTTTGGCAAACATCTCTGATTTTCAATTTTGAAGACTGCAAGACTTGAGTTTTCAAATTGTCAATGCCGGTCACATTGATAGAAGTAGGCGATGACGAAATACCTAGTTTTTTAATCAACGATTGCGAAACAAAGTTGTGCGTTGAAGCGGAATCGAGAAGACCACGGGTTCGAAACCAATTTCCAAATTTATCTTGGATTTCAAATTGTACAGTGGTCAACAGGGTTTGCGCACTATGAAAAGTTTCGGCGTTGGAAATACAGGAAGAAGCATTAGTTTGTTCGGAGCTGCTCTGCATGGAGCTTGAAGAGGCGGGTGCTAATGACCTCGATTTATCGTGAACGTGCAATAAAGAATGATGCGGTTTTTTACAATGGAAACAGAGATTTGATGACGTACAGTTCGAAGAAGAATGCTTAGGTGACAAGCAATTGAAACAATGTTTGCTATTCAAGACAAACTTCCTTCGATCTTCGACAGACAATTCTTTAAAGGATTTGCAAGAATACAATGTGTGAAGCTTTTTACAGAGCGTGCATTTTAACGATTTGTTAAGCGGCCTGATATCTTCTCTTGCATGATTGAAAGAAGAACGGGTTTGCTTGTTCTCGACAGATAGGGGCTGATGTCCCTTTGAAAAAGCAAGGTTTTTCTCAAAAATGTGAGACTGATGATTCGTTTCGACCTTTTCGCACTGAAATGCGAGTGCTGTAAGAACTTGACATCGGCTGTTAAGAAACGAGATTAAGTGTTCGAAGGAAAATTCTTCCTTGCGAGCGAGTTCAATTTCCCAAGCCTTTAAAGTTGAAAAATCGAATCTTGATGTAGCCAGATGAATGAGTATGGTGTCCCATGTTTGGACAGGTTGCTTTAGTTGGTACAATGCTCTGACATTCAACTGTATAGAATCTAAGAGGTCTCTTAAAGAGGTGACGTCATTGGGTTTGACGGCTGGTAGGTTGAAGAGACAACGTATGTGACGAGCTACACTTAAACGTAAATTGCCATATCTCTCTTTAAGGAGATTAAAGGCGATGTGGTAGTTGTCTGCGCTTAAAGGCAGTGACTCCACTAAGGCTAAGGCCTCACATTCCAAAGAAGTACGGAGGAAATAAAATTTATGTATGTCAGGGATCTCAGAATTTTCATGAATTAGGGAGCAGTAAAGTTCATAAAAAGAATACCATTCACCTTCCTTGCCTGAGAAGTGCGGTAGGCTTATCTTGGGAAGTAACGGTTTCGGTTTGTTCTCGTGAACTGAAGCGGGTGCGAACTGGGCCGGATTGATGACCTTAGTGTCCGGTTCTGAGATATTGCGGATCAGTTGGTGGGCCTTTGCAATCCCTTCAAAGTACAAGGGTTCGACCTCGTCCCGATCCGATTGAAGGTCTGGGCAAGCGGATTCAATCTCGGTTTGAATTTGGTCATAATAATCATATGACCGTTCGTACAACTTAAGGCGTTGTGTTAAGATATCTAAATCACACTCGGCGGGATCTAATTTGTTGATAAAATTTCTGAATCTAGTGAGTTGCCCTTTATAGGAAGAACGTCTAGCAATGAGAGTTTCATGTTTTTCAGCAGGAGCCATGACAAAAAGAATAAATTGAAATACAACTCACGAAACTGTAGAACCTTGGAGATGCTGTCAGGTTTGCAGCAGAGAATGGGTCGAAAGAACGGGACCCACCAAAGAAGACAGGAGTGGTCTCGTTCCCTTTCACAGACTTTGCACGATGGAATTATAGCTGAAAAATTCAAAGTAAATATTAATAATTTGCAGAATATTGCCAAATAGAAAAACTGAAAAAAGGACTCTTCCGGGTTTCGGCACCAATCTTTGGGTAGATTATAGGCTAGGAAATAACCCACCCACCAAGGGAAGATGATTAAGAAAAGAAAATGGGTTTCGGACTGAAGAAAAAGGATAGAAAAATAGGAGGAGAGCCCCACAAAATTAATAAGCTTCACTTTAAACACACTTAAAGGCGATTGCCACAGAAACTTAACCTCCTGATATCTAAAATAGGTACGAGCTTGGTCGAGGCCAACGGGAACCGCAGCTGGGACTTGGGCGATTTGCAAGAGAGAGGCTTTAGTAGGTTTCCTCCCAAGCATGTATAAAAGTATTATGTGGAAGGGTAATGGTCCGGCAAGACCGAGAGCAAACGATTTATTGTATGTCTTCTCAAAGAAATTAGTTTTTTCGAAACGATTCGAAGAATGCCAATAGTTAATCAAGCTTGGTATTTTCAATTTTTTGAAGTTATAGAATTCCTGAAAAGAGCGACCAAGTGCTTCAAGTAAGGGGAGTGACGAAAAAATTATAACTTGGAAAGTGATTTTGGTAAGTGACCCAATGGTTGCATTTGGAAATGGCTAAGCTCTTACTCAGCGAAAGGCCGGCTAAAAGCTTAGACAAAAAAGAAACACTTATCTTTTGGGAAATTGACCATAAGTTCTCGGAGAGGATCTCCACAAGCAGGTAGCTGGCGTAGCGAGCTTTACTTGCCTTACTGGCCAATTAGAATTAGCTATTAAAGCTAAGAGAAGCTTTGACAAGATTACCACTAAGAGTTTTTGCTCAAATGCAACGAGTGGTGAAATCCCTATCAATAGATTTAAGGGCATCGAGTAGGGAGAGCCAAGGAGTACAGGACCTTGCTTAACCGTTGTATGGGAAAAGTGAGAATCCAAAAACAAATATTTAATTTATTTAACAATTCAAAGAAGCGTAACTTTAACAAATAAATATGTTCTATGTAGTTAACAATTTGGGGTCGCAGACCTCCAACAACGTTCAGAAATTGCTCCAGGCAAATGACAATTTTTAAGGTTTTTAAACCTTGTATTAAAATCTTGGAAAGATTTAATAAAATAGGCAAAATGGAATAATTAAAGTTTTAACACTTACAGGAGTACAAGCAGTGTACTATAAGAAACCTCTGAAAGAACATTCTAACGAGAATAACAACTTCGAAGATAACAAAGTAGGAAACTTAAAGAATAAAAAGGAAGTTCCTACAACTTCTTATATTTAAACAGAATTACTTTATGAGAATTATACAAAGAGAGCAGGTCACTTACTGTGAACCTGAAAAGTTAATCAGAAGGAAGGTTCTAGACCTCCTATACTTTAAATAAGACTCGCAGGTTAAATGAGGCAGTTTTCATTTAGCGAGACCAAAAAAAACTCACTCAAGAGTTGAGAGAATTGTTTTCCCTGCTTTTGAAGGGAGAAACAATGTAAGTTTGAAACGTGTGCTAGACACGTAATTATACAGAGATACTTAATGATAAACCAACAAAAATGGAAGGGCACTTCTTGGAATGACACCTTATTGGAACAGACCTAGATTAAAAGTTTATTGCAGATTGTTAGTAAGAGGTTTAGGAAAGAGAAATGGGAATTAAGGAAAATGTTCATGGCCTTATTTGAATATAAGCGGACGATCGCGACGCGGTAGAAAAGTTGAGCAAGCACTGGTTTTCACTATAGTTCATTGAAACATATGAAAAGTTCACTGTGTAGACACAAAGTTTATGGAAAAGAAAGTTATTGCAATGATGAAAATAACTGGTTTCACTAGATAAGTGAGAGTCTATTTCTTGAAAAAGTTGTAAATTACAATTAAATGCGCTATAGAAAATTCCCGCGGTGGACGAAACTTCACTATGTAGTAATTTAGAAGTAAGATAATTCAATTTTAAACAGAATTCTCACAAGTACGTGAGAAGTACATGACGGCAGGACTTGTAGATTGAGTACGGAATCTAGAAGGTTCCAGAACAATCTTAGCAGTAAAATGGGGCTAATGTAAATCCAGCGGAGGAACTAGCTTGTTGAATTATAGACAGCGGGTAATTAGATAATATCCCACGTAGTGAGAGGATTTCTCATTAGAATAGCTTAATAAAAGCTCTTTATGGTAAAGTCGGCTTATACAAGCGAAAGCTCAACATGGCAAATCCCACGAAGAATGATTATTGCCCCAAAATAAATACTTTCACACTGTCTATAAAAGTATCATTAAAAACACGTGGAAGTTAAAACCATGAAGATGAGGTTAAAACTTGAAGAAGGTACTTATCTTTGTTGCATGTCGAAGTGAAGTTCCTCACTGATGCTTAGAGTTCCCACATGGCGTGGAATTTAAAAAATGCCTCGTTAGGTCAGGAGGCTAGCTCTGGTTGAGCCTTAACTGATTGCTTCAACAGCCGACTAAGAAGTGAGACTTGCTCAACGAAGCACGGAAGGTCCTAGGAAGGGGAGAGAGTGGGGGTAGGAAACAAAAGGTATACATATCAGCATAACCAACTTATCAAAAATAAATTTTCTTCTTGATGGATGGTCTTCTAAGAATTGATAGTAGGCGATATTAGCGCAGCATGGTGAGTGAAACAGTAGACGTAGTCCTCTTGCTCAAGGAGAAAATAGCTGGAGATAATAACAAGATCCGGTGGCCAGATGGATATGTAAGTCCTCTTGCACGATGAGGAATTGAGTAGCTTCAGAGGTTCGCTACTAGATGACGCTAGGTGGGTCACAGAAGTTATATATCTGAAACATACTTATGAAGACATAAGAGATTTGCCCAACAAGGAGAAAACAGAAGATCACTGTTGGTGTTTGGCAAAGAGGAAGGAAGAAATGAACATGCAAGGAGCAGTAGACATTATATCTCAGGTACCGTGTATTCAAAGAATACACCATACTGGGAGGGCAGACACCAACAGCGAACAAAAAAAAACAAGTACACATTTAAAGGTAATGGAGAGATCAAAGACAGAGGTCTTGTGATTGAACCATTAATAGTTAAGACTCTGACTACCCTGACTCTCCTATCCCCTCCAGGGTAACACTCGGTCACTTTTCCAAAAGGCCAGACTAGGGGGGGGTGAAACATCCCTAACTAAGACCAAGTCCCCCACCTTAATGTCGGGACTGGAAAGAAACCACTTCTGTCTCCGTTGTAAGGAAATTAAATATTCCAATTTCCACCTCTTCCAAAAAGAATTACGGAGGGCTTCAAGTTTACACCAAGTGATAGGTATATTAGAATCCCTGAAAGAATTAGGAAGGGGAGGATGGGCAGAGAGAGAAGTGCGTGTAAGACAGTGACCAGGTGTGAGTGGAAGGAGGTCATCAGGGTCATTAGAAAGCGGAGTTAAAAGGTGAGAATTAACGACACTTTCAATCACGAAATAACTAGAAGCTGAGGGAAATAAAGCACTAGTAAAGATTGCGATACGATGAGAAAGAAGAATTGGCAAGTTTAAACAAAGCGTATAGAAACAAGTACATCTATTCAGGACAAGAATATACCAAATAAACAAAGAAACTATGCGAGTAGAAAGCAAGAACGCCATAGGTAACAAACTAGTAGCCATAAACAATGACCTCAAGTTATAATGAGTATCAAAGGGGTTACTCAGAAAAATACTTAAGTCAGCGAGAAACGTGACATGACAAGTATGAATACAAAAACACATCGAATGTGACGACGAGAAAAAACCAGTTTGTTCATCAATGAACATTAAGATTCCAAAATATGTAAGCAAATTGCAATACATGAGCGCGTGAGAAATACGCAACGAAGTTTTGAAGCAAGAATCGAAACAATTGTAAGATACGAGCGTGAGTAAGTGAGAGACGTAAACAAGCACGGCCTTGACACACATAGTACAACGAGATAAGACATATAAATAGCTGAAAGAGTCCTTAACTAGAACAAGTTTATTTTTGGAAGTAGGTGAACGGCTTCCGAGTTTACGGTAGCGGCTCGCCAGACAATGGTTGGCAATCAGCCAAAGCTGAGATAAGAGGAACTTGCTTTGACCTTTGGCAATCGCACAGGAAATAAACAACAACTTGGCGTTCCTCAGACTGGTATACAAACAAGTTTGAAAAACAAGCAGTTCAAAGTACACACACACTAGTTGAATCAGCTGTAACTTAAAGCAGATATTCAGTTTGGACGGCATGCAGTCAATCGTAATTTGGACGTGAACAAACAATTTAAAGCTATATGAAATAAAGTAAGAAATCAATTTCGCATAATTGAGAGGATCACGGAATCCGACAATTTTCGACAGGAAAAAGCTTAATTCTTCCGAGCAAAGAAGACAAGCTGGGACATTGAGAAGAAGGTTATGCATAAGAATAGTTATTCTAGATGCTATAGAATTCAGATTTTCAAACGGTTTCATGAGCGACTTCCAATTGTGAGGAAGGAGGGAGGAGCCGACCGTGGCCATCCTTTTGAATACCGAAAGAAGTGAGACATAGCGTACAGCGAAGTGATGGAGACTGATAGCCATGGTTTTACACAAGGGGAAGATAGTTTTCGAGGAAGAGTTTAAGCAATTAACTGCTATAAAAAATGACATAAGAAGGTCGACGAAGTAACACAAAGCAAGGCGAACTTGAATTGCCATTTTGTGAGGGGAAGAAAGAAAAAATATTTAAACAACTTACAGAGGTAGCGCAGTTGTTCACGATAAGACATCGTTTCGACAAGTGTTTTTCAAAAATATTGAGATCTGAAACATGAGCGTTCTCTTTTTCAGAAATGAGATTTATGTCAGCTGTGACGAAATGACATTGCGCTTTGGTTTGAAGACTGGGTTGTTGGATTTCACCAGTAATAACCCAACCAAAATCGGTGTCTCTAGCGACCACGGTTGAAGATAACTTGCGTGTTTGTTTACGAATGCAATTCCAAAAAACATTGGCACTGAAAAGTACATCAATGGGACCTTGAGCATTGAACTGAGGATCGGCTAACCTTAAGTGCGAAGGAATCTTTAATCCGGAGGTATTAATAGAGTGACTTGGAGTGTCCTTGCCAATACTGGTAAGAATGAGACAGTTTAAATTAAGATTGGTGTTTCTTTGGCAAACGTCTCTGATTTTCAATTTTGAAGACTGCAAGACTTGAGTTTTCAAATTGTCAATGCCGGTCACATTGATAGAAGTAGGCGATGACGAAATACCTAGTTTTTTAATCAACGATTGCGAAACAAAGTTGTGCGTTGAAGCGGAATCGAGAAGACCACGGGTTCGAAACCAATTTCCAAATTTATCTTGGATTTCAAATTGTACAGTGGTCAACAGGGTTTGCGCACTATGAAAAGTTTCGGCGTTGGAAATACAGGAAGAAGCATTAGTTTGTTCGGAGCTGCTCTGCATGGAGCTTGAAGAGGCGGGTGCTAATGACCTCGATTTATCGTGAACGTGCAATAAAGAATGATGCGGTTTTTTACAATGGAAACAGAGATTTGATGACGTACAGTTCGAAGAAGAATGCTTAGGTGACAAGCAATTGAAACAATGTTTGCTATTCAAGACAAACTTCCTTCGATCTTCGACAGACAATTCTTTAAAGGATTTGCAAGAATACAATGTGTGAAGCTTTTTACAGAGCGTGCATTTTAACGATTTGTTAAGCGGCCTGATATCTTCTCTTGCATGATTGAAAGAAGAACGGGTTTGCTTGTTCTCGACAGATAGGGGCTGATGTCCCTTTGAAAAAGCAAGGTTTTTCTCAAAAATGTGAGACTGATGATTCGTTTCGACCTTTTCGCACTGAAATGCGAGTGCTGTAAGAACTTGACATCGGCTGTTAAGAAACGAGATTAAGTGTTCGAAGGAAAATTCTTCCTTGCGAGCGAGTTCAATTTCCCAAGCCTTTAAAGTTGAAAAATCGAATCTTGATGTAGCCAGATGAATGAGTATGGTGTCCCATGTTTGGACAGGTTGCTTTAGTTGGTACAATGCTCTGACATTCAACTGTATAGAATCTAAGAGGTCTCTTAAAGAGGTGACGTCATTAGGTTTGACGGCTGGTAGGTTGAAGAGACAACGTATGTGACGAGCTACACTTAAACGTAAATTGCCATATCTCTCTTTAAGGAGATTAAAGGCGATGTGGTAGTTGTCTGCGCTTAAAGGCAGTGACTCCACTAAGGCTAAGGCCTCACATTCCAAAGAAGTACGGAGGAAATAAAATTTATGTATGTCAGGGATCTCAGAATTTTCATGAATTAGGGAGCAGTAAAGTTCATAAAAAGAATACCATTCACCTTCCTTGCCTGAGAAGTGCGGTAGGCTTATCTTGGGAAGTAACGGTTTCGGTTTGTTCTCGTGAACTGAAGCGGGTGCGAACTGGGCCGGATTGATGACCTTAGTGTCCGGTTCTGAGATATTGCGGATCAGTTGGTGGGCCTTTGCAATCCCTTCAAAGTACAAGGGTTCGACCTCGTCCCGATCCGATTGAAGGTCTGGGCAAGCGGATTCAATCTCGGTTTGAATTTGGTCATAATAATCATATGACCGTTCGTACAACTTAAGGCGTTGTGTTAAGATATCTAAATCACACTCGGCGGGATCTAATTTGTTGATAAAATTTCTGAATCTAGTGAGTTGCCCTTTATAGGAAGAACGTCTAGCAATGAGAGTTTCATCTTTTTCAGCAGGAGCCATGACAAAAAGAATAAATTGAAATACAACTCACGAAACTGTAGAACCTTGGAGATGCTGTCAGGTTTGCAGCAGAGAATGGGTCGAAAGAACGGGACCCACCAAAGAAGACAGGAGTGGTCTCGTTCCCTTTCACAGACTTTGCACGATGGAATTATAGCTGAAAAATTCAAAGTAAATATTAATAATTTGCAGAATATTGCCAAATAGAAAAACTGAAAAAAGGACTCTTCCGGGTTTCGGCACCAATCTTTGGGTAGATTATAGGCTAGGAAATAACCCACCCACCAAGGGAAGATGATTAAGAAAAGGAAATGGGTTTCGGACTGAAGAAAAAGGATAGAAAAATAGGAGGAGAGCCCCACAAAATTAATAAGCTTCACTTTAAACACACTTAAAGGCGATTGCCACAGAAACTTAACCTCCTGATATCTAAAATAGGTACGAGCTTGGTCGAGGCCAACGGGAACCGCAGCTGGGACTTGGGCGATTTGCAAGAGAGAGGCTTTAGTAGGTTTCCTCCCAAGCATGTATAAAAGTATTATGTGGAAGGGTAATGGTCCGGCAAGACCGAGAGCAAACGATTTATTGTATGTCTTCTCAAAGAAATTAGTTTTTTCGAAACGATTCGAAGAATGCCAATAGTTAATCAAGCTTGGTATTTTCAATTTTTTGAAGTTATAGAATTCCTGAAAAGAGCGACCAAGTGCTTCAAGTAAGGGGAGTGACGAAAAAATTATAACTTGGAAAGTGATTTTGGTAAGTGACCCAATGGTTGCATTTGGAAATGGCTAAGCTCTTACTCAGCGAAAGGCCGGCTAAAAGCTTAGACAAAAAAGAAACACTTATCTTTTGGGAAATTGACCATAAGTTCTCGGAGAGGATCTCCACAAGCAGGTAGCTGGCGTAGCGAGCTTTACTTGCCTTACTGGCCAATTAGAATTAGCTATTAAAGCTAAGAGAAGCTTTGACAAGATTACCACTAAGAGTTTTTGCTCAAATGCAACGAGTGGTGAAATCCCTATCAATAGATTTAAGGGCATCGAGTAGGGAGAGCCAAGGAGTACAGGACCTTGCTTAACCGTTGTATGGGAAAAGTGAGAATCCAAAAACAAATATTTAATTTATTTAACAATTCAAAGAAGCGTAACTTTAACAAATAAATATGTTCTATGTAGTTAACAATTTGGGGTCGCAGACCTCCAACAACGTTCAGAAATTGCTCCAGGCAAATGACAATTTTTAAGGTTTTTAAACCTTGTATTAAAATCTTGGAAAGATTTAATAAAATAGGCAAAATGGAATAATTAAAGTTTTAACACTTACAGGAGTACAAGCAGTGTACTATAAGAAACCTCTGAAAGAACATTCTAACGAGAATAACAACTTCGAAGATAACAAAGTAGGAAACTTAAAGAATAAAAAGGAAGTTCCTACAACTTCTTATATTTAAACAGAATTACTTTATGAGAATTATACAAAGAGAGCAGGTCACTTACTGTGAACCTGAAAAGTTAATCAGAAGGAAGGTTCTAGACCTCCTATACTTTAAATAAGACTCGCAGGTTAAATGAGGCAGTTTTCATTTAGCGAGACCAAAAAAAAACTCACTCAAGAGTTGAGAGAATTGTTTTCCCTGCTTTTGAAGGGAGAAACAATGTAAGTTTGAAACGTGTGCTAGACACGTAATTATACAGAGATACTTAATGATAAACCAACAAAAATGGAAGGGCACTTCTTGGAATGACACCTTATTGGAACAGACCTAGATTAAAAGTTTATTGCAGATTGTTAGTAAGAGGTTTAGGAAAGAGAAATGGGAATTAAGGAAAATGTTCATGGCCTTATTTGAATATAAGCGGACGATCGCGACGCGGTAGAAAAGTTGAGCAAGCACTGGTTTTCACTATAGTTCATTGAAACATATGAAAAGTTCACTGTGTAGACACAAAGTTTATGGAAAAGAAAGTTATTGCAATGATGAAAATAACTGGTTTCACTAGATAAGTGAGAGTCTATTTCTTGAAAAAGTTGTAAATTACAATTAAATGCGCTATAGAAAATTCCCGCGGTGGACGAAACTTCACTATGTAGTAATTTAGAAGTAAGATAATTCAATTTTAAACAGAATTCTCACAAGTACGTGAGAAGTACATGACGGCAGGACTTGTAGATTGAGTACGGAATCTAGAAGGTTCCAGAACAATCTTAGCAGTAAAATGGGGCTAATGTAAATCCAGCGGAGGAACTAGCTTGTTGAATTATAGACAGCGGGTAATTAGATAATATCCCACGTAGTGAGAGGATTTCTCATTAGAATAGCTTAATAAAAGCTCTTTATGGTAAAGTCGGCTTATACAAGCGAAAGCTCAACATGGCAAATCCCACGAAGAATGATTATTGCCCCAAAATAAATACTTTCACACTGTCTATAAAAGTATCATTAAAAACACGTGGAAGTTAAAACCATGAAGATGAGGTTAAAACTTGAAGAAGGTACTTATCTTTGTTGCATGTCGAAGTGAAGTTCCTCACTGATGCTTAGAGTTCCCACATGGCGTGGAATTTAAAAAATGCCTCGTTAGGTCAGGAGGCTAGCTCTGGTTGAGCCTTAACTGATTGCTTCAACTGCCGACTAAGAAGTGAGACTTGCTCAACGAAGCACGGAAGGTCCTAGGAAGGGGAGAGAGTGGGGGTAGGAAACAAAAGGTATACATATCAGCATAACCAACTTATCAAAAATAAATTTTCTTCTTGATGGATGGTCTTCTAAGAATTGATAGTAGGCGATATTAGCGCAGCATGGTGAGTGAAACAGTAGACGTAGTCCTCTTGCTCAAGGAGAAAATAGCTGGAGATAATAACAAGATCCGGTGGCCAGATGGATATGTAAGTCCTCTTGCACGATGAGGAATTGAGTAGCTTCAGAGGTTCGCTACTAGATGACGCTAGGTGGGTCACAGAAGTTATATATCTGAAACATACTTATGAAGACATAAGAGATTTGCCCAACAAGGAGAAAACAGAAGATCAC
Source organism: Meconema thalassinum (assembly GCA_946902985.2). Taxonomy (NCBI): domain Eukaryota; kingdom Metazoa; phylum Arthropoda; class Insecta; order Orthoptera; family Tettigoniidae; genus Meconema; species Meconema thalassinum. The sequence goes on along the minus strand of OX336394.1, from coordinate 460,309,415 downwards.
TGTTGGTGTTTGGCAAAGAGGAAGGAAGAAATGAACATGCAAGGAGCAGTAGACATTATATCTCAGGTACCGTGTATTCAAAGAATACACCATACTGGGAGGGCAGACACCAACAGCGAATTAAAAAAAACAAGTACACATTTAAAGGTAATGGAGAGATCAAAGACAGAGGTCTTGTGATTGAACCATTAATAGTTAAGACTCTGACTACCCTGACTCTCCTATCCCCTCCAGGGTAACACTCGGTCACTTTTCCAAAAGGCCAGACTAGGGGGGGGGGTGAAACATCCCTAACTAAGACCAAGTCCCCCACCTTAATGTCGGGACTGGAAAGAAACCACTTCTGTCTCCGTTGTAAGGAAATTAAATATTCCAATTTCCACCTCTTCCAAAAAGAATTACGGAGGGCTTCAAGTTTACACCAAGTGATAGGTATATTAGAATCCCTGAAAGAATTAGGAAGGGGAGGATGGGCAGAGAGAGAAGTGCGTGTAAGACAGTGACCAGGTGTGAGTGGAAGGAGGTCATCAGGGTCATTAGAAAGCGGAGTTAAAAGGTGAGAATTAACGACACTTTCAATCACGAAATAACTAGAAGCTGAGGGAAATAAAGCACTAGTAAAGATTGCGATACGATGAGAAAGAAGAATTGGCAAGTTTAAACAAAGCGTATAGAAACAAGTACATCTATTCAGGACAAGAATATACCAAATAAACAAAGAAACTATGCGAGTAGAAAGCAAGAACGCCATAGGTAACAAACGAGTAGCCATAAACAATGACCTCAAGTTATAATGAGTATCAAAGGGGTTACTCAGAAAAATACTTAAGTCAGCGAGAAACGTGACATGACAAGTATGAATACAAAAACACATCGAATGTGACGACGAGAAAAAACCAGTTTGTTCATCAATGAACATTAAGATTCCAAAATATGTAAGCAAATTGCAATACATGAGCGCGTGAGAAATACGCAACGAAGTTTTGAAGCAAGAATCGAAACAATTGTAAGATACGAGCGTGAGTAAGTGAGAGACGTAAACAAGCACGGCCTTGACACACATAGTACAACGAGATAAGACATATAAATAGCTGAAAGAGTCCTTAACTAGAACAAGTTTATTTTTGGAAGTAGGTGAACGGCTTCCGAGTTTACGGTAGCGGCTCGCCAGACAATGGTTGGCAATCAGCCAAAGCTGAGATAAGAGGAACTTGCTTTGACCTTTGGCAATCGCACAGGAAATAAACAACAACTTGGCGTTCCTCAGACTGGTATACAAACAAGTTTGAAAAACAAGCAGTTCAAAGTACACACACACTAGTTGAATCAGCTGTAACTTAAAGCAGATATTCAGTTTGGACGGCATGCAGTCAATCGTAACTTGGACGTGAACAAACAATTTAAGCTATATGAAATAAAGTAAGAAATCAATTTCGCATAATTGAGAGGATCACGGAATCCGACAATTTTCGACAGGAAAAAGCTTAATTCTTCCGAGCAAAGAAGACAAGCTGGGACATTGAGAAGAAGGTTATGCATAAGAATAGTTATTCTAGATGCTATAGAATTCAGATTTTCAAACGGTTTCATGAGCGACTTCCAATTGTGAGGAAGGAGGGAGGAGCCGACCGTGGCCATCCTTTTGAATACCGAAAGAAGTGAGACATAGCGTACAGCGAAGTGATGGAGACTGATAGCCATGGTTTTACACAAGGGGAAGATAGTTTTCGAGGAAGAGTTTAAGCAATTAACTGCTATAAAAAATGACATAAGAAGGTCGACGAAGTAACACAAAGCAAGGCGAACTTGAATTGCCATTTTGTGAGGGGAAGAAAGAAAAACCATTTAAACAACTTACAGAGGTAGCGCAGTTGTTCACGATAAGACATCGTTTCGACAAGTGTTTTTCAAAAATATTGAGATCTGAAACATGAGCGTTCTCTTTTTCAGAAATGAGATTTATGTCAGCTGTGACGAAATGACATTGCGCTTTGGTTTGAAGACTGGGTTGTTGGATTTCACCAGTAATAACCCAACCAAAATCGGTGTCTCTAGCGACCACGGTTGAAGATAACTTGCGTGTTTGTTTGCGAATGCAATTCCAAAAAACATTGGCACTGAAAAGTACATCAATGGGACCTTGAGCATTGAACTGAGGATCGGCTAACCTTAAGTGCGAAGGAATCTTTAATCCGGAGGTATTAATAGAGTGACTTGGAGTGTCCTTGCCAATACTGGTAAGAATGAGACAGTTTAAATTAAGATTGGTGTTTCTTTGGCAAACGTCTCTGATTTTCAATTTTGAAGACTGCAAGACTTGAGTTTTCAAATTGTCAATGCCGGTCACATTGATAGAAGTAGGCGATGACGAAATACCTAGTTTTTTAATCAACGATTGCGAAACAAAGTTGTGCGTTGAAGCGGAATCGAGAAGACCACGGGTTCGAAACCAATTTCCAAATTTATCTTGGATTTCAAATTGTACAGTGGTCAACAGGGTTTGCGCACTATGAAAAGTTTCGGCGTTGGAAATACAGGAAGAAGCATTAGTTTGTTCGGAGCTGCTCTGCATGGAGCTTGAAGAGGCGGGTGCTAATGACCTCGATTTATCGTGAACGTGCAATAAAGAATGATGCGGTTTTTTACAATGGAAACAGAGATTTGATGACGTACAGTTCGAAGAAGAATGCTTAGGTGACAAGCAATTGAAACAATGTTTGCTATTCAAGACAAACTTCCTTCGATCTTCGACAGACAATTCTTTAAAGGATTTGCAAGAATACAATGTGTGAAGCTTTTTACAGAGCGTGCATTTTAACGATTTGTTAAGCGGCCTGATATCTTCTCTTGCATGATTGAAAGAAGAACGGGTTTGCTTGTTCTCGACAGATAGGGGCTGATGTCCCTTTGAAAAAGCAAGGTTTTTCTCAAAAATGTGAGACTGATGATTCGTTTCGACCTTTTCGCACTGAAATGCGAGTGCTGTAAGAACTTGACATCGGCTGTTAAGAAACGAGATTAAGTGTTCGAAGGAAAATTCTTCCTTGCGAGCGAGTTCAATTTCCCAAGCCTTTAAAGTTGAAAAATCGAATCTTGATGTAGCCAGATGAATGAGTATGGTGTCCCATGTTTGGACAGGTTGCTTTAGTTGGTACAATGCTCTGACATTCAACTGTATAGAATCTAAGAGGTCTCTTAAAGAGGTGACGTCATTAGGTTTGACGGCTGGTAGGTTGAAGAGACAACGTATGTGACGAGCTACACTTAAACGTAAATTGCCATATCTCTCTTTAAGGAGATTAAAGGCGATGTGGTAGTTGTCTGCGCTTAAAGGCAGTGACTCCACTAAGGCTAAGGCCTCACATTCCAAAGAAGTACGGAGGAAATAAAATTTATGTATGTCAGGGATCTCAGAATTTTCATGAATTAGGGAGCAGTAAAGTTCATAAAAAGAATACCATTCACCTTCCTTGCCTGAGAAGTGCGGTAGGCTTATCTTGGGAAGTAACGGTTTCGGTTTGTTCTCGTGAACTGAAGCGGGTGCGAACTGGGCCGGATTGATGACCTTAGTGTCCGGTTCTGAGATATTGCGGATCAGTTGGTGGGCCTTTGCAATCCCTTCAAAGTACAAGGGTTCGACCTCGTCCCGATCCGATTGAAGGTCTGGGCAAGCGGATTCAATCTCGGTTTGAATTTGGTCATAATAATCATATGACCGTTCGTACAACTTAAGGCGTTGTGTTAAGATATCTAAATCACACTCGGCGGGATCTAATTTGTTGATAAAATTTCTGAATCTAGTGAGTTGCCCTTTATAGGAAGAACGTCTAGCAATGAGAGTTTCATCTTTTTCAGCAGGAGCCATGACAAAAAGAATAAATTGAAATACAACTCACGAAACTGTAGAACCTTGGAGATGCTGTCAGGTTTGCAGCAGAGAATGGGTCGAAAGAACGGGACCCACCAAAGAAGACAGGAGTGGTCTCGTTCCCTTTCACAGACTTTGCACGATGGAATTATAGCTGAAAAATTCAAAGTAAATATTAATAATTTGCAGAATATTGCCAAATAGAAAAACTGAAAAAAGGACTCTTCCGGGTTTCGGCACCAATCTTTGGGTAGATTATAGGCTAGGAAATAACCCACCCACCAAGGGAAGATGATTAAGAAAAGGAAATGGGTTTCGGACTGAAGAAAAAGGATAGAAAAATAGGAGGAGAGCCCCACAAAATTAATAAGCTTCACTTTAAACACACTTAAAGGCGATTGCCACAGAAACTTAACCTCCTGATATCTAAAATAGGTACGAGCTTGGTCGAGGCCAACGGGAACCGCAGCTGGGACTTGGGCGATTTGCAAGAGAGAGGCTTTAGTAGGTTTCCTCCCAAGCATGTATAAAAGTATTATGTGGAAGGGTAATGGTCCGGCAAGACCGAGAGCAAACGATTTATTGTATGTCTTCTCAAAGAAATTAGTTTTTTCGAAACGATTCGAAGAATGCCAATAGTTAATCAAGCTTGGTATTTTCAATTTTTTGAAGTTATAGAATTCCTGAAAAGAGCGACCAAGTGCTTCAAGTAAGGGGAGTGACGAAAAAATTATAACTTGGAAAGTGATTTTGGTAAGTGACCCAATGGTTGCATTTGGAAATGGCTAAGCTCTTACTCAGCGAAAGGCCGGCTAAAAGCTTAGACAAAAAAGAAACACTTATCTTTTGGGAAATTGACCATAAGTTCTCGGAGAGGATCTCCACAAGCAGGTAGCTGGCGTAGCGAGCTTTACTTGCCTTACTGGCCAATTAGAATTAGCTATTAAAGCTAAGAGAAGCTTTGACAAGATTACCACTAAGAGTTTTTGCTCAAATGCAACGAGTGGTGAAATCCCTATCAATAGATTTAAGGGCATCGAGTAGGAAGAGCCAAGGAGTACAGGACCTTGCTTAACCGTTGTATGGGAAAAGTGAGAATCCAAAAACAAATATTTAATTTATTTAACAATTCAAAGAAGCGTAACTTTAACAAATAAATATGTTCTATGTAGTTAACAATTTGGGGTCGCAGACCTCCAACAACGTTCAGAAATTGCTCCAGGCAAATGACAATTTTTAAGGTTTTTAAACCTTGTATTAAAATCTTGGAAAGATTTAATAAAATAGGCAAAATGGAATAATTAAAGTTTTAACACTTACAGGAGTACAAGCAGTGTACTATAAGAAACCTCTGAAAGAACATTCTAACGAGAATAACAACTTCGAAGATAACAAAGTAGGAAACTTAAAGAATAAAAAGGAAGTTCCTACAACTTCTTATATTTAAACAGAATTACTTTATGAGAATTATACAAAGAGAGCAGGTCACTTACTGTGAACCTGAAAAGTTAATCAGAAGGAAGGTTCTAGACCTCCTATACTTTAAATAAGACTCGCAGGTTAAATGAGGCAGTTTTCATTTAGCGAGACCAAAAAAAACTCAATCAAGAGTTGAGAGAATTGTTTTCCCTGCTTTTGAAGGGAGAAACAATGTAAGTTTGAAACGTGTGCTAGACACGTAATTATACAGAGATACTTAATGATAAACCAACAAAAATGGAAGGGCACTTCTTGGGATGACACCTTATTGGAACAGACCTAGATTAAAAGTTTATTGCAGATTGTTAGTAAGAGGTTTAGGAAAGAGAAATGGGAATTAAGGAAAATGTTCATGGCCTTATTTGAATATAAGCGGACGATCGCGACGCGGTAGAAAAGTTGAGCAAGCACTGGTTTTCACTATAGTTCATTGAAACATATGAAAAGTTCACTGTGTAGACACAAAGTTTATGGAAAAGAAAGTTATTGCAATGATGAAAATAACTGGTTTCACTAGATAAGTGAGAGTCTATTTCTTGAAAAAGTTGTAAATTACAATTAAATGCGCTATAGAAAATTCCCGCGGTGGACGAAACTTCACTATGTAGTAATTTAGAAGTAAGATAATTCAATTTTAAACAGAATTCTCACAAGTACGTGGGAAGTACATGACGGCAGGACTTGTAGATTGAGTACGGAATCTAGAAGGTTCCAGAACAATCTTAGCAGTAAAATGGGGCTAATGTAAATCCAGCGGAGGAACTAGCTTGTTGAATTATAGACAGCGGGTAATTAGATAATATCCCACGTAGTGAGAGGATTTCTCATTAGAATAGCTTAATAAAAGCTCTTTATGGTAAAGTCGGCTTATACAAGCGAAAGCTCAACATGGCAAATCCCACGAAGAATGATTATTGCCCCAAAATAAATACTTTCACACTGTCTATAAAAGTATCATTAAAAACACGTGGAAGTTAAAACCATGAAGATGAGGTTAAAACTTGAAGAAGGTACTTATCTTTGTTGCATGTCGAAGTGAAGTTCCTCACTGATGCTTAGAGTTCCCACATGGCGTGGAATTTAAAAAATGCCTCGTTAGGTCAGGAGGCTAGCTCTGGTTGAGCCTTAACTGATTGCTTCAACTGCCGACTAAGAAGTGAGACTTGCTCAACGAAGCACGGAAGGTCCTAGGAAGGGGAGAGAGTGGGGGTAGGAAACAAAAGGTATACATATCAGCATAACCAACTTATCAAAAATAAATTTTCTTCTTGATGGATGGTCTTCTAAGAATTGATAGTAGGCGATATTAGCGCAGCATGGTGAGTGAAACAGTAGACGTAGTCCTCTTGCTCAAGGAGAAAATAGCTGGAGATAATAACAAGATCCGGTGGCCAGATGGATATGTAAGTCCTCTTGCACGATGAGGAATTGAGTAGCTTCAGAGGTTCGCTACTAGATGACGCTAGGTGGGTCACAGAAGTTATATATCTGAAACATACTTATGAAGACATAAGAGATTTGCCCAACAAGGAGAAAACAGAAGATCACTGTTGGTGTTTGGCAAAGAGGAAGGAAGAAATGAACATGCAAGGAGCAGTAGACATTATATCTCAGGTACCGTGTATTCAAAGAATACACCACACCCACTATATGGTTACCTGTTCTAAGTAACATCCAACCTCCAGCTCTTCGAAGATCAGAGGCTCTCCTGAAGATCTGGAAAACCATTCAGAAGAACCCCCAGCTACCCATACATACTGATGTAGCAAAAGCAGGCAATCAACGGTTGAAGTCAAGAAAACCACCTTGGCGCTCTGCAGTACTCCTTGAAGACTCTTTATTTAACATCTCAGAAGCATGGAAAACTATGTGGGAAGAATCATCAGTATTCAATGCACATCTGATTGAAAGCCCTTCCAACCGGGTAGATGGTTTCAAACTCCCCAGACGCCAATGGAGAATTATTAACCGGATCCGTACAGGACAAGGCAAATGTGGATTCCTGCTTCACAAATGGGGTTGGGTTACTTCTGCTAACTGCGATTGTGGAGCTACCTTGCAAACCATCGGACATATTGTTGGTGAATGTCCGCAACGAGCGTTCCAAGGATCAGTAGGTGACATTCATCATGCATCTTCTGAGGCACTTCAGTGGATTGATGGCCTGGACATAGAAGTTTAAACCAAGAACTTGTGTTTATGACTTTGTATATAACTGTATATATAACTTGATATGTAGTGTATGAACTTTTATTTTAACTCTGTATCATCATACGATAAATAAGTGCACACATGAAAACTATTTAGAATATTACCAATACATTGCACCCAGGGATTACCCACAATACTCAGGGAGAAATCTTAGGAATGTCACAAGATGGTCCCATGATCAATATAACCATGACAGACAAACTCACGCCCTACCCATTGACCATGTTGATCCACGACGCCACGAGCAATCCTAACTCACCACTAAACCCAAATGGCGACCCATTATAGCCAACTGGGCACCCAAATCGCGGATGCATACCCAGATCATTCCTCAGTAATAGCTACGAATACCAGGGGTATTTCCTTTTCTTCCACACGCGGTAACACATCCAGTAAAAACTGATAGCGGCATTTATTATCACCCCTATAGACATATAATCGAAGTTACGTAATATACAAACCCTGTTCACACCTTAAGCTTGATACCGCCACAATGGCTGCACCGGAGCAAGCCAGGGTATTCACCCGGCAATATGCGGAGATATGGCAACGCCTCCGCCACCTCCAGGCACAATTTATTACATTCGAGTTGCTAACACACTCACCTACCCAAATGGAAGCGACCAATACACAGAACATACCTAAAGCAATTCAAACACCCAATTCCCGTAATGCCCACTCCTATTAGGAAGGAGACGGCCGTGGCCATGCCACATCCCAAGCTTAACATGGGAAACGAGACACATGTAGACACAATCACGGGACCACGTCATAACATGTCAATCCCAAAGCTTCCATTAGGCCCTAGGACATTAGCGCCCATATCGGCTAGCAATAGTCCTAAGGTACGCCGAAAAGCCATACTAGTTCATCGCATAGTTCCAGTCACAATCCCCAAAATAGAGGATAGAATCCATAAACCTAAGATTACCCTTCTCCAAACGCCTCGCACGGAGAGAGCATCCCTTGAGTGGATACCAGGGGCGAAAGCCGCTTTGGCAAGCTATTATTTGAGATAGCTCAGCAATAAAATAAATTCCCAAATAAAGAGCACATTATTTCTAAACAATTAAAGGTACACTTTCCTATAGTGTCAGACAAAAAGACTAAATAATAGCCTAACGAATGGCATAAATTGCTTTTCTAGCCCATTTTTCTTTACCACACAGCATTTAGGTGTAGGTAAAAGATAAGAGATGTCGAGGTACATTCCATTCGCAGCAGTCCCACATAGGCTAGATATAATTTTACCAGCCCCCACAGCCATAAGAAATAAGAGCATTTCACCACCATTCATAGGGAAATAAATAACATATTTCCCCCCAAATGATTTGAACCCAGGGATAGATAAAATATAACAAGCGCCCTATGCGCTAGGACATTTAATAGCTATGATAATAATTAGCAATATCTGGTAATCTCCAATACTGCATGACAATGGATTAATTATAAGATGCATGTTTAGCGTAAGAGGTATAATAAAATATACCAGGTTATATTACATGTGTACTATATTATGTTAAATTGATGAATTTTGCTAACACAAACTAGCTGCAAATAGCACATGGCTAGACACATATTCAATACTACTTAGGCCCTACATTTTCCCATAGGTCCCCATAGCTCAAATACGCCTTGGCAAGGGCGCCAAATAGAATGTGGCATATAGTCACCACACTCAGAGGCAGGAGTCACCACCAAGTATTAGTTGGTCATACAACATAACTCGACTTTCAGCCTAAAAATCCCCATAGGACATAATGACAGAGTAAGGTTGATAATAATTATACATTTATAATATGATAGGTGCACGAAAATTTTCATAGACAATACATGGTAGATAGAATATTACACATGTCGTCTACAGCGTGCAGCAAGCAAGGTCATGACTCTGCCGTAGCAGGTGGAAGTAACAAGACACGGAGCGCGCGGTCAGCGGAACACGCTCAGTCCATAGCAACAAGGATTTACGCAAAGTCACGTAAAAAAGGCCACACTCACACATGGCCGTGTGAAGCATGGGGTCATTTACCCATATGTGGGCCATATGGCAGACAATAGCAGGATTTCATCATTATAGGGAAATGCCTAGACACTTTATATAAATAACAATTAATAATAGCGCACATTTTTTATAAAACTACTCGTATTTAAATTCACATACATACATAATCGCAAAACTTAAGTGAGCGAGCAAAGATCTCATTACCTATCGTAAGGAAATGTAAAATAACGGACCCTTGTCCTATAAACATACAATATCAGAACACAGTTCGATTACCATAATATAAAACTTCATTATTTACACATAGGCTACATCCCGATAGATATTATAAATAACAGCGACTCCATAAATTTCCAATAACGATATAGGAGAGAACAACTCCATAGATAATGAACACCTACAAGAGATTAACACACATTTTTTTCCTGAACAATTTAGAAAGTGCACGGATTCCAACAGTTACCCCATATTAAGGAGGGATAACAGGCCGATACAATATAGGGCCACAGAATAGACTAACAAAATAACACATAGGACCTAATATACTATATAACGATACATTGATACGATTTCTCTAACAAACGCCCTTACCACCGTATTAGCGAAAATACATACAGTACAATAACACAGGTTAGCCGCAATGCATAAACACGATAAACACAGATTGGCGGCATTTATGGGAGCAAACGTAATACTTCTACACTCGTGCAGATGGACGACATGTCCCACACGGTTAAATGTAGACACACAATAACACAGGTTAGCGAATTCCACTACAAAGGCAGAGTAACACTTGCAACAGTATATAGCAAGCATTGATATCATTACGCTCAGTATTGCGACAGTACACAGGTAGATTATTAATACCACAATCAATAGGAAGGGACACAATAACACAGGTTGTTAGAATATCACAGCGAACACCATATACAGTTCCGATAAACACACAAGTAGGAAACACGGGGAAAGGAGTTGACAAATACTTACGCGTAGTACAAGTAATCCAATACACTATAATCCACAAGAGGTTTTTAATCATAAATGTTAATTTGCCTCACACAGACTTCTTGCTAAGGCAGTCTCCACACACACACTGAATCATGATCTGCAGATAAGGCGGCTGCATGCGTATACAGATTAACGACACCGGAGACGATAGTAGACCGCGACTCACGTGGTGAACACAGCGCTTCCGGCGTTAACACAGAATATGTTCCACATTTTTTTACCCACATAGGGGATCTTTTTAACTAGCTCTGCTTTCTAGATTAAAGTGGATTTGACCACCAAATAACGTCATATAAGACAGACATAATGAACAGTTTTCATACAAAGCACAGTATTCTCACTTAGCCAACGATTAGGGAAATCATTTGAAGTACGATTACAAATAACAATCATCACATTAAATAGCCTACGACAGATCGGACGACTAGTTAATCTAGGCGATTGGGGTATTCCTCTAACGGTCTAAATAGTTTCTCATCTATCATCCAAACACCAAGTACAAACTGTTCGTAATTGTCTACTTAATGACGAAACGATAGTCATCATCTTAACAAAATTAACTCAGAATTTCCATAACAGCCACGAGGCTCATTAAGGACCACAAATCCTTGCAGAGATCCCCTCTAGTTTGCATATACACAATAGAGCAACAGGTAACAGTACAATCGTCGATTGGCCAAAATAATTTCCATAATTTCCTTTTGAGGCAACGTGGTACGACATGGCACATACAGATGTATGTCCATTAGTAACACAATAACGCCATGGCCCATAGATGTCCTACAGTAGGCCTTAGGCGTTCCATAAGTCAAAAGCAGGTGTATGCCTAACTTCCTAGGTCAAAACACTGAAGGATAGATATCAGCCATGAGTGTGCAGATGTAAATATATTCGGCAATACATACGTTACATGATCCATAGCTATTCTACGTTATCTCACGGCGTACTTTTAAGTCCAGAGCAGGTGTTTGCCTACCCTCCGGGGATAACGATAAGGAATAAGTATCGAGCATAAACATATTCATGCCGAATTGTATAGATAATATTTAGTAAAGGCCCGAGGATTATCGTTAACATATAACAAGTAAATATACACTTGATTACACAAACAAGAATTTACAGAATACGGAATACACTATCCTTAGACAAATACATCCGGTCAGGAAGATATAATGCGTAATTTTCACTGCTATATAGCAGAACACCCAATAAAGGTAACCCATTATATTCCCCCACGAACAATCTACCATGCAGAACGCAATATTAGCTGTGCATACACATATTGCTACACCCCGCCATATTTTTTCATTTTCAAGGAGTGGAGAGTGCAAACCACTGATACACTTTCCTACACAATTTTACATAGAATTGTTACAGCCATAGGAATGCGACATAGGCTTCCAAACATGTAAAAAACACAATCTAGAATACTACATATATTTTCCTGGAGTAGAAAGTGAAAACCACTGACACACTTTTCTCCATATTATTATAGAGAATTTTTATACCCATAGGTGCGACATATGATTACGAACATACAAAATACACTCCAGCATACCACGTGTATACTAGATAGTAAACACATTACTAATATACATAGCACTTATCACATCTCGGCACGATATAATGACAAAATAGTCCCATTAGGATTTAGCCAAAGGAGGACATATATAGATTCCCAGAATACAGATGCATAGCTAATGACCTTTGCCCAGGGTGTACAACACGCCAGCTATACAGTCCAAACCGTGGGTAAACAATACATTAAATGCGTAACACGTGCGCTTGACAGTTCCTTCGCGGAGCGATAACAAAGCCTAAATGGTACCAACCCACTCTTGTCGCGCGCATCCAATCAGAGTACGGACATGATAAACACGACCTGCTCCAGGAGGACAGCTAATTACAGGCTACAGGTCACGCCTCACACTGACGACAGGTGATATCTCACATACACAAGCGTTATCTACGAACACGCCTCCCACGAGATAGATCACTTGCAAACGGCCATAATGGATTTAAGTCGCATAAAGCGCGCCAAATTTAAACGGCACTAGATGACAGACAGGTATTTATTACAATATAATTCAAACAATAGGGTAACTAAATGATTTTATTTTAGTTTACCCCTATCATCCCTCAACCCTTTACACCGGGATAACATATTTAACGGCCAGAAACTAATATTCTCGGGGATATTTACACCGCGCCGCGCTTTACAATAAATACGCCACATTTTATATCCTAGCGAACTTTTGATACATTTTTGCCCTCAGATACAATTTTATCTAAACACGCCAGCAAATATAGAACAATATGAACATATATCCGTCACCAAATAGGTAGATAAATCCACTTTCCCATTAGGAGGTTTTAATTTATTTTATTTTGGAATACGGCGATATTATTTAAAACATTATCTTTCAGAGTTAGACCGACGGAGTTGTTCCAGGTGACAGCATGTCCATATAACCACCATACATTGTCCCTCTTTTGAAACCCATAATTAAAAATCCACACTTAGGGATATTTATGGACATAGTTTAATAGATAGATGGCATTTATATATACCATTATTCCAGTTCAGAGGATGGCAATAAATACTTACGTACCCCCCCCCCCCCCCATTTTCATAGGGTGGTTAGCGTGTTATATTTTTTGCAGCGATCAAGTCCATCAGAGGAGGGAATTACGACACATATAATGCGCTGCAGTATAGCCTGGTTTAAGATACCTATACATAGGATCTCTAATAAAAATCCATAGACAATATCAGTAGATGTAATCTATAGCCGATGGCTCTAGATAATATATCTAGACAGCACACCTAGATACAATTTATACACGGCATCTCTAGGCAGTAAATCTAGACGGAGTTTATAGCAAATATCTATCAGCAATAGCACTAGATAGTATACCTAGATAATACCACTAGACAATACCTCTAGTTAAGGAACTCTACTATATATAATAATAATAGATGACCAGTTTTTTTAAGATAGACTTTATAGACTATAAGTCTAATAAATATCATACGAGAGTAAGAAGCAGTCACATATTATTATGGCGATAGGTGCCATATATTACCCATATTATGTCCATGCCACAGAGCACATTTACCTCCCATGATACACATTAAACAATATACAAATAACACAGATACACTTCTTCCCCTATCCATGCGAGGCACTATGGTTATTATGCAAATACCAAGGTGTATACCATGCCTTATCGCTCATGGTTGGATGTTAATGAACACTCGGAACCTTAAAGCTAACAGCTAGCGTTCCAGGCATAACCCTCTTACACAAGTGCATGCTATGCCATTTTTTTCACCAATGTTTTCACCCTGCATGTTAACTAAAAGAATACAATGCTAATCCACACCCTTCATCACGGTCACTAACAACCAAGACTGAATACCCAGATCCTACACAATAAAATCCTCCCCTACACCGGTCGAGAGATCCTACCCATTAACGTATCCATAAATCCCCGTAGGACCAAGATTCCGTGAACCTTTATTACCATCCCGTTACCAGTAATTAACAACTTTTTAACATACATACAATTACCCAATAACATGGGAATACCAGTCCAAATCCCTCACTTACCTACTAACATGTGAGAAGGAAATATACGCAGCTGATATTAGCTGGAAATCCGATTAACCAGGCGCAATAATAATGCACCGTGCCACCACAATTGTCCCCCCCGTATAACTACAACACCATAAAACAACATTAAAACGCTAGACACTTATTCTTCATGGTTTACGCACGGCGATGCGCTTGGAAGGATGTGAAATATGTTTTCCAGTTGAAAATATATATTGAAAAATATTTTCCAGGCGAAAATATATATTAATGTGTCAATAAATTGTACCCTTGACACGACATGACAAGACGTCGACGATGACGATCGACGAGAGGTTATAGTGGTGACGCGTTAGGGAGGGCAAGCGCCTGTGTTACGGGGAAGTACCTAGCCTGTCTCCTCTCAATACGGGGTCCGTTATACCGTTTTTTTTCCCCCTTGCGTCGTCTAAGCTATACCTGCGGTCGGAGGAATAATGGTTCGATGAGGGAATAAGTTACCCCTACATCGGACATAATTCTTCCTCCTTCCCAAGACGACCCCTAGGACTAAACATTAGTCAGTAAATAGAGTTAAGTAGATGCTCTGGAATAGGAGCAAACACCTGCAGCAGCAGGTATATAGGAATAAGATGAGTGTATAAGGAGATAAGGAAAGAAGGAAATAGTAAGAGAATAGGATAAGGAATTAAGGGTATAAGGTAACAAGGAAATAAGGAAACAGTAACAAAAGGTGACAAGGAAAGAATACAGAGTAATAAGGGAATAATAACAGAAGAAATGAAATGAAATAATGAACCAATGAAATAATGAACAATTATATTCCGGGCCGAGGTATGCAGCACCGATGACCTCTTTGCTCATACCCCCGATGAACAAAGCACATAAGCAGCAAATACATAATGAAACTACGATTCTTTTTCCCTGGCCGAGGTAACAGACATTGTGCCCCAGGAAGAAGGATATTGATATTACACAAGAGGCAATATAAGAAGCGTCGAGACCGGACACAGCGCGGATAGGGATGCAATTTGCACATGTAGCATAGACCAAGGATGGCAATGCGCGTGGGAGGTCAATCGATACGGAGGTAACTCCTAGCGCAGGCTATGTAAGAGTAAACCAAACCACTGTACGTATACGCTTTTTTTACGTATTTAGATGGTCCACTGGTAAAGGAAGCCCTTCTAGGCCCTCTTAGTTCCGACACCACCCTGCGTATTGGACAGCCCTTGGTTCAATTACAACATCATAAAAATCCGTATATTTTTTTACGGCATAGAAACCAAAGACTATATATCTCGTGAGTAGAATTCTGCAACCCAGGCATACGAATAGTTATTAAAAATATGAGCGCTGAGTCCGATCTTGCATACGCAAGTTAGACACAAGATACACTGAAGTTACACATAACACAGAGTAAGAGAGAATAAAGACACACAAAGATAAACACGATGATGAACGAACAAATAAATTAGAGCAATGGTATAAAACAGAAGTAAATAAGAGCAAAGTACAGTGAAATAATAGGAGACAAAGGGTAAGAAAGAATAAAGAAAGATAAAGGCAAATACAATGATGAAGGAAGATAATGATAGAGCAATGATGTGAAACAGAAATAAGTAGGAGCTAAGTACTGAACCCATGTGCCATAGGGTCCAGGGAAGGTCGAACCCATGTCCTTAAGGAAGAAATGAAAGAAACGTATAGTTTCCTAAAGGAACGGAGAGAGATTTTAAGCCAGGATTATAGCTTAACATTGTGCAAGCAACTAGGGACAGATGTTCCTTAGATGAGATCACCCCACTCGACATTCAAGAGAGGGCTGGTCACGAGTATTAATAACCGAGTGGAAATTTCCACCGTGATAGACAAGGAAGCTTGAATCGGAATTCGAGCTGACGTTGCTGGAAATTGACAACGCCGCTTATGCGCCAGAAGAGGAATAATTAAAATTAACACGTTTACGAGCATAATAATCAGTAAACAAGTACAGTACAGTGAATCATTTTGAATGAGAGATTTTTCAGTAAAGAGAAACCATTTAATAATTGCGCAGAAAAAAACTGCTAACGTAAGACGACGTAATTGGGGAAGTACCACGGCCTCTGTGGAGGGGATTGAGCAAAAGGAATGCAACACCCACACAATTGAGGACGAGAAATTAATTAATATCTCCGAATTGCACGATCGATTCTTAGGTGCAATAAGATCATTTGACATTGAGAAGACGAGCTTTCGGAAGGTATAATTTTTATATTTGTGGCACCATTATTTTAGAAGTTGACCACAGAAAAGGCTAGAGTCTTATTTTTTTGTAGTAAAATAGTATAAAACTTCGGGGTTTACCAAGCCAACCAGGCAGTCTTGAACAGCCCGAGGGGTGTTGCCACGCATCATCGCAGTCCGAATCCGTCCAGGAGGACGTGAAGTTATATCAGCACTTGCAGTCATACAAGCACTCCGTGAGGGGAAGTGCTGCACCACGACGTAGAAGTAGTCATTCCGACAATCCGTGAGGGGACGTAACTCTGCGTTACATCGAAAACAGCTACCAGTACTCCTTGAGGGGAGAAACGTTGTGTTACACCGCAGAAGTAAGATCCGATAGCCACAGGCGTCGCAGTATTAACGACTTGCTTGCCTCCATAAGGAGTGGTCAAGACGAAATTTCAAAGTATCGCCGTAGTGAAATATTAGGAAAATCCTAATTATAGGATTTAGGCCCGACTGTATACAAGTTAAAGTGAAAATTCGTAAGATATGGCCAGAGCAGGCTGCGAACGTCGGACTTAAAGGCGATAGGTCATTAAATGTACGAACGAATAGATCATAACGTACGGAAGTATCGTACCAGACAGATAAACTGTTATTTAAATTGAAGAACCCTAAAAGGGAAGAACAGAATAAGGTTCGGAACGTATATCAGAAACGTAGGAGTGTTAAAACAGTTCAAATAAAGAAGATAGGAGACTATAAACATTATCTCCAGAAAGCAGGCGAACTATTCCAAAAATACTAGAATCGAGAAGTATTAGCTGCTATAGGTCTTTGAGAGGACCTCGATCCGTATAGACTTTCGTTAGGATCGATAGACAGATCTACAAAGAAGCCGTTCAAGCTAGATAAATAGCCGGTTATCCAGGGTAGGAGTAGCAGAATTGGACTCCAGGGAACAGTAGATGTTTTGAGACTTTCGCATTATCCAGGATAGGAAGCCGACATCGAATAAATATCACCCTTGGAAACGGGAATTTAAAAAGATCACGTGTGATAGGCTCAGAAATACGGCCTAGTGATCGAGAATTGTGAAGTGTAAAATAATCAAGATTGTGTGTAAAATTAATATTTTTAGTGTTTATTATGTGTTCAAAAGGGACACATCAGTATATAAAAATGTCGTCAATGTTAAGTGTTTTAAATATATGTCAAAAAGTGTTTTTACGTAAGATGAATTCCTTTAATATGGAGTAAAAGTTCAAAGTGGGCCCAAAAATGAAGCACCGCACCAGATTAAAGATCATGGGATGATCTGGAAACATGTGAGTACTAAATTCATCTTATTTTGGTGTCAGAAATTGATTGTGTACAAACCCACCGGAGTTTTTGAGTAAAAGGGATGTGTTTTAATAAATAAATACTGAATAATCAAGAACACGGTCTGAACAATAATATAAATAAAATTGAGAAATTATAAATAATTATGTAAAGAATAAATCCCGTAGAGGAAATATGTGAATAAAGGGTTAATGTATTTAACAAATGTCATAAGAGCAAGCGAAATATCATTAATTATCATGAAAGATATTGAAATAAAGTAAAGTTGAGATATGAAAGAAATAGCTTTTGAGCTTGTATAAAGAATAAAGATAATAATAATTAAATATGGAAATGTTAAATAAAAATCAAATAAATTGATATGAACATAAGAGCGTTAAGCCTTAATGTATGTGTAAGAGATGATGTTCAATGGAATATTTTAAAACAGGGAGCGATTTATCGACAACGGAAAGATTAATATGTGAATTAAAATAATATGAATTGTTACTAAAGAGATTTTATCAGTTCCTGGGAAGACATTTTCGGCTTAAAATAATGCATAGCGCATAATGAGCGCAAATATAATGTTAAAGTGTCAAGATAGGAACGCGTAGTGGTTAAAATACTTGGTACATTAC
Source organism: Meconema thalassinum (assembly GCA_946902985.2). NCBI lineage: Eukaryota > Metazoa > Arthropoda > Insecta > Orthoptera > Tettigoniidae > Meconema > Meconema thalassinum. Next base: position 460,291,070 of record OX336394.1, on the reverse strand, counting down.
TTATGGAGGGTAGTTGGTTGCAGTGAATTGATAATTGTATAAGTCCTCTATTTGTGACATAGTATCACGAGGCATTGTGTATGTATTTAAAAGGGAGCTAATATATGGTATTATTGAGCGTATGTCATATGGGCCACGGCCGACTCTAAATCGCATTTTGTATAAGTCCTCTGTAAGGGATTGGTTCCCGAGGCACTTGAAGAGATTCGAATGCAGAATCTTCTTATGATAAAGGCCCCTTAAATTCTCCGTCGTCGTATGTGTATTAATCTTCCCAATCAATGAGGACCCTCTCATAATTAATACTGCCAAGGTTACGAAAATGGTCTTTGAACCAAAGAATAGTTGTTTGAATGAATACGGTACAGTAAAGCCCGGTCTCCCCAGAACTGGATATAATGGGAAGGTTTGTTTGAAAGCCTTGGAAATAAGCTACTAACGTTGGGTCAGACAGGGAGTCGCCGTCACCCTACGTGTCATAAATCGCACCCCAAGTAGTAGGGTCTAGCTCTCTTAAAGCGAGAGGGAACAGAGACCGTCTCGTAAGCTGTTGTAAAGAGAATGAATACACCAGGAGTGTTTAATGTTGTTAACGACCCGGGCGTTGAACCGAGGTCCTAGTAGATGGATATTTCGTTTGCCGGTTCAGATCGTAGTTTTCTTATATGATAATGGTCTACTAAGACATAAGAGATAAATAACAATCCCTATTGTAATAATGTATGGACGTGGGATTCCACGAGTTGATTGAAGGCAACTGAGTTCGGGAGTAACGATAGTTTTTTGACTGCGTCAAGTACCTTCACGCTCTGGAGTACACAATTGATTTTCTGATTACCTTAATATATTTGTGAAATAAAGAGAGATGATAACAACTGAAAGTGTGGACATGCCCAAAATATTGAGTTAGATTAATTAACCTAGATTTTTAAATATAATTATATATTTGTTTTTGAGAGATAAGAAAATAAAAAAATATAATGTTTGAGGTGTACAAGAATGACACCATAATCATGTAAATGCATGGAGCCAAAGAGCTCGGAGTTATGTAAACTTAATGTTAGTGCTTTATGGAAGTGAGACTAAGTAAGAATTGATGGTTTATGTGGAAACCACAAGTTTTGAATACAATATTTGTTTATATTTGTGATTCCTTGTTCATTTGGAACAAGCAGTTGATTATTGGGTCAGTAAATTAAATTGTTAAAGTGTTTGTAGCGCCATTAATTTTATTAATTAAATGTGTTTAAATAGGAGTTGAGTTTGTTGTTATTTTTGCAAGTGTATCCTCTAATTAATCCAAAATATGTGAGTCACAGAGTGGGGGAACTTACCGCTGCCCCGAAATCCCGAATTGAGCTACGCTGGTATACTGTGATTGGCATATTTCTTGCTAAATGGGCACATGGGGATATATAAATAATGTGCTGGATTAATAACTAGAGGAACACTTAAGTAGGTCATATCATGTAAAATTAAAGTAATGGTAGGAATAGCTACAACGTAAAATATTAACTGACCGCATGGGTCCCTGGAAACTCATACCGAGCAGCCCTGAATATATAATATAAACCCCCTAGCAAATCTGTGATTTTGGCGCCCAGTACGCAGGGCTGAGTTTTCCTAGGGAAAACCCGAGTTTTTCTCGAAAAATCAAAATTTTCATTTTTTTGAAAAAAATGGTTTTTCGAAATTTTAAATTTTAAATACTTCCATAAAGTTTTATGAAATTGAATAAAAGGATCGAAAGGGTACGTTGTAAGTGAATACCCGTACCAAAACGAAGTTTTAAAGAAATTGGGACACACGAATTCAGAGTATCATCTCTCAAGCATGTACTAGTGTGGTGGCATTTGTGGCCCACTGTATTCTCATAAGATGGCATTTAGTGAGGAAGTGCAAAGGCTTTTGGAGGCCATGAACAATAAATTGGGAACAATAGACAATACATTGGGTCTCCAAAAGGAGGAAAATAACAAAGTGTTCGAATCCATAAATGAGAGTTTGAATAAGTTGGATAGCCAACAGACTGAAAATAAACAAGGGTTAGGATCTATAAATCAAAGTTTAGAGTCACTAAAAACTGATAGTGCTAATATGGGCACTAAATTAGAGAATATCGAAGTTAAAACTGATACCATGGGAACTAAATTAGTAGATATCGAAGTTAAAACTGATACCATGGGAACCAGATTAGAAGATATCGAAACTAACTGTGTAACAATGAACAATGAAGTAAAGGCTGAGATAGATAAAATAAATCACAAGTTCCAAGGTTTTGACACTAAGTTGGGGGACAAGTTAAATGAGTTAAAAGGGGAAATCGCATGTGAGATTAAAAAGGAAAGTAAAGGATTTTACTCAGGATTGCAAGTCCAAATAGAGACTATGAACAAAAATATGGTAGATTCCCAGAATAAATGTCAAAATCATTTTAAAAGTATTGAGGGTAAAATTGGTACCATGGAAAATAAGTTTGATTCTATAGAAACTAAATTAATTAACATAGAAACAAAGGGTGATGAGTGTGAAAAGAAACTTGTAACCCAGATCCAAGGTGTGCAGAAAGAATTGAAAGCTCAGATAAAATCTAACAGCGACATTTGTGAGGCCTCCCGGGAGGAAATAAAACAAAGCGTGAATAAGCTAGGAACCCGATTTGGAAAGGTTGAGGAGAAAGTAGGGACCCTCGAGAACAAAATCAGTGTAGTTCAGACTGAGGTAATTGAGATGAAAAATCAAAATATAAAGGATGCGCGAGATATGAAAGATCAATTTGAGCTGTTTACCGGGCAGGTAGATGATAACTTAAAGAAGTATGAGGGTGAAATAAATCGAAGATTAGGTATCTACGAGGGGCATCTCCAGGGTGAAAGAAAACAACGAGAGGACGAAAATAAGGATAACACCCATAAAATAAATGAAATAAGTCAGGGTATTAATGAGGTTCAGGAAACCATCGGAACATTAAAGGTTCATGTAGGAAAAACCAATAAGGAAGTAAATCAGGTCCAAGATGAAATGATGAGATTGTATAAGAGTCAAGAGAAAACTGAGGGAAAGCTTGAAGGAATTAAAGTAGATATGGTTAAAGGACGAAAAGAAGTGGAGAAGCAAATAAAGGAGATACGAGAAGGCCTGGATGCCATAGGTGATATGAAACCAGAAATTAAAGACCAACAGGCTAAGATCATTAAGAAAGAGGTAGAAGACCAAATAAATGAATTCAGGGATAGCGTCAGGGATGAGAAATTCCAACTCAAAAAGATAGAGGAAGATATTAAAATGAATCAAGAAAGAATTCAGAATGAATTAAGATCCCGATTGGAGAGGACTGAACATAAGAATAGTCAAATGGAAATCCAACTCATGGCAAATGAAGAAAGTGCCCGAAGAGAAAGGAAGTTAGAATTCGAAAATCAGGAGGAGTTTCCAAAGACAGGGTGGGTAGATTCCCGTGAACAAGGCACAGATACGGAGAGGGACTTAGGAGGGGAGAGCCCTTATAAGAACCCAGGATATCCGATGGCGATGTCAACCCCGTATACGAATCAGACAAATGGCCAAATAATAAACATTATTAAATCCAATGAGGATAGACCAGTAAAGTTTACGGGTAATAACATGTCTATTACTCCAAAATACTGGCTAAAAGAAGTGGCAGAGTATCTCAATGAAATGAAGGTTCCTCAGGATCGGAGACTGAGAGCTATTGAAAAGCTGTTGGCAGGTGATTGTCTCACCTGGTTCAGAAGCTTCAGATACACTTTTGATACGGTGGAAGGCTTTAGGGAAGCATTTTTAAAGCGATATTGGGCAGCAGATGTCCAAGAAAATTTAAGGCTAGATCTGTACTCTAGGAAGTACAGTACCAATGCACCTACTAAATATTCGGAATTTTTTACCGCTCAGCTGTGTAAATTCCGCGAACTGGATATTGCTCCGGCAGAAAACGACCTGTGTGCCGCCATTGCAAGACAGCTTCCGTATGAGATTCAGAGGCTGCTAATCTCATCCAAAGCCAGAAGTGCTGTGGAAGTGGAAAGTGTATTACGTCAGTTAGATATGACGACTTCGCACGTAACTCCTCGGCATCAAAGACAAACTGAGCAAGTACACATGGCCAGCAGTCAGGAAACAGGAGAAAAACCAGCGACCAGGAATCAGTCCACCAGCACGGATACTCAAGGACTAGGTCGAGAGTATGGGCACCAGGAGCCTAGAAGGATACAGCCATATTACAGGGGAGGATATCGAGGAAGAAATCCTAGAACTACGGGTTATAGGCAACAGGAAAGCCGACCCTATAACAATAACCAGCAAAGGCCGGACAACAGAAAGAAATGGGAGAATTATCCCAGAAGGAATGTAAGGCCAGACGATAGGGATGATGAATATCGGGCCGAAATAGAAGAAAGATATCAGGAGAGTCTTCGTTATATGAACGAAAGACCAGATGAACCTGATAGGCAAAAAGTCCGTTGGAGTGAGGCAATCAAGAACCGGAAATCACCCGTCCGACTAGACGGAGCTCAAAGCTTGGAACTACAAGCTCAGTTAAAGAATGAGGGAAAGGGGAGCCCTCAGGATTAAAAAAAACTCCAAATTTAAATTGTCAAAAGTGGAAACATACCAGGAGCTGGGAGGAGGTAGAAATTGTAAATTGGATAGCCAGACCAGATGAACTAATTAACGAGGATGTGGAAGGAATCCCACCTGTTAAAAGAGAACTACCTATAATTATGCTTAGGATAGAAGGATTACTGGTCAGAGCATTGATTGATACTGGATCCACAATAAGTTTAATTACACAAACCCTTTTAAATGAATTGGAAACAAGGGGCCGAGTACTAAAGATTCCCACATCAAGTGTAAAGATTAAGGGAATTATTCCTGAAAAATCTTTGACATGTAAATTTCAGGTATACATTGATCTGATCATGGGTAACGCTGAAATTTCGCAGTGTTTTTGCTGGTAAATCAATTACCGTATAATGTCATATTAGGTATTGATTTTATCCGTGAGATCAAGGTCATTATAGACCTAGCGCAAAACTGCATTAGAGTTCAAAGAGAGGATGTGGATGAGCAAAACATTGACCTACAGGAAGAGGATGCGAAAATAGCAGAACAGGTATGGCATATGGAAGAAGTGATTGAGGAAGATTATAAGGACATAGAAAAGATATTTGAAGTCCTCAACATAGAACTCGAAGATAATGTGGAAAATGAGTTCGAGACCAACCTGTCAGGAAAAGTGGAGGAAGCTAAAGTCAGCCTCGAAATTAAGGAACAGTTAAAGAAATTATTATTGGATTATAGGGACGTATTTGATTCCAAGCCAGGGAAGATTGAAAATTTTAAATACGCGTTCCAAGTCAACGATTGGGCACCGTTCAAACAAAAACCATACCCGGTTGCGGAAAAACATTACCCACAAACTAAGAAAACACTGCAGGAGATGATGAATGCAGGTGTTATAGAAAAGATGGCGACACCATATGTTAGTCCATTAGTGATTGTGAGTAAACCGGATGGCTCAGTAAGGGTGTGTTTAGATGCCATAAATTTAAATGCAAAAATCATACCTGAAAATGATTCGGCACCACCCATAAAAGAAATACTGAGGAAGTTTAAAGGCAAGAAGATTTTTACAAATATTGGCATGACCTCTTCGTATCATCATCTCGAACTGGAAGAGAAAACCAGCTTGTTGACTGGATTTCAGTTCGATCAACAAACATACTGCTTTAGAAGATGTCCGTTTGGATTAAAGACTGCAGGATCGGCATTAATAAGAGCGCTGGATCGAAACCTGTCAGAGGAAGTGAAAGATTGCACTATCCGATACGTAGATGACATTTTGCTTACCTCGGAGAACATTGATGAACATTTAGAAAATTTGAAGAAATTATTGGAAGACCTAAGAAGGGCAAATTTTAAGATAAATTTAAAGAAGTCGAACTTCTGTCAAAGGCAAGTGACATTTTTAGGGCATGTGATTGACAAGGATGGTGTTAAACCAAATCCATGCAAATTGGAATCGATAAGGGATTTTCCAAGGCCTTTGAAAGTGAAGAACGTTCGCCAGTTTTTGGGATTGATTGGGTTCTTCTCAGGACATTGTCCATCATACACCAAAACTGTTGCACCACTACAGGACCTTCTGAAGAAGGGGGGGGCAAGTGGAAATGGACGGAGGAAGCAGAAAAAGCATTCGTGGAGGCCAAGGAAATGCTCTTAAATTACGTGAAGCTAGGATATCCTGATTTTAATCAGAGATTTATCATTCAGACAGACGCATCCCAGATTGGAATAGGGGCAATGCTATATCAGGAGAACCCGGAAAACCCTGATAAGAAGAACTATCTAGCTTTCACAAGCAGGAGACTGAAACCACACGAGAAAAATTATACGATCAGCGAGATCGAGCTGTTAGCGATATTGTACGCATTGCAATATTGGCGGAAGATCGTATATGGGTTTCAGGTCATTCTAAGGACGGATCATAAAGACCTTAACCTTTTTGATGAAGACTGATTTATCCAGTCAAAGGTTGATGCGTTGGGCTTTATACATTCAACAATTTGATGTCAAGATAGAGTACTGCCCAGGAAAAGAGAACATAGTTCCAGACTACTTAAGTAGACAGCCAGAGTCCATAGAAGAGGAAGTAATGGCTATAGATTTGGAAGACAGGGATCAGCGTACTCTTAATGAGTTAAGAAGCATTAGTCAAAGGCAACGGGAGGATCCATGGATGAACATGCTCATATCATTCCTTGAGGGAAGCTTGATAAGAGGAACACCAGCGTACACGGAAGCTGAGAAGATAGCACAAGACTACACGTTCTATAATGGGTTATTATATAAGTTTGTGGACTCTGACCATACGAAATTAAGGATTGTTGTTCCTGCAATTCTGCAGAGGAAAATAGTATGGTTAGCCCATAGATCGTTCGGACATATGGGAGTCGACAAAACAGTCTCGATGCTGAAAGAAGCATTTATATGGCCGAGACTGAGAGAAACTGTAAGGGACACGCTAAAGACATGTGACTTATGTCAAAGGATAAAACCTAATGCATTTCTGATGAGACAGAAGCCTATACCATTGTTACCCGAAAGGCCCGGCCAAATCATATCTATCGATAATTTTGGACCTTTGCCAAAGGCAAGAAGAGGAAATCGACACATAATGGTGGCTATGGATGTCTTCACTAAAATGGTTGTCCTTGCTCCCATACAGAAGACTAGTACCAAACAGGTGTTAAAACGACTTAAAGAAAAAGTGATACCGATTCTGGGGAAACCTGAGAATTTGTTGTCGGATCACGGCAGTTGTTTCACCAGTGTAGAGTTCAGACGAGAATTAGAAAGACTTGAGATACGTCAAATTTTGTCAAGTATTCGCCATCCTGAGGCAAACCCTGTAGAGAGAGTTATGAGAGAGACGGCCAAGTACTGTAGAATATACTGTGCCGAAGAAAATTGGAAGTGGATAGATATCTTGGATATTATCGAATTTTGTATAAATAATACAATCCATGAATCCACAGGAGAGATACCCATAACATTACATAGGAACGAGCAACCAGAAAGACCTTGGAATCTGGTAATTCCTAGGCCAGCAGACGCTCAGCCGGGAAGAGATGTACGAATTAGAAGAGCCTTTGAGCATCTAAAAGCTCAAGCCGATAAGAGGCAGAGAAGAAATAGGCATAAGAGGTATCATCGACCATTAGTAGCAGGAGAAATGGTGTTAGTGAAAAGACCAGCCATTTCGGATCCAGGGAACCGTGTGTACAAGAAGTTCCAGAAAATGTACCACGGACCATATCAAATAATCAGAGATTTGAGGAATAACGCATATAGAATTCGGCACTGTGAAACGGATCACGAAGTGACTATGAATTCAGCAAATTTGAAATTATATTACCCTCCCGAAGATTTTGATGAAGAAAATGAACAAGCCCTGGTCATGGAAACATTTAGAGATGAATCCGCTTTTGACATAAACAAGAATAAGGAAGAAATAGAAAATAGAGCTCAAGCATTCGAGTGCGAATGCGAATTGGAGAAAGTATATTGGGAAATTAAAGAAATAATTGAATTTATTGAAGAAGAACATTCCAATTTAAGAAGAGAAAATGATGAAATAAGGAAACGGGTAGGGATAGACCAAACCCGTAAGGGAGAATGAGGTTCTGGGAACTTAAAGTCCAGACAAATAAAGAAAGAAAGAAAGAAAGGGTAGGGACAGAGCATACCCGACCTACACAATTACCGGATACGACTTAAAAGAAGTAAAAACAACAGTAAATACGGATGACGTTATGATGGTTTCGACGAATAAAGAAATACAAATTAAATTGAAATAAATTTCCTCAAGAATTTTCAAAAATTTATTTACCTAAGGAGGGGAGAGATGAACCCATGTGCCATAGGGTCCAGGGAAGGTCGAACCCATGTCCTTAAGGAAGAAATGAAAGAAACGTATAGTTTTCTAAAGGAACGGAGAGAGATTTTAAGCCAGGATTATAGCTTAACATTGTGCAAGCAACTAGGGACAGATGTTCCTTAGATGAGATCACCCCACTCGACATTCAAGAGAGGGCTGGTCACGAGTATTAATAACCGAGTGGAAATTTCCACCGTGATAGACAAGGAAGCTTGAATCGGAATTCGAGCTGACGTTGCTGGAAATTGACAACGCCGCTTATGCGCCAGAAGAGGAATAATTAAAATTAACACGTTTACGAGCATAATAATGAGTAAACAAGTACAGTACAGTGAATCATTTTGAATGAGAGATTTTTCAGTAAAGAGAAACCATTTAATAATTGCGCAGAAAAAAACTGCTAACGTAAGACGACGTCATTGGGGAAGTACCACGGCCTCTGTGGAGGGGATTGAGCAAAAGGAATGCAACACCCACACAATTGAGGACGAGAAATTAATTAATATCTCCGAATTGCACGATCGATTCTTAGGTGCAATAAGATCATTTGACATTGAGAAGACGAGCTTTCGGAAGGTATAATTTTTATATTTGTGGCACCATTATTTTAGAAGTTGACCACAGAAAAGGCTAGAGTCTTATTTTTTTGTAGTAAAATAGTATAAAGCTTCGGGGTTTACCAAGCCAACCAGGCAGTCTTGAACAGCCCGAGGGGTGTTGCCACGCATCATCGCAGTCCAAATCCGTCCAGGAGGACGTGAAGTTATATCAGCACTTGCAGTCATACAAGCACTCCGTGAGGGGAAGTGCTGCACCACGACGTAGACGTAGTCATTCCGACAATCCGTGAGGGGACGTAACTCTGCGTTACATCGAAAACAGCTACCAGTACTCCTTGAGGGGAGAAACGTTGTGTTACACCGCAGAAGTAAGATCCGATAGCCACAGGCGTCGCAGTATTAACGACTTGCTTGCCTCCATAAGGAGTGGTCAAGACGAAATTTCAAAGTATCGCCGTAGTGAAATATTAGGAAAATCCTAATTATAGGATTTAGGCCCGACTGTATACAAGTTAAAGTGAAAATTCGTAAGATATAGCCAGAGCAGGCTGCGAACGTCGGACTTAAAGGCGATAGGTCATTAAATGTACGAACGAATAGATCATAACGTACGGAAGTATCGTACCAGACAGATAAACTGTTATTTAAATTGAAGAACCCTAAAAGGGAAGAACAGAATAAGGTTCGGAACGTATATCAGAAACGTAGGAGTGTTAAAACAGTTCAAATAAAGAAGATAGGAGACTATAAACATTATCTCCAGAAAGCAGGCGAACTATTCCAAAAATACTAGAATCGAGAAGTATTAGCTGCTATAGGTCTTTGAGAGGACCTCGATCCGTATAGACTTTCGTTAGGATCGATAGACAGATCTACAAAGAAGCCGTTCAAGCTAGATAAATAGCCGGTTATCCAGGGTAGGAGTAGCAGAATTGGACTCCAGGGAACAGTAGATGTTTTGAGACTTTCGCATTATCCAGGATAGGAAGCCGACATCGAATAAATATCACCCTTGGAAACGGGAATTTAAAAAGATCACGTGTGATAGGCTCAGAAATACGGCCTAGTGATCGAGAATTGTGAAGTGTAAAATAATCAAGATTGTGTGTAAAATTAATATTTTTAGTGTTTATTATGTGTTCAAAAGGGACACATCAGTATATAAAAATGTCGTCAATGTTAAGTGTTTTAAATATATGTCAAAAAGTGTTTTTACGTAAGATGAATTCCTTTAATATGGAGTAAAAGTTCAAAGTGGGCCCAAAAATGAAGCACCGCACCAGATTAAAGATCATGGGATGATCTGGAAACATGTGAGTACTAAATTCATCTTATTTTGGTGTCAGAAATTGATTGTGTACAAACCCACCGGAGTTTTTGAGTAAAAGGGATGTGTTTTAATAAATAAATACTGAATAATCAAGAACACGGTCTGAACAATAATATAAATAAAATTGAGAAATTATAAATAATTATGTAAAGAATAAATCCCGTAGAGGAAATATGTGAATAAAGGGTTAATGTATTTAACAAATGTCATAAGAGCAAGCGAAATATCATTAATTATCATGAAAGATATTGAAATAAAGTAAAGTTGAGATATGAAAGAAATAGCTTTTGAGCTTGTATAAAGAATAAAGATAATAATAATAATTAAATATGGAAATGTTAAATAAAAATCAAATAAATTGATATGAACATAAGAGCGTTAAGCCTTAATGTATGTGTAAGAGATGATGTTCAATGGAATATTTTAAAACAGGGAGCGATTTATCGACAACGGAAAGATTAATATGTGAATTAAAATAATATGAATGGTTACTAAAGAGATTTTATCAGTTCTTGGGAAGACATTTTCGGCTTAAAATAATGCATAGCGCATAATGAGCGCAAATATAATATTAAAGTGTCAAGCTAGGAACGCGTAGTGGTTAAAATACTTGGTACATTACTTATGGAGGGTAGTTGGTTGCAGTGAATTGATAATTGTATAAGTCCTCTATTTGTGACATAGTATCACGAGGCATTGTGTATGTGTTTAAAAGGGAGCTAATATATGGTATTATTGAGCGTATGTCATATGGGCCACGGCCGACTCTAAATCGCATTTTGTATAAGTCCTCTGTAAGGGATTGGTTCCCGAGGCACATGAAGAGATTCGAATGCAGAATCTTCTTATGATAAAGGCCCCTTAAATTCTCCGTCGTCGTATGTGTATTAATCTTCCCAATCAATGAGGACCCTCTCATAATTAATACTGCCAAGGTTACGAAAATGGTCTTTGAACCAAAGAATAGTTGTTTGAATGAATACGGTACAGTAAAGCCCGGTCTCCCCAGAACTGGATATAATGGGAAGGTTTGTTTGAAAGCCTTGGAAATAAGCTACTAACGTTGGGTCAGACAGGGAGTCGCCGTCACCCTACGTGTCATAAATCGCACCCCAAGTAGTAGGGTCTAGCTCTCTTAAAGCGAGAGGGAACAGAGACCGTCTCGTAAGCTGTTGTAAAGAGAATGAATACACCAGGAGTGTTTAATGTTGTTAACGACCCGGGCGTTGAACCGAGGTCCTAGTAGATGGATATTTCGTTTGCCGGTTCAGATCGTAGTTTTCTTATATGATAATGGTCTACTAAGACATAAGAGATAAATAACAATCCCTATTGTAATAATGTATGGACGTGGGATTCCACGAGTTGATTGAAGGCAACTGAGTTCGGGAGTAACGATAGTTTTTTGACTGCGTCAAGTACCTTCACGCTCTGGAGTACACAATTGATTTTCTGATTACCTTAATATATTTGTGAAATAAAGAGAGATGATAACAACTGAAAGTGTGGACATGCCCAAAATATTGAGTTAGATTAATTAACCTAGATTTTTAAATATAATTATATATTTGTTTTTGAGAGATAAGAAAATAAAAATATATAATGTTTGAGGTGTACAAGAATGACACCATAATCATGTAAATGCATGGAGCCAAAGAGCTCGGAGTTATGTAAACTTAATGTTAGTGCTTTATGGAAGTGAGACTAAGTAAGAATTGTTGGTTTATGTGGAAACCACAAGTTTTGAATACAATATTTGTTTATATTTGTGATTCCTTGTTCATTTGGAACAAGCAGTTGATTATTGGGTCAGTAAATTAAATTGTTAAAGTGTTTGTAGCGCCATTAATTTTATTAATTAAATGTGTTTAAATAGGAGTTGAGTTTGTTGTTATTTTTGCAAGTGTATCCTCTAATTAATCCAAAATATGTGAGTCACAGAGTGGGGGAACTTACCGCTGCCCCGAAATCCCGAATTGAGCTACGCTGGTATACTGTGATTGGCATATTTCTTGCTAAATGGGCACAGTACAGTGAAATAATAGGAGAAAAAGGGTAAGAAAGAATAAAGAAAGATAAAGGTAAATACAATAATAAAGGAAGATGATGGTAGAGCAAGGACGTACAGCAGAAATAAGTAGGAGCAAAGTACAGTAAAGTTACAAAGGATAGTGAATAAGAAGGAGTAAATAAAGTGTGATTACATACCCAGTAAGAGATAAAGGTTGAAATAATACAAAGATTTAGGAGAAAGATAAAGGTGGATAAGTAAATACAAAGGTAAACAAAGAGTTAATAAAACATGGCCAATAGCATTTAAGAATCTATATATTATGATAATAAACATGTATTTCCATATCAGCGCAGGTTGAAAACCTGAGGCGCTGATCCCAGACAAAGCACACATGATGGTGCACAATTTGAAAGCATGTATCGGGAGTGGCTCCATTTTAGGGCGCTCACCGACAATAACAATGATAATGATAAAGGGTGATTTATTAACTACAAATAATGTTTTTATATATGCTTCCACAGACAATGATAATGATCACAGGATAATTTATTAACTACAAATAATGTTTTTATATATGTTTCCACAGGATTAACTCCGCACAGGACGAGGGAAAATGCCCTCTGAAATAATCATTTTTATATTATGGATCCACAACAATTATAACAAAAAAATGTTATGCACTAACCATGTAATTTTTTATTGTATTACACAACTGCCCCACCCCCAAATGTGTACACACAAATGCCCCATTAGACAGCCCCCCCCCCTTAGCACACAATACCCATTTTCAGGCACATATCCAGACCACAGTAGAGATATACCTGTGGGATATCCTCCACTGAAGGTCGGATTGACGAATCAAATTAGCACCTAAAATGAGAGGTGCATTACGGCCACACAACTCGCGCCTATCTCTGTAAAGGACGAGTTGTGCAGCCAAGATGACTTCGCTCACCCACAGGGAGCAAGCCATACAACAAAAGATTCTGTAAACAACTAGTATATCACCTGCAGGTAGTAGATAATAGATAATAAATAAGGGGTAATAGATAATAGATAATAGATTATAAGTACATAATAAGTTAAGAAATACAATCGAAGGAAAGGTAAAAGATGTTGAATACAGTATTCGAAGGAGTAGAGTTGCGCAACTAGAGTGATCACAAAAGGAGTATAAATAATTATGAGAAATTGGTTTATTTGTTGATACAGAAGGATAACACAGAAATAAGAAAGGTTAATTTTACTAGTCCAGAAAGACAACACAATTAAATGTATTTGACTTTGTTTTTATTGAAGATTGAATGTGAATAAGAGGAATGAATTTTGTTGCTGTATTGATATGAATAATAGGGTTTTATTTCAGGTTTTATAGGTTTTAATGATGTTACACCATATGAAGACTAAAATTTTCTTAAAAACATTGTTGATATGTAACCGAAAGATGATAACTTTGTAATACACATTATTTTTTCATTTCCACTCTTCTAAATTCCACATTGTAGAAGTGTCGCATTTCTCCCCACACAATAAAACACTTTTAATTTAAACCTTTAACTACACCTTGCGACACTTATTTTTCTATCTCTATACTCTATCCCTTTCACACACATACAGGGCACGCGAGAGCAGTTTTTCATCCCCATTGGAGGCAAGTAAATATATATATGTATCCATGACCTCGCCATTTAACCCTCGGATGTTTTTTTCCTCTCGTGTGTTCCTGCACCCCTTAATTTACCATGTTACAAGTGAAAATTTTATAATATGTCATGATTTGTTTACCAACTTATTATGTTCATTATGTTTGTACATCAAACACACCATAGGAGATCCAATTGACATCCCATCAAGTATACGCATAGGATGAAAAATAGTAAGCTTCACACCCCACTGTTGATTTTTAAGAAACGAATTGTAAAGAAATATTGTTCCCCTCACCACAGACAATTACACTTGATCGCTAAGCACACCCGGACACCCAATTAATAGAAGGCACAATTATTCAGCTCTCAAAATTCGATAATTAAAAGTATAGCACTAAATTTATATTTACCCCCTAACTTACCCCTATCTTCTACGAGGCCACCAATCCACCCCCTACGACACCAACCATACAACGATGACCTAAATTAAAAGAAGAAAAGAAGAGAAGAGCAGAAGACAGAAGATAATCAAGAGAGAAGATGATGTCTTATATTTCCAAAAAACCACCCCCACGTCTTCGGCCAGTTATCGAGGTCGATAACTAACCCTACAAAGGGGGTTGTTGTACCCCTAGGGTACGCTATACCATCCCTTAAGGAAAATATACAAATTCCTACAACTACAGACTTCTGATATAAAATTCTAATAAAATACCACATACAAAATTACATGAAGAACACAAGTACCACATTCAGGAAGTCAGGTAGGCCCAGGTCAAAGGCAACGACCTGAAAGAGGTGCACGACTCGCGAGGAATGTAAGAATTCGCCGAGCGTGCACACCAAAGTTATAAAAACCATAAAGGTCAAGTGCTGGGATCATTTATTACTCAGTCCTCTCAGTGCAACGACGTGCCGTACCGCTGCTGTCTTCAGGTCGGGTAAGTGTCTTAGCGATCCACACTCTAACCACTACACTACACACTCCCCTCCCCCTGTGCTTGGACTGTATTTTATTTATTATTATCTACTAGTTTGAACTGCTAGCTCTTTTAGTGTATCTCTCAATAGAGATACCCATTAAAACTCTAATTAACAGAAGTCACTGGTCTTACTCTTTTATTTATTTAGTCAGTAGGTTCCTACCCCAAACGATTCCACTTAGGTAGGACTTAGAAATAGCCTTAGTGTTTATTTGCTTAATCACTACTCTTGATCAGCAAGTGTCCTTGATACGTGTCGACCACAGCGAACTCGCTACTTGCTCACGTGCTCCTAGCTCTCCGCAGACCGCGTGGCGCCGGCCTCGCGCTTTGGCTTGCAACTTAATAGCTCTTACCAACTACCCCTTTTCCTAGAACTACCCCGTCAAACAAGTACCTTGAGGAGTTCTCCTGGATGATCACATAATCGATCTCATTTCATAAAACACTCCCTACCTCTTACAACTTCGCCAAGCTACAACCCCAATTTAGATTAATTTCATCCCCTAGATTTAGTATTTGTACTGGCATCCCTCACAGATACCATACAAATGGTGGAGGCAAGGGTACCGCGACGTTGATTTAAAGTAACGTCTAAGGACGTTCAGACAACGAATTTCCGCGGCAAAGATCCCTAAACCTCGTGCTAAGCCAAGCAAACGCCACCCAAGATTGGGAAAATTTTTCGAGAGCAGGGTCCACTTAAATGTATAAAACCACCCAAACCCGCCCTAATTGAGCTACTTTTAGTAACGCTACCCCTATCAAATAATTAGTCAATTGAGACCCCACATTCGCTACGCCCATACAATAGATAATTCATACAAGGGGGCATTAGTTAATTGCCCACCCAGTTTGGGCCACAAGAGACTATATAGGATAGCAATAATAATATTTTTCTCACCAACCACCCTGATTAGGGAATATAACAACCAAATTAAGGAGATATTTCCCCCAGCTCCACTTTTAAAGAAATATCGCTCGATACTTCCCAGTGGAGGGAACAAACGAATACCTACATGGAGAGAAAACCCACCCCAATACCTACGCCCATGATGCATACCCAGGGCGAAGACAAGCCCCAGGGCAAGGTAATTGTTAAACGCTCGGACCGCATAGGCGAGAGCAATGATAAGGAAACAATGACACAAGTAGAAACTGAGGCCCTAGGACTTCGGGAACAAAACCATCAAACAGTAGAAAACGCACCCCCTCACACCAAATTACAGGCAAACCATAACCGGCACACCCAAACCACAGAGGACCTCAACCCCGCGATAATATGTCTCGAGGCACAATTACTACATAAAACGCAGCAGTTCCACAACAAATTACATGCCCTTATCCAGCGGCTAGGTAAACCTAGGCGGGAAAGTGACAATATAGCCCTCATTGCAAACATTCAAACCACCAGCGAAAGCCTACAGTACAATATTCAGCGAACCATTCCAAAAAACAAATACGAGATCCCGGTGGGCATTGCATTAGGGGTGAGTCAAAAACCGGGAAATCAGCGATCTCATTTCTCGGAACGGCCACACTCTACCCCCACCAGCCCGATGGTCGCACGGGATAGGCGCTTATGCCAACAACGCCCGGAAATAGATAACATCCCGCAGGATAACAACGCCAACTTACGCGGCAAAACCAAGGACATACCCGCTAGACATACCCCTGAAAACCCCATAAAATATTCCACAGACGAACGATACCCTGAGGAATACCGGAGGCGAACGCAATATCTTTCTCAACAATGGAGTAATAGGCCTCAGAGAACGCACTCACCTCTCTACGAGCACACTCATATTCCCCCACACCATATAAGGGCTATACGACAATCTCAAAACCCGCCACAAGAATACCCAGAAAATCGCCCCGCACAATTTAGGGCTGACCCCCCAGACCGTCGCGTACCATATACGGAGGATACACGCCATGGAGGTACACCTCCGCACCATAAGCCGATAACTCCCCCACACTTTAGGAGGAGCAGGGACCGTTCCCAAAAACATCCCCAGGAATACACTATATACATCCCTATACAGTGCACACATGAAAACTATTTAGAATATTACCAATACATTGCACCCAGGGATTACCCACAATACTCAGGGAGAAATCTTAGGAATGTCACAAGATGGTCCCATGATCAATATAACCATGACAGACAAACTCACGCCCTACCCATTGACCATGTTGATCCACGACGCCACGAGCAATCCTAACTCACCACTAAACCCAAATGGCGACCCATTATAGCCAACTGGGCACCCAAATCGCGGATGCATACCCAGATCATTCCTCAATAATAGCTACGAATACCAGGGGTATTTCATTTTCTTCCACACGCGGTAACACATCCAGTAAAAACTGATAGCGGCATTTATTATCACCCCTATAGACATATAATCGAAGTTACGTAATATACAAACCCTGTTCACACCTTAAGCTTGATACCGCCACAATGGCTGCACCGGAGCAAGCCAGGGTATTCACCCGGCAATATGCCGAGATATGGCAACGCCTCCGCCACCTCCAGGCACAATTTATTACATTCGAGTTGCTAACACACTCACCTACCCAAATGGAAGCGACCAATACACAGAACATACCTAATGCAATTCAAACACCCAATTCCCGTAATGCCCACTCCTATTAGGAAGGAGACGGCCGTGGCCATGCCACATCCCAAGCTTAACATGGGAAACGAGACACATGTAGACACAATCACGGGACCACGTCATAACATGTCAATCCCAAAGCTTCCATTAGGCCCTAGGACATTAGCGCCCATATCGGCTAGCAATAGTCCTAAGGTACGCCGAAAAGCCATACTAGTTCATCGCATAGTTCCAGTCACAATCCCCAAAATAGAGGATAGAATCCATAAACCTAAGATTACCCTTCTCCAAACGCCTCGCACGGAGAGAGCATCCCTTGAGTGGATACCAGGGGCGAAAGCCGCTTTGGCAAGCTATTATTTGAGATAGCTCAGCAATAAAATAAATTCCCAAATAAAGAGCACATTATTTCTAAACAATTAAAGGTACACTTTCCTATAGTGTCAGACAAAAAGACTAAATAATAGCCTAACGAATGGCATAAATTGCTTTTCTAGCCCATTTTTCTTTACCACACAGCATTTAGGTGTAGGTAAAAGATAAGAGATGTCGAGGTACATTCCATTCGCAGCAGTCCCACATAGGCTAGATATAATTTTACCAGCCCCCACAGCCATAAGAAATAAGAGCATTTCACCACCATTCATAGGGAAATAAATAACATATTTCCCCCCAAATGATTTGAACCCAGGGATAGATAAAATATAACAAGCGCCCTATGCGCTAGGACATTTAATAGCTATGATAATAATTAGCAATATCTGGTAATCTCCAATACTGCATGACAATGGATTAATTATAAGATGCATGTTTAGCGTAAGAGGTATAATAAAATATACCAGGTTATATTACATGTGTACTATATTATGTTAAATTGATGAATTTTGCTAACACAAACTAGCTGCAAATAGCACATGGCTAGACACATATTCAATACTACTTAGGCCCTACATTTTCCCATAGGTCCCCATAGCTCAAATACGCCATACAAGCCTTGGCAAGGGCGCCAAATAGAATGTGGCATATAGTCACCACACTCAGAGACAGGAGTCACCACCAAGTTTTAGTTGGTCATACAACATAACTCGACTTTCAACCTAAAAATCCCCATAGGACATAATGACAGAGTAAGGTTGATAATAATTATACATTTATAATATGATAGGTGCACGAAAATTTTGATAGACAATACATGGTAGATAGAATATTACACATGTCGTCTACAGCGTGCAGCAAGCAAGGTCATGACTCTGCCGTAGCAGGGGGAAGTAACAAGACACGGAGCGCGCGGTCAGCGGAACACGCTCAGTCCATAGCAACAAGGATTTACGCAAAGTCACGTAAAAAAGGCCACACTCACACATGGCCGTGTGAAGCATGGGGTCATTTACCCATATGTGGGCCATATGGCAGACAATAGCAGGATTTCATCATTATAGGGAAATGCCTAGACACTTTATATAAATAAAAATTAATAATAGCGCACATTTTTATAAAACTACTCGTATTTAAATTCACATACATACATAATCGCAAAACTTAAGTGAGCGAGCAAAGATCTCATTACCTATCGTAAGGAAATGTAAAATAACGGACCCTTGTCCTATAAACATACAATATCAGAACACAGTTCGATTACCATAATATAAAACTTCATTATTTACACATAGGCTACATCCCGATAGATATTATAAATAACAGCGACTCCATAAATTTCCAATAACGATATAGGAGAGAACAACTCCATAGATAATGAACACCTACAAGAGATTAACACACATTTTTTTCCTGAACAATTTAGAAAGTGCACGGATTCCAACAGTTACCCCATATTAAGGAGGGATAACAGGCCGATACAATATAGGGCCACAGAATAGACTAACAAAATAACACATAGGACCTAATATACTATATAACGATACATTGATACGATTTCTCTAACAAACGCCCTTACCACCGTATTAGCGAAAATACATACAGTACAATAACACAGGTTAGCCGCAGTGCATAAACACGATAAACACAGATTGGCGGCATTTATGGGAGCAAACGTAATACTTCTACACTCGTGCAGATGAACGGCATGTCCCACACGGTTAAATGTAGACACACAATAACACAGGTTAGCGAATTCCACTACAAAGGCAGAGTAACACTTGCAACAGTATATAGCAAGCATTGATATCATTACGCTCAGTATTGCGACAGTACACAGGTAGATTATTAATACCACAATCAATAGGAAGGGACACAATAACACAGGTTGTTAGAATATCACAGCGAACACCATATACAGTTCCGATAAACACACAAGTAGGAAACACGGGGAAAGGAGTTGACAAATACTTACGCGTAGTACAAGTAATCCAATACACTATAATCCACAAGAGGTTTTTAATCATAAATGTTAATTTGCCTCACACAGACTTCTTGCTAAGGCAGTCTCCACACACACACTGAATCATGATCTGCAGATAAGGCGGCTGCATGCGTATACAGATTAACGACACCGGAGACGATAGTAGACCGCGACTCACGTGGTGAACACAGCGCTTCCGGCGTTAACACAGAATATGTTCCACATTTTTTTACCCACATAGGGGATCTTTTTAACTAGCTCTGCTTTCTAGATTAAAGTGGATTTGACCACCAAATAACGTCATATAAGACAGACATAATGAACAGTTTTCATACAAAGCACAGTATTCTCACTTAGCCAACGATTAGGGAAATCATTTGAAGTACGATTACAAGTAACAATCATCACATTAAATAGCCTACGACAGATCGGACGACTAGTTAATCTAGGCGATTGGGGTATTCCTCTAACGGTCTAAATAGTTTCTCATCTATCATCCAAACGCCAAGTACAAACTGTTCGTAATTGTCTACTTAATGACGAAACGATAGTCATCATCTTAACAAAATTAACTCAGAATTTCCATAACAGCCACGAGGCTCATTAAGGACCACAAATCCTTGCAGAGATCCCCTCTAGTTTGCATATACACAATAGAGCAACAGGTAACAGTACAATCGTCGATTGGCCAAAATAATTTCCATAATTTCCTTTTGAGGCAACGTGGTACGACATGGCACATACAGATGTATGTCCATTAGTAACACAATAACGCCATGGCCCATAGATGTCCTACAGTAGACCTTAGGCGTTCCATAAGTCCAAAGCAGGTGTATGCCTACCTTCCTAGGTCAAAACACTGAAGGATAGATATCAGCCATGAGTGTACAGATGTAAATATATTCGGCAATACATACGTTACATGATCCATAGCTATTCTACGTTATCTCACGGCGTACTTTTAAGTCCAGAGCAGGTGTTTGCCTACCCTCCGGGGATAACGATAAGGAATAAGTATCGAGCATAAACATATTCATGCCGAATTGTATAGATAATATTTAGTAAAGGCCCGAGGATTATCGTTAACATATAACAAGTAAATATACACTTGATTACACAAACAAAAATTTACAGAATACGAAATACACTATCCTTAGACAAATACATCCGGTCAGGAAGATATAATGCGTAATTTTCACTGCTATACAGCAGAACACCCAATAAAGGTAACCCATTATATTCCCCCACGAAAAATCTACCATGCAGAACGCAATATTAGCTGTGCATACACATATTGCTACACCCCGCCATATTTTTTCATTTTCAAGGAGTGGAGAGTGCAAACCACTGATACACTTTCCTACACAATTTTACATAGAATTGTTACAGCCATAGGAATGTGACATAGGCTTCCAAACATGTAAAAACACAATCTAGAATACTACATATATTTTCCTGGAGTAGAAAGTGAAAACCACTGACACACTTTTCTCCACATTATTATAGAGAATTTTTATACCCATAGGTGCGACATATGATTACGAACATACAAAATACACTCCAGCATACCACGTGTATACTAGATAGTAAACACATTACTAATATACATAGCACTTATCACATCTCGGCACGATATAATGACAAAATAGTCCCATTAGGATTTAGCCAAAGGAGGACATATATAGATTCCCAGAATACAGATGCATAGCTTATGACGTTTGCCCAGGGTGTACAACACGCCAGCTATACAGTCCAAACCGTGGGTAAACAATACATTAAATGCGTAACACGTGCGCTTGACAGTTCCTTCGCGGAGCGATAACAAAGCCTTAATGGTACCAACCCACTCTTCTCGCTCGCATCCAATCAGAGTACGGACATGATAAACACGACCTGCTCCAGGAGGACAGCCAATTACAGGCTACAGGTCACGCCTCACACTGACGACAGGTGATATCTCACATACACAAACGTTATCTACGAACACGCCTCCCACGAGTTAGATCACTTGCAAACGGCCATAATGGATTTAAGTCGCATAATGCGCGCCAAATTTAAACGGCACTAGATGACAGACAGGTATTTATTACAATATAATTCAAACAATAGGGTAACCAAATGATTTTATTTTAGTTTACCCCTATCATCCCTCAACCCTTTACACCGGGATAACATATTTAACGGCCAGAAGCTAATATTCTCGAGGATATTTACACCGCGCCACGCTTTACAATAAATACGCCACATTTTATATCCTAGCGAACTTTTGATACATTTTTGCCCTCAGATACAATTTTATCTAAACACGCCAGCAAATATAGAACAATATGAACATATATCCGTCACCAAATAGGTAGATAAATCCACTTTCCCATTAGGAGGTTTTAATTTATTTTATTTTGGAATACGGCGATATTATTTAAAACATTATCTTTCAGAGTTAGACCGACAGAGTTGTTCCAGGTGACAGCATGTCCATATAACCACCATACATTGTCCCCCTTTTGAAACCCATAATTAAAAATCCACACTTAGGGATATTTATGGACATAGTTTAATAGATAGATGGCATTTATATATACCATTATTCCAGTTCAGAGGATGGCAATAAATACTTACGTACCCCCCCCCCCCCCATTTTCATAGGGTGGATAGCGTGTTATATTTTTTGCAGCGATCAACCCCATCAGAAGAGGGAATTACGACGCATATAATGCGCTGCAGTATAGCCTGGTTTAAGATACCTATACATAGGATCTCTAATAAAAATCCATAGACAATATCAGTAGATGTAATCTATAGCCGATGGCTCTAGATAATATATCTAGACAGCACACCTAGATACAATTTATACACGGCATCTCTAGACAGTAAATCTAGACGGAGTTTATAGCAAATATCTATCAGCAATAGCACTAGATAGTATACCTAGATAATACCACTAGACAATACCTCTAGTTAAGGAACTCTACTATATATAATAATAATAGATGACCAGTTTTTTTTAGATAGACTTTATAGACTATAAGTCTAATAAATATCATACGAGAGTAAAAAGCAGTCACATATTATTATGGCGATAGGTGCCATATATTACCAATATTATGTCCATGCCACAGAGCACATTTACCTCCCATGATACACATTAAACAATATACAAATAACACAGATACACTTCTTCCCCTATCCATGCGAGGCACTATGGTTATTATGCAAATACCAGGGTGTATACCATGCCTTATCGCTCATGGTTGGATGTTAATGAACACTCGGAACCTTAAAGCTAACAGCTAGCGTTCCAGCCATAACCCTCTAACAAAAGTGCATGCTATGACTTTTTTTTCACCAATGTTTTCACCCTGCATGTTAACTAAAAGAATACAATGCTAATCCACACCCTTCAGCACGGTCACTAACAACCAAGACTGAATACCCAGATCCTACACAATAAAATCCTCCCCTACACCGGTCGAGAGATCCTACCCATTAACGTATCCATAAATCCCCGTAGGACCAAGATTCCGTGAACCTTTATTACCATCCCGTTACCAGTAATTAACAACTTTTTAACATACATACAATTACCCAATAACATGGGAATACCAGTCCAAATCCCTCACTTACCTACTAACATGTGAGAAGGAAATATACGCAGCTGATATTAGCTGGAAATCCGATTAACCAGGCGCAATAATAATGCACCGTGCCACCACAATTGTCCCCCCCGTATAACTACAACCCCATAAAACATCATTAAAACGCTAGACACTTATTCTTCATGGTTTACGCACGGCGATGCGCTTGGAAGGATGTGAAATATGTTTTCCAGTTGAAAATATATATTGAAAAATATTTTCCAGGCGAAAATATATATTAATGTGTCAATAAATTGTACCCTTGACACGACATGACAAGACGTCGACGATGACGATCGACGAGAGGTTATAGTGGTGACGCGTTAGGGAGGGCAAGCGCCTGTGTTACGGGGAAGTACCTAGCCTGTCTCCTCTCAATACGGGGTCCGTTATACCGGTTTTTTTTCCCTAGCGTCGTCTAAGCTATACCTGCGGTCGGAGGAATAATGGTTCGATGAGGGAATAAGTTACCCCTACATCGGACAGAATTCTTCCTCCTTCCCAAGACGACCCCTAGGACTAAACATTAGTCAGTAAATAGAGTTAAGTAGATGCTCTGGAATAGGAGCAAACACCTGCAGCAGCAGGTATATAGGAATAAGATGAGTGTATAAGGAGATAAGGAAAGAAGGAAATAGTAAGAGAATAGGATAAGGAATTAAGGGTATAAGGTAACAAGGAAATAAGGAAACAGTAACAAAAGGTGACAAGGAAAGAATACAGAGTAATAAGGGAATAATAACAGAAGAAATGAAATGAAATAATGAACCAATGAAATAATGAACAATTATATTCCGGGCCGAGGTATGCAGCACCGATGACCTCTTTGCTCATACCCCCGATGAACAAAGCACATAAGCAGCAAATACATAATGAAACTACGATTCTTTTTCCCTGGCCGAGGTAACAGACATTGTGCCCCAGGAAGAAGGATATTGATATTACACAAGAGGCAATATAAGAAGCGTCGAGACCGGACACAGCGCGGATAGGGATGCAATTTGCACATGTAGCATAGACCAAGGATGGCAATGCGCGTGGGAGGTCAATCGATACGGAGGTAACTCCTAGCGCAGGCTATGTAAGAGTAAACCAAACCACTGTACGTATACGCTTTTTTTACGTATTTAGATGGTCCACTGGTAAAGGAAGTCCTTCTAGGCCCTCTTAGTTCCGACACCACCCTGCGTATTGGACAGCCCTTGGTTCAATTATAACATCATAAAAATCCGTATATTTTTTACGGCATAGAAACCAAAGACTATATATCACGTGAGTAGAATTCTGCAACCCAGGCATACGAATAGTTATTAAAAATATGAGCGCTGAGTCCGATCTTGCATACGCAAGTTAGACACAAGATACACTGAAGTTACACAAAACACAGAGTAAGGAAGAATAAAGACACACAAAGATAAACACGATGATGAACGAACAAATAAATTAGAGCAATGGTATAAAACAGAAGTAAATAAGAGCAAAGTACAGTGAAATAATAGGAGACAAAGGGTAAGAAAGAATAAAGAAAGATAAAGGCAAATACAATGATGAAGGAAGATAATGATAGAGCAATGATGTGAAACAGAAATAAGTAGGAGCAAAGTACAGTGAAATAATAGGAGACAAAGGGTAAGAAAGAATAAAGAAAGATAAAGGTAAATACAATAATAAAGGAAGATGATGGTAGAGCAAGGACGTACAGCAGAAATAAGTAGGAGCAAAGTACAGTAAAGTTACAAAGGATAGTGAATAAGAAGGAGTAAATAAAGTGTGAATACATACCCAGTAAGAGATAAAGGTTGAAATAATACAAAGATTTAGGAGAAAGATAAAGGTGGATAAGTAAATACAAAGGTAAACAAAGAGTTAATAAAACATGGCCAATAGCATTTAAGAATCTAGATATTATGATAATAAACATGTATTTCCATATCAGCGCAGGTTGAAAACCTGAGGCGCTGATCCCAGACAAAGCACACATGATGGTGCACAATTTGAAAGCATGTATCGGGAGTGGCTCCATTTTAGGGCGCTCACCGACAATAACAATGATAATGATAAAGGGTGATTTATTAACTACAAATAATGTTTTTATATATGCTTCCACAGACAATAATAATGATCACAGGATAATTTATTAACTACAAATAATGTTTTTATATATGTTTCCACAGGATTAACTCCGCACAGGACGAGGGAAAATGCCCTCTGAAATAATCATTTTTATATTATGGATCCACAACAATTATAACAAAAAAAAATTATGCACTAACCATGTAATTTTTTATTGTATTACACAACTGCCCCACCCCCAAAAGTGTACACACAAATGCCCCATCAGACAGCCCCCCCCCCCCTTAGCACACAATACCCATTTTCAGGCACATATCCAGACCACAGTAGAGATATACCTGTGGGATATCCTCCACTGAAGGTCGGATTGACGAATCAAATTAGCACCTAAAATGAGAGGTGCATTACGGCCACACAACTCGCGCCTATCTCTGTAAAGGACGAGTTGTGCAGCCAAGATGACTTCGCTCACCCACAGGGAGCAAGCCATACAACAAAAGATTCTGTAAACAACTAGTATATCACCTGCAGGTAGTAGATAATAGATAATAAATAAGGGGTAATAGATAATAGATACTAGATTATAAGTACATATTAAGTTAAGAAATACAACCGAAGGAAAGGTAAAAGAAGTTGAATACAGTATTCGAAGGAGTAGAGTTGCGCAACTAGAGTGATCACAAAAGGAGTATAAATAATTATGAGAAATTGGTTTATTTGTTGATACAGAAGGATAACACAGAAATAAGAAAGGTTAATTTTACTAGTCCAGAAAGACAACACAATTAAATGTATTTGACTTTGTTTTTATTGAAGATTGAATGTGAATAAGAGAAATGAATTTTGTTGCTGTATTGATATGAATAATAGGGTTTTTATTTCAGGTTTTATAGGTTTTAATGATGTTACACAATATGAAGACTAAATTTTATTTAAAACATTGTTGATATGTAACCGAAAGATGATAACTTTGTAATACACATTATTTTTTCATTTCCACTCTTCTAAATTCCACATTGTAAAAGTGTCGCATTTCTCCCCACACAATAAAACACTTTTAATTTAAACCTTTAACTACACCTTGCGACACTTATTTTTCTATCTCTATACTCTATCCCTTTTACACACATACAGGGCACGCGAGAGCAGTTTTTCATCCCCATTGGAGGCAAGTAAATATATATATGTATCCATGACCTCGCCATTTAACCCTCGGATGTTTTTATCCTCTCATGTGTTCCTGCACCCCTTAATTTACCATGTTACAAGTGAAAATTTTATAATATGTCATGATTTGTTTACCAACTTATTATGTTCATTATGTTTGTACATCAAACACACCATAGGAGATCCAATTGACATCCCATCAAGTATACGCATAGGATGAAAAATAGTAAGCTTCACACCCCACTGTTGATTTTTAAGAAACGAATTGTAAAGAAATATTGTTCCCCTCACCACAGACAATTACACTTGATCGCTAAGCACACCCGGACACCCAATTAATAGAAGGCACAATTATTCAGCTCTCAAAATTCGATAATTAAAAGTATAGCACTAAATTTATATTTACCCCCTAACTTACCCCTATCTTCTACGAGGCCACCAATCCACCCCCTACGACACCAACCATACAACGATGACCTAAATTAAAAGAAGAAAAGAAGAGAAGAGCAGAAGACAGAAGATTATCAAGAGAGAAGATGATGTCTTATATTTCCAAAAAACCACCCCCACGTCTTCGGCCAGTTATCGAGGTCGATAACTAACCCTACAAAGGGGGTTGTTGTACCCCTAGGGTACGCTATACCATCCCTTAAGGAAAATATACAAATTCCTACAACTACAGACTTCTGATATAAAATTCTAATAAAATACCACATACAAAATTACATGAAGAACACAAGTACCACATTCAGGAAGTCAGGTAGGCCCAGGTCAAAGGCAACGACCTGAAAGAGGTGCACGACTCGCGAGGAATGTAAGAATTCGCCGAGCGTGCACACCAAAGTTATAAAAACCATAAAGGTCAAGTGCTGGGATCATTTATTACTCAGTCCTCTCAGTGCAACGACGTGCCGTACCGCTGCTGTCTTCAGGTCGGGTAAGTGTCTTAGCGATCCACACTCTAACCACTACACTACACACTCCCCTCCCCCTGTGCTTGGACTGTATTTTATGTATTATTATCTACTAGTTTGAACTGCTAGCTCTTTTAGTGTATCTCTCAATAGAGATACCCATTAAAACTCTAATTAACAGAAGCCACTGGTCTTACTCTTTTATTTATTTAGTCAGTAGGTTCCTACCCCAACAGATTCCACTTAGGTAGGACTTAGAAATAGCCTTAGTGTTTATTTGCTTAATCACTACTCTTGATCAGCAAGTGTCCTTGATACGTGCCGACCACAGCGAACTCGCTACTTGCTCGCGTGCTCCTAGCTCTCCGCAGACCGCGTGGCGCCGGCCTCGCGCTTTGGCTTGCAACTTAATAGCTCTTACCAACTACCCCTTTATCTAGAACTACCCCGTCAAACAAGTACCTTGGGGAGTTCTCCTGGATGATCACATAATCGATCTCCTTTCATAAAACACTCCCTACCTCTTACAACTTCGCCAAGCTACAACCCCAATTTAGATTAATTTCATCCCCTAGATTTAGTATTTGTACTGGCATCCCTCACAGATACCATACAATATGAACGCATACAGGACTTTGAAACGCTCTAACGTGCAGAGACTAACAGTAGAATTCGACATCACTGCCACCTTTGGTATAAAACAACTTTTCGCCACGGGCGGAGTGTATGTAATGGCGGTAGTTGCACAGGTTGCAACCAGGTGGCTCTAACGTGCAGAGACAAACCGTCCAAAGACATCAGCTTTCACGAAGGCCAAGGCTAGTGGTTTCCATGACGACTGTTTTTGACTGAATATTGTGGTTCTAAAATTGTGTGTAAATTGTGGTTCTAAATTTGTGTTCATTTCACCTACCGGGTCAGATTGTGAATCTAAACCATACATGGACCCACCCTAATATACATACCAAATTCCATCAAAATCGGTTCAGTCGTTTAGGAGGAGTTCAGTCACATACACACGTGTCGAAGAATTATATATATAAAGATATATATATATTTCTTTATATATATAATTCTTCGACACGTGTGTATGTGACTGAACTCCTCATAAATGGCTGGGCCGATTTCGATGAAATTTTGTATGTATGTTAGTGTGGGTCCATGTATGGTTTAGATTCACAATTTGACAAGGTAGGTGGAATTTTAGATTTTTAGAACCACCATTTAGACACAATTTTAGAACCACAATATACAGTCATAAACAGTCGTCATGGAAACCGCTAGCCTTAGTAAACAGTGATGCTTTTGGACTGTTTGTCTCCGCACGTAGAGCCACCTGGTCGCATCCTGTGCAACTACCGCCATAACATACACTCCGCCCGTGGCGGAAAGTTGTGTTTTATACCAAAGGTGGCAGTGATGTCGAATTCTACTGTTCGTCTCTGCACGTTAGAGAGTTTCAAAGTCCGGTATGCGTTCATATACCATTCATCCGATTGTTATGAATCTTGGGTGAGATGTTGAGTGCACTCCAGGGAAGGTGTTTGGCTTAGTAAATCCATTTTACAATAGATAGCGCACGACTAGATTCAACAAATGAGCGACAACGCGCGAAGCGTTTCAAAAAGGTCCCGTATGCGTTCAAATACCATTCGTCCGATAGCGATGAAACTTGAGTGAGATGTTGTGTACACTCCAGGGAAGGCATCTGGCTTAGTAAATTCATTTTACAATTGGTAGCGCTCGAGAAGATTCAACAAATGAGCGACGACGCGCGAAACGTTTCAACAAAATCCCGTATAGGTTTATATACCATTCATCGATTGCGATGAAACTTTGATGAGCTGTTATGTACACTTACGTGAAGGTTTCTAACTTAGTAAATCCATTTCACAGGAGGTTAAGCACGAGTAGATTCAACAAATGAGCGACGACGCGCGAAGCGTTTCAACAAGGTCCCGTATGCGTTCAAATACCATTCGTCCGATAACGATGAAACTTGAGTGAAATGTTGTGTACACTCCAGGGAAGGCTTCTGGCTTAATAAATCAATTTTACAATAGGTAGCGCACGACTAGATTCAACAAATGAGTGACGACGCGTTTAGCGTTTCAACAAAATCCATATACCATTCATCGATTGAGATGAAACTTTGATGAGTTGTTGTGTACACTTACGTGAAAGTTTCTAACATAGTAAATCCATTTCACAGGAGGTTGCGCACGAGTAGATTCAACAAATGAGCTGCGACGTGCGAAGCGTTTCAACAAGGTCCCGTATGCGTTCAAATACCATTCGTCCGATAGCGATGAAACTTGGGTGAGATGTTGTGTACACTCCTGGGGAGGCTTCTGGATTTGTAAATTCATTTTACAATAGGTAGAGCACGAGTAGATTCAACAAATGAGCAACGACGCACGAACGTTTAAACAAAGTCCCGTATGCGTTCATATACCATTCATCCGATTGCAATGAAACTTGGGTGAGATATTGTGTACACTCACGTGAGGGTTTCTAAGTTAGTAAATCCATTTCACAGGAGGTTGTGCACGAGTAGATTCAACAAATGAGCGACGGCGCGCGAAGCGTTTCAATAAGGTCCCGTATGCGTTCAAATACCATTCGTCCGATGACGATGAAACTTGGGTGAGATGATAAGTACACCCTACGGAAGGTTTCTGGCTTAATAAATCCATGTTACAATAGGTAGCGCACGAGTAGATTCAACATATTAGTGACGGCACGCGAATCATTTCAACAAAGTACCGTATGCGTCCATATACCATTTATCCGATTACGATGAAACTTTGGTGAATTGTTGTGTACACTCCAGTAAAGGTTTCTGGCTTAGTAAATTTATTTTACAATAGGTAGCGCACGAGTAGATTCAACAAATGTGCGAAGGCGCGCGAATCGTTTCAACAACGTCCTGTATGCATTCATATAGCCTACCATTTATCCGATTGCGATGAAACTTGGTGAATTGTTGTGTACACTCCAGGAAAGGTTTCTGGCTTAGTAAATCCGTTTTTAATAAGTAGCGCATGGGGAGATTCAACAAATGAGCGATGGCGCGCAAATCGTTTCCACAATGTCCCGTATGCGGTCATATATCATTCATCCGATTGCGATGAAACCTTGGTGAATCATTGAGTACACTCCAGAGAAGGTTTCAGGCTTAGTAAATCTATTTTAAAATAGGTAGCGTATGAGTAGATTCAACAAATGAGTGACGGCACGCGAATCGTTTAAAGAAAATCCCGTATAAGTTTATATTCTATTCAAAGATTGAGATGAAACATTGATGAGTTGTTGTGTACACTTAAGTGAGGGCTTCTAACTTAGTGATCCATTTCACAGGAGGTTGCGCACGAGTAGATTCAACAAATGAGCTGCGACGTGCGAAGCGTTTCAACAAAGTCCCGTATGCGTTCAAATACCATTCGTCCGATAGCGATGAAACTTGGGTGAGATGTTGTATACACTTACGTGAGGGTTTCCAACTTTGTAAATCCATTTTACAATAGGTAGCTCACGAGTAGATTCAACAAATGAGCAACGACGCGCGAACTTTTAATCAAAGTCCCGTATGCGTTCATATACCATTCATCCGATTGCAATGAAACTTGGGCGAGATGTGTACACTTACGTGAGGGTTTCTAACTTAGTAAATCCATTTCACAGGAGGTTTCGCACGAGTAGATTCAACAAATGAGCGACGACGCGCGAAGCGTTTCAATAAGGTCCCGTATGCGTTCAAATACCATTCGTCCGATAGCGATGAAACTTGGGTGAGATGTTGTGTACTCTCCAGGGGGAGGCTTCTGAATTAGTAAATCCATTTTACCGTAGGTAGCGCACGAGTAGATTCAACAAATGAGCGACGACGCGCGAACGTTTAAACTAAGCCCCGTATGCGTTCATGTACCATTCATCAGCTTACAATGAAACTATGGTGAGATATAGTGTACACTTACGTGAGGGTTTCTAACTTAGTAAATCCATTTCACAGGAGGTTGCGCACGAGTACATTCAACAAATGAGCGACGACGCGCGAAGCGTTTCAATAAGGTCCCGTATGCATTCAAATACCATTCGTCCGATTACGATGAAACTTGGGTGAGATGTTGAGTACACCCTACGGAAGATTTCTGGCTTAATAAATCCATTTTAAAATAGGTAGCGCACGAGTAGATTCAACAAATGAGTGACGGCGCTCGAATCGTTTCAACAAAGTCCCGTATGCGTTCACATACCATTCATTTCATTGCGATGAAATTTTGGTGAGTTATTGAGCACGCTCCCATGATTTTTTTGAGATAGTAAATCGATTTTACAATAGTTTAGAAGTGGTAGACGGAAAAAGAAAAAAAATATTGGGAATCCAAAAGCACTTCAACAAACAAAGTTAAATGCCAACACTTTCTTTGATTGGCATTGTAACGCATGCCGGGTACAGCTAGTATATATATATATATATACATACATAAATTATATATAAACTTTTGAACTGACGGTGGTTTTGGGGTCTGGGGGATGTGAAACGCGAAGATATGTCGAAATTTTCCGGAAGTCGAAACATGGGACCCATTGCAATAGTTAGCTTTCTAATGAAATCTACCTAAAATGGAATTTTTAATCATGCCTTTTAATTTTCTTTGAATGGTCTGTGTAGGGGCCTTCTTTATTTTTTCAAAATTAGGGATGTTTAAGAAGTTATTTGTTTTACTAATATAGTCTTCTTTTTCTAGGAGTACGATTGTGTTGCTTTTATCAGCTTTGGTAATGATTATGTTGTTATGATTCATTTTCTTTTTTAGATTAATCAAGTTTGAAAATTATTTTAGTTTTTACTTTTTTGTTGATATTAATTATTTTCTGAATTTCCTTTTTGGCTTCGTACCTCGCTTCCCCCTGTTTATCAAATGGGAGTTTACGAATTGCTACTTCCGTTTCAGTAATCATGGTTGTGAGTGTTTGATTACTGCGATCTTGTTCCCAATTATATTTGGGACCTTTGTTTAGAATTGCCAAGTCTTGATTATTGAGAGATGATTTAGATAAATACTTGACTGGAGATTGGAATGTATGTGAAACTTATTTGTCTGGGATTGTTGGCCTGTTATGGCCTTTTTCTAGTAGGTTTTTAAACTTGTTGTCCAAAATCGGTATTTTATTATTAATTTTGGTGTGTACAATTTGATTGACAGTGAAGTAATATCTGTCCCAATTATTTCTTTTTGAAATGTTTGCCGCTTCCAAATGTAATCGGTATAATTTATTATTGGTATTTGCACCATGAATAACGTAAGCACAACCCACTTTTTAGCCCACCTTCGACCGAGTGTTGTCCCTCTGAGCAATGGCAAGTGGAACAGCGGGTGGCTAATTATAGCACTTACTTAGTCATCGGATATACCCACGCAGGCAAGCGCAGGTATAAAGCTTTCTTTTTGTAGCAAAGGTCATCAATAATTGAGGGTATTTCCATGACTGGCTTCTCTCACTTCTCATCCTCGTACAACCCAACCGAAAGCAAATAGGGAAATAACAAGAAACGTGAAAGACGCAGATCTTAGTAAGAACTAAAATTATTGTCATTTAGACTTTCACGGCCCGTGTTACTATTCATAATGATGAATTTTGGGCTTATGCCGTGTTTTATTATATTAATATTCGACGCGTTTCGAAAGAAACCATGTCTTTCTTCGTCAGGAATAATCTGGAATACGACAATGTTGCTAAGAGAAAGCAACGAAGAACATATAGAAGGTGCCCAAAGATGGACGCCATTATAGCCCCATGTTAGGGACAACGGAAAGCAGCAGTAAATTACTTTCTCAGGGTTCTGATAATAGGTAGCCAGGATTCACTGAGATTGTAGCCGGTGTCGCGGTTGAAATTATCTGAGTGTTTACGTATTTCAACCGCCTCCCTGATGATTCTGGGACGATATTGCTTTATACGGGCAAGAACATCCACTCCTTGGAACATGTCATCATGGCCAGGTGTTAAAGCATGATCGGCAACAGCTGATTTATCAGGTTGAATGAGCCTGATACATCTATTATATTCCTTAATGCGAGTGCATATTGTTCTCGAAGTCTGCCCGATGTAAACCTTGCCACAAGTACAGGGAACTCTGTAGATACCCGGTTGTTGCAATTTAGGCAAACTGTCCTTAGTTGGTCGCAGGAGTTGCCTAATCTTAACAGAAGTTCCAAATACAGTCCGTATGTTGTACCGACGTAGGATTTTAGCAATACGATCCGTCGTGTTATGTATGTACGGAAGGTAAGCAGTTCCTCTTACATCTCTTTTCTCAACTGGCGTCCTATTATTATTTGTTGGTTTCAGAACCGTAGAAATCAAAGCCTTGCTATAACCGTTGCTCTCGAAGGTGGTTCGCAGGGTGTTAATTTCTTCTTGTAAAGAAGACACTTCACAAATCCTCCTAGCCCTGGTAGTTAGAGTTGTAAGGATACCATGTTTCTGGGCAGGGTGATGGTGAGAACTTGCGTGGAGATATCTATTGGTGTGTGTTGGCTTACGAAAAACGCTGTGTCCTAAAGATCCATCCTCTTTCTTGGTGACGAGAACATCTAAAAAAAGGTATTTTGCCGTCAGATTCCTTTTCCATGGTGAAACAAATAGAAGGGTGCTGGAGATTAAGGTGATCCAGGAAATGGCTAAGATTTTCCTCACCTTCCGTCCAAACAACGAACGTGTCATCCACATAACGCCACCAGATCTTCGGTTTGAAAGAACCGACGACAAAGCTTTCTCTTCAAAGTTCTCCATGAAGAAATTAGCCACAACAGGAGAGAGATGGCCACACCATCAGTCTGCTCATAAAAATTTCCATTCCATAGAAAGTAAGAGGAGGTCATGCAGTGATAAAAAAAAAGTCTTGTGATGTCTTCAGGAAAAAAGCCATTAATGAGAGACATAACACCATCAATAGGTACTCTCGTAAACAGAGACACCACGTCGAGACTCACTAGGATATCACCCGGCTGAAGTGTTATAGCTTTTAACTTTTCCACGAAGTGTGTGGAATCCTTAATGTACGAAGGCGTGTTACCCAGAAGCGGCTGAAGTAGCCTACCTAGGTATTTGGAAAGGGCATATGTAGGAGAACCAATCGTACTAACAATAGGTCTAAGAGGGACGTCTTCCTTATGTATTTTAGGAAGACCATAGAGTCTCGGAGGAATAGCATCCCCTGGAAGGAGAGTCTTCGCTGCATCCGCTGGAATAGATGATTGCTTGATCAATTTGACGGTGACATTTGAGTAGCGAGTAGTAGGATCACGACTATTGATCCTATATACAGGATCTGATAACAAAGACGAGATCTTGGAATCATAATCAACCTTATCCAACACCACTGTCGCGTTACCCTTGTCAGCGGGGAGAACGATAATATCAGAATTGTCCCTTAGATCTTTAAGTGCCCGGCTTTCGCCTTGTTTTAAGTTGGTGTTAGGTGGCTTAGCGGTCTTGAGAACTCGGGAACATTCTTGCCTGGCTTCCTCGGCCTTTTCAGGTGTGAGGTGATGTACCGAGGATTCTACAGATGTAATAAGTTCTTCAATAGGAATTCTTCTAGGCGCTACAGCAAAATTGAGACCTTTAGCGAGAACTGCCTGTTGGGTATCATTTAGGGGCTTGCTGGACAAATTTCTTCAGTGCAAGCTAACAGCGTTCTAGATCAGGTGAGGGACAGACATATTTCCAAATATGATAGGTTATGTCAGTTGCAGAAATCTCAAGCCATTAGACTTGATGCTAACAAGGTTGTCGTAAATAAAAGTTATAATAAACTGTATGTCGGCACTAACAGTAACCCATGTACTTATTTTCTTATTATAAAGCTGCAGTCATTTACATTCCCCTTTAACCAATACATAAACAAAAAATAATGTCATGTCATTTTGTTTAGATTATCATGTTCAAACCTGTGAATATTCGTTGAGTTCATAGGGTACAAAGTTCCTCATTTTTCTACTAGAAAGCGCTATAGAGTTTAAGGAGATTAGATATCTAACATGTAACCTCCTTGACTTTTCATAGTCAAGGAACAACTAAATTCGACATGCAAGCTACCTTCTGTTTGTCAAATAACAAAGCTTGCACCCGGCACCCGAGGCCATACGATATTAATATTATTATTAAATTATATTATTATTATTATTATTATTATTATTATTATTATTATTATTATTATTATTATTATTATTATTATTATAGGGAACGACATGTCAGTTAAATTAAAATTTTTGTTTTTTACAAAATCCAATATGGCCTTGTACTTTCCCGGTAAACAACCAATATGGTCTTGTACCGGTTGCCAATACATAGTCATTAATCAAGAAAGCAATCATCGTCCTAGTCGTGTACAGGTAATGAATTTGTTGTCTACGAGTTTTCAGTAGTGGTAAAATGGAATAGCATTTTATGTCGGGCTTACCTGAGTTTTAAATAGTACACTGCCTGGAAACAATGGTTGCACTTTACTGCGTCTCGGGGTTTCAGCGACTGCTACGGCGGTAAGGCTTTTCTTTCCAAATTTCTAAAAAAAACTGTTATAAATACCTAAATTCAGGTTAATACATGCATTTCATAAAATAAAATATGAAACAAAAAAATGAAACAAGTTAGTTTAAAACAATAATCCCACCTTCACTTGCAGTGGCTTCTTGCTGTTTCCTTCTAGTGGGCTCAAAAGTGCAATGGTTTCTTCTGTCTCAGACATGTAAGGTATACCGGTTATCTGCAAACAAATAAATAAATAAAAACATTAATTACCAAAGCAATAAATAATTGCATGTAAATATCTATATATTTAAAACAGTAAGGTGATTTTTGTTACCACGAGATTGAGAGAACGACAGAACCGATTTACTTCGTAGAGCACTCTAACGAAAGCTCTTGGCCTCTAGATTTGCAGAGTGTCTCTAAAATAAACAAATATATTACGGTATATTTTTGAATTAATATAGAAAATAGCAGAATTCTTTCCCCTCACGCATGCGCACAATCCGCCTGGGGTCATGACAAAATGGCGGTGAGAAGTCCATTAAAATGTAAGTTATTTAATAAGCTTCCATTTAATTGAAAACACACATTAACCAAGTTCTGACAATAAAATATAATAACAGTATGAACGTATACGAATGTGCAACATTGATTTATTTGGATAATGAAATGGATAATTTCCTTCAGACAGGGGCTTTTGAAGATAATGAACGGCTGCGTCTGCCGCTGGACAAGAGTGCGCGAGTAGCTATGTGGTTAAGGCGACTGACTGTGGTTCCAAGGTTCACCGGTTCGATCCCAGCCCACGGCAATATTTTTTTTTACCACTGAAATATTGTTTAATCAAGGAGTATTAGTAAGGTTTTATGTCTGTTAAAGATACATATTTCTACATTCCCTCTCAATACGTTTTATTTCCGTTTTACCATTGCATTACAGCATGTGATCGAAAGAGCAAACTGTTGTCCTGAGTACGCCATTTAAATATCTGCAATCAGTTCCTATAACTGACAACAGATGGCAGTACAACGCCCATATAGTTCCAGTAACTGACAGCAGATGGCAGCACCATTGCATCGATATGGAGAATTATAAAGGAGGGGAATATTTAAGAAGGGAAATTTTGAGGAACATTAACCGACAGTTGAATGTATAGGCTATGTTGTTTATGTACCATAATATTGCTATTTCTTCCCAATGCTTCGGTGGTCAAGTTATTAGCGTCCTAGACTAAAAGTTATAATTATGCATCGTCGATATACTTACTCTTAAATTATTAAAGAAAAAAGTAGTTTTCCAGGTACTCACGCGTGTCCACAATTGCTTTCGCCATGAGAGACACTTGGCAAACATAATTCGTTTGAAGGGCTCCGACATCGTGGTCACTCAGCCCCGTGTACTTGGGTGTGTATGTGTGAAATTTTCTCTCATAACCTGTGTTATTGTGATGGCTGCATTACTGTGTGTATTTGTAATTAAGGTGGTAAATGGCAAGGAGACGGCCAAGGCCTTAAGTTAGGAACCACCCCGGTATTTGCCTTAAGTGGAAGTGGAAACCACGGAAAACCACATCCAAGATTGTCGAGGTGGGAATTAAACCTTCCTCTTCTTAGTTATACCTCAAGAGACTGAATGTGCCCCTTTTTTGCCCTCAGACCAGAATTAAATTTCTTGGCAGAGCAGGAAATGTACCCGGGTCTCCGGGGCGATAGACAAGAATAGGTGGGCCTCCATGTGTTAATACGATTTTTGACATGCACGGGACATAGAATTCAAAAACTGCCTCCAATAGGGTGACTGCCGAAGTGAGTATTGAGTATAGGTCTATGGTCGTTCCAGTAATTGGCGAAGTGATTCTATGTTCCCCTGCAAAATGTACTGCCATAACCTATAACAAGTGATGGAAATTGCTTATTTAGAGCAGTTTCGTACTGTTTATAACAAAATGAAGAACGTCATTCTGAGCTGCGTTTTCAAGCTATTGCAAAAAATTTCGCTGGCAGGAACAATTATAAGGGATTTATTTTAAGCGATTAGTCTCATCGCATTCTCCTCACCAACCAACTTGAGTATGAAAGTCTCTGGACGGTCATGTTGAACTTCATTGTATAAGACAATTGTTTAATGATTATTTGTTTAGAGTACTGAGTCTAACTACGCAGTTGATTTCGGCAATGGAAGTATTATTTGCCATTTAATATTTAGCGGCTCCGTTATCGCAGGACACTATAGTGTTATCGAATAATACGAAGCCACATTTAAAATCCAATATAAATAGGCCATTTCAGAAACAATTTCAGATATTATGCAGTACAGTATACTGTAAGGTCTTTGACGATCAAATGTAAACATTGTTCTACATTGTATTTCTCTTGCGTAAAATCGATGCGTGGTTACTTTGGTCTTTACTGTTGTGAGGGTAAAATTGATCTGCTGGAATATAAAATATTTGCCAAGCTGCAACAATGTAATGATATTAATTTAAAAGTCATTGAACTTCTATCCAGTAGTTCAAACACATACATCAGCGTTAACAGATTGGATACTGAAGATGAAAGCCAGCTACTTCATTTCCCTATTATTGAATTTTTCAATTCCTTGGAATTAAGTGATTCGCCTCCACATACTCCGAACGTTTGAGCCATAGTTATGCTCCTTGGATATCTGAACGTTTCCTAAGGACTCATATATGGTAATATATTAATTGTAAGAAATATGTAAGAAATTGCTTGGATTCGAATATAATAGGTGCAGTAATATTAGGCAGAGAGCTCAAATCCTACGACTTGATTTAACACCTTCCGATAAAACACTTGCAGTTACAGTACATTTTCTTTTAATATGCAACAATATCCTATTCGTTCGGCCTACTTCATCACAATCAATCAAGCTCAAGGAGAAACTCTTTAATGTATTGTGCTATTTACCTCATCACGTTTTAAGTCATGACCAGCAGGATAGTGTAGGTACAAAAAAGGTCCTGTATGGGATGGTAAAGAATAAGAGGCGGAAGGATCCTACGGATTATATTAGAACGGTGAACAAAAGGGGACAAGAGATAGAAAATAGGGACGAACTGAAGAAAATGTGGAAAGAATATTTTGAAGAACTCCTGAACCCAAATGGAAACCACGGCGAGGAGGAAGAAATCGGGGAAGAGGTACAGTAGATGAACTGCAAACAGAAAATGACTTAACATGGAAAGAAGTGGAAGATGCAGTGAGGAAGATGAATGGAGGAAAGGCACCGGGTGTGGATGAGTTGAGTGTGGAGATGGTGAGAGCAGCAGGAGAGGTGGGGATACAATGGTTGTACCGAGTGATGAAGACAGCATGGAAGGAAAGGAAGACCCCAGAGGACTGGAAAAAGGGAATAATTGTCCCGATCTTCAAGAAAGGTAGTAGAACAGAATGCAGAAACTATCGGGGAATAACACTGATGACTCATTGTGCAAAGATGTTTGAGAAAGTTTTGGAAAGGAGAATTAGGACAAGGATAGAAGGAGGGATGAGGGAAGAACAACATGGCTTCAGAGCAGGAAGGTCCACAGTGGATTTGATTTTTGCTGTAAGGCAGTTACAAGAAGAGCACTATGAGTATGGAACAGATCTAATGATGGCCTTCCTGGACATTGAGAAAGCATATGACAGTGTATGCAGAAACAAAATATGGAAGTCCCTGGAGGATAGTGGAATAGAAAAATGGACTATAAGGAGCATAAAGGAGATGTACAAGGGAAGCGTGAGCTGTGTGAAAGTGGGAGGAGATAGACCGGACTGGTTGGAACAGAGAAACGGCCTGAAACAAGGAAGTGCACTGTCACCGTTACTTTTCATTGTGGTGATGGATGACATAATGACCCGAGTGGCACACGTAATTGGGGAAGGAAAGATGAAAGCAATGGTGCTTGCAGATGATTTGATGATTTGGGAAAACAAGGAGGAGGAGGAGGTACAGGAACATTTGGACGTGTGGGAAGGAATAATACAAAGTTATGGGATGAAATTTAGCATAAATAAGAGTGATATGGTGATCACAACAAGGAAGAAGGAAAGAACCACAACAGGAATAACAATTGGTGGGGAACAGCTGAAGAAAGTGGAGAGTTTCAAGTATCTGGGAAGCCTGATACAAGAGAATGGAAGAAACGACAGAGAAAAAAATGAGCGGGGGAGACAGGCAGAAGCATTCCGGGGGCGTGTGAGAAGCATGTTATGGAGCAAGGATGTCCCTCAGAACAGCAAAAAGATCATATATCGGACGTACTATGTCCCTATCCTGACGTATGCCTCGGAGACCTGGGTTATGAAAGGAAGGGAGAAGAGCAAAATACAGGCCAGTGAGATGAGGTTCTTGAGAAGCAGTATTGGAGCTACAAAGAGGGACAGAATAAGAAATGAGAGGACCAGAGAATTAATGAACGAGGAACCATTACAGGATGGTATGGATAAATCTAGACTTAGATGGTATGGACATGTAAAACGAATGGAGGAGAAGAGGATACCCAGGAGGATACACGAGACGAAGTGGGAAGGAAAGAGACCAAGAGGGAGACCGAGAGACTGGTGGCTGAAGGGGGTGGAAGAAAGCGTGAAGAAGAGAGGAGAAGACTGGACAAGGGTGGAGGCTGAGAGATGGTGGGAAGACAGAAGACGTTGGAGAGGCTTGTGTTCCAAACAGACCCGGCCAGTGGCTGGAAACTGTGCAAGATGATGATGACCTCACCACGTTTTCAGTCATGACCAGCAATATGTTGCAATTCTGAGAGTGCTATCTTTTGACGCCCTTAAAGTTGCAAGAGTGCTAAAAAGTAATCGTACAAAGAATGTAACTTATATAAGAAGCTTCTTCAGTAAATTTGTTTTCCATTGTCCGTCATGTTTTGACGGGTTTCATCTAGTATATATATAAATCAATAAATATATAAATGAATATATATATATATATATATATATAAATACCTACCCCACAACAAGGTTAAGTATTTTCCACCAACACCAAAATTGTTAAACAAGACCAAGTGTTTCACGCAACGCAGTGTGTTCAAAGGTAGTCACCCAAGTGAGAGTGGAAATGATAACGACATGTCTTTATATATGCTACGTTGCATTTTTTCCCACGCTTTGAACATT
This sequence comes from Meconema thalassinum, assembly GCA_946902985.2. Lineage (NCBI taxonomy): Eukaryota > Metazoa > Arthropoda > Insecta > Orthoptera > Tettigoniidae > Meconema > Meconema thalassinum. The sequence goes on along the minus strand of OX336394.1, from coordinate 460,249,634 downwards.
CTGTTATCATGCACGTGGACAGATAACGTCCAAGGTGAACACCTGTGCTAGGTCAAATTTCACATGAACTTGCATTTTGTCACGTACAAAGCAAACAGGATGTAACTTGTTTAGCGTACATGTCATCTCACACGTGTATGCATGCATTTCGCTCTTCCCTGCCACCACAATGGTCAGATTATTTCACCTTCAAGCGTCTTGGTCAATTTCCATTGCACCTGTTGTAAAGTCAGATCAGCGCCTTCCAATAAGCTCAAATGACATTCACCTCCTGCTCGTCTGCAAGTTTGTTTTCTCTACTCGCTTCGACCAACATAGAACCAAGTTCTCATCACCGTTTACACGTTAAAGGCTCTCTTCGGGGGTAAAATATCAGAAAAACGAACCCTCGCTCTGTCATAAACTGACCCGCCGAAATATCGATTGTTCTATTGAGCACAGCCACCGTGGCCAGCGACAGGTTCGTTGAAAGACACACACCCAGCAGTATCGTCTCTCTGAACAACCACGCTTCATGAACATTTTAAACAGGTAAAGAAATTTGTTTCTCAACAAAAGTGTCGTTAGGCCCGTTGTCAAAATTTCAAACATAGTTTCAAACAGGGGGCGTTAGCCTGAGTCCTAGGACACCGCGTGTACGTCTCTATCGTTATTGGTTTGCGAAATAGAGCAAAACGCCTAAAATCACGGTTTTACCTCAACATGGTTTTTTATTCCTGCTCAACACAAACGTCCTCGGCAAGAGAACAACACGACGAAAAAATAACACCTCGTACACGTCTCTAGGCTTATTGGTTCGTGAGATATCGGCAAATATCACAAAAAACACGTGTTTACCCCAAAATCGAGTTTCCACATATTTTAAAATTATAACGAGTGGTCCATAGCAAAGAGGACGTCGCTACGAGTCCTTGGACCCCTCGTACACGCCTCTAGCATGATTGGTTCGCGAGATATAACTAAAAGTCTAAAATCACGTTTCCCCCCCCCCAAAAAAAAAACATGTTTCCAGCATTTCACCATTTCGACACCTATATATCGGTAAAGAGCGCAACGAGACGAAAAAAACGAATCCAAGCACGCCCTCCTAACATGACTCCTTCCATTCCAACGTCGCAGGGGCTCACAACTTAGTTTTGGAAGCAGAAACCCTTTCATCCCACTACTGTCATGTTTTTATCCTAGAGACTTGAAATTTATTTTCATGGTAGAGGGCGTAGGGACTTTTCATTTATGTCAAACAATTTTTTTTGTAAACTTTCTAGTTTCCAAAATATAGGATTTTCAAAATTCGAGTGTTTTCAAAAAAAACATCAAAAATAAAAAAGTTTTATTATAGAAAATAAAGATCATAAAGACCATTCGTTTGAGCCATGGCACAACATTCTGTCGTGTTTGGTTTTCAAACTATCACCTACCTTCGAAAACAACAATTCTCAAAAAAAATGAAAATATAATACGTGGTCCGTAGGAAAGAGCCCATCAACCCGAGTTCAATGACACCTCATTTGTCAAAATCGGACCATGGGTTGGCCAGATATTAATGATTTAACATGGACGCCGCCCGAGCAACGCCGGGTGGGTTAGAACCCCCCTCACTCCCCTACTATATTTATTTTCGAAGTTTATCTCATTGATATTGGTTAGGGGGGGGGGCTGTTCTTTGGGGCTGAAGCCTCGCCTGCTTCTCCCAAGCCATTCCACACCAGTGCACTGTCTCCGTATGCTTCAGCACGGCCCGATTACTCGCTGCCGCAATTACATCGTAAGTCCATCACACATCTTTTTATATTTGCCTTTCACATCTTTGGTTTTAATGCCTTTCATATTCACATAGGGATTTTCTTTTCCAGGTATGAATGGTTACCTCTTGCTGGGATTTCTGGGGCTATGATCGGAAACAGAACATAGTAAACCAAGACAGTACACCAAGCTTTTTCTTATATTTTTAGTGAACTTTTATTATAACAGTGTTTTTACAAACTTTTAATGTGTTATTTTAAAGATGGCGTCACAGTGAGAGTGTAGTGAAATAACAGCTAGTGTAAATATTTGATAAAAGTGGTAAAATATTATAACAGAGGTTTAAAATCCATAAAGTTACTTTCCTTAGGTCAAGTGATATATGCAATATTGATAGTATTTAGAAATTCTTATTGATAATTTAATAAACTTAAACAAAGTTGTGGGAACTTGTACCCAAAGATTCGGTGACTTCTTCAATCACTGTTTGAACCAAGTAGAGCAGTGGTGCTCTTACGAGTTTTCACCCGATTGGAAGATATACGTATTTCATATTCTTCTTTATTGGTAGGTAATTAGATTAATTCATTTAGGTAGTAATAATTAACATAAATTTAGTGTAATTTGGTGTAAACATCAAGGCTAACTTAGATCTCGAGTATGTCGGCAGTAAACAGTGTTAGTGTCTCGTCAGGTAGTGTAACCGTAACTGATTTATGCTCGTCGTGCAAAATAAAAGTAAAAAATGCAAATAAAATCATCACAAGATTTCAGGTAAAATTGAGTGAGGAGAAAAGTAAAACCTATTGTCGTAATGTAGGCCTACCGGTTCCGGCATGCGAATGTCATAACCTGAGAAACGAACTGTCCTCAAAAGATGAAATTATAAAGCTGCTAAAGGAAGATATTACTAAGTTAATGGAAGAGTTGAATAAATTAAAAGGAAACAGAGAGGAAAGCAAGGAAACTTGGTCCAAAGTGGTTGCTGGTAAGGTAAGATTGAATATGCCTAGGCCTATAAATGTAGTACCGGCACATGTCACTGAAATTCCCATCTCAAATTCATTTGGAGCGCTCGTCGAAGAAAATGATGTCTTTCTTCAAGAAGAAAAGAAGAAAGTGATAAAGAGAAAATCCAGGAAGATGCGGATATTTGCGGACAGTCACGGGCGAGATGTAGCAGCAAGCGTATTGGAGAGAAGCGGAGAAATGGAGGTCACTTCGACAGTAAAGCCAGGAGCACCCATTGCAGCGGTCACGAACGAGATGATAGGAGAGTGTGCAGCCCTCACTTTAAAGGACTATGCAGTAATCATCGCTGGAGCAAACGACATCTATAGAAATGAGAGTAAAAAGGCAGTCAAAGATTTAAAGGGTACATTGCCATCCATGCTTAACACAAATTTCATTATTGTAAACATTCCGCAGAGATACGATTTAATTCTCAAATCATGTGTAAATGTAGAAATAGAGGCTACAAATGGTAAAATTCGTAAAATTTGTAAGAGTTTTCCAAATGTCCAAATTATAGATGTAAGTAAATTAGACAGGAAGTTCCACACTCGACATGGCCTACACTTAAATAGGTTAGGAAAAGAGTATCTTAGTGATGAAATCAGCAAAATTGTAAATGCAAATGGTAAGAATAGTTCAACAGTAATATCTTTAGAGTGGAAGCAGGGAAACTTGTAAAAGGAGCCAAACGTGAGGTTTGGCATTCAGATCTTTCGATGTCAAATTTAACTGAGTGGAACAATGGTATTTCGGATTTATCTAGCAACAATAATAATAACAATTATGATAATAATAATAATGTAAATAAATCACCAACACAAGCTTGCAAAAGTAACAAATTTAAACTTTACCACCAGAATGTTCAGTCTCTCTATAATAAAATTGATTACATAAATCCAATGCTTAAAAATGAACTTAAAGACATCTCAGCACTATGTATTTCAGAACATTGGCTGAAAGAGGAACAACTCGAATTAATTCAATTCCCAGGGTTTATACAAGCTAGTAAATACTCTAGAACTAATATTAGTCATGGTGGTACTTGTATCTACCTAAGAAATAATTTAGAACATGAACAGTTAACAGCTTATGATTATCTAATTATGGAACAGGATTTTGAATTCTCTGCCGTAAAAATACAGCAGTTTAAGTTAATAATTGTATGCGTACACCGTTCTCCGTCAGGAAAGTTTCCTTTATTTATAGATAAATTAGAATTGTTACTCAATAACATGAGCAAAGTAAATTTCGATATAATAATTTGTGCAGATGTAAATGTGGATTTCTTAAAATTTGATAGAAATTGTGAATGATTAACACAGTTACTAATTTCCTATGGAGTGAAACCTACAGTAAATACCCCAACAAGAATAACAAAATTTAGTAAAACCACTCATGATCAATTTTTTTAAAATATAGATAAATATCACCTTTCAATAGAAGTCTTTTGTCCGGGTTTTAGTGACCACCATGGACAAATACTGAGTTTTGAAGTACCCGAAACAATCAATAATAATGATAATGGAGTAAAATCAAAGTGCAGGTCATTCACTGAAACAAATGTTACATATTTCAATGACTTATTAAATAAGGAAACATACTGACAGTAGTGGCTACGCTGGCTAAAGCAAAGCATTAGGTCATGGGGCCAAGCTCTCTGCTGACTCGGTAGACGCGTGGGTTCGAGCCCCACCGTCGGCCGTCCTTGAAATGGTTTTCCGTGGTTTCCCCATTTTCAACACCAGGAAAATACTGGGACGGTACCTTCTGACAGGCCACGGCCGCTTCCTTCCACATCCTTGCCCAGTTTCATTCACCATCATTCATTTCATCTCTCATTAACTCCTCTCATGAGGTTGGCGTCAGGAAGGGCATCCGGCCGTAAAAACCATCGCCACAAAGACTTACATCGTATCTCATCCCCGACCCCGTTGGTAAACGGGAATAATAAGGGGTCGATATACATACATTAAATAAGGAAACGTGGTCAGAAATTTATATACTAGAAAATGTAAATGATAAATTTAATGCATTTAACAGTACCCTAAAACACTATTTTGAAACAGCATTCCCCTTTAGACAAAGAACTGTTCAAAATAACAAAACTAACAATTGGATAACAACAGGGATTATAAATTCATGTCAAAGAAAGAAATTTCTACACAAATTATATACACAATACCACACAACACCTGAATATAATTTATACTACAAAAAATACACTAGCATATTAAATAAGGTAATAAGACTAGCAAAGAAAATTCATAATGATAATTTTATTTCCCAATCATCTAATAAAAACAGGGCTATGTGGTCCGTGATAAAGAAAGAAACTGGAAAATCTGCTAAAATACAAAGGAACATTACACTGACCAGCAATAGTAAAGTGATTAATAATCCAGAGGAAATAGCAAACACTTTCAATGACTATTTTATGGAAATTCCACAAAAATTATTAAATAAATCACAGGTAAATACACTAAATTCTAATAATAAAATTAATATATGTAGTGATTCTTTATTTATAAATCATGTCACAAGTGAAGAGGTAAGAATAGTTATAAAAGAGCTAAAAAATAAATTTTGTGCTGGCATTGATGGCATCCCAGATGCAATTTTAAAGAAATGTGCAGAAAATATAATAAATCCACTTACACACTTAATAAACAGTTCAATTCTCTCAGGAACTTACCCGGATATTTTGAAGTTATCAAAGGCAATTCCAGTGCACAAAAACGGTTCAAAATATGAATTAGATAACTATCGTCCTATTACCTTACCAACTGATCTCGCAAAAATTGTGGAAAAAATCATGTATAGGAGACTGATAAGTTTTATGATAAAAATTTAATATTATCAAACTAACAACTTGGATTCAGAACGGAAAAATCTACACAGACAGCAATTTATGAATGTATTAATAGTATACTGAAATTAATTGACAATAAGGAACATGTAACTGGCCTATTCTTGGATTTATCGAAAGCATTTGATGTTGTTGACCATAAAATCCTCCTTACAAAACTAAATCAATATGGTATTAGAGGTCTAGCTAATAAATGGATAGAGTCTTACTTTACAAGGCGTAAACAAATAGTAAGCTTGAGACACAAGGATGATGGAACGAAATTACTTAATGAAACATTGTCCAATGAGAGAATTATTAAATTTGGAGTACCCCAGGGATCAGTTTTGGGCCCACAACTCTTCCTTCTATATATCAATGATATAACACAGAACGTTCATTCACATAAGGAAATTTTGTTTGCGGATGATACAACACTCGTAATAAAAGGTGAAACTAAACAGGTCATACAGCAGTCTGGTGACTCCGTTACAGGAGAGTTAACCAAATGGTCACAAGATAATCGCCTCATAATCAACTATTAAAAAACAGTATGTCTAAATTTCCACACTATACAGAATAGGAATCCTGCGAAGTCCAATATAACATTAAATGGTCATCAAATAGAAAATAAATCAGAAACAAAGTTTTTAGGACTATGGATACAACATGACTTGAACTGGAATAAACATATACAATATCTGAATACTAAACTGAACTCGATGTGCTTTGCGTCACGTATTTTGAAAACCTGCACTAGCATGCACACATTAAGAAATACTTATTTTGCTTATTTCCATTCATACTTAAGATATGGGGTCATATTTTGGGGTATGTCGCCAGATGTACTAAGCACGTTTAGGATACAAAAGAGGGCGATTAGAATTATGGCAAATGTGAACACTAGAGAATCATGTAGACCCCTGTTTAAAGATTTAAACATTCTCCCTCTGCCCTGTATATATATCTTTGAAAGTATTATGTTTTATAAAAAGAATTTAATGAATAAGGATGTTTTTCTTAAAACAATCAATGATGTTCATAGGCATAACACAAGACAAAATCAAAACATTCATATTTCACACACACACACACACACACAAGCATATATCAAAAAGGAACTTATCACACAGGAGTTAAATTATACAATAAACTACCCCAGTATATAAAACTTGCCCCAAAAATAAGAACCTTTGAAAGAATGTTGATAGCTTATCTGCAGTGCCATTGTTTTTACTCTGTAGTTGAATATCTTAGCGTATAGGAGCGATGAAATCTATAATTATATTTTACTTTTCTATTTTTAATTGTAATACCTAGCTGTAAGTTGTTGTATTTATAGAATTAAGTTTTCATAATATAATAAAAGAATAAGGTGTAAATAGTTGTCCAATAAGATTGTATCTCTTAAGATCTGTTATTATAATAAGTTATAAATAGTTATAGTATTAGTATTAGTGTATATACCTATTAGTACGGTACTTTTATTTTATAGATGTAAATTCTTACGTGTCCTATATCAAAAATGTATTTTATACATGTATTTGATCAAATGGAATTAATAAAATTATCTATCTATCTATTTATTTTAAAATGAACTTTTTATAAACAAATAGTGAATGTCTTTGAGTGCTACCATAACTTAGGCTGTTGAAAGTGTCAATATCGTTAGACACCGAAACATGTACCTACACATAAAAAGACAAGAGATAAGTTAATGTCACGATAAAAATTTTAATAAAATAGATATTGACTAGGCGGAACCGTAAAAACTTTGTTTCTTATCACATTCTGTCAATACCGTACGGGAAAAATGTGCGACTTTAAAAGTAAAAAAAAATGCCTATTGTTTACACTGATGATACTTATTTGCCTAGTTCGCACACTAAGCCAAGTGCTTGGAGTGACGGTTCTCTTCATGGACTGAAGTCGCCTATCTCGGAAGGGCAAAGATTAATAGTGGTACATGCCGGTTTCGTTCCAAATGCTTTGTTGGTTTTCAAATAAAAAAATAACAAAAAACAGGGGACTACCACGATGAGATGAACTATGGAAATAACGAAAAATATCTGACAGAGAAATTAATTCCCAATTTGCCAACAAATTCTGTAGTCGTGATTGACAATGCCTCGTACCATAATGTCCAATGAGAGCGCGTACCAACATCATCTTCCCGAAAAACGGTTATGCAGGACTGGTTGACCGATAAGGGTATTCCATTTTCTACAGAGATGATAAAACCTCAACTGTACGGTTTGATTAAATCCCATAAACCACGCTATAAGACGTATCAAAGCAATACACTGCTTGCTACCTATGGACACACGATCTTGCGTCTACTACCCTGACTTGAATCCTATCGAAATGATTTGGGCTCGTGTTAAAAATTATGTAGCTGGGCAGGTGGTGGTGGGGATGAATGTTTTAAGGAGTGTAACATCGAGGCCCCCTTTCCTGTTGGTATACAGTTATGCTATAGAAAGAAGAAGTTTGACTCTTTAAAAAAAATTGGGGTACGGTAGTGAGTAAAGAGAAAGGCCATGACAGACTCCCTAGGCTTCGAAGGTCTGAAGAAAACGAGAGATGACCAAGGGAGTTGTAGTTATTGTTTAAAGGGGTGGAACAGTGAGATGTTCTGCCCCATTGACCCAAGGAGATCGCCAGGAAGATGAAAGAGGGGCCTGTCACAAGTATGTAGACGTACCATACTGCATAATTCAGAAGAGGTCATACTCTGCCCCACAAGTGACTACCCTGGGGAAATCGTTAGCGACAGGCACAGGCTATTGGTGTAGCATATGATACTGCACAATGATAGGCCTACATTTCCATTAGCAGCATATCAGTTGGTTAGTTAGGAAATATTTATAAGAAGGCAAAGGAGTCAAGAGCTTGGTCGTCCCATTTTGCAATTTTTAAATCCAAGTTGCCTTGCCACATAAAAGTTATGCTGATTATTATAGATATGGTAACCCTAAGTTCTGAAATGTTATCTATACTCTACTGCATTCGTAAAACGATCATTATTAATGCGACTTTCATGGCTAAGCCAAGGGCATTACTTCGTGGAAGGCAACTCGAATGACACGGGCTAGGCCTAACCTAAAAATTACAAGCAAGGTAAAATCCTAGTGTACGGTAATTGACAAAATTGTTTATTGAGCGATATAACTATGTATTCATCACAACTTTCGTCTCCTAGTGGACGCATCGTTATATTACATTATAGTTATTTCGAAATAATGACTGAAACACGTTTTAAACGACCGCCAATTCGCGCCATCATTACCGTTTTTATTTACAGGTAGTTGTGATGTAGCGATTTACTCCGCTTTGATGCAGCGCTGCATTTTCTCGCTTTAAAAGAAACGCGGCCATACACAAGGCGAGAGGGAGTGTTGGTTGGTTGGTTCCTCAGTTTAGGGGCTGCGACAACGCGGTCATGTATCCCCGTGTACTTTGGGTGTGTGTACAATCGTTCTGATAACCGGTGTAATTGTGATAACTGTATTAGTGTGTCGAGAGGTTGAGCACCTTCTTCAAGAACACCGCGTTCACTCTTTCAATTCTCATCGGGTCTCTTTTAGTCAGGAGGTTCCATAAATTTTCCACTGTGTATGTTACTATCGGTGTAAACTTTAGCTTGAACAGTTCCTGTGCTGTATATGTATTCTTTGATATTTTGCCCTATCCATCACAGTCTATCGAATAATTTCCTACAAATGAAGATTCGAACCTAAACTGTGTCCTTGTATGTATGCGTTACAATTTTCCAGTAGTTTCTAGTTCAAATATTGGATACTCTACACGTCTCATTTTTAGGGCTGTGACTGGGTTCAGAGCATGAGTGTCATTCGTATCCCAACCTCCATACGGTGTGCATCTGTGCAGTGAGTGGTATCGGGTGTAGGGAACGTGCTTTTGAGTGTAGTGTGGACGTCGGGTTTGTGGCCTGTTATTTGTTTAGTGTGTTAGTTCTCGTTAGTGTTTAATCAGGTTAGTACTCCCCTCCTTTATAGGGGATAACTATTCAACATGTCGTCCGAAAGTGGTGGTAGTCAGATGGGGCGACCACCGGACGATTTTGAACACGTGGAATACGAGGGTGTAGCGTCCGTTGAAAGTATGCTTGTAGTATCGGAGGTTGAGCTAGTATCAACTCCAACAACTTCCATTTCTGAAACATCTCCAATTATTGCTAATCGACAGCCATTGTCAAATGACAATCGATATTATGACCATCACACAGGGCCGTACACGGTGTTTGTGCAAGGTGAGGGGGATCAACCTATTGGCAATTTACATCCGATGGCATTAGGAAAGCTCTTTTTTGAAAATAAGATCGTGGGTATAAAGAATATTCAACGCAAAGGACGCAATCGTGTTCAGGTACAATTTAACAAGGCCATAGAAGCTAACTCCTTCTTACAAAATCCCTTATTACCAGCTAAGCACTTGGTCGCATTTGTCCCGTCCGCTAACGTCCAACGTGTTGGGCTAATTAGGGGCGTGGACACATCCTTAATGCACGATGAAATCCTAAAATATATTGATTCACCTGTTCCAATTGTGCGAGTCCAGCGGGGTTTTTTTTCCGGAAAAAGATGATCAATGACAAGTTAGAATCCCTTCCTACAGGAACAGTGCAAATTTTCTATAAAACAGAACGGCTACCTGATTACGTATCTATTTTAATGTGCTCCTAGAGGTAACATTATTCATATTTTCCCCCATTAGATGTTTGAACTGTCAACGATACGGGCATGTAAAACTACACTGCCGGGCTCGCGCCCCAGTTTGCGGTAACTGTGCGCAAGGACACTCAACGGAAACATGTAAGGAGACTCTGTTCAAATGTGCTAATTGTGGTGATAATCATCCGGCAGGCGCCGCACGCTGCCCCGAATTGGAGAAACAAAAGTCCATAAAACATCAAATGTGTACCGAAAATAAATCGTACCACGAAGTTATTACGGCTAACTACAATGTACCGTTTAATCCTCTTGCACTCCCGCAGCAATTTCCAACCTTAGAACAGTCTCATAATACGCGTAGAGAGGATCCGCCGAGAAAACGAAAATATACAGAACTAGTGTCCCCAAAGCCGAAAGTGGTGAATCCCATAGGTTACGACCGACGGGCCTATTTCGATATCTTAAAGCAACCATCTGGTAGTGGTGTAGGGGTGGCTTTGCAACCCGCCACAACGGGTGAGGAAATTTCGAAGAAACAGTCTTCTCAAACACCTGGCACTTCACGAGACCCGTCCCATGACATCATTGAAGATTTCCTGAAATTATAAGAATTATTAGGGCACAACGCTCAATGGAGCTTTTATGTGAAACAATTATTGGACAAAATAGTTCCATTACTTCCCAATCCTCCTACCACAAAATATAATACCCTAGTAAGTAGTAGTCCTACAGTGGCCTAATTTAGATGCGTGCTACATGTTACTCCTCCAGTGGAATTGCCGTAGTATTTTAAATAAGAAGCATGAATTATTGCTTTTAATCCAGGAGTATGATCCAGATATCATATTCCTACAGGAAACATGGCTTCGTGCCTCGCATATATTTTCGATTCCCAACTACCTGGTCGAACGTCAGGATGGTCCAGGATATCGTGGCATAATGACGCTATTCAAAAAGACCTTACGATACACTCCTCTCTCTACTCAATTATATTCCTCACACTCATCATCACACATTCCTTGTACAAGATCTACATGTAAGTCATATTCATTGTCCCCCGGGTATACAAGGTTCCCGTCGGCAATGGCAGGCATATTTCCGGTTCATAAAACAATTTCCTAAACATATTACCGTGGGGGATTTTAATGCACATCACGCCTTGTGGGGCAGTGGTCGCATTAATCCAAAAGGACGTCACATCGCTGCAGTTATACAGGATTTACACCTACATCTCTTAAACGATGGATCACCCACGCACATTACCCCACCAAATAGTCCCCAAAGTGCGGTGGATTTAAGTGTCACTACTTTAGACTTATCTCATAAGATGACATGGAAGACCGTGCAGGATACGCATCAAAGCGATCATTATCCAATTATAATCGAATATGACGTCTCGCGTACCCGACATATCCCAAAAAATGTATCTAAGGTAAAGCGAAATTTATGATTTTTTGATTATGAGTTGTTTTCCCGATTTTTAGAGGATAGACTTTCACAGCATACACAGGGGCTCAGTAACAGTTATGCCTTTTTATTAGAGAATATCCGAGCCTATCTTAATATATATAACCCTTTAATTCCAACGTCAGGTCCTCCAAATAATCGTGGCGCCTTACCCTCATGGTGGGACCAAGAATGCGGACAGCTGGTAAGACGGCGCAAGGCGAGTTTAAAAGCTTTTCGACATTATGGCTCTCCAACATCTTATTTGCGATACAAAAGTCTCTCCGCGCAAATACAACGTGTATTTAACGATAAAAGACGGGAAGCGTGGAAATTATATACTACCCAATTATGCAGTTCTACGTCCCTAAACAGTATTTGGACGGCGATTAAACATTTCTCTAATAATCGTACTATCTCATCTCCCTCCCAACATTCGGCGCAGAGATACCATGACCTGTATCATACTTGGACACCAGAAATAGTTATTCGCTTGCCTACATCTTGTACATCTGGTTCCCTGGAACGTTTTTCCAGTTTAATGCAGCCTATTACAAGTAGCGAATTAAGCCACACATTTCGTCACAAAAAATCATCCAGCCCAGGGATTGATGGAGTGACTTATAAAATGATCGCTCGATTTCCAGTAAACGCTCAGAGTATCATTCTTCAACTATATAATTCCATCTTATGCACAGGGACATTCCCGGAGGATTGGAATGTTTTTCAAACTGTACCGATTCTTAAACCCATGGAAGATGCTGGATTACCGAGTAGTTATCGTGGTATTCAACTTGGATCTTGTTTCCGAAAAAATTTCCAACATATTCTTCTCCGACGGCTTCAATGGTGCCTAGAATATTATAACCTGTTTCCAAAAACCCAATTTGCATTTAGAAAAAATCTTGGTACATCTGACCCCATAAATATATTCCTTACTGATCTACTACTAGCAAAAGGAAAGAAAATGCACACAGTAGCTGTGTTCCTTGACCTCAAAAATGCATATGATTCTGTTGATCCATATCTTCTTATTCAACTTCTAAGGGATCTAAATTTTCCCCTTCCCTTCAGGTGCTTAATACATAATATGCTATGTCATCATCATATTACGTTAAACTCCCCAGCCGGTGTCTTTGATTCTCGACATACTTCTTATGGTGTTCCGCAGGGAGACGTTCTAATCGGGCTTTTATACTTAATTTTCACCCGTACTTTAGAAACAGTCATATTACCGCACGCTCGCATTCTTCAATATGCGGATGACATTCTAATATATTGCACTCGAGAAGAGTTTTCCTCATGTCGAAGATATATATACCACGCCTTATCTCATGCTCATGATTGGCTACATCAATACGGATTTGAAACATCTGTAGGATAAAACGCTGCGATGATTTTTACGCACAAACGAATTTATGACAGTTCTCCTATATTATACCGCCAAGGTGTCATTCCAGTGGTGACAAGTGTAAAATATTTATGGATTCATATTGACAGGAAAATGCAATGGGAGAGACATACGCAATACCTTCAGAGTCATCTCGCCAGTAAAATTAATGTTCTAAAGTCACTCACTAGACGCAATTGGGGGGCGGACCCAGAATCATTATTAACGGTTTATCGTAACATCATCCGTTCTGTACTGGATTACAATTCCTTTTTTTTTATTCAATGCCCAGCATTAGGCTCCTTCAGTTAGATAGAATCCAGTTTTCTGCCTTGCGTATAATTATAGGTGCGCTTCAATCAACCCCCACAGGAGCCCTGTTAGTTGAAACCGGAGAAATGTCACTTCAGCATCGGCGTAGATATCTTGCATGTATGTACCTACTACGAAAAATGATGATAACAACATCACCTATCGTCCCTAAATTACAACTATTAGAGGAATATTATACGCATCGATTATTGCCCACCGTTTCTCGTCCTGCGTTACTAACCGCATATTCCATGCTTCAACCGTACCGCCATAATATATTAAAAGTCATGCGGTTACCGATATACACTATTCCGCATGCTGCAACGTACTTTCAACCTCTTATTCTTCAGAACTCCTTACCCCAAGTCTATCAGACGTTTCAACATCATCCTGCAATCATTCCCCGTATTTTTCGAGAAATAACGAATCCTTTGACCTCCTGCATCTTTTTTTACACAGATGGTTCTAAAATGGTTAACCCTGCGCGTGTGGGAGCATCCTTCTATGCTCCGGACTTACAAATCTCCTTTCAGTATACTTTACCCCCTGACGTCTCGATATTTACTGCCGACATTTTTGCCATACCTACGTCAGACGTGTTTTTATATTAAAAAAAACATGCCATTCGTCATGCTTTAATTTGTACTGATTCAATGAGTGTAGTGCAAGCACTTCAAAATGTTAGAGAGGCCGACAATTGGTTTTTATGTCAATTAGTGCAACAATTGTACACTTTACATACGGAGGGTTTTGAAGTCAGTATCATGTGGGTACCCGGCCATTCTCACATTGAGGGCAACGAAATAGCGGATAACCTTGCCAAAGATGCAGCAAAGGGACACGGGAAAACTTACAACATCGCCATACCAATGTCAGATCTGCGTTCTATAATTAGTTCGACGATACAGGAGGACTGGCAAGTCACGTGGACTAATTACGCCAGAATTAAGGCCAAACACTATTTTGGGTTACAACCGACTATTTTAAACAAACCATGGTTTCAGGGATGGAAATACACACGACGACATATCATTACAATCATTCGTCTACGTTTTAACCATGCATTAACGCCGGTGTATTTATTCCGCATAAAACGACGTGATGATCCTCTATGTTCGTGTTTACAAATGGAGGGTTCTTTAAATCATATTCTCTTTCAATGTCCACTATACGACCATCAACGTGCTTTAATGTTGAGAGCTTTATACGATTTAGGGTATGCACTTCCTTTAAATGTGGCCACATTGGTACATACGCCTACAATTCCACTGGTTAGTAGCATAGTAGCATTTTTCGACAATATTAATTTAAAGATTTCCCATATCCATATTTGTGACCCGGTCATGTGTGTGTATGTGTAGCGAGTCACCAAGGTGGGTCGCTTCGGTGTGAAGAGTTAATACCATTTGTGTCCTCGTCTCTACACAGTATAGATAGCTATACTGTGGTCTCTACTTCCTATGTTTTCCTCATATGTAGCTCTCCGCGTTGCGTCATACTCTTGTTTAAGATTCCCCGCTACTTACTGGTCTTACGCTTTCAATCGGTAGTCGACGGTTACCCAATGATACATACTACTGCACAGAAGCAATTGGGTAAAGAGTTTACTATGCCCACTACCGTACCAAGTAGAAGAAGAAGAAGCATGAGTGCTATGCTCATTACGTAACATACAAAAAAAATATTCCTACAACCAATATGGCGTCGTCCCAAAAATGTTTATGGATTATACTAGAAAATCACTTACATTTAATCAAACACTGTAATGAATATATCACATTAATAATCAAAACATTACAAACAAACCACTTAGTGTAGTATGTTTCAGCTCAAAGTCAGTCACAAGAAAATCAATGGAAATAGATCGCATAAATGTAAGTTACCTAAGCATCAAGGCCTCCTGTTATTGTTTTAATAATACCTACTCGACTGGGCTGTGGAGACAATGTAATTATGATTAGTAATATAAGCATCGTCTTGGGGTGCTCGTCCGGGCAAAAACCATCGTGTTGTTAATTCTCGCTAGATTCGTGTGTTTGCTGTATTTGTAAATTGTTGATATCGGTATGTTTTATACAAATATTGGTTATTAACCGTGGCTCCAAATGTAGACACAATATGTGTAATATCTCGAGAGCCATCATTCGTTAATGTGATGCGTATTTCGTATCAGTTCTACAGTTCAAACAAAGCCTATTTGTAGATGAAGATGGTGTACTGTTGTGTACCTCATTGCACCTCATCCAGCGCTAAGTTAGATAAGGTACATTTTCACACTTTCCCTAGAGATTTAAAATTGAGGGAGAAATGGGCCGTCGCAGTTGCTCGGCAAGGTGAAACAGAAGACTCGCTGTGGTTACCGAGCGAGAGTTCAAGGATATGCGGTCGACACTTCATAGAGTCTGATTACAGTATAAGTACTTCAAGAAGAATACTACTTCCCAATAAAGTGCCTACAATCTTCACCGGTTATCCTGATCGTAAAATGACAAAAATGAAACGCAGAAAATGCCCTGTTTCAAAGGCACGCTTAGACGTAGCACCTACATGTAATGTACCTACATGTAAAGTACCTTCGTGTAATGTAGGCATAGATGTTACAACACTGAAACAAGAATATATTCCATCAACATCAAAGGAAATTGGGATTCAGGTAACCTCTCAAATGTGTCACTGTGAAGACGTGAACCAGAATTCCGTGCTAAATGCTAGCTCAAATTTAAAGCTGAAGGAAACCATATGTAAATTGAGAAAAGAAATCCAGGAACTGAAAGCAAATAAGAAGCAGAAGAGGTCACTTCTAGAAGAGACAGTCCTGAAAATTCAAGAAGATGGTGGAAAAGGTGTGATAAAGGCACTTCTTCTCCTTGATAAGATTCAATCCTATGGTAAATCAAATACCGGTATATAGCAAGACCATTTTGAAAATAAGATCATAGCCTATTGCTCTTTACGAACTGCAGGCTAATTCTTGATGAATGGCAAAGAAGTCAGCAGGCCACTGAAACTTTATTAAGACAATTATTATTTACAATTAGCAGGCACACATCTGCTAGTCACTAGGCTACTTACCAAATCTGAACACTTCTATGATACAACATTGGTGTCTTGATCCATAGAGAAGGGGAGAGGGAGTTATTCATAGCAGAAGCCAAGGACGCTCTTGTAGAACCGGTACCGGTAGGCTATTCATGAATTTGTGTAAACCTAACCTAGTTATCCCATTATGGAACACCAAATTACAATAACAGTTGTAGGTTATAATGATTTGTGTTGGTTATAGCCTATTCACTGGCGGATTTTGGGTCTATGAATGTGATGACACAGTGCCGACGTCGGTGAAGCAACCGTTGAGGTGAGGTCACTGCTGAAGCTGAAGGAACAGGATTTATGAGCAACAATTTGCTGTGTTGTGATGACACAGTGCCGTAATGGTCTCGGTGAAGCAACCATTGTGGTGAGGTCACTGCTGAAGCTGAAGAAAGAGGATTTATGAGTACTGTACTGTAACAATTTGCTGTGTTGTGGTGGAGTTGCAAAGGCTGTGTCCAAATCACTGTAATAACAGCAGAAGACTCCATCGGGATAGCCTATTCATATAATACAAGGCAGCTTGTAGTTTTGTGTAACTGTTAATCTCGCAATCATTAGCCATGGGGCATTCCTTTGTGTGTGGAATCCGACAACTGGACATGATATTTCATTTCGAAAATCTCACACACATTGACGGGGAGAGGTAAGCAGTTTGATTAAAACTACAGAACAGGAGACCAAGCCGTCGTGACTTTCAACAAGGTATATTACTGAAAATATAGTATGTATGATTGACAAACCTTTCTCGGAGATGTTGGGAGTCGTTTTACTTTCTCAATTGCCACTGCTGCACCGGAATAATTCCTTTTAATTGATTATTTACGAAAATAATGATTTTAGCATTGTCTTCATTTCACTACGCCATCTTGGACACTACGTCATACGTCATGTGACACCCGAAAAACGAACATCTGAGTACGTTACCAACATGTCCAATACAAAATTCACCATATGGCACGTAAAGTT
Organism: Meconema thalassinum; assembly: GCA_946902985.2. Classification (NCBI taxonomy): domain Eukaryota; kingdom Metazoa; phylum Arthropoda; class Insecta; order Orthoptera; family Tettigoniidae; genus Meconema; species Meconema thalassinum. The sequence goes on along the minus strand of OX336394.1, from coordinate 460,232,131 downwards.
TGAAATTGTTACAAATTTCCACTAAGTTAAGCACTGTCTTGCGGAAAATTACTGCTAGTACCACAAGCAATGGGGTCTGGGGCGTAAGCCCCAGGTTAGGTTTGTTTTTGTATGTAAAACATTAATAAGATAGAATTTATGTCCGCTACTAGGTTAGGTACTGCCTGGTCGAAAATTACTGCTAGTACCACAAGCAAGGGGGTCTGTTTTTGTATGTAAAACATTATAAATACATAAATAAACACTGACAATTGGCGCAATTTTTCATTACATTACTTTATCGACGCTCTTTTGTTTACTCGTTCAATACCCGATGTGAAATAGTACCAAATGCGTGGGGTTGGCATTCCTGACTTAGTAAGCAAGATGGCTACAAAAGACTTCATTTCTGCTATATAAGTCATGTATCTATTTGGGATGGCTGGGTGGGTTTATGGCAGCGGACGAGTCAACATCTATTATTTTAACATCTCCGGATACCATTACTGAAGGTACTTCGGCAAATTTCATTACCTAAATTTTTTTATACCTTTGGTCTCCTGTTCTGTAGTGCTACCGCAGTTTGACCACTGTACCATGACGCTCCCTGACATAATAGAACAATGATATCCAGGAAGATGGGATTCTAACTGCTGTTTGTTTCTGTTGTGCGAATACTGTTGGCTGATGACCTTAATGTTCTACCGCTTGACAGGAATCGTGCCCACACTTCTCCTAGGAAGAAGCAATATCTGTAAGTGATTTCTCTGAACTCTGTAACGTGTATTTGCTAGTTTGCTATTTAATTAGTAGGCTAAAACTGATGAACCAAGTTCAAAACTACTTAAATTAGCCGAAATACCTTGTGTAATGATGAATAATATTTGTGGAAATGATGTCCTGATAGATGTTTTCTCCTCTGCTGTCTTTAACCCACCCGCCATCCCCTTTTTATAACACGACTTATATCGTGAAATTTCCGACCATCGTAGGCGTGATTTATGGGATATATAAAATGTTGCCAACATGTTGTTTCATGTTCCGCGCGCTCCTTTGTGTTTCTATGTTAAGAAAGGTTTACATAGCCTACAAAAACAAACCTAACCTAGGCCTAATGCCCCAGCCCCCTTGCTTGTGATACAAGCAGTAATCTTTGACTAGACAGAAACCGATAGTATCTTGCTCCACTTCGTAAGCCAATTGTTTGTCGCTTAGCTCGTTACGCATGGTCTGTGGTGTACCATTGGCTACAGTGGAATGACGTCTCGGTAACACCTTCAGTAGCAGTTGAGCATTTTTCCTGTGCAGTAGTGTTAATGGTAATGACTCCCGGAATATCAAATAAGGTGTGACATATATTAGCTAAGTGCAAATGTAGGATCATGGTTCAACAGTCCCGAACAATTACCTCTCAGAAATATGGCCATTGTTGTGCTGAAGATGGTTGGACGTACCCACTGATCTCTATACATGGATGGCTGGTAGCTAAGGCAGCAGTAAGCCGAATAGACGATGACAGGTATAGCAAGATGGCAGTGAGCGCATGGTGCAATATTCCGAATCCGGCTCTGTGATTGGTTACTGGTAGTTTGATGTTATACATGTATTTATATGAAAATCCACAGCCTGCTTCCAGTCTCCGACCTGGTCAGGAATGGAATGAATGAAGTCCCCATCTAGCGGCGAGGATATGAACTGTGCCGGCTGCCGAGGCCTGACACACTCCTCTGGGGCAATGATTAAATGAATGACAGATGAAATGAAATGACAGTGGCGAGTGTTGCTGGAAGGAAACTGTGACAGGGAAAACCGGAGTATCCGAAGAAAAACCCGTCTGCCTCCGCTTTGTCCAGCACAGATCTCACATGGAGTGACCGGGATTTGAACCACGGACCCAGCGGTGAGAGGCCGGCGTGCTGCCGCCTAAGCCACGGAGGCTTATCATACATGTATTTATACTGGCAGTAAATATTTTGTGTTTCTTGTAGTTGTAAAATGGACTGAATTTGGTTAGTTTTAAGTACCGGTTTGGTGATCCATCATCCCAGGCAAGCCGGTAATACCTTTACTTCTCAGGCAGATAGGTCACTTAGCCCTAATTTTGAAGTTATTGTGAAGTTAAGTATACATATGCGGTGGTGCTGAAGCAGACGTGATGCGTGTTTAAATTTGATCCCATTTCAGGGTTTTTCGGTTCTGAGTGCAAATAGTTCGCTAAATAGTTGCAAAACGGTGGGGAGAGTATATTTTGAGTAGGTTTTTAGTTGTGTTAAGTTGTATGTGGAGATGAGGAGTTTGGCTTAAAGTGCATTTTTGGCTTTGATCTACTTCCCGTTATTATTAAGTTTATTGTTGCCAAGCATTACCAAGCACCGATTACGATATGTCAAATCTAGGCCTGTATAGTGAGCTACGTTTATAGGTACGTCAGTGATCCCAATGCCCTTATGCTATGAGTGAACATATCTCTATATTTTTATTTGTTCCAAAACACCATTAATTACGATTTAAAATTGACTAGATTATCATTGCTTCCCCATAAGGAGAGCTTGAGAATGGGTACGCCAACATGGTGGACCGCGCGCTGAACCTGGCGTACTTTCTCGTGCAGCGGAGAGCTGCCATCAGCGATCCAGGTATAGAGATCAATGGTCGTACCCAGTTGATAGCCTATCAAAGGACAGGAGCTGAGTCAACGTGTAGAGGTTTCTCCCTAGTGTGAAGTGAGGAGGGAGCGTAACATATTCGCCATTATGTTTGTAAATGAGCAATGGAACTGTAGACTAGGCCATTAAGATCATGCGTAAGATTATTTATTATTTATCGTATGGCTTTTAGTGCTGGGAGTGTCCGAGGACATGTTCAGCTCGCCTGAGTCTGTAGCTGCTTCCAGCGGATACCCTAAAGGGTGAGCTACAAGTTCCGTTCAATTTCAAGTAGTTCCAACTTTCGCCACCAGATATCAATGATACCTAGTGGTGAACGTTGGAACTTTGATAGAGCGTTCTGACGAAATCTAACCTAACAAATTTTGCTTTACTCAAGTTTAGTCTGTGAAAGGATCTTTTACATGCCATAAATCTATGACATGGGACCGCCGGCTTTACTTCCCCTCCGAAGGAAGGCATACTGAAGGATTTTTAACGCTCTTAAAAAATCCGACGACTTCGGCCGGGTTTGAACCCGCTATCTTGGGCATAGCAGTTCAGCATGCTACCGACTACGCCACCGAAGCCTCTATGCGTAAGATGTTACAAGCAGTAAGATGAACTTGTGTAAGGTCTCTGGCTGGCATCTACGAAGTATTGCTCAAATTAATACTGAAATGAAAATCCACAGCCTGCTTCCAGTCTCCGACCGGGTCAGGAATGGAATGAATGAAGCCCCCATCTAGCGGCAATGATATGAACTGTGCCGGCTGCCGAGGCCTGACGCACTCCTCTGGGGCAATGATTAAATGAATGACAGATGAAATGAAATGATAGTGGAGAGTGATGCTGGAATGAAATTTTGACAGGGAAAACCGGAGTACCCGGAGAAAAACCTGTCTGCCTCCGTTTTGTCCAGCACAGATCTCACATGGAGTGACCGGGATTTGAACCACGGACCCAGCGGTGAGAGGCCGGTGTGCTGCCGCCTAAGCCACGGAGGCTTCGCTCAAATTAATACTACAGTTCATAATTCATGAAAATTATTTTGAAAACACTACGGTATGTTTCCCAAACTAGATTTTGCATGCAGCGAATGAGAGTATCAGTTTATAGGAATTTCTTTGATGTTCTGTCAAGTTGACATCATTTTGCCCTGGTTTACCATTAGTGTCTTCAGTTAGTACGGTTTTAAGAGGCGGAACAGAGAGGTCATCTACCCCTGCTTATCAGTCTTCTTCTTTGTCGTGCATTCTCCTGAGAGGCCGAGTGCAGGTCTTTCTAGTCAACGCGCTTGGGTGACCTGCGTGCCGGGTTGGGACATGGAATGCAGATTAATGAAACTGGGCAAGGGTGTGGAAGGAAGGGGCCGTGGCCTGTCAGAAGGTACCGTGCCTGGTGTTGAAAATGGGAAACCATGGAAAACCATTTCAAGGAAGGGCAACGGTGGGGCTCGAACCCAGGCGTCTACTGAGTCAGCAGAGACCTTGGCCCCATGACTTAGCGCTTATCAGTTAGTATGGTGCTGGCCAGTACAGGTATTTACACCAAAACCAGTGCTAATGTATTGTAAAAGTTAAATATAAAGTGCATGAGACGAGAGCCTGTCCTTTAATAAGGATAATAGGCTAGATGATTTTCGTATCTTTATCCATAATCTGGGAGACAATACCACTATCACTACTGCACTGGTAATAGGTGCTAAATTACATAAATATGTGTTTTTGTTTGTTGCTCATTGATCGACGGCAGCCATGTTTGTCAAGCGCATGACACGCATCAATAACCTTTAACCAGCCCAATAGTTTAGCCAGTTAATGCTTTTTCACATAAGGCCTGGGCTACGTGCTAACAAGACGCGCACTGCTGTGATTAATGCTTTTGTGAGAGAACAATTTCCTAAATTCAGACCAATCGGTTTTGCCCAGACCAATAATTTGTAAGGAGCACGGCCCAGAGAGCCACGTTAGCCATATATACTCCGCTGAGTTTTGTCATGCGAGTAATCTTTATCCAGACCTGTGTATCCCACATGTTGGCAATTAGTAGTGACGTCAGTGTAGCCTAACAGTTGAAGAGACCTCAAGCACCTGCCATAGTTGAAAGAGCAAGAAATAAGCCTATTAAGTAATTCAGCATTTGGCAGTAATTTAGCATTGGTTATGTCCCTCAGAATATGAAACAAGCTATGAGAATCATATTATCCAAGTGTAAAAAGCCACGATCAGCTCTCATTCAGAATTAATAATGTTGCATTTGCACTTTGTCTACCTTCACCATATAAGGTGACTGCACCGGTTTTCGTCACTGAGCCAGTCGTCGTTACTCTCGTATATAAGTACAAAAAATAAGCATGTCAACGGATCATTCTCAACGCACAAAGTCTTACGAGATACGTCACACCTTAGTTTCTGATAACGAGCAACTTGGTGAAATCATGCGTGCGATGCAATAGGTGATTAGCATCAAACATCTCCTGTGAGCTGAGCTGTCTTGCTTATCACATGTGCTAAGCAGGCACGCGAGTTAATTATTTGCATACGTGTTATGTTCCGACATTTTAAAATGTTACAAGTGCGTGATATAGTTGGAAATAAATAATAATAATATCGTATGGCCTCGGGTGCCGGGTGCAAGCTTTGTAATTTGGCACCCAGGGGGCAGCTTGCATGTCGAATTTCGTTGTTCCTTGAATCACTATGAAAGTCAAGGAGATTAGATATCTAAGCTCCTTGAACACTACAGTGCTTTCTAGTAGAGAAATGAGGAACTTTGTGTTGGCAGAAACTCCCGAGATTAATTTTGCCATTATGAACTCGGTCTACTGAATTCAAATGGGTTCTTTGACATGCCAACATCGTATGACATACGTGTCGTATTTTTGCCGCCTTTCAAAAAAAAAATCACTTACCACGGCCAGGAGCGAACCTGCAATCTTGGAGTTGGTAGTCTGACACGATATCCACTCACCCACCGTGGCAAGTTGGTAATTGTTTCTGTAACATATGTGATTTGCTATTTCGTACTCACATTCTTAGTTTGGTGAGAAATGCTGGTTACGAACACTGGATTTAAAAACACACACTTTACCAATGCTCGTCATTTGTGATGAAAACTGACACATTGTCATATCTCCTTGTAAGACCAAACTAACAGCGGCAATATACTTATAATGTGGTTCTGAAGCACCTTGCATTAATTAAATTGTCGTTTGATCATCGTGTCCAATAGTCGTCATAGCTGACGAACACTAGTGCACGATATTGTTAATGTTTCAGAACCAATAAACATTTACAGTGTGCTGTTATTATGTAGATCTGTCTCTTTGATGGCCGTAGGACTAGGCTGGCTGCGTGGCTCAGCGGTAACGTTCTCACCTGCTGTTGCAGGATCGAATCCTGGTGCAGTCATCTGGAATTTGATGGTGCGCAAATGCGAGGGAGCCGTGTCAGTAGATTTACTGGCACGTTATAGATCCCTCTTCGGGGCAAAATTCCAGCACTTCGAGGTCTCTAAAAGCCCCAGTAGTTAAAAGGGACGTTAAACAAATAGCATCATTATTATTATTATCAGTCGGTCTAGGCCTAGGGTTTTTACGTGAGCTAAAGGGGATTCTTTTTAAGTTGAGATGAAAAATATATCCATGCATGACTCGACATACACTTCCATCAATTAGCGATGGATTTTAATTAGTTCACTTTTCGGGTTCGAAATGCGAATAACTGTGCGCGCTTTGCACTTGGTAGTAGCGTCCAACAGGAGTTTCATTCTCAATGGTTGCCAAGATTGATCGCCCCAGCAAAGTGCACGCATGTGGGACTCGCCCATTACAACAGTGTGGCCAACAGCTGCCCGCACGAACAGTGTACTGTCGTACAATCCAGTCAGGTTATTGGCACAGCTGCAGGATTTCAGTCTCCGGTATGGTGTTTGGAACTTATCGCTTCCCAGATCCACCTAGTCAATACAGTTAGTTATTGTTGTTTTAAGGGGTGGAACTACGAGGTCATCTGCCCCTACCAGTGAGTACACTGGCACATATGGTTCAATATATACCATGAATCCTACGTGTCTAGGGGAATGTTTTAGTATAGTCGAAGACATCACAGTTGATATACAGACATTGATGTTCGTTTGTTTGATGTAGTACCTTGAACCACCGCTGTGTGAGTTTTCAAACAGCAGGCCTACGTCATGTTATGCCGATGCAGTCAAGCGTTCATGTGCAAGGTTTGGTTGCAATTTATGAATGTTCAAAAATTACTTTTAGGTGTTGAATTTAATTGAAAGGTTCCGCTGCAATCTTCTAAGGCCATGGTGGGACAAAACTATTGGATGCTTCTAGGGTAGAAGATGATCTGGGGGATACCATTGGCTCCTACTTGGACTACTGATTGGATGAAACCATAGGCCACTACTAGGTTAGACCACTGTCTGGACGAAAATTACTGCTTGCACTACCAGCAAGGGGGTCTGGAGCGTATGTTTGTGTTTGTACGTAAAGCCTTCCTAGATTTTAACGTGTAAGTTATATGTTGTTGTCAGATAGTGAAATCAGTCATTTCATGATAAATTGCTTATGATGTAAAAAGGGATAGTTGCACTATCTGAAGCGTGGTTTCATGAAATGATTAAATTTTGCCGTCGCATAGTGTTATTCATTTTGTACATCATCTGACAGGAAGTCCAGCCCATCGCTTCATGAAGTGGCGGTAGCGATGGCCTCATTGTAAGATAAGTGTGCTTTCCAGGAATTAGTCGGATAAATATGGTACTGGAGACAGATTGCTTACTCAAATACAAGTTTGGGGACGATATCCATACGTCCAGACGGATCATTATGCTTGCTGTTTTGTCTTAGTTGGAATTTGCGGTAATAGCAAAGACTTATATTATACTGCTCTTCTATTTACTAAGGACATATTTGTAACAAATTTCATTTTCATCTATTATGAATAAATTGGAATTTGGTATTAATTTATTTGTATCTTCATTGTTATTGAAATATTCGTCTAGCCAAGAAGTTTGACAAATGTTGAAACTCACTGCTGACTTGTTTATTGGATGCTGCTTTTTATCTTCTGTTAACCCGCCATCGGTATCGTTGTTTGGTTGCTCCTAACAAAAACATTCCTTATTAAGAAAAGTTTTTTGTTTTAAGACTCAACCTTTTCAAACTCCAGGTATTCTCAAATGAGTATATGAGTCACATGTTTTGCTTTGCTATGCGTTGATTCACGCACACGTGTCACATGTGGGAAGGTGGTAAGTCAGTGTCACAGGCAGTGTTAGGTGGCTTCTAGCCTCGATACCTTTGGCGTTACATTTTTTGTGCTTTCCGTGCTGGTGTAATATTTTTGTGAGAAGTGTCAAAGTGAAGTTTTGAAGGGTAATAGGCCTAATGAATCTGTTCTTTTGAGCTGGATTGAAGAAGAGGATGACGTATTTACAGATGTTGACGACCAAGACTGTGCTTCTGAATGTCTAAGTGATGCTCCTAGAGAACATTCCATGCATCAAACTGATACTGAGCAATCCAACGATTCAGATATTTTTTTTTTAGCATATGGCTTTTAGTGCCGGGAGTGTTCGATTCGCCGGAGTTAGTAGCTGCTTCTAGCGGACACCCATGGGGTGAGCTACAAGTACCGTCGTGTGTTGAGTGTTGTCTGGGGAAGAAAAGTGTGAATGTAAGGACTAGGAATTGGAAGGTATCGGCTGTGGCCTATAGTTAGGGACCAACCCCGGCAATTGCCTGGAAGGAAGATGGGAAACCACAGAAAACCATCTTCAAGGTTGCTGACGGGGGGATTCGAACCTCCTCGCCTCCCTGATGTGAGCGACTGCCTGCAGCCACGCCGTAACAACCTTGGCTAACTCACCCGGTATTCAGATAGTGAAATGAGTGAACACGACAATGAAAGAAAATAATGTGGTTTACAAATCATTACTGCATTTGGCAGTAATTTAGCATTGGTTATGTCCCTCAGAATATGAAACAAGCTATGAGAATCATATTATCCAAGTGTAAAAAGCCACGATCAGCTCTCATTCAGAATTAATAATGTTGCATTTGCACTTTGTCTACCTTCACCATATAAGGTGACTGCACCGGTTTTCGTCACTGAGCCAGTCGTCGTTACTCTCGTATATAAGTACAAAAAATAAGCATGTCAACGGATCATTCTCAACGCACAAAGTCTTACGAGATACGTCACACCTTAGTTTCTGATAACGAGCAACTTGGTGAAATCATGCGTGCGATGCAATAGGTGATTAGCATCAAACATCTCCTGTGAGCTGAGCTGTCTTGCTTATCACATGTGCTAAGCAGGCACGCGAGTTAATTATTGGCATACGTGTTATGTTCCGACATTTTAAAATGTTACAAGTGCGTGATATAGTTGGAAATAAATAATAATAATATCGTATGGCCTCGGGTGCCGGGTGCAAGCTTTGTAATTTGGCACCCAGGGGGCAGCTTGCATGTCGAATTTCGTTGTTCCTTGAATCACTATGAAAGTCAAGGAGATTAGATATCTAAGCTCCTTGAACACTACAGTGCTTTCTAGTAGAGAAATGAGGAACTTTGTGTTGGCAGAAACTCCCGAGATTAATTTTGCCATTATGAACTCGGTCTACTGAATTCAAATGGGTTCTTTGACAATCCAACATCGTATGACATACGTGTCGTATTTTTGCCGCCTTTCAAAAAAAAAATCACTTACCACGGCCAGGAGCGAACCTGCAATCTTGGAGTTGGTAGTCTGACACGATATCCACTCACCCACCGTGGCAAGTTGGTAATTGTTTCTGTAACATATGTGATTTGCTATTTCGTACTCACATTCTTAGTTTGGTGAGAAATGCTGGTTACGAACACTGGATTTAAAAACACACACTTTACCAATGCTCGTCATTTGTGATGAAAACTGACACATTGTCATATCTCCTTGTAAGACCAAACTAACAGCGGCAATATACTTATAATGTGGTTCTGAAGCACCTTGCATTAATTAAATTGTCGTTTGATCATCGTGTCCAATAGTCGTCATAGCTGACGAACACTAGTGCACGATATTGTTAATGTTTCAGAACCAATAAACATTTACAGTGTGCTGTTATTATGTAGATCTGTCTCTTTGATGGCCGTAGGACTAGGCTGGCTGCGTGGCTCAGCGGTAACGTTCTCACCTGCTGTTGCAGGATCGAATCCTGGCGCAGTCATCTGGAATTTGATGGTGCGCAAATGCGAGGGAGCCGTGTCAGTAGATTTACTGGCACGTTATAGATCCCTCTTCGGGGCAAAATTCCAGCACTTCGAGGTCTCTAAAAGCCCCAGTAGTTAAAAGGGACGTTAAACAAATAGCATCATTATTATTATTATCAGTCGGTCTAGGCCTAGGGTTTTTACGTGAGCTAAAGGGGATTCTTTTTAAGTTGAGATGAAAAATATATCCATGCATGACTCGACATACACTTCCATCAATTAGCGATGGATTTTAATTAGTTCACTTTTCGGGTTCGAAATGCGAATAACTGTGCGCGCTTTGCACTTGGTAGTAGGGGACAAGAGATAGAAAATAGGGAAGAACTGAAGAAAATGTGGAAGGAATATTTTGAAGAACTTCTGAACCCAAATGGAAAAGATGGTGAGGAGGAAGAAATCGGGGAAGAGGAAGATGAACTGCAAACAGAAAAGGACTTAACATGGAAAGAAGTGGAAGATGCAGTGAACAAGATGAAAGGAGGGAAGGCACCGGGTGTGGATGAGTTGAGTGTGGAGATGGTGAGAGCAGCAGGAGAGGTGGGGATACAGTGGCTGTACCGAGTGATGAGGACAGCATGGAAGGAAAGGAAGACCCCAGAGGACTGGAAAAAAGGAATCCTTGTCCCGATCTTCAAGAAAGGTAGTAGAACAGATTGCAGAAACTATCGGGGAATAACACTGATGAGTCATTGTGCAAAGATCTTCGAGAAAGTTTTGGAAAAGAGAATTAGGACAAGGATAGAAGGAGGGATGAGGGAAGAACAACATGGCTTCAGAGCAGGAAGGTCCACAGTGGATTTGATTTTTGCTGTAAGGCAGTTACAAGAACAGCACTATGAATATGGAACAGATCTACTGATGGCCTTCCTGGACATTGAGAAAGCATATGACAGTGTATGCAGAAACAAAGTATGGAAGTCCCTGGAGGATAGAGGAGTAGAGAAATGGACTATAAAGAGGATAAAGGAGATGTACAAGGGAAGCGTGAGCTGTGTGAAAGTGGGAGGAGAGAGATCTGACTGGTTGGAACAAAGAAACGGCCTGAAACAAGGAAGTGCACTGTCACCGTTACTTTTCATTGTGGTGATGGATGACATAATGACCCGAGTGGCACAAGTAATTGGGGACGGAAAGATGAAAGCAATGGTGTTTGCAGATGATTTGATGATTTGGGGAAACAAGGAGGAGGAGGTACAGGAACAGTTGGACGTGTGGGAAGGAGTAATACAAGGATATGGGATGAAATTTGGCATAAATAAGAGTGAGATGGTGATCACAACAAGGAAGAAGGAAAGAACCACAACGGGAATAACAATTGGTGGGGAACAGCTGAAGAAAGTGGAGAGTTTTAAGTATCTGGGAAGCCTGATACAAGATAATGGAAGAAACGATAGAGAAATAAATGAGCGGGGGAGGCAGGCAGAAGCATTTCGGAGGAGTGTGAGAAGCATGTTATGGAGCAAGGATGTCCCTCAGAACAGCAAAAAGATCATATATCGGACGTACTATGTCCCTATCCTGACGTATGCCTCGGAGACCTGGGTTATGAAAGGAAGGGAGAGGAGCAAAATACAGGCCAGTGAGATGAGGTTCTTGAGAAGCAGTATTGGAGCTACAAAGATGGACAGAATAAGAAATGAGAGGACCAGAGAATTAATGAAGGAGGAACCATTACAGGATGGTATAGAGAAATCTAGACTTAGATGGTATGGACATGTAAAACGAATGGAGGAGAAGAGGATACCCAGGAGAGTACATGAGACGAAGTGGGAAGGAAAGAGACCGAGGGGAAGACCGAGAGACAGGTGGCTGAAGGGGGTGGAAGAAAGCGTGAAGAAGAGAGGAGAAGACTGGACAAGGGTGGAGGCTGAGAGATGGTGGGAAGACAGAAGACGTTGGAGAGGCTTGTGTTCCAAACAGACCCGGCCAGTGGCTGGAAACTGTGCAAGATGATGATGATGAGTAGCGTCCAACAGGAGTTTCATTCTCAATGGTTGCCAAGATTGATCGCCCCAGCAAAGTGCACGCATGTGGGACTCGCCCATTACAACAGTGTGGCCAACAGCTGCCCGCACGAACAGTGTACTGTCGTACAATCCAGTCAGGTTACGATATTGGCACAGCTGCAGGATTTCAGTCTCCGGTATGGTGTTTGGAACTTATCGCTTCCCAGATCCACCTAGTCAATACAGTTAGTTATTGTTGTTTTAAGGGGTGGAACTACGAGGTCATCTGCCCCTACCAGTGAGTACACTGGCACATATGGTTCAATATATACCATGAATCCTACGTGTCTAGGGGAATGTTTTAGTATAGTCGAAGACATCACAGTTGATATACAGACATTGATGTTCGTTTGTTTGATGTAGTACCTTGAACCACCGCTGTGTGAGTTTTCAAACAGCAGGCCTACGTCATGTTATGCCGATGCAGTCAAGCGTTCATGTGCAAGGTTTGGTTGCAATTTATGAATGTTCAAAAATTACTTTTAGGTGTTGAATTTAATTGAAAGGTTCCGCTGCAATCTTCTAAGGCCATGGTGGGACAAAACTATTGGATGCTTCTAGGGTAGAAGATGATCTGGGGGATACCATTGGCTCCTACTTGGACTACTGATTGGATGAAACCATAGGCCACTACTAGGTTAGACCACTGTCTGGACGAAAATTACTGCTTGCACTACCAGCAAGGGGGTCTGGAGCGTATGTTTGTGTTTGTACGTAAAGCCTTCCTAGATTTTAACGTGTAAGTTATATGTTGTTGTCAGATAGTGAAATCAGTCATTTCATGATAAATTGCTTATGATGTAAAAAGGGATAGTTGCACTATCTGAAGCGTGGTTTCATGAAATGATTAAATTTTGCCGTCGTATAGTGTTATTCATTTTGTACATCATCTGACAGGAAGTCCAGCCCATCGCTTCATGAAGTGGCGGTAGCGATGGCCTCATTGTAAGATAAGTGTGCTTTCCAGGAATTAGTCGGATAAATATGGTACTGGAGACAGATTGCTTACTCAAATACAAGTTTGGGGACGATATCCATACGTCCAGACGGATCATTATGCTTGCTGTTTTGTCTTAGTTGGAATTTGCGGTAATAGCAAAGACTTATATTATACTGCTCTTCTATTTACTAAGGACATATTTGTAACAAATTTCATTTTCATCTATTATGAATAAATTGGAATTTGGTATTAATTTATTTGTATCTTCATTGTTATTGAAATATTCGTCTAGCCAAGAAGTTTGACAAATGTTGAAACTCACTGCTGACTTGTTTATTGGATGCTGCTTTTTATCTTCTGTTAACCCGCCATCGGTATCGTTGTTTGGTTGCTCCTAACAAAAACATTCCTTATTAAGAAAAGTTTTTTGTTTTAAGACTCAACCTTTTCAAACTCCAGGTATTCTCAAATGAGTATATGAGTCACATGTTTTGCTTTGCTATGCGTTGATTCACGCACACGTGTCACATGTGGGAAGGTGGTAAGTCAGTGTCACAGGCAGTGTTAGGTGGCTTCTAGCCTCGATACCTTTGGCGTTACATTTTTTGTGCTTTCCGTGCTGGTGTAATATTTTTGTGAGAAGTGTCAAAGTGAAGTTTTGAAGGGTAATAGGCCTAATGAATCTGTTCTTTTGAGCTGGATTGAAGAAGAGGATGACGTATTTACAGATGTTGACGACCAAGACTGTGCTTCTGAATGTCTAAGTGATGCTCCTAGAGAACATTCCATGCATCAAACTGATACTGAGCAATCCAACGATTCAGATATTTTTTTTTTTAGCATATGGCTTTTAGTGCCGGGAGTGTTCGATTCGCCGGATTTAGTAGCTGCTTCTAGCGGACACCCATGGGGTGAGCTACAAGTACCGTCGTGTGTTGAGTGTTGTCTGGGGAAGAAAAGTGTGAATGTAAGGACTAGGAATTGGAAGGTATCGGCTGTGGCCTATAGTTAGGGACCAACCCCGGCAATTGCCTGGAAGGAAGATGGGAAACCACAGAAAACCATCTTCAAGGTTGCTGACGGGGGGATTCGAACCTCCTCGCCTCCCTGATGTGAGCGACTGCCTGCAGCCACGCCGTAACAACCATGGCTAACTCACCCGGTATTCAGATAGTGAAATGAGTGAACACGACAATGAAAGAAAATAATGTGGTTTACAAATCATGAACAAATTTGTTGTTTAGCAATGTAATGCCAAGGTTTTTTGTTCCTTTTCATAATATTTAGTAATGTTTATGTAGATTTATGTGTATATAAAGGGGTAACATAATACGAGTCTAATAAAACAAAATTATAATTACCTACTAAAAGAACGAAAATATTGTAGGATGTTATGCCACAATTCGAGGAAAAATTCCGTCAATCAATACCTTTTATTTCCAAAACAGTTAGATAGGGGACATGTTTCGAGCTAATTTTCTTAGCCCTTCTTCAGCCCTGACTTAAGTAGTATTAGACAATCAATCTTTGTACATCTCATTTCATCAAATAAAAAACATGCAAAAATACACTGTAAACAAACATGTTATAAAACACATTAAAACACCCGTTGTTACAATGTGAGCAAATTGTATATTGTGTCATTGATTATGCCATTTCCTGTATGACATTTTTCTTGATGGGGCAGTTTTGCCACGTAAAAATATTAAAACATTAACAGCACTATAAAACATCTATTGTGACTATTGCGTCATGTGAATTCATACAGATTGTCGCTTTGTTCATCTCGATGCGAGCTTGATTATGTAACCTGATCATTATTGAGGATTATTTGACAGAGGTTGTCTTCATTGTTGGGACAGCCTGTGAAATAATTTGTGCTCTCCTTGCGCCCCAAGTGTTCAAGTGAGGGAGAAGAAGGAACCGGGCCTGATGACCAATCCCAAGTTGTCTTAAGATTTCTGTCTTGCAGTACGGTGTGGACTGTGCAGAGGTCACTGACTTGATGGAAACACATGTGACAACGCTGGCTCGTGACTTTACGAAATGAAGAAAACCTCTGTCAAATAATCCTCAATAAAGATCAGGTTACATAATCAAGCTCGCATCGAGATGAACAAAGCGACAATCTGTATGAATTCACATGACGCAATAGTCACAATAGATGTTTTATAGTGCTGTTAATGTTTTAATATTTTTACGTGGCAAAACTGCCCCATCAAGAAAAATGTCATACAGGAAATGGCATAATCAATGACACAATATACAATTTGCTCACATTGTAACAACAAGTCATGTTTGAAACAGGCTTCCTCAAACTTGGCTTATTGACGCAGCATTTATACAGAGTTATTTCACGGTGTTTTTTAGGGTGTTTTAATGTGTTTTTTAACATGTTTGTTTGCAGTGTATTTTTGCATGTTTTTTATTTGGTGAAATGAGATAGCTCCCCAGACCATAATGATTGGTGTTGGCCCTGTGTGCCTCCCGACAATAAGGTCTGGGCGGCCCCTCTCCCCGGTAAATCGGCGCACACGATTCCGGCGATCACCGCGGGCAAGACAGAAGCGCGATTCATCACTAAAGACGACCCTATGCCATTCGTCGACCCAGGCCAGCCTTACACGTCGCTGTTGTGGGGTCAATGGAACACCTTCTGCAGGGACACGGGATCGTAAGCCAGCTGCTCGCAGGCGATTACCAACTGATTGTTGTGTAACGTGGGGTGCCACAGCTGCTAGAATTTGCGCTGCTGTTGCATGGGGTTCCATCTGGGCCATCCGAATGATGCGGCGATTCTCTCCCACAGTTGTCCGTCGCGCTGGGCCTGTGCCAGGACTACGAGTGAGGGTACCTTCATTTGACCACTGCTGCCATACACGTTGTACCGTAGATGCCTGTCGGCCAACACGTGCAGCGACAGTCCTTAGCGATAATCCAGCCCAGTTATCCGAGCCCTCTCAAACGGCGACAGTTGTTGATAGCGTGCTCTTCTCTGTCGTCGAGGCATGTTTGACGGGGAACACTTCACTGCACAGGCTGCAGGTCAACTACGCTACACCAGAGTCCGTATACTGGAGTTGATTCCTCCGCGACCAATCATGTGGGGAGACCTGTAGCAACAATCCAATGGGTCTGGAACTTTGATCGTTTACATACCTACATGACATCGTTCCATATCTTGAAAATAAACACAAATGACCAATGCCTTCATGGTGTTGCAATTTCCATTTTCTTCAGTGTATCTAGTGGAGACAACAAGAATCATAGGATTATATGAGGGCTACAGTGTGGCAGTGCAGTTCAGCTAGTCGTGCACTTAACGAGTAAAGAGCAAGTTTGAGCCAATCAATGCGATAGCCCTGTGCAGGAGAGTTCCGTGGATTGTAACTAAATAGTCCGCCTAGTCGATACCTTTCTTTTATGATTTAGTATAACATTAGAGGTACATGTTTCGAGAGCGTACAACACACTCTTCTTTAGTCTCTTTTATAGCCTTTGATCTTAACACAGCCTTTCCAGTCTTTCAAGTCTTCCTAAAAACACATTAAAAGATCGTTTTCCACTGTAAGGAGCCTATTCTGGCATTTATTCTTGAGATAAACAAGTGAAGAAAATACGAAGTAGTGAAAGGTAGTAAAAATCAAACTGTGGATTGGACTAGTATTAAGAATACGCGAAGAGAATCAATAATGACATTCACTTCGTTGTGATATGATGCGTTACTGATTGACAGATGTCGAGAGTACAACCCTTCCTTCTCGGATGTATGCTGACGATGTTAACAATCTTTACATAAGCAATACTGTTGATCATCACCTTTTTGTTATTAGTTAGGTTCTAAGTTTGTTTCTTTCAATTTTATTCTTCTTGTTGTGTTGTTTAGATTAATATTTGTAATATTGTAGTGAATTAGCCACGCTATTAGGGGCACGCAGCTGTGAGCTTGCATTTGGGAGATAGTGGGTTCGAACCCCACTGTCGGCAGCCCTGATTCGATCGAACAGAAAATAAAACAGACACACAACATTAACACCAATGACGGATAGTGCTTCAGAACTTATGTTGCCGGCGGAGCTGAGCACGTGCTCCATTCCGGGCTAGCATGCAGCACAGGACGAGGCCGTTCTTTCCAGCCTGCTAACCTCGAAAATTTTTAGATTACTATGACATAAAATAAACGTTACTACTTGTATACAAGAACAAAGGTAATCAATTGGCAGATAATTGTAGGAAGCTATTACGACGAAAAATATATATGTTCAGAGTTCCTTCATGACAAAAGGCGAGGTAACAAAACCAGTGAAGGGGGGGGGGGGTTCCATTAGAAGTAAAATCCCATAACACCCATAGTCTTTTCTCAACGCTGGATGCTCTATGGTTGAGGAGTCCATGTCCTGCTCCTGAGACAAGTTGTTGGCTTATTGTAATCCTTTGACCTTCGCCATGACCGGAAGGTTGATTGGTCTCCGATAAGCTGTGAAAGTCAGGAAGCGTTTACATGACCATACGACAGTATTATTAAGACATGTTTTTCTTTCCTGGGTAAAGGAAAGGTCCGATGATCTCGCTGTTTTGCCCCTTAAATCAATCCGAAATTAAAATTCTTTCTTTGAACTCTAATGTCATTGTTTTAGGTTTGCCCCTTGTAAATGTGAATATGGAATTTCTTTAGAAGCAAGAAAAGGCGGAAATCACTGGGCTCAAGATCAGGACTGTATTGGTGTTTGATCAAACAGCTCCCAACCGAATTCATGTGCTGTATTTTGCGGTTGGGTGTTGGCACACACTTTCCTGAACAGCAGGTGCTTCATGGAACAAGGATCATGATATCTGCAGAAAGTGGCACATTCCCAGGCAGCTGACTTCTACGACGCAGGAATACAACGCGATGACAGGTGATTATGCCGGAGAATAGCTCTATGATTGCTGTATAGGGCGCGAATAAAGTTTTTAATGTAACTGTGTGGCATCCACATCTTTATGAAGAATTAAACCTATCCCATTTTTTAATCCAATTCATTTGCTGACCAGTAAAGCTTATAATCTAGTCAGAGATTTTTCATACCAGATTTTTTCCATTTAGTTTCACTCGACCCCAAAATGAGCAATTTGCATCTTTCCATGAGGTCTGCTAGTTCCTCTGTTTTACTGGTCAGGGTAAGTAGGTTTAGCATCCCAATTTTTCATATGTTTTTTTTCCGGTTGGTAGCTGGTCCATCATCAAGCTTCAAGCCCTTATTCGCACCATGCTGATGTCTTTTCCGTGAGAAATTCGATTTGAGGCTCTTATTTGTCTTCAAAGCAATCTGAAATTTTCCAACTGTTGGCTTCCTAAGCCAAACCTGCAAGGCAGCAAGGTGTACTCATATTAATCCCCAAGTTCAGGGCTGCCCCTTCCGTCACCTCCACTGTACCGAAGTTCACCTTTTTCACCTTTGTTTGCACCCCGAGTTAAAACTCAGGGGCCCTGTGTAAGTAAGGCTAGCAACCTGCACCACTTGTAATTTCTAAACCTGCTGAAAGTGTCGTAAGAGGAATGAAAGTTGGTGCCACAATAATGAGTAAGTTACTTCCTCCAAATATTTATTAATATAGAGATTTGAAGCCATTATTTCAGTGTTGCGAATACAACATTTTCATTTGTAGCTCTTCAGTCAGTCAACACAATTTTGCCCATTGAATGGGCGGGGTACAAGATATAGATATAAATATAAAAATATAAATTCCTGGAAAAAATTACATGCATTAGTTAATGATCATTGTTAATTGTCCCATTTAGCACCAAGCGAAATCGTGTTGACCGACTCGAGAGCTACAAATGACAAAATATGTATTAGGTTATGGTTTGGCAACCCACAACAGGTTCACCTGCACTTAGTACACACAGCACTTAGGAATGCGGGGAGAGGGGTGTAGCCCAGCGAGATAGCAGACCAGTCAGTCGAGTGTTACAAGCGTCCCAAGTGAACTGCTCGCTGCCGGACCGCACAAGACCCTAACCAGATAAGTATGCTGTACAATACAGCACATAGTCACTCCAAACAGGCAAATTCCGGAGTTCTATCTCCACCTCCAGCATCTCACTGAAACATCACATAGACTACAACCAACAAATACTGACGAGTTACATTACCAATACAGCAACTAAATAAGTGTACATATTGTAAATATTTTCACTCGTATTTTCAGACAGATTTTATAGCATAAGTGCCATGTAATTTTTTTCAGCATTAGGGTGTAACCCAAACTAATAGGGTACATTCGTGTTGACCAACTGAAAAGCACCAAACTTTTGTTTTTGATATGTATTAGACATACAGTAAAACGCCGTTTTAACGAATTCCCGCTTTTAACGAAGATTTTCGTAAGTCCCAGCCAAATCGCCATAAGCACAGTGTTATTTAAACCCCCTTCTAACGAACCCCGATATAAGGAAAAGTCCGCTTCTAAGTAATATACACACATCAAAAAAAGTTTTGCATCACCTCGGTTCCAAGAGTTCCGGAACCTTTAAATACAAAGGGAATAGAGATCAACACAAACAACATTTCAGCTCGTTTTATTGCTCATGAGACCCACACATTGCATGTTGTACCATCATACAGCTAGACTTTCAGCATTTGTGGTCCAGATTGCAGTACACACCACTACCTCTAATACCCAGTAGCACGTCCTCTTGCATTGATGCATGCCTGTATTCGTCGTGGCATACTATCCACAAGTTCATCAAGACACTGTTGGTCCAAATTGTCCCACTCCTCAACGACAATTCGGCGTAAATCTCTCAGAGTGGTTGGTGGGTCAAGACGTCCATAAACAGCCCTTTTCAACATATCCCAGGCATGTTCGATAGGGTTCATGTCTGGCGAACATGCTGGCCACTGTAGTCGAGCGATGTCGTTATCTTGAAGGAACGCATTCACAAGATGTGCACGATGAGGTCGAGAATTGTCGTCCATGAAGACAAATGCCTCTCCAATATTCTGCCGATATGGTTGCACTATGGGTCGGAGGATGTCATTCAGGTATCGTAAAGCCGTTTCGGAGCCTTCCATGACCACCAGTGGCGTACGTCGGCGCCACATAATGCCACCCCAAAACATCAGGGAACCACCACCTTGCTGCACTCGCTGGACAGTGTGTCTAAGACGTTCAGCCTGACCAGGGTGCCTCCAAACACGTCTCCGACGATTGTCTGGTTGAAGGCATATGCGACACTCATCGGTGAAGAGAACGTGATGCCAATTCCGTGGGGTCCATTCAGCATGTTGTTGGGCCCATCTGTACCGCGCTGCATGGTGTCGGGGTTGCAAAGCTGGACCTCGCCATGGACGTCGGGAGTGAAGTTACGCATCATGCAGCCTATTGCGCACAGCTTGAGTTGAAACACGACGTCCTGTGGCTGAACGAAACGCATTATTCAACATGGTGGCATTGCTGTCAGGGTTCCTCCGAGCGGCAATCCGTAAGTAGCGGTCATCCACTACAGTAGTAGCCCTTGGGCGGCCTGAGCGAGGCCTGTCATCGACAGTTCCTGTATCTCTGTACCTCCTCCATGTCCGAACAACATCGCTTTGGTTCACTCTGAGACGCCTGGAAACTTCCCTTGTTGAGAGCCCTTCTTGACACAAAGTAACAATGCGGACGCGATCGAACTGCGGTATTGACCTTCTAGGCATGGTAGAACTACAGACAACATGAGCAGCGTACCTTCGTCCTGGTGGAATGACTGGAACTGATCGGCTGTCGTACCCCCTCCGTCTAATAGGCCCTGCTCATGCATGGTTGTTTACATCTTTGAGCAGTTTTAGTGACATCTATGAACAG
This sequence comes from Meconema thalassinum, assembly GCA_946902985.2. Classification (NCBI taxonomy): domain Eukaryota; kingdom Metazoa; phylum Arthropoda; class Insecta; order Orthoptera; family Tettigoniidae; genus Meconema; species Meconema thalassinum. The sequence goes on along the minus strand of OX336394.1, from coordinate 460,211,458 downwards.
TCAAAGGGACTGTATCTTGGATACAATATACACAGTCAACGTCTATATGCCGGAGATCTGGGAACCGAGGTGATGCAAAACTTTTTTTGATGTGTGTATTTCACATAAATTACGATCGCGCATCCCGTTGTAACGAATATGTCGATAAGATACTTTTTTCTAAACTCGTTTTGAATGTAAATTAACTTCCGTTTTGACGTAATCTCAGTCCGAAGTTGACGCGCTAAACGAAATCGCTCCTTTAGCGATGTACAGAACCGTGATAAATTGGCGCGGCCGCTGGAAATCACTGTTACCGGCAAGCAGCAGTCACTATCACGCTAGACGCTGTTGGTTAGTTATGTCCATTGAACTGTAGGTAGTACTGGAATGACGGCTGTATGGGAACGAAGTGCGGTTTACCTTGAGACTAGCTATCCAGCCTAGAGGCATGACTGACGTAGGGCCTACGCGTAAATGCCGCGAGACTCGGGTAACTTCACGAAATATAAATATTTAGGCCAAAGGTCTCTTGCAAACTTCACGTGATTTAGGTGAAAGATTAAAAGCAATAAGCAATAAGAAACTGAAAATGTTTATGGATATTCTACATATTCCATGGCTTACGCTGCCTGAACCGTCATTGATAGACCCCAAGTATATGCGTACGAAATGTAGAGCTGTCCAAGCTCTACAAAAAAAGTCCGCGAACGCATATACTTATCTCCAACCGTTAGGGAGTTAGGACAGTTTTAGTCGGGTAATGTCAGCTGCCTTAACCTATAGCCGCAGCGCTCTTACACCGGCTAGGCACTTCTGTCCCGCTGCTCCAGAATCACGCGGACGCGAGGGGTGCGGACTGAAGGCTCATTCTCTGTTTTTGTTCCTGTGTTGTTGGAAGTTGTGCTACGAGTTTTTTGTGCCTATGATAAGAGTTGTACTGCGAGTTACGGCGGACCACATTCATTATGGCTGCAAAACGTTGAAGCTGACTCTTCAGAAAAAGAGACATCATCAGGGATGTTGAAAGGGATAGCCAAGTACCTTTGTCACAGATGGCAAAAAAATATGACTTGGCACCCTCTACGCTGTTTGGCATCATGAAACAGAAGGAAGCTATTCTGACCGCGGAAGTTGAGTGCGGTTCTGGGGCAAAAATACGGAAGAATATTTGTTCTTCGCCGTACGAGGAACTTGAAAACATTTTTATGAAATGGTTCGAGGGAAAAAGGAGTGAGAACGCTCCAATTGACGGGAACATACTTAAACAAAAAGCTCAAGAAATCGCACTTAAGCTGGGTTTGGTGGATTTCCATGCTTCTCATGGCTGGTTTGATCGCTTCAAAAAACGGCACAATCTTTCGTTCCAAAACATGTGCGGCGAGAGTGCGGAATTAATGTCGATACAGTTGTATACTGGAAAGAGAAAATGTTGCCTCGACTTCTTGAAGGATATGATGCTAAGGATATTTTTAACGCCGATGAAACGGGAGTGTTTTACAACTTGCTCCCGTCCAAAACATACGCTGTTCGCGGAGAAAAATGCCACGGAGGCAAAAAAAAAGTAAAGAAAGACTGACAGCGTTGTTATGTGTTAACAGCAACAGGAGTGAAAAATTACCCCCGCTAATAATTGGAAAATTTAAGAATCCAAGATGTTTCAAGAACACCCGTACACTCCCATGTAAATATGATTTTAACAAAAGTGCATGGATGACATCGGAGATATTTCGAAAATTTTTACAAAGCTTGGATGCCAAGATGGGATCGGCAGGAAGGAAAATAGTGCTGCTGATAGACAGATGTCCAGCTCATCCTTCAGATACGTCTTTCCTGCGGAATAACAAAGTGGTTTTCTTTACTCCTAACTGCACCAGTCACCTGCAGCCTTTGGACCTTGGCATTATTCATTCTGTGAAAGTGAAGTACAGGAAGGCCCTGGTTCAAAGAGCTGTTTCTTTCCTCAAAAGAAATGAGGTAATGAAATTGAACATACTCCAAGCCATGCATATGTTTGTAGCAGCATGGCAACTAGTCACAACGACCACTATTCAAAACTGCTTTGGCCATGCAGGTTTTGGTGCTATTTCAGAAGTTTTTAATGAAGAAGACGCTACTGATGACATTGGGGAAGATTGGGGGGTTGTATCAAAGGATTCTACTGTCACAACATTTGAAGAATTTGTTACTTGTGATGATGATATCCTAACCTCACCACCACAGATGGATGTTGGAGACCTTTGTGATGCTGCAAAAAGGCAAAGTACTGAAGAGGAAGACGAAGAAGAAGAGGATCCAGCAGAACCAACTTTTGGGGCAGCAGTGGAAGGACTGGATATTGTCCGCCGGTACTTCTCCTCCTTCAGTGTGGATGAAGAGCTCATCAACACTCTCAACCAAATTGAGAGAAAACTTCTTTCCGTGAGACATCTGGACAAGAGGAAGCAAACTACTTTACTGGACTACTTCAGAAAGTGAAGGGTAATTTCCTTATGCTTATTCTCATAGTTCTCATGGTCTGCCTTCACAAATATCCTTAATATATGTTAGGCCTCTGTTCCTTCAAGTTGCAATTACAATTACCTATTTCTCCTTTCCTTGCTGCAGCTTGTGCTCCCAATGAACCACTAAGGAATCCGTTACCTGTGCTTTTTCGTAAATATTTTCTGTTATTCTTGTGTTAATTTGACTTTAGTATTTCTTAACATGTTCATTTATTATTTCTTGACATTACATTAGTTGAAGACATAAATGTACCGGTATCATTATTTCTTGTGATATATAGCCTATTTTCTTCGAACCCCCTTTTAAGGAAAACCCCCTTCTAAGGAAGAAATATCAAATCCCCCTGAGATTCGTTAAAAAGGGGTTCTACTGTAATTGCGTATGCTGATAAATATCATGAACAGTTTCGGTGTAGGTGGGTACTTCATGCTAGCAATAGGCTATCTCAGAAGTTATGTGAAGCCTCATTTGATTTATCATTCTTCCAGTTTTCATCCCTTCCGGACTGCCTCTGTGAATGATGCTCCACCCATTGATCAGCATTCTCCTGTGCGTTCTCCTTTCGAGTACTTAAGTCGCTACATCCAGCCATCATTCTTTCAAGATATGAGTTTGAACATGAATATCAGGAATGTTTTAATTACAGGAGGGTCATTAGATTGCACTGCAGACGAGATAAGAAAATTCTGGGAGCTAGTCTTGTTGCTTCTCTACTAGGCTTTCCAAGGTTGAGAATGTCCTGGGAGAGTAAAACTAGATATCCATTAATTGCCGATGCTATACCTAGGGACAGGTTTTACTTCCTAAGAAGTAACCTAAGGTATTAGATGATAATTCCGTTTCTGAGGAGCAAAAGCAGGACAGCTTTTGGAAGGTTAGGACAATGTTAAATCAAGTAAGAAATGCTTGCTTGGAAAATCCCAGGCCCAAAGATGTTTGCATTGATGAACAGATGATTCCCTTCACTGACAAGGTTCGAATGAGACAGTATGTTTGAGAGAAACCCCACCCAGTAGGTCTGAAGAACTTCGTTGTTTTAACTCGAGAAAGAATGTTTTTATTATACGAAGGCAAAGGAAGGGAAATAATTTCAGAAAATGTTTTCTTACCAGAAAGACTTGACATAGGTGGTCGAGTAGTGCAGATACATTACCATCTGGTTGCTCAATCTACATGGATAGGTATTTCTCTTCAATAGGATTGTTAGACAGAAGTATTCTGGCACAATAATGGTTAGTCGTCTGCCTCGTTCTATTGAATTCAAGAGGGACATGGACATGAGGAAGGAGTCCAGGGGCTCCCATGATCAGGTTGTGAGGAAGGACGATAAAATCACAGTGGTTAAATGGTTCGATAACAAAGCTGTCTTCATGGCATCAACAGAATTTGGTGTGGAACCAATTGAACAATGTCGATGTTGGTCAAAGAAGCATAGTAAGTTCATTAGTGTACCAAGACCTCACTTAGTGAAAATGTATAACCTTAAAATGGGTGGGGTTGACTTACTGAACAGGGTAATTGCACAGTATGACATGAAGTCTGGAACAAAGAAATGGACTGTAAAGGTAATCCACTATTTCTTCGATTTTGCTATTGCTGCATCGTGGTTAGAGTATCGACAGGCTGCAATAGAATAAGGATGGAAGAGAAAGGATATTCTGACGTACTACCTATTCAAGCTGGACATTGCAAAAAATTTGATCTTCTTTCAACAGGAAGAGAATGACAATGAAGAAAGTGATACTGAATGTGAAGAATCTCCCCAAAGGAAGAGGCCAAGGACCCCAACAGTGAGAGCGATGATGGATCAGATTCAGAAAAACAGGTCCAAATGTAGGAACCCAGGATGTAAAAGTTTGACTTTAGTGCAGTGCGAAACTTGTCAAGTGTTTGTGTTTCCCAACTGCACGTAATTGTTTCATGGATTTCCATCAGAAATAAGTTGTAATGTGTTGTAAGATCAGTCAATTTTCACGACTTCTAGTGTTCTAACATGGTAGCACTGTACTAATGAAATGTTGTTTTCAATGTGTACAGATGTGTTTTCATCACATCTTCAACTAGTAATTTGCCTTCTGTTATCTATGATTTATTTCATGCTCCTAACTAATGTTTGACTGCCTGTTTGTGTTTGAGCTCTACTGTGTGTTGTACTGATGATATAACATTATTAAAAATTGCAGCTAATTGTTGATAATTTTTTCAGTTTTGTCTATTTCATGTACTTAGCCAAAATTTGCATCTTTACTATTTTACTTAGATTTGATAAATAAATATCTTGTGTAATCCCATTTAGATAGTCGGTTCAATATTTAGTGTTTAAGATACAATATATACGTAAAATGTAATTTTCTGGTTATTGCCAAATTAACCTAGTTGAGTCCGTAAGTATCACATTTATGATACCTACTGTAGAAGTTAGTAATCATTCTAATACATAAAAACGAGATGGTGTGTATCTGTCTGTCTGTTACTCAATCACCAGGTTTACAGATAGGCTACTTTTGATTTCGATATTTTGCACTATTTAAAAATGGCGACGTCACTACACCCTTTGGTTTCGAAATTTCATATTTCCATTTCCAATAAAAAGAGAACGCTAAGAAATAGCAAACTTTTGATGGCATATGCAAGCTTTAAAATTTGATTTTCTATCCGAACGGTCCATATCACTTTTTGTGCATCTCCAACGGTTAGCGAGTAAAACTTAAATTTGTGCTATAAAACACGGTCAACGCCGAGCGGTGCAGTATATCTCTTCTTCTTCTTCGCCTTTTGAGACCACATAGCATCACTTTACCATTAGTTCGTCGACTCGTAGGAACTGTACGAGCCTTGCGGTCCTCCCAGTACTTCTTCATGCGTATTCATCGTCTTGCCCTTTCTTGGGCGGAAAATATTCTTGTAGGAATTTTCTTTTTTGTGAATGGAAAATGAAATTTAATATTTCTAAGGCAGTATATCTCCATATATATAAAAATGAAGTTTGTCTGTTTTTTTTCTGAATTTCTATGGATATTTGAGTTATTTACGCATTTTAGACTGTTTTATGATGGATGCGCGCGAAAATGAATTTTTTGTTTGTCTGTGGACAACTTTGTTCCCTTATAACTCGAGAACGGCTGGGCGTATCAACGAAAAATTTGGTACAGATATCCATCAGAGACATGACACTAATCATTGATGTAACTCTTCTCCGTACCTCTCACAAAAGGGAGCCTACCTCCTTAAAATACATGCTAAAATAGGCATAGAAGGACAAGACAGAGCTCAATTTCATCCCCTCAATGTGAGGGACAAAACTCGGGGGCCTGAAAACCACATTTTAAGCTCTAAAACCAACCGTTTTTGAGATATTCCCAGAAAACTAATTTCATTTAATAAACTAATGAACGAATGCAAGCCGGTAACCATGCCAACAGAATCTCAGAGGTCCATCTATTGCCGGAAGATGCAATGCAATTCCATTAATTACATTAGTGTGAAAGTTTGCAAACTGATAGTAGGTTATCACGGAACCAAATTAAGCTGAAAAATTCATCAATACGTATAATGCGCTTAAGGGGGTCAAGTGGTACTCTAGAATTTTTTACGCGATTTACACCTGCGGGTGTGGTACGGCAGGTCTATTATATTCCTATCCTTATATTATTTATTTACATAGTTTAGGCCCACATTGGAGCACTTAAATCAATCCATATACACTACAGTCTTTACAATATTAGTTGTAATGGCTTCTCAACTTCCTCTTCTCCTTCCAGAGCTTCTTTAATCTCTCCGACCTGGCCGCCCTCTCTTCATTTGTAATGGTGTAGTGTTTTCGTTTGACTGTTTTTAATTTCAATCTTGTATCCCTACTTCTCAGAATCCTCTTCTCTTTTCTCTCCGCAATTTGTTTCATTGTAATATTTAGCTCGTCTAAATCATTCTGGACCTCAACGAACCAGTTGTTCTTGGTTTTACTTTTCCAAAAGAAATTGAATAATTGTTTCAGTAGTCTGGTGTCTGGCAGTCTTACTATGTGGTTGAAAAAGGCAATTCTCCTTTTTCGCATTGTATCCACAATTGATTCATTTTCCCGATAGACTATTTCATTAGGCAGCAGTCTCCATTGTCCATTTACTTGATGTTTTTTATTGATGATTGTCCTGATGATCCTTCTGTCTATTTTTTGGATTTTATCTGTTGTTGCTTTGGTATTCATCTTAAACAGGGTTTCACTTGCATAAGTTGCTTCAGGTTTAACTACTGAACCATAATGTTTGAATTTGGCATGCATCGATATAGATTTCTTCTTATAAGTTGACCATGTGACTCGTTGTGCTTGTCTCAGTTTTGTTGTTCTGTACTCTATTGCGGCTTTCTCATTTAGATTCCAAGTTATAGTTTCCCCAAGATACTTGAACTTTTTTACAACCTTAATGTGTTTGTTATCATTTAGTAGAAGGACAGGGGTGTCCACCTCGAAGGTTGGCATAATCTCTGTGTTTTCAAATGAAATTTGTAATCCCACTTTTGCTGCAATGTTTTCCAGTTGTTCAATTTGGCCTCTTCCACATCATTTGCCAGTAGTGCAAGATCGTCTGCAAATGCCAGGCAGTTTAGTTTAATATTTCTACCAATCTTGATGTTTGGTTGGCATTTCTTTCTCCATTCTCTCATGACCTTCTCCAGTACACAATTAAACAAAATAGGTGAGAGACCATCCCCCTGCCAAAGGCTGGTTGTGATTGTAAATGGTTTTGACAATTCTCCTCTAAAATTTAACTTTTGTCTTAGTATTCTTGAGAGTCATTTCAATAAGGTTGATCAATTTCCTGTGAACACCAAATTCTTGAAGAGTATTCAGTAATAACTTCCGATGAATACTGTCATAGGCTATTTTGAAGTCAACAAAAGTGATGACTAGGTTCTTACTTCGAGCTCTGTGATGCTTCATAATCCACTTAAGACTGATGATTTGATCTGGACAACTTCTGCCTGGCTAAAATCCTCCTTGGTACTCTCCAAGTTCTTGGCCCAGTTGTTCCTGTATTCTTGAGTGAAGAAGTTTTGAAAAGATCTTATATGTGACATCAACAAGGGATATTCCTCTATAATTATTGAGATCTGACCTATCACCTTTCTTGTGTAGGGGGTGGATTATTGCTGTGTTCCATTCCTCAGGCATTTTTTCCGAGTTCCATATGTCAATAATACGTTTATGTAAGTTTCGGAGAGTTTGATCATTTGCATTCTTCCATAATTCTGCAACCAACTGATTTTCTCCTGCTGCGTTATAGTTCTTGAGCAAGTTAACGGCTTTGATCACTTCCTCATATGTTGGTGGAATAACCTTTTCTAGTGGTGGTTTGTTTTTAGGTTTGGGGTCAAACTCCAGATTTTCTCTTGGGTCTTCGCAGTTGAGTAATTTTTTGAAGTAGACTGCCAAGATATTTGCATTGTCTTGGTTGTTATGTGCCATTTTCATTTCTCAGCATAAGTGTAGGTGGGGTATACCTAGACTGATACTGTTTAAACGTCTTGTAATAATCCCTTGTTTTATGTTGCTTGAATGATTCATCTATTGTTCTGAGCATTTCATTCTGATGATTCCTTTTAATTCTTCGAATTTCTTTAGCTGCTTGTCTTCTAGCATTAGTTAGTTCTGTTCTGGATTCGTCGGTTTTTCTTTGTTGATCATTTAACCATGCTTTGTGCCTCATTTGAATTGCCTTATCGCACTCCTCGTTCCACCAAGCATGTTTCTTCCTCCTTTTAATGGGAGCAAGTTCTTCAGCTACTGATTTCAATTTATTAATTATCACCTCTAAGTCATCACTTAGTTGTGTTTTAGATCTCTCCAAGTATACTTTATTGTTCATTAAATAAGTGGGGTCATAATTTTTCTTCCTATTGGATTGGGCAGGCTTACACTTTCTCTTAGGTGTTAGCTTTATTTTGGATATGTAATGATCTGAATCAATGTCCACTCCACGGAGAACTTTGACATTATAAATTTCCTTATGATAATTTTTATCCATGGCAACATGATCAATTTGGAATTCCCCCAATTTTATGTTAGGACATTTCCAGGTCATTAATTTGTGTGGTCGCCTCTTAAATCTGGTAGTTTCCAAAATAAATCCATGGTCTGTACAAAGTTCAATTAACCTTTGACCATTCCTGTTTGTTAATTTATGACCTGGCCATTTTCCTACTACTGGGCGGTATCGCCTTTCTCGTCCTATTTTTGCATTAAAATCTCCCAGCAAGATTTTAACATGTGCATCAGGGATGTTTGATATCATATGGTCGAGTTCCTTTGTCCACTTCTTCTCTATCCTTTCTGTTTTTATCATTTGTTGGTGCATGTACATTTATCAAGGTGTAGGTTTTGTTTTCAACTTTAATTGTTAAGGTTGCTGTCCTCGCCGTGCGTACAACGACGAGACAAAGCCCCCTCGGTGCCAGAAACAAAACTCGGGGGCCCTAAAGGGTCCTCGAAAACTACATTATAAGGCTCTAAAATCAATAGTTTTTGAGATATTCCCAGAAAACTAATTTAATTTAACAAACTAATGAAGGAATGCAAGTCGGTAACCATGACAACAGTATCTCAAGGGGTGACATCCAACTTTCCATCTACTTCTGTAAGGAGCAATGTCTCTCCATTTATTACATTTCTGTGAAAGTTTGCAAATGGCTATAAGGTTATCACGGAACCAACTTAGACTGTAAATTCATCCATGCAATTAAGGGGGTCAAGGGGTAATCTAGAATTTTTCCACGCAATTTTCACGTGAGACATATAGTACAGAAGGTCTATTATATCCCCAAACAGTGACATTATTTTCAAAACTTCCTGAATTGAATCAGAATTTTTTGCGGCTTTTAGGAATTTGGGCCATTTGAGGCTAAAGAACCTGAATTTGCATGCACCATAAGCCTTTATAATTTATGAAAGGTCTCTTCCTGAGTAAGGGGACTTAACACAACATAGAGGGCCAGTTTTTATGTGACGTGTACTGTATTGCGTTTCGTGTACAAAGCTTTCAATTCTATTTCACGTCAGGAAGTAGGCCTACACGTTAGGTGAATTTAGTTTGAGAGCACATTTTAAATAATTTTTTTTTTTTCCTTTTGTCGACATACAGGTTCATTGTAAGGATGATTTTCTTTGATACTGTGTGGTAGATATACACATATTTGGATATCTGGGTGATATGTTGTAGACAATACAATTGTCTTTCTTTCTGTGTATCTTTATGTAAGCCTATAACTCGTGTTCGGATGCTTGGTGCATCGTAAAATAGGTACGGTATGCATGAGAGTCAATACACCAATCTTTTATAAAACTCTTCACCGTACTTTTCATACAGTAGAAGGGTGGATATAGGGAAAATCTTCTCAAATCATCATCATCTTCATTTTCCCTTTTCCAGTTGACACTTGGTGGGGGCAAATATGGTTCCTCTCCACTTCGTTCGGTTGTTCCACCATTCCTCTTCCGACACAGTGTTCCGTTTTCTAATACTATTCTCCACCGAGTCCATCCAACGCATTCTTGGTCTTCCTCGTCATCCGTCGTTCTAGTGCTCGTCTTGGTAGCCTTACTTCATTCATCCGTTTAACATGTCCAAACCATCTTAATCTGTTTTGCTCCAGTTTGTCATTTAGTTTCTGTACTCCCAGTTCTTTCCGTATATCTTCATTTCTCACTCTGTCCCTCCTCGTTTTCTGGACCACACATCTCAGGAATCTCATCTCAGCTGCCTGTACTCTGCTCTCATCCCTCTAAGTCATTGTCCAAGTTTCTGCGGCATATGTCATTATAGGAACATAATATGCTTAGTACACGACTTCTTTAGCCTTAATTAGTATATGCTTGTTCCATACTAGTCCCCGTATCTGTTGGTAGAAAGCACTCCCGAGTTGTATTCTTCTGCTGATTTCCAAATCTAGTCTTCCATCTTCAGTCAGTTCACTTCCCAATTATTAGAGGTGTTTCACCACTTCCAATTTCTTATCTCCTACGTTGATTACTCCTTTTCCTTCTTTCTTACCTCTACTCATCACCACTGTTTTACTCTTCTCCACATTTATCTTCAATCCCCATTGCTCAATCTTTTCATTTATTACATCTAACTGTTCTTGTACCTGACCCGGTCGGAGACTGGAAGCAGGGTGAGGATTTTCATTTTTCAACTGTTCTTGTACCTCCTCACCCCAGATCACAACGTCGTCTGCAAACAACATTACCTTCATCTTTGCCCTACTATATTCTTTCATTGCTGCCTTCGTGATGTCATCCATCACCTTTACGAACAATAATGGTGACAACACACTTCCTTGCTTGAGTCCAGTGTCAATTTTAAGATTCTAGTCTTCACACTACTGTAGCACTCCATGCACATTCCTTTTATCATGTCTCTCAGTTCCTTGCCTATCCCACTATTTGTTAAGCTTTCCCAAACTTTTGTTCTAGGGATGCTATCATAGGCCTTTTCTAGATCAATAAAAGTCATTACCATATCCTTCCAATATTCCCAACTCTTTTCAATGTTCTGTCTCAGAATGAAAATGGGTTCCACTGTTGACCTGCCCCCTCTAAATCCAAACTGCTCCTCCTCTATTTGGCTTTCTACCTTTACTATAATTCTTTTTTCTAGGATTCTTTCCATTACTTTGGCAACATGCGAGATGAAGGTGACTCCTCGGTAGTTACCACACACCTTCCTTGAATATTGGCAATATTATTCCCTTTTCCAGTCATCAGGTACTTTCTTCTCTCTCCACACATTCCTGAGAAGTCTGTATGCCCACTGCAGTCCCACTGGTCTTGCCGTCTTGATCATTTCTATTGCCACTTCGTCTATTCCTACAGCTTTCCCCATCTTCATCATCCTAACTGCCCATTCCACTTCTGACATAGTTATGTCTGGTTCTTCTTCTATTTCTTCCTCCACCGTTTTGGCTGTTTGCATAACTTACTCCGCATGCCTGATGTCTCACCTTAACAGCTCGCTGAAATATTCTTTCCATCTGTCCGTTATCTCTTCTGGTTTTGTCAATATTTCACCTTCTTTGTTTTTCACGAACCCAGTGTTCACCTTTTCATTCCTTCTGCTTTTTATAATTCCAAACAGCAATTTCTTTCCACAATGTAAATCCTCCCATATTTCCTGAGTGAATTCTTCCCAGCTTTTCTTCTGCAATTACTTTCTTGCAATCTCTGCTTGCTTCTATATACGTATTTTACTCTACTTTCTTCAGTCTTTTTTTGTTTTCCATTCCTTCCAAGCTTTCTTCTTCTCTCTTACCTTTTCTTTCACTCTATCATTCCACCATTTTGTTGCCTTTTCCCGTGCCTTTCCTGTTGTTCTACCACATGTTTTCTCTGCACTGTTTACAAATGCACTCTTAAACTTTTCCCATTCTTGTTCCACATGGGTATTATCCATCCTTGGTATCTGTTCTTGCAATTCTCAAAATACATGCTAAAATAGGCGAAAAATAAAAATAATCCTAGGACGACCAAAGCATAAGTTGCGCTTCTCAATGTGAGACACAAAATTCGGGAGTCTATAAAGTGTCTCCGAAAACCACATCTTAAGGCCCTTAAATTAACAGAAAAAAAACAGAAAACTAACTTCGTTCTGATGAACTTATGAAGGAATGACAAACCGCTAACCATTGCAACAGTAGCTCAATTGATAATGTCTGGTTATTAATACCGAAGAACGGGTACTTCTGCTAGTATAGTAATCATTTTTCCGAACCAGTTTCTCCTTACTTTTGGTCCTTAACCTGGCCAAAAATCTAATCTTTTAAAAAGAAATTCAAAAAATGCATTTTAGGACTGAAGAGGTTGATATTGAGGGTGGTTATGGAAGGAAGAAAGTAGTCAGCAAGTAGGATGAGATTGGATATGCTAGAGATTAGTGAAGTTCAGATAGAGAGGAGGTTGGTTGGTTCCTCAGTTTAGGGGCTGTGACAACGTGGTCATGTAGCCCCGTGTACTTTGGGTGTGTGCATAATCTGTCTGATAACGGGTGTTAATTGTGATGACTGTATTAGTGTGTGTTATGTATTTTGAATTCAAGTAAGGACTACAGACATTCAATTTTCAAATAGTTCCATCTTTTGCTACCAAACGCCACCATCAATGACCAACTAGTTCTGAACATGGTTACTAGATGCCACCGCAGTCGGCTCCTGGCGACGAACGTTGGAGCCTAAGAGCGTTAGTCAAATCTGACCTATAATTTAGTTAATAATGTTATTGGTTTTACGTCCCTTTTAACTACACTGGCTTTTAGAGACGCCGGGGTGCCGGAATTTTGCCCCGAAGGGGATCTTTAACGTGCCAGTAAATCTACTGACACGGCTCCCTCGCATTTGCGCACCCTCAAATGCCAGCTGACTGCGCCAGGTTTCGAACCTGCAACCTTGGGCTCAGCAAGCGAGAACGTTACCCCTGAGCCACGCAGCCAGACTGACCTATAATTTAGCTTCACACGAGTGTAATTAGTGAAAGGTTCTTTATCATGCCATAAATCTATGACATGGGCCCGCCAGTTTTACTTCCCCTCCGAAGGAAGGCATACTGATAGAGAGGACGAAGCAGGAGAGTACAAGGTCTGTTAGGTGTGAAACGAGACAGGGCAAAGTGGGGAGAGAACATTAGAATGTAACACAATTTCTGTGACGTACGTAAATGAACTATTAATGTGGTTGTCGGGATTGTTCCGGTGTACGCTCCATGTGAAGAGGCGGATCAGGACCAAGTGGCAGATTGATGAGGCACTGAGTAATGTGATAGTTCAATGCCAGGATAGGAAATAGAACTGAGGGGTATGAGAAGTGGGATGAGAATAGGGAATGTTTGCTGGGATTAGGTTATCTGTTGCGAACTCATTCTCGAAGCATAAGGAGAATCGCAGATACACATGGGAGGGTAGAGGAACCTGTATACAGTATTATTGACGTATTATTTAAAGAATTGCAGGGTATTCATATGCGAATGCTTAAAATACCTTGGACTGATAAGAGTTACTAACAGAGATGTCCTCAGAAGAGCAAAATGTGATCTTCAGCTTTTGTCTACCATTAAGTATTGAAAAACTGCCTTTTGGGTCATGTACTTAGAGGTCAAAAATATCAGTCACTTCGACTAATACTACAAGGCAGAATAGATGGCAGATCAGGGCGTGGCAGAAGACAGATATCCTGGCTTTAGAATATCAAGGAGTGGTGACGGATTCGATCTGTTGAAGAATTGTTCCGGCTTGCGGTGGACAGAGGCGCCTTTTCCATGATGACCGTCAACGTTCGGGGGATCGAACATGGTACTTGTATAAGAAGAAGGGTATTCAGATTTTTTTTTTATGGAACAGATCCCAAACTGATCTGCTGTGAATTAAGTATTGTATAGTTAGACCTAAAGTGCAGAAAGTGAGGACTGTTTGCAGACGGATTAGGGTTGAAAATCTACAGAATAAGACACTTGGGAAGAAATACATGCAAATGACTAATGAAAAATAGATGGTAAAAAATTGCAGGACATTTAAGCCTTTAACTGCAGTTTCCCACAAACATCATATTTTGAGGAGCATGGTATGTCACTGTTGTCTATGTCGCCAGCCCTGCAGTTCTGGGAAAGGCGCATGTCAATAGCATCGAAGCCTCCATCATGGATAGGACATTTCTGCCATGTATTCCTCACCAAGTTCTTTGTGGTAAACTTACCTCTGGTAAAAGATCTCGCGGAGCACCTTTGAAGCAATTTAACGAAGCCATGAAACCTGCAAACCTGGGAACATACTGCCATAGATCGACCACTTTGGTGCATTACCATCTCTGCTCCTGATCATTTTAAACAAGGTCAAAGACTAAGCGACAAGCTAGGAAAGTCCATCAAACGTAACCATGCCATGTCCCTTGTATTCAGTGTAATATATCAACTCACACATTCATCGACTGTAGTGAGACTGAAGAATATTTCTTTACTCAGATACGAACAACTGCCGACAATATCATGGTTCCCTTACAGACCTATTATTCATTATAACACCTAATTATTCGTAACAAGGTACAGTACTTTTTGCTCAAGAATAACTTAAACCTGATGAACGCCGTGAACTTCACTTATTGACATCCATCTATCGATTTCTGCATGAAAGCTGCTTCCATCGAAACAAAAAGATGGCTAATAAAGTATCACCGGTGTTCATTGGAAATCAATTATTGAGACATAATAGATTCCCTAAATATCTAGGAGTTACATTAGATAGAACACTCTCCTTTAGACAACACCTCCGCAATACTCAATCGAAAGTAAGAATCCGCAACAATATAGTCCAAAAACTATGTGGCACAACTTGGGGTTCATTGGCAACTTCACTTCGATGTACAGCTTTGAGGCTTGTGTTTTCAGCTGCAGAGTACTGTGCCCCAGTTTGGTTGAAAAGCCCTCACACAACCACAACTTCCAATACACTGTGACATTGCTGATGTTCGCCTGAATCGTCTAAGATCTCGAAATCCATCAACAAAAACTGCAATAGACTTGGAGAATACCAACTTCAACTTAACTAAAGAATGGCATGGAAGACAGGATATTAGGCCTGGATCAACATTACCACGCATTGGATCATCACTGCCACCTGGTTTAGAGTTTCCTCGGAAAACATGGTCAACTCTCAACAGGATTCGTACGGGTCATGGCAACTGTGCAGACTTCCATTATAAATGGAAAATTATTTATTTACCAAACTGTGATTGTGGTGACCCTGAGCAGACCATCCAGCATATCATCACCAAGTGTCCAAAAAGAAAGTACAGTGGCAGCGTCACTGAATTCGCTCATGGATCACCAGAGACAATTACAGTCGGACTTCTATATCTCGAATTTTCGATAACTCGAAGTAATTTTCATTTCCCGGCGGTACTGTATCTAATTCACATGTTACATTTGTTCTATAATTCGAAGTTCTATTACTCGAATATTTCGATAACTCGAGGAATATTTCATTCCCCAAGCGTAAAATATTTTTCTATATCTCGAAGTTGGGGTGAAAATACAATTGCTTTGAAGACTGGAGTTGTGACTTGGGGCTTGGAATATGAGATTTTTGTTCACCTTGGGTATGGTACGGTACTTGGAGAAGTTATTTCTGTCAGTATTGTGTGGTCTGTTACATTCCAGAGCAGCCTGAGAGCAAGGAGACGGGTTTGGGTCGTTGTACACCTCAGACAATAACAGTAAGAGGGAAAGTCCGGCTATTTATGGCATGCCCGATAAGCCTGGTGAGAGAGCACTGTTCTGGGGCCTGTTCCACGAATAAACTTTGCAACTTTTCACTTTTCAATTCTTGCAAAGTGCAAAGTCTTTCTGTTCCACCATGATCTATGTATTACTTTTCAATTTCTTTGCAAAGTGAAAAGTCTTTGCATAGGAATGATCCGATCATGTTTATTCCATGAACAAACTGTATATTTATTCCATGATTTAATGCTTTATTTTTCATGGTGAAACATGTCCCACTAATGACCACACAGTGATCTTAATTAATAAAAGTATTGATCAGGCGGAACTTTTAACCTGTTAATATTAAAGTGAGGTTATGAAAATTCATCCTGTCTTTGTACGTCTTCTTGTTGGATTGTTCATCACTATCTTCACTTGATGATAACAAAAGCTCCTGCGTAACATATTTATATCACTAAACCAAATTCTGCGCCGAGAAATTAGTGTAGAGACTTGTTCATTAACAGCTGAAATGGGAATCGTCTCTTTGCAAAGATTTCTGAAAACTTTTCAATCATTCCTTTGCACTTTGCATTTCTGCACCAATGGAGGAACATAACAGTCTTCTAAAGTGAAAAGATTCCTAACTTTTCACTTTACAAGACAAATCTGAAAAGTGATGGTGGAACAAAATCTGAACTGAAAAGTGCAAAGTGCAAAGTTGCAAAGTTCATTCGTGGAACAGGCCCCTGTAGTTTCTGACCTACTGTGAAAATCAGTAATGCAAACACCATGGAGAAGAAACGTGTTCTGAAATGTTTAAGTGCAAGTGAAAAATTAAAGTTAATGTTTCGAAGTGGAAAAGGGTGTGAGAAGGAAGAAAGATATTGCGTTGGAATTCGGCATTCCAGCTAACACACTGTCAACGATTATGAAAAATAAAGACAAGACTTCTAGTGCTATTCAGGAGTCATGTTTTTCATCGGAGAGGAAACGTTTTAAGAGCTCAAGTTACCCTCAGTTGGAGGAAGCTATGTTTAAGTGGGTAAAGTGTATGAGGGACAGAAACATTCACTTCAAGGCTCCATACTTCGTGAAAAAGCACATAAATTTGTTGAGGAGTTAGGCATAGAATCATTCCAGGCTAGTACAGGATGGCTAGATAAATTTAAACATTGAAAAGGAATTGTGCAGAAAGTTACATCAGGTGAAAGTGCTAGTGTATCTGAGGTTGACTGTGAAGACTATCAACGAGACGTTCCACCAACTCTACTGGCAGATTACGACCCTCGTGATGTTTTCAATGCCGATAAAACTGGTCTGTTTTTTAAATGTTTGTCAGAAAAGAGCCTCACATTTAAAGGGGAAACGTGTCACGGTGGGAAAAGAAGCAAGGAAAGAGTGTCAGTAATGGTTAGAAAACTTCGTGGAGAACCGGGTGTTGCAGAAAAGGAAGCAAAAGAAACTGACAAGAACTTCTTTTCAAAGATTTGAATTTGTAAGTACTGTAAAATGAAAATGTACTAGTAATACTGTATAATTGTGTAGTAGTTTAACAAAATAGATACAATGTAGTAGAATGGATTGAAACTTGTAAATAATTAATATGATAGCATTAAACCCTAGTTGGAAGGCCCATAGGAGAAGTTCTAGTAACAATAATATCAGAAGTAGCAACAGTTGTCTATTCGTATGTTTATAATACTGTAATGGTATCCCTCCCTCTTTTTTTTATTTCTTTTTGAAAAAACTTCGATATCTCGAAGTAATTTTTATCTCCGAAGGCACTTCGAGATATCGAAGTTCGACTGTACCTATATAAATAATCTACATGTAAATATATAGTTTGTAAACTGTGTACATATTGTATCTCTAAAACCATACGCTAAATAAATAAATAAAAGCATGAAAGCACGCACATGTACATGTGATCATATCATACACGAAACACATGATCCGACTCTTCCCCCTTGCCTTCCCCATCAATCTCTCGTTTATGTTCAACTGTTCTTTGCTGTAGAAATTCAACTCCTGCGAAATCAGAAATTCTAAAATAATAATTTAAGGCCGCATGTCAAGATTACCTGTAGAATACTGCTGATTGCCCATGTGAATGGTGAGGGTTGGTAGACTGAGCTAGGGTAATGCCACATTCATTAATACTAGTACGGTGTTTAACATGATTAATTTACTCTTGATTGGTCATCATAATGCACTTGTTTATTTAGTTATTTATTGTAGGTTGGTTGGTTCCTCAGTTTAGGGGCTGCGACAACACGGTCATGTAGCCCCATGTACTTTGGGTGTGTATAGAATCTGTCTCATAACCGATGTTAATTTTAATGATTGTATTTAAAATCATGGAATCATTACAACAAAAGAGCAGTATCTCGTAATGCAAAACTGCGCCATTACAACACAGTTGTTTTTCCTGAAGCCTTGTACGCGGCAGAAACCACAGTCATTAGAGGAATGACGAGAATTCATGATATTGAGAAACAGGAACGAAAAATTCTTAGGAAAATCCATGGCTCTGTTTCCCGTAATGAATTTGGGTCAGGAGACCAACAAAGGAAATTTATGAAAATAAAGACACCATTATAGATAAATTTAGGAAGAGACGTCTGCAGTTCTATGGACACATAGCCTATATAGGATGGATGAGAACAGACTCTCTAAGAAGATTTTCAATATCGTGAATGCAAGTAAATTAAAGACCAGTTGGATGAAGACATGGAATTACTTAAAATCTCTGAAGACAATATTAAGGACAGAGAACAGTTTAGAAATAAAATCAGAAACACGAAAATTGTACAAGTTTCAAGGAAGGACACATCAGGGAAAAAATGGACAGAGGAAAGGAAGAAAAAGCACAGTGAACTAATGAAGAGGTTTTGGGAAGAAAAGAAGAGAGGAAAAGGAAGTGAAGCTGTGATTGGCTCAAGTTCTCAGGCTCTCCTGAAGGGGAGTAATTGGAAATAATAATAATAATTTAAAAAATTGTTTAATATGTACCGATACGGTAGCATATTGCGAGGTTAAGAGACATGAGCCCTAACTTCGCCACCACCGGTATTATAGACACACAAATAAATATTCAACAATCTATCAGCTAAGTATGAAAATTAAAGTCTATGTGTATAGGCTATGGGTTCTCTATTGAACAAACCAATCATATCATGGTACCGGTACTTCATCATCATCTTGCACAGTTTCCAGCCACTGGCCGGGTCTGTTTGGAACACAAGCCTCTCCAACGTCTTCTGTCTTCCCACCATCTCTCAGCCTCCACCCTTGTCCAGTCTTCTCCTCTCTTCTTCACGCTTTCTTCCACCCCCTTCAGCCACCTGTCTCTCGGTCTTCCTCTCGGTCTCTTTCCTTCCCACTTCGTCTCGTGTATCCTCCTGGGTATCCTCTTCTCCTCCATTCGTTTTACATGTCCATACCATCTAAGTCTAGACTTCTCTATACCATCCTGTAATGGTTCCTCCTTCATTAATTCTCTGGTCCTCTCATTTCTTATTCTGTCCCTCTTTGTAGCTCCAATACTGCTTCTCAAGAACCTCATCTCACTGGCCTGTATTTTGCTCTTCTCCCTTCCTTTCATAACCCAGGTCTCCGAGGCATACGTCAGGATAGGTACATAGTACGTCCGATATATGATCTTTTTGCTGTTCTGAGGGACATCCTTGCTCCATAACATGCTTCTCACACTCCTCCGAAATGCTTCTGCCTGCCTCCCCCGCTCATTTATTTCTCTATCGTTTCTTCCATTCTCTTGTATCAGGCTTCCCAGATACTTGAAACTCTCCACTTTCTTCAGCTGTTCCCCACCAATTGTTATTCCCGTTGTGGTTCTTTCCTTCTTCCTTGTTGTGATCACCATCTCACTCTTATTTATGCTAAATTTCATCCCATATCCTTGTATTATTCCTTCCCACACGTTCAACTGTTCCTGTACCTCCTCCTCCTTGTTTCCCCAAATCATCAAATCATCTGCAAACACCATTGCTTTCATCTTTCCTTCCCCAATTACTTGTGCCACTCGGGTCATTATGTCATCCATCACCACAATGAAAAGTAATGGTGACAAGGCACTTCCTTGTTTCAGGCCGTTCCTCTGTTCCAACCAGTCTGATCTCTCTCCTCCCACTTTCACACAGCTCACGCTTCCCTTGTACATCTCCTTTATCCTCTTTATAGTCCATTTCTCTACTCCTCTATCCTCCAGGGACTTCCACACTTTGTTTCTGCATACACGGTCATATGCTTTCTCAATATCCAGGAAAGCCATCAGTAGATCTGTTCCATACCGGTACTTAACAAATATTAAACACTATCTATATATAAAGCACAAAGTTTGTCTGTCTGTTATGTATACAAATTTACACCGTTTCACCGATCTGAACTAAAATTTGTGTACTTACCCTTTGGAACTCTGCGGGTAACACTGTCCACTTATAATTCCCTACGTTTAGGCCCTTTGAAACAAATCAATGCCATTTCACCGATCTGAACCAAACTTTGTATGCTTACCATTTGGAACCCTACAGGTAACACTGTTCACTTGAAATTTTGGACAGACCACTCCATTCCCTGTATTGAGGCCCTTTGGCACAAATCTACATAGTTTCATCGATCAGAACCAAAATTTGTATACTTACCCTTTGGAACCCTGCGAGTAACACTGTTCACTTTAAATTTCCCTGCATTTAGGTCCTTTGGCACAAATTACATAGATTCACCGATCTGAAAAAAATTTTACATACTTATCCTCTAGAACCCGACTAGTAACACCGTCCACTTTAATTTTCAGACAGACCTCTCCATTCCCTGCATTTAGGTCCTTTGGAACAAATATACACCGTTTAACCGATCTGAGCCAAATTTTACATACTTACCCTTTGGAACCCGACGAGTAACACTGTCTACATGAAATTTCGGACAGACCACTCCATTCCCTGTATTGAGGCCCTTTGGCACAAATCTACATAGTTTCATCGATCAGAACCAAAATTTGTAGACTTACCCTTTGGAACCCTGCGAGTAACACTGTTCACTTTAAATTTCCCTGCATTTAGGTCCTTTGGCACAAATCTACATAGATTCACCGATCTGAACCGAATTTTACATACTTATCCTATGGAACCCGACTAGTAACACCGTCCACTTTAATTTTCGGACAGACCTCTCCATTCCCTGCATTTAGGCCCTTTGGCATAAATCTACACCGTTTCAGCGATCTGAACCAAACGTTATGTACTTACCTTTGGAACTCTACGAGTAACATTGTCTACTTGAAATTTCGGACAGACCACTCCATTCCCTGCATTTAGGCCCTTTGGCACAAATGTACACCATTTCACTGATCTGAACCAAATTTTACATACTTAGGCCTACCCTTTGAAACCTTGCTGATATTTTGGAGGACCTTCTCCATTCCCCACATTTAGAATAACAGACAAGAGGAACTTGAAAACTACGTTTTAAGGCCCATAGTCCGTAGTAGTATAACTGTAAGAATATTTTAACCCATGAACGACCGAATTAATACTTTTTGAAAATTTTGCTTTTTTTATTAATAAGTCATACCATAGGGAGTTATTAAGCTGCTCAAATCATATTTTACGAAGGTGGCATCGTAAGTTCCCGAAATACAGGGTGTTACATATTTATGTGTTGTCAAAACACTTACTGCATATTCCGAATGGTGATTTATAAATACAATAATGTAAAAATTTCATGTGTTGCTAAATACTTATCTTGATAATATTACATTTTAAAAAGCATTGAGCAAGTATTTTGACACCTTTGAACCTTCGATCATATAGTCAAGTGACTAGTTACTTGGTCTGGAACGGCAGGAAGCATGATATGTACAGACCCTCATCACATTTACAACATGCAGTGCGGACACTGCTTACACACAATTCACCGGCACACTGCCTCCGCGTATGTCCTGGGACGTTGATGACCAGATGATCGCGTCCATCATGTCATAGATTTATGGCATGTAAAAGATCCTTCCACAGACTAAACTTGTGTGAAGGTAATTTTCTAAGTTAGATTTCGTTGGAACGCTCTATCAAAGTTCCAACGTTCACCACTAGGTCTCATTGACATCTGGTAGCGAAAGTTGGAACTATTTGAAATTGAATGTAACTTGTAGCTCACCCTGTGGGTTGCCGCTAGAAGCACCTACAACTTCAGGCGAGCCGAACATGTCCTCAGACACTCCCGGCACTAAAAGCCATACGATAAATGAATCATATCACAAGTCTTCAATGTCGCGGCCCTCTCCTGGCTCCACGTGGTTTTACGCCGTACGATTTCACGTAGAATGCCAGCTGACTGTACCAGGATTCGATCCGGCAAGCTTGGGCACAGCAAGCGAGAACGTTACCATATGGTAACGCTGGGAAAATTAGTCCCGGGCATGAGCAGGTATAAAGAAACACGCAAGATATGTTACTGAATTATAAATTAGATATGTTTACTGCCATAATCCTGAAGACCAAGTAAACTATCTACATTTTACGTAATAATTTAGCATGCCGTACCTTTTGCGGCACGCCATCACGACGTGAGAAACAAACCACGAAATGCACCCAATTGTTGGGACATCGCCCAAGACATTCCCTAGTGACTAATGTGTGGGAAATGAATCAATGGACCTTCCTTGATCATGTAAACGCGAAGTTCGAATATCTTTAACTGGCAAAGGTCCTGTAGAGCAATAAATGCAATGACCGGTACTGCCTTACCATATGGTAACGCTAGGCGTTTATGGGTTAATAAGTTCTTGTTGGCTGGCAATGCGGGCTGCATCATGCCGCCCCTACCCGTGTTCTGGTGCAAAATTGCAAAAATAGTTACATCTTGCGCTGCTTATAAATTGCAGTCACGGAGAGAAATTAGTGTAAAAAGATTTCTTAGGCCCCTTAAAAGAGTTATCATCATGAACATATTATGCCTCTGTATAAGTGCGATGGTGTTGGTGCTGTACATTGAGGTTATCAGCTGCAATAAGCGTTGGTGCTTTAAAAATTACTTTCATTTATTCCGATCATCCTTGAGCGCAAGGTGGCGATAAACAACACTATTGCTACCTCAGGAGCTAGGGACAGCCGAAGTTTTCCAAAGTGCTCTGATTATTTTTCTATAGCGTTATGCGACATATGACTACACTGTTGGTCTCTACATTTCTAACAGCCAATGAGACATAGGCCCTAGGCAGTGTCTTTTATTTCACTTACTCCTCCTTCTAATCATATTTTTCAATTCGTTTTTAAATTACATGTGTCAGTACTGTAGTTAGTAAATAGCCGTTTCCCTGTTCATTATTATCATTATCATTACGGGAAAAAGACCTGGATGTTACGTCCATTAGTCTATACTGTACTACTTATCACTCGCACTACCACCACCACCACAAAAAGTTATATTATATATATTTTTTCTGTTAATTTAAGTATCATGTGCCCGTTCTGTAGTAGTATTCATTATCATCCATAAAACAAATAAATCCACCAAGCGAAGTTGGGCACTACTGCTAGTCATAAATACAATCAAAAAGTAATAACAATGAGGTAAATTTGGCAAATAGTTAAGATCTCGTGGATTAAAACCTTCATTAGATACTTGATATGCAAATAAAATAAAGAGACTTGTGTAATGTAACAAAAATTGTGATACATTGTACAGCTAGCATAATGGACAAGTGACAGCTCACAAAACATGAAATCTTCAACATCAACAAAAATGGTTGAATAAACAATTAAGTTCAAACTATGATGCAGAGTTAAATACGAAATTCTGGAATCATATTTTAGGGAATACGGCAGCAACAAAAAGTTGAGAATCTTTGTGATTAAACCATAAAGAGAGCTGCAGTGTCGCCTTATTTTAACTTTCAGTTGGTCAACACACAATTACTGGATATGAGAAAATAACCTGAAATAAAGTTAAGATATGTACTGTATATAGGGTATTCGCTAACTCAAGGTAAGAGTGATGGAAACAAACAGATGCTACAACATGTGATGGGTGTGCTCTTCTCTCGTGTTTTCAGTTATTTTCATAATAACTGAGGCTAAAACATGAGCAATAAAATTGCTCAGTTTTGCTGTGCTCTGCGAATTCAACAATTGCCATATCAATGCATTTCTGTACTTCCACAAAAAGAAAGCTTTTCAGACAGAATGGAGTCGATTACTTCGCGTGCAAAGCCGATTTCGTAGTATATGATCGTACGCGGCTGGCATTTTACAAAGGAGAATATTTATTAATAAATACAATATCCAGTACCCTACACTCTCTCCTGCACTACAAACTAGGCGACTTAGCATGGTCGATTTGACAGCTGTTCGTCCCGAGGCAAACATTACTTTTAGGGGTCGCTTTATCGTAGGCCTACATGTGGTTGTCTTTGTTTAGCTTGCCCCATTGCTCCTTCAACTCTGTGAAGTCAGGTCTTCTAACTTTTCAATCATGTGCTTATTAAAAATTTTAAAAACCTTTATAGTCAAGGTGTACAGTAGTTGATTTATTGACTTCAACAGTATTAGGCTATATCTTCCAACTTTACATGTATCTACTTACTGAAGTATGTAAAGCAATGTACCGACTACACGCTCATTACATATTCCTGAACGAATTATTTTTTTGTTGGCAACTGGTGACCGAATTTCATTTTGAATCTGGTGAGGTACTCTTTTCAAATCACTAGTTTGTAAGCATAAAGCTTCAAGTCTCATAAAATCATCTATTTCTAGCAGTTTCCCACACATAATTATGTGTTTGGCGCCTGTCCTTCAACAAGAACCCACCTAGAATTGTCAATACATAATGAAGTCTATCACCCTTGCGACCGACCTGCCACCTACATTCGATTGACTTTGGGAATATTGTTTTGGACTACGGTATTGAAGGTCTTTCCACACATTAACAGTAGACAAACACTATTTCGTATGCTTGCCACGGTGGGTGAGTGGATAGCGTGTCGGTCTACTAACCCCAAGATTGCAGGTTCGCCCCTGACCGTGGTAAGTGATTTTTGAAAGGCGGCAAAAATACGATACGCATGTCATACGATGTTGGCATGTCAAACAACCCATTTGAATTCAGTAGGCCGAGTTCATAATGGCAAAATTAATCTCGGGAGTTTCCGCCAGCACAAAGTTCCTCATTTCTCTACTAGAAAGCGCTATTGTGTTCAAGGAGATTAGATATCTAACATCTAACCTCCTTGACTTTCATAGTCAAGGATCTACGAAATTCGACATGCAAGCTACCCTCTGGGTGTCATATAGCAAAGCTTGCACCAGGCACCCGAGGCCATACGATATTATTATTATATACTATTTCGTATATTGTAATAAAGAATCATCACAGCAATAGTAGCTACACCGTCATAGACAAAGATTGTTTTGTTTACTGGATCGTCACTTCTAAGTTTTGCAACATTAAAATAAATAGTTGTTTTTTCAGGAGCTTAATGCCATAATATTTATCAGTAATTAAACTAAGTTTTCTGATAGAGCTATTTGTCTTGTAAATTTGGATCAGAAGATGTTCGCTTCATCCCTTAGTTTTCTCCTCCTTCAAGAGTCCTTAACAATATAAATCTTAATCACATGTAATTTATTTCAGATTGTTTTTTCGCATATTCCAGTAATTGGAATGATTGTGTGGTGACCAACTGAAAGCAATTAATCATCTAATCTAAGTTTCTGCAGCCTCTCTTGTGATGCTTAACCCACGTTCCATAGAACTTGCAGAGTGGTCGGAACCAACGTGAGTGTTAGGGGGTTGGTCATACTGATAAATAATTTCAGATGGGTGAGTCGATATCTCGCGTCATTATTTTATCAGCTGCTGAAATTAGGCAATGAGATCATTTCGCGGACCACTTCAAATGGTTTTGCATGGTGATGTGGCCAACTCTTCATGTGGTTGAGCGCCAAAAGGCTTTACCAGGGGATGGATTTCAATACTGACCTCTGGGCTGACAGGATCGCGACATAGCAACCACGCTACACTACTCTGCCCAAGTGAACCGTTCAGCTTGCGCTGCAATGCGAGTCAAGTGACATGGCTGCTTAGAAACATTTCCGAAAATGACCGCTGCCAAGAACAAAATGAAGACGCCGTAGATTGCAGCTGGTGTTACCATAGCGTAGTGTTGTGACTGGCGCCATGTGACGAGATGGCAACATCGCCACACAAAGTACAATTGAATTTGCCTGCGAAGCGGACTGATTGGCTAACGTCAGCAGCTAATGAAATGGCACTAGGGCCAGAAATTGACTTTCTTTACATTATTTATCAATATGACCAATTCTCTAACACTCACAGTGTTTCCAACCACCTTGAATATAGAGTCCATGGTGCCTTAAATACAATCAAGGGAACTGATCGTTTCTGCCCTGTCGATACTAGCTATACCCAGCATGCATTGCAATGCCAATCAAAGACAGAAAGGAACCTTTGGCGAAAAACCGTGGTGTGAATTGTATTGGAATAGACAGTGATACCAGATAACACGGCGGGCTGCTGGCAGTCCCCTATACCACCTCGCGATGAATCAGCAAGCCATTCTCACACATGGCATTGTGGTGTGACACGTATACAGATTGTGCAATTGGGCTACTGTGGGGTTTACTGTAAGGCTTCCTGTTAAGTCCCTCACCCTTTGTGTTAAATAAATAATTTCTAGCTAGAAACCTTCCCTGGAGTGCACACAACTACTCACCCAAGTTTCATTGCAATCGGATGAATGGTATATGAATGCATAGGGGACATACAGACAAACTATCCTGTAACATTGATTTTTATATAGAAGAGGATTATCACTAGGTATTGACTAATATCACTCCGACAGTAGTGGCTACGCTGGCTAAAGCGCAGCATTAGGTCATGGGGCCAAGCTCTCTGCTGACTCAGTAGACGCGTGGGTTCGAACCCCACCGTCGGCCGTCCTTGAAATGGCTTTCCGTGGTTTCCCATTTTCAACACCAGGCAAATGCTGGGACGGTACCTTCTGACAGGCCACGGCCGCTTCCTTCCAAATCCTTGCCCAATTTTATTCACCATCATTCATTTCATCTCTCATCAACTCCTGTCATGAGGTGGGCGTCAGGAAGGGCATCCGGCCGTAAAAACCATCGCCACAAAGACTTCCATCGCATCCCATCCCCGACCCCGTTGGAACAGCGGGAATAATAAGGGGTAGACATACATACATACATTGACTATTATCACTAGTACACGTTTCAGAAATTATTCTTTTCCATCTTACGCTAGTCAAATTTTGTCAAGCATTTGTACATTTAATTTACAAGAATTTGTGGCTTATGATCAGATGTCCCACCTTAACTGGCCATTGTCTCGATACTCTCATGCTACGAGAGATCGGACCTCTTCTTTATTTTCATGGTATATCCTGCCTTATGCAGGGAGTGTGTAGCCCTGTCCTGGATAATGCTAGCACTTTCACTGCAGCATTACTGAGAAGGGAGGAACGTTCACATCCGCTCCTACTGCAACCATATTGCACGTTACTGTCTCCCAGGAACACAGCTCCAAGCTCTCGGGTTCCCTCACTGGGCGGTAATCGCAGTCACACTGTGAAGGGCTTTGGAGTTGGTGACTCAAGAGACATTCCCCTATTTCCATTGACTTTGGGTAGACTCTCTCAGCTTTCTTTGCAACTTATTCAGTCCTCAATCTTCAAGGGATGAGAGCATTTATTTTCCCTGTCTTTAATTGCCCTTAGTCCTCTTCCCCTATTCTTCTTCTAGTTTGCAAGTAAGTTAAAGTCAAAAGTTGTAGGTTTCAACATCACTTCAGATTACTTCAAGTTCTAATGAAAGCTTGCTCTTCAGTCAGTCAACATGTGGGGTAAAGTTATCTACATACCGTACATCCCCTAACCTGGGAAAAATTGTTTGGATTTACTCCCCCGGCCAATTAAATGGACTGACTGAGCGGCAATTACAAGGGCGGTTGGTTCCTCAGTTTAGGGGCTGCGACAACGCGGTCATGTAGCCCCGTGCAGAATCTGTCTGATAACCAGTGTTAAGGCTGTATTAGTGTGTGTTATCTGTAATTCAGGTAAGGACTGCAGACAATCAATTTTCAAGTATTTCCTACTTTTGCTAGAATACGCGCAAGAAGAGCTTATCACAGTATCCTGCACAGATCTTCGGCAATGTTCGGGTGGGCTCGGTAGTGGCAGAATACGCCCCACCCACTTCGCTTCAGTAGCTCGCTGGCATCAGTACTGAACGTACCGTCTGCCCAGCCCGAGGCTTGGCTTGCTAAACTGTGACAGATCTCAGCGCCTTACACAGTAGTTATTACCTGAGCCGGGACAGAGTAACCTACCGTAGACCCTAATTAGACTATATTGTTTGCTGCTTCCTTGCACTTGATGCTTGAATTACTGCTGTAGCCCGCATCTCGCAGCGAGCATTGAGCCCGGTAATCAGCAATCGGGGGACACATAGAAGCCCTGCAATGAGTATTAAACTGCGTCGTTTGATGATGATGATAATTGTTGTTTTAAGGGGCCTAACATCTAGGTTATCGGCCCCAAATGGTCTGGGTGATAGCGAAAATGTCAATGAAGAGGAAACCAGAACAAAAATTAAGTGAGACGGCAAATACTTACAAAAAATAACTCACAAAATTGAGAGCGGTAATACTTACAAAAGGGGAATTTAGAACGAAAATACTCACAAAAGGAATAGATTGAAAAAGACACACAAAAAGTAGGTTAGGTTCAAAATACGTACAAAATGCAATGTAGAGTCGAAATACTTACAAAATGCAACTGATATTCAAAATACTTACAAAATGCAAATGAGATTGAAAATGCTTACAAAATGCAATTGAAATTGAAAACACACAATGCAATTTATATTGAAAAATGCACATTTCAGATTCCAAATAATCACAAAGTGCAATTGATATTCAAAATACTTACAAAATGCAATTGAAATTCAAAATGCTTACAAAATGTACGGTAGATTCAAGCTACTCATTTGCATGGACAATACTTACAAAATGCAAGATTGAAAATGCTTACAAAATGTAATTTAGATTCCAAATACCCACAAAATGCAATTGAGAATCAAAATACTCACAAAAATTTCACCCCTATATTGAAAGACTTACTAAAAAGCAATTTGGATTGTCAACCCTTACAAAATGCAATTAAGGTTGAAAACACTCGCAAAAAGCAACTTAGTTCGAAAAGACTTACAAAATCCAACGTAGATTGAAAACACCTACAAAATGGAGTGTAGATGTAAAAAAAAAAAAAATCCCTGAAGGGAATTCAGATACACGGGGAGCCAATTAATAAAAACAGTGCGGGAATCTTAAAGAGAAAAGCATATATAATGAAAAGAAAACCAGAGGTCTGACCCCTCGAAGAAGGAGGGTTTAGGAAAGATGAGACAAGGGCCAATTAAGGCGGGAAAATGAAAGACTCCCTAGGCCTCGGATAACCTAATACCGTCGGGGTTGGAAAAGAACAAGAGTTGACCAAGGGAGGTCGACAGGAAAGAAGACGGAGAGAAGCCGGGCCCAAGTAAGTGGAAGCAATGCCGGACTCAGCTGGGGTCTCATGGTCGCCAACCCACGTCCCATGTGAGCCCCTGGGGGGTACGTCGATTGATATTGGTCTCTGCGCATCGTTGAGTTTCGGCAAGCTCCTCTTGCGGGTACTCTACCAAATACTACCATCAACTACATCTAGCTGTGGACCTGGTTACCAGATGCTAGTGGCACCTGGCGACAAACGTTGGAACTAATAGAGCATTATGAACGCCTACAAATTTGGCTTCACACAATTGTAGTTAGTGGAAGGTTGTTTTACATGCCATAAATCTATGACAGAGGACCGTCGGCTTTACTTCCCTTCCAAAGGAAGGTATACCGAGGGATTTTTAACGCTCTTAAAAATCCGACGACTTCGGCCGGGTTTGAACCCGCAATCTTGGACATAGAAGCTCAGCATGCCACCGACTACGCCACCAAAGCCGCAATCACGAGGGCAACACTGAGGAATGGCTTCTAAAAGTTCTGGACCAAAGTTTTGTTTAATGTTATTATTATTAATACTGACGTAGGTAATGCTTGTCTAGTTCAACATCTGGATCATTTTTGATCGTGAATAAAAGTGTATAAAGCATAAAAAAGATAACAATTCCTTCATCCTAAGAATAAAAATAATATGAATAGTATGGCTGTCTTCCTTCTAACACGCTTTCAGGAATTTCGGCTTGGTTTCTTGGAACTGGGGCGTGTTTTCTTGGGATTGTCGTGTGTATTCTCGGAAAATGGATGACGTCAAGCGTTCTGCGAATGTTCCGCTTGTTTCTTGGAATTGGTGATACCGGGATTTCCTCCCTCATGGTGGGCAACCTGTGTTGGAGAAATTACTAATAAATAATAATTCACTCTGCGTGATTTCGCCCTTCCCCACTTTCCCGATCGAAATAAAGCAATAACAACACCACACCAACATTGAAACCTAGGGAATTCTGAGGGAATTTCTGCCCATCTAGGGACATGTCACGGTTGGAATCAAGCAACAACAACCAACAATGCACCAAGATTCAAATCTATATGGAATCATGGGATGGGAGAAAACGTGCAACAAAACACGGGGACATTTCCATTACCGACATCAAGCTGTCGTGAAAAGGCACAATTATTATTATTAATTTTTAGTAATAGTATTCTTATTCAAACAAAGCACCAAGATTCAAATCTAGGGGAATTTACACCAAGGCAGGTTGCCCATCGTGAGGAAATGCCAGTATCACCACTTCCAAAAACCAGCGGCACATTCCCAGAGCACACTACGTCATCCATTTTCCAAGAATACACACGACAATCCCAAGATAACTAACGCGCCCCAGTTCCAAGAAACCAATCCGAAGTGGATTAGAAGGAAGACAGCGGTACTACTAATAAGAGTGATAGAATATATCATGTGGTGATCTCTCTACGGATGAGAGAGTTCAGTCGGAGGGACATGATTCATGGTCCATGACAATACACCATTCCATGCTGTCCTCATCTTGCTCTTCAACAATCTCCTCCTTCCTGTTGGAGCTGTGCTCCAATATGGCAGGGCTACCATCTCTCGTAGTCCCATGTTCACACTTTGCACTTTCAGAAGAATAACGCCCTTTCCTCTTATTGTTCTGTGCAAACGTTTCACCTTTACATGTAGCAATTCCTTGCTGTTTGATATTATGTTCGTACTCTGCACTTTCGCCTTTCTTCTTATAGAGATCATTTTCACATTTACCAGTAATACCTGAAGAACTCACTTTTCTCTTCCTATTTTTAACCTTTGCACTTTCACATGTAGAACCAGAAGAACGACCTTTTTTTCTTTATGTTTTTCCCGAGCTTCGCGCTTTCTTCTGAACTACACACTTTTCTGTTCTGCACACAATTTGCTTTTCCAATTGCCGTACCATCTTCCTGTCCATAAAGGAGAGTCTTTCCCTCTTCTATGTCATAAGAAAGTATTTTACCTCCAATCTTCCGTGAAGATATAGAAGCTGACGTTCGGTTGTAAACCTCTGGAAATACTGTTGGGTTATAGGCTGGATTGCGAGGATTTTCTGATCGTGATCCACCAACAAAATGGGCACTGCAGATCCTTGAATTAGGCGTTGGTGACCAGTCGGTTCCATCAGAGCTGAAAAGTAAAACAATCAGTCATTCTTTTCCAACAGCTACTTTGTAAATTAACACATTAAATTATTGTTTTCAACAGATAATTTCATCTGTGCTTCACTAGTCATTAAAAATGGCTAAACATTCATTTTTTTAATAAAATCCATCGATTCTTGGAGGTTTTTGCTGTGTCTTTTATAGGGTTTTACCTAGGTGCAGTAAGTCAGTGGCAATTTAAGTACGGCCTACATTACATCAAACAGACAATATACGGTATCATAGACCAGTTTTTACCCACAGAAGTGAAACATGAAGAGGAGAGCAAGCATTGGATATGTGGGAACGGAAAATTCTTAGCAAAATGCAGGATATGGACCCATCCAGGAAAATGGAAACTGGCGAGCTCTATACAGGCTGTAAATAATTATGCGGGAAAGCTCCGGGAATTCGATCGAGGACCTGACAACAGGCAGAACATGTCCGGTAAACATGTGATGTATTTGCTTTCGTTTCCGTGTTACAAGCACTGTTTGTGGTGTACATAACACAACCGCTTTACTCTGCAGGATGGTCATTTGTGTACGTTACTACTTGCAGTTCTCTACAGAAGGTGCTCAAAATGGCTACCACGAGCTGTAATGTCTCACACGCTCCCATATTCCTGGCGTCTGTCGTATCTGCTGACATCCTTGCTCTACTCGCTGACCAAACATGTCCACGTTATGAATACAGTAGGTGTGGCCTTTAAATGACCCCATAAGTAGGAGTCTAGTGGGTTGAGATCGGGAGAATGGCGTAACATGGCAACGAACGCACGTACACAGTATGTTTACAGAACATGTTCTGCTTGTCGTCAGGTCCTCTATCGAATCCCCGGAGCTTTCACATAGGTTAATTACACACTGTAGCCTATATCAAAGAGATATCAGTAGAATTAAGAAGAGGAAGATAACGGTGGACACGACACCCAGAAAGTATGGGTGGCTAGCCAGATATCCGGAAGGAAGGAGGCGGCAGGCTGGAAGAGATAGAGGGTGATCTACGACAGCTATCAGTTCGTGGGTGGAGACGGCTCGGCTCGCCTTGGACTGTAAAGCGTGATGTGATTGAGAAGCGCCGATGGGTATGGTAAGGTATACTTGAACTTGCACTACGTCTGCTGTAGCAGAGGGCTCATGGGATCTCCCTGAAGGACGCCAATAGACCATCAGAGATTCTAATAAGTTATATTACTGATTTACGTAGTTCTGGCGTCCAATGAGTGTTTCTAGTTTTCCTGTGATTATAGGTAAAGCCCTGCGCGGATGCGGATATAGTTAGCAAGGCTGTGTGGATAGCGGATAAGTTGCGGATAATGTTTACAGTATATTTGCGGATAGTTTTTAGAATACAAAGTGGAACTGGATTTTTTTTTAAATAATTTAAGTTTTTGCAAAGATCTGTGTCTTTGAAGTTTCTTGTTATTTCCCTATTTGTTTTCACTTGGATTATATGAGAATAATAGAGACGCCAATACCCTCAATCAGTGTTGACTTAAGGGGCAGATGACCTCGTAGTTGCGCCCCTTAAAACTACAATAATTAACTAGTGTTGACTTATCCCCCAATAAGTCCTTTATACCTGCACTTGCGTGCGTGGGTACATCCGACGAGTAAGTGTTATATTTAGCCACTCGCTGTTGCACATGCTGTTACTCAAGAGGGACAAAACTCAGTCAACATTGTCTTGTGATTCACACAAAGCCTAGGGGAACAAATTTCTCCTCAAATGACGAAATGTGTTGTTTTACTACTTTACGCTCTAAGTTATGCAAATGTCCACTTTACAATACAAAATTGTCTTTTTATATATCACTTGATGTCAATATACATTTTGAGACATGTTTCGGCCCTGTGAGCCTTCTTCAGTCAAAATCACTAAAAAATTCTCCTAAAACAGTCTAATGTTTGGTCTCTCATAAAAATTTGTAAAACATTTTTCATCGTCAACATGATTAAAACACATGAATATAAAATGCTTAAAGAATTTAAAAAATTTAAAAATGTACAAAATTTCGAAACGTGGGCCACATTCTTGTTGATCCATTTTCAAACAGGGGACCCCATTGTACGAGCATCTTGAAAAAGAATCGTGTCTAAATCTGTCATGTAGAAACAGGTAATCGGAAGTTGTTTATTTAGTGCTTTGCAAAATGTTTTCAACAACCGCAGTTTGGAGACCATGAACTGTCACCTCATAACTTGAAAGAGATACCACAAATGTGTCCGTCTTGTTGTTCTGCCTTTAATCACTAAAATGACTAAAGTCATAGATATTCACTTTACGCTTTATCTAATAAATTAAAAATATGAATGTAATGTCAGCAGATTCGGATAACAAACGTGCGAATGTGGATAACAGTCGTGCGGATGCGCATAATTTTTTGTTTATCAGGCAGGGTGCTGATTATATCCTGCTGATAGAATCAAAAGCTTTTGTGTAGTCGATGAATATCACATTGAATTTTCCTTTAGATTTTGACAGTGCGGCCTCGATGTTCGCAAGCATTTCTTCAACTACAGATTAACTTTTTACCCCCTAAGCGATGACCTGTAGTTTTCGTGGACTCAAACGTTTCCTAAATGCCCAAAGTAACTTATAACATCAAACTCCGAGAAAGTCTCGAGGAAAATGTCCAACCTATTAATGATGTAATGATTTGTAATAAGGACAAAGTAGACATGAATTAAAGAAAAACTGTCACGTTTCCTAGAAACTAAATACGGCACGATGAGAGCCGATGCCCCCAAGATCCATAGGAAGATATCATCATCTTGAGCAGTTTCCGACCGCTGGTCAGGTCTTCTTGGAACATGAGCCTCTCCATCGTTTCCTGTCCATCCACACTGTCCCAGCACACTCCTCTTTCCTCCACTCTCTTCTTAACTCCTTTTGTCCATCTGTCCCTTGGTCTTCCCCTTGGCCTCCTTCCCTTCATTTCCATTCCAAACATCTTCTTCGGTATCCTCTCCTCTCGCATCCTCCTCACATGTCCATACCATTGTAGCCTAGATCGCTCTATTCCATTTTGCAATGGTTCCTCTCTTACCATCTCTCTGACTCTCTCATTCCTTACTCTGTCCATTCTTGTCACTCCTACCCTACTCCTCTGGAACTTCATCTCCACTGCTCGTATTTTATTCTTGCCCCTTTCCTTCATCACCCATGTTTCTGAACCATATGTCAAAATTGGCACAAAGTAGGTCTTGTAGATGATTCCTTTACATTTTTGTGGTACATCTTTATTCCATATCATCCCCCTAACACTCCTGAAAAATCCATCTGCGCACCTTCCCCTTTCATTTATTTCCATCCTATTGCCTCCCTTTTCTTCAATTATGCTTCCCACGTACTTGAAGCATTCTACTTTCTGCAACTGCTGTCCTCCAAGTGTTATGCCCATATCCAGTCTGTTCCTCCTCCTCGTTGTGATGACCACTTCACTCTTTTGTGCTGAGAACTTCATCCCATATGATAACACTACCTTCTCCCACTCATCTAACTGCTCTTGTACTTCTTCCTCTTCCCATACCAGAAATAGGAAGATATAAAGATCTAAATGTTTTGCGACGGGGCCGAGCTGGGAACCTTTCAAATTGGGGTTCTGAATCTGAAGCAGTTTTTCTGTTGTGCCATCTAACGATGAAAAGAAGAATCTTACAAAGTGGGATAAATTTACCACGAGGTGAGAGTTTGCATTGTTTCTTTCTTGGGTGAACAGAGTGTGTTGATTGGTTCGTGCTCCATATGGGGCGGAGCATGCTGTACTTGTTCGACAAACAACAATTCCACCCCTTCTGTTGAGTCTATAAGAGGGTAGCTGTTGGGGCTCCAGCCCCATAAAAAAAGAACAATAAAAATTGAGAAAGTGTTGTTTTCGTAAAAGCATAAAATACTTGTAAAAATGGTTGTATCCTAATCTTAACTAATTGGCAAAGTTAACAATATTAATATTAAAATTAGATTACCTCGTGGTATAGTAGCTGCCGCCCCAGAGGTCCAAATTAGATTCCCGGCTCTGCCAAGAAATTTTAATTCTGGTCTGAGGACTGGAGCGGGATACACTCAGCCTTGTGAGACAAAACTGAGAATTCTACAGTAGCCTACAGTACTTTTGAGAAATAAATTATCAATTTGTAACAAATAATGAACTGTTTACCTTAGTAAATGTACAAATATTTAGATATTTGCCATTCACACTCCATAGCATAGCCCATAATAGGAAATTCATTATGTATATACATTTTATTTGTGTTGTGTTGTATTGCCACTAATTGTGGGCTGTATTAACTTAGAATTTAACAAATTAACTCATAAAGTTATACAGGATTCGAAGTGCACTAAAGCAAATTCGAACAGATAAGCACTGCTTGATAATACGTAATTCACACAAAAAATCCAGAGGGGCACAGAAATTAGATGGTGTCTATCGCACACATATACATTGTCAGTATTTTAGGGATCACATTTACTGATAACAGGGCAAAACAAAGTGTTCCATAGCAATCAAGTGTTATGGAGTCGTTTTATCCTACTTATCCCTGCCATGTTGGACCGACCGCAGCGCCCCAAGTGATAGTTGGAGTTGCCAATTGAACTACATTACATGCCAATGCCCTATTTCGCGTTTCTATCACATGTAATTCACATTGGGTGTGTTTCTTGATTGAGCACAAATTCAACAGTCTGAAATATATACTGTACCCCATATATTAATATAGTCTGTGAAAACATAGTAGCCTAATGTCGATATACAACCCGTCTTTTTATGGCTATTAACTCACTTGCAATAATGAAACCAGGCACGACTGGTAATAAAAGGCTCTCAGACGGAGCCTCTCTTGAAAGTTTCTATAAGCATAGCTCTTTAGTAAAGGTAGGCTATTTATAGTTTAAATTAATTAGAAGCATTTGTAAATTTTGCTCATATTGGGGTGAC
Source organism: Meconema thalassinum (assembly GCA_946902985.2). Classification (NCBI taxonomy): domain Eukaryota; kingdom Metazoa; phylum Arthropoda; class Insecta; order Orthoptera; family Tettigoniidae; genus Meconema; species Meconema thalassinum. Next base: position 460,175,060 of record OX336394.1, on the reverse strand, counting down.
ACGTGATCAGCGCATCTGGTCCCCTTGGCCGTTAATCTTCGTTTTCGTGATCGGGTCGATGCCTCACTAACAGGCAGCTACTCAATTGTCCTCACGAGGTTGAGTGCACCCCGTTCCAGCCCTCACGTTAGTTTCTAAAATCCCTGACTCCCAGAAGCTTCCAGAAGGTATGTGAATCAAATTATATATATGTATTGCCTTGTGGAAGTGATATAAGGAAGGAACCCCTCTCGTGAAGAATTAATAACTTCTTTAGAAAACCAGCACTTATTATGAACAATTTCATTATGTTCATTTATTTTGTTCTTGAATATTTGAATTTTATTTTTGCCCTTATGGCTACAACCTATAGCCCAGGAAATCCATAAGCATGCTCACACAAATTTGTCACCCAAGCATTCAGTGCAAATGGACACAATGATCCGAGAAGTATTTTGTTGCACTTTGCGCATCTGTTCTTTCATGGTGTCCACAGAATTTTCAATGTCAATTTTCCTGACTTTTCCTGACGATTTTTCAACAAAATTCCTGACTCGCTAAGTCATCGTAACATTGGAAAAAAGGTTTATTGAGCAAATATGTATATATCTTTTGTCATTTGCAGAATTTGCCCAACGCTCGCCTCTTTATTCATTTAAAATAGAAAATAAAGTAAATTATAATGCAATAATTCATAAATCAAAGTACTCAATGAGAAACAGATAACCTCGTAGTTCCGCCCGTTAAAACAACAATAACTAACATAACTGTACTAAATAACCTGAATTATAGTGATGGGGCCGCCACATCCCTACGCCAACGCCAAAAAAGCGTACAAAAAAATAGGTAAAAGAGGTTTTTACTATGATGTACTGTAAAAATGGAAACGTACCATAATGTCCAGTGAGATATTGCTTTTTATCTTCAGAGATTAGTTGAACTAATAATATCAAAATATGGCTGTAAAACACAAAATACTGTATGGTTAATATAAAATACCTGACTTTCTAATACCTTTCGCCATTTTTTCCTGACTCACGCCATTATTTCACACTTTTTCCTGACTTTTCCTGACCAGAAACAAAATTCCTGACTATTCCTGCCTGTGGACACCATGTCCTTGTTGAATTATCCCTTCCTCGTCCACACAAGAAGCAACAGCCTACACTACTTTCATCTAAACACCGACTGATTTGAAACTCATCTACATGGCCGCCTTCTGTGAGGCAACGTTTCCTTTGCACGCTCAATTCTGAAACAGCGATGCTCACGCGGGCTACTATTCTAGCCCAGACAACTTCTAATGCATCTGGTGTCAGTTTGGTGCAATTAGTTTAGTCGGAAACACACCCGTCTGTTAAATACAGCATCAACAGGCAGCTACAGAGATTGTCAATAGTCCGATCAAAGAATATACTCTACGCTACGACAAAATAAATCATTGGGCTACATCTGTAGCCAGCGCGAGTATCCGATGGTTAAATGCATTAAACCAACATTTGCCACTAAGCGTTGAGCTAAGCTGGTCAGTTACTACCTAGCTATAAATGAATGAAAATCCACAGCCTGCTTCCAGTCTCCGACCGGGTCAGGAATGGAATGAATGAAGCCCCCATCTTGCGGCGAGGATATGAACTGTGCCGGCTGCCGAGGCCTGACGCACTCCTCTGGGGCAATGATTAAATGAATGACAGATGAAATGAAATGATAGTGGAGAGTGTTGCTGGAATGAAATTTTGACAGGGAAAACCGGAGTACCCGGAGAAAAACCTGTCTGCCTCCGTTCTGTCCAGCACAGATCTCACATGGAGTGACCGGGATTTGAACCACGGACCCAGCGGTGAGAGGCCAGCGTGCTGCCGCCTAAGCCACGGAGGCTTTACCTAGCTATAAATAATTACACCAAAATACCTTAAGGGTTTTGCTCATTTGCAGCCTTCCCCAACCCCCACTGCACGAGACAATAATCACCCCCAACCACGTGGTGCTAAACAAGTAACATAACCTTGTGTCACTCCAAATGCAAATTCATAGGTTATGATAAATTAGTGCTGATATGCCTAAAACCATTATCAATGTAAATTAATGAATACCATGATCGAGTTGTGAAGAAAAATACACCTAGGCCTACCTGAAATGTTCTTGAAACTGACGGTCTGTCAACGAGGGCACTATAAATTCTGCATTATTCTGACGAAAATTACGTCTCGCGGAAGGTCTTCGTCGCAGTAATTCTGCTACTACCCACATATTGTCGTCCGACGACGACGATGATGACCACGATGAAGACGATGATGACGACGACGATGAAGACGATGATGACGATGATGAACTAGAAAGTAATATTGCTTCTATTGCTTCAGATACAAACATTCTTTCTTCCAAAGTCATCTCAGCCATATCAAGCGCCATATTCTTTCATCTTCTTCTTCTTCTCGTTACGGTACTGGGCACAGTAAACTCTTTACCCAATTGCTACTGTACGGTGGTAGGTAACATGAGTCATGAGGTAAACACCCACGGTCGACTCTAGAAAGGTCGGAAGGTTCAACCTGACAACACTGTAGCTACGGCTATTGTCAGTCATACTTCGTCACGAGCGCCTGAACTGAAACAGCTGTTTGCTAGCAAGGAAGGCGACAAAAAACTACGGAATTAACATTGGACAAACATAATGTACATGCTTAGCAGAACATCTGTTGATTTTTATTTACACATGACCAGTGTTACAATCGGAAATAAACGAATAACGTGCATATCGTAAAAAGTAGTTATAAGAGCCAAGCAGCTGATATTAGGCATGAGTGACACGGACATAATTTATCTACATAAAAGTGTTTAGCAAAATAAAGAAAATTATTTTGGTTTCTTTTCGTATTTCACTACTCTGAAGTATGGTAATAAAACAATTGGCGGTGTTATAATAATAATATGGAGTAAGTACATGCAATTGAGGGTTATGTGATGCAAAAATGTAGGCTATCTCCCATAACATCTTCACACTGTAGGCCTATAAATCCTCGATTCCGCCGCACATGTATGTAGATAATTTACTACCATTATAGAAATAGTATGTTGCTGCTGGTATTCCATAACTGTATCCGATTACTTCTGTTTCCTTCCTAAGGTGCTTCAACTTTCTCTTCCCATAACCAAGTTTGCTGACATCAACAGCATCATTCCTTGCCTGTGAATAATTGTTGATCAATGCAGTGGCAATGACTGAATTTTTTTCACTTAATTGACTAATTTATGCAATCTACGTACCATTTCGAAGGTTCCCTAATCCAGGCCTGGCGCAGATTTCCGTCACTTGGGAACCTTACTTGGTTAATTTGCATTACAGTTGGGGATACAACATGTATCTGGCATTGTTACGGTGCCGAAACATTCCAGGAAAATCAAAGTTTAAAACATGAAGTACGATACGGTATGTGATAATTCCATGAACCGTACCGTAGGCATTTAAAAAACACCATATTTGCCAGATACAAAGCATACTCGTCAGTGTGTTCTCGATTTGGGATTACAGTAAAAAAAACTCATCTGGAAGGGTAGTATAAACGCTAATATAAAGCGTATAAAATTACAAAGCGTAAGAAACAAAATATAGAAGGAAATATCCCTATGAGATAAACAAGAACACCTGCCAGACAACGTTCCCTCGTGTTCCCGCCTGACAAGGGTATGACTGATGAACATGTTGCCAAGTCTCAGCCTTCCGACCTGTCTAGAGTCGACCGTGGTAAACACCGATAAAAGGCGTGCGACCGGTGACGAACAGGTGATTCCAAACAAAGAGTGTGACGTAACGAGGAGACATAATAGTTAAGTGGAACATATATGAACTAGACTGGGACACAAATGGTATTTGACTCTTCACACCGAAGTGACCCACCTTGGTGACTTACGGCACATAGACACACATGACCGGGTCACATTTATGGACCAGGTGAATGGAATACACATTCAAAGTTGTCGAAAAATGATACTGTGCTACTAACCAGCGGAATTGTAGGAGTATGTACTAATGTGGCAACATTTAAAGGCAGTGAATACCCTAATGAATATAAATTGCGCAACATTATGTCACGCTGAAAATAATATTGTGGACATTGAAAGAGATTATGATTTAAAGTACCCTCCATCTGCAGACACGAACACAAGGCATCCTGACGTCGTTTTATGCGGAATAATTACACCGGCGTTAATGCATGATTAAATCGTAGACGAATTATTGTAATGATGTGTCGTCGTGTATATTTACCACCTTGGAACTATGTCTTGCGTAAAATAGTTGGTTGTATTCCAAAATAATGTTTGGCCTTAAGTTTAGCATAAGAAGTCCACGGGACTTGCCAGCCCTTCTGTATCGTCGACCGAATTAGAGAACGCAAATTAGAAATGGGTATAGCTATATTGTAAGCCTTGCCGTTACCATTAGCAGCATCTTTGGCGAGTTTATCCGCTATTTCGTTACCCTCAATATGTGAATGGCCGGGTACCCACGTGATACTGACGTCGAAACCCTCAGTTTGATGCATTAACTGACATAAAAACCAATTATCGGCCTGAAGGACATTTTGAAGTGCTTGTACGACACTCATTGAGTCGGTACAAATTAAAGAACGACGAATATCATGTTGTTTAATATAAAAACATGTCTGACGGATTGCAAAAATTTCGTCTGTAAATATCGTGATGTCTGAGGGTAAGGTATACTGACATGAGATATGCAAATCCGGTGAGAAGAAAGCAGCTCCCACACGGGATGGGTTAACCATTTTAGAACCATCGGTATAAAAAATAATGCAAGATATCAATTGGCTCGTTATCTCTTGAAAAATACGAGAAATGATTACTGGGTTAGGCCTATGTTGAAAAGACTGATATACTTGAGGTAAAGAATGCGTGAGAATAGTTGGTTGAAAATGAGCGGCGGAATACGGAATATTATATATAGGCAAACGAGTAACTTTTAATATATTGTACAGCCCGGGGGGGCAGTACCCCCTGAGAGCCACCCCCCATCTTTTACCAAAACCACCCCAACTGGCAACACCATAAGACCAGGACATTATCTATACACAGCAAGCGGTGGCCGCCTAAGCCTAGGAGGTTAGCCAACTGCTTGCAAAGCATACACAAACATTTACACTTACAACTATCTGGGGCAGCTACATTTACGCAATGCTGAACAAGCAGCGCCAGAAGGTATAAGAATGGAGTCCAAACTGGAGCCATTATCTGTTCTACTCTGTGCTTCGCCAGCGGCCCTGTCCGACGTCTGTTCCAGTTTTATCACCAGGTGAGATTCAGCTCGTGCTCAGACTCCTTTAATTATTGTAAACACCTACCCCTAACTTGTACACACAAATTGTATTTTATACTTGTCTAAATTCCCCAAAAGGGACATACCAATCTACATCTACTGACCAATAAATACATGGTCAGTAAGCTACACTTGCATTACTAATTACACTCCACTTCACATCCTCATACCCCACCTGACCTTCGTCACAATTGCCCGTGACCGTAGAAGCCAGTAATTGCTTTGTCAGACTCCATTGTACTCACAGCACGCGACTCGACTGCATAGCGTCGAGCCGCTAACTTGACACATCTATTGAATTACTCATTCCGCTCAGCTGGCAGGCCAGTATAGTAGCCTGCACTCAGAGATCCATCCCCTAGCAGATACTTGCATCTTGCAGGGACACCCCCAAGAGATTAAACACCAACACACTACACTAGTAAGCTCTCCCAGCTACGGGAAGCTACTCCCACCCAGGAACAGTCTTCTAAATTAGCACAGGGGCACAACCGTGTTTTATCCCAACTACCCCCCCCCCCCCCACCCAACCAAGGGATTAAAACATATTTGGTGGAGGCGCTACTACCACGCACAATAAGGGTAGGGACTCAAACAACGAGACCCCGTGGTAGAACGATCCGTACCGCACACAGCCAAGCGATATTTAATTTTTTTTAAGACAGCATTATTTTTTTCCCCTTCACTCTAGAAACTCAAGGGAACTTTTAATCAACCAACCCACCCCCCAGCCCTGGAAAGAATCAGAAATCTCACACACATTTCTTTTTATACCCACCCTTAACTCAGAATGGCACCACATGCAGAAGCAACGGGGATTGTAAGCCATAGAGGCAATAGGGGTACACCAATATTATTTACATTATTACTAACGTGCCAGAGGCATATACAAAGGCGACAGGCACAAATACGGGCACTCCAAACAAAGGTTGGGGCAATACAGGGCAAACAGCCATCCACCCCGTCAGAGGGTAGGACAGCGCGATTGAGATACGCACACAACCACTTAAGTCACATACATGATCACCTCAATAGGAGCCATGTCCAAAGGACCAGGATATACAACCGATTAATCACTACACATGGCCCTACAATAGATAACACAACCCTAGAGAGGATGAGGGTGCACTACACAATTTTATATGCCCAATACAGGGAGCTTATTCGCGAACAGGCGTTTCTCCGGTTGGCGGCCACAGAACTGTATAGGACGCAAACACGTCAACACAGCAATTTGCCAACGGACCATATGCCTCAATAGGCAGTACGCCCAAATTTGGGAAAAGTGCCGGGAACTCCGAGCCAACAAGGCCATCTTTGAGTTCACGGCAGGGCCACCAGCCCAGTCAAGAGAGGACATAGACGTAGATACGCTAACTCAGCAACTCGCGAGGATGTCCATCTCTACACCTAGCAAAACACAGGGGAAGGAGTTCGCCGTGGCCAACGTTCAGAAAACGGCCAGGTTAGGCTATAACACACCTAAGGGGCACTCGAATACATCACCACAATTCACAGCACCGGTTCAGAAGACTATTAGGCCGGAATGGAGGCAGACACAAGGGAAGGAGTCTACCGTGGCCATAGGCCAGATATCGGTCAGACTACCCTCCAACACATTGCCAGGGCAATCACAGACAAATACACGACCCTTACCGCCAGTTCAGAGGGCGATTTCGCCAGAATGGAGGCGGACACTGACATGTGCATCCCCAGTACCAATGCATAAGAGGGTGTTGCCTTCAGCCCCTCAGGGTGCAAAACGCACGCCTGTGCATACTGACCAGCCACAAACATACAATACACGGGGCATAAGAAAGGTTTTATTACCCACCCCACGAGGCCAGGCAGACAGGAGGACACACACCCCTATAGACACTGCCAGGGTAGCGCGGCACGCAGTCAGCCCCTCAGGCACAAGCACACTCGGGCCAATATCCAGGCACTACGGTGAACGTAGACCCAGACTTACTTTGCTACAAACCCCTCCAGAAAATAGTAAAGAAGCACCCCAATGGGTATCAGGGGCCTATGCCTTAGTGACAGGGCGAAAGTATTCACCTTCTCGAGCAATGACGCTCGGACGTGGATAACAACTTTCACTATGAAAAAATCCACTCTTCCAATAATGGAAAGCGGCCTAGGAAAAAGGCAACTCACATGGCATAATAAAATTGAAGCTATGGCTGCAGACACAGTGATAGACAATTCCACGGACGACACCTCATAAACAACATAAATCACACGCCCACATAACAACCATAGGCTCCCATAGACGCAATTTTTCCCATATGTATCAGGATCATGCACGAACAGAAGGATTTATATTATATGTATATTTACAGATCATGACGATATTGTTCTGCTTTTATGTGGAGCTGTTCTACTTTTATGTACCCTGCGCCATTTAGCCTTTGTTCTATTTTTGTGTAGAGCTGTTGTTGTGAAAGGGCTGGATGGCGTTACCGGTGTCTACTGAGTTTAACCCGGCACCTGTCCCCCATTTGTTCTACTTTTGTGTTGAGCTCCTACCATTAGTTCTACTTTTGTGTGGAACTACCCCCTCCGAGCCTCGTTCTACTTTTGTGTGGAACTTGTGTTTAAAGTGTTTGGTGTTTTATTAATTACTGCGGACACGTTTAGAGAGCAATTGACATACAGGGAAACTGGGGGGAGGAATACTCACCTAGCTTACCTTAAAGTGGCTTAGTAGGCCGCACGCTTGCTGTGTACCGCCTACTGCTGGGCAGCGTTCGGTGGAGATCTTAAACTAGGTTCTAATCTAAAGGGATGGGCTTCTTAATCTAAGCGAAATAAAGAGGTATTCATTAGACTGTTCAAAAAGGGGGTTTATTGCGTAATAGTGGCAATGACAAGAGGGGAGGATGGAAATAATAAATTATGGGGGAAAAGGAGTCTAGCCGACACGTTATCACTCAACCCACCGTTGATACCGGTCTTCTATGATGTTGGTGGCGTTGGGACTCGATATGGGGCACAACTCCGATAGAGTGTAAGACTGTAAGTGAAGGCCGCCAAATTCCAAGAGCTTAAGAGAGCGGCCAGGTTAGAGAGCGCGGCGCGTGTTCGTACCTCTATTTATAGATAAAATGTGCATTGTCAGTCCAATCAGCGGTATCTTGGGAGTGTAATGTCCGCTGTGTCCTGTCTAACTGCTTGCTGTTGGACCTTAGGTCTATGACCTACGGCTTACTTCGCAGTCGTGTTGCCATGTCGTTATTCCCGTCTTTTACGTAGTTACTCTGAATTATCTTTTATGTAGGTATAGGCACAGTCCTTTTATAAAGGGCTGGGGCTGGGACAATATGTCTTAAATAGACACCAGGGTCTGTATATAACATACAATAATGTCACTTGCATCACAAGCATACACACGGGTAGGTTCTTTTACATGCAGGAAACACTACAACTGACACACAAAGGACAGGTTCCACCCCTGTAGAGGGTAAACACAGAACACACGGGCACAAAACCATATAATTTGCATGCTATAGACATATTTAAGCCATAAGTGCATGTCATTATTTTTCTTATTTTTTACACTGCCCATAGCAGGAATTTTCCTCGTCCCCTATGATGTCGCCCAAACTAAGCGTACAATACCAGGGGATAACACACACAGTTCAGGGGAAAACTCGGCAATATATTTTGAGGTAACGCGATCAACACAGTTGCCATAAAAAGAGGCCGAATATGATAAGAAGGGTAGGGACTCGCATGAGACCGAACCCAGGATCCCAAAGAGGACCAACACACATTCACGCGCACGGCAATGGAAAACACATAATTATACAACTTTCCATAGGCACTAGCCTTCATTCACACAGAACCATACTATACGACATGTTCCCCAGATGCCATAGACAAGGTATCCAGTAAGGGAAAATATACCTTACAAATGCATAAACATAAGAAGGGAGTGAACATTTTATGTCATATTACAACGTCACATTGTAAGACACTGCGCAAACCGTGCGCCACAGGACGGGAAAGTTTCTCTCATCCCCTCTGACAGTTGCTAAGCTCAGTATGAACACCATAGGGTGAAATCCCAGACTTTGGGAAAACCCACATTTTCTGGAAGGCAGTAAGCTCAAATTGCCACAAAGCATCAGTAACACTGACAAAACTGTCCCGGAGACACACGTACATAAAGACATCTAACTACCACTAATAGGAATATATTCACCCCACGCCTACAATAACACAAAATTTGGGGACACAATATATGAACAGAGGTAGGTTCTTTTCCATTACGAGGAACCCAAGGCACACTGTATATGCAGACATTAGAAAGGCGCGTCAGCAAACCTACACACATTGTCTTGGCACATGTGGCAAGCGGGCCGCCAGACAAGCAAGCAAGTACTTCCTACACAATTGAAACTTAATACTATCGCAGTCAGCGATAAGGCGTAATGGGACAGCCGACCTTCGCGTGCGCCAGACAGACTAATAGCGCTCCGCTCCGGCTGTGACAGACACAATCATTCACGCCATTTTCAAAGCCCGATAACTCCCGAAATTAGGGTACGAGGGTCGTCCCGAATAGCATAAAACACTCACACTAACGTATATTTTCATACGCGTGTCTCAAACACACAATACACGCGCCATGGTACATAAAACACAAAATTTGTAGTACCGAGGCCTTAGACCAAGGCATGGTCGAACACACAGAAACACGATACAAACGCGCCAAAGAGGAAGCTAGCCAATGGCATTTTTGGCGCGAAAACACAATCAGAGGCCACACTAGGGACGCACAAATCCCAACAGACAACGCAGACATAAAACACGGAGCATTACACGGGATCGCGGGTCCGAATGCCCAATAACATCGGACGCCGTGGAAAATAAAAATCCAGATACACCCATTCACAGGGGAAAATTCACTCCCACAGACGGAAGTTGGCCAAAATTAAGGCAATCCGCAGTTACGTCCAAATTAATACCAGGAATATGGACGCGGGAACAGACAATTACACGGGCACCATCGCACAAATAGCATGCATACACCATCCCCTACAGAAAAAAACATAGGGTCCCATACAGACACTGTGCCCCATAGAGTGGAGCCAAGAGTGAAAATAGGCATTAGAATGTTTAAATTATGCATATATAAATGTCATGTTATCACAGAGTACACGCTTTAAACACGCACTAGAGGTGGCAAATGCATTGCAATAGTGCCATACACAAGCACATAAACGGGTGAGCCACACAATTATGAACATAGGGAGGTTCTTTAACATACATAGGCATAGATTCGTTCCAAGGTACTCGCTACAACAGCCTACCTAGGGCATTAGCGACCCCGGGACTCCCAACAGGGGGCGTACCGAGAATGCTAGGCCTCTACGGGGACCACAAGATACTTTTCAATGTACCATAGCGCCCGAAACCTAGATACGGGGGACGCCACTCTCACAGACACAAAACAGGTAACACCACATTTCTACGGCCAGAAATCATGGCAAATTTGGATTACCCCGAACATAGGCAACAGACTTCCTAGACACAAATTATAGATAACTACACAAGGCAAAGGTCTTGCGGAAGAAATGTCCACACAACATTGGTAGCGAAAACAGGACAGATTAACACATTGGCCCTCCCAGAATGCAAAACAGTGTCAACATACGGACAATGGAAAAAGTCACGTTCCGTCAGCCGCCATACATATCATCAGAGACTTTCCGTATACAAGGACGCAAAAACAAACACAACAAAACACTCTGTTGCGAATTCCAGTGCATTGCAGCACTGTTGCCGGTAGACATTCCCAGCATAGCCAGACGTGACAATGACATGCAACCATGATGATACTATCATACAAAACAAACAATAATAATAGCATACAGTTGACACAGGATTCAGCGCTATCACAATAGGCCTGGCATTCAGCAATGTACAAATACTATAGGCCGGATTTATCTTAGGAACACAGGAGCATGTATACAAGGATGTTAACAAGCTACACGCGCCACCTGACAATTAGCCACGCGACACACGATAAGACTTATCCGATAACGGCCCACGCGCCAGCGTGCTGCAGCGGTACGCGACCACACACACGCAGCCGCGCTAATCACAGCCACGGGCACCTCCTGCCTACACGCGCCCAACAATCAGGGGCGGATACAGACAGCGTCCATGAGAGAACAACCCCCCCCCCCCCTAATAACCTCTTCTCCTGTTTTTTTTTCTTATCTTTAAAAACCATCATAGGCGATCAGAACATGACCATTTACACTTACAATCACTTGCTACCCCAACGTTATGAATAGGAGACCAGATTAGGCCGTGACGTCACAGCGTCACCGCACTTAATCATCCCAAAGGACAGCCCGAAGGCGGCGCCCACAGACACAAACATTTATACACAACGTGGGTATCACAGACCCACAGGCATTCTACAGACTGGTATTCTAGAACATAGTAGATGCTTTATGGCATCTCAATTTCACCAGTGCACATCCCAAGGAAAGATAGAGAACACATCGAGACCAAGTGAGGATGACAGGAGCAGAGATGGATAGTGCCATCAGGATGGCCAAGGTACCAAATACGGGCTACCATTCTAGCACCCTTCTCCCTACCTAACCCTGTCCCTTACAACACTATCCAACACAGACGTACAGACACATTAAAACAGCTAGACTACATTCCAAAATATACATCGGGGTTGATAGACTTCATGCGTCTACCCAAATTCGGGTATGCTACACCCTGGTCCCAAATGCCTACACCCGAGTATTAGGGGTGAGTCGGAAACAATATCAAGCTAATGCACATCTCTATGTAAAGAGATGAGGCCGCATTTACACTAACAAATATTTTCTTACTAAATAATCCCGCATGCAAGGGACATAGAGTTATTATACCTCGACCCATACTTTATCGCAAATGAGAGCGGATACGCCTCATATCCATCCCCATGCATGGAATATCCCACCCACATACCAGGGTTTATTACTATTATACCTGCATGGTACTTTTAAAAATTTTTTGCACACTTGGGAAAAACCTACCCCATCCCCCTCACTGTAAAGACATCCTAGCAGCATCATCGGCTCCCGGCCACCATTAACATGGAGACCAACGATGCACGACCCTTTCCTACCACGCTTTAAGCTCATTCGGCAAATAACACCCCCGGATCCTAATAACAAGGGACCCAATGCCATAAAAACCTACTAACGCCCCCAGGAAATTACCAAGGCATTACCGCTGGAAATCCGACATGGCGACTACAGGCCTAAAGTAGACTATGCATTTAGAAGATCCTACAACCCCAGAACACTTAAAATTTTACGTAATTACATGATACACACACACTTATTTACAAATTACACTTTTTTTTTACAAAAAAAAGGGAGTCAGACATCACACTGGATGGTGATGAGATGTGAACGGAGGGAGCGGAAGCTCCACAGAAGGGCAGGGACGGGGCAAGCCGCCAACAGATCCTGACCCAGACTAAAAGACGGAATTACGTAAGGTTGAAGCATCGATGGCTTAGCGCGGGCAAACGTCAAGATCTAGGGGTGCGTCTAGCCTACCCCCCTTGTCGGAGACAGTTATACCCACTATGCGCTACGGTCATCGACGCCAAAGCCTGCAGGGGAGACTTTTGACGGCTGGTGGGAGAATTATCCAGCTCCACACTAGACTCAGGAGACAAACCTAGAGACGACCACACTAGGACTAGACTTCTAGTTAGTATGTAACTTAAGTAGAGCTTCTATGGCGGGAAGTTAGTCTTCCATTCGCGTGAAGTGAAGAAGGATCTCAGGATTCAGCGGGACCAATCCTAGATCCGCCAAGTCCTTGCCCCGCGAGGCAAGGTGAAGACGATCTAACAAATAAATGATAATAAATGAATAATGAATAATGCGTATGGAATGAATGCGATCATTCGGGTCCGTGCCCACATAAATGGATGACACCGGGTCTCCAGAGCTTAAATGGTCACGCACCGGGCGGCCAGAGATATTAAATAGTTATGCAACGGACTGCCAAAAGGGGTTTCGTGGGCAAACCCAATAATAAATATATAAACAAATGATAAATGGAGAATAATGCCGACAGAGACAAGTACAACAACGACGAACAGGATAGCCGGGCGAGGCGTTTGCTCTTTAGCAGCGCAGTCGCCCAGGACTTTATTTATTACTATTAATTTATTAATTACTAATAAGGTAATGTCGACAACTAGTATTAAGACGGAGGGGACTACGAGCCATTGCTGGGTTCCGGTCCTAGCAATAGGTTACAAGGGCCCTCGGGAGAGAAATCGACCGGACGAGCCTCCATCAAAATTCTAGCGTATAAGTTACAGTGCCATTTCAAAGGCAACTTAGATTTAAGCAAATTTAATAAGCACTGTTACAAAACAGTAGCTATACCACATTTCGGCATTAGGTTAAGGTCCACCTCGGCATGTATATACAGAATATTTTCTCATTTAGTATTAATTAATATAGTTTAGGTCAAACTTTTTTTAAAAATTAAGATAAAACCGTTCGGCACCTGGTAACTAAAATCCGTTACCAGGGTAAGCCCGACAACACATAGCATAAATAGGATTAAGATAAAACCGTTCGGCACCTGGTAACTAAAATCCGTTACCAGGGTAAGCCCGACAACACATAGCATAAATAGGATTAAGATAGAACGTTCGGCACCTGGTAACTAAAATCCGTTACCAGGGTAAGCCCGACAACACATAGCATAAATAGGATTAAGATAAAACCGTTCGGCACCTGGTGACCAAAATCCGTTACCAGGGTAAGCCCGACAACACATAGCATAAATAAGATTAAGATAGAACGCTCGGCACCTGGTGACCAAAATCCGTTACCAGGGTAAGCCCGACAATACATAGGCTAAGCTAGACAATACATAGGCTAAGCTAGACTAACATAGGCTAACCTAGATTAAGTTAGATTTAGATGGCGCCATATGCATATGAACAGGCATGCGCAAAACAGAGATGAAGGGTATATGACAACTGTATGTGATCACAGTAATCCATTACATCTTTTGCAGGTTCACAAGGAGCCAACGTGAATGCGCACGATGGCGCATGAAAGACACTAACATATTTAATTTTCAGGAAGGCAGACACATATGAATTCACCCCTTGTAAATATAGCCCCCAAACCAACATACCTTACACTAATGATGACACACACAACTACACTGTTTCTCACCTTTTTCAGTCACACTAGTAAGGTGATGACGCCAGGCGGCAGCTACGCGAGGTGACAGTGGGGCACCGAGCGATGCTGACGCGACCACACACGTAGAAACGCTTCATTAAGGAGCGACACACGGTAGACAGGGGCAGCGCAGAGATTGTAAGCGCCCACCCTCGCTACCAAGGTGAATTTTTTCTACCTGCGAGGAAAGATTCACGATAGGTAAACACATGCATTAGCGGCATGACCACTAAACAGCAGCTACGGAGGAAGTAGCATACGAAAAGAAAAGGAATAGCAAAACAGCGCTAAAGGAAGGCCTAGAGAGTGATAAAGAAGGTATCAGGCTCATGAGCGGAACGGTATACTAATAAGGCTTTATATCATAATTGTAAAAATATATATTGTAAATTCAAGGCACACACAACAATGTTCTCACACAAGTGTGTACCTACACATACGTCACAGCATTCAACACTGACTATACTGTTTTTCTTTCCTTTCCATTCTAATAACGACAAAATTTGTGAAGGTGTCCCGTTTCACCCCAACACAATAAACCATTTTATATATATATTCCTTTAACTTATACCCTGGAGCACTTGTTTTTTCTATTTTCTTCCATCTTTTACACAATACACTGCAGGGAGAATTTTTTTCTCCAACACAGCGCCGGACGGCACAACCACCCGTCCAGCCATGGTTTTTTTCCTCCCTGGATAATACCAACATATATATATATTTAATGTCAAGATCATGTATTTTTTTGTATTTTTATTATTACTATTTCAAATGTCAACTTTTAAAATGAGCAATTCTAGATTAACTATGTATAACTATGTATACCCAAAACCTACCCCTCTGAGCACACGCTGGACTCACATCACCACGACATCGCTACACCTACACGACACCGACAAGGAAGACAAAGAAGAAGAGGTACGAGGAGAAACCAAGAAGAAACCATCACATCGACACGCCCACTCTACTTCCCGTTCGCGGGGACGCGAACTAATCGATGAGGGGGACTTGTACAGCCCGGGGGAGCAGTAACCCCTGAGAGCCACCCCCATCTTTTACCAAAACCACCCCAACTGGCAACACCATAAGACCAACAGCAAGCGGCGGCCGCCTAAGCCTAGGAGGTTAGCCAACTGCTTGCAAAACATACACAAACATTTACACTTACAACTATCTGGGGCAGCTACATTTACGCAATGCTGACCAAGCTGCGCCGGAAGGTATAAGAATGGAGTCCAAACTGGAGCCATTATCTGTTCTACTCTGTGCTTCGCCAGCGGCCCTGTCCGACGTCTGTTCCAGTTTTATCACCAGGTGAGATTCAGCTCGTGCTCAGACTCCTTTAATTCTTGTAAACACCTACCCCTAACTTGTACACACAAATTTTATTTTATACTTGTCTAAATTCCCCAAGAGGGACATACCAATCTACATCTACTGACCAATAAATACATGGTCAGTAAGCTACACTTGCATTACTAATTACACTCCACTTCACATCCTCATACCTCACCTGACCTTCGTCACAATTGCCCGTGACCGTAGAAGCCAGTAATTGCTTCGTCAGACTCCATTGTACTCACAGCACGCGACTCGACTGCATAGCGTCGAGCCGCTGACTTGACACATCTATTGAATTACTCATTCCGCTCAGCTGGCAGGCCAGTATAGTAGCCTGCACTCAGAGATCCATCCCCTAGCAGATACTTGCATCTTGCAGGGACACCCCCAAGAGATTAAACACTAAACACCAACACACTACACTAGTAAGGTCTCCCAGCTACGGGAAGCTACTCTCACCCAGGAACAGTCTTCTAAATTAGCACAGTGACACAACCGTGTTTTATCCCAACTACCCCCCCCCCCCCCTACCAAGGGATTAAAACAATATTATGGCGGTACGGTTTAAGAATGGAATATACGGCCATCAAAGCCGGAACAGAAGCTGTGGTCAATAATCGACGAGTATAATATTCCTCCAATAATTGTAATTTAGGGACGATAGGTGATACTGCTATCATCATTTTACGCAGCAGGTACATACACGCGAGATATCTGCGCCGATAATGTAACGACATTTCTCCGGTTTCAACTAAAAGGGCTCCTGTGGGGGTGGATTTAAGGGCTCCTATTATGATACGCAAAGCAGTAAACTGTATTCGATCTAAACGTAGGAGCCTAATACTTGACATTAAATTTTAAAAAAAGGAATTGTAATCCAGCACAGACCGAATAATGTTACGATATACTATTAATAATAATTCCGGGTCTGCTCCCCAATTACGCCGAGTGAGTGATTTTAGAATATTAATTTTGTTGGCAAGATTACTCTTTAGGTACTGCGTATGTCTCTCCCCCTGCATTTTCCTGTCAATATAAATTCCTAAGTATTTTACACTCGTCACCACCGGAATTTGACCTTGACGATATAATATAGGAGAACTGTCGTAAATTCGTTTGTGAGTAAAGATCATCGCAGCGTTCTTTCCTGCAGAAGTTTCAAATCCATATTGATGTAACCAGTCATGAGCATTAGATACGGCGTTGTATATGTCCCTACGACATGCGGACAAATCTTCTCTTGAGCAATATATTAAAATATCATCCGCATATTGAAGAATGCGAGCGTGCGGTAATATGACTGTTTCGAGGGTACGAGTATAAAGTAAATATAAAAGTCCACTTAAAACATCTCCCTGTGGGACGCCATGAGAAGTATGTCGGGAATCAAATACACCGGCTGGGGATTTTAATATTAGTTTACGATGACATAGCATATTATATATTAAGCACCGGAAGGGAAGTGGAAATTGCATATCCCGGAGGATCTGAAGAAGAAGAAACGGATCTACAAGCGCCATATTCGTAATAATTGCCAGCCAGAAACAAGCCAGGATGACGCGGTGACCAACGGATGATAATTCGCGTTCCACTATAGAGTTTTCACTTATTGTCAGTCGAATATAGATGGCAGGTCAGTTGTAACAAAATGGCGGATACAATAGGGGTAGACTTTATGCTGTTGTGTGTGATTCAATGGATCCTTCTTGAAAGGCAGGCAACATGTAACTTTACAGAATAGAGATTATGCCCGCCTCGAAGCATTTTGAAATGGGTGCATCGCAACGAATTCACAAAGAGATCCGGTCATCAGTTGTCATAAATATCATAACTTACTGTTTAAATGATGAATTGAATTTCTGAACATACAATAATAATTGCAGTTGAAAATACTTTCTTCAATAAGTTAATTTATATTCTATTTCAAAAGTAAAATCACAACTTAATCAGTGTTTTGAATACGATTTTTACACATTTATCTACTTTCAATTTTTGTTTTCATAAAATAGCAAAAAGTCTATGAATAAAATCAAAGTTGCACTGCAGTGAGCACTGTCTAGTTGGTAGCACTGCAGTGAGCATGGTCTACTTGTTTGCTTTTTATAAGTTCATTTAATGACCATGTCCTGCTTTTGCACTGATTGAAGTGGTCAAGTTCGCACTTTTGGCCACATATTTTGCACGCTCACGTCTACTTTAAAACTTTAGAAAGACTACGAGGGCAAGTCAAATAAAAACGTAATCAAAATTTGATTTCTCACGCCATTGCTCTGTAAGTTAGCAGTAGTGTTATCAATGCTTTTAAGAATACCATGAAAAAGTGGAAACATGCTGCAGACAAGGAAACTCTGCCCACATGCGACATGCAGCAACGAATAACTTCAGAACTGAAAGAGCGACGCATTGACCCCTGTTAGGAAATTTTGCGAGCTTTTGAAGCAGAAGGTGATGGCTTCCTTACGAGAATCGTTACAGGAGACGAAACCTTGCTACACTACCACCAAGACAGCAAGCATGGAATGGCGACAGTCCTCAGACGCAGTCTTCTACAGGGAAGGTGATGGTGTGATGAACTAGGCACCTAGGGTACACACCATCACCAGTGAGTAGAATTCCGATATGTTGAAAAATATATTCGGTCTACGGTCAGAACAAAGCTACGTGGACTTCTCACTACATGCCAAGCTCGGCCTCATAACTTACTACCCATATAACAGTTTCAACCACCACTGAACTTCACTCTGATACTCATCCACGGTCGTCATACTCACTAAACCTCGCCCCATGTGATGACCACATGTTTGTTCCACTACAAAAGATGATGAGAAGAGAGGAAATTCGTTCCGACGAAGAGGTGAGCGATTGGCGGCTCACACGACCACAAGAATCCGTGCACTTCCTACGCGCTTGGGAAGTGCATTGAACGTTAGGAAGACTATGTTGAAAAATTATACACCTAATGTACATTACTTTTGTTCAATAAATCATATTGTTAATTGATATTACAGGTTTTCATTTGACTCCCCCTAGTAGTTTCCAGTTGAATATATAACAATGAATGGTGCATTCAGGAGGTGAGCCAGTAGCTTTAAAAGCCAACAGTAAGAATGCCACTCTTCATACGTGATACGGACACAAAGTATTAATTTGATTGTTGAGCCCACTTGCTTTTTTATGCTCAATATTCAGCGTATGACTGCCGGTGTTAAGGTTTCGTACAGTCAGTGGTCTAACCCATGCAGCGACCAATGGTTCATTGCAGTCAGTGGTCTAACCCAGTAGTGACCAATGATTTCGTGCAGTCAGTGGTCTAACCCAAAAGCGACCAATGGTTTCGTGCAGTCAGTGGTCTAACCCTGTAGTGACCAATGGTTTCGTGCAGACAGTGGTATAACCCAGTAGTGACCAATGGTTCATTGCAGCCAGTGGTCTAACCCAGTAGTGACCGATGGTTTCGTACACACAGTGGTCTAACCCAGCAGCGACCAATGGTTCATTGCAGTCAGTGGTCTAACCCAGTAGTGACCGATGGTTTCGTGCAGTCAGTGACCCATGGTTTTGTGCAGTCAGTGGTCTAACCCAGTAGTGACCAATGGTTTTGTGCAGTCAGTGGTCTAACCCAGTAGTGACCAATGGTTTCGTGCAGTCAGTGGTCTAACCCAGGAGCGACCTATGGTTTCGTGCTGACAGTGGTCTAACCCAGTAGCGACCAATGGTTTCGTGCAGTCAGTGGTCTAACTCAGTAGTGACCAATGGTTTCGGGCAGACAGTGGTCTAACCCAGTAGCGACCAATGGTTTCGTGCAGACAGTGGTCTAACCCAGCAGCGACCAATGGTTTCGTGCAGACAGTGGTCTAACCCAGTAGTGACCAATGGTTTCGTGCAGTCAGTGGTCTAACCCAGCAGCAACCAATGGTTTCGTGCAGACAGTGGTCTAACCCTGTAGTGACCAATGGTTTCGTGCAGTCAGTGGTCTAACCCAGCAGCAACCAATGGTTTCGTGCAGACAGTGGTCTAACCCAGCAGCGACATTGTTTCGTGCAGTCAGTGGTCTAACCCAGTAGTGACCAATGGTTTCGTGCAGTCAGTGGTCTAACCCAGTAGTGACCGATCGTTTCGTACAGTCAGTGGGCTAACCCAGCAGCAACCAATTGTTTCGTGCAGTCAGTGGTCTAACCCAGTAGTAACCAATTGTTTCGGGCAGTCAGTGGTCTAACCCAGTAGTGACCAATTGCTTCGTGCAGCCAGTGGTCTAACCCAGCAGTGACCAATGGTTTCGTGCAGTCAGTGGTCTAACCCAGTAGTGACCAATAGTTTCGTGCAGAAAGTGGTCTACCCCGAAGTGACCAATAGTTTCGTGCTGACAGTGGTCTAATCCAGCAGCGACCAATGGTTTCGTGCAGTCAGTGATCTAACCCAGTAGCGGCGAATGGTTTTGTGCAGACAGTGGTCTAACCCAGCAGTGAACAATGGTTTCGTGCAGACAGTGGTCTAACCCTGCAGTGACCAATGGTTTCGCGCAGTCAGTGGTCTAACCTAGTAGTGACCAACGGCTTCACGCAGTCAGTGGTCTAACCCAGCAGTGAGTAATGGTTTCGAACAGACAGTGGTCTAACCCAGCATAGACAATGGTTTCACGCAGACAGTGGTCTAACCCAGTAGTGACCAATGGTTTCGTGCAGACAGTGGTCTAACCCAGTAGCGGCCAATGGTTTCGTGCAGACAGTGTTCTAACCCAGCAGTGACCAATGGTTTCGTGCAGACAGTGGTCTAACCCAGCAGTGACCAATGGTTACGTGCAGTCAGTGGTCTAACCTAGTAGTGACCAATGGCTTCACGCAGTCAGTGGTCTAACCCAGCAGTGAGTAATGGTTTCGAACAGACAGTGGTCTAACCCAGCAGAGACAACGGTTTCATGCAGACAGTGGTCTAACCCAGTAGTGACCAATGGTTTCGTGCAGACAGTGGTCTAACCCAGTAGCGGCCAATGGTTTCGTGCAGACAGTGTTCTAACCCAGCAGTGACCAACGGTTTCGTGCAGACAGTGGTCTAACCCAGCAGTGACCAATGGTTTCATGCAGTCAGTGGTCTAACCCAGTAGTGACCAATGGTTTCACGCAATCAGTGGTCTAACCCAGCAGTGACCAATGGTTTCGTGCAGACAGTGGTCTAACTCAGCGGTGACCAATGGTTTCGTGCAGACAGTGGTCTAACCCAGCAGTGACCAATGGTTTCGTGCAGACAGTGGTCTAACCCAGCAGCGACCAATGGTTTCGTGCGGACAGTGGTCTAACCCAGCAGCGACCAATAGTTTCGTGCAGACAGTGGTCTAACCCAGTAGTGACCAATAGTTTCGTGCAGTCAGTGGTCTAACCGAGCAGCGACCAATAGTTTCGTGCAGTCAGTGGCCTAACCCAGTAGTGACCTATGGTTTCGTGCAGACAGTGGTCTAACCCAGTAGTGACCAATGGTTTCGTGCAGTCAGTAGTCTAACCCAGAAGTGACCAATGGTTTCGTGCAGACAGTGGTCTATCCCAGTAGTGACCAATGGTTTCGTGCAGATAGTGGTATAACCCAGTAGCGACCAATGGTTTCGTACAGACAGTGGCCTAACCCTGTAGTGACCAATGGTTTCGTACACCCAGTGGCCTAACCCAGTAGTGACCAATGGTTTCGTACAGTCAGTGGCCTAACCCAGTAGTGACCAATGGTTTCGTACAGTCAGTGGTCTAACCCTGTAGTGACCAATGGTTTCGTGCAGTCAGTGGTCTAACCCAGCAGCGACCAATGGTTTCGTGCAGTCAGTGGTCTAACCCAGTAGTGACCAATAGTTTCGTGCAGTCAGTGGCCTAACCCAGTAGTGACCTATGGTTTCGTGCAGTCAGTGGTCTAACCCAGTAGTGACCAATGGTTTCGTGCAGTCAGTAGTCTAACCCAGAAGTGACCAATGGTTTCGTGCAGAATGTGGCCTAACCCAGTTGTGACGAATGGTTTCGTGCAGACAGTGGTCTAACCCAGTAGTGACCAATGGTTTCGTGCAGACAGTGGTCTAACCCAGTAGCGACCAGTGGTTTCGTACAGACAGTGGCCTAACCCAGGATTGACCAATGGTTTCGTCCAGACAGTGGCCTAACCCAGGATTGACCAATGGTTTCGTCCAGACAGTGGTCTAACCCAGTAGTGACCAATGGTTTCGTGCAGAATGTGGCCTAACCCAGTTGTAACGAATGGTTTCGTGCAGACAGTGGTCTAACCCAGTAGTGACCAATGGTTTCGTGCAGACAGTGGTCTAAACCAGTAGTGACCAATGGTTTCGTGCAGTCAGTGGCCTAAGCCAGCAGTGACCAATAGTTTCGTGCAGTCAGTGGTCAACCCAGTAGTGACCAATGGTTTCGTGCAGTCAGTGGTCTAACCCAGTACTGACCAATAGTTTCGTGCAGACAGTGGCCTAACCCAGTAGTGACCTATGGTTTCGTGCAGTCAGTAGTCTAACCCAGAAGTGACCAATGGTTTCGTGCAGACTGTGGTCAACCCAGTAGTGACCAATGGTTTCGTGCAGACAGTGGTTCAACCCAGTAGTGACCAATAGTTTCGTGCAGTCAGTGGCCTAACCCAGTAGTGACCTATGGTTTCGTGCAGTCAGTGGTCTAACCCAGTAGTGACCAATAGTATCGTGCAGTCAGTGGCCTAACCCAGTAGTGACCAATGGTTTCGTGCAGACAGTGGCCTAACCCAGTAGTGACGAATAGTTTCGTGCAGTCAGTGGTCTAATCCAGTAGTGACCAATGGTTTCGTACAGACAGTGGCCTAACCCAGTAGTGACCTATGGTTTCGTGCAGTCAGTAGTCTAACCCAGAAGTGACCAATGGTTTCGTGCAGTCAGTAGTCTAACCTAGAAGTGACCAATGGTTTCGTGCAGACAGTGGCCTAACCCAGTTTTCTCTTTTTTTCTGGCGTATGGCTTTTGTTTAGTGCCAGGAGTGTCCGAGGACATGTTCGGCTCGCCAGTTTTGTAGCTGCTTCGAGACGGACACCCAATAGATGAGCTACAAGTACCGTTGGGGAGGATAGTTGGAAGGGAGCGTCGAGGAGTTGGAAGGTAGCGGCTGTGGCCTATAGTTAAGGACCAAACCCGGCTTTTGCCTGGAACGAAGATGGGAAACCACAGAAGACCATCTTCAAGGTTGCCGGCGGGGGGATTCGAACCTCCTCGCCTCCCGGATGTGAGCGACTGCCAACAGTCATGCCGCAACGACCTCGGCTAACTCACCCGGTATAACCCAGTAGTGACCTATGGATTCGTACAGTGGTCTAACCCAGTAGTGACCAATGGTTTCGTGCAGTCGGTAGTCTAACCCAGTATTGACCAATGGTTTCGTACAGACATTGGCCTAACCCAGTAGTGACCAATGGTTTCGTGCAGTCAGTGGTCTAACCCAGTATTGACCTATGGTTTCGTGCAGTCAGTGGCCTAACCCAGAAGTGACCTATGGTTTCGTGTTGTCAGTGGTCTAACCCAGTATTGACCTATGGTTTCGTCCAGACAGTCGTCTAATCTAGTAGTGACCAATAGTTTCGTGCAGTCAGTGGTCTAACCCAGTAGTGACCAATGGTTTCGTCCAGACAGTGGTCTAACCCAGTAGTGACCAATAGTTTCGTGCAGTCAGTGGTCTAACCCAGTAGTGACCTAGGGTTTCGTGCAGTCAGTGGTCTAACCCAGTAGCGACCAGTGGTTTCGTACAGACATTGGCCTAACCCAGTAGTGACCAATGGTTTCGTGCAGTCAGTAGTCTAACCCAGTAGTGACCAATAGTTTCGTGCAGTCAGTGGCCTAACCCAGTATTGACCAATGGTTTCGTACAGACATTGGCCTAACCGAGTAGTGACCAATGGTTTCGTGCAGTCAGTGGTCTAACGCAGTATTGACCTATGGTTTCGTCCAGACAGTGGTCTAATCCAGTAGTGACCAATAGTTTCGTGCAGTCAGTGGCCTAACCCAGTAGTGACCTATGGTTTCGTGCAGTCAGTAGTCTAACCCAGAAGTGACCAATGGTTTCGTGCAGACTGTGGCCTAACCCAGTAGTGACGAATGGTTTCGTGCAGACAGTGGTCTAACCCAGTAGTGAAAAATGGTTTCGTACAGACTGTGGCCTAACCCAGTAGTGACGAATAGTTTCGTGCAGACAGTGGTCTAACCCAGAAATGACCAATGGTTTAGTGCAGACTGTGGCCTAACCTAGTAGTGACCTATGGTTTCCTGCAGTCAGTGGTCTAACCCAGAAGTGACCAATGGTTTCGTGCAGACTGTTGCTTAACCCAGTAGTGAGGAATAGTTTCGTGCAGTCAGTGGTCTAACCCAGAAGTGGCCAATGGTTTCGTGCAGACTGTGGCCTAACTCAGTGGTGACCAATAGTTTCGTGCAGTCAGTGGTCTAACCCAGAAGTGACCAATGGTTTCGTGCAGACTGTGGCCTAACCTAGTAGTGACCAATGGTTTCGTGCAGTCAGTGGTCTAACCCAGAAGTGACCAATGGTTACGTGCAGACTGTGACCTAACCCAGTAGTGACGAATGGTTTCGTGCCTACTGTGGCCTAACACAGTAGTGACCAGTAGTTTCGTGCAGTCAGTGGTCTAACCCAGAAGTGACCAATGGTTTCGTGCAGACAGTGGCCTAACGTAGTAGTGACCAATGGTTTCGTGCAGTCAGTGGTCTAACCCAGGAGTGACCAATGGTTTCGTGCAGACAGTGGCCTAACCCAGTAGTGACCAATAGTTTGGTGCAGACAGTGGTCTAACCCATTAGTGACCAATAGTTTCGTGCAGACAGTGGTATAACCCAGTAGTGACCAATGGTTTGTGCAGTCAGTGGCCTAATCCAGTAGTGACCAATGGTTTCGTACAGTCAGTGGCCTAACCCAGTAGTGACCAATGGTTTCGTACAGTCAGTGGTCTAAACCAGTAGTGACCAATGGTTTCGTGAAGTCAGTAGTCTAAACCAGAAGTGACCAATGGTTTCGTGCAGACAGTGGTCTAACCCAGTAGTGACCAATGGTTTCGTGCAGTCAGTAGTCTAACCCAGTAGTGACCAATGGTTTCGTACAGACATTGGCCTAACCCAGTAGCGACCAATTGTTTCGTACAGACAGTGGTCTAACCCAGTAGTGACCAATGGTTTCGTCCAGTCAGTGGTCTAACCCAATGGTGACCAATAGTTTCGTGCAGTCAGTGGTCTAACCCAGTAGTGACCAATGGCTTCGTCCAGTCAGTGGTCTAACCCAGTAGTGACCAATAGTTTCGTGCAGTCAGTGGTCTAACCCAGCAGTGACCAATAGTTTCGTCCAGACAGTGGTCTAACTCAGTAGTGATCAATAGTTTCGTGCAAACAGTGGTCTAACCCAGCAGTGACCAATAGTTGCGTCCAGACAGTGGTCTAACCCAGCAGTCACCTATAGTTTCGTCCAGACAGTGGTCTAACCCAGCAGTGACCAATGGTTTCGTCCAGACAGTGGTCTAACCTAGTAGTGACCAATGGTTTCGTCCAGTCAGTGGTCTAACCCAGTAGTGACCAATAGTTTCGTGCAGTCAGTGGTCTAACCCAGTAGTGACCAATAGTTTCGTGCAGACTATGGTCTAACCCAGCAGTGACCAATAGTTTCGTGCAGACAGAAGTCGAACACGGTAGTGACCAATGGTTTCGTGCTGACAGTGGTCTAACCCACTAGTGACCAATGGTTTTGTGCAGTCAGTGGTCTAACACTGTAGTGACCTATGGTTTCGTGCAGTCAGTGGTCTAACCCAGTAGTACACCAATGGTTTCGTGCAGTCACTGGTCTAACCCAGTAGTGACCTATGGTTTCGTGCAGACAGTGGTCTAACCCAGTAGTGACCAATGGTTTTGCGCAGTCAGTGGTCTAACACAGTAGTGACCTATGGTTTCGTGCAGACAGTGGTCTAACCCAGTAGTACAACAATGGTTTCGTGCAGTCAGTGGTCTAACCCAGTAGTGACCAATGGTTTCCTGCAGTCAGTTGTCTAACCCAGTAGCGACCAATGGTTTCGTGCTGACAGTGGTCGAACCCAGTAGTGACCAACGGTCTCGTGCAGAAAGTGGTCTAACCCAGTAGCGACCAATGGTTTCGTGCAGTCAGTGGTCTAACCCATTTGCGACCAATGGTTTCGTGCAGTCAGTGGTCTAACTCAGTAGTGACCAATGGTGTCGTGCAGACAGTGGTCTAACCCAGTAGTGACCAATGGTTTCGTACAGTAAGTGGTCTAACCTTGTAGCAACCAATGGTTTCGTGCAGTCAGTGGTCTAACCCAGCAGCGACCAATGGTTTCGTGCAGACAGTGGTCTAACCCAGCAGCGACCAACTGTTTCGTGCAGTCAGTGTCTAGCCCAGTATTGACCAATGGTTTCGTGCAGTCAGTGGTGTAACCCAGAAGTGACCGATGATTTCGTGAAATCCGTGGTGTAACCCAGTAGTGACCATTAGTTTCGTGCAGACAGTGGTCCAAACCAGCAGTGACCAATGGTTTCGTGATGACAGTGGTCCAAACCAGCAGTGATCAATGGTTTCGTGATGACAGTGGTCTAAACCAGCAGCGACCAATGGTTTCGTGCAGTCAGTGATCTAATCCAGTAGCGGCCAATGGTTTTTTACAGACAGTGGTCTAACCCAGCAGTGACCAATGGTTTCGTGCAGTCAGTGGTCTAACCCAGTAGTGACCAATGGTTTCACGCAATCAGTGGTCTAACCCAGCAGTGACCAATGGTTTCGTGCAGACAGTGGTCTAACCCAGCAGTGACCAATGGTTTCGTGGAGACAGTGGTCTAACCCAGCAGTGAACAATGGTTTTGTGCAGACAGTGGTCTAACCCAGCAGCGACCAATGGTTTCGTGCGGACAGTGGTCTAACCCAGCAGCGAACAATAGTTTCGTTCAGACAGCGGTCTAACCCAGTAGTGACCAATAGTTTCGTGCAGTCAGTGGTCTAACCCAGTAGTGACCAATGGTTTCGTGCCGACTGTGGCCTAACCCAGTAGTGACGAATAGTCTCGTACAGACAGTGGACTAACCCAGTAGTGACCAATGGTTTCGTGCAGTCAGTGGTCTAACCCAGTAGCGACCAATGGTTTCATGCAGACTGTGGCCTAACCCAGTAGTGACCAATAGTTTCGTACAGACAGTGGTCTAACCCAGTAGTGCCCAATAGTTTCGTGCAGTCAGTGGTCTGACCCAGTAGTGACCAATAGTTTCGTGCAGTCAGTGGCCTAACCCAGTAGTGACCAATGGTTTCGTGCAGTCAGTGGCCTAAACCAGTTGTGACCAATGGTTTCGTACAGTCAGGGGCCTAACCCAGTACTGACAAATGGTTTCGTACAGTCCGTGGTCTAATCCAGTAGCGACCAATGGTTTCGTGCAGACTGTGGCCTAACCCAGTAGTGACGAATAGTTTCGTACAGTCAGTGGTCTAACCCAGTAGTGACAAATGGTGTCGTACAGTCAGTGGTCTACCCCAGTAGCGACCAATGGTTTCGTGCCGACAGTGGCCTAACCCAGTAGTGACAAATGGTTTCGTACAGTCAGTGGTCTAACCCAGTTTTGACCAATGGGTTCGTGTAGTAAGTGGCCTAACCCAGTAGTGACCAATGGTTTCGTGCAGTCAAGGCCTAACCCAGTAGTGACCAATGGCTTCGTACAGTCAGTGGTCTAACCCAGTAGTGACCAATGGTTCGTGCAGTCAGTGGTCTAACCCAGTAGTGACCAATAGTTTCGTGCAGTCAGTGGTCTAACACAGTAGTGACCAATGGTGTCGTGCAGACAGTGGCCTAACCCAGTAGTGACGAATAGTTTCGTGCAGTCAGTGGTCTAATCCAGTAGTGACCAATGGTTTCGTACAGACAGTGGCCTAACCCAGCAGTGACCTATGGTTTCCTGCAGTCAGTAGTCTAACCCAGAAGTGACCAATGGTTTCGTGCAGTCAGTAGTCTAACCCAGAAGTGACCAATGGTTTCGTGCAGACAGTGGCCTAACCTAGTAGTGACCTATGGTTTCGTGCAGTCAGTGGTCTAACCCAGTAGCGACCAGTGGTTTCGTACAGACATTGGCCTAACCCAGTAGTGACCAATGGTTTCGTGCAGTCAGTAGTCTAACCCAGTAGTGACCAATAGTTTCGTGCAGTCAGTGGCCTAACCCAGTATTGACCAATGGTTTCGTACAGACATTGGCCTAACCCAGTAGTGACCAATGGTTTCGTGCAGTCAGTGGTCTAACCCAGTATTGACCTATGGTTTCGTCCAGACAGTGGTCTAATTCAGTAGTGACCAATAGTTTCGTGCAGTCAGTGGCCTAACCCAGTAGTGACCTATGGTTTCGTGCAGTCAGTAGTCTAACCCAGAAGTGACCAATGGTTTCGTGCAGACTGTGGCCTAACCCAGTAGTGACGAATGGTTTCGTGCAGACAGTGGTCTAGCCCAGTAGTGACCAATGGTTTCGTACAGACTGTGGCCTAACCCAGTAGTGACGAATAGTTTCGTGCAGACAGTGGTCTAACCCAGAAATGACCAATGGTTTAGTGCAGACTGTGGCCTAACCTAGTAGTGACCAATGGTTTCGTGCAGTCAGTGGTGTAACCCAGAAGTGACCAACGGTTTCGTGCAGACTGTGGCTTAACCCAGTAGTGAGGAATAGTTTCGTGCTGTCAGTGGTCTAACCAAGAAGTGACCAATGGTTTCGTGCAGACTGTGGCCTAACTCAGTGGTGACCAATAGTTTCGTGCAGTCAGTGGTCTAACCCAGAAGTGACCAATGGTTTCGTGCAGACTGTGGCCTAACCTAGTAGTGACCAATGGTTTCGTGCAGTCAGTGGTATAACCCAGAAGTGACCAATGGTTACGTGCAGACTGTGACCTAACCCAGTGGTGACGAATGGTTTCGTGCCTACTGTGGCCTAACCCAGTAGTGACCAGTAGTTTCGTGCAGTCAGTGGTCTAACCCAGAACTGACCAATGGTTTCGTGCAGACAGTGGCCTAACGTAGTAGTGACCAATGGTTTCGTGCAGTCAGTGGTCTAACCCAGAAGTGACCAATGGTTTCGTGCAGACAGTGCCCTAACCCAGTAGTGACCAATAGTTTCGTGCAGACAGTGGTCTAACCCATTAGTGACCAATAGTTTCGTGCAGACAGTGGTATAACCCAGTAGTGACCAATGGTTTTTTCAGTCAGTGGCCTAATCCAGTAGTGACCAATGGTTTCGTACAGTCAGTGGCCTAACCCAGTAGTGACCAATGGTTTCGTACAGTCAGTGGTCTAAACCAGTAGTGACCAATGGTTTCGTGAAGTCAGTAGTCTAAACCAGAAGTGACCAATGGTTTCGTGCAGACAGTGGTCTAACCCAGTAGTGACCAATGGTTTCGTGCAGTCAGTAGTCTAACCCAGTAGTGACCAATGGTTTCGTACAGACATTGGCCTAACCCAGTAGCGACCAATGGTTTCGTACAGACAGTGGTCTAACCCAGTAGTGACCAATGGTTTCGTCCAGTCAGTGGTCTAACCCAGTGGTGACCAATAGTTTCGTGCAGTCAGTGGTCTAACCCAGTAGTGACCAATGGTTTCGTCCAGTCAGTGGTCTAACCCAGTAGTGACCAATAGTTTCGTGCAGACTGTGGCCTAACCCAGTAGTGACGAATGGTTTCGTGCAGTCAGTGGTCTAACCCAGTAGTGACCAATAGTTTCGTGCAGACTGTGGTCTAACCCAGTAGTGACCAATGGTTTCGTCCAGTGAGTGGTCTAACCCAGTAGTGACCAATGGTTTCGTGCAGACAGTGGTCTAACCCAGTAGCGGCCAATGGTTTCGTGCAGACAGTGTTCTAACCCAGCAGTGACCAACGGTTTCGTGCAGACAGTGGTCTAACCCAGCAGTGACCAATGGTTTCATGCAGTCAGTGGTCTAACCCAGTAGTGACCAATGGTTTCACGCAATCAGTGGTCTAACCCAGCAGTGACCAATGGTTTCGTGCAGACAGTGGTCTAACTCAGCGGTGACCAATGGTTTCGTGCAGACAGTGGTCTAACCCAGCTGTGACCAATGGTTTCGTGCAGACAGTGGTCTAACCCAGCAGCGACCAATGGTTTCGTGCGGACAGTGGTCTAACCCAGCAGCGACCAATAGTTTCGTGCAGACAGTGGTCTAACCCAGTAGTGACCAATAGTTTCGTGCAGTCAGTGGTCTAACCGAGCAGCGACCAATAGTTTCGTGCAGTCAGTGACCTAACCCAGTAGTGACCTATGGTTTCGTGCAGACAGTGGTCTAACCCAGTAGTGACCAATGGTTTCGTGCAGTCAGTAGTCTAACCCAGAAGTGACCAATGGTTTCGTGCAGACAGTGGTCTATCCCAGTAGTGACCAATGGTTTCGTGCAGATAGTGGTCTAACCCAGTAGCGACCAATGGTTTCGTACAGACAGTGGCCTAACCCTGTAGTGACCAATGGTTTCGTACACCCAGTGGCCTAACCCAGTAGTGACCAATGGTTTCGTACAGTCAGTGGCCTAACCCAGTAGTGACCAATGGTTTCGTACAGTCAGTGGTCTAACCCTGTAGTGACCAATGGTTTCGTGCAGTCAGTGGTCTAACCCAGCAGCGACCAATGGTTTCGTGCAGTCAGTGGTCTAACCCAGTAGTGACCAATAGTTTCGTGCAGTCAGTGGCCTAACCCAGTAGTGACCTATGGTTTCGTGCAGTCAGTGGTCTAACCCAGTAGTGACCAATGGTTTCGTGCAGTCAGTAGTCTAACCCAGAAGTGACCAATGGTTTCGTGCAGAATGTGGCCTAACCCAGTTGTGACGAATGGTTTCGTGCAGACAGTGGTCTAACCCAGTAGTGACCAATGGTTTCGTGCAGACAGTGGTCTAACCCAGTAGCGACCAGTGGTTTCGTACAGACAGTGGCCTAACCCAGGATTGACCAATGGTTTCGTCCAGACAGTGGCCTAACCCAGGATTGACCAATGGTTTCGTCCAGACAGTGGTCTAACCCAGTAGTGACCAATGGTTTCGTGCAGAATGTGGCCTAACCCAGTTGTAACGAATGGTTTCGTGCAGACAGTGGTCTAACCCAGTAGTGACCAATGGTTTCGTGCAGACAGTGGTCTAAACCAGTAGTGACCAATGGTTTCGTGCAGTCAGTGGCCTAAGCCAGCAGTGACCAATAGTTTCGTGCAGTCAGTGGTCAACCCAGTAGTGACCAATGGTTTCGTGCAGTCAGTGGTCTAACCCAGTACTGACCAATAGTTTCGTGCAGACAGTGGCCTAACCCAGTAGTGACCTATGGTTTCGTGCAGTCAGTAGTCTAACCCAGAAGTGACCAATGGTTTCGTGCAGACTGTGGTCAACCCAGTAGTGACCAATGGTTTCGTGCAGACAGTGGTTCAACCCAGTAGTGACCAATAGTTTCGTGCAGTCAGTGGCCTAACCCAGTAGTGACCTATGGTTTCGTGCAGTCAGTGGTCTAACCCAGTAGTGACCAATAGTATCGTGCAGTCAGTGGCCTAACCCAGTAGTGACCAATGGTTTCGTGCAGACAGTGGCCTAACCCAGTAGTGACGAATAGTTTCGTGCAGTCAGTGGTCTAATCCAGTAGTGACCAATGGTTTCGTACAGACAGTGGCCGAACCCAGTAGTGACCTATGGTTTCGTGCAGTCAGTAGTCTAACCCAGAAGTGACCAATGGTTTCGTGCAGTCAGTAGTCTAACCTAGAAGTGACCAATGGTTTCGTGCAGACAGTGGCCTAACCCAGTTTTCTCTTTTTTTCTGGCGTATGGCTTTTGTTTAGTGCCAGGAGTGTCCGAGGACATGTTCGGCTCGCCAGTTTTGTAGCTGCTTCGAGACGGACACCCAATGGATGAGCTACAAGTACCGTTGGGGAGGATAGTTGGAAGGGAGCGTCGAGGAGTTGGAAGGTAGCGGCTGTGGCCTATAGTTAAGGACCAAACCCGGCTTTTGCCTGGAACGAAGATGGGAAACCACAGAAGACCATCTTCAAGGTTGCCGGCGGGGGGATTCGAACCTCCTCGCCTCCCGGATGTGAGCGACTGCCAACAGTCATGCCGCAACGACCTCGGCTAACTCACCCGGTATAACCCAGTAGTGACCTATGGATTCGTACAGTGGTCTAACCCAGTAGTGACCAATGGTTTCGTGCAGTCGGTAGTCTAACCCAGTATTGACCAATGGTTTCGTACAGACATTGGCCTAACCCAGTAGTGACCAATGGTTTCGTGCAGTCAGTGGTCTAACCCAGTATTGACCTATGGTTTCGTGCAGTCAGTGGCCTAACCCAGAAGTGACCTATGGTTTCGTGTTGTCAGTGGTCTAACCCAGTATTGACCTATGGTTTCGTCCAGACAGTCGTCTAATCCAGTAGTGACCAATAGTTTCGTGCAGTCAGTGGTCTAACCCAGTAGTGACCAATGGTTTCGTCCAGACAGTGGTCTAACCCAGTAGTGACCAATAGTTTCGTGCAGTCAGTGGTCTAACCCAGTAGTGACCTAGGGTTTCGTGCAGTCAGTGGTCTAACCCAGTAGCGACCAGTGGTTTCGTACAGACATTGGCCTAACCCAGTAGTGACCAATGGTTTCGTGCAGTCAGTAGTCTAACCCAGTACTGACCAATAGTTTCGTGCAGTCAGTGGCCTAACCCAGTATTGACCAATGGTTTCGTACAGACATTGGCCTAACCGAGTAGTGACCAATGGTTTCGTGCAGTCAGTGGTCTAACCCAGTATTGACCTATGGTTTCGTCCAGACAGTGGTCTAATCCAGTAGTGACCAATAGTTTCGTGCAGTCAGTGGCCTAACCCAGTAGTGACCTATGGTTTCGTGCAGTCAGTAGTCTAACCCAGAAGTGACCAATGGTTTCGTGCAGACTGTGGCCTAACCCAGTAGTGACGAATGGTTTCGTGCAGACAGTGGTCTAACCCAGTAGTGAAAAATGGTTTCGTACAGACTGTGGCCTAACCCAGTAGTGACGAATAGTTTCGTGCAGACAGTGGTCTAACCCAGAAATGACCAATGGTTTAGTGCAGACTGTGGCCTAACCTAGTAGTGACCAATGGTTTCGTGCAGTCAGTGGTCTAACCCAGAAGTGACCAATGGTTACGTGCAGACTGTGACCTAACCCAGTAGTGACGAATGGTTTCGTGCCTACTGTGGCCTAACACAGTAGTGACCAGTAGTTTCGTGCAGTCAGTGGTCTAACCCAGAAGTGACCAATGGTTTCGTGCAGACAGTGGCCTAACGTAGTAGTGACCAATGGTTTCGTGCAGTCAGTGGTCTAACCCAGGAGTGACCAATGGTTTCGTGCAGACAGTGGCCTAACCCAGTAGTGACCAATAGTTTGGTGCAGACAGTGGTCTAACCCATTAGTGACCAATAGTTTCGTGCAGACAGTGGTATAACCCAGTAGTGACCAATGGTTTGTGCAGTCAGTGGCCTAATCCAGTAGTGACCAATGGTTTCGTACAGTCAGTGGCCTAACCCAGTAGTGACCAATGGTTTCGTACAGTCAGTGGTCTAAACCAGTAGTGACCAATGGTTTCGTGAAGTCAGTAGTCTAAACCAGAAGTGACCAATGGTTTCGTGCAGACAGTGGTCTAACCCAGTAGTGACCAATGGTTTCGTGCAGTCAGTAGTCTAACCCAGTAGTGACCAATGGTTTCGTACAGACATTGGCCTAACCCAGTAGCGACCAATTGTTTCGTACAGACAGTGGTCTAACCCAGTAGTGACCAATGGTTTCGTCCAGTCAGTGGTCTAACCCAATGGTGACCAATAGTTTCGTGCAGTCAGTGGTCTAACCCAGAAGTGACCAATGGCTTCGTCCAGTCAGTTGTCTAACCCAGTAGTGACCAATAGTTTCGTGCAGTCAGTGGTCTAACCCAGCAGTGACCAATAGTTTCGTCCAGACAGTGGTCTAACTCAGTAGTGATCAATAGTTTCGTGCAAACAGTGGTCTAACCCCGCAGTGACCAATAGTTGCGTCCAGACAGTGGTCTAACCCAGCAGTCACCTATAGTTTCGTCCAGACAGTGGTCTAACCCAGCAGTGACCAATGGTTTCGTCCAGACAGTGGTCTAACCTAGTAGTGACCAATGGTTTCGTCCAGTCAGTGGTCTAACCCAGTAGTGACCAATAGTTTCGTGCAGTCAGTGGTCTAACCCAGTAGTGACCAATAGTTTCGTGCAGACTATGGTCTAACCCAGCAGTGACCAATAGTTTCGTGCAGACAGAAGTCGAACACGGTAGTGACCAATGGTTTCGTGCTGACAGTGGTCTAACCCACTAGTGACCAATGGTTTTGTGCAGTCAGTGGTCTAACACTGTAGTGACCTATGGTTTCGTGCAGTCAGTGGTCTAACCCAGTAGTACACCAATGGTTTCGTGCAGTCACTGGTCTAACCCAGTAGTGACCTATGGTTTCGTGCAGACAGTGGTCTAACCCAGTAGTGACCAATGGTTTTGCGCAGTCAGTGGTCTAACACAGTAGTGACCTATGGTTTCGTGCAGAGAGTGGTCTAACCCAGTAGTACAACAATGGTTTCGTGCAGTCAGTGGTCTAACCCAGTAGTGACCAATGGTTTCCTGCAGTCAGTTGTCTAACCCAGTAGCGACCAATGGTTTCGTGCTGACAGTGGTCGAACCCAGTAGTGACAAAACGGTCTCGTGCAGAAAGTGGTCTAACCCAGTAGCGACCAATGGTTTCGTGCAGTCAGTGGTCTAACCCATTTGCGACCAATGGTTTCGTGCAGTCAGTGGTCTTACTCAGTAGTGACCAATGGTGTCGTGCAGACAGTGGTCTAACCCAGTAGTGACCAATGGTTTCGTACAGTAAGTGGTCTAACCTTGTAGTAACCAATGGTTTCGTGCAGTCAGTGGTCTAACCCAGCAGCGACCAATGGTTTCGTGCAGACAGTGGTCTAACCCAGCAGCGACCAACTGTTTCGTGCAGTCAGTGTCTAGCCCAGTATTGACCAATGGTTTCGTGCAGTCAGTGGTGTAACCCAGAAGTGACCGATGATTTCGTGAAATCCGTGGTGTAACCCAGTAGTGACCAATAGTTTCGTGCAGACAGTGGTCCAAACCAGCAGTGACCAATGGTTTCGTGATGACAGTGGTCCAAACCAGCAGTGATCAATGGTTTCGTGATGACAGTGGTCTAAACCAGCAGCGACCAATGGTTTCGTGCAGTCAGTGATCTAACCCAGTAGCGGCCAATGGTTTTTTACAGACAGTGGTCTAACCCAGCAGTGACCAATGGTTTCGTGCAGTCAGTGGTCTAACCCAGTAGTGACCAATGGTTTCACGCAATCAGTGGTCTAACCCAGCAGTGACCAATGGTTTCGTGCAGACAGTGGTCTAACCCAGCAGTGACCAATGGTTTCGTGCAGACAGTGGTCTAACCCAGCAGTGAACAATGGTTTTGTGCAGACAGTGGTCTAACCCAGCAGCGACCAATGGTTTCGTGCGGACAGTGGTCTAACCCAGCAGCGAACAATAGTTTCGTTCAGACAGCGGTCTAACCCAGTAGTGACCAATAGTTTCGTGCAGTCAGTGGTCTAACCCAGTAGTGACCAATGGTTTCGTGCCGACTGTGGCCTAACCCAGTAGTGACGAATAGTCTCGTACAGACAGTGGACTAACCCAGTAGTGACCAATGGTTTCGTGCAGTCAGTGGTCTAACCCAGTAGCGACCAATGGTTTCATGCAGACTGTGGCCTAACCCAGTAGTGACCAATAGTTTCGTACAGACAGTGGTCTAACCCAGTAGTGCCCAATAGTTTCGTGCAGTCAGTGGTCTGACCCAGTAGTGACCAATAGTTTCGTGCAGTCAGTGGCCTAACCCAGTAGTGACCAATGGTTTCGTGCAGTCAGGGGCCTAACCCAGTACTGACAAATGGTTTCGTACAGTCCGTGGTCTAATCCAGTAGCGACCAATGGTTTCGTGCAGACTGTGGCCTAACCCAGTAGTGACGAATAGTTTCGTACAGTCAGTGGTCTAACCCAGTAGTGACAAATGGTGTCGTACAGTCAGTGGTCTACCCCAGTAGCGACCAATGGTTTCGTGCCGACAGTGGCCTAACCCAGTAGTGACAAATGGTTTCGTACAGTCAGTGGTCTAACCCAGTTTTGACCAATGGGTTCGTGTAGTAAGTGGCCTAACCCAGTAGTGACCAATGGTTTCGTGCAGTCAAGGCCTAACCCAGTAGTGACCAATGGCTTCGTACAGTCAGTGGTCTAACCCAGTAGTGACCAATGGTTCGTGCAGTCAGTGGTCTAACCCAGTAGTGACCAATAGTTTCGTGCAGTCAGTGGTCTAACACAGTAGTGACCAATGGTGTCGTGCAGACAGTGGCCTAACCCAGTAGTGACGAATAGTTTCGTGCAGTCAGTGGTCTAATCCAGTAGTGACCAATGGTTTCGTACAGACAGTGGCCTAACCCAGTAGTGACCTATGGTTTCGTGCAGTCAGTAGTCTAACCCAGAAGTGACCAATGGTTTCGTGCAGTCAGTAGTCTAACCCAGAAGTGACCAATGGTTTCGTGCAGACAGTGGCCTAACCTAGTAGTGACCTATGGTTTCGTGCAGTCAGTGGTCTAACCCAGTAGCGACCAGTGGTTTCGTACAGACATTGGCCTAACCCAGTAGTGACCAATGGTTTCGTGCAGTCAGTAGTCTAACCCAGTAGTGACCAATAGTTTCGTGCAGTCAGTGGCCTAACCCAGTATTGACCAATGGTTTCGTACAGACATTGGCCTAACCCAGTAGTGACCAATGGTTTCGTGCAGTCAGTGGTCTAACCCAGTATTGACCTATGGTTTCGTCCAGACAGTGGTCTAATTCAGTAGTGACCAATAGTTTCGTGCAGTCAGTGGCCTAACCCAGTAGTGACCTATGGTTTCGTGCAGTCAGTAGTCTAAACCAGAAGTGACCAATGGTTTCGTGCAGACTGTGGCCTAACCCAGTAGTGACGAATGGTTTCGTGCAGACAGTGGTCTAGCCCAGTAGTGACCAATGGTTTCGTACAGACTGTGGCCTAACCCAGTAGTGACGAATAGTTTCGTGCAGACAGTGGTCTAACCCAGAAATGACCAATGGTTTAGTGCAGACTGTGGCCTAACCTAGTAGTGACCAATGGTTTCGTGCAGTCAGTGGTCTAACCCAGAAGTGACCAATGGTTTCGTGCAGACTGTGGCTTAACCCAGTAGTGAGGAATAGTTTCGTGCTGTCAGTGGTCTAACCCAGAAGTGACCAATGGTTTCGTGCAGACTGTGGCCTAACTCAGTGGTGACCAATAGTTTCGTGCAGTCAGTGGTCTAACCCAGAAGTGACCAATGGTTTCGTGCAGACTGTGGCCTAACCTAGTAGTGACCAATGGTTTCGTGCAGTCAGTGGTATAACCCAGAAGTGACCAATGGTTACGTGCAGACTGTGACCTAACCCAGTAGTGACGAATGGTTTCGTGCCTACTGTGGCCTAGCCCAGTAGTGACCAGTAGTTTCGTGCAGTCAGTGGTCTAACCCAGAACTGACCAATGGTTTCGTGCAGACAGTGGCCTAACGTAGTAGTGACCAATGGTTTCGTGCAGTCAGTGGTCTAACCCAGAAGTGACCAATGGTTTCGTGCAGACAGTGCCCTAACCCAGTAGTGACCAATAGTTTCGTGCAGACAGTGGTCTAACCCATTAGTGACCAATAGTTTCGTGCAGACAGTGGTATAACCCAGTAGTGACCAATGGTTTTTGCAGTCAGTGGCCTAATCCAGTAGTGACCAATGGTTTCGTACAGTCAGTGGCCTAACCCAGTAGTGACCAATGGTTTCGTACAGTCAGTGGTCTAAACCAGTAGTGACCAATGGTTTCGTGAAGTCAGTAGTCTAAACCAGAAGTGACCAATGGTTTCGTGCAGACAGTGGTCTAACCCAGTAGTGACCAATGGTTTCGTGCAGTCAGTAGTCTAACCCAGTAGTGACCAATGGTTTCGTACAGACATTGGCCTAACCCAGTAGCGACCAATGGTTTCGTACAGACAGTGGTCTAACCCAGTAGTGACCAATGGTTTCGTCCAGTCAGTGGTCTAACCCAGTGGTGACCAATAGTTTCGTGCAGTCAGTGGTCTAACCCAGTAGTGACCAATGGTTTCGTCCAGTCAGTGGTCTAACCCAGTAGTGACCAATAGTTTCGTGCAGACTGTGGCCTAACCCAGTAGTGACGAATGGTTTCGTGCAGTCAGTGGTCTAACCCAGTAGTGACCAATAGTTTCGTGCAGACTGTGGTCTAACCCAGTAGTGACCAATGGTTTCGTCCAGTCAGTGGTCTACCCAGTAGTGACCAATAGTTTCGTGCAGACTGTGGTCTAACCCAGTAGTGACCAATGGTTTCGTCCAGTCAGTGGTCTAACCCAGTAGTGACCAATGGTTTCGTGCAGATTGGCCTAACCCAGTAGTGACGAATGGTTTCGTGCAGTCAGTGGTCTAACCCAGCAGTGACCAATAGTTTCGTCCAGACAGTGGTCTAACTCAGTAGTGATCAATAGTTTCGTGCAAACAGTGGTCTAACCCAGCAGTGACCAATAGTTGCGTCCAGACAGTGGTCTAACCCAGCAGTCACCAATAGTTTCGTCCAGACAGTGGTCTAACCCAGCAGTGACCAATGGTTTCGTCCAGACAGTGGTCTAACCTAGTAGTGACCAATGGTTTCGTCCAGTCAGTGTTCTAACCCAGTAGTGACCAATAGTTTCGTGCAGTCAGTGGTCTAACCCAGTAGTGACCAATAGTTTCGTGCAGACTGTGGTCTAACCCAGCAGTGACCAATAGTTTCGTGCAGACAGTAGTCGAACACGGTAGTGACCAATGGTTTCGTGCAGACAGTGGTCAAACCCACTAGTGACCAATGGTTTTGTGCAGTCAGTGGTCTAACACTGTAGTGACCTATGGTTTCGTGCAGTCAGTGGTCTAACCCGGTAGTACACCAATGGTTTCGTGCAGTCACTGGTCTAACCCAGTAGTGACCTATGGTTTCGTACAGACAGTGGTCTAACCCAGTAGTGACCAATGGTTTTGCGCAGTCAGTGGTCTAACACAGTAGTGACCTATGGTTTCGTGCAGACAGTGGTCTAACCCAGTAGTACAACAATGTTTTCGTGCAGTCAGTGGTCTAACCCAGTAGTGACCAATGGTTTCCTGCAGTCAGTTATCTAACCCAGTAGCGACCAATGGTTTCGTGCTGACAGTGGTCGAACCCTGTAGTGACCAATGGTCTCGTGCAGAAAGTGGTCTAACCCAGTAGCGACCAATGGTTTCGTGCAGTCAGTGGCCTAACCCATTAGCGACCAATGGTTTCGTGCAGTCACTGGTCTAACTCAGTAGTGACCAATGGTTTCGTGCTGACAGTGGTCTAACCCAGTAGTGACCAATGGTTTCGTGCAGACAGTGGTCTAACCCAGTAGTGACCAATGGTTTCGTACAGTCAGTGGTCTAACCCTGTAGTAACCAATGGTTTTGTGCAGTCAGTGGTCTAACCCAGCAGCGACCAATGGTTTCGTGCAGACAGTGGTCTAACCCAGCAGCGACCAACTGTTTCGTGCAGTCAGTGGTCTAGCCCAGTATTGACCAATGGTTTCGTGCAGTCAGTGGTGTAACCCAGAAGTGACCGATGATTTCGTGAAATCCGTGGTGTAACCCAGTAGTGACCAATAGTTTCGTGCAGACAGTGGTCCAAACCAGCAGTGACCAATGGTTTCGTGATGACAGTGGTCCAAACCAGCAGTGATCAATGGTTTCGTGATGACAGTGGTCTCAACCTGCAGCAACCAATGGTTTCGTGCAGTCAGTGATCTAACCCAGTAGCGGCCAATGGTTTTTTACAGACAGTGGTCTAACCCAGCAGTGACCAATGGTTTTGTGCAGTCAGTGGTCCAGCCCAGTAGTGACCAATGGTTTCACGCAATCAGTGGTCTAACCCAGCAGTGACCAATGGTTTCGTGCAGACAGTGGTCTAACCCAGCAGTGACCAATGGTTTCGTGCAGACAGTGGTCTAACCCAGCAGTGAACAATGGTTTTGTGCAGACAGTGGTCTAACCCAGCAGCGACCAATGGTTTCGTGCGGACAGTGGTCTAACCCAGCAGCGAACAATAGTTTCGTTCAGACAGCGGTCTAACCCAGTAGTGACCAATAGTTTCGTGCAGTAAGTGGTCTAACCCAGTAGTGACCAATGGTTTCGTGCCGAATGTGGCCTAACCCAGTAGCGACGAATAGTCTCGTACAGACAGTGGACTAACCCAGTAGTGACCAATGGTTTCGTGCAGTCAGTGGTCTAACCCAGTAGCGACCAATGGTTTCATGCAGACTGTGGCCTAACCCAGTAGTGACCAATAGTTTCGTACAGACAGTGGTCTAACCCAGTAGTGCCCAATAGTTTCGTGCAGTCAGTGGTCTGACCCAGTAGTGACCAATAGTTTCGTGCAGTCAGTGGCCTAACCCAGTAGTGACTAATGGTTTCGTGCAGTCAGTGGCCTAAACCAGTAGTGACCAATGGTTTCGTACAGTGAGGGGCCTAACCCAGTACTGACAAATGGTTTCGTACAGTCCGTGGTCTAATCCAGTAGCGACCAATGGTTTCGTGCAGACTGTGGCCTAACCCAGTAGTGACGAATAGTTTCGTACAGTCAGTGGTCTAACCCAGTAGTGACAAATGGTGTCGTACAGTCAGTGGTCTACCCCAGTAGCGACCAATGGTTTCGTGCCGACAGTGGCCTAACCCAGTAGTGACAAATGGTTTCGTACAGTCAGTGGTCTAACCCAGTTTTGACCAATGGGTTCGTGTAGTAAGTGGCCTAACCCAGTAGTGACCAATGGTTTCGTGCAGTCAAGGCCTAACCCAGTAGTGACCAATGGCTTCGTACAGTCAGTGGTCGAACCCAGTAGAGACCAATGGTTTCGTACAGACAGTGGCCTAACCCAGTAGTGACCAATGGTTTCTTGCAGTCAGTGGCCTAACCCAGTAGTAACCATTGGTTTCGTACAGTCAGTGGTCTAACCCAGTAGTAACCAATGGTTTCGTCCAGACAGTGGTCTAACCCAGTAGTGACCAATGGTTTCGTACAGACAGTGGCCTAACCCAGTAGCGACCAATGGTTTCGTACAGACAGTGGTCTAACCCAGTAGTGACAAATGATTTCGTACAGTCAGTGTTCTAAGCCAGAGGTGACCAATGGTTTCGAGCAGTCAGTGGCCTAACCCTGTAGTGACCAATAGTTTCGTACAGTCAGTGGTCTAACCCAGTAGTGACCAATAGTATCGTGCAGTCAGTGGTCGAACCCAGTAGTGACCAATGGTTTCGTCCAGACATTGGCCTAACCTAGTAGTGACCAATGGTTTCGTGCTGTCAGTGGTCTAACCTAGTAGTGACCAATGGTTTCGTCCAGACAGTGGCCTAACCCAGTAGTGACCAATGGTTTCGTGCAGTCAGTGGTCTAACCCAGTAGTGACCAATGGTTTCGTCCAGACAGTGGCCTAACCTAGCAGTAACCAATGGTTTCGTGCAGTCAGTGGTCTAACCCAGTAGCGACCAATGGTTTCGTCTAGACAGTGGCCTAACCTAGTGGTGTCCAATGGCTTCGTCCAGTCGGTGGTCTAACCCAGTAGTGAACAATGGTTTCGTCCAGACAGTGGCCTAACCTATTAGTGACCAATGGTTTCGTGCAGCCAGTGGTCTAATCCAGCAGTGACCAATGGTTTCGTGCAGTCAGGGGTCTAACCCAGTAGTGACCAAAGGTTTCGTGCCGACTGTGGCCTAACCCAGTAGTGACGAATAGTCTCGTACAGACAGTGGACTAACCCAGTAGTGACCAGTGGTTTCGTGCAGTCAGTGGTCTAACCCAGTAGCGACCAATGGTTTCATGCAGACTGTGGCCTAACCCAGTAGTGACCAATAGTATCGTACAGTCAGGGGCCTAAACCAGTAGTGACCAATGGTTTCGTACAGTCAGGGGCCTAACCCAGTACAGACAAATGGTTTCGTACAGTCCGTGATCTAATCCAGTAGCGACCAATGGTTTCGTGCAGACTGTGGCCTAACCCAGTAGTGACGAATAGTTTCATACAGTCAGTGGTCTAACCCAGTAGTGACAAATGGTGTCTTACAGTCAGTGGTCTACCCCAGTAGCGACCAATGGTTTCGTGCCGACAGTGGCCTAACCCAGTAGTGACAAATGGTTTCGTACAGTCAGTGGTCTAACCCAGTTTTGACCAATGGGTTCGTGCAGTAAGTGGCCTAACCCAGTAGTGACCAATGGTTTCGTGCAGTCAAGGCCTAACCCAATAGTGACCAATGGCTTCGTACAGTCAGTGGTCTAACCCAGTAGTGACCAATGGTTCGTACAGTCAGTGGTCGAACCCAGTAGACACCAATGGTTTCGTACAGACAGTGGCCTAACCCAGTAGTGACCAATGGTTTCGTGCAGTCAGTGGCCTAACCCAGTAGTAACCATTGGTTTCGTACAGTCAGTGGTCTAACCCAGTAGTAACCAACGGTTTCGTCCAGACAGTGGTCTAACCCAGTAGTGACCAATGGTTTCGTACAGACAGTGGCCTAACCCAGTAGCGACCAATGGTTTCGTACAGACAGTGGTCTAACCCAGTAGTGACAAATGATTTCGTACAGTCAGTGGTCTAACCCAGAGGTGACCAATGGTTTCGAGCAGTCAGTGGCCTAACCCTGTAGTGACCAATAGTTTCGCACAGTCAGTGGTCTAACTCAGTAGTGACCAATAGTATCGTGCAGTCAGTGGTCTAACCCAGTAGTGACCAATGGTTTCGTCCAGACAGTGGCCTAACCTAATAGTGACCAATGGGTTCGTGCTGTCAGTGGTCTAACCTAGTAGTGACCAATGGTTTCGTCCAGAAAGTGGCCTAACCCAGTAGTGACCAATGGTTTCGTGCAGTCAGTGGTCTAACCCAGTAGTGACCAATGGTTTCGTCCAGACAGTGGCCTAACCTAGCAGTAACCAATGGTTTCGTGCAGTCAGTGGTCAAACCTAGTAGCGACCAATGGTTTCGTCTAGACAGTGGCCTAACCTAGTGGTGACCAATGGCTTCGTGCAGTCGGTGGTCTAACCCAGTAGTGAACAATGGTTTCGTCCAGACAGTGATCTAACCTATTAGTGACCAATGGTTTCGTGCAGCCAGTGGTCTAACCCAGCAGTGACCAATGGTTTCGTGCAGTCAGGGGTCTAACCCTGTAGTGACCAAAGGTTTCGTCCAGACCGTGGCCTAACCCAGCATTGACCAATGGTTTCGTCCAGACTGTGGTCTAACCCAGTAGTGACCAATGGTTTCGTCCAGACAGTGGCCTAACCTAGTAGTGACCAATGGTTTCGTCCAGACAGTGGTCTAACCCAGCAGTGACCAATGGTTTCGTGCAGTCAGCGGTCTAACCCAGTAGTGGCCAATGGTTTCGTACAGACAGTGGTCTAACCCAGGAGTGACCAATGGTTTCGTACAGACAGTGGCCTAACCCAGCAACGACCAATGGTTTCGTCCAGACAGTGGTCTAAACCAGTAGTGACCAATGGTTTCGTCCAGACAGTGGTCTAACCCAGCAGTGACCAATGGTTTCGTGCAGTAGGTGGTCTAACCCAGTAGTGACCAATGGTTTCGTCCAGCCAGTGGTCTAACCCAGTAGTGACCAATGGCTGCGTCCAGACAGTGGTCTAACCCAGCAGTGACCAATGGTTTCGTGCAGTCAGTGGTCTAACCCAGTAGTGACCAATGGTTTCATCGACACAGTGGTCTAACCCAGTAGCGACCAATGGTTTCGTACAGACAGTGGCCTAACCCAGTAGTGACCAATGGTTTCGTACAAACAGTGGTCTAACCCAGAAGTGACCAATGGTTCCGTGCAGACTGTGGCCTAACCCAGTATTGACGAATAGTTTCGTGCAGTCAGTGGTCTAACCCAGTAGTGACCAATAGTTTCGTGCAGTCAGTGGCCTAACCCAGTAGTGACCAATGGTTTCGTCCAGACAGTGGTCTAACCCAGTAGTATCCAATGGTTTCGTCCAGACAGTGGTCTAACCCAGTAGTGACCAATGGTTTCGTGCAGTCAGTGGTCTAACCCAGTAGTGACCAATGGTTTCGTCCAGACAGTGGTCTAACCCAGTAGTGACCAATGGTTTCGTGCAGTCAGTGGTCTAACCCAGTAGTGACCAATGGTTTCGTCGAGACAGTGGTCTAACCCAGTAGCGACCAATGGTTTCGTACAGACAGTGGCCTAACCCAGCAACGACCAATGGTTTCGTCCAGACAGTGGTCTAACCCAGTAGTGACCAATGGTTTCGTACAGTCAGTGGTCTAACCCAGTAGTGACCAATGGTGTCGTCCAGACAGTGGTCTAACCCAGTAGTGACCAATGGTTTCGTGCAGTCAGTGGCCTAACCCAGTAGTGACCAATGGTTTCGTCCAGACAGTGGTCTAACCCAGTAGTATCCAATGGTTTCGTCCAGACAGTGGTCTAACCCAGTAGTGACCAATGGTTTCGTGCAGTCAGTGGTCTAACCCAGTAGTGACCAATGGTTTCGTCCAGACAGTGGTCTAACCCAGTAGTGACCAATGGTTTCGTGCAGTCAGTGGCCTAACCCAGTAGTGACCAATGGTTTCGTGCAGACAGTGGTCTAACCGAGTAGTGACCAATGGTTTCGTGCAGTCAGTGGTCTAACCCTGTAGTGACCAATGGTTTCGTCCAGACAGTGGTCTAACCCAGTAGTGACAAATGGTTTCGTGCAGTCAGT
This sequence comes from Meconema thalassinum, assembly GCA_946902985.2. NCBI lineage: Eukaryota > Metazoa > Arthropoda > Insecta > Orthoptera > Tettigoniidae > Meconema > Meconema thalassinum. Next base: position 460,130,319 of record OX336394.1, on the reverse strand, counting down.
GGTCTAACCCAGTAGTGACCAATGGTTTCGTCGAGACAGTGGTCTAACCCAGTAGCGACCAATGGTTTCGTACAGACAGTGGCCTAACCCAGCAACGACCAATGGTTTCGTTCAGACAGTGGTCTAACCCAGTAATGACCAATGGTTTCGTACAGTCAGTGGTCTAACCCAGTAGTGACCAATGGTGTCGTCCAGACAGTGGTCTAACCCAGTAGTGACCAATGGTTTCGTGCAGTCAGTGGCCTAACCCAGTAGTGACCAATGGTTTCGTCCAGACAGTGGTCTAACCCAGTAGTATCCATTGGTTTCGTCCAGACAGTGGTCTAACCCAGTAGTGACCAATGGTTTCGTGCAGTCAGTGGTCTAACCCAGTAGTGACCAATGGTTTCGTCCAGACAGTGGTCTAACCCAGTATTGACCAATGGTTTCGTGCAGTCAGTGGCCTAACCCGGTAGTGACCAATGGTTTCGTGCAGACAGTGGTCTAACCGAGTAGTGACCAATGGTTTCGTGCAGACAGTGGTCTAACCCAGCAGCGACCAATGGTTTCGTCCAGACTGTGGTCTTACCCAGTAGTGACCAATAGTTTCGTGCAGACTGTGGTCTAACCTAGTCGTGACCAATGGTTTCGTGCATTCAGGGGTCTAACCCAGTAGTGACCAATGGTTTCGTGCAGTCAGTGGCCTAACCCAGTAGTGACCAATGGTTTCGTGCAGACAGTGGTCTAACCTAGTAGTGACCAATGGTTTCGTGCAGTCAGTGGTCTAACCCAGTAGTGACCAATGGTTTCGTATAGACAGTGGTCTAACCCAGTAGTGACCAATAGTTTCGTCCAGACAGTGGTCTAATCCATTAGTGACCTATGGTTTCGTGCAGTCAGTGGTCTAATCCAGTAGTGACCTATGGTTTCGTGCAGTCAGTGGTCTAACCCAGCAGTGACCAATGGTTTCATGCAGTCAGTGGTCTAATCCAGTAGTGACCAATGGTTTCGTGCAGACAGTGGTCTAACCCAGCAACGACCAATGGTTTCGTGCAGTCAGTTGTCTAACCCAGTAGTGACCAATGGTTTCGTGCAGTCAGTGGTCTAACCCAGCAGTGACCAATGGTTTCGGGCAGTCAGTGGTCTAACCCAGTAGTGACCAATGGTTTCGTACAGACAGTGTTCTAACCCAGCAGCGACCAATGGTTTGTTCCAGACAGTGGTATAACCCAGTAGTGACCAATGGTTTCGTGCAGTCAGTGGTCTAACCCAGCAGCGACCAATGGTTTCGTGCAGACAGCGGTCTAACCCAGTAGTGACCAATGGTTTCGTACAGACAGTGGCCTAACCTGCAGCGACCAATGGTTTGTTCCAGACAGTGGTCTCACCCAGTAGTGACCAAAGGTTTCGTCCAGACAGTGGTCTAACTCAGTAGTGACCAATGGTTTCGTGCAGTCAGTGGTCTAACCCAGTAGTGACCAATGGTTTCGTCCAGACAGTGGTCTAACCCAGCAGTGACCAATGGTTTCGTGCAGTCAGTGGTCTAACCCAGTAGTGACCAATGGTTTCGTGCAGTCAGTGGTCTAACCCAGTAGTGACCAATGGTTTCGTTCAGGAAGTGGTCTAACCCAGTAGTGACCAATGGTTTCGTGCAGTCAGTGGTCTAACCCAGTAGTGACCTATGGTTTCGTGCAGACAGTGGTCTAACCCTGTAGTGACCAATGGTTTCATGCAGTCAGTGGTCTAACCCAGTAGTGACCAATGGTTTCGTGCAGACAGTGGTCTAACCCAGTAGTGACCAATGGTTTCGTACAGACAGTGGTCTAACCCACTAGTGACCAATGGTTCGTGCAGACAGTGGTCTAACCCAGCAGTGACCAATGGTTTCGTGCAGACAGTGGTCTAACCCAGTAGTGACCAATGGTTTCGTGCAGCAGTGGTCTAACCCAGCAGTGACCAATGGTTTCGTGCAGACAGTGGTCTAACCCAGCAGTGACCAATGGTTTCTTGCAGACAGTGGTCTAACCCACTAGTGACCAATGGTTTCGTGCAGACAGGGGTCTAACTCAGCAGTGACCAATGGTTTCGTGCAGACAGTGGTCTAACACAGTAGTGACCAATGGTTTCGTACAGACAGTGGCCTAACGCAGCAGCGACCAATGGTTTCGTCCAGACAGTGGTCTGAACCAGTAGTGACCAATTGTTTCGTACAGACAGTGGCCTAATCCAGCATCGACCAATGGTATCGTGCAGTCAGTGGCCTAACCCAGCAGCGACCAATGGTTTCGTCCAGACAGTGGTCTAACCCAGTAGTGACCAATGGTTTCGTCCAGACAGTGGTCTAACCTAGTAGTGACCAATGGTTTCGTCCAGACAGTGGTCTAACCCAGCAGTGACCAATGGTTTCGTGCAGTCAGTGTGTACCCAGCAGCGACCAATGGTTTCGTGCAGTCAGTGGTCTAACCCAGCAGTGACCAATGGTTTCGTGCAGTCAGTGTGTACCCAGCACCGACCAATGGTTTCGTGCAGTCAGTGGTCTAGCTCAGTAGGGACCAATAGTTTTGTGCAGACAGTGGCCTAACCCAGTAGTGACCAATGGTTTCGTGCAGACAGTGGTCTAACCCAGTAGTGACCAATGGTTTCGTGTAGACAGTGGTCTAACCCAGCAGTGACCAATGGTTTCGTGCAGACAGTGGTCTAACCCACTAGTTACCAATGGTTTCGTGCAGACAGGGGTCAAACCCAGCAGTGACCAATGGTTTCATGCAGACAGTGGTCTAACACAGTAGTGACCAATGGTTTCGTACAGACAGTGGCCTAACCCAGCAGCGACCAATGGTTTCGTCCAGACAGTGGTCTGACCCAGTAGTGACCAACGGTTTCGTACAGACAGTGGCCTAACCCAGCATCGACCAATGGTTTCGTGCAGTCAGTGGTCTAACCCAGTAGTGGCCAATGGTTTTGTGCAGTCAGTGGTCTAACCCAGTAGTGACCAATGGTTTCGTCCAGACAGTGGTCTAACCCAGTAGTGACCAATGGTTTCGTCCAGACAGTGGTCTAACCTAGTAGTGAGCAATGGTTTCGTCCAGACAGTGGTCTAACCCAGCAGTGACCAATGGTTTCGTGCAGTCAGTGTGTACCCAGCAGCGACCAATGTTTTCGTGCAGTCAGTGGTCTAACCCAGCAGTGACCAATGGTTTCGTGCAGTCAGTGTGTACCCAGCAGCGACCAATGGTTTCGTGCAGTCAGTGGTCTAACTCAGTAGGTCCCAATAGTTGTGTGCAGACAGCGGCCTAACCCAGTAGTGACCAATGCTTTCATGCAGATATAGGTCTAACCCAGTAGTGACCAATGGTTTCGTGTAGACAGTGGTCTAACCCAGTAGTGACCAATGGTTTCTTGCAGACAGTGGTCTAACCCAGAAGTGGCCAATGGTTTCGTCCAGACAGTGGCCAAACGCAGCAGCGACCAATCGTTTCGTACAGTCAGTGGTCTAACCCAGTGGCTGTGAATGGTTTCGTGCAGACAGTAGTCTAACGCAGCAGCGACCATTGGTTTCGTGCAGACAGTGGTCTAACGCAGCAACGTCCAATGGTTTCGTGCAGACAGTGGTCTAACGCAGTGGCGGTCATTAATTATATTCTAACGGTGTATTTATGGACGTACAATGCAATCTCTGAATAAAATCAAACATCTAAAACGAATATATTAATTTGTCACCCGACTCACACATCGTTGGACTTGAACACATGACACCACATCTACAGTGTATTAAGCCTCATCTCTACTTAGTATAAAACAAAGTCCCCGAGTTTTGGATGATACGGGTAATCTCGAGAACCACTGAATGGGTTTTGATGTGGTTTTCACCATTCTGCAAAGGATATCTCGAGAAAGGTTTCTGTAAAAAATAATGTATTTATGATCAAAGGAAGCCAAGCAGTAACGATTTCAGTGAAAAAGTCTAAAAAAGAAACCCTGCCATCCGTGAGCTTTTTTTAAACTTACGCAGGGCAAACCGTAAAAAATATCTATATTCTACGATTGTAAGAATTGCTCAGCACGGAAAGTTCTACAAAAAGTATAATTAAGTTAATAGTCCAATTAATCATGTCGAGACGGAAAAAGGATATACGTTAGGTCGTAGTTCATTGATATCAAAAGAGGGCTTATCACGTACGGTAACAATGAAACTGAGCAACAAATAATTTCTTGATTGTCTCAAGAGAGAGAAGGAAATAATTCACAGAGATCAAGGGAGTCATGCCCAAAGTTATTTGACACAGGGAAGAAATGTTGATGGTTTGTGGTCCGATAGAGAGAATTCTGCTGTGAATTATTATGATTCCTCCATAAATTATATAAATGATGCTTCAGTTTTCAGGGGAAGCCGGGATGGGTTGCTAGTAAGCTTACCAACATAAATGAAAGATAAAAACAGTTTCATATTGGTACAACGAAGAAATGAACATCACTGTCCATACATCATCAGTGATAGGGTGACCAGACGTCCTCTTTTTCGCGGACATGTCCTCCAATTTCCGTGTCTGTCCTCTCTCCGCGAACAATTTTTAAAATTGTCTAAATGCCCTCCTTTTTATTAATTTACTATATTATCGTATGTATGTATGTTTTAGTTTCTCGCAGTTTATATTGGCGCCAGGCAATAGTTTACTTTTTGACCTATGTGCTGCGCTACTATTTTCGTTTCCGGTCTACACTGGGTTTGGGAATGTGTTTCTGTGTCTGTGCTCCGTTGAATGGCAGTCTTGTGGCGTGGTTGTGTGTTTGCCAGTTTAAAATTTGATCTCGTTCAAGATGCCTAAAAGAAAGTGCAAGTTTACAGATGCTTTGAAAACCAAATATCCTGCTTCCAAGCTTGGATGTAATGATTTTGCCCAACTGTAACTTTCGTCTCGGTTGCAAATCATGGAAAGTTCTATAATTTATTGTTTTAGTTAATAAATTACAAATATTAAAACAGCGTTATTTGTATAAAACTTTCATTTAATTTCTTAGGTTCTCAAAATTTGGATTGCCACATTTCTTCAAATTAACACAAAAAAAAAGTGTACAAGGCTGCGGCAGTTCGCAAACTATAGAGAGGCATTTATCCACATCAACGACACCATTAACGAATCGCGTTTTAGCTGCGGAAGGAGCATTAGCATTCCATACCGTTCGTCAACATTCCTCCTACAAATCAATGGACTGCACACCCAAATGGAACCAGACAATTTATTATGAAGTGGCCAAAAGAATTTGGACAGACCTAAACTGTTGGCAGGAATATCATCCTCAGATAAATACAAATGCAAATAAAGTGTAATTTCATGTTTTTAATTTCAGAATAATATTAATTTTCAGTGGCAATGTTCTAAGTTTATTAATGTACGGTAATTAATACATTTTGAAGTTCATAACAATTTTTATTGTATCTTATAGGGTTTCATTACTTTTAGATTTGTCCTCCTTTTCCCCTTAATGTCCTCAATGTTTTCCTTTGTTGTCCTCTATTTCACACTACTGGATCTGGTCACCCTACATCGACTATACTAACAAATCCCTCATACGTATCGCGGTATATACTAGCCCCGCGCACAGGCTTGTTACAATGGTAGCCTAGACACCCACGAGCTCGTGTCCAGAACTCAGTAAGAGCACAAATCCTATGCGGAAAGGTACTTACTTTTTCCTTCTTACAGCTTTGATCCATTTAATTTTTCTTTCAGCGTTCCAGGGTTTGCCAGGAAATTTATAGAAATGCAACTCCGGATTTGTTCTGTAAGAGTTAGGACAGCAGACAATACAACAGTTGGTGCCAGAACTTCTCGCCATTGTTGAAGGTTGATGGTGTCCAGGGCCGGGCTCGTGTACCAAGGTGCGGTAGATCCAGAGTTAGCGTCAAAAGGGATGAACTCACTTCATTTGAAGCAAAGTCAATTCTATAAATTATAAAACACGACGAAAATCAATAATAATACTAATGACAGCGCGTACATTTAGAAACAAAATCACTTCCCTTTAGAATAACATTAATTGATATACCGGTGTCCGAAAAGTTGTTTCGAAAAATAAGGGCGCTGGATTCATTATTGGAGGCCAGGCAGTTTTTTCGTTCAATGTTCTTTAATTAAAGGGATAATTATTACTCCAAATATATGGTCTTGCTTTTGAGCTGTGTGCCTATAAAGGAAAGTGTGTTGCTGCATCTGTGCAAGCTTACTGTTCACCTTAGTGGCTTAAGTAAGTTGCTATTGTAATTTCATGTAGGTGCTTCGGACACGTAGGTCATCAGCCCCATGTGAGTATTGAGTCTGTCTTATAACCTGTGATTGTAAGTTTAGTGTGATAGTAAGTCAGTTGAAAGGCTGGTTGGATCGACTGTAAAAGCCTCCAAGTACGGTAGGTTATAAAATGGGTAGAAACCCAAGACGGCACTATAATGAGGTGTACTAAGCAAGGTGAGGATTGAGGTAGTTTGCCCTCACTGGTTGAGTACAGCATCGCTGATCCCATCAACACATCACCACTGTGCCCCGGAAGCCATTGCCATTACTAGACTTGAGGGACGTCGCGTCGGTGAAAAGCCATATTTTACTCTAGCCTGTGTCAACAGAGTGCACTCGTCAATTTGTTTGAAGCATTATGTTACCTCGGCGAAGGGAAGTTGAGTTGTATAGATCGCGCGATTCAGAAACAAAATGGTTGCATCGATGATCGCATGGACAACACTGAAGGTTAAACTATAATATAATAATAATAATAATAATAATATCGTATGGCCTTGGGTGCCGGGTGCAAGCTTTGTTATTTGACACCCAGGGGGCAGCTTGCATGTCGAATTTCGTCGTTCCTTGCAACGCTATGAAGTCAAATAGGTTAGATATCTTAAGTTCCTTGACACTATAGTGCTTTCTAGTAGAGAAATGAGGAACTTTGTTTTGGCCGAAAATCCCGACATTAATTTTGCCATTATGAACACGGCCTACTGAATTCAAATGGGTTCTTTAACATGCCACATCGTATGACATGCGTATCGTGATTTTTGTCGCCTTTGAAGTCGTCTTCATAGAGTACCGTAGGCTATAATAATTATTATAATGAAAATCCACAGCCTGCTTCCAGTAGACTGTCAAAGCCTGTTGCACTCCCCTGGGGCAGATCCGATGAGGCAGATGTCACCTGGGGGATAGTAGATGTGTACTGATAAGGGTTTCAACGTCGTCCGCTAACAGATAGCGTAGTGGCATAGCTACCAGAGCGCCATCTGTGTCTACCATTGAATAGGGAAAGCTCACAGCCATACGGCTCATTGTGGTGAAAACGTGTGTAGCAAGCAGGTACAATGCCACGGAGACGCACTCGTGCTTCCTACAGCCAACTGAGCGAGTTTGAAAGGGGTCAAATTGTGGCCTTCCGAGTGGCGGGATGGTCTTTACGGAGAATTGCCCCACAAGTTGGACGTGCTGTGTCCGTTGTGCAACGATGCTGGTATCAGTTGTCACGTGAACATTCTCACACCCGTGAACGAGGTTCTGGACGTCCGCCAGGATCGTCGTATTGTAAGGGCAGCAGTGGCCGATCGTACAGCTCCCAGAGCACAGATACGAGGGTTTGTGAGCCCAGAAGTGTCAACACGAACTGTTGCGAACCGGTTACTAGCAGTGGGACTACGGGCACGCACACCTCTAGCCCGTCTTCCACTCACGCCACAGCATCGACGTGACGGCTCGACTGGTGCCGTCAGAGGATCACTTGGAAGATGGAATGGCGCGCCGTGGTCTTCAGCGATGAAAGCAGATCCTGCCTGCACGCAAGTGAAGGTCGTTGACGCGTTCGACGTAGACCTGGTGAGCACTGTCTCGTAGAGCGCATTCGTCCAAGACACACCGGCCCCACCCCAGGCCTTATGGTCTGGAGTGCGATAAGCTACAACACTCGTTCACCTTTGGTGTTTGCGGAGGGAACGCTAACCAGCGCTCGGTATGTGCAGGATGTCGTTAGGCCCGTTCTTGCAACAGGAAGGGGAGGTGTTGTTCCAACAGGATAATGCTCGCCCACACACTGCCCGTGCAACTCAACGTGCATTGCAAGACGTGCAGCAACTTCCCTGGCCAGCACGATCGCCGGACTTGTCGCCAATCGAGCACGTGTGAGACTTGATGGGCCGACAAGTGACTCGTGCGACTCGTCCACCCACAACTCTCACAGAACTGAGCAGGCGTGGAATAACGTATCCCAAGACACTATTCGCCATCGACTGGATGCAAGAGTCAGTGCCTGCATTGCCGTCCGTGGAGGCTACACCTCGTACTAATGTGGGTGTTTCAGCGTGGGTCAATACCTGGTATCTCTGAACCGCTTGACCTATTGATCTGTATATTTAATCATTCATGTATTCCATATGCACTGTTGCCACAATAAATCTTGAGTGAATTGGTAACCTGTAAAAGGGTGACCTTTTTTTCGGCAGTGTATGTGTTTAAAAATGAGAATAAAGGATAAAGTTAAAATATAAACTGCCCACTATAAAAACACGGGGCCGATGAAGCTATTTTCATGTGAATAACAGCTGTTTAGAGCTCTTCCAACTGAGATGATAGCATGACCCTTGGAATATGCTGTCTCATGGTGACATCGTATCATAATATGTTCACCTCTATGCTGTCCGGAGCAGCCTATTGGTGGGTTTGAAGTGAAAGGTTCCTCACACTCGCCCTCAGACAATGCCTGCTGCTATCTGTTGGAGATGAAATGAACTAGGACGTCTTGGAAACGAGATGATGCATGCTTCAGTTGGACCTGCTGGAATACAAGGCTGTGTTTTGTGGGTGTATGACTTGTAGGGGCACCTCTGGCACTGCTTCACTAGTGGACGAGAGGAAATCTGAGCGCTCAAATAAGAGCAAATGTGGCAATTACTTCTTCTACTTCGCCTTTCCCCGTTACGCGGGATCGGCGCCAGTCGTTTCGTTGTAAAGCATCATCAGCAGATAGGCCCAATACTCTCATGTCCCTTTGGACATTCGTCATCCATGTTGTTTGAGGTCTGCCGCTCCCACTCTTTTGTGTAGCCTTGGAAAGGCACTTCTTCACTCTTCGCATAACATGTCCAAGTTTCTCAGTTACATGCGCTACTTTGAAACTGCCTCGCACATGTTCATTACGGATTTTATCTTTGAGGGTAAATCCACATACGCATATCAGTGGTATGTAGCTTTTACTTATGTGCCTTTGTAGTAGCCTGTTTCACTACCACAGAGTAGGATTGGTCTTAGGGCAGATTCATAAACATTGTTCCGCCCAGATCTATGGATTATACCGGCGGTTATCACGCCATCGTCAGCAATGAAAGAACCTAGATATTTTGTTACTTTTGGTCAGGCTTCACCATCTAGTTTAATAGGGCGCTAAAGTCAGCCAGCCGGCCGCTCGTGGCAGGCTCTGCTTATAGCATGGAGAGAGAGTTAAAATCTACGTTTTAAATAGGTCAATGGCTGAAATTAAACAAAACTTCACTTTCAAATCACGTAAATACCTTCGATAGCACGTATTAAACTTTTCAGATGAGATTTCATTGATAATAACATTTTGTATCATTGAAACTGAGAAGCAATTTTCCCATAAGGCAAGGCCTTTTTTTCACCGATTTTACTTCAGAAATTAAAAATCAATGTGACTGTCAAAATTGATGAAAAGTTACTTGGTTGTAAAGGGTATTTGTTTAAGAATGCTTCTATAGAGATGAATCTAGCTTTTCTCCTGCGTATTTCTATAAAAGAAGCAGTTTTTAATGCCCAACACTTTCAGTCGTAATGCCGCTGCCGTAGAAGTTCGCTACTTAGCCGCAAGAGCGCAGGCGTAATGGGTCGGTAAGGCAGAGTGACAAGTTATTTTTAGCGCTGAGAACAAGACTTACAGTGATGTATTGTGTTCATTGAAAAGTATTCTACTGTGTTTACTTTCGTTTTTTGAAACGAACTGTTTGTAGGTTAATCTTCTGTATACAGTGTTATTAATTAAAAGAGTTTAAATTGTGGAACATTTTTTATCATACACTTATTAATTAAAACTACAGGGTCCTTCTTTTATCCATCTAGCAAGTTCGTTATTGTTGTTTTTAAGGGGCGGAACTGCGTGGTCATCTACCCATGTCCATCTAGCAACATAGCAGCCCAATATCTCTCGCAATGAGTCACCCGGCTACGCATGCATTTTGCCGCTGTGCGGCTATGTCACTAGACCGAAAAAAGTACCCTGTATACAAATCATATCTATTGTGATTTCACAGTATTGTCCTACAATAATACTCTGGTAGTTTCTTATATTTTAACTAATTATGAACCTACAGTACAGTATAAGATAAGCGTAGCACTAAAAATATGAGGAAACTCATGACGAGAAAAAGCTACTCATGGAAAGGAGTGACATTATGCCGGCGAGAACTGTATTTTTGAGGGTACCGGTACCGTAATGTACGAGATTGGTGAATCAGGGACATAACTTACTGCATTTATTACCTTGATGAAGCGTAATGTAAGTCAAAACTATACACTATACAACGTGCTGGAAAATGAGCGACGTTTCCGGAGGACTGGAAGTTTTGGTTAGGACGGTCGGCTCGAAATGCAACGTCAGTAGTCGAGTGGATTACATGATGATGATAATTGTTGTTTTAAGGGGCCTAACATCGAGGTTATCGGCCCCTAATGAAATGAAATGGCGTGAAATGAAAGGATGTAGATAAAAACAATTCACTGACATGGATGAAACGAAAATGGTGTTTATAAAACAGACAGTGAGCCCCAAAAATTATGCCTTATTTGAATAAAAAGATTAAAAGGCGGATGGTAAAAAAGGATAAAACAAATAAGGCATAGTGAAGAATAAAATAGATGAACACAATAAAAAACATAAAACAGATTTAACCTGAATTAAGAGTCGTAACTACACATTAAAACTTACAAAAGTAACCACTCTCCCTCATGAACCGGATGACGAGGTCAGCTGACGGCCCGTCATCACGGAGAATAATGAAATAGTCTATCGGGAAAATGAATCAATTGTGGATACAATGCGAAAAAGGAGAATTGCCTTTTTCAACCACATAGTAAGAATGCCAGACACCAGACTACTGAAACAATTATTCAATTTCTTTTGGAAAAGTAAAACCAAGAACAACTGGTTCGTTGAGGTCCAGAATGATTTAGACGAGCTAAATATTACAATGAAACAAATTGCAGAGAGAAAAGAGAAGAGGATTCTGAGAAGTAGGGATACAAGATTGAAATTAAAAACAGTCAAACGAAAACGCTACACCATTACAAATGAAGAGAGGGCGGCCAGGTCGGAGAGATTAAAGAAGCTCTGGAAGGAGAAGAGGAAGTTGAGAAGCCATTACAACTAATATTGTAAAGACTGTAGTGTATATGGATTGATTTAAGTGCTCCAATGTGGGCCTAAACTATGTAAATAAATAATATAAGGATAGGAATATAATAGACCTGCCGTACCACACCCGCAGGTGTAAATCGAGTGAAAAAATTCTAGAGTACCACTTGACCCCCTTAAGCGCATTATACGTATTGATGAATTTTTCAGCTTAATTTGGTTCCGTGATAACCTTCTATCAGTTTGCAAACTTTCACAATAATGTAATTAATGGAATTGCATTGCATCTTACGGCAATAGATGGACCTCTGAGATTCTGTTGGCATGGTTACCGGCTTGCATTCGTTCATTAGTTCATTAAATAAAATTAGTTTTCTGGGAATATCTCAAAAACGGTTGGTTATAGAGCTTAAAATGTGGTTTTCAGGCCCCCGAGTTTTGTCCCTCACATTGAGGGGATGAAATTGAGCTCTGTCTTGTCCTTCTATGCCTATTTCAGCATGTATTTTAAGGAGGTAGACTCCCTTTTGTGAGAGGTACGGAGAAGAGTTACATCAATGATTAGTGTCATGTCTCTGATGGATATCTGTACCAAATTTTACGTTGATACGCCCAGCCGCTCTCGAGTTATAAGGGAACAAAGTTGTCCACAGACAAACAAAAAATCCATTTTCGTGCGCATCCATCATAAAACAGTCTAAAATGCGTAAATAACTCAAATATCCATAGAAATTCAGAAAAAAAACAGACCAACTTCATTTTTATATATATGGAGATATACTGCCTTAGAAATATTAAATTTAATTTTCCATTCACAAAAAAGAAAATTCCTACAAGAATATTTTCCACCCAAGAAAGGGCAAGACGATCAATACGCATGAAGAAGTACTGGGAGGACCGCAAGGCTCGTACTGTTCTTACGAGTCGACGAACTAATGGTAAAGTGATGCTATGTGGTCTCAAAAGGCGAAGAAGAAGAAGAAGAGATATGCTGCACCGCTCGGCGTTGACCGTGTTTTATAGCACAAATTTAAGTTTTACTCGCTAACCGTTGGAGATACACAAAAAGTGATATGGACCGTTCGGATAGAAAATCAAATTTTAAAGCTTGCATATGCCATCAAAAGTTTGCTATTTCTTAGCGTTCTCTTTTTATTGGAAATGGAAATATGAAATTTCAAAACCAAAGGGTGTAGTGACGTCGCCATTTTTAAATAGTGCAAAATATCGAAATCAAAAGTAGCCTATATGTAAACCTGGTGATTGAGTAACAGACAGACAGATACACACCATCTCGTTTTTATGTATTAGAATGATTACTAACTTCTACAGTAGGTATCATATGTGATACTTACGGACTCAACTAGGTTAATTTGGCAATAACCCGAAAATTACATTTTACGTATATATTGTATCTTAAACACTAAATATTGAACAGACTATCTAAATGGGATTACACAAGATATTTATTCACCAAATCTAAGTAAAATAGTAAAGACACAAATTTTGGCTAAGTACATGAAATAGACAAAACTGAAAAAATTATCAACAATTAGCTGCAATTTTTAATAATGTTATATCATCAGTACAACACACAGTAGAGCTCAAACACAAACAGGCAGTCAAACATTAGTTAGAAGCATGAAATAAATCATAGAAAACAGAAGGCAAATTACTAGTTGTAGATGTGATGAAAACACATCTGTACAAATTGAAAACAACATTTCATTAGTACAGTGCTACCATGTTAGAACACTAGAAGTCGTGAAAATTGACTGATCTTACAACACATTACAACTTATTTCTGATGGAAATCCATGAAACAATTACGTGCAGTTGGGAAACACAAACACTTGACAAGTTTCGCACTGCACAAAAGTCAAACTTTTACATCCTGGGTTCCTACATTTGGAGCTGTTTTTCTGAATCTGATCCATCTTCGCTCTCACTGTTGGGGTCCTTGGCCTCTTCTTTTGGGGAGATTCTTCACATTCAGGATCACTTTCTTCATTGTCATTCTCTTCCTGTTGAAAGAAGATCAATTTTTTTGCAATGTCCAGCTTGAATAGGTTGTATGTCAGAATATCCTTTCTCTTCCATCCTTATTCTATTGCAGCCTGTCGATACTCTAACCACGATGCAGCAATAGCAAAATCGAAGAAATAGTGGATTACCTTTACAGTCCATTTCTTTGTTCGAGACTTCATGTCACACTTTGCAATTACCCTGTTCAGTAAGTCAACCCCACCCATTTTAAGGTTGTACATTTTCACTAAGTGTGGTCTTGGAACACTAATGAACTTACTATGCTTCTTTGACCAACATCGACATTGTTCAATTGGTTCCACACCAAATTCTGTTGATGCCATGAAGACAGCTTTGTTATCGAACCGTTTAACCACTGTGATTTTATCGTCCTTCCTCACAACCTGATCATGGGAACCCCTGGACTCCTTCCTCATGTCCATGTCCCTCTTGAATTCAATAGAACGAGGCAGACGACTAACCATTATTGTGCCAGAATACTTCTGTCTAACAATCCTATTGAAGAGAAATACCTATCCATGTAGATTGAGCAACCAGATGGTAATGTATCTGCACTACTCGACCACCTATGTCAAGTCTTTCTGGTAAGAAAACATTTTCTGAATTTTTTTCCCTTCCTTTGCCTTCGTATAATAAAAACATTCTTTCTCGAGTTAAAACAACGAAGTTCTTCAGACCTACTGGGTGGGGTTTCTCTCTAACATACTGTCTCATTCGAACCTTGTCAGTGAAGGGAATCATCTGTTCATCAATGCAAACATCTTTGGGCCTGGGATTTTCCAGGCAAGCATTTCTTACTTGATTTAACATTGTCCTAACCTTCCAAAAGCAGTCCTGCTTTTGCTCCTCAGAAACGGAATTATCATCTAATACCTTAGGTTACTTCTTAGGAAGTAAAACCTGTCCCTAGGTATAGCATCGGCAATTAATGGATATCTAGTTTTACTTTCCCAGGACATTCTCAACCTTGTAAAGCCTAGTAGAGAAGCAACAAGACTAGCTCCCAGAATTTTCTTATCTCGTCTGCAGTGCAATCTAATGACCCTCCTGTAATTAAAACATGCCTGATATTCATATTCAAACTCATATCTTGATAGAATGATGGCTGGATGTAGCGACTTAAGTACTCGAAAGGAGAACTCACAGGAGGATGCTGATCAATGGGTGGAGCATCATTCACAGGGGCAGTCCGGAAGGGATGAAAACTGGAAGAATGATAAATCAAATGAGGCTTCACATAACTTCTGAGATAGCCTATTGCTAGCATGAAGTACCCACCTACATCGAAACTGTTCATGATATTTATCAGCATACGCAATTGCAGTAGAACCCCTTTTTAACGAATCTCAGGGGGATTTGATATTTCTTCCTTAGAAGGGGGTTTTCCTTAAAAGGGGGATCGAAGAAAATAGGCTATATATCACAAAATGATACCGGTACATTTATGTCTTCAACTAATGTAATGTCAAGAAATAATAAATGAACATGTTAAGAAATACTAAAAAGTCAAATTAACACAAGAATAACAGAAAATATTTACGAAACAGCACAGGTAACGGATTCCTTAGTGGTCCATTGGGAGCACAAGCTGCAGCAAGGAAAGGAGAAATATGTATTACTGACTTGTAATTGCAACTTGAAGGAACAGAGGCCTAACATATATTAAGGATATTTGTGAAGGCAGGCCATGAGAACTATGAGAATAAGCATAAGGAAATTACCCTTCACTTTCTGAAGTAGTCCAGTAAAGTAGTTTGCTTCCTCTTGCCCAGATGTCTCACGGAAAGAAGTTTTCTCTCAATTTGGTTGAGAGTGTTGATGAGCTCTTCATCCACACTGAAGGAGGAGAAGTACCGGCGGACAATATCCAGTCCTTCTACTGCTGCCCCAAAAGTTGGTTCTGCTGGATCCTCTTCTTCTTCTTCGTCTTCGTCTTCCTCTTCAGTACTTTGCCTTTTTGCATCATCACAAAGGTCTCCAACATCCATCTGTGGTGGTGAGGTTAGGATATCATCACAAGTAACAAATTCTTCAAATGTAGAATCCTTTGATACAACCCCCCAATCTTCCCCAATGTCATCAGTAGCGTCTTCTTCATTAAAAACTTCTGAAATAGCACCAAAACCTGCATGGACAAAGCAGTTTTGAATAGTGGTCGTTGTGACTAGTTGCCATGCTGCTACAAACATATGCATGCCTTGGAGTATGTTCAATTTCATTACCTCATTTCTTTCGAGGAAAGAAACAGCTCTTTGAACCAGGGCCTTCCTGTACTTCACTTTCACAGAATGAATAATGCCAAGGTCCAAAGGCTGCAGGTGACTGGTGCAGTTAGGAGGAAAGAAAACCACTTTGTTATTCCGCAGGAAAGACGTATCTGAAGGATGAGCTGGACATCTGTCTATCAGCAGCACTATTTTCCTTCCTGCCGATCCCATCTTGGCATCCAAGCTTTGTAAAAATTTTCGAAATATCTCCGATGTCATCCATGCACTTTTGTTAAAATCATATTTACATGGGAGTGTACGGGTGTTCTTGAAACATCTTGGATTCTTAAATTTTCCAATTATTAGTGGGGGTAATTTTTCACTCCTGTTGCTGTTTCATCGGCGTTAAAAATATCCTTAGCATCATATCCTTCAAGAAGTCGAGGCAACGTTTTCTCTTTCCAGTATACAACTGTATCGTCATTAATTCCGCACTCTCGCCGCACATGTTTTGGAACGAAAGATTGTGCCGCTTTTTGAAGCGATCAAACCAGCCATTAAAGCATGGAAATCCACCAAACCCAGCTTAATTGCGATTTCTTGAGCTTTTTGTTTAAGTATGTTCCCGTCAATTGGAGCGTTCTCGCTCCTTTTTCCCTCGAACCATTTCATTAAAAAGTTCAAGTTCCTCGTACGGCGAAGAACGAATATTCTTCCGTATTTTTACCCCAGAACCGCACTCAACTTCCGCGGTCCGAATAGCTTCCTTCTGTTTCTTGATGCCAAACAGCGTAGAGGGTGCCAAGTCATATTTTTTTGCCATCTGTGACAAAGGTACTTGGCTATTCCTTTCAACATCCCTGATGATGTCTATCTTTTTCTGAAGAGTCAGCTTCTTACGTTTTGCAGCCATAATGAATGTGGTCCGCCGTAACTCGCAGTACAACTCTTATCAGAGGCACAAAAAATTCGTAGCACGACTTCCAACAACACAGGAACAAAAACAGAGAATGAGCCATCACTCCGCACCCCTCGCGTCAGCATGATTCCTAAGCAGCGATTGGAGCAGCGGGACAGAAGTGCCTAGCCGGTGTAAGAGCGCTGTGGCTATAGGCTAAGGCAGCTGACGTCACTGTAGACATTACCCGACTAAAACTGTCCTAACTCCCTAACGGTTGGAGATAAGTAGATGCGTTCGCGGACTTTTAGGTAGATTTCTTTAGAAAGCTAACTATTGCAATGGGTCCCATGTTTCGACTTCCGGAAAATTTCGACATATCTTCGCGTTTCACATCCCCCAGACCCCAAAACCACCGTCAGTTCAAAAGTTTATATATAATTTATGTATATATGTATCTATCTATCTATCTATCTATATATATACAGGGTGTTACAAAAAGGTACGGCCAAACTTTCAGGAAACATTCCTCACACACAAAGAAAGAAAATATGATATGTGGACATGTGTCCGGAAACGCTTAATTTCCATGTTAGAGCTCATTTTATTACTTCTCTTCAAATCACATTAATCATGGAATGGAAACACACAGCAACAGAACGTACCAGCGTGACTTCAAACACTTTGTTACAGGAAATGTTCAAAATGTCCTCCGTTAGCGAGGATACATGCATCCACCCTCCGTCGCATAGAATCCCTGATGCGCTGATGCAGCCCTGGAGAATGGCGTATTGTATCACAGCCGTCCACAATACGAGCACGAAGAGTCTCTACATTTGGTACCGGGGTTGCGTAGACAAGAGCTTTCAAATGCCCCCATAAATGAAAGTCAAGAGGGTTGAGGTCAGGAGAGCGTGGAGGCCATGGAATTGGTCCGCCTCTACCAATCCATCGGTCACCGAATCTGTTGTTGAGAAGCATACGAACACTTCGACTGAAATGTGCTGGAGCTCCATCGTGCATGAACCACATGTTGTGTCGTACTTGTAAAGGCACATGTTCTAGCAGCACAGGTAGAGCTGTGTTGATGACGTGATTGCACAATTGCGTGCGGATTCTCGTCAGCCCACACATGTTGATTGTGAAAATTTACAATTTGATCACGTTGGAATGACGCCTCATCCGTAAAGAGAACATTTGCACTGAAATGAGGATTGACACATTGTTGGATGAACCATTCGCAGAAGTGTACCCGTGGAGGCCAATCAGCTGCTGATAGTGCCTGCACTCGCTGTACATGGTACGGGAACAACAGGTTCTCCCGTAGCACTCTCCACACAGTGACGTGGTCAACGTTACCTTGTACAGCAGCAACTTCTCTGACGCTGACATGAGGGTTATCGTCAACTGCACGAAGAATTGCCTCGTCCATTGCAGGTGTCCTCGTCGTTCTAGGTCTTCCCCAGTCGCGAGTCATAGGCTGGAATGTTCCGTGCTCCCTAAGACGCCGATCAATTGCTTCGAACGTCTTCCTGTCGGGACACCTTCGTTCTGGAAATCTGTCTCGATACAAACGCACCGCGCCACGGCTATTGCCTCGTGCTAATCCATACATCAAATGGGCATCTGCCAACTCCGCATTTGTAAACATTGCACTGACTGCAAAACCACGTTCGTGATGAACACTATCCAGTTGATGCTACGTACTTTTGTGCTTGATGCTCGTACTGTAGAGCAATGAGTCGCATGTCAACACAAGCACTGACGTCAACATTACCTTCCTTCAAATGGGCCAACTGGCGGTGAATCGAGGAAGTACAGTACATACTAACGAAACTAAAATGAGCTCTAACATTACGTCAACATTACCTTCCTTCAAATGGGCCAACTGGCGGTGAATCGAGGAAGTACAGTACATACTAACGAAACTAAAATGAGCTCTAACATGGAAATTAGGCGTTTCCGGACACATGTCCACATAACATATTTTATTTCTTTGTGTGTGAGGATTGTTTCCTGAAAGTTTGGCCGTACCTGTTTGTAACACCCTATATATGTATATATATATATATATATATATATATATATATATATATATATATATATATATCAGTTTCTTGTGGACACGATAACTGCCGTAATTTTGCACCAATCACTTTGAATTTTTTACATAATATGTATCCCTATAAAATCTCGGTCGAGTTCGTTAATGGGTAAAATCGGTCAAAGGGGGTAAAAATGGGGGGCTTTTTTCGAAAAAGTGAAATATCGCTATAACTCTCTTAATACATGAAATATCGAATCCCTTCAATGTTCATAATATGTGTCGGATAAGTGCCAAAAATTTATGTCAAATAACTTTTTTGATAGCACCAACCATTGACCAAAGGGGTGGGAAAAAGTGGGTTTTTCGGGAAACATTAATCATATCTCTGTTAATAGGCACAATATCAAAACCGCACAAAATGGACAATATTCCTCCAATAATTACCTAAAACTTTTGTCTGAAAGAATTTTTGATATGACCCACCATTACGCCACGGGGTGAACAAAATGATTTAAATTATAAGAAAATGCCAAGTGCCAAGAGAGGTTGCCATGACAACTTTACTTTTAATTGATAAGGGATGACCATCAGCAGTTGCTATGACAACGCCACTGCACGAGATCACATTCAGTTTTCATATGTCAGTGGGAAGCGACTTCGGTATCGGAACTGGTAGCATGCTGAACTTCTATGCCCAAGGTCGCGGGTTCAAACCCGGCTGAAGTCGTCGGATTTACTAAGAGCGCTAAAAAACCTGAGTTTGCTTTCCATCGGAGGGGAAGTTCCAACGTTCGTTGCGAGTTGCTGATTGAGGTGGCATCTAGTAGCCAAGTTCACAGCTAGGTGTCGTTGACGGCAGTATTTTAGGTAGATTTCATTAGAAAGCTAACTATTGCAATGGGTACCATTTTTTCGATTTCCGGAAAATTTCGACATATCTTCGCGTTTCACATTCCCCAGACCCCAAAATCACCGTCAGTTCAAAAGTTTATATATAATTTATGTAATATATGTATATATATGTATATCAGTTTCTTGTGGACACGATAACTGCCGTAATTTTGCACCAATCACTTTGAATTTTTTACCGAATATGTATAGTCTACCCATAAAATCTCGGACGAGTTCGTTACTGGGCTAAATCGGTCGAAGGGGATGAAAATGGGGGACTTTTTTTTTTTCGAAAAAATGAAATTTTGCTATAACTCTCTTAATATGTGAAATATCGAATCCGTTCAATGTTCATACTATGTGTCGGATAAAGCTCAGAAATTTATGTTTGAAACGTTTTTTTGATAGCACCAACCATTGACCAAAGGGGTGGAAAAAAGTGTTTTTTTTTTTCGGGAAACATTAATCATATCTCTGTTAATAGGCACAATATCAAAACCGTACAAAATGGACAATATTCCCCTAATAATTACCTAAAACGTTTGTCTGAAAGAATTTTTGATATGAGCCACCATTGCGCCAAGGGATGAGAAAAATGATTTCGGAATTATAAGAAAATGCCAAGAGCTATCAGTGGTTGACATGGCAACACTACTAAATTGATGAGGGATGAGCCATCAGACGTTGCCACGACAACGCACTTGCGCGAGATCAGATTCAGATTTCCATCTGACTAAGTGTGAAGCGGCTTTGGTGACGTAACTGGTAGCATGCTGAACTTCTATGCCCAAGGTCGCGGGTTCAAAGCCGGCCAAAGTCGTCGGATTTTCTAAGAGCGCTAAAAATCCCTCAGTAAGCTTTCCTTTGGAGGGGAAGTTCCAACGTTCGTTGCGAGTTGCTGATTGAGGTGGCATCTAGTAGCCAAGTTCACAGCTGGGTGGCGTTAACGTTAGTATCTGGTAGCAACATTAGGAACTACTGCTTGAAATTGACAGTCTGCATTCCTTACCTGAATTACAGACTAATACAGCCATCACAATTCTCACCGTTTATCAGACAGATTCTACACTCACCCAAAGTACACGGGGTTATATGACCGCGTTGTCGCAGCCCCTAAACTGAGGAACCAACCAACATCTCTGCGGGAGATATAATTTTGCGTGAAGAAGTAACAGACCGTTACATAGTTACACATCAGTGTCGAAACCTTGCATAAGGACAGTGTGACCACAAGTATAACAAGTAGTTCCGTGAAGAACTGTACAGCCTATTTTCATATATCCTGCTCATGTTAATTGCCTCTATCAACATACAAAATTTCAGTTTAATTGCTGTATCAGATTCGTAGATATTGAGAACCGTCTAAATATTTCAGATGGTCGCCAGGTTGGATTTTTATTTTTGTACTATTATATTAAGATTATTGTGTAAGTGTGGTATTCAAACTTCAATCGCATGATTAGAACACAAGAAGTAAAAACGAGATTTTAAAATTACGCACAGCAGCCCTCTTGTGATTATGCAAACAATTGAAATAAATTAGATGCCAGTGGATCAACATTTGTGTAAGCATTTAAAACGTGCAACGTTTCACGGCACTCGGATAGTTAATTCGCGAGAAACGTCCATTTAAATATTTATACTTCGCGTCGCCGCCATGTTGGATTCGTGCTCACCAGGCTACTGAAAGTCCTATAGGTGAACATATGTTCATAGTCTCTATGAACATAAAAATTTCAGTTTGGTTGCTGTAAAAGATTCATATATATTGAGAACCGTCTAAATATTACGGAAGCTTGCCATTTAGGATTGTTATATGTATAGGCCATAGAGTTATGTACCATTCAAGGTCACTTATTGCCCAGGTTCATTATTCAAACTTTCACTTCGATCGCATGATTACGACACAAGAAATAAAAACTTAATTTTAAAATTTCGCACAGCCGCCATCTTGAGGTTATGTAAACAATTGAATTAAATTAGATGGCAGTACATTACAATCTGCAAAATCATTTACTGTACCACATTTCACTGCGCTCAGAGAGTTAACTCACGAGAAAAGTCTATTAAAATATTTCAAATTCGCTTGGTCGCCATGTTCGTTTTGTACTTTACAGGTTTATGAATTATACATAGGTAAACTTGTATCAGTACCCTTTATCACCGTACAAAATTGCAGGGTGATATCTGTAATAGTTTCGGGGATATAGAATGTCAGTGAAATATTTCGCACAGCCGCCATTTTGAGGTTATGTAAACAATTGAACTAAATTAGACTCCAGTGCATTGCAATGTGTATAAATATTTGCTGTACCAAGTTTCATTACGTTTGGATAGTTAAATCGCGAGAAAAGTCTATTTAAAAGTCTCCACTTCGCTTGGCCGCCATGTTGGTTATGTAATAACCAGGTTTTTGAAAGTTTCATAGGTGAACTTCTAGTAGTACCCTTTATCACCGTACACAATTTCAGGGCGATATCCGTTATAGTTTCGGAGATACTGAATGCTAGTGAAATATTTCGCACAGCCGCCATGTTGGATTGGTGAGACGTAACAAAATTCGATGGGCACGGTCGACGTCGCCGGGAATAGTGCTATGAACTTACTGTGTTTCACTGAAATCGCTCCAGCCGTTTAGATTTAATTAGGGGGGGACACACACACACCTCACACACACACACACACACACACGGACAAAAGGTGATCTCATAAGCCTATTTTTTTCAAAATTGAAAATAGGCTAAAAATGGACTCCAAATGACAAGAAGGTTACCGTCCCCGTAAGACAATAAAATGTTTAAAATATGTTTAAAATGAAGAAAAACAAAGCTAATTAATCTCCAATTATAAAATACTTTCACGCGATAAATGAGGTCTGATCCTTCTACGAAAACCTGCATATTCTGCCTATTTTCGCCTATCTCCAAGTTTGTCCGGTGAAATCTACCTCCGCCTTCCGGCGTGCCGAGAGGACTTTTTTTTGTAGAGCTTGAACAGCTCTACATTTCGTACGCATATACTTGGGGTCTATCAATGACGGTTCAGGCAGCGTAAGCCATGGAAGGCACGACTTTCTACTTATTCCGTAATTTTTTCTAGAATACATTTTCATTTTGTAGAATATCCATAAACATTTTCAGTTTCTTATTGCTTATTGCTTTTAATCTTTCACCTAAATCACGCGAAGTTTGCAAGAGACCTTTGGCCTAAATATTTATATTTCGTGAAGTTACCCGAGTCTCGCGGCATTTACGCGTAGGCCCTACGTCAGTCATGCCTCTAGGCTGTATAGATAGTCTCAAGGTAAACCGCACTTCGTTCCCATACAGCCGTCATTCCAGTACTACCTACAGTTCAATGGACATAACTAACCAACAGCGTCTAGCGTGATAGTGACTGCTGCTTGCCGGTAACAGTGATTTCCAGCGGCCGCGCCAATTTATCACGGTTCTGTACATCGCTAAAGGAGCGATTTCGTTTAGCGCGTCAACTTCGGACTGAGATTACGTCAAAACGGAAGTTAATTTACATTCAAAACAAGTTTAGAAAAAAGTATCTTATCGACATATTCGTTACAACGGGATGCGCGATCGTAATTTATGTGAAATATATTCCTTAGAAGCGGACTTTTCCTTATATCGGGGTTCGTTAGAAGGGGGTTTAAATGACACTGTGCTTATGGCGATTTGGCTGGGACTTACGAAAATATTCGTTAAAAGCGGGAATTCGTTAAAACGGGGTTTTACTGTATGTCTAATGCATATCAAAAACAAAAGTTTGGTGCTTTTCAGTTGGTCAACACGAATGTACCCTATTAGTTTGGGTTACACCCTAATGCTGAAAAAAATTACATGGCACTTAGGCTATAAAATCTGTCTGAAAATACGTGTGAAAATATTTACAATATGTACACTTATTTAGTTGCTGTATTGGTAATGTAACTCGTCAGTATTTGTTGGTTGTAGTCTATGTGATGTTTTGGTGAGATGCTGGAGGTGGAGATAGAACTCCGGAATTTGCCTGATTGGAGTGACTATGTGCTGTATTGTACAGCATACTTATCTGGTTAGGGTCTTGTGCGGTCCGGCAGCGAGCTTGTAACACTCGACTGACTGGTCTGCTATCTCGCTGGGCTACACCCCCCTCCCCGCATTCCTAAGTGCTGTGTGTATCAAGTGCAGGTGTACCTGTTGTGGGTTGCCAAACCATAACCTAATACATATTTTGTCATTTGTAGCTCTCGAGTCGGTCAACACGATTTCGCTTGGTGCTAAATGGGACAATTAACAATGATCATTAACTAATGCATGTAATTTTTTCCAGGAATTTATATTTTATATTTATATCTATATCTTGTACCCCGCCCATTCAATGGGCAAAATTGTGTTGACTGACTGAAGAGCTACAAATGACAATGTTGTATTCGCAACACTGAAATAATGGCTTCAAATCTCTATATTAATAAATATTTGGAGGAAGTAACTTACTCATTATTGTGGCGCCAACCTTCATTCCTCTTAAGACACTTTCAGCAGGTTTAGAAATTACAAGTGGTGCAGGTTGCTAGCCTTACTTACACAGGGCCCCTGAGTTTTAACTCGGGGTGCAAACAAAGGTGAAGAAGGTGAACTTCGGTACAGTGGAGGTGACAGAAGGGGCAGGCCTGAACTTGGGGATTAATATGAGTACACCTTGCTGCCTTGCAGGTTTGGCTTAGGAAGCCAACAGTTGGAAAATTTCAGATTGCTTTGAAGACAAATAAGAGCCTCACATCGAATTTCTCACGGAAAAGACATCAGCATGGTGCGAATAAGGGCTTGAAGCTTGATGATGGACCAGCTACCAACCAGAAAAAAAAAACATATGAAAAATTGGGACGCTAAACATACTTACCCTGACCAGTAAAACAGAGGAACTAGCAGACCTCATGGAAAGATGCAAATTGCTCATTTTGGGGTCGAGTGAAACTAAATGGAATAAATCTGGTATGAAAAATCTCTGACTAGATTATAAGCTTTACTGGTCAGCAAATGAATTGGATTTAAAAAAATGGGATAGGTTTAATTCTTCATAAATATGTGGATGCCACACAGTTACATGAAAAACTTTATTGGCGCCCTATACAGCAATAATAGAGCTATTCTCCGACATAATCACCTGTCATCGCGTTGTATTCCTGCGTCGTAGAAGTCAGCTGCCTGGGAATGTGCCACTTTCTGCAGATATCATGATCCTTGTTTCATGAAGCACCTGCTGTTCAGGAAAGTGTGTGCCAACACCCAACCGCAAAATACAGCACATGAATTCGGTTGGGAGCTGTTTGATCAAACTCCAATACAGTCCTGATCTTGAGCCCAGTGATTTCCGCCTTTTCTTGCTTCTAAAGAAATTCCATATTCACATTTACAAGGGGCAAACCTAAAACAATGACATTAGAGTTCAAAGAAAGAATTTTAATTTCGGATTGATTTAAGGGGCAAAACAGCGAGATCATCTGACCTTTCCTTTACCCAGGAAAGAAAAACATGTCTTAATAATACTGTCGTATGGTCATGTAAACGCTTCCTGACCTTCACAGCCTATCGGAGACCAATCAACCATCCTGTCATGGCGAAGGTCAAAGGATTACAATAAGCCAACAACTTGTCTCAGAAGCAGGACATGGACTCCTCAACACCGCCCCAACCATAGAGCATCCAGCGTTGAGAAAAGAGTATGGGTGTTATGGGCTTTTACTTCTAATGGGAAACCCCCCCTACACTGGTTTTGTTACCTCGCCTTTTGTCATGAAGGAACTCTGAACATATATATTTTTCGTCGTAATAGCTTCCTACAATTATCTGCCAATTGATTACCTTTGTTCTTGTATACAAGTAGTAACGTTTATTTTATGTCTTAGTAATCTAAAAATTTTCGAGGTTAGCAGGCTGGAAAGAACGGCCTCGTCCTGTGCTGCATGCTAGCCCGGAATGGAGCACGTGCTCAGTTCCGCCGGCAACATAAGTTCTGAAGCACTATCCGTCATTGGTGTTAATGTTGTGTGTCTGTTTTATTTTCTGTTCGATCGAATCAGGGCTGCTGACAGTGGGGTTCGAACCCACTATCTCCCAAATGCAAGCTCACAGCTGCGTGCCCCTAATAGCGTGGCTAATTCTCTACAATATTACAAATATTAACCTAAACAACACAACAAGAAGAATAAAATTGAAAGAAACAAACTTATAGCCTAACTAATAACAAAAAAGTGATGATCAACAGTATTGCTTATGTAAAGATTGTTAACATCGTCAGCATACATCCGAGAAGGAAGGGTTGTACTCTCGACATCTGTCAATCAGTAATGCATCATATCACAACGAAGTGAATGTCATTATTGATTCTCTTCGCGTATTCTTAATACTAGTCCAATCCGCAGTTTGATTTTTACTACCTTTCACTACTTCGTATTTTTTTCACTTGTTTATCTCAAGAATAAATGCCGGAATAGGCTCCTTACAGTGGAAAACGATCTTATAATGTGTTTTTAGGAAGACTTGAAAGACTGGAAAGGCTGTGTTAAGATCAAAGGCTATAAAAGAGAGTGAAGAAGAGTGTGTTGTACGCTCTCGAAACATGTACCTCTAATGTTATACTAAATCGTAAAGGAAAGGTATCGACTAGGCGGACTGTTTTTTTTACAATCCACGGAACTCTCCTGCACAGGGCTATCACATTGATTGGCTCAAACTTGCTCTTTACTCGTTAAGTGCTCGGCTAGCTGAACTGCACTGCCACACTGTAGCCCTCATATAATCCTATGATTCTTGTTGTCTCCACTAGATACATTGAAGAAAATGGAAATTGCAACACCATGAAGGCATTGGTCGTTTGTGTTTATTTTCAAGATATGGAACGATGTCATGTAGGTATGTAAACGATCAAAGTTTCAGACCCATTGGATTGTTGCTACAGGTCTCCCCCCAAGTGATTGGTCGCGGAGGAATCAACTCCAGTATACGGAATCTGGTGTAGCGTAGTTGACTTGCAGCCTGTGCAGTGAAGTGTTCCCCGTCAAACATGCCTTGACGACAGAGAAGAGCACGCTATCAACAACTGTCGCCGTTTGAGAGGGCTCGGATAACTGGGCTGGATTATCGCTAAGGACTGTCGCTGCACGTGTTGGCCGACAGGCATCTACGGTACAACGTGTATGGCAGCAGTGGTCAAATGAAGGTACCCTTACTCGTAGTCCTGACACAGGCCCAGCGCGACAGACAACTGTGGGAGAGCATAGCTGCATCATTCGGATGGCCCGGATGGAACCCCATGCAACAGCAGCGCAAATTCTAGCAGCTGTGGCACCCCACGTTACACAACAATCAGTTGGTAATCGCCTGCGAGCAACTGGCTTACGATCCCGTGTCCCTGCAGAAGGTGTTCCATTGACCCCACAACAGCGACGTGTGGGTAGATTATTGGCTTGGGAATAACCTAACCACCAAGGGAAGATGATAAAGAAAAGGAAGTGGGTTTTGGACTGGAGAGAAAGGATGGAGAAATGGGAGGAGTGTCCTACAAAAGTTATAAGTTTAACTTTAAATATACTAAAAGGCGATTGCCACTGCAAATCCGCTCTCCGATACCTCAAGTTTGTAGGGACCTGGGCAAAGCTAACGGGAAACGCAGCTGGAACGTGGGCAGTTTGTAAGAGAGTGGCTTTAGCGTATTCCCTCTCAAGCATACATATGCCTACTATGGGGAAGGGTGATGGTCTGGCAAGACAAAGAGTAACAGATTTATTGTGTATCTGTTTAAAGGAATTTGTTTTTGAACAAATAATTTGAAGAATGCCAATAATTTGAATCGGTTTCGATATTTCTAGTTTTCGAAATTGTAGAGTTCCTAAAGAGCGACCAAATGCTTCCAAGAAGGATAGGGATAAAACAATTATACCTTTGGGAATAATTTTGGTAAGTAAACCAATAGTTGCATTTGGAAATTGCTAAGCTTTTACCCAGCAAGGAGCCGACTAAAAGTTTAGGCAAGGAGAAACACTTATGTTTTGAAAAACCAACCATAAGTTTTGGAGAGAATATTCACAAGCAGGAAGCTGGCGTAGCGAGCTATGCTTGCCTTACTGGCCAGTTAGAATTAGCTATTAAAGCTAAGAGAGACTTTACCAAGTTACCAACTAAGAGTTCTTGCTCAAGTGCAACAAGTGGTAAAAACCCTATTAAGAGATTTATTTGCATTAAGTGGGAAGAGTCGAGGAAGACAGGATCTTGCCTAACCGTTATGTTAGAGAAATGGTAAGTCAAAAAGAAATTTTGAATTTATTTAACAATGCAGAAGAGTGAAATGAATTTAACAATGTTGGGTAGTAGTTTTTTGGCAAATATATAATTTAGACTTTTTAACAAATGGGGTCACAGACCTCCGAAAAACATCTAACGCTTGCGCCAGGCAATTAACAATTCTTTTGGTTTCAACCCTTTGTATTGAGACCGTCAAGGTTGGAGTTGTCAGGATAGCCAACAACCGCAATGACTTCCCTAACATCTCACCCGTCGAGCACATAATTTAATTGCCGTGAGGATCAGGTGAACTTCCAAATAGGCTAAAGCGGCACGAGAGTCCGTAGTCCACAGGGATCGTGGTACATGGTGACGATGGTCATAGACCGCCTAAGGAAAGGTTCACCTTAAAAACTAGACTGAGAAAATAAACTTCCAGACTTATGTAAAACACCGTGAAAATTTATTGATAAAATTCACAAGCCCCTAGCCTAGTTCGGAGGGTTACAATCGGCTAGTCCGCAAGCTAATAAACAAACAAAAATAAAGAGCAGGCCCCTACCTGAGAAGTTACGGAAAACCCTCGCGAATGATCTAACTCACAATAATAAAGCAACAACAGCAACGCTAGGAAAATGGTACGACGCAAGTCCCTAGTTCAAGTTACAAGATCAAGCTAATATCTGAATTTACATTTAACAGGGTAGCAAAACAAATCTAAGTTAGGATGATACCATCTCCACATTTACATTTAACGTTAATTCATCTAGCTAAGTCCTATCAATTAATGACAAAGTTTACGGCGATGACGTCCGTAAGAAAACAATTACATTCAAAAGCTAAGTGTACAGCCATGTAAAAAAACATTTAATTATGCTTAATAACTATGTGCTAACAGCACACAATAAGGTAACATGTAGGATTTATACACTTGTACATCATAAATAAGTAATGACATAGACACAGTAGTTTTATTAAAATGCCTGCCTGCACCTTGGTTTACTCTTTGTAAGCCATAGTCATCTAATATGTGTGTGGTTACGGTGACGACTGCGTAGTTAAGACTACGTCTAACATCGCATGGCCTGCGCTCCACAAGCTACGAACTCAAGGTTCGTGCATGCTTCAGGTCGCTTCAAAAGTGTCAGCTGTCCTTGTCATTTCCACAAAAGGAAATTACCTTCATCTGCACGGCTATGTCAACAGTTCCAAATGCAAAAGAACAAAGTTAGATAGAAAGATTTTGTTAGTTAGCTTTTGTTTTACCAAAATTATGCGTTTTATTATAAAGATGTCGGTTTAGGTTTATCGTTGGTTTATGGCGAATAATATTGACAATAGCCTGGGCGCGGAGTGTCTCCAATAAGATCATTCTCCACCAAAAAGCCTCGACTCAACAGTCGGAATATAATCAACGAGCAATAACAACTCGGACACACAATAACACAAGTTACCAGCGGCGCTAAGCTCGCGTTCAATAACTCTGGGACGGGCCTGCACACTACAGTTACCCTCCAATAACTTCTGGTCCACGGGAACAATCCCGGACAAGGCATACTCAAAATACCTTCATACAATAACTTCCTGCTCTAACAGGGTAGCCTTCAACATACTATAGAAAACCTGACATAACTGTACACGTCAACGACGGTACACGCAACAGTGCGTTTAACTAACAAAAACAATCTATAAAACATGTGATCAGATACAGGAATGGACACTGAGTTCCATAGGCTAAGTTGCAATGAAAGGAAATGCGAATACTAAAAGCATTCTGTCCTCTGTCAAAGTAGTTCCGTCTCACAATATAACAGGCGTGCTTTCAAGGGCACTGGGTCTCAAACCAGTTTATGTCGCTGGCAGGCTTCAACATTCCTGCGCTCGGCTGACACAACACATTGACTCTCCAAGGCCGGCGATTTAAACAAATAAAACTATACATCTGGCCTCTTCATAAAAAACTTTACCATGGGTTATGAACCTCAAAGAATACGTGTATAAAAACACGCTATAAATCTGAATACAATAATAATTCAGCAGTTTCTTGTACAACATTAAATAAATGTGTGTCTTCACATGACACTAACAAATTAATAATTGTGACGCAGATCTCACACTCTGGATCTGCTTAATGATACGTTGGGAACTGGGTTCGATGCTTGACAACGAAACATTCCTTCTAATTATTAGGTTCACACTTGACCAAGTATAGCTTCTGAGCTTATTCAAAATGAAATATAATGCAGTTACAAAACTGGTAATTACAGTTGACTACCTAACTGATACGACCGTTCTAACGACAGTCAGGGGTGTAACAAAGAATGGCTGCAAAGAATTCAGTTAACTAACCATGGCATCTGATTGCCATAACTAAAGTCAGCAAAGACTTGGAAAATCACCCCAAATAGGGTTGAACAAAGTAGCCTCAAATGACTACGGTCGCGTTTAGCAAAAGATAGGCATTGACGTTCTACGACGTTCATCAGGCTGCACCAGGGCTGACCAAAATGTCTGACCCAAGGGTGTCTCACTCTAACTGAAATAAATGACATCTAATTAAACTAATTACATTCCCTACCTATAAAAATGGCTGACACTAAGTTCGGTTGGTTCACAAACTACATTTAATCTACTATACCACCAGAAACTAGAACAAGAAAGGGGTATCCAAAAACTCACGAAATGGAGAAGCTCTCACTCAGCCCTCTATTCAACAACAAGGGTTGTACAAAATCATCTCTGGCTCTCTGGAACGGTATTATCCTCATCAGGATTCCCATCTGGACTCCTCCAAAGACCAGGGTTCGATCTGTCCCTGTCGACAACTTCATGGATATGCTGGATATGCCTGGATATGGCATCCTGGGTTCCTTCCTTCTCGTTCGCTGTTCTGGAAGTTCCACCATCATGCTGGTTCCCGTAGAAACATCACTCTCATACCGTGATGGTATTAGCCCATGATGACTGTCTCAAACATGGTGAAGAATAGTCCAATCACGTGGATAGTGAAATAAGTTGCGTAATAATTCATTCTTTCACTTTCAAAAATATAATGTTCGTCGTAAATGTTATAGGCTTCAATTGTAGAATATGACACAGCCTTAATTTCATCGATGCTAGTGACGCTACTTTTATATCACGCAGCATCTGTGAATTATGCGTCGTTTTTGAAATGAAATTTTCACTTTGGCAATTTAAATATGTCATACAATTATAATCACACTTATTCATAATAGTTGTAACACTTTTACCTGTATATTTTCCACTAGGCACTTGGCCCTCCACATACACGTGGGTACAAAATGTGGTGTTACGGCAATGTTATGCAATTCACTATACTTGCCAATTATTATTTCCCGAAATTCTTCCTTGGCTCACTGTGCTTGGATAACAGTGAATAGTAGTATTCTCGTGCTCGATGGCACCTGATAATCACTTTCAACGCTCAACAGCGGATATTCTCTACGTCTTGTAGGACAAATACAATTCCACGCCTACACAGGGCGGATTCTCCAGACGTAGTGCAAGGCACTGAGTGTCTCTAGAAAGTAGGTCGTCAAAACGAAGTCGTTGAGCGACTACTTACGTTCCTGTTTGCGTATCTGCAAGGGTATTACCTTACCTTAAGTAAAAATAACATTCTCCAAAATGTTTTAATAATGCAGCATGACGAAATGGAATATTCTGAGTCTTGTGGAAAGATAAAATGAATTAATAAGACCTCAGATAAATAATTAGCAGATTTCACCAAAGTCAAAAGTGCGATTCACCGCTACTTCAAAGAGTATAGCGTGATCTCTCAGCTCCACGTGGCTTTCTGGGTGTGTTCAAAGGTACGACATCCCATCATAAATGTGCTGTTATAAAAAATATCACATGAACCATAGCTCAGCGGGTTCAGTATGTTTTAAAATCTTCGCAAGATTTGAAATGGCGAAGATAAAATGAAAAATTTAAAGATAATTAAAGTGATTAAAGTTAGACAATAAATCAAGTACAGGGTGTGTACTTTAAGGAATTTCTAAGTAGATATCTTAGAAAAAGTAACAACTTCGAAAGTAACAACAACAAAAAGCAGGAAGAATAAAATAGAAGTTTCTATAACTTCTTATATTATTGCTGAATTACTTGGTTGGATTATACAAATAGGGCAGGTCACTTATTGTGAAACCTGAAGAGAAAAATCGAAAGGAAGTTTCTAGACCTCCTATGTTTAAGTAGGAATCACGAGACAAATGGGGCAAGTTTCCCTTTCGTGAAACCTAGAAATAACTCACTTATGAGTTGAAAGAATTGTGTTCCCTGATTAGAAGGGAGAAACAATATAAATAGATGAAAAGTTCGCTGTAGTAGCACAAAAGTTTATGGCAAAGAAAGCTATTGCAATGATGGTAAATAACTAGTTACACTAGATAGGCAAGAGTCTATTGCTTGAGAAAGTTGTAGATTATCGTTAAATGCGCCAGAGAAAATCCCAACGGAGGAAGAAAAATTAGCTATTGATCAGTAATTCATAAGGAAGATTCCTTAGTTAGAAAAGGTATTCCCACATGTGAGTGTAAAATACATTACAGTATAACTGGTAGATAGAATGCAGATTCTGGAAGGTTCCAGAGCAATCCTGACTGAAGAATAGGGCAAAGGTTATTCCAGCGGTGGAACGAGCTAAGTATTTTATAGACAGTGGGTAATTCAATGGTATCCCACGTTGTGAGAAGATCTCTCATTTAATAAGCATAAGAAATGCTGCTTCCTATTAAGATTGGCTTAGACAAACAAAAGCCCAACATAGTAAAACCCACGAAGGATGATTATTGCCCCAAATATAGTAATCTCACACTGCCTATAAAATGATCATTAAAAGCATGTGGCTATTAAAAGACGATGAGAATGAGGTTAAAACCTGAAGTCGGTACTTATCTTTGCTTCATGGCGAAGGTGAAGTTCCCTTTGACGGTTGAGATTAAAGTTCCAACATGGCGTGGAATTAAAAGATTGCCTCTTTAGTTGAGGAGGCGAGCTCTAGTTGAGCTTCAACTGACTAAGTCGACTGCAGGCGTACAAGTGAGACACGCTCAGCGAAGCACGGAGGGACCAGGGAAGGGAAAAGAGTGGGGGTAGGAGACAAAAGGAATGCATATAGGAATAGCCAACATTGAATCGTTAATTTCTCTTGATTAAATGGTCCTCAAAGAGTTGATAGCAGGCAACACTAGCGCAGCATAGTGGGTGGAAAAGTAGACGAAGTTCTCTTGATCACGGAGATGATAGCTGGCGATGGCGACGAGATCTGGTGGCCAGATTGATAAGGAAGTCCTCTTGTACAGGGAAGAATTGAGGAACTTCAGAGATTCGCTGCTAGATGACGCTAGGTGGGTCATGGAAGATATATATATATATAGAACAGACTCACAAGTAACATGAGTACCCTAAACAGCAAGGAGAAATTAGAAGATCACTGTTGGTGTTTGAGAGAAAGGAAGTTATGAACTATCAAGGAGAAGTAAAAGTTTACTCTATTTTACCTTGTATTCCAAAGAATACACCAACGTGTAAGGCTGGCCTGGTGTCGAGAATGATCGACGTGGGTCGACGAATGGCATAGGGTCGTCTTTAGTGATGAATCGCGCTTCTGTCTTGCCCGCGGTGATCGCCGGAATTGTGTGCGCCGACTTACTGGGGAGAGGGGCCGCCCAGACCTTATTGTCGAGAGGCACACAGGGCCAACA
This sequence comes from Meconema thalassinum, assembly GCA_946902985.2. Classification (NCBI taxonomy): domain Eukaryota; kingdom Metazoa; phylum Arthropoda; class Insecta; order Orthoptera; family Tettigoniidae; genus Meconema; species Meconema thalassinum. The sequence goes on along the minus strand of OX336394.1, from coordinate 460,096,855 downwards.
CCAAGCATTATGGTCTGGGGAGCTATTGGCTTTAATGTGAAATCACAATTAGTGCTTGTTGAGGGCACTATGACTGCTCGACAGTACGTTGATAGGGTACTCAATCCAGTGGTTGTCCCTATGATGGCGAACATTGCTAATGGGATGTTTCAGCAGGACAAAGCCCGGGTTCACACTGCGCACATCTCCAGAGAAGCTCTCCACGGCATCACAACCTTAGAATGGCCCGCCAGATCCCCGGACCTCAGTCCTATTGAGCATGTGTGGGACATGATAGGTCGACAACTGGCCAACCGTCCTCAGCCACCCACAACTCTGGAACAACTGACCTATGCAGTGCAGCAAGCATGGGCCACAATTCCTCGGGAAGTGATCCAGGGCCTTATTGACTCCATGCCTCGCCGAATTCATCAATGTATTGCAGCTCGTGGTGGGCACATCCTGTATTGATTGTTGTCGAAACTTGCGGTCAGAGGGTCCTGAAAGTGTAATCATCAAATCACAACCAAACACTCGTCCTGCATGTTCAATTGCAGCAATGTAGCACCACTCCTTCTGGGTGTTGCAATTTCCATTTTCTTCAGTGTATTAAGAAGCATTTTAATTTTTAAAAATAAAGAAAATAAAAAGCTATCTAACCAGCCCAACTATACTAGCCTACCGCATAAATAGCACAGTTCCTCCACACCATTCTTAAAACTCAAATATTTGGACAAAGGAAGATTCAAACCAAATAATACACACCAACGTAAGATCTAAGACCAACTTAGGTCTTAATTAGCCTCATTTAATGTTTCAAATATTTTAGTTGGTTGGTTGGTTCCTAAGTTTAGGGGCTGCGACAACGCGGTAATGTAGCCCCGTGTACTTTGGGTGTGTGTACAATCTGTCTGATAACCGGTGTTAATTATGATGGCTGTATTAGTGTGTGTTATCTGTTTTTTTTTAAATTCAAGTAAGGACTGTAGACTTTTGAATTTTTTAAATAGTTCCTACTTTTGCCGCCAAACGCCACCGTCAACGACTACTAGTTCAGAACGTAGCTACCAGACGCCACCGCAGTCGGCTCTTGGCAACGAACGTAGGAGCCTAAGAGCGTTGTTTACATTCTTAACCTATACAATTTAGCTTCACACAGGTGTAATTAGTGGAAGGTGTTTTAACATGCCATAAATCTATGACATGGGACCGCCAGCTTTACTTCCCCTCCGAAGGAAGGCATACTGAGGGATTTTTAACGACTTCGGCCGGATTTTAATCCCCGATCTTGGGCATAGAAATCAGCATGCTACCGATTACGCCACCGAAGCGGCCTCAAATATTTTACTGACTGCAAATTCATAACACGTCAGAAAGGATGAGACTGTATTGACAAAACTCTAATGTGAATAAGATATGAACATTTTTTCTACAGCAAGGCAATTAAGACACACATTTAGGAAAAATGTTCATAAATAGTACGGTGCAATTAGTCCTAAAAAAGGCCTAACCTCAACATCCTAAGTAAAAATTTCCCTCCAAGCCCAAATTGTTCTATACAGTCCACCTGTTGTTCGGTAAAAAGTCTCACCATTTTGAGCGTCGGGTTTGGGGGGGAGGGGGCAGAAGTTGGTAAATTTGTAGTTTTTATCAGTTCTTCTTAAATATTTCAAAAACTATGTGGTTTAGCGCAAAATGTGTCATATACAAAAATAATCTCCATTAAATTGCGAACAAAAAAGGTCCCATGCATAATCTTGCTAAACTGAACAGTTCCAGAGTTACGGAGGATGCGAAAGTAGCAATTTTTCGTATTTTGTTAAGATTTTTTTGAAAAATGAAATTATGGGTGGATAGGGTTAAAAATGAAGAGGTATTAAGACTAGTGGGAGAGGAGAGATGTTTCTGGCGACTGGTAATGAAGAGAAGAGATAGGTTGGTAGGACACATACTAAGGCACCCAAGAATAGAAAGCTTAGTTATGGAAGGAAGGGTCGAGGACAAGAACTGTAGGGGTAGACCAAGGTGAGAATATGTTAAACAGATTGCCTCGGACGTAGGGTGTGGTAGCTATGCAGAGATGAAACATTTAGCTCAGGACAGGGAGGCATGGACAGCTGCATCAAACCAGTCAAAAGACTCAAACAACAACAACTACTACTATGTAAACAGAAATAACTAAACAATTTTATTAAAAAGTAATATTGTACAATCGTATTGTAGTCCAAAAGGGGCTCAGGCACCACAAAGGGTTAGAAGCGTAAAAATACTGGGAACAAAAACCGGTTTAGTACAAGCGTGGCCGCCAGGTGTGCGTAGCGTCTCTTCAGAGCAGCACGTGGAGCTACGAGAGGCAAGGCAGAAAATACATTTGCAAGGACTTGCAATCTTTTATATCTTGGCTTGAGGAACATAATCCGTTTTCTAAAACACAGATGACATAATTACTCATTATGGGTCAGCAACTGTTGCTCTGGATGGATACGAGCAAGGAAACACAAAAGATGAAGAACACTTACGCAGATCACGTTCTACCACTAACATTGAAGTGAAAGTAGAAGACTCAATCCATGTAAATGTCAATCAAAGCGAATTTATGGCTAACGCTAAAACAAAATGGGCCTTATTTCTCTCCTTACAGTGCACTTGCAAAGAGGTGGTTGCACAGTTCATCGAGCATCGGGTGACGCGGACTTATTAATAGTTTTAACAGCGATTGATGAAGCTAAGAAAGGAGTTGACGTTTGTGTAATTGGTGACGACACGGACTTACTAGTCTTGTTGACTGTCCACGCACCATCAGAGATCAAATTGAAAATGGTACCAAAGCAAGGCAATCAGCAGGAAAAAGTGTACACTATTTCTGACATTCAGCGAGGCATTGGGGATATGAAAGGTGTACTCTTAGCAATATACGCCTTCACAGGTTGTGACACTGTATCAGCTATCTACAAGAAGGCGAAAATTACACAGTATGAGAAAGTTAGTTAGTTATTGTTGTTTTAAGGGGCGGAACTACGAGGTCATCTGCCCCAACCGTATGAGAAAGTGCAAGCCAACATAGCTCTTCGTAGGAAACTTCTAGTCTTTGCTGACCCCAGTGCAGTGGCTGACGCTGGAAAGCATTTCCTTCTTGCGATGTTTGGAGCCAAGAACACTGAAGATCTAGATTATTTTCGCTACCAGTGTTACTTGCAGGCTATTGCAAAGCAGCCTACACATTCATTGTTCAAGTTCGCTGCACTTCCCCCCACTTCGACAGCTTCCAGGCAGCATTCAGTTACAACCTACCACCAGGTGCAGCAGTGGCTGAATGAGAAGAAGAATCCGCTCGAGTGGGGGTGGAAGAAGACTGGTGAACACCTGAGACCAATTACAACAGCACGTCCTGCAGCTCCCCAGGAATTACCTTCCCTCATAGTCTGCGCTTGCAAAGACGAATGCGTCCGTAATTGCGAGTGGAGAAAGAGTGGTCTAAATTGCTCGAGCATATGCGGTAATTGCTCAGGCCTAGGACGTGATAACAGGGACACGAACATCCTAGACGAAGATCTAGAAGAGGAAAGTGCTTTGTTTCAAGAGGACTGAATACTGATGAATAGCCTACTTTACATTAATTTAAGGTCGCATTTAACATTCTACGTTTTTATTAGTTTTAATAGTTCAGAGTGGGCTTCTCCGTACCACATGTTTTTATGGCCTAGGCCTGTGGAAGCCTCTTTCCCTTAAAAAGTAGCGCCCCTTGAGAAGGTGGTGAGGTTGAGGTTCCTTCAAGGACTAGCATACAACCGGTCATTATGGGGTTGAAGCCATTTTTCAGTGTTGCCTTAGTAAAAAATTACATGAGATGGTAGGTATTTATTAATCTCATGTAATTTTTTTCAGGATTAGGATATTACCCAACTCTTTTGGGTACATTCGTGTTGACCGACTGAAAAGCACCCAACATTCGTTTTGTATACCACCGGTCAATAAAATTGGCATTTGCTTTTACTACACACAATCCTGTATAAACAAAATTAGTTTCCTTAGTAATAATGTCATATTGTTTCCAAAAAAAAAGTACGAAAAAATCCACTTTTACACCCTCCGTAACTCTGGAACCATTCACTTTAGCAAGATTATGCACTGGACCATTTTTGTTCGCAATTGAATGTAGATTATTTTTGTATATGACACTGTTTGCGCTAAACTGCATAACTGTGGAAATATTTAAGATAAACTGATAAAATCTACTAATTTACCAACTTCTGATCCCCCCCAAACCCGACGCTCAAAATAGTGAGACTTTTTACCTAATAACCTGTGGACTGTATAGAACACTTTGGATGTTGAGGTTTGGGTCTAATTGCACCGTACTAAAATGGTTTAGTCAACTGTATTTTAACCCGCCATCGGTAGCGTTGTCCTCACTTACGCGAGAGGTATCGTGTATAGGCGCTCCCTAACATCAGCTTGGTATATTATTTAGTGCTTATACGTGCTCTTCTTGGCATTTAGAATACATGATACTAGTCTTTGGTTATTTATTAATATATCTAGGTAAGCATATACTTACATATTTGTATATATCCACAATAGTTTATTACCTAAAAGTTAACTACTACAATTTTGACTCCTACAATATTCTCAGCTTTATTCGACTCCATAATGGAATCCATTACGTCCATATTATGCCACAATTCGAGGAAAAACTCCGTCAATCAATAAATTTTATTTCCAAAACAGTTAGATAGGGGACATGTTTCGAGCTATTTTTCTTAGCCCTTCTTCAGCCCTGACTTAAGTAGTATTAGACAATCAATCTTTGTACATCTCATTTCATTAAATAAAAAAACATGCAAAAATACACTGCAAACAAACATGTTAAAAAAACACATTAAAACACCCTAAAAAACATCGTGAAATAACTCTGTATAAATGCTGCGTCAAGTTTGAGGAAGCCTGTTTCAAACATGACTTGTTGTTACAATGTGAGCAAATTGTATATTGTGTCATTGATTATGCCATTTCCTGTATGACATTTTTCTTGATGGGGCAGTTTTGCCACGTAAAAATATTAAAACATTAACAGCACTATGAAACATCTATTGTGACTATTGCGTCATGTGAATTCATACAGATTGTCGCTTTGTTCATCTCGATGCGAGCTTGATTATGTAACCTGATCTTTATTGAGGATTATTTGACAGAGGTTTTCTTCATTTCGTAAAGTCACGAGCCAGCGTTGTCACATGTGCTTCCATCAAGTCAGTGACCTCCGCACAGTCCACACCGTACTGCAAGACAGAAATCTTAAGACAACTTGGGATTGGTCATCAGGCCCGGTTCCTTCTTCTCCCTCACTTGAACTCTTGGGACGCAAGGAGAGCACAAATTATTTCACAGGCTGTCCCAACAATGAAGTAAACCTCTGTCAAATAATCCTCAATAAAGCAAACAAAATAACCAATCACTCAATCAATCAATCAATACTTGTAAATAAAACTTTAACGTTAATTGGCATTAATATATCAAAACACCATAAAAATTATAATAAACTGTATGTCGGCACTAACAGTAACCCATGTACGTATGTTCTTTTTATAAAGCTGCAGTCATGTACATTCCCCTTTAACCAATACATAACCAAAAAATAATAATGTCATGTCATTTTGTTCAGATTATCATGTTCAAACCTGTCAATATATTCGTTGAGTTCATAGGGTACAAAGTTCCTCATTTTTCTACTAGAAAGCACTATAGAGTTTAATGAGATTAGATATCTAACATTTAACCTCCTTGACTTTCATAGTCAAGGAACAACTAAATTCGACATGCAAGCTACCCTCTGTGTGTCAAATAACAAAGCTTGCACCCGGCACCCGAGGCCATACGATATTAATATTATTATTAATATTATAATTATTATTATTATTATTATTATTATTATAGGGAACGACATGTCAATTAAATTAAAATTTTTGTTTTTTACAAAATCCAATATGGCCTTGTACTTTTCCGGTAAACAACCAATATGGTCTTGTACCGGTTGCCAATACATAGTCATTAATCAAGAAAGCAATCATCGTCCTAGTTATGTACAGGTAATGATTTTTTTTGTCTACGAGTTTTCAGTAGTGGTAAAATGGAATCGCATTTTATGTTAGGCTTACCTGAGTTTTAAATAGTTCACTGCCTGGAAACAATGGTTGCACTTTACTGCGTCTGGGGTTTTCAGCGACTGCTACGGCGGTAAGACTTTTCTTTCCAAGTTTCTAAAAAAAAAAAAAAACGTTATAAATACCTAAATTCAGGTTAATACATGCATTTCATAAAATAAAATATAATACAAAAAAATGAAGCAAGTTAGTTTAAAAAAATAATCCCACCTTCACTTGCAGTGGCTTCTTGCTGTTTCCTTCTAGTGAGCTCAAAAGTAAACTGGTTTCTTGTATCTCAGACATATAAGGTATACCGGTTATCTGCAAACAAATAAATTAAAAAATCAATAATTACCTAATCAATAACTACAAATTTAAGGTTCATTAGCATGACATTATTAAAATAATCATTCATAGGTACTTATCAAAAAAATAATAGGATTTTTCTTTCACAGCTCTACTGTATACGTCCGTGTGCTAAAATGGCAAGCGCATGACTAACGCAATTTTTATCAGTTAGCCTAGCAACAGAAAAAGTTGTATTTTCTCAGCGTTTTGACCTTGAATGGTTCTCTGTCTCTCTCTCGCACGTGTTCCCACGCCTCTTCACATTCCTCAATCAGAATAAGATTCGTGTACCTTATACTTGTTTCATGTTTTTAATAAGGAACCAAAATGGCTACCTCTTAAACATCGGTAGTCCTACTGTCTCAGAACCAAAATGGCAGTCTCTGCTTAAACATCACACCTGCTAGCCACCACGAGGCAAGTAAACTGATATCACACTTCCTGCTGACGTAGACATTCCTGTCGGCAGCACCAGCAACAGCTCTCACGAGTCCTCTGGCTAGGTACAATATTCAGTCACCAGTGAGCTCGACTGTGTGCGTGTTAGCATTCAAAACGTGTGTGTGTCTTATTATTATTATTATTATTATTATTATTATTATTATTATTATTAAACATTTTACTGTAATAATAATTACTAGCAAGCGGCCATCCTCAATACATGATCATGTTAACCACATACTTTCATCCTAAAACACAAGACTTTACCCAGTTCAATATTTAGTTTATAACATTTCAGGCCAATGACCTTACCGTTTTGGCTCTTTGCGTACATGCACATGACTTGGTCGAGCAAATGTTATAGGTTTCCATATTCTAAAACCATTTACTGTGCCAGACAGCAGTCTCGCTTATCACCGTTTACTACATGTTAAAGATCCCCTTCTGGGGTAAAAAATTCCTAGCACACTTAACACATTTTCAAATATTCGCCTCTATCCGTCATAGGAAATGTCACAAAACCAACCGTCATAAGCTGCCCCCGCCATCCCACCAAAATAGCAATTCATTTCTTCCGGGCACAGTCACCGAGATCGCCAACGTCTAAGAATCACTTGGTCGTATCCTACAACCGTCTGTTGTGTTAGAGAGCGATCTCGCTCATCACCGTTAACTAAAACGTTAAAGATCCCCTTCAGGGGTAAAAATCTTAGCATGCTTGTCACATTTCAAAATATTCGCCTTCATTCATTCGTCATAGGAAAAAATATCGAAAAGCAACCCCTCGTTTTGCCATACATTGCCCCCGTCGAAATAGCCATTTCCCATATCCACCATGGCCAATCATAGCCTCGTTGTAACATACGTCAAGCGCTACCGGCTCTCTGTCTACAAACACGCTTTTATTTAAAAAAAAAAGTGCCTGTTTTTTTGTTCTAGAGACTTGACATTTATTTTCATGGTAGAGGGGGCAGGGACCTTTCATATATGTCAAACATTTTTTTTGTAAAGTTCCTAGTTTCCAAAATAGTAAAAATTCAAAATTTAAGATTTTTCAAAAAATCTCAAAATATAAAAAAAGTTTTATTATAAAAAATTAAGGTCATAGAGACCATTGGTTTGAACTATGACACGGCATTCTATCATGTTTGGTTTCCAAACTATCACCTACTTTCGAAAACAAAATTTTTCAAAAAAAAACGCGTGGTCTATAGGAAAGAGGACGTCGGCTCGAGTCCAACGACACCTCATTTGTTAAAATCCGACTATCCGTTCGCCAATGATCACCAATGTTCGCGAGAAAATAGGCTATCATTTTGTTTTTCCTCCTATACCCTTGAAACTTGCTGTCCGCCTAGAGGGCATACCCACCTTTCATTAACGTCAAACAAACTTTTTTCAATTCATCGTTTCCAAAATAGTGCCAATCCAAAAAAACAAGATTTTTTTTTAATACCAACACACATGCTTAGCCAAGAGAACGTCATCCCAACGCCAACAATACCACGTTCGTTAAAATCCGACCACGCGTTCGAGAGATATCGCCCATTTCATTGAATAACAATATCTCCCGATTGGTTTCATTGGGGGATGTAATACACGGCATATAAACTCATCATTAAAATGTAAGAAGACACGTTTCTGAGGGTTTTTCGATGTGGTGTATATTATGAGGTGAAAGGGGTGAAAAGTAGGGATTGAAAGATTCCTAATGGAGCGTGTATCTCTTAAACAACATAGGCGAGGAATTTGAAACTCAGCGGAAAAAAATCAGCATAGAAAATAAGTAAATATATGTTTGACCGTTTTTTTTTCATAAATCCAATTTAAGGGGCCCATGGGGAGGGGTGAAATTCTGTGGTGGGGGGGGGACATGAAAGAAAGTGTCCTAACTGATTGACTGACTGACTCACTCATCAAACTCAGGGGGAAAAACTGCTTTAAAGTAAGTAAATAGCTATTCGACAGTTTTTTTTTTTGATCAATCAAATTGAAGGGGTTCATCGGGAGGGGTGAAATTCTGAAGAAAAACAAATGAAAGAAAATGTCCCGACTCATTCACTCACTCATCATCGCCCAGCCAAAAATATTGAAGTTGGAAACATGGCATTTTGGGGATATGTTCGTTGTATGTCAAAACCGTGCACTTAGGGAGGATTTTTGGATATTCAGGCTCTAAAGGGGTCTTAAGGGGGTTAAACCTGCATTTCATTGAATAACAATATCTCACAAGTGGTTTTATTTGTGGATGTGATACTCGGCATATAAACTAATCATTAAAAATAAGCAGACATGTGTCTAAGGTTATTCGATGTGGTGTATTATTATGAGGTGAAAGGGGTGAATAGTGGGGGTTGAAGGATTCCTAACGGAGCGTGTAGGCCTATCTCTTAAACGACATAGGCGAGAAATTTGAAACTCAGCGAAAAAAATCAGCTTAATAAATAAGTAAATCGGTGTTCGACGTTTTTTCCATAAATTAATTTAAGGGGCCAATGGTGTGGAGTGAAATTCTGGGGGGAAAAAGGAGAGAAAGTCTCCTAACTGACTGACTAACTCACTCATCAAACTCGGAGGAAAAAGACAGCTTAAAAATAAGGTAATAGGTGTTCAAGAGTTTTTTCATCAATCCAATTTAAGGGGCCCATGGGGAGGGGTGAAATTCTGGTAAAAATAATTGAAAGAAAATATCCTGTCTGACTCACTCACTCATCACGCCCAGCGAAAACTATTAAAGTTGGAAAAATGAAATTTTGGGAATATGTTCTCTGTATGTCGATAACGTCAACTAAGGAATGATTTTTGTTTATTCGGGTTTTAAAGAGATGTTAAGGGGGTAAACGTGCATATCTTAGGGTTTATCGATGTGGTGTATATTATGAGGTGAAATGGGTGAAAATTGGTGTTTGAGGGATTCTTAACGGAGCGTGTATCTCTTAAACGACATAGGCGAGAAGTTTGAAATTCGGCGGGAAGAAAACAGCTTAAAATACAAGTAAATAGGTGTTCGACCGATTTTTTCATAAATCCAATTCAAGGGGCCCTTAGAGAGGGGTGAAATTCTGGCGAAAAAAAACAGGAAAGGAAGTGTCGTAACTGACTCACTTACTCACTCATCAAACTCAGGGCGAAAACAGCTTTAAATAAGTAAATTGGTGTTCGACCGTTTGTTTCATAAATCCAATTTAAGGGGTTCATGGGGAGGGGTGAAATTATCAAAAATAAATGAAAGGAAATGTCCTGACTCACTCACTCATCATTGCCAAGCCAAAGTTATTGAAGTTAGAAACATGAAATTTTGGGGATATGTTCGTTGTATGTCGAAAACGTCCACTAAGGAAAGAGTTTTGAATATTCAGGTTCTAAATAGGTGTTAAGGGGGGGGGGGGGTAAACGTGCATTTCATTGAATAACAATATCTCACGAGTGGTTACTTTTGGGGATGTGATACTTGGCATATATACTAATCATTAAAAATAAGCTGACACATGTCTAATGGTTTTTCGATGTAGTGTATATTATGAGGTGAAAGGGATGAAAAGTGGGGGTTGAAAGATTCTTAACGGAGCGTGTATCTCTTAAACGACATAGGCGAGGAGTTTTAAACTCGGAGGAAATCAATCAGCTTAAAAATAAATAAATACATAAATAAAATAAATAGGTGTTCGACCGTATTTTCATAAATCCAATTTAAGGGACCTATGGGGAGGGGTGAAATTCTGGAAGAAAACGTCCACTAAGGAAGGATTTTTGGATGTTCACTCTCATCGACCAACCCAAACTATTACATGTTAGCAGAATAATATTTTGGGGATATGTTTGTTGTGTGTCGAAAACGTCTACTAAGGAGGGATTTTTGGATATTCAGGTTCTAAAGGGGTGTTAACGGGGTTAAACCTGCATTTCATTGAATAACAATATGATACGAGCGAAGCGAGGCTAAAAATGAGATGGTGTGTGTCTGTGTATTACTCAATCACGCAAGTACCACTGGTCCGATTTACATGAATTTTACATGGAAGTAGCTGATTTACCTGGTTAACATATTGGTTACTTTTGATTTCAATACTTTGCATTATTTAAAGATGGCGACCATTTTAGTGACGTCACTACACCCTTTGGTTTAAAACTTTCATATTTCCATTTCAAATAAAAAGAGAACGCTAAGAAATAGCAAACTTTTGATGGCATATACGAGGTTTAAAATTACAGTTTCTATCCGAAAGGTATCTCCAACCGTTAGCGAGTAAAACCTAAATTTGTGCTATTAACACGGTCAACGCCGAGCGGTGTAGATGGACAAAATGTTCCATCCTTAATCTCCCTCTGCGCAGCACCTCGCCTATCCCCTGTTTTAACTGTCACCTTCACGTTTTAATTTATTTATGACGCGTGGCGAAGCACGGGTACCAAAAAAATAATAGGATTTTTCTTTCACAGCTCTACTGTATACGTCCGTGTGCTAAAATGGCAAATGCATGACTAACGCAATCGTTATCAGTTAGCCTAGCAACAGAAAAAGTTGTATTTTCTCAGCGTTTTGACTTTGAATGGTTCTCTGTCTCTCTCTCGCACGTGTTCCCACGCCTCTTCACATTCCTCAATCTGAATAAGATTCGTGTACCTTATACTTGTTTCATGTTTTTAATAAGGAACCAAAATGGCTACCTCTTATACATCGGTAGTCCTACTGTCTCAGAACCAAAATGGCAGTCTCTGCTTAAACATCACGCCTGCTAGCCACCACGAGGCAAGTAAACTGATATCACACTTCCTGCTGACGTAGACATTCCTGTCGGCAGCACCAGCAACAGCTCTCACGAGTCCTCTGGCTAGGTACAATATTCAGTCACCAGTGAGCTCGACTGTGTGCGTGTTAGCATTCAAAACGTGTGTGTGTCTTATTATTATTATTATTATTATTATTATTATTAAACATTTTACTGTAATAATAATTACTAGCAAGCGGCCATCCTCAATACATGATCATGTTAACCACACACTTTCACCCTAAAACACATGACTTTACCCAGTTCAATATTTAGTTTATAACATTTCAGGCCAATGACCTTACCGTTTTGGCTCTTTGCGTACATGCACATGACTTGGTCGAGCAAATGTTATAGGTTTCCATATTCTAAAACCATTTACTGTGCCAGACAGCAGTCTCGCTTATCACCGTTTACTACATGTTAAAGATCCCCTTCTGGGGTAAAAAATTCCTAGCACACTTAACACATTTTCAAATATTCGCCTCTATCCGTCATAGGAAATGTCACAAAACCAACCGTCATAAGCTGCCCCCGCCATCCCACCAAAATAGCAATTCATTTCTTCCGGGCACGGTCACCGAGATCTTCAACGTCTAAGAATCACTTGGTCATATCCTACAACCGTCTGTTGTGTTAGAGAGCGATCTCGCTCATCACCGTTAACTAAAACGTTAAAGATCCCCTTCAAGGGTAAAAATCTTAGCATGCTTGTCACATTTCAAAATATTCGCCTTCATTCATTCGTCATAGGAAAAAATATCGAAAAGCAACCCCTCGTTTTGCCATACATTGCCCCCGTCGAAATAGCCATTTCCCATATCCACCATGGCCAATCATAGCCTCGTTGTAACATACGTCAAGCGCTACCGGCTCTCTGTCTACAAACACGCTTTTATTTAAAAAAAAGTGCCTGTTTTTTGTTCTAGAGACTTGACATTTATTTTCATGGTAGAGGGGGCAGGGACCTTTCATATATGTCAAACATTTTTTTTGTAAAGTTCCTAGTTTCCAAAATAGTAAAAATTCAAAATTTAAGATTTTTCAAAAAATCTCAAAATATAAAAAAAGTTTTATTATAAAACAAGTAGTTCCGTGAAGAACTATACAGCCTATTTTCATATATCCTACTTATGATAATTGCCACTATCAACATACACAATTTCAGTTTGATTGCTGTAATAGATTCGTAGATATTGAGAACCGACTAAATATTTCGGATGGTCGCCATGTTGGATTTTATATATGTAGGTCCTAGAGTTATGTACTGTTACATGCAGATTATTGTGAACGTGTAGTATTCAAACTTCAATCGCATAATAAGGACACAAGAAAAAACAAGGAGATTTAAAAAAAATTCACAGCTGCCATCTTGAGGTTATGGAAACAATTGAAATAAATTAGATGCCAGTGGATTAACATTCGGATAAAGATTTACTGTACCAAGTTTCACTGCACGCGGAAGGTTAAATTGCGAGAAACGTCCATGTGAATATTTATAATTCGCGTCACCGCCATGTTGGATTTGTGATCACCAGGTTATTTAAAGTCCTATAGGTGAACTTAAGTTCATAGCCCCTATGAACATTAAAAAATTTAGTTTGATTGCTAAAATAGATTCGTAGATATTCAGTATCGTCTAAATATTTCGGATGGTCGCCATGTTGGATTGTTAAATGTATAGGCCATAGAGTCATGTACCATTAAAGGAAAATTATTGCGTAGGTTCATTATTCAAACTTTCACTTCGATCGCATGACTACATCACAAGAAATAAAAAACTTAATTTTAAAATTCGCACTGCCGCCATCTTGAGGTTATGTAAACAATTGAACTAAATTAGACACCAGTGGATTACAATGTGTATAAATATTTCCTGTACCAGGTTTCAGTGCGCTTGAAACATTAAATCGCGAGAAAGGTCTATTTAAAATGTTCAAATTCGCTTGGCCGCCATGTTCGTTTTGTAGTTAACCGGTTTTTGAAAATCTTATAGATGGACTTCCAGTAGTGTCCTTTATCTCCGTACAAAATTTTAGGGAGATACCGCTAATAGTTTCAGAGATATAGAATGCCGGTGAAATATTTCGCACATCCGCCATCTTGTGATTATGTAAACAATTGAACGAAGTTAGATGTCGGTGCATTACAATGTATATAAACATATACTGTACCAAGTTTCATTGCGTTTGGTTGGTCAAATCGCGAGAAACGTCTATTTAAAAGTCGCAAATTCGCTTGGCCGCCATGTTGGTTTTGTAGTTACCAGGTTTTCAAAAGTCACATAAGTGAACTTATAGTAGTTCCCTCTATCACCGCAGAAAATTTCAGGGTAATATCGGTAATAGTTTCGGAGATATTGAATGCTGGTGAAATATTTCGCACAGCCGCCATGTTGGATTGGTGAGTCCTAACAAAATTTGAAGGGCACGGTCGAGGTCGCCGGGAATAGTGCTATGAACTTTCCGAGTTTCATTGAAATCGCTCCTGCCGTTTAGATTTTATTAGGGGGGGACACACACACGAATCACACACACACACACACGCACACACACACGGACAAAAGGTGATCTCATAAGCCTATTTTTTCAAAATTGAAAATAGGCTAAAAATTAAGGTCATAGAGACCATTGGTTTGAACTATGACACGGCATTCTATCATGTTTGGTTTCCAAACTATCACCTACTTTCGAAAACAAAATTTTTCAAAAAAAAACGCGTGGTCTATAGGAAAGAGGACGTCAGCTCGAGTCCAACGACACCTCATTTGTTAAAATCCGACTATCCGTTCGCCAATGATCACCAATGTTCGCGAGAAAATAGGCTATCATTTTGTTTTTCCTCCTATACCCTTGAAACTTGCTGTCCGCCTAGAGGGCATACCCACCTTTCATTAACGTCAAACAAACTTTTTTCCGATTCATCGTTTCCAAAATAGTGCCAATCCAAAAAAACAAGAATTTTTATTTTTTTTAATACCAACACACATGCTTAGCCAAGAGAACGTCATCCCAACGCCAACAATACCTCGTTCGTTAAAATCCGACCACGCGTTCGAGAGATATCGCCCAAAGTTTATATGAAAGTAGAGGGCGACTCCAAATCGGCCAGTCAGCACTACTGCACAGTTTTGGTCCTAGAGACTTGAAATTTATTTTGGGGGTAGAGGGGGTCAGGGCCATTCATTTACGTCAAACATTTTTTTTGTAAACTCTTTAGTTTCCAAAATATAAAAATTTCAAAATTTAAGTGTTTTCAAAAAATCTCGAAAAATAAAAAAGTTTTATTATAAATAATAAAGGTCATAGAGACCATTCGTTTCTACTATGGCACAACGTTCTATCATGTTTGGTTTTCAAACTATCGCCTACTTTCAAAAACAAAAATTTTCAAAATGTTTTTCAAAAATATGACGAGTGGTCCTTAGCAAAGCCCCCGTCAGCTCGAGTTCAACGACACCTCATTGGTAAATCTCCGACCACTGGTTCGGGAGTTATCGGCTCGCAATGGGAGTAGGGGGGGGGGGGGCAGAATCGGCACTACTCCCCTACTCAATAGCAACCAATCGTGGCTACACACGTACAGTTCACGTCACTGGTGTAACTAACAACGACCAATGATCTTGTCCTGGCAAGGTTCTAACCCAATAGCAACCAATGCTGGCTACACACGTACAGTTCACGTCACTGGTTTAACCAACAACGACCAATGATTTTGTCCTTGCAAGGTTCTAACCGAATAGCAACCAATCGTGGCTACACACATACAGTTCACGTCACTTGTTTTTGGCCGGGGAGTCCCGATTGCGCAGTCGTACACAGGACAGGTGGCGAATCTTAGCCATGTGAGTTGCTTTTCGCGCAAATGAAGACCTCACGTATCAATTGCAAATGCCTAAAGGGCGGTTCACAATTGGTCCGGGAACGTGAACTTGCACATGCGCGCGCAATCAGCTATCACTTGTCTATACTAAGTTTGTGTACTCTATTGTGTGTATAAAGTGTATGCGTTTTTTAATGGTGCTAATCGAGGACGATGACTTCGTACTTCGGCTACTCCTTCCTTACTGCACATGTGCAGGTACAACGTTTCTGATTGGCTCCGGGAAGCTCAGAGAACATGAAACTTAACCATGTTTCCCGTTGGCCTTTCCGGGCTACTTTTAGCTTCTCGTTCCCGGAGATTCGTTGTGAACCAGCCTTAAGGCTCGCCACATGTCCTCTGCACGACTGTGGAACCGGGACTCACATTTCATATTTATATATCAGTGCCTTACACTGTATTTACGGTACACTCAAGAGAGTCTCTGAAATGAGCCAAGCCCCACTTCGCATTCGGGATGCGTCAGAGCCCCCCAATATATTTACACTGAGTTATATTTACATTTGTACACAAGATGGCAATTAGTGAGAATCGAGCAATGATTACATTATTTACAGTATATATGCCTCCCTTATTCATTCTCACCTTATGTACATGAACATAATATGGGGTAAATGTACACAGGAATCAATAAATGAGCTCGAAGTACTCCAAAAAGAGCAATTAAAATCATGTATTGTTACGATTTTAGGAAACCGTCTGTACAAGTATTTCAGGAGACAAACATATTGCCATTACAAAGCCAGCTGAACTACTCTGAAGCTTTATTTATGTTCAGATATAAACATGGTCTTATTAGTCTTAATACTGAACTTCAATGCAGGAAAGACATTCATACCCATAACACAAGATCAGCAAACCAGTTATACATGGAGTCAACAAACACAACTAGATATGGTATTAAAAGTATTTCCTATTCAGCCAGCACAACTTATAACAACTTACCTCCTAAACTGAGACAAATTGTAAACTTAAACAAATTCAGAAAGGAAGCACGCAGGTACTTCCTGAAACTATATGTTGAAGAATATAGATGAACCCATAAGCACTGAATAAATGTTCCTACCACCTTAATATATTCTAGTATTAGTTACTAAGCCATATTTGTAAAGGGCGGTCCCCCCTTGAGCTACCAGCTCACTGGGACTTTCTGTGCCCTATAAATAAATAAATTAAAAAAATAGGGGGATGATAAATGTACATTTATATAGGACTAGCTGAAGTACCCGTGCTTCGCCAAGCGTCATAAATAAATTAAAATGTGAAGGTGACAGTTAAAACAGGGGATAGGCGAGGTGCTGCGCAGAGGGAGATTAAGGATGGAACATTTTGTCCAACTACACCGCTCGGCGTTGACCGTGTTAATAGTACAAATTTAGGTTTTACTCGCTAACGGTTGGAGATACCTTTCGGATAGAAAATGTAATTTTAAACCTCGTATATGCCATCAAAAGTTTGCTATTTCTTAGCGTTCTCTTTTTATTTGAAATGGAAATATGAAAGTTTTAAACCAAAGGGTGTAGTGACGTCACTAAAATGGTCGCCATCTTTAAATAATGCAAAGTATTGAAATCAAAAGTAACCAATATGTTAACCAGGTAAATCAGCTACTTCCATGTAAAATTCATGTAAATCGGACCAGTGGTACTTGCGTGATTGAGTAATACACAGACACACACCATCTCATTTTTAGCCTCGCTTCGCTCGCGTCATATTGTTATTCAATGAAAGCAGGTTTAAGCCCGTTAACACCCCTTTAGAACCTGAATATCCAAAAATCCCTCCTTAGTAGACGTTTTCGACACACAACAAACATATCCCCAAAATATCATTCTGCTAACATGTAATAGTTTGGGTTGGTCGATGAGAGTGAACATCCAAAAATCCTTCCTTAGTGGACGTTTTCTTCCAGAATTTCACCCCTCCCCATAGGCCCCTTAAATTGGATTTATGAAAAAACGGTCGAACACCTATTTATTTTATTTATTTATTTATTTATTTATTTTTAAGCTGATTGATTTCCTCCGAGTTTAAAACTCCTCGCCTATGTCGTTTAAGAGATACACGCTCCGTTAAGAATCTTTCAACCCCCACTTTTCATCCCTTTCACCTCATAATATACACTACATCGAAAAACCATTAGACATGTGTCAGCTTATTTTTAATGATTAGTATATATGCCAAGTATCACATCCCCAAAAGTAACCACTCGTGAGATATTGTTATTCAATGAAATGCACGTTTACCCCCCCCACCTTAACACCTATTTAGAACCTGAATATTCAAAACTCTTTCCTTAGTGGACGTTTTCGACATACAACGAACATATCCCCAAAATTTCATATTTCTAACTTCAATAACTTTGGCTTGGCAATGATGAGTGAGTGAGTCAGGACATTTCCTTTCATTTATTTTTGATAATTTCACCCCTCCCCATGAACCCCTTAAATTGGATTTATGAAACAAACGGTCGAACACCTATTTACTTATTTAAAGCTGTTTTCGCCCTGAGTTTGATGAGTGAGTAAGTGAGTCAGTTACGACACTTCCTTTCCTGTTTTTTCCGCCAGAATTTCACACCTCTCTAAGGGCCCCTTGAATTGGATTTATGAAAAAATCGGTCGAACACCTATTTACTTGTATTTTAAGCTGTTTTCTTCCCGCCGAATTTCAAACTTCTCGCCTATGTCGTTTAAGAGATACACGCTCCGTTAAGAATCCCTCAAACACCAATTTTCACCCATTTCACCTCATAATATACACCACATCGATAAGCCCTTAGATATGCACGTTTACCCCCTTAACATCTCTTTAAAACCCGAATAAACAAAAATCATTCCTTAGTTGACGTTATCGACATACAGAGAACATATTCCCAAAATTTCATTTTTCCAACTTTAATAGTTTTCGCTGGGCGTGATGAGTGAGTGAGTCAGACAGGATATTTTCTTTCAATTATTTTTATCAGAATTTCACCCCTCCCCAGGGGCCCCTTAAATTGGATTGATGAAAAAACTCTTGAACACCTATTACCTTATTTTTAAGCTGTCTTTTTCCTCCGAGTTTGATGAGTGAGTTAGTCAGTCAGTTAGGACACTTTCTCTCCTTTTTCCCCCCAGAATTTCACTCCACACCATTGGCCCCTTAAATTAATTTATGGAAAAAACGTCGAACACCGATTTACTTATTTATTTAGCTGATTTTTTTCGCTGAGTTTCAAATTTCTCGCCTATGTCGTTTAAGAGATAGGCCTACACGCTCCGTTAGGAATCCTTCAACCCCCACTATTCACCCCTTTCACCTCGTAATAATACACCACATCGAAAAACCTTAGACACATGTCTGCTTATTTTTAATGATTAGTTTATATGCCGAGTATCACATCCACAAATAAAACCACTCGTGAGATATTGTTATTCAATGAAATGCAGGTTTAACCCCCTTAAGACCCCTTTAGAGCCTGAATATCCAAAAATCCTCCCTAAGTGCACGGTTTTGACATACAACGAACATATCCCCAAAATGCCATGTTTCCAACTTCAATATTTTTGGCTGGGCGATGATGAGTGAGTGAATGAGTCGGGACATTTTCTTTCATTTGTTTTTCTTCAGAATTTCACCCCTCCCGATGAACCCCTTCAATTTGATTGATCAAAAAAAACTGTCGAATAGCTATTTACTTACTTTTAAGCAGTTTTTCCCCCTGAGTTTGATGAGTGAGTCAGTCAGTCAATCAGTTAGGACACTTTCTTTCATGTTTCCCCCCCCCCCAAAATGTCACCCCCTCCCCATGGGCCCCTTAAATTGGATTTATGAAAAAAACGGTCAAACATATATTTACTTATTTTCTATGCTGATTTTTTCCGCTGAGTTTCAAACTCCTCGCCTATGTCGTTTAAGAGATACACGCTCCGTTAGGAATCTTTCAATCCCTACTTTTCACCCCTTTCACCTCATAGTATACACCACATCGAAAAACCCTCAGAAACGTGTCTTCTTACTTTTTAATGATGAGTTTATATGCCGTGTATTACATCCCCCAATGAAACCAATCGGGAGATATTGTTATTCAATGAAATGCAGGTTTAACCCCCCTTAAGACCCCTTTAGAACCTGAATATCCGAAAATCCTCCCTTAGTAGACGGTTTTGACATACAATGAACATATCCCCAAAATGTCATGTTTCTAACTTCAATACTTTTGGCTGGGCGATGATGAGTGAGTGAGTGAGTGAGTTAGTCAGGACATTTTCTTTCAATTTTCTTTTTTCAGAATTTCACCCCTCCCCATGAACCCCTTAAATTTGATTTATGAAAAAAAAACTGTCGAACAGCTATTTACTTCCCTTAAAGCAGTTTTTCCCCCTGAGTTTGATGAGTGAGTCAGTCAGTCAATCAGTTAGGACACTTTCTTTCCTGTCCCCCCCCCCCCCAGAATTTCACCCCTCCCCATGGGCCCCTTAAATTGGATTTATGAAAAAAACGGTCAAACACATATTTACTTACTTTCATGCTGATTTTTTCCGCTGAGTTTCATACTCCTCGCCTATGTCGTTTAAGAGATACACGCTCCGTTAGGAATCTTTCAATCCCCACTTTTCACCCCCTTTCACCTCATAATATACACCACATCGAAAAACCCTCAGACTCGTGTCTTCGTATGATGAGTTTATGTGCCGAAGTAGTGGTTTTGTGGGGGTTCCGCACTCTCCACCTCCACACCCTCCACACAAGATGGCGGCAGCCCGATAACTCCCGAACCCGTGGTTGGATTTTAACAAATGAGGTGTTGTTGAACTCGGGCTAACACCCCCTTTCCAATGGACAACATAGCTCCACCCTAAAATAAAACCTACCCCTACTAGGGGGTGAAATTGTAATTTTTTAGAGAATCTCTCTTTCCAATTGCAACATGTGAGAGTTTGAATGCCGATATGGAATGTAACGTTGTTCTACATAAAGTGTATGTGTTCTGTGAATAGCCACTATGAATTAACATGCTTGTTTTTTGTTTTTTACGCATGCCCACTCATGGCTTTTGTAAGAGGGTGGGGGAGCGGATCCCTATGGATGGGTTATTGTTGACGGGTCATTGTTGGCGGGGTCATGGCTGACGGGTCCTTGTGGACGAGTCCTTGTGGACAAGTCCTTGTGGACAGGTCATTGTGGACAGGTCCTTGTGGACAGGTCCCTGTGGACGAGTCCTTGTCCCTTTGGACTGATCCCTTTGGACGGGTCCCTTTGGCCTGGTTCCTACGGACTAACCCATGAATTTATTTAAATTATGTCAAAGGGCCTAACTACATTTGTGTGTGTTGAATTGACGTTGTTCACCACTAGTATAATGGAATAATGATATGAAAAGAAAGTGACGAAATACATGTGAACACGTGTGAAATGACCTTATTACCGTCCTCCTTGTGAAACAAGTCACATCCTGTTTTGCTTCATACGTGAGAAAATGTGAGTTCGAACCCGTGGTCGGATTTTGACGAATGAGGTGTCTTTGAACTCGGGCTGATACCCCCTTTCCAATGAACAACATATTTCCACCCCAAAATAAAACCTACCCCTACTACGGGGTGAAATTGTAATTTTTTTAGAGAATCTCTCTTTCCAATTGCAACATGTGAGAGTATGAATGCCGATATGGAATAAAACGTTGTTCCACACACAAGAGACATGTGTTTGGTAGATAGCCACTATGAATTAACATGCTTGTTTTTGTTTTTTGTTTTTTTACGCATGCCCACTCATAGCTTTTGTAAGAGGGCAGGCTTTTTAAAAGATGGCGGCTATAGTGTAACCTAACCTAACCCAACCCACGAGTGGTGATCAAAAAGTATTTTAAGTGACGCTTGTCGATTGGCAAACCAATAATCAAAGAGGGATATGTCAGACCTTGAGGTGATAGCCCCTTTTGATTGATCCCTGTTGATTGATCTCTGTTGATTTGTCCCTTTGGACTGGTCTCTGTTGACTAGCCCCTTTTGGACGGGCCCTTTTTGACAGGGGGTCATTTTTGATGGATCCTTTTTGACAGGTGCTTTTCGACGGGTCCCTGTTGACGAGTCATTGCTGACGGGTCCTTGTTGATGAGTCCCTGTGGACGGGTCATTGTTGACGGGTCCCTATTGACAGGTCATTGTTGCCAGGTCATTGATGACAGGTCATTGTTGGGGGTCATTGTTGATGGGTCCTTGCTGACAAGTCCCTGTTGATGGGTCCCTGTGGAAGGGTCCCTTTAGACCGGCCCCTTTGGACTGGTCCCTGTGGACCGGCCCATGAAATTTTTCCAAATTATGTCAAAGGGCCTAACTACATTTGTGTGTAAAGCAGTGTGTTGAACTGACGTTGTTCACCAGTCCTTACTACTACAATTGGATAACGATATGAAAGGAATTGATTAACTAGACATGAGTTAACTATCAACGAAACACTTTGGCGACTCTGCTTGTTATTGACCAATGAGTAGGGTTTTAGAAAAACTGTTTGCTATTTATGGTTATATACAAAAAATGCTTAGACCTTTTGAGTGACTATGCTTGCTAAACAAGACATTATACCAGACACGATTAGGATTCTTATGTAGCTCAGACAAGGAAAGAATTTCTACAGAATCTGTTGACATTGAATATAGATTTAGGTATTAGGAAGTCATTTTGAAGGCCTTTGTCTGGAGCGTGGCACTCTATGAAAGTAAAACTTAGACAATTGGTGTAGCAGAAAAGTGGAGAATTGAAGTGTTTGAAATGTGGTGTTACAGGAGAATGATGAAGATTAGATGGGTAAATAGGGTTACTAACAAAGAGGTATTAAGACGAGTGGGGGAGAAGAGATGTATCTGGCGACTGTTAATGAAGTAAAGAGATAGGTTGGTAGAACACGTACTAAGACACCCAAGAATAGCAAACTTAGTTAAGGAAGAAAGGTTCGAGGACGAGAACTGTAGGGGTAGACCAAGTTTAGAATATGTTAAACAGATAGCCTTGAATGTAGGGTGTGGTAGCTATATAGAGATGAAACGATTAGCTCGGGACAGATAGGCGCTGAGATCTGCATCAAACCAGTCAAAGGACTAAAGACTCAAACAACAACATGTAAGTTCACTAAAATAATGTTGTGTAACGGTATATGTTAGTCAACGAACAGTAATGCATTACTAAAACCCATGACACGATACCTAAGAGCTTTTCTAAAATGATTTTAAAATGCCTTTAAGCCTATATTGAACACCCAGTTCACAAGACTCATAACTGCAATGTTATGGTAAAACAAAACAAAATCTATATTTCAAAACAAGCAAGTGGTTTAGTCAATGTATACTGGAAAAAGTTTTGTAAACACTCAAGTCCTCAAGACTAATTAAATTAGTAACTGTCAGGTTGCCCGAGTGGTTAAGGTGTTTGACTTAAGATCAAATTTTCTGTATAAGGAAGCATGGGTTCGAATCCCTTACCTGACATAACTATTGCCTTGACATGGCTTGGCCACACTGCATTATTATGACACTCGGTACACAAACCATAGATATAGTGTATTGTTTAAGGCCACTCTCTTTCTGAACATAGTCAGAGACTGTTGATGGTTAACAATTGTATTAATAGTGGGACATGGGGATAGCAATTAAGAAAAACAGACAATACCGTTACAATATTTTTATTAAATTCATTTTATAATAGTTACACACTGAATTCAAGTCTATCTCTTTCCCATTGTTCTATATAGATTTTTAAACACAACGCTTGTTGTAGATCCTTTTACAACTTTCTCCAGGTACTCTTGCTCTTAAAAACTGGGGAAGCCGCAATGGTTTTATAAACATAAAACCCTCATCCTCTTCTTTTTCATAATTATCATCATCATCATCATCATCATTATGAATATTATCATCAAAATTATTATAGTCATTGTCACCATCATTATCATCATCATCATTCTCAACATCACTAGAACTATCCAATTCCTCTTGTTTGTTTTCCACAGGGACCTCTTGTAGAGTCTGCGTTGCTTTTGATAGTGTTAAGGGTTTTTTGAACGATGGTATTTGTCCTAACATGTCTTTTTGAGGTGATGATGAATGCTTTTTAACAAACAATGCACTATCTTGAGCAGCAATATATTTTTCTTGGACTTGCTTTTTTACCTGGGTTAGAGTATTTTGCGTATTTAAATGTGTATTAATTTGAGATTCACAATGATGTTCTTTTGAAGTAAGCACGTTGGAGTCTTTTGTTTTAATCATTCCTCGACACTTTTTGGATCGTTGTTTTGAACATCGCCAAATAACAGTTCAATCTTTATTGGTTGTTTTTACAATATATGTATATCCTTTATAGAAGACACATGGCTTGCCATGACTGGTTGTTGAGACTTCCATATCAACTAATACATATGAATTAAATTTTAGTAAAGTCACATGAACAATCTTTAGATTACAAGTGATTTACACACACACACACACTTTCCTAAATGTCAAGATTTAAGGATGTTGTTTTCCGCCAACAGCCGCTTACTGCGTATGACAAGGCTGGAGACTGGTAGGTGAGACGGTCTTTCACGATGTGAACACTGTAACAGGCAGTAGTCAACTGACAATATTCTTATACCCTAGTCAAGGTTAACAGGTACTTACTGCGTATGACAAGACCGTACACTGGTAGGTTAGACCGTATTTTTTGTTTGTTGCTAAGGATCCCATATATACCCTAGACATGTTAGTTCTGAACACTTAGTGGTTAATTGTATATATTGAATTTAAATACACAGCTCATACAAGCACGTTTTGCGGATGGGAGTGGTGAGAGGCTGGCAAAAAAGGAAATGTTTTAGTTTAATGAAACGTCATGTCCTAGTAGGCGTGATTTATAGTAGACGTAATTGATAGTAGGTGTAATCGATACTAGACGTGATTAATAGTAGACGCAATTGATACTTGGCGTGATTGATAGTAGGCGTGATTTGTAGTAAGCGCGATTTATAGTAGACGCAAATGATAGTAGGCGCGATTGATAGTAGGCGTGATTGATAGTAGACGCGATTGATAGTAGGCGCAATTTGACAAGGGCGCGACTCAGATCATTTTTGATATCATAAAGTTACAGTGTCAATGTTTATACAAAGTACAAGGTAGAGGGTATTTTAAGACATAACCTCAGCTCACTTAACATAACCTAACTTTACCTAACCTAACTTTGTCACGTGACATGTTCTACAAGTTTAGACTTGCTTTAAGACTGATTATGACGTCATAGATTGATGGGAGGGGTGAGAGGCTGACAAAAAAGGAAATGTTCTGGTTTAATGAAACGTCATGTCCTAGTAGGCGCGATTTATAGTAGACGCAATTGATAGTAGGCGCGATTAATAGTAGACGCAATTGATAGTAGACGTGATTGATAGTAGGCGTGATTTGACATGAGCGCGATTTATAGTAGACGCGAAAGATAGTAGGCGCGATTGATAGTAGGCGTAATTAGACATGGGCGAGATTTATAGTAGGCGCAATTGATAGTAGGCGCGATTGATAGTAGGTGTAATTGGTAGTAGGCGCGATTTGACATGAGCGCGATTTATAGTAGACGCAAATGATAGTAGGCGTGATTGATAGTAGACGCAATTGATACTAGGCGTGATTGATAGTAGGCGTGATTTGTAGTAAGCGCATTTCATAGTAGGCTCAATTGATAGTAGATGCAATTGATAGTAGACGTGATTGATAGTAGGCGCGATTGATAGTAGACGTGATTGATATGAACGCGACTTAGATCATTTTTGATATTACAAAGTTACAGTGTCAATGTTTATACAAAGTACAAGGCAGAGAGGGGGTATTTTAAGACTTAACCTCAGCTCACCTAACATAACCTAACTTTACCTAACCTAACTTTGTCACGTGACATGTTCTACAAGTTTAGACTTGCTTTAAGGCTGACTATGACTATGACGTCATAGATTGATGAGAGGGGTGGGAGGCTGACAAAAAAGGAAATGTTTTGGTTTAATGAAAAGTCATGTCCTAGCAGGCGCGATTGGTAGTAGACGCAATTGATAGTAGACGCGATTAATGGTAGGCCCGGAATGTACAACACAGTTATTTGCCCCCTTTAGGGGGCAAATAACTGTTATAATTTATTGACCACCGACCAAGGAGAATTGGTCTTAAGTCATAATCAATTTAAAAGCTCGACAAATTTCAACATTTAAAATTTCATGTATATTAAAATATAATTCATACATAAAATTTTTCTTCCCTTAAACGGGGTGTCAATATTTGTTAAAAATCGAGTGTCAACCAAACGGCACCTCCACAAGGCCACCGGCTGCGACCAGCAACTGAAACAAACAAACAACTGAAACAAACAAGATACCAATAAAACAATAAAACATGAGCACTTAAAATATCCATAGGAATACTAAAACACTGAGACAAAGGAACATTAGCCTAGTGTAATGATCCAATAGTGTAGGGGTATGTCTAAAAACAATATTCATAAACAGAGCTGGGATAGATAAATTCATCAGCTGAGTCGAATCAAATTAATAAAACAATTCAATAAAAATGGATTCACCCCTACACTATTAGATTCTTAGGATGTTTGTAAAAATAGTTCCTTTCTTCTGAAATGTTCAGTATTTGTTCTGTGATTAGTCGATTGCTAGAATTTAGAATTGCGTCACTAGAATAAAATTTTCTTGCTGCTTTCTTTATTTCATCCTTAATAGGAAGAATATTGCTCATTCTATGGACGTCTTCCGTGGGGGTAAGCCAGTGGACCCGAAGGATTCTTTTCAGAGCATAATTTTGAAAAAACTGCAACCGTCGAAGGTTGTGGTCCGAGACCACCCCCCAGGCAGGCGCGGCATACATAATGACCGAGGAGACCATGGTCCTGTAGAGCAGTATCCTGTTCTTCAGGGTTAGTCCCGAGTCATAACTAACTAATTGCTTCATAGCCGCAAAGGCGGCCCTTGCTTTGGTAATGATTTTATCTATGTGAGCTCGAAAGGTCAGTTTCGAGTCTAAAACTACTCCCAAGTAACTGGCCTCCTCGGCCCACGTAATTCTATCATTAAACATGATCAGGTCACCATGGTCCCTCCTAGACAAACGCCTGGTGTAGAGGACGGCGAGTGTTTTAGAAGTGTTAATCTTCACACGCCATCTCCTACACCAGTCCTCAAGTAGTTGAATAGAATTCTGCAGCCTCCCGACGGCCAGCTCAGGTTTAAAAGAGTCCGCCATCAGGGCTGTATCATCAGCATAAACAGCTACACTCACCCCCTCAGCCCTGGGGATGTCGCTGGTATAAAGAATGTAAAGTAAAGGGCCAAGAATCGATCCTTGCGGCACCCCCGCGTTAATCGGTTTCAGGGGCGAGCGAGTGTTCGATACCTTGACTGTAAATTTACGATCCAAAATATAATTTTGTAATAGTAGCCAATAGCTTGCTTTAAGGCCGAGATTATGAATTTTGAACATCAAGCCCTGATGCCAGACTCTGTCGAATGCCTCGGCAACATCCAGGTAGACCACTCCTCTTGCACGTTTAAAGTTAAAACCTTTAGTTATAGTATTGACTACACGTATTAATTGCTGAGTTGAGGAGTGGCCAGCCCTAAACCCAAACTGCTCGTCAGGGATTGCACGAGTGACAGCCTCAGACCCCAGCAGTCTCCTCAGAAACAGTTTCTCAAAAATTTTGCTAAGGATGTCTAGAAGGCTAATAGGTCTGTAGTCCGAGGGACTGCTAGGGTCCTTCCCAGGCTTGGGGACCATGGCAACTAACGCCGTCTTCCACCTGCCAGGGAAGTAGCCCAATCTCAGCAGTGAATTATATAAGTTAAGTAAGTGCTTTAAGGCACTAGCAGGCAAGTGCTTCACGATTCTATTAGAAATCCCATCAGGCCCAGGGGCCTTCTCCCACGGAAGATTCTTTAACACTTGCTTAAGCTCACTAAGTGGGATGTAGTCCTCTGCCACATCCGCACTCACACTTTCACTCAAAACACCTGAGCCATTCACTTCACTTTCAATCAACTTTTTTATTGATGGGATGGCTTCGTTCACAGTCTTAACAAAATCAGGGTCTTGGGGTTGAGCATTAGGTTTGAATTTGTCCTGTAGGCAGGTGGCAAATAGTTCAGCCTTTTCCAAGTCTGTTGTGGCACAAGTTGTATCTCCCCTTAGAGTTGGGAAGGACCTAGGTTTGCTACCTAGTTCCCTGACAGTCTTCCAAAGATCATCATTATTTTGAGTGTTCTTATTGACTTTTAACCTTAATTTAGCATTCTTGTGTATTAAGATTTTCCGGGTAATAATATGTTTGAGCTTGTTAAAGTGTCTTTTGATCATGGGGTCTCTATTATGCTGCCAAATCTTCCTTAATTTATTTTTCAGGCTGATGATGTTAAGTATTTCAGAAGGGAGGGTGGAGTGCTTAATACTGGCCGACCTATTTCTCAATCTGTTGGTATGCGATATGGAATCCTTAATGGCCCTCACGATATCATCCACCACCGTGTCAGCCTCTTCAGTCGTTGATATCTGCTTTGGAGTATTAGAGAAAGCATCTTCACATATATTAACAAAAGTGCCCCAATCCTGTTCAGACCATTCACTTCTCTCTCTTTTTTGAAGGGTTTCGAGTGGGGTTAGCTCATGCATGAGCTTAACCGGGTTGTGATCTGAGGAGGTTGCACAGATAGTCTCAAGACTAATTTTTTCATGTATGTCCTGTGTAAGAACTATGTCCAACATGTCCGGTGATTGATTTGAATTGTGGGGAATATATGTGTACTGATCAGGGGCAGATGGATTAATGCAGTTTTCCTTGCAGTATTTATACAAGTAACCCCCAACGTAATTAGTTTTCTTTGATTTCCATGACGGATGCTTAGCATTAAGGTCTCCAGCCACAATAATGGAAGGAGCGGAGTTAAATATGAGGTCAAGGTCTGATGTAGAGATTCTTTTATTTGGTCTATTGTAGGTGGCAACGAACAAGATGTCTCCTCTAGCTGTTTTAATGGAGACAGCTGTGGTTTCAAGATTTTGTAATCGAGGAAGTAAGAATTCTGTATGTGGGATAGCACTCTTTATAAATATAGCCGTACCTCCCCCTTGTCCGGCCCTATCATTTCTGTAATCAGTATATCCTTTTATTTTATATGTCTTACTAGGATCTAAAAATGTCTCCTGGAGCATGATTATGTCTGGATTGTGTTTGTCCAGTTCGATCTTCAACTCCTCCCTTCTGAGTTTACCTACTATGCCCTCGGCGTTCCAATACAAAACGGTGATGTTACGTTTTATGACTCTCGTTGTAGGCCGTTTATCCATGATGGGTACTTATGAGGTTGAGAACTGTTCCTCCTAAGGACTGTCCTTTAGGGGGGAACAAAAGATCCAGTAGGATCAAATTTATCTTATCCAGGATGCCACTGTTAGTGATATTGGCCATTAAAATCGAATAGCGCTCAGCTGGTGTGTTATTTTTTAATAAGCGTACTGTGTCTTCCCTGGTAGAGGGTAGTTTTATAAAAATTTTATTTCCAGGCGGCATAGCAGTAAGACTGTTTGAAAATTGAGGTATTTCCTGGTTGGCATTACAATTTACTACAGTAGCTTCATTATTATTAGTCTCACTTGGGTCCATTTGATTTAGTGCCAAAGGGTGTTCAGGGAGATCAGGAAACTCAGCTATAGTTGGAGTGTAGCCACTGTTTTGCGGTTTTTCCATTTGTGCGTTATTGTTAGTCTGGCTTCTGGGGAGGAGTGCCCTGCAACCTCTGAAGTTGGCGGTATGGTTTTTTCCACAGTTGCAACATCTAAATTCTGGCCTTGAATCTATGGTACACTCCTGGGTGCTGTGTCGACCCGTGCATCTCACACATCTTGGAGCTAGGTAACAGTTGGCACGGGTATGACCAGGCCTCTGACATCTCTTGCATTGTACAGGCCCGGAATAGCTCCTATATGCCTCAACTGTAATTAGCATGTCTAGCAGGGAGCGTTTTTGGTAAATTTTTCGAGCATGCTCCGTATTTTCCAGTGTTACAATGAAAAGAGGAATTTTCCTCTTAACAAAGTTTTGGTTTGCCTCAATGTTACTTTCATCATCATTATCACTATTATTGGGTATTCGGTAATTTTTTGTCATTTGAGTGACCTGTTTTATTGGGAAACCATCCGCCACTAGCTCCTCAGATATTTCCTCCGTTGACGTGTTATTGTCAAGGTTCCTAATAACCACCTGCATGTCTTTAATATCACCACCTACTGAATAGGTGAAAAATTCAATGTTGAGTTCATGCAGGGAGTCCCTTGCAGCGGTGTAATCAGTCAAATTGTCAAATTGATACTTTATTGTACCTCGACTTATCTGTTTTGCACTCATGGATCCTGATATCAGTGCCTTGAGGTGTGCCCGGCGCTCGCTGTAAGTCGATTTATCATCCTTTATGATGATGGGCGGGGG
This sequence comes from Meconema thalassinum, assembly GCA_946902985.2. NCBI lineage: Eukaryota > Metazoa > Arthropoda > Insecta > Orthoptera > Tettigoniidae > Meconema > Meconema thalassinum. The sequence continues at coordinate 460,066,813 of OX336394.1, read as the reverse complement.
TCTCGTCTTTGGTTGTTTTTGTCGTAGAGGATGAAGTTGAGTTGCAGTGTTAAAACCTTGACCGCTTAGGGATTCCAACGAGCCATACCTGTTAGTGGTTACAGGCACACTCCCTCTTTGCTCAATGTTCACGGCTGGGACATTTCTACCATGTTCAGTTGTGAAGCCCTCTGCGTCGACAGTTTTGTATCTCTTCCTATTGACAGGACTTTTAATTATTGTAGTTTCATTTTTGCTTTTGCTGTTGAAGATGGTTGGTGGAGAGGTTGTCTCCTGTAGAGTTCTTTTCTTGGTACTCTCTTCTATTTCAAACTCCATAGGCGTAATCGCTTGCCGAATTTGTTCTTCTTGGTAGCTCCCTGCTTTCGAGCCGTGTCCAGAATCTTCAGTTAAGCTACTTTTTCCCGGTTCATCACTTGGATGGATGACCGCGTTACCAGAATTGCTCGACTGCGACTGCAAACTTGTCTTTTTGTGTGTTGATACTTTTAAATTCGCCTTTACTAGCGGCTTTGACGGTTTAATTATCTCCCCTGCCAGATATTCATCCCTCTCTAAGTTATCACAAGTGGCTTTCCTTCTCGGATCCCTGTCACCATTATTGTTGTTCTTAACGCCACGAGTGTCCTTCGTGCTGCTTACTATAGTTCTCCCATTTGACAGTTCAACCGGTTTGCGCACAGTTTTGTGTGCTTGTCTATTAAGTTGCAAATCACCATTACGGCTTGTCTGATTAAAATTTATGTTCGTTTCTCTTCCATTGCTGGTGCTTGCAGTGGTTAGGTCAATATTACTCCCTCGTACTATTTGTACGTAGCCAATATTCCCGCAACTAGATCTTCTCCCTTCTCCTGCCATCCTACAAGGCCAAAGGCCCGAAGGCCGGCCGAACACGAAGGGGAAACCGACCGCTGCACTCTCACTTCAGGTTATCGTTTTTAAAACCAGACGATACTGGGACAAGAAGTGAGTAGTGCAGGCGGTATCGCGTCAACTTCCGAATCACGTGCACAAGTGGTATGTGCGGGAAAAGACTGTGACCTGCGACCTACTACTGAAAACAGCGTGGATACTGCAAGATTAAAACCCTGTGGGCGGGCCCCTTTGATATAATTTGGATAAAATGCACGGGCCAGTCCATAAGGATCAGTCCAAAGGAACCGCCCACAGGGACCCGTCAACAAGGACCCGTCCTCCGGGACCCGTAAAAAAATGACTCCCCTTTAAAAAGGACCCGTCCAAAGGGGCTAGTCAACAGGGACCAGTCCAAAGGGATACATCAACAGAGATCAATCAAAAGGGGTCAATCAACAGGGATCAATCAAAGGTTAAGTTAAGCTACGGCAGCCATTTTGGAACTTTTTGATCACACCTCGTAGGGTTAGGTTAGGTTGAGTTAAACTACGACCGCCATTTTGGAACTAATTCTTAGTTTCCAAAATATAGGCAATTTTGAAAATTGGATTTTTTTTTTGAAAAAATGAAAAAAATGTTAAGTTTTGTTCTAACGTTAAGGGACTTAAAGGACATTTGTTTGAGTCTATATATGACTTTTTAGAATGATTAGTTTTCAAAATATCGTCTACTTTCAAAATTGAACCTTTTTGGATTTTGTCCCAGAGACCTGGGACTTGGTTTGTGTGTAGAGGGGGTAAATACCTGTCATTTTTATGTCAAACACATTTTTTGTGTAATTTATAGTTTACAAAATATAGCCCATTTTTAAAAATGATCAATATTTGGAAAAATGTCAAATTCCATGTTTTGTTCTAACGATTAAGGGCATAAAAGCCATTGGTTTGAGTCTATATATGACTTTTTAGGATGATTAGTTTTCAAATTATAGCCTACTTTCCAAATAGTTTTTGGAAAAATGTAAAGAATATATATATATATTTTGACTGAGAATGGGATAGACGTAGGTGTTGGAGTTAGCATATGATTTTTTAGTTTAAATATATAGCCTACTTTCTCAATTTACCTTTTTTGAAAAATTTGAAATGTATAATGTTTTTGACTAGGCGTGGAATGGAGTTGAGAGACCATCATTAACCTTAGAGTAGTTTGGATTCTTGGAATTTTAGTGTGTTGTTGTTGCTTACAAACATGACGGTAAGCATTATGCTATCATAAAAAGGGCTGAGATACTTTCCATGAACAAGAGAAATATCCTCTAAATACATTGACAAAAACAACTTGTGAAATAAGCCATTACGAATAGGGTACCACAAAATAACTTGTCAAATAAGCCATTACAAATAGGGTACCACTTTTACACCCCACTTTTGCACTCACTTTTGCACTCACTTTTCACTCACTTTTACAACTACTTTTACACTTACTTTGCACTCACTTTTGCACTCACTTTGCACTCACTTTTACACCCACTTTGCACTCGAACATTATATCATCTGACATAATAAAAATAGGCATGGTTGTTGTCGAGACCGAGATAAGAGTGGGGGTAATGAATTTATAGTGATAGGATCGGAAAACCCATTATCACTTTAGTATTGACATCAAGCAAAATTTTTTTTTAAAAAAAAGCGTGTTTTTGACAGAGTGGGATAGACATAGTTATAAGAGTTGAGAGTCGATAATTAATCTAAAAGTACTCTGGAATTCATGGAATCTTAGTGTGTTGTTGTTGTTGCTTACAAACCGGTATGGTCACGTCAGGTGAAGTTAGCTAGGATTAGATTAGGATATGTTCAGGTAGTTTCCATAGTCACCGCTAGATAGCGGAAACATACTTTGCGTGTCGCATGTGGCTATTTGACAAAGTTTTACTGTGTGAAAAAACGTGCTTGTATAACCTGTGTATATAAATTTAAAATACAAATAACCACTAAGTGTTTAGAACTAACATGTATAGCCTTGTATAGGGAATATATAGGGGTCCTTAACAAGATAGAGTGTCTAACACACGAGTGTACAGCCTTTTGATATGCAGTAAGTACCTGATCACACCTACTATCAATTGCGCCTACCATTAATCGCGTCTACTATCAATTGCGTCTACTACCAATCGCGCCTGCTAGGACATGACTTTTCATTAAACCAAAACATTTCCTTTTTTGTCAGCCTCCCACCCCTCTCATCAATCTATGACGTCATAGTCATAGTCAGCCTTAAAGCAAGTCTAAACTTGTAGAACATGTCACGTGACAAAGTTAGGTTAGGTAAAGTTAGGTTATGTTAGGTGAGCTGAGGTTAAGTCTTAAAATACCCCCTCTCTGCCTTGTACTTTGTATAAACATTGACACTGTAACTTTGTAATATCAAAAATGATCTAAGTCGCGTTCATATCAATCACGTCTACTATCAATCGCGCCTACTATCAATCACGTCTACTATCAATTGCATCTACTATCAATTGAGCCTACTATGAAATGCGCTTACTACAAATCACGCCTACTATCAATCACGCCTAGTATCAATTGCGTCTACTATCAATCACGCCTACTATCATTTGCGTCTACTATAAATCGCGCTCATGTCAAATCGCGCCTACTACCAATTACACCTACTATCAATCGCGCCTACTATGAATTGCGTCTACTATAAATCTCGCCCATGTCTAATTACGCCTACTATCAATCGCGCCTACTACCTTTCGCGTCTACTATAAATCGCGCTCATGTCAAATCACGCCTACTATCAATCACGTCTACTATCAATTGCGTCTACTATTAATCACGCCTACTATCAATTGCGTCTACTATAAATCGCGCCTACTAGGACATGACGTTTCATTAAACCAGAACATTTCCTTTTTTGTCAGCCTCTCACCCCTCCCATCAATCTATGACGTCATAATCAGTCTTAAAGCAAGTCTAAACTTGTAGAACATGTCACGTGACAAAGTTAGGTTAGGTAAAGTTAGGTTATGTTAAGTGAGCTGAGGTTATGTCTTAAAATACCCTCTACCTTGTACTTTGTATAAACATTGACACTGTAACTTTATGATATCAAAAATGATCTGAGTCGCGCCCTTGTCAAATTGCGCCTACTATCAATCGCGTCTACTATCAATCACGCCTACTATCAATCGCGCCTACTATCATTTGCGTCTACTATAAATCGCGCTTACTACAAATCACGCCTACTATCAATCACGCCAAGTATCAATTGCGTCTACTATTAATCACGTCTAGTATCGATTACACCTACTATCAATTACGTCTACTATAAATCACGCCTACTAGGACATGACGTTTCATTAAACTAAAACATTTCCTTTTTTGCCAGCCTCTCACCACTCCCATCCGCAAAACGTGCTTGTATGAGCTGTGTATTTAAATTCAATATATACAATTAACCACTAAGTGTTCAGAACTAACATGTCTAGGGTATATATGGGATCCTTAGCAACAAACAAAAAATACGGTCTAACCTACCAGTGTACGGTCTTGTCATACGCAGTAAGTACCTGTTAACCTTGACTAGGGTATAAGAATATTGTCAGTTGACTACTGCCTGTTACAGTGTTCACATCGTGAAAGACCGTCTCACCTACCAGTCTCCAGCCTTGTCATACGCAGTAAGCGGCTGTTGGCGGAAAACAACATCCTTAAATCTTGACATTTAGGAAAGTGTGTGTGTGTGTGTAAATCACTTGTAATCTAAAGATTGTTCATGTGACTTTACTAAAATTTAATTCATATGTATTAGTTGATATGGAAGTCTCAACAACCAGTCATGGCAAGCCATGTGTCTTCTATAAAGGATATACATATATTGTAAAAACAACCAATAAAGATGGAACTGTTATTTGGCGATGTTCAAAACAACGATCCAAAAAGTGTCGAGGAATGATTAAAACAAAAGACTCCAACGTACTTACTTCAAAAGAACATCATTGTGAATCTCAAATTAATACACATTTAAATACGCAAAATACTCTAACCCAGGTAAAAAAGCAAGTCCAAGAAAAATATATTGCTGCTCAAGATAGTGCATTGTTTGTTAAAAAGCATTCATCATCACCTCAAAAAGACATGTTAGGACAAATACCATCGTTCAAAAAACCCTTAACACTATCAAAAGCAACGCAGACTCTACAAGAGGTCCCTGTGGAAAACAAACAAGAGGAATTGGATAGTTCTAGTGATGTTGAGAATGATGATGATGATAATGATGGTGACAATGACTATAATAATTTTGATGATAATATTCATAATGATGATGATGATGATGATGATGATAATTATGGAAAAGAAGAGGATGAGGGTTTTATGTTTATAAAACCATTGCGGCTTCCCCAGTTTTTAAGAGCAAGAGTACCTGGAGAAAGTTGTAAAAGGATCTACAACAAGCGTTGTGTTTAAAAATCTATATAGAACAATGGGAAAGAGATAGACTTGAATTCAGTGTGTAACTATTATAAAATGAATTTAATAAAAATATTGTATGGGTATTGTCTGTTTTTCTTAATTACTATCCCCATGTCCCACTATTAATACAATTGTTAACCATCAACAGTCTCTGACTATGTTCAGAAAGAGAGTGGCCTTAAACAGTACACTATATATATGGTTTGTGTACCGAGTGTCATAATAATGCAGTGTGGCCAAGCCATGTCAAGGCAATAGTTATGTCAGGTAAGGGATTCGAACCCATGCTTCCTTATACAGAAAATTTGATCTTAAGTCAAACACCTTAACCACTCGGTCAACCTGACAGTTACTAATTTAATTAGTCTTGAGGACTTGAGTGTTTACAAAACTTTTCCAGTATACATTGACTAAACCACTTGCTTGTTTTGAAATATAGATTTTGCTTTGTTTTACCATAACATTGCAGTTATGAGTCTTGTGAACTGGGTGTTCAATATAGGCTTAAAGGCATTTTAAAATCATTTTAGAAAAGTTCTTAGGTATCGTGTCATGGGTTTTAGTAATGCATTACTGTTCGTTGACTAACATATACCGTTACACAACATTATTTTAGTGAACTTATATGTTGTTGTTTGAGTCTTTAGTCCTTTGACTGGTTTGATGCAGATCTCAGCGCATATCTGTCCCGAGCTAATCGTTTCATCTCTATATAGCTACCACACCCTACATTCAAGGCTATCTGTTTAACATATTCTAAACTTGGTCTACCCCTACAGTTCTCGTCCTCGAACCTTTCTTCCTTAATTAAGTTTGCTATTCTTGGGTGTCTTAGTACGTGTTCTACCAACCTATCTCTTTACTTCATTAACAGTCGCCAGATACATCTCTTCTCCCCCACTCGTCTTAATACCTCTTTGTTAGTAACCCTATTTACCCATCTAATCTTCATCATTCTCCTGTAACACCACATTTCAAACACTTCAATTCTCCACTTTTCTGCTACACCAATTGTCTAAGTTTTATTTTCATAGAGTGCCACGCTCCAGACAAAGGCCTTCAAAATGACTTCCTAATACCTAAATCTATATTCAATGTCAACAGATTCTGTAGAAATTCTTTCCTTGTCTGAGCTACATAAGAATCCTAATCGTGTCTGGTATAATGTCTTGTTTAGCAAACATAGTCACTCAAAAGGTCTAAGCATTTTTTGTATATAACCCAAAATAGCAAACAGTTTTTCTAAAACCCTACTCATTGGTCAATAACAAGCAGAGTCGCCAAAGTGTTTCGTTGGTAGTTAACTCATGTCTAGTTAATCAATTCCTTTCATATCGTTATCCAATTTGTAGTAGTAAGGACTGGTGAACAACGTCAGTTCAACACACTGCTTTACACACAAATGTAGTTAGGTCCTTTGACATAATTTGGAAAAATTTCATGGGCCGGTCCATAGGGACCAGTCCATAGGGGCCGGTCTAAAGGGACCCTTCCACAGGGACCCATCAACAGGGACTTGTCAGCAAGGACCCATCAACAATGACCCGTCAACAATGACCTGTCATCAATGACCAGTCAACAATGACCTGTCAATAGGGACCCGTCAACAATGACCCGTCCACAGGGACTCATCAACAAGGACCCGTCAGCAATAACTCGTCAACAGGGACCCGTCGAAAAGCACCTGTCAAAAAGGATCCATCAAAAATGACCCCCTGTCAAAAAGGGCCCGTCCAAAAGGGGCTAGTCAACAGAGACCAGTCCAAAGGGACAAATCAACAGAGATCAATCAACAGGGATCAATCAAAAGGGGCTATCACCTCAAGGCCCGACATATCCCTCTTTGATTATTGGTTTGCCAATCGACAAGCGTCACTTAAAATACTTTTTGAACACCACTCGTGGGTTGGGTTAGGTTAGGTTACACTACAGCCGCCATCTTTTAAAAAGCCTGCCCTCTTACAAAAGCTATGAGTGGGCATGCGTAAAAAACAAAAAACAAAAACAAGCATGTTAATTCTTAGTGGCTATCCATCAAACACATGTCTCTTGTGTGTGGAACAACGTTATATTCCATATCGGCATTCATACTCTCACATGTTGCAATTGGAAAGAGAGATTCTCTAAAAAAAATTACAATTTCACCCCCTAGTAGGGGTAGGTTTTATTTTGGGGTGGAAATATGTTGTTCATTGGAAAGGGGGTATCAGCCCGAGTTCAATGACACCTCATTCGTCAAAATCCGACCACGGGTTCGAACTCACATTTTCTCACGTATGAAGCAAAACAGGATGTGACTTGTTTCACAAGGAGGACGGTAATAAGGTCATTTCACACGTGTTCACATGTATTTCGTCACTCTCTTTTCATATCATTATTCCATTATAGTAGTGGTGAACAACGTCAATTCAACACACACAAATGTAGTTAGGCCCTTTGACATAATTTAAATAAATTCATGGGTTAGTCCGTAGGAACCAGGCCAAAGGGACCCGTCCAAAGGGTTCAGTCCAAAGGGACAAGGACTCGTCCACAGGGACCTGTCCACAAGGACCTGTCCACAATGACCTGTCCACAAGGACTCGTCCATAAGGACCTGTCAACAAGGACTTGTCCACAAGGACTCGTCCACAAGGACCCGTCAGCCATGACCCCGCCAACAATGACCCGTCAACAATAACCCATCCATAGGGATCCGCTCCCCCCCCCCCTCTTACAAAAGCCATGAGTGGGCATGCGTAAAAAACAAAAAACAAGCATGTTAATTCATAGTGGCTATTCACCGAACACATACACTTTATGTAGAACAACGTTACATTCCATATCGGCATTCAAACTCTCACATGTTGCAATTGGAAAGAGAGATTCTCTAAAAAAATACAATTTCACCCCCTAGTAGGGGTAGGTTTTATTTTAGGGTGGAGATATGTTGTCCATTGGAAAGGGGGTGTTAGCCCGAGTTCAACAACACCTCATTTGTTAAAAGCCAACCACGGGTTCGGGAGTTATCGGGCTGCCGCCATCTTGTGTGGAGGGTGTGGAGGTGGAGGGTGCGGAACCCCCACAAAACCACTACTTGCCGAGTATCACATCCCCCAATGAAACCAATCGGGAGATATTGCTATTCAATGAAATGCTGGTCTACCCCCTTAACACCCCTTTAGAACCTGAATATACAACAATCCTCTCTTTGTGGGCATGTGGCCCTTGTAGAAGCAGCATACCAAATTTCATTCCAATCCGTTCGGTGGTTTCTGAGGTTTCGTGATGAATGAATGAGTGAGTGAGTGGTATTTGACAAATATACAGTAGAATATAGTGTCAAGTCTTTGTTATGCTAAACTCGGTTGACAGTGCTGTGTGAGTAGGTGAGTAACTAACGGGATTTCAAGTAAAGATGCTCATTTTCTATACCGGTAGTGCAGAGCGCAAATGGCATCCAGTCGGTCGTGTCTCGACTTGAGCTATGTTGCCATGGAAACTATCTGCCTTGGCATTCCTTCATGAGTATATTTTATGATTTGATTAGCCTGTGCTTGAGTGCAAAAGGGCCTAAATCAGAAGAATGAGAAAGACTATCGAAAATTCATGTAGCCAGCGGTTCCTTCTGGGTCCTAAACTATGTGTATGCAAAATTTGGTTGAGATTGGTGGAACGGTGTAGATTTGTATACGGAACCAACCCACCCACCCACATACATACATACAGACTTTCACTTTTATATATAAGATAAGGGAGGGACAACAAGAGAAGAGCTCAAATACATATTGAAATTAGAGATACACGGAAAACACTAGCACAACAAAGAATCGGGGCATAATTTATGAAGAGCAACCTACTTGTTGAACAAATAATGCCGCAGCTTCCTCTTGAACTGAGTGGCATTATTGTTGCTGGCCTTCAGGTAACACGGTAGGCTGTTCCATGCACAGACCGATCTATTTACAAAACCCAGTTTGTACGACTCAGTCCTGGGTAGTGGGGCGTACAGCGTAACTCCGCGGCCCTTCTGAGCTGATCGGTAGCCGAGGGAAATGTTGTCTAAAATAGCTGATGAGTCTGTATTATTAAAAAGTTTTCGCAGGTATAACAAATCAATTTGGGTAAATAGGTTCTCAATAGATGGAAGGCTTCATTTTTGGCGTCTAATTTTAGAGTCTACGTCGGAATTTTTCAAAAGAATGAATTTAGTGGCACTATTTTGTATCTGTTCTAGCATAAGGATATTTCCCTTGGTACCGGGGCTCCATGAAGGGCACGCGTGAATTAGCAGCGGTCGCACTATTTTCAGGTAGGCGGTCCTCTTCATTTTGGTGTGGGAGCCACGTAGATGTCTGCTTAGCATACCCAGTTGGCGGGCAGCTTGGTTCCTCACTGCGTCGGTGTGGGTGTTCCATTTCAGGTCGTAAGTGATGTTAAGTCCAAGATATTTGACGCACTGCACACGGGGAATCGGAGTGTTTTCAAAATGATAAGGGTTGGCCGCTGGAATTCGATTACTTTGCAAGAATTGACAGCCAGGCCGTTAATTTTGCACCAGACATTGATATTATTTAGATCCTCCTGCAGGGCGGCGAGGTCACTATTGTCTTTGATCTTGCGATAGAGGGTTGTGTCGTCGGCGTATTGGTAGATGTTTGAGGAGACTGCATGAGGAAGATCCAACATGAATATGTTGAAAAGTAGAGGGCCAAGGACAGATCCTTGAGGGACACCAGATGGGACCAAAACAGTAGAGGAATGAGCGCCTTGGAAAACTACTCTCTGATGCCGGTTTGTAAAAAAGTCAATCAACCACCCCACTAGTTTACCATCGAAGCTGTAGGAGCGCAGGTTATCAAGGAGACGTGATTGGGGAACCTGATCAAAAGCCTTGGTCCAATCGAGAGTAACGACATCCACTTGACCACCTGGTATTCTTTCCAAAGATTGTTGCCAGTCGTCCATAGCTGAAGTGAGTAGCGTTGCACAGGAACGTCCAGGTAGAAACCCATGTTGGTGTTCGTTAAGAGAACCTGTTTCTTTCAGGAAACGCAACATCTCCCTCGATAGCAGACGCTCCATTACCTTACACAATATGGATGTCAACGATATGGGGCGGTAGTTGGTTACTGATTCCTTATTACCAGTTTTGTGGACAGGAACAACGTTGGCGATTTTCCAATCAGATGGTAGTTTCCCATATTGAAAAGAGGTGTTAAATATTGAGCAGATGGATGGAGCGAGGGCCTGAGCACACGTTTTGAGTATTCATGCGGGTATATTATCAGGCCCAGTAGCGGAATTGGGGGGTAAAGATGACAACAACTTGCAGACCTCATCAACGGAGAAATAAATGGATTCAAGTTTAGGGAAAGGAATATTTCGATCTATTATATAATTTTGTGATGGCGTAAAGGAAGAAAAGTTCTGAGAGAAGGAGGAGCAATATGATTGAGCAATCTCTGCGTGTTCAGATAAAATTTTGCCGTTACCGTATACGTGAAATTCGTGGAGGGTGTGCTTCTTGATCTGGAGCAGATATATCGCCACAGAGATTTCGTGTCCGAGGAGCCCAAATTCCAGATTAAATTGCTGTGGCTGTTTCTAATGGTGACTTTTGTTAAATTCCGTTGGATCTTGTACTTATGGAGATTAGTGGGGGTAGGGTTATGTTTCCATTTTTTTTACAATCCATTTCTCTTTTTTAACATTAGTACAATCTCATTGGTAATCCAAGGAGATCGACGATTGCCATTTAATTTAACATGTGGAATGCATTGGTGTTCACACTGCCGGAATATACTTTTCCACTCTGTCCAGAGGGTTTCTATGTCAGCGGTGTGCACTACCGGAAGATTGGAGTGAAACAGAGAATTTAATAATGACCAGTTTGCTTTGTTGTAGTTGAGAGCTGTTTTGTATATTTTCCTCAATTTTGGGTGGAGTAATTTCAGTTCAACCTGGTTGCTTCATGATCACACACGCCTTCAATTACTTCGACGGAGTCCACTATGTCCACATTACCTGTGAGCACTAGGTCCAGGGTGGTTCTGCTATGGTCCGTGATTCGAGTGGGTTGCTTTACCAGCTGCTGAAGAAATAGGTCGTAAAAGCATGATAGAAACTTTTCAGAAAGAGAATTACGAGTTTTCGGAGTTTCGTTCGAGAGCCAGTCAATTTGAAGGTTGAAGTCACCTAGCAGGAGAATAGCGAAGAATTTGTTCTGTAGCGCCTGCGCTCTTGAGAGGGAACGAAGAAGGACTTCGTTGTGGAGGTCATTAGAACCCGGGGCTCGGCATGCAGAGCCAACCAGAATGGGACCCTGTTTGGCTGTAATCTGTATCCAAACTACTTCCGCCTCTACTGCGAGTTCGGGTACGCTTCTGGGTTGTAGCTCTGGGAGATAAGCCATGAGAACTCCACCGCCTGTTGAGGGCCTGTCTTTTCTAAATATTAGATAACTGTCCGAAATCACCTCATTGTTGTAAATGCAGGGATTGAGCCATGTTTCAGACACACAGATGAGTGATGGGGATTCTTCTATCAACCAAGCATCAACGAGAGGTTTGTGTTTCCGATGCATTATGCTGCAAGCATTAAAATTTAGAACTGAAATATTGCTAGTTGATTTACGGTATTGAGATGATTGCGTGGAAACCGAATTAGTGGAGCTATCGAATAGTGAGTTTGACAACTGAGGCATGGAGCACTGCCAGCAGAAGAACGAATTTTCACCTCTTGATGTTTTTCTAGATTGACCTGCAGTCAATTTGGCACAAGTGCGATGCACAAACTGTTTACATTCTGACCACTGAATCCGGATCTGGTTTACTCGTCCTACAGAGTCACACTTCATACATTTTACAGTTACTGGGCCATGATTAACATGCACGTCACCAGCCAAGGCCAAGAGAATGGGTCCCCAACCACAGCTGAGAGAAGGGGGAGGGAGCGGCTGACGAGGGTGGTCTGACTTAAGCCGCGCGACCTTGAGCCAGGTAGGGTGGCGAAGTGGCTGTCCAGGCACTGGCCGAGAAGATGAACACAATACTAACGAACCAAATGCACATTTGCTACTTACGAGAATGTCTTCCCAGCACTTTGCGTTCGCGATCGAACTTCTTATATCCACACACTCACTCAGAGAAACTTGAGAACTCGCTATCACTCTATTTACAAACAAGAAAATTAAATATGTACGGAACCAGCTCACTGCCCGTCTCTCACTCGCCGCCAAAACCGTGGCATGAACAGTAAACCTTTGGGGCCAGGCTATAACTCTGTTTTCGAGACGGATGGGTACGAACTCCACACTCAGCCATTCTAGAAATTATTTCCCGACGTTTCCTTCCTTACATTAGCGTCCTCTTCATTCGTTTCAAAAGATGGTATATTGGCTTTCACGGCCAGTGAATTCACCGGCCATCTCTTTTGGAAGCCTTCTTAGGGTGGTTATTGCTGCTTGAGCTTTTAGTTCTCGCAGTAAAGAGGCGCAGGCGCGCTTCATAAAAAGGGAGGTAGCGCGCTGTTCACTACTTCAGTGGGGGTCTGGTCTGGGACACCTAGAGCCCGCTGATGAGCCAGCTTGGTGTCCTACGTAGACAAATTGCTGAGTTTCATTTGTTTCAGTTCTAAGCTCCTCCGATGAGCTTGGAATCAGTTAGGGCATTTCGTTGTGAAAAGGCTTTGCACATGGAAGGTCTTCCGACCGCGAGCAAGTTTCGGATCGCATCGCCCTCGAACATAATGATGACTGGCAGAATTATCTACTCTTGAAGTGGCGGCATCAATGTCATGAGTGGTGCAAATAGAAAATATGTATGTATCTCGCTCCGTGATGTTTGTTTTAGATCATCGCAGACCATGGAAGAACCCCACTTCGTTAAGTGTGAACCAGACTGGCGGTCCGACCCTGAGGACTTCCCTGAGCTTGTAAGTATGGTGATGGTGGTCATCTGGCCCAAATAGTATTTTAAATTATCATCATTATCATTGATACTTTTCTTATTTCTGGCTGTAACTTAGCTTGATGGAAGTGCTTCTGCTTTACGAGCAATCTAGCAGCAGTATTGTAACGATAAGGTAGCTATAATATCAAGGGGGCACAGTGGGGTCTATATCTACCAGTCGCGACCGGTAATGAGGTTGTAGTGTTGCTCAACGACCAGATTAAGTCAAGAAAAGCAATAATTAATACCGTAATAATATTTTTAGTAATAAAAGCTTGAACGGTCTTACCTTTCACGCAGTTGTAGTTGTGGCAGTGGAAACGTGCACCTTTAGTCTTGCGCTGGGCCCATGAAACAGGACTAGGTGTTGAAAGGAGAATGACCCAAATAATGGTAAATATGGTGGAGAGAAATGTGTCAGAGGCGTGACTGAACGTGCATTTACATAGTAGTGAATGCAAGTTCAATACGATGGCGTACTCATAATGAATCATGGGCCTAGCCTACAATCAAAAGACATAACGTAGAATAATAATAATCCAAACACCAATCTAAATAAAATACTCATACAGCGGCGATATGGTGGGTAGATAGTATATTGATCAATAACCAAGCAACAGTTAAAGACGAGGAAGCGATACATGCTAGAAGTAAGGTTAAGGTGATGTCAAACATATGAAATTAAGTGAGATTGGGAGAAATGATCGAGACGATAATGTCATGAGCGTAGGAGGTAAAGGAAGGGGGAAGGATTTATTAAGGGGAAAGTATACTCGTGTTAAGTTAAATTGGGAAAAATAAATATTAAAGCGGCTAGACAAGGAAGTCAAGAAAAATGGGCATAGCGACAAAGACACGAACGATATCCCGAATAGCCCAGAAGGAACAGAGGAGGTGGGAGTTTTTGAAAAGGACGGAGACTTAAGGAAAAGTACGCGTAGTACTGAGGTAAATGGACTAAATAAAAAGGCGACAAGCAACCGAGAATATAAATAATTACGAGAAAGGTAACGCACAACAAAATAAAAGATATCCATCAAAATAAGTCACGATAAAGGGAATAAGGTAGACTCGAAGACTTGCGCGAAAAGACGCAATCATGAGATAATCAAGGGACAAAATAAGGTAAGATGTAAGTGGCGTACGGTATAGGTCTTACTTCGGGCGAAGACGCCACACAGTAAACCGAGACCAAAATACCCACACAAAACAAATGAGACAAAAGGGGAGATAAAGGCAACGGGAAGCACTCAAGGAAGCAGACAAACACACTATGGACATACTAAACAGGTGAGACACCATAATATTCCACAAAAGGCTCACGCACACACTCACACATGCCAAGGAATAAGCCGATACTTACCTTGATGGAATCGGGGACTGTCAGACATCTCAGGATTACGATTAAATAAACGAAATTTACATTTATAAACACTTAGATAAAAGGGGATAAAAGTAAAAAGGGAGCAAGGCATCCCGAAAACGGGAGCGGGAGCTCAAAAAAAGTCAAACCTACATGGGAATAAAAACAGAAGACTACCCAGAGACAAACAAGGGGTTGTCCCTGGTAACAGAAAAACAGAGAAGCAAAAGGGGAAGAGATGCCACTAATAGGATTCGGCATAACGAACTTTGATCAGTCCACTGATCTGCTCAGTTATTCTGGCCAGTAACAACAAACAAGAAAAGATAACAATTGGCACACAGAAGAAAAGAAGGGGGGGGGGGGGGGTAACTAAAAATGGAAGAGAACGGTTCAAGCTGTAAATTACGTTTCCTTTTATAAGTATTGAAATTCATAATTCTGCTCCTTAATAATTCGGGAAATCTTATAGAAAGTTACTGTGAACTGTGTGATAAAGCGAAGCGCGCCAACTCTCTAGGAGCGCTCGTTGCCAGGCCCACATCTCAATAGTGAAGGGTAAGTCCTATCTCAACAGTTAACTCTGCTGGTCGTTGCCCGCTGATTGCAACAAGGGAGCCGAGGCTCCGTCAACTGCCGATACTATGTCTAGCAATGTTATATATACGTAACTTACGTTGTTTTATTCTCGTGAAGGTTTTCATGTAGACTAACTTATCATCCATTTAATCCTACGGAAATGTTTGTTTGTTCCTCTGTTTAGGGGCTGCGACAACGTGGTCATGTAGCCCCGTGTACTTTGTGTGTGTGTCTGATTGTGATGGCTGTATTAGTATGTGTTGTCTGTTTTTAATTCAAGTTAGGGCTGCAGACATTCAATTTTTAGGCAGTTCCTACTGGTACGATATGGATGCTGAGGTTTAGTAAGGGTAGTGCTTTTTCGAAATAGTTTACTAGCAAGTCCATATCTAGCAGTGGTATATTCATAACAAAATAAACTGTCACTAGCATGGCATTGTTTACAAACTGCAAATCAAGATATGGCAGATGACAACAATTCAGTATCCATGACAACTTGTCTATTCTTCAATGTTAGCGTTATTACTTACAAAAGATCCTACACTTGAATCACTGTTCAACTGCTTGCCACGGTGGGTGAGTGGTTATAGTGTCGGACTACCAACCCCAAGATTGCAGGTTCGCTCCTGACCATGGTAAGTGATTTTTGAAGGCGACAAAAATCACGACACTCATGTCATACGTTGTTGGCATGTTAAAGAACCCATTTGAATTCAGTAGGCCGTGTTCAATGGCAAAATTAATCTCGGGATATTCCGCCAACTAAAGTTCCTCCATTCTCTACTTGAAAGCGCTGTAGAGTCAAGGAGTTTAGATACCGTATCTAAACTCCTTGACTTTCATAGCGTTCATAGGAACGACGAAATTGACATGCAAGCTACCCTCTGGGTGTCAATTAACAAAGCTTGCACCAGGCACCCGAGGCCATACGATATTATTATTATTATTATTATTACTGTTCAACTCTCTTCTGGAAGCACTGGCAATAATATTTTCACTGATAGAAGTATCACTGAGTGAGGAAGCTAAAGCACATATTGAACCTATCTCAAAGAACCTGAAGCACTTTCACTAACCAAATTCCTATTATTTCCAGCATTATCATCACTAAGTACATTTGCTTTAGGTTTTCTTACAGGCCCTCCTTTGCATTTCTTGAATACTTTTCCAGTTCGAGGCATGATGACATTAAAACAAACTTTGCGATGTAAACGTGTACAGAAAACGCGCCAGGAACACAAGAAACAATAGAACGTTGCTCCGCGGCAACTGAGGAGCCAACACTGATCACGAAATATCTTCATAAATCAACATATCGCTAAAATGAAGTGTGTGATGTCCAAGAAGTTGACAGTACGCAAAAGGGGGCGTAGCAAGTTGTGCAGACTTAGTTAATATATAAAGCCTTTAGTGGCTAAAATGACATTAGAAAACATATGTATCTGTAAAGTACACTCCAAAGAATGTTTATAAAGATTTTTGTTTAACATTTTGCCCACTATAAAGGATCAATCTCTCCTTAAAAGAATACTCTTAATACTAATGTTGAATAATTTTTTGCATAATTTCCTTCCATTGTTTTATAACAATTATTTTCCTTTGAGGAGACATAGTTAGTTCCTAGCAGTGATGTGTACCCCCCCCCTCCCACTTGCTCAGCAGCCTACTCTGGTTCTGCACAGGTGTGTAATCATTCATTCCCTTGTTTTCAGGAGCCACACATTGATTTGCACACAGACGATCTGCTTGAGATAAAACTGGAAACTAATGAGAGCCCAACATTGATGAAGGAGGAACATGACTTCCAGGTGAGTGTCAGCTCTGTGTACACCTGGGCTAATAACAAATACAAATCCGTCCAATTTTGATGCTATTGAGCTTAAACTTTGTGAGATTGCTCTTTGCTGTTTCAAGTTGGTAACATCACAACGGAATATTAATGTAGTTTAGAAGCCATATTGTTTTGTTGAGCTTAAAATTGCTCTTCAGTTGGTCAACACGTTATGCACCCGTGAAACATTAATAAACTCGAATATTGATAAAACACTCGAAATAATTTAAGTCCTAATAAAATATCTACATTTTATTAATGTTGCACAACTAAGCTCAATACAGCCACATCATATGAGCATGCCACCAACTACAAACTGTTATGAAAATATGTGGAAGTACCTGAAGTGAACAAGCATTTTCTGTATTTGTTTTAATTCCTCGTGAGTATTGATATACTTTACATTTGTGCCCTAACTTTTCACAGGATGGGAGGAAAGAAAAGTGCAAGAGGGCCACAGTAACTGGGTAAGTGATATCTTCATTTCAAGTATGGGACTCTTAATATACTCTACACTACGCTGTCCCTTCCTTTCACTCTACAACATTATACTTTTCTGTTTCACTGGGACCTCTGCTTCAATGTTTCTGATCGTGAGATCATTCAACCCTGTGTACAGCCATCACATCCTCCCTATTAGCTTGCTTATGTAAATAGCCTCTCTTCCTACCATTGCTCCCATCTTTTTGTTCCTGCAATGTCACCTGTGACATGAGTTGTGCAGTCGTACTTGCTGTGGTGCCCAACGTTGCGCGATCGAATCCACGTCGAGTCGTTTGGTATTCGACGGAGCTTAAATATGTGAGGACCATTTCATTAGACTTACTAGCACATTGAAAACTCTCTTTCACACACTGACTGGCATCTCAACAGCTGTAGCAGTTGAAAGGGACATAAAAGTTTGAAGACTTGGGTTTTTATCTGCAAGACTCGCTTAATCGTTTACGTGTTGTTAATTTCTTATATTAGTGTGATAATATTTTGATCTAGAGAGAGTACTTTTATTGCTGCTCTGTAATCGGTCTCACTCACTATTCTACTGTCCTGGAAATAAGCACAGTCTATAACTCCCTGGGGCTAACCAGCTGAGTTGGCGTTGCTTCCACTTACCTGTGTCAGGCTCACCTCTTCCATCATTCTTGTCGACCTCCCTACAAGAGGTGTGGGTAAGAATCCCGACAACAGTCTAATGTTTATGCCTCACTTGAAAGTTTTAACTGCTCCAATTAAATCTTCTCTAGTAACTCATTTATGGTGTTCCATAAGCCATAACTGAAGTTACGGGTATGGTGCAATGGTCGTCAAGGAGTTCGTGTTCAACTCTGTGATATCAAGGTAGGCGCCAATTAGTCGACTACACTGGTCTTTTAAGACTAAACAAGATTCTCTCATCTGTGTCAGACTTGTAAATGTGATCGCGGTTGCGATTCCAACTGTGCTGCCGTAAGCCTGTACTTCCTCTTAATATTTGACATATAATCCTGGCTGGTTCCACTTCCTGGCTTCGCCTACTCAGGCTTTGTTCCGAAATATTTTCGGTGGATAATACAGCAAAACCATTAATACCAATATTTTATTCCAGTGTCGAAATCCCGTCCTTGTGTGGTGGTCTTCAAGTGGCACTGGATCAGGACTGTCAGTATGTAAAACCTATCGAGAGCAAGAATGAAGAAACATTCTTCTGTGCGACATTTCCGTGCGACACATGTGGCAAGGAGTTCACTCGACGAGACTCGCTAAAAGCTCATACTCTCATACACTTAGGCAGTAAGAGTCACGTCTGTGAGATATGTGGAAAGGCTTTCACCCAGCTCGCAAATCTCAAGTCTCACAGTATCGTGCATTCCGGAGAGCGGCCGTTCTCTTGCAGTGTGTGTTACAAGAGCTTCACCAGGCGCTATCATCTCAAGAGACACATGGACCTTCATCCCAATGAGTTGGTTCCTCCCCTGGACACATACGCCAAGACATTCGTTCAGCGAGAATGTCCTGAGAATAACCACATGTGAGTAGACCTACACAACATTATTATTTCTGAATGCCTAGAAGAATTTGCTGTAGTTTAGTTTGTTAGTTATTGTTGTTTTAAGGGGCGGAACTACGAGGTCATCTGCCCCTAATGCTGTATATTATCTGGCTTTCACATTGGAGTCTTGTACTGGAAAACTGTTTGCTGATTACAGTGTCAAGACCACATCTCCAGATACGACTGAAGATTATCCAGTATCCAACTTTGGTTGTGACGTCCCAAAATCTAACTTTGCAGATACATTACCGGCGTCTGACAACTGTGTCGAAGTATTGATTTCCGAGTCGGGTAATGATATACCAGCATCCAACTCTGGTGATGTTTCGTCTGGTGATAATGCCCTCAGTGAGATACCTAAACGTGGTAAGTTTGGGGAGACTTTCACCTGCGTGACTTGCGGGAGATCATTCGATCGTCTTTGGCGCCTCAAGCGTCATATGGCAACTCATTCTATAGTCAGACTTCACACTTGTCCGACGTGTGGCGAAGGATTCACCGAGTTCGGGAGCCTGAAGTTGCATCAGGTTGTACATTCGGGTGAGAAGCCTTATTCTTGTGCCGAGTGCAAAAAGAGCTTCCGTCGTTTCTATCATCTTAAGAGACATTTGGTGATCCACTCCGAACAGAGAGGATTTAAGTGCACCAAGTGTGCGAGCATATTTCTCAGGCCTGAAAACCTGCAAGCACATTTAAAGCGAAATTGGTGAGTGTAACCTTCTGAACTATGCCTAAATAGCATTAATAATTGTTTTACGAATTAAATGGGGAGACGTGTTGATATTAATGCGTAATAGTGCATTTAAGAATTTTCCCTCAGCTACCCAAGCAAGTAGTTCTCTAGACATTTATCAAATATTATTATTACCACGTCAAATGACGTCTTGTATTTGTTTCCACTTCAGTTTCATTAGGGCATCGTTGTGCATGCATGTCCTGGTTAGAAGAAAATGCTTAAGGAAAGGGGACTAACATATAACTTGCTATTAACGCACATTCTGAGTAGTTACGTAAAACACGTTGTTGTAGTGATGCAGTATCTAAGACACGTGGAATCAGAAACAAATGCATTTTGTCTTTTTACGAGTTTTAACTATCTCACACTCATTTGACAGTCTTCAACCTGAGATAAATGCTACTCAACTGATATCCTGTCAGGTTTAGTTCATTGTATGTCCCTTTCTCTCATATACGCCCTGACAATTACAAAACATGCTTGTACGTGGATGATATTTGTAAATTTTTCTCATACTCGTTAAAGTCAACATTGTGTTTCGTCCATTTTCTATAGTTAGAGTATCCCGATTACTGCGATATTTCTTGCTAGTGTAAATGAACAAAATTTAAATTTTATTTTAGAAGTTGTTCATTAACGGGTCGATAGAATCCCAATTTCAGTTATTTTCTTCTTAATGTCACGCTGATATATTATGTTTTTATCCTCAGTTTGCGGATCAAGTCACCGACTACGGCTGTGGTTACTGAACAATCGGCATCCAACTCTGGCATTAAATTAACCTGTGATATTGATGTATTAGTGCCTAATTCTGTTAAAATATCAGAAGCAAGCTCTGGTGTTGAATCGCGCGCGTCTGGTTTGAGTGTCAAACGATTGGCGTCTGATTCAGGTGTTGAGGACAAATCTTCTAAGTGCAGTATTAATGCTCTGTCCTTAAACTATGTATTAGCATCGGCCAATACCACTAAGCCTCGTCTTGGCTTTGCAGTGTCTGACTCTGCAACTGGAATACGACCCTGTGTTAAAGCAACGCCAGTCACTATGGGTGCCAATGATATCCCAGCAGTTAACTCCCGTGAAAGTGGCCACCGAAGATTCGTCAAACGTATTATAAAAGAAAAAGAGCGTAATTCCCGGTTGAAACGTGGGAAAACACTTGAACAGTTCCATCGTCGTATAAGCCTCGTTTCTCGACATCACGGAGCTAGTCCTCACTTGTGCGAGACGTGTGGAAAAGTGTTTACTCTACTCAGCACCCTTAGGTTACATCAGGCGGTACATTCAGGGGAACGACCATATTCATGTAGCAAGTGTGGAGAGAGGTTTCGTAGACTTTACCACCTAAAGAGACATTCCATCGTACACTCCGAGACTGGGGAGTTTCCTTGTTTGAAATGTGGAAGGACGTTTCTCCGACGTCAGTATCTCCAGATCCATGAGATACGTCGCTGGTAAGTAAACCTGCATTTCTCTCATTACCTATGTTTGTGTCGAGATCCTAGCAGGTAGGTCTCAGTTTCGATCCCGGCATTTACCTGAGGGGAGTGTGATAATACCTGGGTATGGAGATTTACAGTGTCCCCTTCAGTCTGTAACACGAGGGTGGGAACTAAGCGAGTTCTAAAGGACTATTTATACTTCCTAGTAGTTAATTACTTGATATGGAGAACAATTTTGCTGCACATGAACTAGATTTTATAATGCAATAGTTATACTCGAATCATCTCTAAATATCTCTCCAATCTTAAATGTAATCAAGCACAGCAGATGTTCAAGGTCCATGCTTTGCATCTTGCGAGGATCGCTTGGTCCTGGCCAGATAAGTTGACACGAGAATCGTTTATGTCTTCTTCGCCATTTGCCTTTGAAATTCGAACCTGTTCAGTTGCTGCTAAAATTTATGAAACATTAGCTGCTTATTGTTTTGATCAATATTGTATTAATGAAATGACAATGGCAAGCCGACGCGAGGTAAACTGGTGAGGCAGAACTGAGGTGAGATTCCAGCTCAGTAATAATAATAATATTAATAATATCGTATGGCCGTGGGTGCCGGGTGCAAGCTTTGTAATTTGACACCCAGAGGGTAGCTTGCATGTCGAATTTCGTTGCTCCTTGAATCACTATGAAAGTCAAGGAGGTTAGATATCTAAGCTCCTCGAACACTATAGCGCTTTCTAGTAGAGAAATGAGGAACATTGTGTTGGCGGAAACTCCCGAGATTAATTTTGCCATTATGAACATGGCCTACTGAATTCAAATGGGTTCTTCGACATGCCAACGTCGTATGACATGCGTGTCGTATTTTTGCCGCCTTTCAAAAAATCACTTACCACGGCCAGGAGCGAACCTGAAATATTGGGGTTAGTAGACCGACACGCTATCCACTCACCCACCGTGGCAAGCTAGCTCAGCAATATAGAAGTGGTTTACCGTAGTTTCACACTTCTACTCCATGCGAATGCTGTGATGGTCCTTACTTGAACCCACACTTGTATCCTATCCATTACAGAGACATTACTACGGGCACCACACTAACACAGATCTGAGAAATCATGCACGCATTCTAATGTTCACGATGTCTCAAGCCATTAAATGAACTAGCAACCTGACAGCCATTGCTCATGCATACAATTTACGACACCATTTGAAAGCAATCACACAACTATGAGATTAATTAAGTGAAGGAGTCAGCAGACTTATGGACCTCTTTAATAAATAAGTGTATAGAAAACAGTACCATACCAGAAAGATGGAGACACTCTGAAATTAAAACAATATACAAAGGAAAAGGAAACACTAGCGATCCAAACTCGTACAGAGGAATAGCATTGGAGAATACAGGCTTTAAAATACTCACGATAATACTAAATATGAGGTTGACAACGAAATTAGACCCATACATACCTGAGGAACAATTTGGGTTCAGGAAAGGCTAGAGCATAATTCGCGCAATAAATATACTATTAAATGCAATAGAAGACTCACTACGCATGCCAAAAGGGAAATTACACTGTGTGTTTATAGATTATACCAAAGCCTTTGACATGCTGGACAGAGATATAGTGATATGCAAACCAGAAGCTTTAACAGGTCAAGGAATTCCAGAAACTGAACTTATACGCAACATCCTAGCCTATAACGTAGTCACTATCAATGACTCAGTGTCCAACTCTAGAAAAATCAGACAGACAAATGGAATAGTTCAGGGGGACCCATCAGTCCTTTACTGTTCAACGTAGCAACCTCAGACATTGTCGAAATAATCCGACAGCACTCCAAAGAAACAACTGTACTCATGTACGCAGACGATATGGCGCTTTTCTCCCAGAACTTGCAAGACTTGAAACATGCCCTAGATGCGCTGACAAAATGGGCAGATATAAATCACTTTTCAATCAATAGGACGAAAACGGTCCAAATGACCTTTAGAAAAGGAGGGAAACTCAGGCCAAAGCACACATTAACCTACAAAGGTGAGCCATTACAAATCGTGAATTTATTCAAGTACCTAGGAATCACACTGCAAACATCTGCGAGATCCTTCAGGATACACATTCAAGACAGAACATCAGCAGCAATTAGAGCCATATACACCATCAAGAACGTCACTGCGCTGTCACTTAAAACAGCTTTATTCCTGTTTGAAGCGAAAATAATCCCAATACTCACCTATGGACTGGAGTTAATCTGGGATAAGCTAAGTCTTAAAGACTTAAGATCAATAGAGAAAATAAAAGCGAGATTTCTGAAGGCAACCCTCGGAATCTCAAAATACGTGCCCTCCCGACTTGCATATACTCTAGCCAGAGAATCTTTCCTTCTGGAAGACCTAATATTGAAAATGGCCCTTCCATCGACTCCACAATGGGTCCACATTATGGCAGAGAGGAAGGAAAAGCAAGAAGACATATGGCCTGAGTTCTTTAGTACAGAAGCAATGATCGACAGAGGATGGACTAAACCGAATCAAGAACTAAGACTCCTGCTAACAAGCTTAGCTGTCCATGGCTACCATCACAAGATTTGCAGGAAGATACAATATCACACCCCTGATGATGACTGTGTTTGCACACCATGTGATGCGTTTTGTGACAGGTACCATATACTTGCATGCCAAAAGCGATTGAAATCCTTAAAGGAATACAGTAATTCAAATTGACAATTCTATTTATGTATGTACTACTATGCATGTTTATGCACATTTCCTTTAATAAAGAAAAATTAAGTGAAGTTATCATCGTTTATACCAATTAAAAAGAAGAAAAACACGAAGAAGTGTGAAGAACACAGAACAATAAGTGTAATATATCATGCAGCAAAAATTTTATTACGAAGTATACGAAGGAGATTGTATGGAAAATTGGATGGCCTCATGGCTGAGGAGCAATATGGATTCCGAAAAGGAGTAGGAACAAGGGATGCTCTTGGTTTGTTAAGGATAATCGGGGGAAGATATATACAGAAAAACAGGAAAATAAGCACAATATTCATAGATTTAGAAAAAGCTTTCGATCGTGTGAGATGGGAAAAATTAATGATAATAGCCTACTCAAAAAACTTGGGAGTGAATTGGAATGAAAGAAACCTTATTAAAGATATTTAGCCTACTTAAACCAAAAAGTAAGAGTTAAAATTGGAGAAGAAATTACAGAAGAAATAGGACTGGGGAAAGGAGTGAGACAGATGTTGTTTATCACCTGTTCTATTTAATATATATCTAGAAAAAGTCATTAAAGAATGTTTTGATGGAAAAAGAGGTGTTTGCTTAGGAGGTAAAAGATTTGAGTGTATTCATTTTGCAGATAATATGGTGGTTATGGGTTAGATTGAAAGACAAGAAACACAAATGTTGAAAGACTTAGATAAAATTTGTAAAATATATGGGATGAAAATAAATGAGAAAAAAAATAAAATATATGGTTATAGGTGGAAAAAGTGAAAAAATGACAATAAAATTAGAAGATGCAATTGAACAAGTCGATACCTAGGAAGAAATGATATGCACTAAAGAAATATAAACAAGGATTGCAATAGCAAAAGAAGCCTTCAGTAAGAAAAGACAATTATTTTGTGGAGCAATGAAAGTAAGCCTAAGGAAGAGATTAGTGAAATGTTTTGATTGGAGTGTAGCAATGTATGGTGCAGAAACTTAGACGCTTAGGAAAGAAGACGAGAGAAGAATAGAGGCTTTTGAAATGTGGCTGTGGAGGAGAATGGAGAGAATAAGTTGGAAGGACAAAGGAAGTATTAAAGAAAGTAGGAGAAGACAGGATGATTCTAAAGAAGATAAGGAAACGAAAAATGAATTGGATTGGACACTGCATAAGAGGAGAAGTGCATTAGAAGGGACAGTCCAAGGGAAAATCCTGTGGAAGAAGAAGGTTTCAGGTGCTGGATTCCATCAAGATTAATAAATCTCATGAGCTGAGGAAACGTGCTGCTGATGACCGGATAAGGTGGAGAGACCGACCATGAGGCGGATAAACTGATGATCATCATCATTTGCATAGTGAGTCTGGAGGATTTAAATTATGCTACTCCAGAAGTAGTAGATGGGTTAAATAGACTGAATGTTGACCTTCAACTTTAATAGTATTATTGTCTTGTTGCCATATTGTTCGGATGTTTGTGACACTGTCTGTATTCATGTCTTTGTTTTGGTTATTGTGGTAGTATCATACGATAAATAAATAAATAAATAAATAAAATCATCATTTGCATAGTGAGAATGTGGCAATGTTCTTTCATTGCACTCTGTGATGTAATATGTATAGCAGGGCCCTCCACATAAGGTGCACTGACATCTGTAATATCCCTTCTTGAACATATTCGGCCATGTAGTCCGTGTATAGGGGGCACAGCTTCCTTCCATTCGTTGTTTGTCATCACTGGGGTGTTGAAGAGTCCGGTTTTCTGCCACTTGTCTTGAAGGAATCAGGTGCTTTTTGTTGCTTGTATCGGGCTATGAGCTGCCATCAGGTTGTGTACGCCAGAATGTACGTTACGGTATTACGTTTTCCATGTATTTTGATATGCCGAGCGTTCTCTTCTGTCAGGCTGTTTTAAGTCCCTCTAGTGTTTGAGATGTGAGTATGCGAGGTGTATGGCATATGAGGCAATGGTCACATGTTTAATAGTCTCAGGGCTGTTCTGATGGGCAGTAGACTGAGTTTCTTTATCTCAAAGGTTGACTTCACTGCTATGTCACCTGCTGTGTGACTATTTGCAATTCCATTTTCCTGCTGTTTGCTAGGGTCCCTCATTTTCTGAATTTCATTACTTTTGTCTTTTCCTTGCTTATGACGAGGTCATTTACCTGGGACCACTCTTCTAATTTCTTATTGGCTTCTTGCAGGGCCTATTTACTTTTTATAGCGAGATCAGCCACATCCTCAATTTTTCACACAATTGTGAGAACTGCTCTGGAGGGTCCTTTTAGCCTACTTTTCACATTTTGCAAAAATGACAAAAAGTAGACTTATGAGATCGATCCGGGAAAATTTGTGTCTGTCTGTCCTTCTGTCTGTCTGTCCTTCTGTCTGGCTGTGTGTGTGTGTCCCCCTCCCCCTATCAACTCCTAAACGGCTGCAGCAATCGGAACCAAATGTAGTATGAGTAAAGATGTATACGGGAATATCTCAAGCCCATATTTGAAAATGATGTCAGTGCTACCAATTGCTGAAAAAACGCACTAGAAATTTGAACTCCATGTTGGATATCCTGGAAGGTATGCATGGGAGCTATTCCAAAATTGGCACACATGTAGATAATAATACTTCCGTTTAATTTTCAGGAGGCCTACATGACAGTGTTGCCAAAATAATTTTAAGCCTTCTGATAGGTCCAATATTTAAATGCATATAACTTCTACACTATTAATTGGATTTCAACTAAATTTTGTAAGTAATATGTGTACATAAACAGATATGACAGTGTATTCTTAAGAACCACCAGGGCTGCCAACTGTTAATAATTGCTCTCTCTATGTTTTTAACCAAATACCAATATATCTGAAAGTATGCAAGCCGACAGCTTTTAAACTATGCACACGTATAGTACCTGATATTTTAGATTAATTTGGAGTAACTTATATACTTCAGTTCTACCAACATGATTCTAAGCCTGCTGATAGGGCCAATTTTTAAATACATCTAACTTCTATACTATCAGTTGGATTTCAACCAAATTTCGTATGTGCTATGTGTAACATAATAGATATGACTAAGTATTCTTAAGAGCAATCAGGGCTGCTAACTGTTAATAAATGCTGTCTATATGTTTTTACCCCAATATCAATGTATCACAAAATATGCAAGCCAACAGCTCTATATTTCGCACACGTATAGCATCTGACACTAGATTAATTTGGAGTAATTAATATAAGTCAGTGCTGCCAACATGATTCTATGCTTGCTGATAGGTCCAATTTTAAAATACATTTAACTTCTATACTAACAAATGGATTTCATCCAAAATTGGCACAACAAGATATAATATTTCAGATTATTTATGACCAGCACACGCATGATATTGTTGCCAACATGCTTTTACGCGTGCTGATAGATCCAATGTCTAACTGCATGTAACGTCCATTGGACTTCAAACCAAATTTTGTATTCTGTACCTTAAGGGATGGAATTAATAATATATTCAGTCACCAGGGCTGCCAACTGTAGTGCTCTATTAGGCTACATTATACCAGGTATGTTTCGAACTAATGGGACATTTCGACATTACCAATTTAATTTCGTCATTATTCTATAAGGCATCCAACGTTTAGAATAAAGCATTGGTCATATGGCGCGTTATGACAGGGTTGCCACTCCATGAGAGGAGGCAGTACAAAGCGCTTCGCGTACACTTTCCGCGCATTCAGCGATTGTGCAGTGACGAATACTTGAATTAAGTACTGTATAATAATACTAATAGTAGGCTAACATAACACATACAACGAAATTAAATTAACTAAAACGTAAGCTGAATGTAACTCAAAGAGAGCAATCAAATTTAAAAAAAATAAAGTACAAGCACAATGAAATGTGTGAAGTTTCTACTGCATTAAAGTTGAAGTACGTTATTAAAGAAAATACTCCTCATTTGCTTACCTTTCTTGACTTATACTTTCGTTAGGTTTAAGATTCTTAAAATAACTGAACACATTAATTACGACCTGTTTTACCCTCCTTCTGAGCACTTGACCACGCTTTCCATTGTTGTACGTGAAATACGTAAAATACAACACGTTAAATCTAACAGAACTGCTCCACACACACTCGAGATAGAGACAGCTGAACTACTGAAATAAAAGCTCGAAGGGCGCAGTAATAAAGCTGTGAGTAGCAAGATGCACCCCGCTGTCCTTCGAAACTTCATTCTTATAATCCGCGGTCAGTGAACAGCCCGGCCTGTGTAAACAGTTAAACCTACACTCGGGGTAAGCAGGTAGAAAACTTCTTCCAACATTCCTCTACAACTCTCAAACTGACATGACATGGTTATCTTTAAAAATAGAAAAGTTGTCAGCATACGGACTTTTTCAATGCTGCTATGCGGTTGTGAGAGAATATTCAGAAGTTTTACCTACATGAAAATTGTAATATTGCCAGTATAAAATATTTCAATAATCCATCAACAAGACGGCACATTTAGCTACACGTGTGTGAAAAATAGGCATCACAAAGTCAATGCAACATGATATAAGATCGTTTTTAATAAAAAGGGGACACAGTTTATCGTTTTTTTTATATGGATATCTAATTTTTCTAGCATTTCTATCAAGTTTACGTGGTTCTAATATAGGACAAAAAATATTGGCAAAACATAGTTCTACCCGAATATGCTGTTTTTTCGACAAAGAAAAATTTTCGACTGATATGGCAACAGCGGATTGCTGGAAAATGACAGCGTCATACATGTCTCACGTGCAACAGAAAGAGAGAAGAATATCCCTATCTAACCAGTGCTTCATTCTAAACATTGGATGCCTATACTGTAGATTAATCATTGGCTTGAATATTAATTTTAAGAAAAGTAGGCTCTTTAGTTCGTCACGGAACTTCTTGTTATTAATTTCATACCGATCTCAAAACCACGTGGTTTCAACATGGCTTTGTTTGCATGTTCAAGGAAAATTCAATTTAAGAATTCCGTAAGCCTCGAAGAGCACAGTGGTGGCGCCTAAGACCCCCGTCTCACAAGGTGACTCGTTGACTTATCAACGTAGTGTGACCGATCATACATGTGCAAGTAACATATAAATGATGAGGATATCGATTGAGTATCAGTTTAGTTATCCAATATTAATATCCTCCTTGATATGAACCCAGTAAGGCCAAATCAGTTGATACGAGGTATATACAAAAAAAATGTGGCATCTACTAAACCGAAATTCATGTGAGACGTTAGTTAGTTATTGTTGTTTTAAGGGTCGTAACTACGAGGTCATCACCATGTGAGACGTTATCATTTCTCTCTCGGTGAACTTTCTCGATAATTTATTAAAGTAACAAGAGCATTTTTTTAAATTAACTTTAGTCGGGTTGATAACCACCAACTTCAATAAAGGTTGCCTTCCACAAAAACGAACGGGACTAGCAATTTGTTTCCGTTATACATATGCTAAAATACCATGATTATACTGAGAAAATATACCTTGAACAAGCAATGGAGGTAATTGGAGAAAAATTCAAAGAGGGAGTAAATATTCAACGAGAAATCATTTCAACTCTGAGATTTTCTGATGAAATCATCTTGGCCAACACAACACAGGGTTTGAATGGGTTTTTAAATGGTAGGTCTGGATTCGGTCTTGTGGAAGGAATTCATGATGAACATAAATGTAAAACAAAAATATTGGAATGCAGTCAAAAGAAATCAGAAACTCCTATGGATGTCCAATTGGCAGGTGGAAAGCTAAGCGAATCAGGAGACTTCTGTTCTTTAGGAATCAAACTAACCAGTGATGGACGAAGCAAAGAAGATATACAAAGTAGGTTAGCACAGGAAAGCAAAGCATTTCTACAGAAAAGGAATCTGTTGCCATCGAAAATAGATTTAGGTATTAGGAAGTCGTTTTTTAAATCCTTTGTCTGGAGCGTGGCGCTCTATGGAAGTGAAACTTGGACAATTGGAGCAGCAGAAAAGAGGAGAACAACAACCCATACCTTATTCAATGTTGTATTTACATATTTCTTTAAGGAATTAATAAAGAGAGCAAAACTTCCTAAGAACATAGAGACAGGCTTATGTTGGCTGACAGCTCATTAAAGTGAACTTGGGGAAAGGTTAAGGCAACAGGAAACAGGCAAATAATTGTACAGTTTGATGTGCGGAGTGGAATTTAACAGATCAACTAGAAGATATAGATTTTGCTGATGATGTGCGTCTCCTCTCACAAATCTTTCGGCACATGAATGCCAAGTGGAAGATCTACAGGAACAGGCAAGAAGGTTAGGGTTAACTGTAAATTCAGGGAAGACTAAATCACTAACACTTAACGTAACAAGCGATAGGAAGTTTCAAATAAACGGAAGAAACGTAGAGGATGTTAAAGAATTTACGTATCTTGGTAGCATCGTTTCTAAAACTGGAGGAGCAGAAGAGGATGTGAGCAGTAGGATCAAGAAAGCAAATGCAGCCTTTATCCAGTTGCATCCTATCTGGGAAAGCAATGAGATTTCCACACGAACTAAACTCCGATTATTCAATAGCAATGTAAAATCAGTGTTGCTATACGTATGTGAGACTTGGAAAGTAACAAAATCAATCATAAAGAACATTCAGACCTTTATAAACCGATGCTTACGAAGAATCTTGAGAGTGTTTTGGCCAAATGTAATATCCTATGAAGAACTATGGAATCTTACAAACGAGAAGCCAGTGGATTTACAGTTAAAGGCAAGAATGTGGAACGGGGTCAGACATACACTGCGCAAAAACCATACGGCAATAGAGAGCAAGCCCTGAGCTGGAATCCTCAGGGACATCGCAGAAGAGGAAGACCGAGGGAAACTTGGAGGACAGTGGAGAGGGAAGCTGCAGAAGAGGGGAGAACGTGGGGAGAAGTGAAGGCAATGGCACGAAACCGAGTCCGATGGCGATGCTACGTAGAAGCCCTATGTTCCAGCGATGCGAACAACAGGACTTAAGTCAAGTTAAGTCAAGCCATGCCTGGAATCGAACCGCCGAATTGCTCACTTCTTGAGCTTCATACGAGTACGCTTAACCTGAATTACCTCAGTGAAATCAGCAGTTATATTGTAACTCTGGGGTAAGGAGGCCACTATGGCTTACCTTACCCTTGAGTTAGTTATTGAGGTTTTTGGGGCGGAACTACGAGTCATCTGCCCGACCTTACCCTTGAGCCAAGCATGCAGACAGCCGTGGTTATTTTCACGCACGCTTTGTAGGAGTTCAGACTTGTTCACTGTACCCGAAGCACACCTAGTCGGATAGCACGTCACAAGTTTTGCGCTATTATGTATATAAGAATTGGTCTTCAGTCGGTCAACACGTTAGTGTGCCCGGGGAGTGAAACTGATATGCTAACCTGAAAGAAATCACATGCCCTAATTATACAGTGTTTTTTTTTTTTTCAAATGGGGATAATTTAATACAGGTTTCGTTCGAGAAGCTAACATCATCAATTCGGATCACTTATGTTGTTTGCATTTTTTCGCTCGAGAGTGCCGTGAGCCAGTGAGAAATTCGAATTAAGAGGTAGGAATTTTGAATATATCTGTGTACTTCCTTTTAGCATTTGGGAAATGTTTCTCCATAATAACTGGTATGATGAAATTCGCTTGGCGAACACATTTTCTCTTGTACTGAACATCATTTGAAAATAATATATATAAGCCATGTGATCTTCTCAGCTTGAAAGGATTGAGTTGGTAATTCTTACTCTCTGCTCAATTTAATTGTGCTCATTAATGTGTGGACCAGAAAAGACATTATTTTATTGATTCCTTGTAAATTGTTTGTACCAACAAAGATGTACATATTGTATATGTATCGTGAATGCTTGAAATCTCGCCCGGAGTTGAATGTCAAGAGGTTAAATAAGCATGATAATTAAAATGAGAAGAGGAAACTGATTCACACGTTACAAAATATATCAACATTTACCGCATACGTTATTCATATCAATCTTCTTGACCCCCAGTTTTCTTGCATTGCTCAAGATGCAAATGATATTAAATTTAATTTTGATTAATTTATAATTATTTTTGTTGTTGCACAGCATTGTTTAGGAACCTGGTTTTTGTTCACGTGGGTTTGAAATTACCATCCCTCACCTTATCTCGACAAGAATGCCTGACATTATTACTTGTATTGTTCCAGTGCGCAGACCTCCTCGTCCACCCCTTCTGTGACTCGCCATACGAAGAAATCCAACCAGATGGAGAAGGTAGCACTGAAATCGGAGCACTCTTGTAACAGATGTGGAAAGGTTTTCTCTAGCCGATTGTTTCTGAGACAACACATGTCATCCCACTCCGTACGTCAGATAAGCGCGGCCTTTCGCTATACAATGGAAGCACCACCATCCCATTCAAACCGGAAGTTGCATTTCTGCCCTGTGTGTAATGAGACCTTTTCTCATTCTGAGCGTCTCAGACTGCACTTGCTTTT
Organism: Meconema thalassinum; assembly: GCA_946902985.2. Taxonomy (NCBI): domain Eukaryota; kingdom Metazoa; phylum Arthropoda; class Insecta; order Orthoptera; family Tettigoniidae; genus Meconema; species Meconema thalassinum. The sequence goes on along the minus strand of OX336394.1, from coordinate 460,034,372 downwards.
ACACGCTGATCCAAACTCTGTGGCATGTTCGTCATGCGGGAAGACATTTGATGGAAGTGACTCACTGGAGTATCACATGCTGGAACACATAGGAGAAAGTATCTTTTCCTGTGATGTATGCCAGAAGACATTTAAATCTGTCGGAAGTTTGAAAAGTCACGCTGCCGTACATTCGGGGGAGCGTCCGCACTCCTGTTCGGTGTGTGAGAGGACGTTCACACGACGCTCTCATTTGAAGAGGCACATGATTGTGCACTGTAAACCTTTCCCTGTCGTCTGAATATTCAGAGCTCATTATAATCTTTACTGTATTGTCCCAGCGGGATTTAAAGGTAACTATGTTGTAAAAGTGAACTGCGTAACTGAGTATTGGTCTATTATGTGCTCTGTGAAGAGCCAAATGCTATATTTCTCATAAATTGTCCCAGACACTGATATTTAATCGGTTTGCTTGCCAGACATTTTTACATTTCGCAAATGGGGATTACATCTACTGATTAACCAATCCACTGTATAAAAGTACAGGTCGATTCTACATTCATAACACGTACTATAGTTACATATTAAGGTTTATGCAGCTATCATGCGGAGCCATGTCTACCTACTTTCATTTAGTGCTTCATTTCCTAGGAAGACTAAACTTTTAGACTTCGTATGTTTTAAATGTTTTTCACGTGACTATTGCGCTCGATATGTTCGTAATCATTTCTATTTAATCAATTTGTTATATTTACTTTTTTATGTAATTTCTATGTCAAACATCGCTAAATAAATCGTTATCTTTAAAGCTATTTGTCCACATTTCAATCACCTATACTACCCTAGATCCCACAAATAGATTTAAAGGTCTAGAACTCAATTAGGGAATAATAATGATCATGACTAAAGCCATTGACAAACACATCGCTAAACAGGTAATCTTAGAATAAAGAATAAATTATGCATTTCAAATATCAGGTGTTTAAGTCCAGTATTGCCCCCGTCATACTACAAACCTGGGGCCTAAGTTTTAAATATATAATCACTCATAATAGGGTGAAATAAAAGTAGTAGAATTTCAGTACAGTTAAAAATGTAATATTACTATTAGTCCTAAGTAACAGCCCAATTTAAAATAAGTAGTGACTCGGAATTTCGTAGCACGTCCATTCTTTGTTGAGAGCCGAAGTTCCATCCACCTTACAGAAGTCTTAGCCATGTCTATATCCACAGTACTACAGTCAACATAGAAACACAGGTTACATTATAGCTAATTAATAATTATTCCTGTCTCAAAGGCTAGCAGGTGGTTTGTGTATTAAGTCACACCTCTCAGGAAATGTGTTACTATCTTTGGCTGGTTTGGTGCATTTTGTTCCTTTTGAGGCCAATTTTTGGGTAATGGAGAGATGCACGCCCTGTTGGATATCTGCAAGTACTCTGTGATATTTCTGTGGCTGATACATCTTATCAAAAATTACAGGCTATCTGCAGTCAGATAAGTATGTTAATACTGATTTAGGGGGTCGGCTAAGATTCTTTTGGCCTGTCTCATCGATAGAGATCTGACCTCATTCGCAAGCTCCTTTTAGTATGAAGTGATCTTAATGTAGAAGAATCGGCGTACCCGACATAAGGTGTATTTCTCTCTCATATTCCCGTTTCTGCAGGGTTTAGGAGATATTTGGCTTGATGACTTTCTTGGACAAGAAGTTGGAAGAAAGTAGCCGTTGTCACTAGAGCTTACCCTCCCATCATTTACTGCGAGTTGAACTCATTTCAGGGACGGCCCACGGTGATGGCCTGAAGAGAATGCTGATGTGCGCTGTCTTAAGGCCACAATCATTTAAATAAATCACACTTTACTTCAACAAGTTAATTAAGAGCGATAGGACTGAGTGGGGTCCCTATGTTCAGTTTGCAATATTGGTCTAGACTCGTCAATGCTGTTTATTAAACTATAAGGATGTCTTTGATGAGTAATGCCAGCTGATTGTATTTGTCTATTGTGCTTTCAATATTCCGTAATAGGATTACCCTGTTTTAAAAATCTATGAACATTGCATAGTACTTTCCTCCAGATGCTCTCAACTCCTACGGAGTCTAGAGTTTAAGTTCCTCCGCAGATATAACTGAAGTCATCAGAAACTAGAGGACAAATGTTTACATGTATGTGGATTACACCGCAATCGGCTCAACATTGAAAGAACATCTGCAGTAGCCAATCAATAATTTGAAAATTAGGTAAAACAATACAAATGGTATTTCGGAAAGGAGGAAGGCTATCACCAAATGATGTCTTGTACCTAGAAAACGGTAAATTAGAAATAGTCAACTCGATCAAATATCTTAGACTGACACTGCAAACAACTATAAAATCCTACAGCCAACATATCACAGGAAGGAATTGTGCAGCTATTATAGGCATGAACAACAACAAAGAACCGACCAAATTATCCATGAAGACGGCTATGGTTGGTTCTCATTGCATGCCAAAGTAGTACCAATAATCACCTATGGCATAAACCTAATATGGAACCAATTCACAACAGATCTGAAAGCCGTAGAAGGAATAAAAGTCAGATACCTCAAAAGAACGTTGAACAAATCAAAACGTTCCACTCGAGACTAATATAATATGTATGCACAAGAGGAATTAAGAACTAAGAACTTGTCAAGAGCGAGTGTATTGGGCAAAAGGAAAAGAGAGTGACTTGTAAGCATCAGATGCCATGACTGTGTGGGACCGAGAGGTGAATGGATTCCACCATAAACTGTGTACACAAACCGGATTTCATGACCCACCCTTATGCCAAGGGATTAGCAAAATGTTTCCGGAACTATAAGAAGATGAGGGTTACTATGACAATGCCACTTCACGAGATCACATTCAGCTTTCCATCTGTCTCATTGGCAGATAACATTTTGCGTGAAGAAGTAACAGACTTGTTCGCATTTGCGAATATTTAACTGGTTAAATTTTGTAGGTTTTTGTCACGGCAAAAGTCAGACGAGTATTTGACTTATAACCTCATTTTTTCGTCACCACATGTTTGGGACAAATCATCTTTGTTTCACTTTAATGCTTAATTCAGTTATATCTAAAGTTATTTTGTACTCACCTGTATATATACATATTACATTCTACAGTACAATGTATACAGATTGAGACCTTGATCTGCAAGTAGCTTCAGTTTTGTTAGAGCTGGATATCTAATTTCTCTAACCATTCTAAAGCTTCATCACTAGCTTGATGAATCTCCTTCAATCGACCATTGAACCTTCGGAGTGGGCAATCCATAGCGATGTGACTGATGGTCTGAGGCACATCTGCACAGTTGCAGAAAGGATTCTCGGTAATTTTCCATTTGTGCTTCCAGAACTGACACCTACCGTGTCGAGTTCTTATACGGTTCAGCGACGTCCATATTTTCCTGGGAAGGTCGAAACCAGGGGGCTGCTTAACTGGATCCGAGATAAGACCTAATCTGTCAGGATTTGAAGTCAGCCACTCATTGCGCCAAGCTTCATTCACTTGAAACTGCTCTTGGACCAACTTCCTTCCTTGTCTCCAAGAAGGATTCCGGGATTTCAGCCTGAGATCTTTAGGTGAGCAGTCTAGATGAATTATATTATATTATCTATCTCGCCTCTAAGACATTTCTCTAAGTGTTAATTAGGTCACCACTTTTCCTCGTGGCATTTTTGGTTCGTCTACCGGGTCTCAGTTTGCTACGCGCTCATTGACCGTCTCTATGATGTCACTTCTCTCCAGCCATTCAGCACGCTTCTTCCTGCCACATGTTTGGAGCTCGCCAATGGCCGGACATGGAAAATTCCAGACTTCAGTGCTGTCTGCTATTTAACATGCAGACCGACACATATTCCTTGTGATTTCTCAATTGGTATGGCACCAACCACCCGTCTTGGACACCAGACGAAAAACTTCATCATTGCAAACTTCGCATCGTAATTCTGAATCAAGAAGTGTTACTTCAATCTTCGCCATGTCGTCTAGACATGTTTCAACTAATCCAACCTAGATTGAACTTTAGAGTGTTCCTGCAACACAAATTCAAGTGTACATCTTTATGTACAAGAAAATCTACTTAGACTTAAGTGAACATCGTCACTGCGTCTTTATAATAGCTAAGAACTACCTTACTATTCTACGAGTTCTTCAGCTCCGTCACATACTTTGTGAAAGTAACCTCAACTTTTGTTCTACGCACATGTGTGGAATTTGGTACCACACTATCGCAAGTGAAATACTTTGTGCTACGCAATTTCAAACTGGACATAACCTATGTCTCTCTTGTTCTACGCAAAACTGGATTATCGCCAGCAATACAAGTTAAGTACCCAAATGTATAACGTATTTAATGCTTTTTCATGTGTATTCTACAGCAGACCTGATTCTGCCATTGCACTGTCTTTGTGCACTACCTACAGAGGTGGCCAAATTATTAGACTAAAGGTCTGAAAATCCATTATTCAATTTTGCTGAGTACACATTTATTTATTTTTCTATGCGAACTGACACTGGAGATGTTACAATGATTTAGGGACATTTGAATAATGATTTTCTGTTTCATAGTTTTACAAAACTGTCATAATTGATTGCCCACTGTCTCCAGGAACTATTTATTTCTATGCACATGTGGTTGTTTGTTTGAAATTAACCAAGAATTTAGTGATTGTTTAGTTACTATCTGTCACTTAATTCCATCAGCAAAGCTCTGGTGGTTTATGCTGACATATTTAAACCTATATTTGCGACGTGACTAGAAGGCAGTGCATCACATCGACCTATCAAGGAAATTTTAAGTTTATGGGGAGAAAAAGTGATATGTCCCCAAGGAAAATAAGGATAACAAGAACATTGCTTGCTGAAGGACACTACACACAGCAGGAGATAGCAAAAAAACTCAATATTGCACAAAAATCAGTGAGTAGAATTAAGAAAATGGATGAAAACAGCGAGGTTTACCAGTCTTAACGAAAAGGAAAATGTGGTAGGAAAGGTAAATTAAGCCCTAGAGGTGTACAAAAACTAATCTCAATTTCACGAAACCATCGCTCAGCCACGAGCAATGAACTAAGAAATAATTTGAAGAGTAGTGGCGTAGATGCATCTGCTAGAGCTGTAAGAAGAACATTGTACAATAGCGGATTGAAATCTAGACGACCCAGAAGAAAAACAAAGATCACTCCAGTTACGGCAAAAAAGAGATTGGAATGGGCAAAGGGCCAGGAAGATTGGTGTACATACAACTGGAAGAAGGTATGTAACAACAAAATAGTAGTTTTACAAAAATTAACTACTTTTATCAGTAAGCCTCCGTGGCTTAGGCGGCAGCACGCCGGCCTCTCACCGCTGGGTCCGTGGTTCAAATCCCTGTCACTCCATGTGAGATCTGTGCTGGACAAAACGGAGGCAGACAGGTTTTTCTCCAGGTACTCTGGTTTTTCCCTGTCAAAATTTCATTCCAGCAACACTCTCCACTATCATTTCATTTCATCTGTCATTCATTTAATCATTGCCCCAGAGGAGTGCGTCAGGCCTCGGCAGCCGGCAAAGTTCATATCCTCGCCGCTAGATGGGGGCTTCATTCATTCCATTCCTGACCCGGTCGGAGACTGGAAGCAGGCTGTGGATTTTCATTTTCAACTACTTTTATCACAGGTTTAACAATGCTCGCTGGAAATTTATAAAATAGTTGTTATTATTGTTCTTTTACTACCTGAAATAATACCGACATTGCACTACTAAAATGAAAACTTGTTTATAGGTTTGCTTCAGTGATGAATCTTTGTTTTAAGTAAGTGATGAAATGAGTCAGTATGTTCATAGGAGGTCAGAAGAAGAGGTTCATCACCAGTGCATACAACAGACAGTAAAATATCCAACGAAAGTTATGGTGTGGAATGTGATGTCTGTGTATGGAACCGGAAGATTATATATTATAGAGGGTACAATGAAGCAGAACCATTACATAAAAGTCCTTGAGAAGCATCTCTTTCCTCAGATAGGGATTGGTTTGGAGAAAATCCTTGTGTCTTCATGCATGACGGTGCACCCTGACATGCGGCTAAGAAAGTGGCTCAATTTCTCAGTGATAAAAACCTTTCTGTGCTTTCGTGGCCTGGAAATAGCCCAGATATGAACCCCATTGAAAGTTGTGGACTATTGTCAAGAAGAAACTCGAGAAAATCACTGTTACAACAAAAATTGGGCTGATGGAAATTTAGTACGGTTTTGGCACCATGACAATGACATCAAAAACAATTGCCAAACACTCATGAAAATATGCCCAAAAGGGTGAAAATGCATATTTCTAACAAAGGAATGCATACAAAGAATTTAGGCACATGCATGTTTAATTTTCACTTGAAAGCTTAGCCAGGAAAATTAAATATGTTATTTCTCAAGCTTTAGTCTAATAATTTGGCCATCTCTGTATGTTCTTTCTGTTAATCTTAAACTAGCATGGTTTAGAAGATTCCTCAATCTTAATGTCTGTGTGATCTTCTCTCAATTCCCCACTAGGCGGAATTACATACCAGCTTGCTTTAGCTATTTTTATGGTTTTTGTGAGAACCATCCCAGCATTGTTCATGCATATCTGTAACTTTCTTTGCACTTTGTCTGTACACCATATCTTTCATGGTTTACGTTCAGGTAAAAGGCTACTTGCCCAACTGCTGCCATTTCACAGTTTCAGTAAATTTTGTATGCAGCTCACATATTTTGTTTCTGCCATTACATTATTGCTTTTGTTGCATCTTGGCAACTGCTTACATATTACCATTCTTATAGGGTGCTGCAGGACTGGACCCCTGTTAGTTACTGGCCCCCTTCATAGGTCATGTCTTTTGTTAACTTCTATAGTTTTCCCTTTTCTTTTCTTTCGGTTTGACAGGATTTGCTCCCTGTCAGCCAGTCAAAAGCAACTCTATTCTTGCTTTCCGGCATTTACATATGCCCAAGATTTGTAACTTTGATTTATTTATTTTTAAGAAACTAACTTTGTTTATCTCTGTAACTAAAATTGTAAACTTATTGATGGAAAATACATGTTTATGTTAAAGCTACTTGCTCTCTATCTTTTTCTTTGGTTTTTAGTGTTTGCTCTTATCATGTTCCACCCTACATCCTTTAATGCTCAAACTTTATTAATTATGAACACAATCAGAATTCTCTCAGATAATGGAGACCTTTAATTGGTTGATCCAGTGGTGTTAACTTTACACCAAGACTGTTAGATAGTAGGACAGTGCCGAAACCTGGCATAAGAACAGTGTTACCACCAGTATAAAAAAAAGACCCCAAATGACGGAAAGGTTTCAGTCCTCAATAAGACAATAAAATGTAGAAAAATATGCATAAAAAAAAGAAGCAAAAAGTTATTTAATCTCAAATTGTAAAATAGTTTCTCACTACGAGGGGTTTAAAATAAGATATGTCTGGTCCTTCTACGAATGCCTATTTCAGCCTGCCCGACCGCCAAAAATGGCGAAAATACAAACAGTACACCTGGTTTATCACTTTGTTATTGTTTTGTTTATTTTTGTGCATTAATTAGGATAGCTTTTCAGGTGATTCGTAAATAGGGCTTATTATAGGATTTAGCCTATACCAGAATCAAAAATTTAAATGTTGGAAGCTTAGACTACTTTTATTTGTGAATGTTTCTGTCGGATCCTTTTGAACGTTGTATTACATCAAGTGATAGCCATCAGTCACCGAGTTTAGGAGCGAAGTCATAAAATCATCATCATCATCATTTCCCCTTATTCAGCTCCTGCCGGGTCGGGGTATTTATGGCACTTCTCCACTTTCCTCTTTCCTTCCACCATTCTTCTTCCACGATCTTGTCCCAGTCCAGATTTCTTTTTCTTACGCCGTTCTTCACTGAATCCATCCACCTTGTTCTAGGTCTTCCTCTTGGTCTCTTACCCTTGCACTTCGCCTCCAGCATCTGTCTTGGTATTCTATTTTCCTCCATCCTCTTCACATGTCCAAACCACCTCAGTTTATTCTTCTCAATTCTCTCATTTAGTTTTCCCATCCCAACTTCCTTCCTAACATCTTCATTCCTCACTCTGTCTTTCCTATCATACTTCTTAGGAATTTCATTTCACTGGCTTGGATTCTACTCTCTTGCCTGCTTGTCAGGGTCCAAGTCTCAGCTGCATAAGTTAATATGGGTACATAATACACTTTATACATTACCTCCTTGCTTTTCCTTGGTACTTCCTTATCCCAAACAAGTTTTCTTACACTTTGATAGAATGCATTGCTCTGCTGTACCCTCCTGCCAATCTCCATGTCCAACCTACCAGTTTGCATCAATTCACTTCCTAGGTATTTGAACGTGTCCACAATTTCCAAACTCTGACTTCCAATTTTCACAGTGCCCTTTCCTTGTCTTTCCCCTCTTGTCATCACCATGGTCTTGCTTTTCTCTATACTGATTTTCAGGCCATACTTCTGAATATTTTCGTTCAGTGCATCTAGTTGTTTTTGCACTTCTTCAGTGTTCCTTCCCCAGACCACAATATCATCTGCAAATAACAGTAACTTCATTTCTTTATGTTCATATGCTTCCTTTGTTTCCTTTACTATTTCATCCATCACCATTATGAACAAGAGAGGTGACAGCACACTCCCCTGTCTTAGTCCAGTCTTGTTCGTAAACCAATCTGTCTTTCCAACTGGGGTCAGTACCCTGCTAACACAGTTGTTGTACATTGCTTGCACCATTTCCAACATTTCTCTTCCCAGTCTCTTCTTAACCATGGTTTCCCATACCTTCTCTCTGGGGACACTATCATATGCCTTTTCTAGATCTATGAAAGTCATGATCAAATCCTCTCCATATTCCCAGTTCTTTTCCATCACCTGCCTCAAGCTAAAGATTGGGTCCACTGTGGATCTTCCACTCCTGAACCCATACTGTTCCTCTTGCAACTCTCCTTCCACCTTTCTTCTCATTCTTCTTTCTAATATCCTTTCCAGTATTTTTACTATCTGTGATATGAGGGTGATCCCTCTATAGTTATCACACACCTTCTTGTCCCCCTTCTTAAACACTGGTATTATTAGCCCTTTCTTCCAGTCTTCTGGTACACATTTCCATTTCCACACACACTTTAGCAGTCGATACAGCCATTGCATACCAACAGGTCCAGCAGCCTTTATCATTTCTACACTGACTTCATCCACCCCTGTTGCTTTTCCCATCTTCATTTTCCGTACTGCTAATTCCACCTCCAGCATTGTTATATCATCTTCTGTTATAGAGTCGTCAGGTTGTGTCACTTCCATCTCACCAGTACCATTGCTCACATTCAAAAGCTTATCGAAATACTCCTTCCATCGTCCCTTTATCTCTTCTGGGTGTGTTAACAACTCTCCATCTTCCTTTTTCACTAGCTTTGTAGTAACTCTTTCTTTCCTCTTACTTCTTAGAAGCCCATACAGCATCCTTTTACTGCCACTTACATCTGTTTCCATTCTTCGTGTAAATTCTTCCCAACTTTTCTTCTTTTCTTCTCCTACCACTTTCTTACACCTCCGTTTGCTGTCGTGATACTTCCTTTTGCTTTCTTCTGTTTGATCTCGGTTCCATTCTTTCCATGCAGACTTCTTTTCTTTCACTGCTTTCCTCACTTCCTCATTCCACCATGGTGTCTCCTTCTCTTTCACTCTTGTTGACGTCCTACCACAAGCACTCTCTGCTGCACCAACAAATGCCTTTTTAAAGTGAGACCATTCCTCTTCTATGTTTTCCACTTCAGTAACTGGGATTTGTTGCTTCAATCTCTCCTGAAAATTTTCCTGTACGGTTTTGTCTTTCAATTTCCATACTTTTATTTTACTTTCTCTGATCTCCTTTAGGTTTTCCAATTTTTCCCATCTAAATTTTGCCACCACAACTCTATGGTCCCCATCAAATGCTTCTCCTGGTAAAGCTGTCACATCTATCAGCTTTCTGTGATTAGTCCTTTCCACCAGAAAGTAGTCAATTACTGATTTTGTTCTTCTATCGCCCCAACCATATCTCGTAATTTTCCTGCTGTTTTTCTTCCGAAACCATGAATTACCCACTATCAGTCCATTCCTTTCACAAAAGTTTACAAGTTCCTCTCCTTCCCGGTTCTTTTTCCCATATCCATATGGTCCAATGACTTCTTCCTTTCCTTGTCTCTCGTTTCCGACTTGTGCATTCATATCTCCCATGATCACCACTTCTACATCTGAAATTACTCTTTCTACATCCTCCAGGAATACTTCAATATCTTCTTCTCTGTTTCCAGTCTGTGGTGCATACACTTGTATGAAGTCCATCACGTCATTTTTCATCTTCATTCTAATTTTCATTATTCTGTCACTCACACACTCGACCACTTCAACATACTCCTCCAGTTGTTTCGAGGTTATCAGTCCCACGCCATTTTTGGCCTCTTGGCCACCACTCCAGTATAATGTATATCCTTTCCTCAATTTCTTCCTTCCTTTACCTTTCCATTTCACTTCACTCAGCCCCATCAATCCAACATTCTCCCTCTCCATGAAGTCTACCACCTCCTCCACCTTGCCTGTCAGGGTCATGACATTCATGATTCCCACTTTCATTTCGGTTACTGGTCGCCCATTTCTCACAGTTCCCCCAGTACCAAAAGAACTGCGCGTCGCCTGCAGGGTACGCCCTAACCTTTTCCGATTCATTCGAAGTGCCATTTCCATTTTAGGCTATTATTACGATGGGGTCGCCCCTCCCAAAGGCATTTTATGAAGCTACTGCCAGCTATTATACAGGCCGCCCCTAACATGGGAAACAGACGCCCTTGCAGCCGCCCCTAACCTGGGAAACAGACGCTGCCGATTGATGCTGTACTCTTACTATTCCCTGAGTACTGGGTTGCCTCTTCCGCAATCTCCACCGTTCCGAAGTCCATCTTCTCCGCTGCAGATTCCGTTGAGGTCTTCGCACGTAACCCTGTGCACGGGGCCTATGTTATACCCCATAGGACTGGGTCCTCACCAGAACTTAGCCGGTACTGTAGTTCCATGGTATATTACAGTACCGTTGCCCACCCCCGCGACGTGGACGCGCCTGGCAAGAGTTATCCATGTAGCCAATTAAAATTGCCTCATGGACCGGGTTAAGGAGCTGTCTAAATCCAGCCTCCAAGGCCGAAGTCATAAAAATTCTATTTTAAATTTACATTTGTATTACTTAAGGGTTAATTTTCAAGCCATCTACGTCTTTTTTGGTTAGGACTTCTTGAAGGGATGATAGGACAATAACAGTAGGATGCCATTTATTTCCAGGCTTGTGGATTAGCCACCAGATCCCAAACATAGAGTAGGCTAGAAATCTTTGAAACAATAAATATCCAGCAAGTGACTTTTTCATGTGGTTTGGATTTTTCCTTTCTTCCGGTGTGCACTTTAAGCTAGTTTCACAACTTCTCCTTACCCATACCCGTAAACACTCTTGTGCTGGGACTAGTTCAAATGCATGTCTGGCATTCCTGTGTTGTTTGTTCGCAATGGGTGGTCGATATTGGTGCTTGACCCCATGGTATCTCAGATCACATAGGCTCAATATATTGTTCTAAAATATTGGGTACGGTATTAATTACCTCAAGATTAAAAAATCGTAGCCTTTTACTGCAAAATATATAAAAAAATTAAACCAAAATTGCCAATGTAGCTCAAGATTTCTCTCACCAACACTGGAAAACAGTATTTGAAGACACTTGGTGTCTCATAAATACAGTGCCAAAGAATGTATAAATTACCGCAATATTTGTTTTCCCCATATTGGTAAGCTTTACCTGCTATTTCAGTCACCAGTTGAATGGAACATAAAGAGATGTTAATTTTTAGAAAAAAAAATTGTGTGTAATATTGGCATAATATTGATCTACACCAGAAAATGATGCACAAGATCATTTAATTATGATCACTCCCTTTGAAATCACATCTTTCTAAGACAAGTTACTGGAGTTCCATAAAGATGGTATATTGGCTTTCACGGCCGGTGAATTAGAACTCAGCAATACTTCTAGGTTTGTGCCGTGTCTTGTGTGGGGTTTCGCCTAGGACACCAACCTGGCTCATCAGCGGGCTCTTGGTGTCCCGGCCCGGACCCCCACAGGAGAAACGAACTGCGCGCTACCTCCCTTTATATCGAGTGCAACTGCACTACATGACTGCGAGAACCAAAAGCTCAAGCAGCCTCACCGGCCGTGTAAGCCAATATACCAACGTTTCGGAATCCTTCATAGGAAGGTTAAGGCTGCTTGAGCTTTTAGTTCTCGCAGTAAAGTAGTGCAGTTGCACTCTATACACAGGTAGCGCGCAGTTAGTTACTCCTGTGGGGGTCCGGGCGGGTGTCCTAGGCGAAACCCCACACAAGACATGGCACAAACTTAGAAGAATTGCTGAGTTTTACTGGAGTTCACTTTAAGGAAATTTCTATTGCACAGCATAAAATTTACGAAAATTAAACTACAGAATTTTGCACCAGATTTATCAAACTATTTTCTAAAGTAATTGGTTCAAAAATGCTTCCATTGTAACAATTGTGTTTTAGGTGCACACCTCTTAAGAATGCAACATTTTCATTAAACCAGCTCATTAGTTTACTTTGCTATCTTTTACTAACCACTAGACACTTAAGAGGACGACAGTAGCACCATCCCCTCTCAGTGACAGTTCATTATACCAACAATAACAGAAAAATAGGTCTTAATAGTCCTGTAACATGTGCCACTTAAGCATTTCAGTCAACAATTTAGGATTTTGTCTTTCTCTCGGACTGCTCGCATTAAGGTTTTCCCGTTTCAATAATATATGTCTTATCACAGATTTGGTGCAATGCCATATGATTGATCTATTAGCATACCGCACTCAGCAAGGAGATTGCCACACACAAGCATAAGATTAACGCCTGCCATGCGTGAGAATGGGCGTGTCCATCCCTCCCTTGGGAACAAACCTCTTGTAGGAGCTAGTTGTTGGAAATCCTTTCCACAAATGATGCAATAGTGTCACTATACACCCATGCGAGAAGTTTGAAGCCTCTTGAGCTTTGGGAAATTGTATCTTACAGACATTACAAGTATAAGGCATCTTCTCTCAGCCATGAGGAAGTGTGATGCTTCACCCTATTGTGTGATGTTTGGTGTCTCATTACTTCCATCAATCAGGCTTCTGCCAACTACCATGTTCCTGGACGCGCCTCTTCTTTCTATGGGGCTCATCGAAGCTCTCATTGAATGCGTCTGACGAGTGGCCATGTAGCTGTGCGGATCCGTGAGGATGTTCATCCTGAACTCTGCAACAAATAAATTGTACACAACTTACAAAGGATTTTTTGCAAACACTAACTCCCTGGTCTTCAAAGAAAGAAAGAAAGAAAGAAAGAAAGAAAGAAAAAAGGGTTAAAACACATGCACGAGATGTAGTGCTCGGCTATTTCCATGCTCTGCGCTCCCTATCTATGATCAGTGGCTCCGATACACTTGTCTGTCCACGATATTTAAATGTCATGATACCTGACCTGTTGTTGGGACGTAGTACAGTGTCTAGCCCGAACATTCGAGATATCGCAGAGGGCCCAGCAACTCAGGACCTGTTTGTTATCTTTTAGTTGTACTGTAGTTATAAATGATCGAGGTGATTTTCAATTTGGGTACTTTGTGTCGTTAATGGGCTGACAAGGAGGGTACGTATGTAGTGGTGAAGCACTGCACATGTCATGCTGGGCTGTGTATAATATATACTTGTGCAATCTTTAGCTAAACTAATGAGTTTCTCACAATTATCCACAACACTGCTCAATTCACTTATTCTCCATTATTAAGATTCATTATAACACTAAAAAAGGTTTTCCTGTTAAATGACTTAACTTTTCTAATTTACAGTATTTGCAAGTTACTCCAATGATTTCCTTTGGGACTCTACCAATATTATCAGTTTAGTTCTGTTCCTTTCCACTACAAAGAACTCGCTGTCTGCCGGAACCCTTGTTTGGAGTCATTTTATGTAAGCTGTCTTCTTACTTTTACACGCAGACCTTCTTCCTATCTTTGCACACTTTCTGTCAAGACATGCCTTTGCTACTCCAGTACTGCATCCCTGTACCATTCCATTTCCATATTCTGTGACTCTCTACCTTCTACTCTCTGGAATTCCTCACTAATCATTTCCATGTACTTCTGACCAAATTGAGATTTCCTTTCCTTGACATTTTCAACCTTGATCCATCACTCTCACTTTCTGCACTTAACACTTTATGGGTTAGTGGCCTCTGTATTAACCACCTGCCATAAGGACAGTTTATGCTTTCAAAGATGCTGATAGTTGAATCTTTCAGCCAAATTTCGGAGAATTTTCATGCCGAAGTGCTAGTAGTTTCTAAAAATGAAATAGTATATACGTATCTACTTGACGTAATGTGTTGGATAAAATTCAAAACTAAAAACATTAACAAGTAATGAGTAAAAATGAAATATAAATTAAATTATAAAAATAAAATTACAATAATAAAAGAAATCATCATCATCATCATTTCCCCTTATCCAGCTCCTGCCGGGTCGGGGTATTTATGGCACTTCTCCACTTTCCTCTTTCCTTCCACCATTCTTCTTCCACGATCTTGTCCCAGTCCAGATTTCTTTTTCTTACGCCGTTCTTCACTGAATCCATCCACCTTGTTCTAGGACTTCCTCTTGGTCTCTTACCCTTGCACTTAGCCTCCAGCATCTGTCTTGGTATTCTATTTTCCTCCATCCTCTTTACATGTCCAAACCACTATAGTTTATTCTTCTCAATTCTCTCATTTAGTTTTCCCATCCCAACTTCCTTCTTAACATCTTCATTCCTCACTCTGTCTTTCCTTGTCTTTCCTATCATACTTCTTAGGAATTTCATTTCACTGGCTTGGATTCTACTCTCTTGCCTGCTTGTCAGGGTCCAAGTCTCAGCTGCATAAGTTAATATGGGTACATAATACACTTTATACATTACCTCCTTGCTTTTCCTTGGTACTTCCTTATCCCAAACAAGTTTTCTTACACTTTGATAGAATGCATTGCTTTGCTGTACCCTCCTGCCAATCTCCATGTCCAACCTACCAGTTTGCATCAATTCACTTCCTAGGTATTTGAACATGTCCACAATTTCCAAACTCTGACTTCCAATTTTCACAGTGCCCTTTCCTTGTCTTTCCCCTCTTGTCATCACCATGGTCTTGCTTTTCTCTATACTGATTTTCAGGCCATACTTCTGAATATTTTCGTTCAGTGCATCTAGTTGTTTTTGCAGTTCTTCGGTGTTCCTTCCCCAGACCACAATATCATCTGCAAATAACAGTAAGAGTACAGCATCAATCGGCAGCGTCTGTTTCCCAGGTTAGGGGCGGCTGCAAGGGCGTCTGTTTCCCATGTTAGGGGCGGCCTGTATAATAGCTGGCAGTAGCTTCATAAAATGCCTTTGGGAGTGGCGACCCCATCGTAATAATAGCCTAAAATGGAAATGGCACTTCGTAATAAAAGAAATATAAAAATTTAAATAATAAACATAACCTTAAAAAATATTAAAATAATTGTAAAAATTAATTTGAAATTATTTTTATTGAATTATTTAATTAACTATCAAAATTAAATCTATAAGAACATAAACTGAAAATAAAAAATAAAGATACAAACCTTACAGTAGTCGCATATCATGTGTAACATCTGACATGTTATCCTACTCGTATACTACACAGCTTGGACATTCTTAAAATGTTAATTTACGCTCCGTTTTCATACTGGTACTATGATGAATGTATAGATTCAATTGGAGATATGCTACTGTTTGAACAAACATCACATATTATATTGTAAATTAAGAGCAGGAATGAAACCATAGTCTCTAGCTTATCTATAGACTACTAGAAATAATGTTCAATGCAATCAAATTTCCCAACTCCTGCTTGGTGCAAACTATTGTAATTAAAATTAGATAATTCGTAATTTCATGTAGATTCTGTTAAAAAGATGCCATGATATATATCGTTTAAATCGATAATCCAGTAGCAAAAATAATTGCCGGGACTGGGGTTCGAACGTGAGACCTCATGATTCGCAGACCAAGATGTTATCTACGCAGCCATTAACACCACAGACATTT
This sequence comes from Meconema thalassinum, assembly GCA_946902985.2. Lineage (NCBI taxonomy): Eukaryota > Metazoa > Arthropoda > Insecta > Orthoptera > Tettigoniidae > Meconema > Meconema thalassinum. The sequence goes on along the minus strand of OX336394.1, from coordinate 460,018,198 downwards.
GGAGTACAAGACAGGAGGGACTCATTTTCACGTGCCAGTAATAATATGGAAGTATTTTGCTTTTTTTCGATAATGTTCCTGCATGGAATTGAGTTTTAAATTAGTTATGAATATGCCTACTTGACAGTAAAGGGAATTTCTGTAGTGGTCTATGAAAGGCTAGCCCAGTTCACAAATAAAATCATCGATATATCTGAATAGCCATTGTGCAGAAACATAATACCGGCTTTGCTGACTAGTTACAATGTTTCATATAAGAGCATATAATCATTTAAATACTGATACGAAGACATGTGGTTTGTGTTTCAATGAGTCGACACCAGAGTTCGCATGAGCATTCAGTTTACCGTTCAGTATGAAAGTGTTGAGGAAAGTTACTTGGCGAGTGGATGCCCATGACTTTTATCCAGGGATTGAAAAACAGACTCTTAATAAATCATAATTGTTCTCAGCAAATATGATTTAATGATTTTTTTTTTACACCAAAGAACGAAAACTTGATGATGATTCATTGTAGAAATATCTGTAATGGCGCCTCCAAACCTTGAAGTAATCCGTATGTTACATACATTCCACTGCCAGCGAGTCTTGCACACTTCCGTCCCAGTTTTCAAAATCACTCCCACAAAAATATCCAGCAACCGATTGGAAAGATGTTACATACCAATAACATTATTAATAATAATTATAATAAATTCAAATGTAAAAAAAAACACATAAAAGTAAAAAAAAAATTTGTCCTATAAAGAGTTAAGGTGGAACAAGCGGATCAGTTTGTGGTCTGTTTCATCAAATAGGCCCTGAGTACCCTACAATTCCTTCCTGCTCTCCCATGTGCATCTGTGAAAATCCTTATGCTTCGAGAATCAGTTTGCAACAGAAATCCAATAACCGGGTGAGTTAGCCTTGGTGGTTACGGCATGACTGATGGCAGTCGCTCACATCCGGGAGGCGAGGAGGTTCGAATCCCCCCGCCGGCAACCTTGAAGATGGTCTCCTGTGGTTTCCCATCTTCCTTCCAGGCAAATGCCGGGGTTGGTCCCTAACTATAGGCCACAGCCGCTACCTTCCAACTCCTGAGTCCTTACATTCCAACTTCCCTTCTTCCCTCCCCAACGGTACTTGTAGCTCACCCATTGGGTGTCCGTCTCGAAGCAGCTACAAAACTGGCGAGCCGAACTTGTCCTCGGACACTCCCGGCACTAAAAGCCATATGCTAAAAAAAAAAATCCAATAAATATTTCTTATTGGTGTTTGCTTCCATATTCTCACCCCACCTTCTCCTACCCCTCAGTCCTATTTCCTATCCCCCATCGGTACTACACTCCCTATTGTTAACTCTCACTCACTGCCTCACAAAACCTATCGTCTTCGTCCTTTACTACTTTGCGTTTTATGGTACTCTTGACATAATTTGTCCTATCTCTTTTTACACCTGACAGGTATACTGTATCTTGTAATCTCCTACTTCCTTTACTCACCCTTAGAATGACCAATACTTGCTGATTTAGCAAGTTCTACCTTCTTCCTTCCATGACCCTTCTTGATATTACAGCACATTGAATTCCAGTTGGTTTCCAAGTAGTCTCCGATCTGTCATATGAGAGTGGGACTCTGCCACAAGTGAAGCAGGTTGCTAGCCTTACTTACACAGGGCCCCACAAGTTTTACACGACTACTTACTACGCCACTCAGTCGAACTTGGACGGGATGATATCAAATGTTGCATTTTGTTTAACTATTACTTTAGGTCCTTAAATAATATAAAAAGCAGAGAACAGCATGAATTATTACTTTAACTTTTAGTGCTTGTAATCACGGCGTATATTTACCTGTAAACAGCACATGGGAACACTTACCGTACCTCCTGCAGCTGCAGATAATGTTATACTTTACAATGAATGCTAACACTCTCTGAGGCTGGAGATCAAGAAGATGGAGGGATAAGTGAGGAAGTTGGTAAGAGCGTGAGGGGTCTGGTGTGGAGCCAGGAAGTTCCCGATCTTGTATTCAACATATTACAGACCTACATTGATGTATGCAGCAGGCACGTGGACAACAACTAACGGGATGAAAGTAGAATCCACGCAGCAGAGAGAAGTTCCTTAGGGGTATAATTGGGAAGACTCGCAGAGATAAAATCAGAAAAGAGGAAATTAGGGAAAAAAACAAGTTTCCCGAAGTTACAACACAAGATCGAGGTCAGTAAACTAAAATAGTATGGACATATGATGCAAATAGGAGATGATAAGAGTCCAAAAGTGAATATTTATTGAGAAAGTCACGGGAAGGCTTCAAAGGGGAAGGCCGAGGATGAGGCGGATGGACGCAGTGAGGGAGAGAATTGAGAAAAGAGGAAACTGGAAAAAGAAGATGTACAGGAAGAGGGAAGAGAGGGGTGGAGGTCCTTGATTCACACCCCGACCTAGATCATTGGAACTGGGAAATGAAGAGGAAGAAGAAGATCATGAGATATATTTTCCTTGCGGGCTGGAGTTACACCGATATTTGAACTTCAAATCTGTGGGGATGATATATAGGGTGCTTGGTAACAATATTAAACCTTTATATAAGGGATAAATAATTTCAAAAAAAAAAAGTGATAGCTTGCGCCAGTGTCATTTTATCAGCTGCTGAAGTTCGCTAAAGAGATTCCTTCTTGGGCAAATTCAAATGGGCTTTACAGGGCAATGTTGCCAACTCAGCATGTTGCTCAAGACTAGTTTGAGAGGGTCAATCAATGAAAAAAACTTGCCCAGGGGTTGGATTTGAACACAGACCTCCAGTCTGTCGCTACGGCAACATCGGCTGTAGCCCATGCTGTGTTTGTTTTGATGCTGATTTCCCGGCAGCCGTAGAACGGTTTATACGCAGCAATGTGGCAAGCGTGCAATGACCTTGACTCACATTGCAACGCAAGCTTAGCCAGTGTTGACGTCACCCGTTTGGATAGAGTAGCATAGTATAGTTGTTCGAATCCTCTGGTTCAAGTTGTTCCTGACCATCCTGAGGGGCCTTCTAACCACAATACTAAGTAAACAAAGATTTAACTCACCCATTTACAGAAGTCCTGTTCTCTGCTTGGTTGACTCCATTCTCCATGTCCTGAGGAAAATAAACATTGTAATCACCTTTGAGGGAAGTGAAACAGGGGCATCTCAGTAATCAGCTCCATGCACTTGGATTAGGGAATAACACAACATTGTGTTGACCGACTGAAAAGCAGGAAACCTTTGTTTTACTGATGAAACAAATTAAAATGATAATAATAATGTCATATGGCCTTGGGTGCCGAGTGCAAGCTTTGCTATTTGACACCCAGAGGGTAGCTTGCATGTCGAATTTCGTTGTTCCTTGAATCACTATGAAAGACAAGGAGGTTAGATATCTAAGCTCCTTGAACACTATAGCGCTTTCTAGTAGAGAAATCAGGAACTTTGTGTTGGAGGAAACTCCCGAGATTAATTTTCCCATCATGAACACGGCCTACTGAATTCAAATGGTTTCTTTGACATGCCAACATCGTATGACATGTGTGTCGTAATTTTTGCCGCCTTTCAGAAATCACTTACCACGGCCAGGAGCGAACCTGCAAGCTTGGGGTTAGTAGACCGACACGATAACCAGTCACCCACCGTGGCAAGCAATGTACAGTAACAGGGAGTGTACTCTTGCCATTGATGTACTGAAGGCAACAAAGGGAGCGTACAGAATGAACATAATCTTATTTCCTGAGGGAATGAGAATATGGTCCAACAACAGTTCGATGTACTCAAGGAAAATATTGAGAAAGGGGAAATGAGGATCAGTGTAGAGAAAAGGAAGACATTGGTAATGGCAAGAGGAAAGAAAGAAGAGAAAGAAGGGATTGTTAACATTGGAGATGTACATCTGGAAGTAGCAGAGCACTTCAACTATTTGGGCAGTGAATTGGTGGAGAATGCAAGATTGGATATGGAGGATTTCTATCATCAGGTTCGGAGTTTTAATTTGTATACCCCTGAAGGCTAAAAAGGTAATATACAAGACCTATTACTTACCAATGCTTGCCACGGTGGGTGAGTGGTTATCATGTCGGACTACCAACCCCAAACTTGCAGGTTCGCCCCTGGCCGTGGTAAGTGATTTTTGAAAGGCAACAAAAATCACGACATGGATGTCATACGTTGTTGGCATGTTAAAGAACCGATTTGAATTCAGTAGACCGTGTTCAATGGCAAAATTAATCTCGGGATTTTCCGTCAACACAAAGTTCCTCCATTCTCTACTCGAAAGTGCTTGGATACCTAACCTCCTTGACTTTCATAGCGTTCAAAGGAACGACGAAATTCGACATGCAAGCTGCCCTTTGGGCGTCAAATAATGAAGCTTGCACCCGGCACCCGAGGCCATACGGTATTACTATTTTTATTATTTACTTACCAATAATGACGTATGGAGCAGAAACTTGGCAGATGACGAGGAATGATGAAAGTAGACTACAGGCAGACGAAATGAAATTCCTGAGGAGTATGGTACAGAGAGAGAGTGAGGAATGAAGACATTCGAAAGGATGCTGAAGCTCAATGATAAGCTGGAGCAGAACATGTATGGACATGTGAAGAGGATGAACCAATTAATGGAGACACGGATGACTGGAAAGAGAGGACGAGGAAGACCTAGAGTACAGTGGATGCTGAAGGACAGTGGTGGAGGAAGGATGGTGGACAGACAGAGTAAAGTGGAAGGCTGTCATATTTCCTCTGAAAAGGCCAGGACTGGAAAATGAAATCAATGATGATTATGACAAATTAAAACATTGGTTCTGCTATAACTAGTTCTTTTAAAAGGTAGTGCTGTAATGTAGTTGGTCACAAAATCCCTCAAGTTAGCTGTACAGTACGATGAATATCATACCATACTTAGTCTTGAAGGAAGCCTCCGTGGCTTAGGTGGCAGCACGCCGGCCTCTCACCGCTGGGTCCATGGTTCAAATCCCGGTCACTCCATGTGAGAATTGTGCTGGACAATGCGGAGGCAGACAGGTTTTTCTCCGGGTACTCCGGTTTTCCCTGTCACAATTTCATTCCAGCAACACTCTCCACTATCATTTCATTTGTCATTCATTTAATCATTGCCCCAGGGGAGTGCGACAGGCTCCGGCAGCCGGCACGGTTCATATCCTCGCCGCTAGATGGGGGCTTCATTCATTCCATTCCCTGACCCGGTCGGTCGACTGGAACCAGGCTGTGGATTTTCATTTCACTTAGTCTTGAAGGATTTATTGAAAAACAAGAAGTTCCGTGACGAACTAAAGAGTCTATTTTTCATAAAATTTAAGATTCATTCCAATGACTAATCTATATGGATCTATATAGAATAATGACGAAATTAAGTTGGTAATATCGAAATTTCTAATTAGTTCGAAATACTGTATACCTGGCATAATGTAGCCTAATAGAGAACTACAGTTGGCAGCCCTGGTGACTGAATATATTCATAGTTCCATCTCTTAAGGTACAGAATACAAAATTTGGTTGAAGTCCAATGGATAGCATGGACGTTACATGCAGTTAAACATTGGATCTAACAGCGCTCGTAAAATCATGTTGGCAACAATTGGTCAGAAATAATCTGAAATAATATGATCTATTGTTGTGTCAATTTCGAATGAAATCCATTAGTTAGTATAGAAGTTACATGCATTTTAAAATTGGACCTATCAGGAGGCTTAGAATCATGTTGGCAGCACTGGCGTAGGCCTATATTAGTTATTCCAAATTAATCTAGAATGTCAGGTACTAAACGTGTGCATAGTTTAAAGCTGTCGGCTCGCATACTTTCTGATATATGGGTATTTGGATTAAAAAATTGAGCATTTATAAACAGTTGGCAGCCCTGGTGGCTCTTAAGAATACGCTCAGTCATATCTGTTTATGTACACATAGCACATACGAAATTTGGTTGAAAACCAATTGATAGTGTAGAAGTTATATGCATTTAAAATTTGGACCTATCAGCAGGCTTAGTATCATTTAGGCAACACTGCCATGTATGGCCTCCTGGATATTAAACTGCAATATTATTATCTATACGTGTGCCAATTTTGAAATAGCTCCCATTCATACCTTCCATGATATCCAACACAGAGCTGAAATTTCAATTGTGATTTTTCAGCAGTTGGTAGCACTGACATCATTTTCAAATATGGCCGTGAGATATTCAGGTATAGATCTTTACTCTTACCAAATTTTGTTTCGATTGCTGCAGCCGTTTAGGAGTTGATAGGGGGACACACACACACACACAGCCAGACAGACAGAAGGAAGACAGACAGACACACATTTTCCCGAATCGATCTCATAAGTCTATTTTTTCCTCATTTTTGCAAAATGTGAAAAGTAGGCTAAAAACCAAAGCCTGCTTCCAGTCGACTGACCAGGTCTGGAAGATGTCCCGTCCCATCCCTCACAACAGTTATGAAATCCTTGAAGGAGCCAGAAATCAAACCCGGGACCTCCTAATCCTCTTTAAGGATTTATTAGTTACTGTAAGTGTAAAACAATAATAAACAATACGGAAAAATGTGCGACTTTAAAAGTCAAAAAGTGTAAAACAATGCTAAATTGTTCGGCCCCATCACGCCTGTCGTATAATTAGGAGGTCCCGGGTTTGATTTCTGGCTCCTTCTACGATTTCAGAACTGATGTGAGGGATGGGACAGGATATCTTAGGAAATTGTGCATCTGTCTGGTCCGATAGACAACGACCTTGTTCATGACAGGTGCAGCAGTGATTCCTCAATATTTACTTAAATAATATGTAATTATTTTTAACAATGATTTGTGCTGATGAGAAGTGATGACCCAGTTAAAACACTGCAATTCACCAAAGGAGACCTCTAATACAACATAATCAGAAGCCACCAATGAGAGGACAACACCACCACGAGCTACGACTCCAATTTGAAATAATAGACTTAATAATATTACGGATAAAGCCAGACTATTTCACGACCTAAAATACAATATGGAAATGTCAAGATATAATAATTAAATAATACAATATTTTTAGTACAGTATATTTGACAGGGGCCGCCCGAGAGCCCTCCCAATAACTGTTTATATTAAACTTCAAGGAAATGGCAAGCATATCTTCTTGTACATTCATCTGAACGAGCGCGCCAACTGCAATACCCTCTGAATGAGTGAGCCAGGCCACACGGGCTCCACCGCCGAAAATAAGACTCAGCACCAATAAGGGCTAGTTTGGCTTGGCTTTGCATGTGTTGTGTTGGGCCATAGATTACTCTAGGAATAGTCAACAGCCGCATGCACGCACAAGCTGGATTTGCTTCAAGTGATTTATATTTCAACCACCATATGGCAGAGGATGCAGCTCCTATTTAATGCTTTGTCACTATATCTGGTGACTATTAAATATATACAAAATGCTTTTAGTTCTCATGTTGGTGGCAGGAATACTTATTTCTCTATTTATAATGTAACAATCTGGAATTTTTGAAGCAAGTTTTGCTTTGTTTCGTTGGTTTAAGTTGGCAACAGAGTTACGCCTACCTGAACGCAGATACAAATTTGCGGGTTTGTTAACTTTTCTGGTCGCATTGCAAGCGTTTAATAGTAGCGTCGTAAAATTATTTTTGTGTTTAATTATATCGAGTGCAGCGGATATCAGTACCTAGTTTAGGCTATAATAATAATAATTTATTAAGCTGAGCTTGAAAGAGCATTACTTAACCTAAATTTACAATCTCTGTCTACCTCACTGTTCTTAGTTTCTAGCTTGTGACCTTTCCCTACAAGAATCACCAATTGACTTTACTCTTTTCGAGCACACAGTGATATGACATGTTATACCTGTACGGTATGTAAGGTACGGTAGTCGGCATCTTGCAAATTGTATTTTACCCATTCATTTCGCGGTGTCAACGATGTACTGCACGTCTTGTACAATTACACAGTTAAATACTGTGATTCTGAATCTTAGGCCTAGGCTATAGCAAAACATGTGCAGTGTCTATACTTGCAATGTTTGAACGATTTGATTGCTAATTTTGATTTTGCTGGCACCACCAAGATAGTTATTACCAGTCACAACTGATATTTGATATAATTTTCATATTAATTGCCTTTATTCGAGCTCAAATACATGTTTAACTACTTTCATAAATACTTTGTAAAAGTGTTTATTCATAATTGTATTCTCAGAACCAAGCTTTATTTTCTTCTTCTTCTGCTTTTACAGCCTCATTGGACCACTTCAGTCAAGCATTTCTTGGTCCTCTTCTTCAGTAAGTTTCCTTTCCGAGTCGCCCAGTAGCTCTTCATTCGCTCTGATCTTCTCAGGCGTTCCTCATCTGTAAATACCCTTTTTACTGTATTACGTTTGTCTATTTTAGCCTGAAATCTTATTTTTATATCTCTCAGTTTTTTTAATTTTGTTGTTTTGTTTTGCAAGTCATCCAAGGTTATTTCCAATTCTTTCATATCTTCTCTAATTTCCTTAATCCATCCTACTTGTTGTTTCATATTCCAAAGTTTCACTACAATTTTTCTACATAACCTGGTTTCTGGTGTCCTCATGATGTGATCAAAGAAAGAAAGCCGTTTCTCCCGAATAGTATCAGTGATGGGCTCCAGTTCTCTGTATACCACTTCATTTGGTACTATCCGCCACTGTCCATCTTTCTGATATTTTTTTATTTATGCATGTTCTAGCTATTCTTCTTTCTACTTTTAAAATTTTGTCGATTCTGTTTTTCTGAGTAACTTTAAAAAGAGTTTCACTTCCATATGTCACCTCTGGTTGAACCACCGTCTTGTAATGTTTTAATTTTCTTGCAATTGATAGACATTTTCTTTTATATGTAGACCATGTTAATTTTTGGGCTTTTATCATTTTATTAGTTCTTTCTTGCCATGCAGGTTTCTCATCCAAGTTGTAAGTTATAATTTCTCCTAAGTATTTAAACTGCTTCACTATTTTAACTTTCTTGATATTTACTGTTATGTGATTGATTACAAGTGGATTTGCTACCATTATCTCTGTCTTTTCAAATGATATCTGAAGTCCAATTTTTTGTGCTATATTTTGTAGGCTTATTATTTGATTTCTGGCTTCTTGAATATTATTAGCCAGTAACTCTAAGTCATCTGCGAATCCCAAGCCATTTAAGTCTATTCCAATTCCAATTCTTTATTTATTATATTGTATTTCGTAAAAACATCCCTAGCGAATATAACATAATGCGGCGCATGCTGATGACCCCAATGAACATTAACAGGTGTCTCTCAGTAAACTCAATGGTTGGTTCCTCAGTTTAGGGGCTGCGACAACGCGGTCATGTAGCCCCATGTACTTTGGGTGTGTGTAGAATCTGTCTGATAACTGGTGTTAATTGTGATGACTGTATTAGTGTGTGTTTCTGTTTTAATTCAAGTAAGGACTGCAGACATTGAATTTTTTCAAGTAGTTCCTACTTTTGCCGCCAAACACCACCGTCAACAACTACAAGTTCTGAACTTGGTTACCAGATGCCACCGCAGTCGGCTCCTGGCGACGAACGTTGAAACCTAAGAGCGTTTGTTGAATGCTTAACCTATATATAATTTAGCTTCACACAGGTGTAATTAGTGGAAGGTTCTTTAACATGCCATAAATCTATGACATGGGACCGCTGGCTTTACTTCCCCTACAAATGAAGGAATACTGAGGGATTTTTAAAGCTCTTAAAATATCCGACGACTTCGGCCGGGTTTGAACCCGCGATCTTGGGCATAGCAGCTCAGCATGCTACCAACTACGCCACCGAAGCTGCAAAAACTCGATAACAACAGACCTGCTCATCGACTTGATAAACATGTCTAGATTTGTGTGAGCCTGAGTTAATGACTAGTCTCCAGTAACAGCTAGACAAAGTTAGTTATTGTTGTTTTAAGGGGCGAAACTACAACGTCATCTGACCCGAAGGCTAGACAAAATAATGATGCATTACGACATGGCCCTTGTGGTACGAGGGTGAACAGTCAACAACAATAAGATGGTGTTCAATGAACATAGCAATAACTACCTCTCTGAGATATTCCTCTCCGTCTGGTTCTGGATCTTCTTCTTCTAACTTCACGGCACACAGCTCCGTCTTCACATCCACCAGGCAGTCAATGTATTCCTGCAGCAAAAGAATATCTTAGTGAAGAAAACAATTTGAGTAACAGCCAAGCTCGATGCTGAAGGGGATTGGTCGAGACCTTGGCAGCCTGTATCATATCATTGGGTAATAAAATTAAGTGAGAAGTTCTGCCAATTGAATAAGTTTTGAATTATTTGTAATTATTGAAATCATTTGGTACATGTTTCGGGGCTGATATTTGCTCCCTTCATATTATACACATCATTTAGAAAACATCACAAAACATAAAAATGATTCTTGATCAAATCAAATCTTTAATTAATGAAAAAGCTATCTCTTTATGTTGTCACTTAAATCCAACTGTAAACACAATTTCTTTTTCCTTGTGTTGTGTTTACAATTGGATTAAACTAACAACATTCATTAATTTAAGACTTGATTTGACCAAAAAACAATATCTTTTGGGATGTTCTCTAAATCCTGTGTTTTATAAAAGAAATATATATTTTTAAATTTTAGTCTGTGAAAATATGAATGTGTTTATGGGTATTAGTAGGTGTATACTTTGCCACGGTGGGCGAGTGGATAGCGTGTCGGTCTACTAACCCCAAGATTGCAGGTTCGCCCCTGGCCATGGTAAGTGATTTTTGAAAGGCGGCAAAAATACGATACGCATGTCATACGATGTTGGCATGTCAAAGAACCCATTTGAATTCAGTAGGCCGAGTTCATAATCGCAAAATTAATCTCGGGAGTTTCCGCCAGCACAAAGTTCCTCATTTCTCTACTAGAAAGCGCTATTGTGTTCAAAGGAGATTAGATACCTAACATCTAACCTCCTTGACTTTCATTCGACATGCAAGCTACCTTCTGGGTGTCAAATAGCAAGGCTTGCACCAGGCACCCGAGGCCATACGATATTTATTAGTAGGTGTATGAAATTAGCCCCCAAACATGTACCAAGTGATTTAAATAAATACAAATAATTCAAATGGTACTGACTAGGCACCTAATTTTAATACCCTATGATACTGTTTGTTAATACGGACCCAGAATGAATGGTTCCTGGAGAATAATGAAATTATAGTCTGTATTATGAAAGAAGTATATTATTATTATTATTTATTTACCATATATCGTACAAGAAGTATGGAAGGCCTACTTCACAGGCACAGTTTACATCTACATTTGTTTTAACAATATTTACATGTTTTACAAAGATATTTGCAGTATTTACATAATTATTTTCATTTCGAATATTGACATAGTGCATTTTCCTGTTCACTCACTCTCTCATGCACGCACTTTCATAATCTCCATCACTCCATACATACATTCATTCATTCCATTGAGATACTCATTCATTCAGCGAGACAATCAGTCATACATACGTTTATTTATACAATGTACCTTTATAAGAAGCTTTCCCAACATGAGTCCTGTTACCCAATTACACTGATCGGCAAAAAAAGTGGAACACTTAAATTTTTTATGTAATTTCTTAATTTATTCCACTAAAATGTATCGGTTTTCCAATATTTGCATTATTCATGTACATTTTAGATGGTTGGCGACAGAAAATACCAAAACATGTTTACAACACGCTTTAACTCACAAATTTCGTAACATTTTGCAAATCTTACAATTTTCTATTTTTTAGTAATGCTCTTTTGGGCTGGTGTTTATCAAACATATTGCCAAACAAAACAGTATTAATGTTAGCACTGCACTAGAACACTGGTCACTAAAAACGAGTGTTTCCACCCGTAGTGTCTATGACAGCTTGTAAACGCTCAGGCATACTGTTCACAACTCGTTGAATGGCATCTGCCGGGATGCGATCCCATTCCTCCAGCAGCGATGTTCTCAGTTGTGCCAAGGTGGTGTGGTCACGCTGTCTGACGTTCCTTCCAAGCATATCCCATACATGTTCGATGGGGTTCAAGTCAGGACTACGAGCTGGCCAGTCCAGGGTTTGAATCTCCACTTCCTGCAGATATTGTACAACACAGCGAGCAGTATGAGGGCGGGCATTATCCTGCATCAGCATGAAATTCTGACCAATGAAAGGCGCAAAGGGCATCACATGGTTCATCAGGATCTCTTCGATGTACCTTTGGGAATTGAGCGTCCCGTGATCGATGCACACCAACTCAGTGCGGTCCATATCGTTGATGCCACCCCACACCATAACCGAGCCACCTCCAAATGGAGTCCTGTAGGAGAAAGCAACAGGGCTGTACCTCTCCCCGTGCCTTCTCTACACTCTTTCTCTTCCATCAGGAGATCTAAGGTTAAAGCGACTCTCGTCAGTGAAGAGAACAGAGGCCCACTGCTCGTGGGTCCATCCCAGATGCTGCCTTGCGAAGCGAAGACGCGCCTCTCTGTGATGTTGTTCGAGTCTGGGTCCACGTGCAGGTCTCCTGGACGAAAGATGAGCTTCTTCAAACCTTCTTCTTACTGTTCGCTCACTGACTCTCACATTTCTGACATTTTCCAGTTGATTTCGTGCCTGAACTGCTGTGGTATGGCGATCATGCAGAACTTGGATGGTGAGAAATCTGTCATCCCTGGCACTTGTGCTTCTTCTACAGCCTGACCCTCGTCTCCTATCGTATGTTTGGAGCTCTCTGTATCGTTGCACTGCCCGATTTATGCTACCGAGAGATGAACCAATGATCTCAGCAACATAACGGAAGCTGCGGCCATCCTCCACCAATGCAACTGCCTGTGCAGCTTCTTCACGGCTAAGAGGCATGTTTTAGTGTGAACTGCAAATGGATAACTTGCTAAAATGTGTGACAATGGTTCACACGTGTTCAGCAAATGCCAGTTGTTATTCCTAGAACAACAACAATAAGCGAGCGGCAACACTCATAAACCTTAAATGCTTACAGTCCGCTTCCCGCCATAAAACCATTAAGATAGGCTCATCGAAGATTGGGGGGTAAATGGTGGTAATAAACCACCCTAAGAAATGTCATTATCAATTTCTATTCACGGATGTTTCAGATGTTTGTTCTAATGCATGAAAAGCTTTTAAAATGTGATTAAATCTTTTTCATGGCTAGTTTTATACTATTTATATTACTTTTCTTAACTGTTCCACCTTTTTTGCCGGTCAGTGTAGATTGGGAAGTCGTTTTTTAAAGCCTTTGTCTGGAACATGGCACTCTATGGAAGTACCGTAACTTGTTTATCAAATACATTTCAATCCGTGTTTGTATTTGGCCCAGGTGGAGGTTGGCCACAAAATTAGGCAGAGAATCGCGCTGCTATTTTAGCCTCCTAAAAATGCTCAAGTTACGTACAATATCCCGTAAGATCACGAAGACAGTCGATCGATCAGTAATTAGACCAGTGGTAGTGAGACACGGGTACTTACTAAAAGAGGGGGAGAATTGTTGGACATATGGGAATGTAAAATTCTTAGGAAAATCTATGGATCAGCCCAAGAAAATGGAACTTGGTGAACAAGATACACAAAAAATTAGGTATATAACTTGTGTGGGGAACCCTGAATATCAATAGAAATTAGTAGAAGAGGTAGACTCCGATGGGCCGGACATCTAGACAGAATGGAGGTGCAACGAGCAGCACACCGTCAGCATCCTGAAGGAAGACGAGAAATAGGCCGCCCGCGTAAGAGATGAAATGGACGATGATGGACGACAACTGGGCGTTCGTGGATGGAGACGGCTGGCATGGAATGATGTGATTGGGAGGGCCTGGAGCTGTAGAGCCGATGGGTAAGGTCAGGTAAGCAGGTTGGCCACCAAGTCCTGTTACCTGTATGTCATTCATATTTTTAAACATATTGTAGCCATATTCTTGGCCGTCATAATACACAGGCCATGAACCCAGCTAAAGATCATCGCACACCGCTGACAACTCAAATACACATCCACAAACTATTTATGCTATAAAGATCAACTCGTCACTAAGCTCCAATGGGATTATTAGTGGTCCTAGGTGGGTTTCTTAAATCAATACTTCATAGCAGAGTTAAGTGGAGGGGTGTCATGTTTGCTCTGACCCAGCTTAGACTGGAAAAGAGAAATTCATGATGATTTTTTCATAGCAGAAAATTACTCTGGTTTAGGGGCTGCAACAATGCGGTCATGTAGCCCCGTGTACTTTGGGTGTGTGTAGAATCTGTCTGATAACCTGTGTTAATTGTGAGGACTCTTTTAGTGTGTGTTATCTGTTTTGAATTCAACCTACCAACTGAAGGTTGATGGGAGAAGACCAAGAGGAAGGCCCAAACCACGGTGGAAAGACACTATCAACGTCGATATGAAAGATGCAGCTGACCGAGTGAAGTGGCGCTCCATGATCCGAAAAGCGGACCCCATCCCAATGGGAATACACCAAAAGGAAGGAGAAGATCAAGTAGTTCCTACTTTTGCTATGAAATGCTACTGTCCACGACACCCAGCTGTGAACTTCGCTATTACTAAGATACCATCACAACTAGCGCCCGGTGACGAACGTTGGAACTTAAGAGCATTAATCAAACCTAAAGTACAAATTTTGCTTCACACAAGTGTACTTAGTGGAAGGTTCTTTTTCATGCCCTAAATCTACGAGATGGGACCGCTGGCTTTACTTCCCCTTCAAAGGAAGGCAAACTGAGGGACTTTTGACGTTCTTAAAAACCTGACAACTTCGGCCGGGTTTGAACCCGCGACCTTGGGCATAGAAGCTCAGCATGCTACCAACTACGCCACTGATGAATAAACAAGTCCCAGATATTTTTTTAATTAAACAAATCACAAAGCGTTACTCTGCATGTAAACATATTAACAAATCCTAATCAAAATTGTCCCTAAAATGCGTATAATAATCTTCAAGATCAATATTCTTGATGAATATCATTCAATGTTAAGTTGCTTGTATTTTCCTATCAGCTGTTCTACACTTGAGCAGATTTAAGAAAAAAGAAAAGTTCCTAAGTAATGTTCATCCCTCACCTATACTGTGTTAAAACACTTTTTTCAATAAAATAAAACACCATCACTTTCTTTCTATTCTCACAAACTCAAGTCAACTTGGGTCCCAGCCGCATTGTGTTAAGGTATGGTTTCTTTGAGACTATATTGCTATAGATAGAACCCTGCTCGGGTAAATATCAATCTGCCCTGCATCCGCAAGGTTCTTATCGGAATCACAAGAATATTTGCAGTTAGATAAAATATTAAAGCAACACATTTAGTTTTGAGGAGAAAGTCATTCCCTTACGCTTTCTATGTCGTGTGCTATGTTACACAGCCAGAATTGCAACCCTTCCTGTTCGGAGTGTTAACTCTTTGAGCGCCAAGGGATGATTTTTCATTCCTCCGTGAACTCGCCTCAAGTGCCAGGAATGATATTTCATCCCTCGTGCAGACGTGTTTAAAAACTGTCGTAGTTCTTTCTTTTATGGTAGATGGCAGCACAAATCAGTATATTCTTATCAAGTAAGGTACGTAGTCTCCACATTTCCCACTAGGAGCCACATAAAATTATTTGTTTTCGTGTGACGAATTTTGTAAAAAGTTTGAAGGTCGCATCCGCATATCTCGCCACATGTCAACAAGTAATGGCAGGCTTACGCGAAGTGTTTACAAACGATGATGATTTAGTGGATTATATCAATAGTTTAGGGAACTATGATGACTATGTGGAGTCAGAATGTGAACTGGTACTTCATAATAGTGTTGAAGACTCTTCAGGTGAGGTTGTAGTCAGTGAGAGCGATTCTGAAAGTGATTTTATAAGTGGAACACCGCCAATTGCCGTGATTAATACATTTTATATTTTATATTTATGACATATTATCATTCCAAATAACTTATTTTTTTCCAAAACATCAGTCAAGAGGGTGTACTACAATGAATATCAACAGTTGGTGAGTTACAATGATTTTTATAACTACATAGTTGCTTTAAAATGTGGATTTTCATTAATTGAACTTAAAAATTTGAAATTCATGATTTATTTAAATTTTAACTAAACATATTTTTTGATAAAAAGTGACATTAATTCTAGGAGCCGTTCCTTTTATATAACAGATTTTTTTTCCCACTGAAAACGGATATAAATTGAGAGAGTAATATTTTATTTTTCTAGAGAGCTGCGAATCGGACAAAAAGTGGGTGGCACTCTTGGCTATTACCTTAGAAATACATGCGGCACTGAGGGGGTTAATTATGCTTAATGACATAATTTGAATGAGATTAGCGTAAATCATCATCTTACACTTGTCCTGAAAAAGAAAACATAACAGAAAAATATGATACATCATAAACATCCGGGCTAATTTGTAACCCAGTGCAACAACACGATAAATTAAGAATTCAAATGCAAAATAAAATCCTCTAGCTTGTCATTGGTCCGCACTTACAAAAGTAGATGGATCTTCAGGATCTTGTGGTTCACATTTGATGAACTGAGGTTGCTCTAACATGTTCCCCGAACTGGTATCTGTGAACAGACAGAACAAACAACATCGTTATCATTGATGCTTTCTTTTGCAGTTTGACTACACCTTTGTTTGATGGACGATACAGGTTAAGCACGATAGTTTGATAAGTAATGCATTGTGAAAGACCCACTTGAAAACAAAAGACCTCAGAGGAAAGGAACCCTCAGAGTAGGAAGAGTGTGAAAGTACCTAATGAATCAAGTTGTGTAAGTAACATCCAAGAGTTCTACTACCGGCACAGGAGAATAATTTCTTTTGTAATTTGTTTATTTTTTTTTTTTTCTTTTCAGGACTGTGTAGTACATGTGGGAGATTCTTCATGCAGAGATTGAGTCTTACACAGCCTATGAAACTGGGGAAACTAACTTTATTTTGAAAATGTTGTATTCGGGAGTTCGCACCAAACGTGGTTTACCTGATCTTGGTCGATCGAATACTGAATTATGTTGCCGAAATCGTGCTACCGGACAGAGAATCGTGGTCTGATGAGGATAATTAATAAGTTTATTAGAGCACAAACTATGCAATTGAAGTAAGAATGACGTATCTTTTCCTTGAACATCATAGAAAGAAAACAGAAATTTGGCTGGACTTTTACAGCACAGATGCGACGACCACCAACAAGTGGAAAGAAGCCAACTACGAATTAAGACACATAACGACCAGACTAGCTGTGCACGGATCTCACCCCAAGCTATGCTCTACCAAGACGCACCACTCGCCGAACGAGGAATGCATTTGCGCCCTATGCAGGAAGCAATGTGATCGTCATCACGCACTGAGTTGTGCAGGAAGGACAATTCCTTGAACTAGGTTCTGAACAGAATGACTGTGAAATAATCTTGCACATTGTGCATTTTAAATAAATTAATAACTTATCACTAGAACAAAACTGTGACGGAGATAACTTCCCGTGATCACACCGCATTACGTGATACTGTCCGTCCACCAACAACGGTCTTAGGGGACTGAAGGGGAGAGGAAGACATTCCAGCTGCGTTGATTGAGTGGACGTGCCGCTGCAGGTATTGCCAACTTAGCAGCGATGTTATTCACGCTATGTTTAATCACTGCTACTTGCATTTAGTTTCAATCGTGAAATCTTACAGGTCAGTAGTGTTATGTCGGAAGTGAAGAAGATAAGAGTGATACATTCTGAGGGTAGGGAAATAATTAGGAAAGTGATTTGAGGGATGTGATGAAACTAGGAACAAGTGTATAAAACTTCCACTGAGTCAGGCAACTGCAAGAGCAGGGGTTTCTGAAACAGTAACCAAAAGAATTCTCAAACAGGTGCAAGATTTAAATGTAAGTGGTGGAAAGTGTATTCTATCGGCCCCAGGGAAACATCGAAAAACAAGACCTGCACCTACTGTAGTGAATGTGGATGATTTTGATAGGTGTGTGATTCGGAGAATTATACACAGCTTTCACGTTTTTGAGAAGCGTGTTCCTACTGTAAATAAATTGCTGCCTCTTATTCGGAAAAAGATACATTTTCCGTGGGGACGAAGTTTGCTTTGGAGATTAATTTCAGAGCTCGGCTTTAAATGGAGGAAATGTCAGAACAAAAGAAACGTACTTATAGAATGCCCTCACATCATGGCTTGGAGGCATGATTATCTGGTTAAAATGAAGCATTTGGAGAAAGTGGGAAAACTATCTTCTATATTGATGAGAGCTGGGTGGATAGTAACATCACAGAATCACAGAATTTGGCATTCATACAAACACTAATGCAGGGAATAGGCTGATAATAGTTCATGCAGGTAGTGTGAACGGGTTCCTGGAAAATTATCTTCTCCTATACGAGGCAGGGACAGCTGTTGGCGACTATCATGGACAAATGAACCAAGTAAACTTGGAAAAATGGATTCGAGTAAAGCTGGTACCTAATTCGCCCCCTTGTTCTGCTGTAGTGTTAGACAATGCTCCTTATCACAGTACACAGGTGGATAAACCCTGCCTAAGAGTGCTGTGAAATCTGCTATGATATTGTGGTTGGAGAACAAAGGGGTTTACTGTGACAGTTCTATGCGCAAAACCGATCTTTACAGGCTGATAGAAGCAAAGAAACCAAAAGAGAAGGTTTTTAAAGTGGATGCATTTCTTGTTTCATTGGGCCACACTGTCGATCGCTTGCCCCCATACATGTGTGAACTGAGTCCCATAAAACTAGCTTGGGCCAAGGTGAAACGAATAGTAAGAGAAAGAAACGTAACAGGTGACTTATCTTTACAGAAATTGCGTGATTTGTGACCGAAACAGACTGGCAGGGATTTTGCAAACATGTAGAAAAGGTAGAAAATGATTACTGGGAGAAAGACGGTATAGTTGAAAACATCATTGACAGTATTGTCATTTGGCTAAGATGACAGCAGCGATTCATCTTCTTCTTCCTCCTCCTGCAGCGAAAATGAGCCTGGCTCCGAAAAAGAACTGGCTACTCCACTTGTTTGAGATGAGTGAGTGTGTCGTTGGTATAACCTAAACTGCATGAACTGAATAACGTTTGAGTTTCACTACTTTCAGCGACCTCTTTGCTTTCATCTTTAATCTAAGCATGAATACACATTCTAAACTTGTATGATAATATTACCGTGCTTAGCAATTCGCACTGTGCTGTGTCCACACCATCTACACAGCCTGTGCGGAGTGGAGCGCATAAGTATCTGAGGTTGGCACTACTGTCGTTCGCACAGAGGCCAGCTGACTCATTGCATTCCTGCCACGGACCTTGGGCTGGTGGATGGACGGTATCTGTCACACGTTTTGCTATACAAGACAATTGCACACATTGGAGTGCCGAACGTATGCTCTCTAGATTAAGTGAGGGTGATGGAGCGTTGATTTTCAAAATAAAGTTCGCCCAGTTTTGTACGCTGTACAATATCTCCATGATGGATCTCCCACATGTACTACACAGTCCTGACAAAGAAAAATTGCAATAAACTAATTACGAAAGAAATTATGAGGCAGTGCAACCCATGCGCTTCTTCTCACTACACTATAATGTTGTGGGTTACAATTTACTCTACTTGATAGAACTGTATTGCTCCTTACTAGTTGGTGTCTGCATGCTTTCACCAATAAATCCACAGCAGGTTGAGTTAATCCAGGCTGCAGGTATATATTAATACACTAGTATTTCAAGAGAGTATTTAATGAGAGTAAGAGTACACATGGAATATTACAAGAGGAACAATCATTCCAGTATTTAGGAAGCTTGATAGTGAGACGCACAATCTCCATGGGAAAGAGAGCTTTATTTGCCGATCAAACTTATGAAGAGGTTTGTGTGCAGTGTGCTTGCTGTCATATGGTTCAGAAACATGGACAGTCAGACAGAAAGAACAAAAATATTTAGGAGAGTTTTGAAATGTGATTATGGAGAAGAATGGAGAAAGTGAAATGGACTGACAGAATGAGAAATGAGGTGCTAAGAAAGGTAGAGGAGGAGTTTGATGAGGATGATACAGAAGAGGGAGGGCCACATACTACGTAGGAAGAATCATGGAAGGAGAAGAGGGAGAGGAAGAAGAAGGTTTGGAATGTTAATAGATGTGAAGAGAGGAAGAAGTTACAAACAAAGAAGAACAGAGAAATGGAGGACGTCCAGTCGAAACCTGTCTGCGGACAGATCTACTGAAAGAAGCAGATTTCAAGAAAAGTAGCAGTGATTGATGGAGGGTACGTGACTCTTGTTTTAATGCAGAGAGACTGCATGGTAACATTACAGCTGCAAGAACTTATGTCAGACACACGAGCAGAGAATTCCTGTGAGCGTAAGTAAATAGGGTGCTATATGGTCAGAAATCAGAAACCCCTATAGATGTCGAAACGGCAGGCGAAAAGCTGAAGGAAGTAGAAGACTTCTGTTACTTAGGAAGCAAAATAATCAGTGATGGACGAAGCAAAGAGGATATCTACAGGAGAGCAATCTACTGAAAAGGAATCTGTTGACATCGAATATAGAATTAGGTATTAGGAAGTCATTTTTGAATTTGTCTGGAGTGTGGCACTCTATGGAAGTGAAACTTGGACTATTGGTGCAGCAGAAAAGAGGAGAATTGTAGCGTGGTGTTACAGGAGAATGATGATCAGGTGGGTTACGAATGAGGAGGTATTGAGACGAGTGGGGGAGGACAAATGTTTCTGGAGACTGCTAATGAAGAGAAGAGAGAGGTTGGTAGGACACATACTAAGGCACCCAGGGATAGCAAGCTTAGTTACAGAAGGAAGGGTTGAGGATAAGAACGGTAGGGGCAGACCAAGGTTAGAATATGATAAACAGATTGCCTCGGACGTAGGGTGTGGTAGCTATGTAAAGATGAAACAATTAGCTCAGGAGAGGGAAGCATGGAAAGCTGCATCAAACAGTCAAATGACTGAAGACTCTAACAACAAGAACCAGCATGGTACTTGCCTTATGTTTCTCACTGAACCAATAACTTGCACTTTTGAAGAAAAATGCAGGGAAAGAAAGCACATTTCTTTGCCCCTAAATGGATGCATGAAGATGCTTGTAGGAATTACAGTCTGATATGGGGATTGGAATATTCCTGTGTTGGCAAGCACTAACATTGCATCAGGTAAGTTTCCTGTGAAAGACAACAGCCTCAAGAACTGATAGTCTTCTACTTGCCATCATCACTGACAGCGATCAATAAGAACAGTATTTTTCACACCTATCTACTGTAAAACAGAAGCTCATGATCTACAGCCATATATCACACCCTTCCATCAAGCTCATAACAGCGAATGAGACAATAAAATGTTCTGAGGTACTGAAATTAGCCAAAAGACCTCTTCTAATGATGAAAAATGATTCAGGAAATGATGTAGTAATAGATGTTAACCCACCCGTGGCCCTTTTTGTAGATCACGGCTTATATAGTAAAATTGCAGCCAAGTTTGCCATTATGCGTGTGAATTATCGTCAAATACAGTATTGCCAACCTCACGCATACATTACTGCCGTAAAATTTGTTGAATCCAGACCAATAGTCATATATACACCCCTGGTTTTAGTCACGCACCAATTATCTTTAATTAGTGTGGTGTATTTTGTATCTTACATGTTGGCAACAATGTGTGTGCCTTGCAGACAGTTGAAAAGACCCTATGTGCTGTCGAACAAGGCTGCCATTGCTGAATGAGTAATAAATAAAAACACATATTTAAATAAAGATGGTATATTGGCTTTCACGGCCGGTGAATTAAAACTCAGCAATTCTTCTAGGTTTGTGAGGTTTAGCCTAGGACACCGAACTGGCTCATCAGCGGGCTCTTGGTGTGCCCGCCCAGACCCCCACAGCAGTAGCGAACTGCGCGCTACCTCCCTCTTTATGAAGCGCACCTGCACCTCTTTACTGCGAGAACTAAAAGCTCAAGCAGCCTCAACCTCCCTATGAAGGTCTCCAAAAAGACGGTATATTGGCTTTCACGGCCAGTGAATTAAAACTATTAGTTCTCGCAGTAAAGAGGCGCAGGCGCATTTCATAAATTGGGAGGTAGCGCACAGTTTGCTACTCCTGTGGGGGTTCAGGTGGGGACACCAAGAGCCCGCTGATGAGCCAGTTTGGTGCCCTAGGCGAAACCCCACACAAAACACGACACAAACCTAGAAGAATTGCTGAGTTTCATATTTACATAATGTGGCACAAATATTGGGTGCAGTGCTAATGTCCCCCAGAAGATGAAATAAGGTGTGAAAACTATGTATTATTGATATGAAAGTGAAAAAGTAATGAGTGGTGTTTCATTAATAACTTTGGTGCTTGGACTCCATGGAGCTCCTGGTCACTGTCTTCTCAAGCCAATGCAAGCCTAAATGAGATAAATGAAGACAAGTTGTAGATGCACGGATATGTGAACAAGCTGTGCGACAACTACTGCTAGCTGGATCACATCCCTCCTGGCTGCTTTAAACTGCCTGCCCATTCAACACTCGCAGGCATACAAGATACATATTAATTCACCCCTAGGTTGCAGCACCAACCCACTGACATAGCCGCGGCTTTTTAAAGGGGAAGATACTTGAAATGAAGGATTATTAAGTTTGGAGGCTTAATATCGAGATTAGCGGATGTAAAAACATTACACTAAGTTAGTTCTTTTATTATTCAATCATCTAAAAGTATTCAGACACTTACGGGCAAATTTTCAATATAAAGGAAAGCAAAAATACAGGTGGTGGAGGCGATTGTTTTAAGGGGCGAAATGTCTAGCTCATTTTCCCGTAATTATGGAGATGATAATAAAAATACAACTAACTTCGAGTCTACTTGGCAAGATGAAAAGAAAAGAATAAGGGCAATAAAAGAAATGCCTCCGGTCCCCCAAAAATGGGATGTTGATTTATTTAGGGGCTTTGTGACATCGTGGTTATGTAGCCCCATGTACTTGGGTGTGCAGTGAATTTGTCTGATAACCTGTGTTATTGTGATGGCTGTATTATACATTGTTACAGATTTTTTGGACAGATTGTTTATTTTTTTACTTATTTATTTACTTACATATTTAATGTCTCACGTATTTACTCAATCATTCATTCATGTACCGGTATGTATTTATTTATTTATTTGTTTGTTTGCTTCCCCTGCGTCACCTTCTCTGGAAATTGCACGTAACCACATCCCATGCAGTGAATTGTCCGATGGTATCTCATGAAATGATATTCCCCGGTATTCTAACTTGCCCTGTTCTGATTTACAAAAGGGCACACAGCAGTACAGCATTATACAATCATTCAGAATACATTCCAAACACAACTGCTCCATTAACATCAATACAAAACTTATGTCTGCCACAGTGCCTTGGTGCTGCTTCCTAGCACCTTTATTTGGAAACGAGGTTGTACGCTCAAACCAATGCCGCAATCATTGAATGGGCCAGCAGTTTAAAGCCGCCAAAGGGGATGCGATCCAGCTGGCAGTGGGGACAACACTACACTGGGTTCCACTTCAACCAATAGGTCCTAGGTAGGGTGACCTGTTAACAGTGTGTTATCCTGTGTTCGGGGAAACAGCTCACCCATTGTTGTATAACCAAATGTTGTTTCATTTAAGGGGCAAGGACATTTTGGTCATTCGGCCCAGTGTACTTTATCTGATAACTTGTGTTATTGTGATGACTGTACTTGTTATTTGGGTGAGGATTGGGAAAGAGTCAGCCATGGCCTGTAGTTAGGAACCATCGCAACATTTACATGGAGTAAACTTGAGAAACCACGGAAAACAACTTCCAAGACGGCTAAGGTGACAATCGAATGTGTCGCACAGTATTGAAAATTATTGAAAGCATTCCAGTCAGTGAACACTGAAAAATGCTTCTATCACTTCAATATTGAACAAGTAGTTCCGTGACGAACTAAAGAGCCTACTTTTCTTAAAATTTAAGACTCATGCCAATCTATATAGACCTATCTAGAATAATGACGAAATCAAGTTGGTAATACTAACATTTCTAAGTACTGCAGTTTGAAATACACCTGAAATAGTGTAGCCTAATACAGTAACTTACTACAGTTGGCAGCCCTGGTGACTCTGAATATATTCTTAGTTCCATCTCTTAAAGTATAGAATGCACATACAGAATTTGGTTAAGTCTAATGGATAGTATGGACGTTACATGCCGTTTAATATTGGACTTATCAGTGTGCGTAAAATCATGTTGGGAACAATGTCATGTATGTGATGTTCAGAATTAATCTGGAACATTACGATCTATTATAGTGCCAATTTTGGATAAAATCCATTTGTTAGTATAGAAGTTACATGTAATTAAAAATTGAAACTATCAGAAAGCTTAGAATCATGTTGGCAGCACTGAGGTATATTAGTTACTCCAAATTAATCTAGAATGTCAGGTACTATTCGTGGCTTGCATACTTTCTGATATATTGATATTAGGATTAAAAGAGAGAGCATTTATTAACAGTTGGCAGACCACCTAGTTCTTACAAATTAATACGCATGGTCACAACTGTTATGGTACACAAAGCACATACGAAATTTGGTTGAAATCCATTGTTAGCATAGAAGTTATATGCATTTAAAAACTGGACCCATCAGCAGGCTTTGCATCGTGGTGGCAGCACTGATGTATATAAGTTACACCAAACTAAGGTAGAATGCCAGGTACTATACATGTGCAAAGTTTAGAGCTGTTGGCTTACATACTTTCTGATATATTGATATTAGAGTTAAAACATAGAGTGAGCATTTATTAACAGTTGGCAGCCCTGGTGGCTCTTTAGAATATGCACAATCATATCTATTGTAGTACACATAGTACATACGAAAGGTGGTTGAAATCCAATCGCTAGTATAGAAGTTACATGCATTTAGAAATTGAACCTAACGGCAGGCTTAGAATCATGTTAGCAACACTGGCATGTATGAACTTCTGAAAATTAATCTGGAATGTTATTATCTATATGTGTGCCAATTTTGGAATAGTTTGCATGCATAACTTCTGAGATATAAAACAGAGCTCAAATTGCAATTGTGATTGCAATTTTTCAGCAGTTGGTAGCACGGACGTCAATTTCGAATATGGTTGTGAGATATTCAGGTATAGATCTTTACTCTTACCAAATTTGGTTTGGATAGCTGCAACCATATAGGAGTTGATAGGGGGGCACACACAGACAGACAGAAGGATAGATACACATTTGCCCGGATCGATCTCTTAAGTCTTTTCCCTCACTTTTGCAAAATGAGAAAAGTAGGCGAAAAATCTACACTACCTTTAATAAAACTGGTTTCTGATTTAGAACTCGAAGTAGGACGATCACATGCTTGATGTCTCGTGGTGCCTTTGTAGATAACAAGTGCAAGATGTTTTGGAATAACTTCATAATTCAGCCTGTGTCTGGTGTGATTGACAAAGTCCTTCTGGAGGAAATGATCCTCGCACACGCTAAAATTCTCTGTGTTTACCTCGTCACCTACGCGACACACTTGTTTCCACTGCCTCAATGTATCCTTAATGTTATTCCTCGGAAATCTGTAGAAATGTTTGTTTTTGTATTTCCGCTTAGAAGTCCGATCGGTGTAAAAAGCACTCTTGCAACCAGGGAACTTACATGAATACTTCGACGATAATTTCCTATTCATCTGAAATGACACATTTAAAAGAATATGTTAGTTTCAGAACGTCATTCAGATTAATCATGAGCAGGGCGCGGATGTTGATGACATGTTATCTTTTTACTGAGCTGCCTAAAACAATGCTGAAGAGTACATAGAAACTCCAAACTCTTCAAATATGTCATTTTTATTTTGCATCTTTTTGCATTTTTTGCTAGTTTTCCATTTTAAGAGCATTGTTTTAAGTTTGGTAGATTTGTTGGTCTTATTTTAGAGAAATTGTCCATTTAAGGTAATTTTTTTCCAATTTAGTCATGTCACAGCTTTATATGAGGGAGTTACGTTCTCAGAGTTAAGAAGAAGCTAGTAGCTGATACAAGATAATTTAAAATATTGGAATATTGACTCCATCTCCTTAATCAACCGGGTGGAAACTAGGCTTAGCAACAATCTTGGCAAAATAGCTGCGGGTATTGCATCAAAATTGAAAAAAAGTGCTGGACAAAAACACCGGGTACAAAACATTATGCAAAATCTCAGACATTCTTTCAGGTGAAAACTACTGCATGGATGTGATTGAGGAGGATTTATCACACGACCTTCCTCACTTCAAGTACGCTCCGATCACATCAGTTGATGTTGAACGCAGCTTTTCAAGATATAAAAACTTGTTGGCTGATAACCGCAGATTATTTACATTTGACAACTTCAGAATGACAAATAGTACAGTGCAACTCAGAGTAAAGTGAACATAAACCTTTTGTTAAGTGCTAGAAATCCATTTTGTTTGACTCTTCAGTTTGAGGTTAAGATGTCATTTTTGAAATATTGGTGAGTTTATTATTAAAACATCATTTTCTCCATTTTTCGAATTTTTGGGTCATTTATTAGTCATTTTTGAAAATTTTTAGTGCATTTTTCAAACTTTTTTACGGCATCAACATCCGAGCCCTAATCACGAGAAACGGAACATTTATTGAATCTTAAACCAAAAGTCAAGGCCTTAATTAATTACTGGTACTGACCTTCGCTATTATGAGTAGATTTCTACTGCAGTATCGTGCTATCCAGAAACAATATCTGAAATTGTGAATAGTTTGAATGTACTAGTGATTTGTTATTAATGTATTTAATAGCTATTAGATAGAACTATGAAAGGGTCATTTTACACAAATAATTTAACAAAATTTAATAATATTAAGAGATAAAAAACAACAATAACACGTAACAAATGCCAGTGATAACAGCAAGGGACAAATCTCGGGACAGTCGCACAGAATGATTGAGATATCTTTCAAAATGAACAGTTATCGTAACATGTTTCAAGCATTCGAAGCCGCCATAGCAACAAGCCAAAACAAGCAATTACGAGGAGACCTTTAGCAGTGCTCCGCCGTGACCTCGAAGCTTAACCACATAGAATATGCTCAAGAAGAGCTTGCCACAGATCGTCGGCAATGTTGGGGTGGGCTCGGTAGTGGCAGAACAAGCCCCACCCACTTCGCTTCAGTAGCTCGCTGGCAGCAGTACTGAACGTACCGTCTGCCCAGCCCGAGGCTTGGCTTGCTAAACTGTGACAGATCTCAGCGCCTTACACAGTAGTTATTACCTGAGCCGGGACAGAGTAACCTACCGTAGACCCTAATTAGACTATAGTGTTTGCTGCTTCCTTGCACTCTACGCTTGAATTACTGCTGTAGCCCGCGTCTCGCAGCGAGCCCGCAGATTTGAAGAATGCAGTGAGCCCGGTAATCAGCATTCGGGGGACACACAGGAGCCCTGCAATGAGCATTAAACTACGCTGAATGATATTGGTCTCAGCGCATCGTTGAGTTTCGGCAAGCTCTTCTTGCGGGTACTCTCTCACCCAAGCTGTATGGATATATCAACAGTTAAACAAGTAGGCCAACCAATGAGCTAGAGAAAGATATATAAAGTGGACATGAAGCCACCATTTTGCAAGAAAGTTGAACTGGTGGCTGCCATGATATACAATGTCAAGAGGGTGGGAGGCAGGATGTGACTAACTAGGTGTAACATTATGAAAGAACTGACAATTTCATTTGTCATATACATTGAACGAAAACTAACATGGCAATGGGCTACGGCACTATTTCATTGTCCTTTAAAAACAAAGACTAAGTTTTGTGTACAACTGTCGCTCGTGTTTACCTCTCTCACGTATTTCTAAGCCTGCAAGTTTCACAATTCGCTCGATGGACGAAACATAGTGAGGCTTTCAGTAGCAGTAAATCGATGGTCAGATTTCTGAAACAGATAACCCGGCAGAATAGCATAGACATCAGTGTGCAACTTGAGCATGAGACTCTTCGTGTTCTTTCGCAACATATCGTCATTCTTCCTGATGACACTCTCAGCTGCCTTACATTTCACTACCTGTGCATCATTTGATGCATTCACCTTTCACACATCTCTCTCTCCTCTATCAGTCCTTCCTTATCAACATGTTGACCTGATTAAAGTACAGAGCGTCCACAAAGTCTCTCCGCAGCAGCAAGCTACGCGGGTTTCGCCTTGCGGGACGTGTTAGGTTGGCAGCACATTCATGTCGCTGTATATGCAAAGAATCACCGCGAAGGTTGGCACAATCCTGCACTTGTTCGGTGTTGACCTTCAACTGGAGTGGTAGAGTGGCAATACCGGTTCATTATTGCCGACAGTGAGTGCCCGTGCGTTTTCCTTGTAACAACATAACATGAGTGTACTGCCAATCCAACACGGCCGCAAGGCGAGACTCGCTGTGGAGAAACTTGGCGCACACACTGTACTTCAAGGCATTCAATACAGTTATTTTTTTAGACACTTGGCAAACAACACTTCCTGCTATGTGATGAACAACACTTTCTACATACAAGCTCAGTGAATCATAATCTGCACAGTACAGCAACTCACAGCCCTCGCAATTAAACACTTCCTGTATGTTGATTTAAATTGTACTGCATTTGGATTATTTCTATTCCCAACTCTGGAACGAATAGAAGAAGAAAAAATAGATCTAACTGATCCTGACTCAATGTGCGTGTTGGCTAACGAGCTGTTCAATACGCAAATTTGCCCCCAAACATATGTTTCTGATAGTTATGTCACATTAAAGATACCAAATGTATATTGGCATCTTTCTGCTAGAATTGCAAATAAGCCTTCCATCTGAAAGTTTCAGTTTCTTGAGGTAGTCAAGACAGTTGGCTACTTGATTACAAATCGTGGCTCTGTTCTTCTTCGATACTGGTGCCTTTGTACCTTTTCCCAACGGATGACAGGAATTGAGTATGTCGAAGCATAACATCTATCATTTTCAGAAATTTCACAGTACACTCAATCATCAACTCTGTAAATCCTGTTTCTTTACAAAACACCATGGCACAAGCAACAGAGATCTGCTAGGGTTTCTGCTGCTAAAGCAACCTTCAGTTACTGGGAGTGAGACTGTATATTTTGTAACTGCTCCAGATAAACCCACTCGATACTAGTGTTCTCAGCCTCTGTACCATCGAGAAGAATCTTCTTATCAGCTAATAAATTGTGTGCCAACTTTAACATGTGGTCAGCATCACACTTTTTGTTTAGTATCTGAAGGGTGGGAGAACCAGCACTGAATATTATCTATATTAAATGACACTCCTAGCTTCTCCATGACAGATCTATTTGTTGCAGTTCCATCACATACCACAGCAACAATGTTTACCCTGGTCTCATGCTGTTTCCTTAAATATTGTTCTACTAAATTTGCTTCCACAGATTCAGACATAAGTTACCATGTATTAAATAATAACCCACCAGTATTTTCCAGCTGCGATTCAAGCATGTGACCATAAAAACCAGAATTTCTCTAGCTAGTGGACAGTCATCACTTCCTATGCATCCCTGACCTAAATCTATGTAACCACGAATTTGATTTCCGTCCCATACTAAGTCTTTCTTTATGGGCATTTCATAAAACATCAAAAAACTCTCCTCCACAAATCCAGGGTTTCCATTTAGAACATAAGCCCAATAATGTAAGGTCCTTGGATGTGGTAATTTGATGACATTTCTAAGGTATGCCTATGATTAATAAAAATGGAGAGTCAAAGCAAGTTTTCGCACTTTGCACACCACAATCCCGGGTAACTTGAACAAGTTTCTTCAGGACGCCCTCAAAACACTTACTCATCACTTCAGAACCCGAGTCACATAACCTGTTATTTAACCATTTAATAAGTTTTTGATAATTAATTACGAGGGTAATTCCAAAAGTAAGGTCCGATTCGCCGTAAATATTTGAAAGCGGCGCTAAGGGCAAAACACGCATGCGTGCCGACTCCTGGCATGCCTTGCGTGGCAAAAGCCATTGGTAGCGTTGTTACTGTTGCTGTGTGCTGTTGATAGTGTCAGTTCACAATGTTTAAGACAATTAATAAGCCCGCCAATTGTGAAGTAAGGGCACTGATATGGTTTCTGTCTGCAAGAAACATTTCTGCGACAGATTACTGAAGTGTACGGTCCTAACATAATGAGTGACAGTAAAGTGCACAAATGGGTGCGAGCCTTTAATGAAGGACGGGAAAATGTGCACGATTAACCCCGCTCTGGCAGACCATCAGTGATTTCAGACGAGTTGGTTCATGCGGTTCACGACAAAATTCGTGAAGATCGACGACTCACTATTTTAGGGACAACGATCAATAAAGCCGCCTACTGCGCTACCCTGACTAAACTTCGACGTGCAATCCAGAATAAGCGACGTGGTGGTTTGTCATCTTGAGTGGTGTTGTTGCATGACAATGACAGACCCCATACTGCGAATGACACGCAAACTCTAATCAAGAAATTTGGATGTTAACAGATGGACTACCCACCGTACAGTCCGGACCTCGCGCCAAGTGATTTCCACCTGTTCCGCTATCTAAAGGAGTTTCTTGGCGGAAAGCGCTTTGACACAGATGATGAAGTGAAAGAAGCTGTTAAAGACTGGTTAGCTTCGCACGCGGCCGAGTTCTATGACTTAAGACATTCTAAAAGCTTGTGGAACGATGCGACAAATGTGTAAACAAGTATGGAAATTATGTAGAAAAATAGAGAAAGACGTAAGGAATGTCAATAAAACAATTGTTTTGGAAACAATTTTGATTTTGGATGTTTTTCTTTAACCAGACCTTAGTTTTGGAATAGCCCTCATATTTTGTGTTCTATTCAGAAAACAGTCTGCTTAGTAGTTTTGAGTTTCCTCCTTAACTCTGTATTTTTGTACACTACACGATCAAACATTTTCCTCGTTTTCTGTGGGCTAAGGACAGATTCTGCACTTTGCAGTAGAATTTCTGAAGATTGATATTTGAACAATATAATCTAGCTATTTTATAGCCATTATTATTACTAAAATGACTCTCAAACCTCTTTCCTTAAATTTTAAGACGTCCTAATCTATTTACTTACTGACGTCAAGGTCATCTGCACCATTGCCATCTGATTGCGAAAGTCCTGTAGTTTCCTGGCAACTTCGCTTCTTCGGCGAAGATCTATCAGCCGGCTTCTTCTGCAGATGAGCAGGAAAATTGAAAATTGTAGGCACTGCCCTAGCTAGTAGACGTCGCCTCTCATTTGCTACATACATGTATTTATCTTCAAAATGTCGAGAACACAGATAGCTGTATTCCGTGGGATACCATTTCTCCCTTTCCATATTAACAATCCATTGTTTCGTTAGTTCCTGGTTCTGCAATGGGAATCTAAAATGTGAATATCACACAAACTTAAACTGCTGTATCACGTTTTCGTAAAGGGTCTACCCATCGCCATCTATAATTCTCAAGCTGTGCTGTTAGTAGAATTGGCAACACTGGGCTTAGGCTCCATGGTGTGTAAACAAGCCAAGTTCACATGCTAACTTTTGTTAATAAATATTGTTTATTTTGATAAGACAGCATTAAAAATCAGTTTGCTTTACTATTGCAACACCCGTGAAATTCCTCATAGTAAATCAGATCTGCTGAAAGTTGTAGAAGTGAGCATTTCCCATATTAAGTTGTGTGTGAAACCAATGTCTGGTAAATGAATTTAACCCAACAATACTAATATACGTAAAATGTACGTGTATGAATAATTTAACTGCTTAGAATTCCCTCAATATCTGTCCCCACGCTACCATCTTCCAGCAGTGCTTCTACTGGTCTATGGTGGTGAAGTCAATGCTTTTGTTATTAATGCCAATCAGTTCTAGAGGCATAATCATGGGGCAAAGAATTGCCTGGAAACTATCCTTGAATTTACCAACATATTGGTTCGTCCATGACAATAACAAAGAGGTGGAGAATTTGATGTAGGTTAGATATGTCGCATCACTCCAGAAGGATTATAAAAACAACCTCATAAAAACCAGAGACAGTATAAGAGGCTGGAGAGATTACGTACTGCTATTTACGTCAAAGTAAACGACTTCTGTATTTGTTGTATTTAAGATGAAACTGAGTGTATTAAACTACAAAGACCACAGAGGATTCAGTGTATATAAATAGTGTTACATACGAAATATATATTAATTTCTACCATTTAACTAATTGGTGCCTCAGCACAACGTATGTAATGTACGTAAATTTAACGTTTTATTAGTATTAAGCATCTAATGAATTAGCTTGCCACGGTGGGTGAGTGGATAGCGTGTCGGTCTACTAACCCCAAGATTGCAGGTTTGCTCCTGGCCGTGGTAAGTGATTTTTGAAAGGCGGCAAAAATACAATACGCATGTCATACGATGTTGGCATGTCAAAGAACCCACTTGAATTGAGTAGGCCGAGTTCATAATGGCAAAATTAATCTCGGGAGTTTCCGCCAACACAAAGTTCCTCATTTCTCTACTAGAAAGCGCTATAGTGTTCAAGGAGCTTAGATATCTAACATCTAACCTCCTTCACTTTCATAGTCAAGGAACAACAAAATTCGACATGCAAGCTACCCTCTGGGTGTCAAATAACCAAGCTTGCACCCGGCACCCGAGGCCATACGATGTTATTATTATCTAATGAAAAGTATTCTAGGGTTAACCAACAAATTCTTCAGTAACATTCGATCAAAATATTTCAGATGTCTGGGAAGTGTTGTGTGCTGGCTGTGAGGCCAATTAAGGCAGCACTATTAAAACAACTGGTTATATTACTACGTTTTGATCACTTACAGTCCGCCTAAAGCTAGAGCTGAAAAGAAATGTGCTAGACATTCTTGAGGAGTCGAGATTGAAATGGTTCGGTCATCTGATGAGGATGCCCTCTAGTAGAACACCCAAAGTCTATTTCTACAGGGAGATAATTGGCAAGAGATGGGCGGAGGTCCACAGAGCTTTGACGAAGACGAGCGTAGAATGGAGGACAGTGGCGCCAGGGCAGACAGCTACGGAAGGGGCTTGATCATTCCCACACTCTGCAGGAGTGGAGAATCCGTGATGAGGTGGACTTTCAGTGGCTGGTAATTTAGTTTTGGTATATATCTTCATGTGGCCTCTGTAGTCCAGTACATTATTATGAACTCGACTCAACTGGCAAGTGCTTTTAGGTAGACTTCATTAGAAAACTACCATTTTCTTAATTTAGTGACCAGTGGAGCATTATTGTTAGACTGTCAACATTAAGCTTTGAGGCCTATTGTGACTATGATGAGTGCATCTGTGGACAGAAAGTGATGGATTTATTATCTAAGGCATTCTCTAAGTTTGTTAGAATAGTTTTAAATATATTTTCTGATCGCGTCAATGACGGCAGTGATAATAGCAGCAAGAAAAGGAAATTTCAGACATTGTGCATTGAGGAACAGTACAGCGTTTTATTATTACCTTATCGAGAATCGACAGTACATACTGTGCGAGTCCAAGCTCTATGAACTTGCGGGGTGCGGAGAAAGAGCAGAGAAGGGCCTGTCAACAGCCCGCAGTGTTACTTGACATGCTCGTCTATTCCAATACTGCTAACATAGTGTCTTCTCTGAAACCAGTGTGGTGTTATGAATGAGTCAGTGAGTCACCGACCAATGTATTTGGTTCTGTACTTTGCACGGACCGAGAAACCTCATCACTCGTCAACACCGTTTCTCATAGTCCGCGATGCACATTCCTCTCAGGTTTACGCAGCTTAGACTCGAGCAGTAGCATGATGAAGTATCCTTTATTTGTGATATTTGTGTGTATATTTAGCGGATGTTATCTTCTGTTGTATCAGTTTTTTTTTCAAAAATATACACAATACACAGCTTTTCCAAGTAAAGTTGTCAAAAATTACACAATAGGTCTACACAGCTTATCACACTCCACGATGCTAATCGTCAATAGCGGCTACTGGGTACACTAATCGAACATGCTCGATGAAATGGTGAAAGGCATTTACACCAAAACGCTGTCATCAGAGAAATTCGGCCAAATAAATAGTATATTCACGATCGTTGTTTGAGTCTTCAGTCTTTTGACTGGTTTGATGCAGCTCTCCATGCCTCCCTGTCCTGAGCTAATCGTTTCATCTCTACATAGCTCCGACACCCTACATCGGAGGCAATCTGTTTAACATATTCTAACCTTGGTCTACCCCTACAGTTTTTGTCCTCGACCCTTCCTTCCATAACTAAGCTTGCTATTCCTGGGTGTCTTAGTATGTGTCCTACAAACTTATCTCTTCTCTTCATTAGCAGTCGCCAGAAACATCTCTCCTCTCCCACTCGTCTTAATACCTCTTTGTTTGTAACCCTATCTACCCATCTGATCTTCATCATTCTCCTGTAACACCACATTTCAAATGCTTCAATTCTCCTCTTTTCTGCTGCACCAATAGTCCAAGTTTCGCTTCCATAGAGCGCCACGCTCCAGACAAAGGCTTTCAAAAATGACTTCCTAATACCTAAATCTATATTCGATGTCAGCAGATTCCTTTTTTGTAGAAATGCTTTCTTTGCCTGAGCCAACCTACTTTTAATATCCTCTTTGCTTCGTCCATCACTGGTTATTCTGCTTCCTAAGTAACAGAAGTCTCCTACTTCCTTCAGCTTTTCACCTGTCAATTTGATCTCCATCAGCACCCTCGTTTACCCATACAGTAATTGATTTAAAAACAAGTGTGTATGGCAATTTTCACTTTCTTCGATTTTTGCACTTTGAAGTACGAAATATTAATTTGGGTGCAAAACTAATGATATATTCGTGATCAGCACCCTCGATTTACCCTAAATTGATTCCAAATAATCCGTTCTCGAAAAAGAAATTCCGTACCAGCTCAGTAACACAAGTGCCAATAACACGTGCTTGCTCTAGGCCTCCTTGATGACGGATGGGCGGCGTTGCCAAGCGTAATTACACGGCTTGAGAATTATAGACGGCGATTAATTTATTTAAGAATTTGGATGACATTTCTTACCTGAAATACGACACTCCTGTTGTCTTATTACTTCTATTCGTACAATTCAAAGACGAACACACTGACGGCATGGTCTATGTATTTTTAAATACATTTCATACAACGCAAGATCCCGCACAGCGCGAACAATCACAACAAGCTCTTGCCAGACGACACCATAGCCGCCTAGGTTGCTACGTGGTTGCTTGCCACCTTTCCCTAGCTCGTTGAGGCTAACTCATTCAAACTCGGAACGAACTTACTCTAATCTATACATAATTGGTGATGACAAGTGTCATTTGTGAGCTATTGGCAACAATATTAGGCACGTGGTAGCTTTTAAATGACGATAAAGCCTTTATAATTGAAGTATTCTTTACATGCTGAAATGACGCTAAATTTTACCGATAGTAGAATAAACAGTGGTTTACGTCCTGTCGTCTAACGGCAGTGCGCAGCGGTTATTCGCGAACAAGCAACATTGCTCCTCCACATGGTGGTAATGTGAAGAATTTGCTTACCAAGTGGGTGTCATTCGTAATGACCCGATGTTGAAAATGAAATAGAACCAGTCAGGATTGTGAGGCACAGAACACCAGAAATGAATGCCGCATGGTGAAGTATGGAAACACGACACTACTGCAGCATGCCTAGTGGTGTGGCAGCCAACTACCAGTATGGATATATTAGCTCCCAAATAGATTTTTTTATTCAACCGAGTAATTCCAATCCGTATTATATTTAAGGACGCATTTCCATTTTAAAAGATCACACCAACTTGAGACTTTGGACTGAATGGTTTTATTCAGAATTGTTCACGCCGATGTCGTATGACCCATTTGACAAATACGCTTCACGAATAAAAAAGTAGGCTGTGGAGCACGATTATAAGCTGCAGAGATACGACAGTATCGTGTTACCCAGGAACAAGATTTGTTATTGCGAATAGTTTGAACGTATATGTCAGTTAAATATCTCTCAAAATCAGGATAATGAATACAGTTACCGTAACTTGTTTCAAGCATGCGGAGCAACAACACAGAACTGAAGAATTATGAGACAAACAGGCAATTGAAATTGAACACACGTTAATTGTACTTGACATTTGCTAGAACTGAAAAAACAAGTCAAGTTCTAGGGCAGTAACATCCCCTAGCTAGCGGGCGCGACCATGCGCCCATGGGATGGTGACAGGGACTGGTGCTCCTTTTACCCTTTTGTGAATGGTAAGTAAATTAGTTGTAAATAAACTATATCACCTCGTTTAGAGAGAAAAAAAAAAGGTGATACAACATACGTACCAAAACAAAAGAGAAATATATATCTATGGAGCAGGTTTATAATTAACAGTGTGGCCACCTCAAACCATGGTCACATATTTCAACACACCTCCTTAAACCTATGGGAGTATACTCTGTGAGCTGCCTGAATAGGATTGACAATTGGCAGGAAGTTCCACGTCAGTCATCACCCCTCTGCCTCTTGACCAATCCATGTTCGCATAGTTGATGTCATAATACTCTGCGTTGCAATATTACAGCCCGCGTGCGTCAGTGCCGGTCAGCAGCTGTATCTCTGGCTTGTACTGTGTGATCGCTTGTTATTCTAACTGTTTGGCAACCTTGTTCCCTGACCACATGGCGAGGCGAGAACTGTCAATCCTATTCAGGCAGCTCACAGAGTATAGAGGACATGATTCAAGACCTAAGTCTTTACAAAAATAAATGTGCTTAGGCTTAGAAAGAGGCATTGTTAGGATGTCTGCAGTCATTTTTGAAGTCTCTTCATATTTGATGTAGGCTATATGACTTTAGAATCCAAAGTATCTCTAACATAGTGATATTTAGTGCCAATATGTTTGGTCCTATTATGGTGGACTGGATTTTTTGAGCTGATTGACTATCACTCAATAATATGATGGGTGACTTGAGATCTATAAAGTTAGACAAAACACGTTTCAACCAATCAGCTTCTCTTCCATCTTCACTCAGTGCAACATATTCTGCCTCAGTAGATGATAAGGAAATGCATTTTTGCTTTTGAGCCCCTCGTGATACAACACCACCTGCCATTTTGAACACAAAACCGCTGTGTGATTTTCGGTCAGTGCTATCATTAGCCCAGTCAGCATCAACAAATCCCATGAATTGACCTCCATTCCTGACATACTTAAGTGACAAGTCTTTTGTGCAATTTAAATAAAGCAGCACTCACTTTGCAGCAGACCAGTGAGATTCATTGTAACAATGATTAAACTGACTGAGATATGATATCGCATAGCTTATATCAGGACGCGTGCAATCACTTAAATACATGAGTGAACCTATAAGGAAGATCACTAGTTTCTGTATCAAAAACATCAAGATTTGGTTTGGTTTCCAAAGGAGTACCAATGGGACGTGCATATTTCTATGCAATCTCACTGATGTACTGCTCTTGGCTAAGATACATTGTATAATTCTTCTCATCTTGGCTTACTTTAATACCTAAAATATAAGAAATTGGTCCAAGATCTCGTACCTTAAATTCCTTATCAATACAGGTCTTCAATGACTTGATCTCGTACTCATCATTATAAGCCACAATGAAATCATCCACATATAATGCAATAATTACCATACCTTGGGCTTGTTTCTTAAAGTAGACACAGGGTTCATCAGGTCAATTTTTGTAACCCAATTTGACAAGGACAGAGTGAGCTCTCTCATTCCACAAACGAGAAGATTGTTTTAAGCCATAAATAGATTTTTTTAACTTGCAAACTTTCTGCTCTAAACCTCTATTGACAAAACTTTCTGGCTGACACATGTAGATCTCTTCATCTAACTTTCCATTGAGGAAAGCAGAATCAGAATCCCAATGTACCACCTTCAGATTTGTTTGGACAGCCAAGGCAAGCAGCATCCTTAACATGCTGTGTCTAACGACAGGAGAGAAAGTTTCTGTAAAATCTACTCCGTACCTTTGGGTGAAGCCCCTGGCCACAAGTCTGGCTTTATACCTTTGAATGTTACCATTGAGTCTCTTTTTACTTTGAAAATTACTTACTAGGCCTTCTGATAACATTCTTGCCCTGGGGTTTATCAACTAGATCCCAGGTGTCATTTAACTGAAGTATCTCCATTTCCTTTATCATAGCCTGCTCCCACTGAATCCTATCAGGCATGGACAGGGCCTCCTTAACTGTACTAGGTTCAGAGTCATCAGTGAGAGTCAAATATGTCACATAGTCTAACATGTCTACCTTTTGTTCGCGCCTAGGATACCTGTGACTACCATCGGCATCCCTCTCCATTGGCTCGTTGACGATGGTGGCAGAGCCCTCAGAATCACTGCAGTCTGAATCTGTTCCACTAGGGACATAGCTTAAATCAGCTGAGTCAACAGTCTCAGCCACTCCAGCACTGCTAATGGGTGATACGCTTTCAAGTTCAGAAATGCTCCGTGAGTTGTCGGGTTCTGCCTCACTGTCAGTGGGAACTGAGATGTGCAACATTGCAGGTTCATTAATCTGCAAGGATGGGCCAACATTACCTGGAGACACATCAGACACCTCCTGGAACACATCTTCAAACAACTGTGCATCCCTGGACGTAACACATTTATGAGTCTATAGGCTTGACTGTCCTCACAATAATCACAGAAAATGTGTTTTTCACTTTTAGGATCCAACTTGTTTCTCCTTTGATTAGGGACATGAACTTGTGCTACACAACCAAAAATTCTTGGATGCAGCATAAATTGACCTTGTTACCAGTTCAGATCTCCTCTGGGACTTTACCTGGAGTTTTTCTGATTGGGGACGTATTTACAAGATTGGCTGCTGTATTTATTGCTTCAGCCCACATGCGTTTATCTGCTTTAGACTCACTCATCATGGCTCTACATTTATCAAGTAATGTTCTATTCATGCGTTCAGCTACACCATTCTGCTGTGCAGAATAGCTAGTTGTAGTTTGATGCTGAATGCCTTCTGATTTAAGTAGCCTCTCAAAAGCTTTGCTACAAAATTAGCCACCATTATCAGTGCGTAGGACCTTAATAGATCTTTCACAGACACTGATTCTCGACTTGTGCCTTGAAATCAATAAAGCAATCCAAAACATCACATTTCTTAGCAAGGAAATACAGAAAAACCTTTCTAGAACGATCATCAATGAAGGTCAAGAAATAGCGAGCATTGCTCCAAGATGGAACTGGCATAGGCCCACATAAGTCTGAATTAATAAGATCTAGCTTACTTTTAGATACAGTTTTACTCTTACTTGACTTAAATGGTTGTCTAGCTTGTTTACCTTCAGCATATGAAAAACAGTTTTTAAAGCCATTATCTGATGATGATGATGATGATAATTGTTGTGTTAAGGGGCCTAACATCTAGGTTATCGGCCCCTAAACCATTATCTGAGAATTTAATTCCATGAGTGAGACCATCTCTTAACAACTTCATGCTGTGGTTGTTAAGATGGCCCAGTCGTTTATGCCATAAATGTTCTGTGTCCTCTGTACAAATATTAGCTTGAGCACTGCAAG
Organism: Meconema thalassinum; assembly: GCA_946902985.2. Lineage (NCBI taxonomy): Eukaryota > Metazoa > Arthropoda > Insecta > Orthoptera > Tettigoniidae > Meconema > Meconema thalassinum. The sequence continues at coordinate 459,978,610 of OX336394.1, read as the reverse complement.
CATTGACTTGGTAAACACCTCACCCCCACCCACATTACTCGCAGTCATTACCTGTAGCAACAAAGTGTTCACATCATAAACTTCACAAGTATTGTCGGTTAATACCACAACATAACCCTTTTGAGTAGCAGCAGACACAGATAAAGATTAGCAGTGAGACCAGGAACATATTCTGTATTGGACAAGGTTTTTGAAATACCATTTTCTAATTGAACAGTTACATTACCAGATCCTTGGCCATACGATTTTTGATTGTGCGGCCTCTCGTGGGGTTATATTATTTGCAAACACCACACCTACTGTACGTTCTCGGGCTTTGTTTGAAAGCGTACTCTCTAAAACAAGTGTTGCAGGAAGCTATCAGCAGAGTAGCCTGTAATGTATTGAAAGGAAAACACTGTGAAAATTCAGAGAGTCGAAGTCAGATCGTGGTAAAATAAAGCTCGGATAGCGACACTGATTGGCTCACGCCATTTTGGGCCTGATTGTTGCGCTTAAGGGGACAATATACCAAAAAAATAAAAAATTCTCCCAGTGATCAAAACTGTACCAAATTTTATTTCCATACGACCAACATCTTTCATAAAGTAAAATGTGCAAAATTATTTGTTTCAATTGATCAGTATGGGCAAAAATTACTAAAAGATAGTATTTTTCTTAAAAGAATTGATACCAACTATTTCTTCCTCACCCACTGTCTAAAACTCCCCAGAATTCCCTTCCTTTTCTCTTTTAGCATCTTCTTCGCCCAATTTCATCTCCTTGGACTGTTTTCTCCAGGCTGCGTCTAACACACTATCTCAATTCGCTGGCTTAGGACCAAAAAAGCGTATCTACAATGGTAATCCCATCAAAATACGCTATTCTGGTACTAAGCCAGCGAATTATAAATACATGCACTAGTAAAGATATCACAGTGACACAGGTTATCAGACAAGCATGACCAGCATTTCACAAAGCCCCTAATGATACAACAGCAATTTAGTGGCACAACTACGGGGGAGTGAGGGGGGGATGAATCTCCCCACTCCAGAGCCAAATAATGAAAATATGAAATGTGATAAAGTTCTTAATGTTCAATGAGATTTATCTTCAAATTGATGACAAACGATTGAATTGTGATTGAAGCCATCCATTTCACCGTAGTTAGCATTCTGACAGCTGACTGTTGTCCACGCCCCCTGCAGACCTAGGCTATTTGACCCATTGCTAATAATAATTGGATCAAATCCTTTTGTGGCATGAAAGTACAGGATCATTATCTTTGAGCACCCCGATAAACACACCAAGCTAAGCCGGCTTTGACTGATCCAGATCACGGACGCGCGGACACCATTCAGCCGGTGGTTGGTGCGCACCTTTACACTTTTACCAAACATGTTCAATAATGTGTACTTACAGTGCTCGTAGCCCCCTCTCTTGTAACACACACCTGACATATTCTGATGAAAGAATGGACAACAATCTCATATAATTTTTTTTCTGTAAGAACAATACATCATTTTATGGACTGCATTATATCAAGGACTAGTAAAAGTTTCAAACTACAATTACTCACATGAACATTGAAGCTTAGTCACAGTGCACTTTGACAGATTCTCAACAACAATTGCATGTTTTTTAACTATATATTAAATATTTTATAATATTTTAGATGTTATTTTGATGCATGTACGAGTGTGGCTGATGAAGGGCTAAGTATTGGAGGCCGAAACATGTACCACTAGAATATTACCATTAAGTAAAAGAAGGTATCGATTGACGGACATTCTTATCCGTATAACATAAGTGAACAGTAATACGTCTTGATAAATATTATTATACACTGCCAGGAAAAAAATTAGGTCACCTGAAAAGACTACGTCAATTTTGATCTGATGATGGCAGATACCACCTGGGGGTTAGTAGATGTACTGATAAGGGTTTCAACGTCGTACGCCAACAGATAGTGTAGTGGCATAGCTACCAGAGCGCCATCTGTGTCTACCATTTATAATAGAGAAGCTCACAGCCGTACGGCTCATTGTGGTGCAAACGTGTGATGCAAGCAGGTACAATGCCACGGAGACGCACTTATGCTTCCTACAGCCAACTGAGCGAGTTTGAAAGGGGTCAAATTGTGGCCTTCCGATTGGCGGGATGGTCCTTTCAGAGAATTGCCACACAAGTTGGACGTGCTGTGTCCATTGTGCAATGATGCTGGTATCAGTGGTCACGTGAACATTCTCACACCCGTAGACGAGGTTCTAGATGTCTGCCAGGATCGTCGTATTATAAGGGGAAAAAAAAGGAAGCTTGTAGTTTAACGTGACCGTCAATCTTGAGATCATGAGCCACGGGACCTCCTTTTTACGTGGAATCCGAACCACAGGACATGGCATTTCACTTCGAAAATCTCACATGCATTGACCGGGCGTATTATAAGGGCAGCAGTGGCCGATCGTACAGCTACCATAGCACAGCTGCGAGGGTTTGTGAGCACAGAAGTGTCAACACGAACTGTTGCAAACCGGTTACTAGCAGTGGGACTACGGGCACGCACACCTCTGGCCCGTCTTCCACTCACGCCATAGAATCGATGAGCACAGCTCGACTGGTGCCATCAGAGGATCACTTTGAAGATGGAATGGCACGCCGTGGTCTTCAGCGATGAAAGCAGATTCTGCCTCCACGCAAGTGAAGGTCGTTGACGCGTTTGACGTAGACCTTGTGAGCGCTGTCTCGTAGAGTGCATTCGTCCAAGACACACCGGCCCCGCCCCAGGCCTTATGGTATGGGGTGCGATAAGCAACAACTCTCGTTCACCTTTGGTGTTTGTGGAGGGAACGCTAACCAGCGCTCGGTATGTGCAGGATGTCGTTAGGCCCGTTCTTGCAACAGGAAGGGGAGGTGTTGTTCCAACAGGATAATGCTCGCCCACACACTGCCCGTGCAACTCAACGTGCACTGCAAGTTGTGCAGCAACTTCCCTGACCAGCACGATCGCCGGTCTTGTCGCCAATCGAGCACGTGTGAGACTTGATGGGCCGGCAAGTGACTCGTGTGACTCGTCCACCTACAACTCTTACAGAACTGAGCAGGAGTGGAATAACGTATCCCAAGACAATATTCACCATCGACTGGATGCAAGAGTCAGTGCCTGCATGGCCGCCCGTGGAGGCTACACCTCGTACTAATATGGGTGTTTCAGCATGGGTCAATACCTGGTATCTCTGAACCGCTTGACCTATTGATCTGTATATTTAATAATTTCATGTTCCTCGGGGGAACCTGTAACCTCTACAGAGCGCGTCCCCAGGTGGCGGATAGGGGGCCCCTACAGTTTGTAGGGTTGGTTCAAATACCCCCCAATAGAACCCGCGGACCAACAGGTAGCCCAACTCCTGGGGGCTTTATAATGCTGGGACACCCTCTCTCCAGGGGTTAAAAATATGGAGGGCCCAAGCTCAGGGTTAGTAGTGAAGACCTCAACGGCGAATACGGTGGAGAAGATGGACTTCAGTACAGCGTATGAGGCAGAGGAGGCACCCCAGTGCTCGGGGTTGATAAGAGTAAAAGGTATATGGATGTCCATATATCCAACTCACTAGTGTCTGTTCTGGCATCCAGCGGCTAGTGAGCAGCGTCTGTTCACCTAGTTGGTGCGGCTGTTCGAAGAATGGCTTAATCTCAACAATTAAGTCTTAAAATCTTGTGATCTCCATCAGAGGTCACCACAAACAATCTTCAACTTGAAGCAACCATGGCAGAACGACAGGAAAAGATTCCACTACCCCAGGCCCCAGTCAATAGATTGGATCCCTGTTCTGGTCACAGGATTCTGGGGGATCAGACATGTCATGTAGAGAAGGATCGGAGCTTCTCAAAACCTCTTCGACCTAAACGAAAGTGTTTCATAGGTACACTTAATGTGAACACTTTGTTTAAACCTGGGAAACTCAAACATCTAACGAATACGCTTGATAAATTCAGCATCAAAATTTTGGCATTGCAGGAAACACGATTTACAGATGAAAATCACTTTGATTCTGAGAATTACAGGCTCTACAGGAAAACCTGCAGTGCAGATCAACACAGGACCAAGACAATATGGCACAGGTTTTGCGGTTAGCAAGTCCGTCACACATTCAGTAATTGATTTTACTTCACTGGGTGAAGACCAGTTTGGTTTCAGGAGAAATGTAGGAACAAGGGAAGCTGTACTAAGTCTTAGGCTGATTTTGGAAGGTAGAATAAGGAAAGATAAGAGAACGTTCATGGCTTTTGTAGACTTAGAAAAAGCTTTTGATAACCTTGATTGGACTAAATTGTTTGATATTTTGAAATCGATTGGAATAAAGTACAGGGATAGGAGGGTGATATACAATCTATACATAAACCAGACAGCAGTCATTCGAGTTGAAGGACATGAGAGAGAAGCTGGTATTCAGAAAGGTGTAAGGCAAGGCTGCAACTTATCACCCATACTTTTCAATCTTTACATTGAACAAGCAATGAAGGAAATTAGAGAAAAATTTAAAGTGGGAGTGAAGATTCAAGGAGAAATAATTTCAACTCTGAGATTTGCTGATGACATCGTCATCTTGGCCGACAAGCCTGAGGATTTGAATGATTTTTTGAATGGTATGGACTCCGTCTTACGGAAAGAATTCATGATGAAAATTAATAAATGTAAAACAAAAATACTGGAATGCAGCCAAAATAAATCAGAAACCTCTATGGAGATCAAATTGGCAGGTGAAAAGCTGAAGGAAGTAGGAGACTTCTGTTACTTAGGTAGCAGAATAACCAGTGATGGACGAAGCAAAGAGGATATAAAAAGTAGGTTGGCTCAGGCAAGAAAAGCATTTCTACAAAAAAGGAATCTGCTGACATCGAATATAGATTTAGGTATTAGGAAGTCATTTTTGAAAGCCTTTGTCTGGAGCGTGGCGCTCTATGGAAGCGAAACTTGGACTATTGGTGCAGCAGAAAAGAGGAGAATTGAAGCATTTGAAATGTGGTGTTACAGGAGAATGATGAAGATCAGATGGGTAGATAGGGTTACAAACAAAGAGGTATTAAGACGAGTGGGAGAGGAGAGATGTTTCTGGCGACTGCTAATGAAGAGAAGAGATAGGTTGGTAGGACACATACTAAGACACCCAGGAATAGCAAGCTTAGTTATGGAAGGAAGGGTCGAGGACAAGAACTGTAGGGGTAGACCAAGGTTAGAATATGTTAAACAGATTGCCTCGGATGTAGGGTGTGGTAGCTATGTATAGATGAAACGATTAGCTCAGGACAGGGAGGCATGGAGAGCTGCATCAAACCAGTCAAAAGACTGAAGACTCAAACAACAACACCATCAGAAAGACTCTCAACACTCTCAATAAAATCGGGAAATAAGGTATACACACTGATTAACGCGCATGCACCAACGAATGACTACAACAGGAAAGACCCTCAGGTAATAGAAGACTTCTGGGAACTTCTGGAGGAATCACGAACAAAATTCCCAAACATCATGTCAAGATTCTACTGGGGGATTTTAATGGTCAGTTAGGAAAAGAAAAGAAATATAGGAGAATTACAGGACCATACACTGCTCATAGCAGAACCAATAAAAATGGTGAACACCTTATAAGCTTCTGTCAAAATTTCAATCTCCAAATTATGTCAACACAATTCCAGAAGCCTACGCGTAAATTAACAACATGGATATCCCCCAATGAAACACTTGGAGAATTCCAGATTGACCACGTTGCTATCTCTAGAAGGAACGCTAAAGAAGTCCTTAATGTGAAAACCAGGAGAGGATTCTTTGACTCAGATCATCATTTACTACAAATCAAGGTAAAATTTCAACCCAACAGACAAAGGATAAGGGGAACCCAGCTTTTCCGAACTGATCCAGAATACCTTGAATTCAACAAGATGAACATCATTGAAGAAATCCGTCAAATGGATACCACGAGCTGGTCTGAACTTGCAGAGAAAATGAAACAAGCAATAATATTCGGCCAACCTCCGAGAAAGAGAAAACATAGGTGGTGGAACATCACATGCGATCATGCTATTGAATATAGGGTTAAAGCATGGAATAATTTCAATAGTCATAACACAACAGAAAAATGGCAAGAATTTGTGCAGGTTCGGAAAAACACTTCTAAAATTATTCGCCGAGAAAATTGCAATTATGATAATAATAGACTAAATGAAATAGAACAGGACTTCACTAAGAACAACACCAGAAATTTTTACAAGACCTTTAGAGAAAATATAGCAGGCTTTCAACCTTCTAGTTTATGCTTCCAACGACCTGATGGATCTCTGGAAACAAATACGAGCAATAATTGTGAAATTCTAGCTAAATATTTCAGTACACTCCTTAATTGTGAAGCACCTTCTGAACAACTTTAATTTGCAAAACCAGTGCCCAACCTTGATTCACTTCCACCATCACATGAAGAAATAGTGGACATAATCAAGTCATTAAAAAACAATAGAGCCCCTGGTGAAGATGGACTTATTGCAGAAGTTTGGAAATTGGATCATGAACACATAACACCAAAAATTCACAGAATAATATCAGATGTCTGGAAAACAGAGAAAATCCCAAAAGAATGGAAGAGTGCTTTGATACACCCACTCCATAAGAAGGGAAGCAAAACTGATCCGAATAATTATAGAGGAATTTTGCTTCTTCCAGTCGCTTATAAAATTCTCTCTAAAGCTTTGCTGAATCGACTCGAGCTACAGGTGGACCACCATATTGGAGAATATCAGGCAGGTTTCAGGAAGGGAAGGTCCTGTTTTGAGCAGATCTGGAACCTCAAGACCATACTGCACATCCGACGATGCAGGAACACTACAGTCATATTTTGGATTTCAAAAAGGCTTACGATTCGGTTGACAGACAAACCTTGTTTAACAGACTAGAAGAATTAGGAATTGACAGGAAGACCATGGCCATCATCCAGGAAACATTATTGGGAACTACCTCAAAGGTAAAATTCATGGGAGAAATCTCTAACTCTTTTGCAATACATACTGGAGTTCGACAAGGGGATGGTTTATCACCACTCTTGTTCAACATCGTACTGGACAAAATCATCACAGTGGGAAAAGCATGTGAAAGGTATCCAAATTGGAAAGGAGAAAGGGAAAAGAGTCACTGTGAAATGCTTGGCCTTTGCAGATGATCTGGCCATCTTAACGAACAACAAGGATGAAGCCATATTAGCGCTAGAGAAACTACATGAAATCTCCAGTAAAACGGGACTTTATATTTCCTATGATAAAACACAGTATATGGATACCAAATCAACAGGAAACATCACCTTGCGAACGCAATATGGAAAAATCTCGCAGGTCACTCACTTAAAATATTTAGGAGAAGCCATCCAACCCACAGGATTGAACACAATTTCTAATTCAGATAGAATAGTAAAATTGCAGAAGGCGTACAAGCTGGCATGGAATCATTATAACAAAAGAGCAGTATCTCGCAATGCAAAACCGCGCCATTATAACACAGTTGTCTTGCACGAAGCCTTGTACGCGGCAGAAACCACCGTCATTAGAGGAATGACAAGAATTCATGATATTGAGAAACAGGAACGAAAAATTCTTAGGAAAATCCATGGCGCTGTTTTCCGTAATGGAATTTGGGTCAGGAGACCAACAAAGGAACTTTATGAAAATACAGACACCATTATAGATAAATTTAGGAAGAGACGTCTGCAGTTCTATGGACACACAGCCTATATAGGATGGATGAGAACAGACTCACTAAGAAGATTTTCAATATCGTGAATGCAAGTAAATTAAAGACCAGTTGGATTAAAGGTGTACATGAAGACATGGAATTACTTAAAATCTCTGAAGACGACATTAAGGACAGAGAACAGTTTAGAAATAAAATCAGAAACACGAAAATTGTACAAGTTTCAAGGAAAGACACATCAGGGAAAAAATGGACAGAGGAAAGGAAGAAAAAGCACAGTGAACTAATGAAGAGGTTTTGGGAAGAAAAGAAGAGACGAAAAGGAAGTGAAGCTGTGATTGGCTCAAGTTCTCACACTCTCCTGAAGGGGAGCAATCGGAAATAATAATAATAATCATTTCATGTACTCCATATGCACTGTTGCCACAATAAATTAGCAACCTCTAAAAGGGTGACCTAATTTTTTCTTCCGGCAGTCTATTATCAAAAAGTGGTAGTGGTTTTGCTCTCGTATACTATGAATAATGTATTTATGACCAGAAGTTGTTATGCTGTTGTTTCTAGATCTTGCATCATTGAAGATGGCCGAGCAACCACAGTTTGTCAAGTGTGAGCCTAATTGGCAGCCAGGGACGGCGGAGTCCTCTAATTTTGTAAGTAATTTTGTAACAGGCTTCTTTAAACAGAAACTATACAGTTGGTACATCTTTTCCCACAGTTTGTGAGGTCTGGCCAGATGGTATTTAACAAAGAACAATACTTTTTGGAACAAACTATAAATAATGCAGTGACCTTGTGTCCTGTTTCATCTTCAGGGCGATATTACGGTTTGGAATCAGGAACCCTGGTCACTACTGCATGTGCTAAAGTGCGTACATATGTTTTTTATTACTTATTGCTCTTTTAATAACTGCTGCCATGTTCCGACAGTGCTTGCATCTTGTTCTACTGTTAGCCAGTCACACTCTAGCGGTACACATCTAGGCGCACACAGTGTTGCCAACATGTGGGATACACAATCACCGTTGATTAAAAAAAGTGAGATACAAAATCACTGTTGATAGAGAAAACATTCATCGGGATGCAATAGGCTGTCACAATTGTCAACAACCATTGATTTGGATGTATTAGGCTGTCACAATTGTCAACAACCATTGATTTGGACGTGTTAGGCTGTAACCATTGTCAACAACCATTGATTTGGATGTATTAGGCTGTAATCATTGTCAAAAACCATTGATTTGGACGTGTTAGGCTGTAACCATTGTCAACAACCATTGATTTGGATGTATTAGGCTGTAATCATTGTCAAAAACCATTGATTTGGACGTGTTAGGCTGTAACGATTGTCAACAACCATTGATTTGGACGTATTAGGCTGTAACCATTGTCAACAACCATTGATTTGGACGTATTAGGCTGTAACCATTGTCAACAACCATTGATTTGGACGTGTTAGGCTGTAACGATTGTCAACAACCATTGATTTGGACGTGTTAGGCTGTCACAATTGTCAACAACCATTGATTTGGACAAAGCGAAGGTTGGTTGGTTGGTACCCTAGTTTAGGGGCTGCGACAACGTGGTCATGTAACCCCGTGTACTTTGGGTGTGTGCTGAATCTGTCTGATAACCGGTGTTAATTGTGATGGCTGTATTAGTGTGTGTTATCTGTTTTTAATTCAAGTAAGGAGTGCAGACATTCGATTTTTCAAGTAGTTCCAACTTTTGCTACCATATGTCAACGACCAACTAGTTCTGCACTTTGTTACTAGATGCCACCGCAGTTGGCTCCTGGCGACGAACTTTGGAACTTAATAGTGTTACTCAGATAACCTATAATTTAGCTTCACACAAGTATAATTAGTGGAAGGTTCTTTATCATGCCATAAATCTATGACATGGAACCGCGGGCTTTACTTCCCCTCTGAAGGAAGCATAAAGAGGGATTTTTAACGCTCTTAAAAAATATGACGACTTCGGCTGGGTTAGAACTCGCGACGTTGGGCATAGAAGCTCAGCCTAAAACGAAGGTGTAGGAGGAAACATTCCTTGATTGATTTCTCATCGTCTGATTCATGTTCTATAGAGAATGTTATCACTCGTTCAGTGCTACCGATATTTCTCCTGACCCTCCGGGCGGCTTTTCAAACTGGGACAACTAACGTCAGCTGGTATTTTCCATGATTTGAAATTGGCAATCGCAGAAAATCACTCGATAAAAGGAAGAGAGTGGGATTCTCAACCCTAGGTAGTTAGTTATTGAGGTTTTAAGGGGAAGAACTACGAGGTCATCTGCCCCTAAATTCTCAACCACGGAATTAACAAGCAGTCCCGTGACGAACTAAAGAGCCTACTTTTCTTAAAATTTTAGATTCATGCCAATGATTAATCTATATGGATCTATCTAGAATAATGACGAAATTATGTTGGTAATATTGAAATTTCTAATTAGTTGAAAATACTGTATACCTGGCATAATGTAGCCTAATAAAGAACTACAGTTGGCAGCCCTGGTGACTGAATATATTCTTAGTGCCATCTATTGAACCCTTATTCTTTATTGCATTAGAATAATTGTTCATATATTTATTTTATATACTGCATTATGGCCGTAGTCAGTTGAAGCTAGATGTCGCAAGGAAGAGGGCAGTTGGGCGCGCCTGACAGAATTAAACTTTTTCCTGGAAGAGAGGTAAATGGCCGTGACCTCGAAGCTCTAGCCTTTGTTAGCCAGCTCGAGCAGTGAGGAAAGAAAGAGAAGGGTGCTGGCAACTGGGGGAAACGACCTACTGTACTCAACGATTTTACGTTTGGATGGACGAATCACGTGCAACCACGCCAACCTCGGCATCATCGTGGCGTACCCTCTGAAAAGCCCGCGAATGCGGTATCTAATTAATCATCGATGCAATTTTATTCCGCGAGGCATCATTTTGACGTTCAGAAGAAATGCTGAAGTTTGACACTAGCCGCAAGTTTCTACGATGTTTGGTTCAAAATATAAAAAAAATTATGTCCCCTCTACCACACTTTTGGCCAGATTGTATAAATAAGATGTCTGTGTTAGCGACCATGTTCATACCTTGATGTAGCGGTGCGCTAAAACCACGTTCTTATTTTAAAGTAGCCAAGTACTACAAACAATTTTAAACACTTGTTTTTGATCTCCATTGAGAGATGTTTCAAGTTTGTGGACTCAGTTTGAGATCCGTGTGTAAATATAATTGTAAAAATTTATAAAATGTTTGCGTGTGAAATTAGCAAAATGCTTATTCTAGGGACAGTATCGACGTCTTAATAATTGCGCAGGACAAAGAGTGATTGTGTAGCTCTATTGCAATTATAGCAGGAATAGGAGAGATAATTTAATTTGAACTTTGTTTTCACCACCGACATCAGCAGCAAGATAACGAACTTTGGGTCGACTGTTGGAGTGATGTTCCTGCAACCAAGGAAGATGTGTGAGATGGCCGGTTAAGATCCATAGTGGGCCATGGCGGGGGATATCCGCTGATGTGACGAGTAATTTGGATGAGTACAAATATTGAATTTATTCATTATAGATATTTTGGCATGGGAACTATTGTTGTGAATAATTTAATTTCGTGATTGTTTTGTATTCATTGTGATTTTTTTTTTTGAGAAACGTAGTGTACCGACACTCAAATATGTAAATGCGTGGGGAAGCGTGACCATCGTTAATTATTGTATTGTATATTTTAATTGTGTACTCGTGTACGCACATATTTGGTTTGGCATAAGCATGGATGCGGCGTCGGCAGATAAGTAGTGCTTTTGTAATTACAGTTAAAAATAGCAGAGGGGGGAAAACTTGTATTTGATTAGGACTTTGGTTGAACAAGTTTTTTTGTCGCAGTATTTTGATTGTTGTAAAGAACCGTCCGTTCTTTTATGTCATATTTTATAGTTGCCTTTGAGATTAAATTCTTGGCCAGAATACCAGATCAGGCGCACTGAGTGTGGAATATATTTGTGTACTTTATTTCAGGTGTAATCAACCCTAGCGTGTGATTCGTGTGTGTGTCTATGTGTCTACGTGTATCACGTGGTGTGATTATTCTACGCGGGAGGATTGCTCTAGGCTAGCCCTCTGACTGCTGCAATGTTGTTTTTTTAGGACGGAGAGTGATGCCTGTGGGACCTCTGCCAGTCAAATATGGGTCTTACAATTCCAGGTGGAATTGATGAGATATTTGTTTACGACACACACACAGTTGAGCTTGGTGGATCTCGGGAACCAGGCGATTAGCGCTGGCTCTGGGATATTGTGCACGCTGGGTTGATTATGACAGAAGATAACAGTTCCACTTTGAGCGCTGATCTATGGTATCGTCTGGACACCTGTGTGGGGTAGGGAAGCGGTTAGGCCATGACCTACTTTAAGAGATGGCTTACTTGTTTTGTTTTAAAGAGCGATATGACACTAAGGGGATCAGTTCGCTACGCCGAAGCGGTATTACCATGCTGACGTCCAGGTGTAATGTTTCTTGTATAGCATTGTCTTGCTTTTAAGCATATGTTTATTTAATCATTTAATAGTGTAATTTTCTTGTGACACCCTGTTGTGTTGTTCAGAGTAAATGGCATGCGGTCATTCTTTGTTGTTGTTTCGTGGTCACGTTACTCACTCCTGTGTTTCGTTGAAAAGTCCTTGCTGAGGCAGTAGTTGTGCTGTAGCTCGCTGGTCTAGGTTTCGGCGGAAATCTTCATTGTTGTAATTACTGAAGGTTAGCGAGTGTCAGGTGTGTGTATTGATATATTCTGTAGTGTTAAGTTCCCATCGCTAATTTATCCGAGGTGCGGATTTGTAGCCTGACGGCAGTCGCAGGATGGCAACAAATCTAGCACGCAGTACTCTCCCAGATTGCATGCTCGTCATATTACACGCACACATGATTTTAGATGAGACTGGCCATATTTCAGGACCTGTAATTTTATTTTGGCATCATTCTGAGATGAGTCTTTGCTTCACACTGTAAATTTGGGTGTAGATTTAAGAGGGTGTTCCCTCGTGGTGTTTGTTGTGTTTTGTTATATTTGTCCTTTTTTATTCTGAAATTAAATTTGTTTTTATTTAATTTGGCTTCACTATTGTTCTTTCTGTCATACATTTGGACTATGTTACCTTGCACCTTGTAGAAGCGTAAATTTAGCAACGATGTTATGAACCGTACACAACCCGAAGAAAAGAGTCTCATAAAAAGCTTCTCGCAAGGGTTCACTATATAGGTACAGGATACAAAATTTGGTTGAAGTCCAATGGATAGCATGGACGTTACATGCAGTTAAAACATTGGATCTAACAGCTCTCGTAAAATCATGTTGGCAACAATGACATATATGTATTGGTCAGAAATAATATGATCTATTGTTGTGTCAATTTGGAATGAAATCCATTAGTTAGTATAGAAGTTACATGCATTTTAAAATTGGAGCTATCAGCAGGCTTAGAATCATGTTGGCAGCACTGGCGTAGGCCTATATTAATTACTCCAAATTAATCTAGAATGTCAGGTACTGTACATGTGCAAAGTGCAAGCTATTGGCTTGCATAATTTCTGATATATTGACGTTAGGGTAATAAAAATAGAGACAGTATTTATTAAAGGTTGGCAGCCCTGGTTACTCTTAAGAATCGGCCTAGTCATATCTGTTATGTTACACATAGCACACACGAAATTTGGTTGAAATCCAATTGATCGTATAGAAGTTACATGTATTTAAAGTTGGATCTCTCAGCAGGCTTAGAATCATGTTGGTAGCACTGACGTATATAAGTTACTCCAAATTAATCTAGAATGTCAGGTAATATACGTGTGCATAGTTTAAAGCTGTCAGCTTGCATACTTTCTGATATATGGCTATTTGGATTTAAAAAATTGAGAGCATTTATTAACAGTTGGCAGCCCTGGTGGCTCTTAAGAATACGCCCAGTCATATCTGTTTATGTACACATAGCACATACGAAATTTGGTTGAAATCCAATTGATAGTGTAGAAGTCATATGCATTTAAAATTTGGACCTATCAGCAGGCTTATAATCATTTCGGCAACACTGCCATGTAAGGCCTCCTGGAAATTAAACTGCAATATTATTATCTATACGTGTGCCAATTTTGGAATAGCTCCCATGCATACCTTCCAAGATATCCAACATGGAGTTCAAATTTCAATTGTGATTTTTCAGCAGTTGGTAGCACTGACATCATTTTCAAATATGGCCACGAGATATTCAGGTATAGATCTTTACTCCTACCAAATTTTGTTTCGATTGCTGCGGCAATTTAGGAGTTATAGGGACACACACACACACACAGCCAGACAGAAGGACAGACAGACACACATTTGCCCGATCTCATAAGTCTACTTTTTCTTCATTTTTGCAAAGTGTGAAAGGTTAGCTAAAAATCACATTTAAACCATAACAATAATTCTAATTGAGGTGATTACTTTTGGATCCAAAGTTGTTCACATGCCTACAGGAGAACCAATTTAGGAAGTGGGAAAGGGACAACAAATACGGCATCAAAATAAACGGGGAAAGCCTGACACACTTATGGTTCGCAGACGATATTGCATTGCTAGCAAAATTGGCAACAGACTTGGAACAAATGCTAGCAGACCTGGACACTGTCAGTAAAGAAGTAGGTCTATCTATGAACCCCCTAAAACCGAACTGATGACCAACTCACCGGCAGTACAAATCCTCATCAATGGCAAACCACTAGCGTACACACAGGAATACGTCTATCTTCGACAAAACCTGTCATTTGACTGCTCCCAGGAGAAGGAAACCAAGAGACGAGTTGGACAAGCATGGAAGAAGTTCTGGTCCTTAAGTGTATATTGATGGACAAATCCCAGAAGATAAGTCTAAAGTCAGAAGTGCTAGAAAAGTGTGTAATGCCGGTACTGCTATACGGCTGTCAAACCTGGGCTTTAACAGAGAAGCAAAGGCAAACAATCCGGGTATGTCAACGCAAAATGGAATGGAAGATCCTTCAAGTTTCCTTGAGGGACAGATTACGAAACGAGGAGGTAAGAAGAACTGCCATGAAAGATGCCGTCACAACAGCTGACAGGCTAAAGTGGAAGTGGGGAGGCCACGAGGCCAGAATGAAAGACGATCGATGGACACACAAACTAACGATATGGGACCCCAGGACAGGAAGAAGGAACATGGGTAGACAGAGGACCCACTGGAAGACTCAATCGTAAAGAAGACAGGCAAACACTGGACGAAGATAGCAAGGGAGAGACAAGAATGGAGACGTATGGAACTATACGGAGGGAAGAGAAGGAGAGCTTCAACAACGAAAGATGCTGGTAGACAGCACACCTACATGACATGAAAGATACACTTCTGCAACCTGTAACAAGCCAAACAACGTACAAGGTAAATTACAACAAATAGACACGTACAAAGACACGACAACTGGCCCCTCCCTTCTAGAGAAGAAGATGTAAAGTGAAGTGAAATGTAGTGTAGTGAAGTGTAGCAAGTGTACACAACTCCTTAGGACTTGCTCGCCTAACGAGTTTAAACCAGAGCACGTCCTTGCTCGCAGGAGGCCTTTGCCCTTATGGGATTATGTAGGCTATATTTATTACTTTTGTAAACATTGATTTCATCAATCAACAAGAATGCTCTTGAATGAGTTCCTCCTCTCTCAAGATTTTTATTTCTCAACTTGTAAAAAGAAGCTCTTGTTTCTTATTACATCTCTAAAATATACAAGACACTTTGGTGCAGGCCTACATGTTGTGGTCCTTTTGTTAGCCTAACCAACACACAAAGTCATTATTGATCTACAGGGTGGGCGGGAAGTAACTAGGTATTTTTAAATGGCTGTTAAGTATTTAAAATTAATGGAATAATATTGGAAATAGTGGAAACATACAGAACATTAAATAGGATAGTGATTTTTAATGCCGCATAGTAACGACGGTGGCCGCAAGAGGCGGTACACTCAACAATAACAAAGATGGCCAATCGCCTGACAGTAAGAGAATGGGCACAGATTGCTTCGCGCTATGAGGTGTGGAATTCGATCGTTGTTTGTCGATTGGCACAATTGCCATTACTGGGTGGCGCAGGATCCTGAGTTACGGTGGAGAAGATGCAGCCTCGTCTAAAAGTGACCGTGTGATATGGAATAACGGCTACAAATCTCCTGTGTGACACAATTAACGGGGAAAAGCTACCTTCAAATGCTTCAGGATAACGTTTGGTCCACGATATCTGGATGGGAAAATACCACCGACTTGCCTCACTTTGCAAATGTCGTGTGGAACTGGTAGGATGAGAAGTTTCCAGAACTTGGCCAGGGGAAACGTGCATCTCCTGAATAGCCTGCAAGAAGTCCAGACCTGACACCCTGTGATTTTCTTCATGGGGCTGGGCAAAAGAGAAGGTGTACCGGACGAAACCTCGCACATTGGACGAATTGGAAGCACGGATTCGGGATGTTCTAACCAACATCCAACACAACTTCCTCCAGAAAGCTGTGGATTCCATTCCAGGTCGTTTGACGAGATTGGTCGATGCCACAACTGCCTACATCAAGATGTAATGGAATTGTAATCATATTCCCATATAACAGTGTGCATAACTCTGCAAACATAAACATTTACTTCCCACCCTGTACAGTGTTTGGTAGTTTGAAACATCACCCAATGTTTTTGCACTTTTAGAAACCAGAGTTTGATACACTAAAAGACATAATAACCAAGTAGGTCCGTAATGAACTAAAAAGCCTACTTTCCTTAAAATTTAAGATTCATGCCAATGATTAATTTATAAAGACCTATCTACAACAATGACGAAATCAAGTTGGTAATACTAACATTTCTAAGTACTGCAGTTTGAAATATACCTGAAATAGTGTAGACTAATAGAGTACTACAGTTGGCAGCCCTAGTGACTCTGAATATACTCTTAAGGTATAGAATGCACATACAAAATTTGGTTGAAGTCTAATGGATAGTATGGACGTTATATGCTGTTAGATGTTGGATCTATCAGTGCATGTTAAATCATGTTGGCAACAATGTCATTTATGCGTTGCTCAGAATTAATCTGAAATATTACGATCTATCATAGTGCCAATTTTTTATAAAATCCATTTGTTAGTATAGAAGTTAGGCTACGTGTACGTAATTAAAATGTGAACCTATCGGCAGGCTTAGAATTATGTTGACAGCACTTTCATGTATTTCCTTCTGAAAATTAATCTGGAATGTTATTATCTCTGTGTGTGCCAATTTTGGAACAGTTCGCATGCATAACTTCTGAGATATCTTAACATAGAGCTCAAATTTCCATTGCAATTTTTTAGCAGTTGGTAGTTTTGACGTCATTTTCAAATATGGCCGTGAGGTATTCAGGTATAGATCTGTAATGATACCAAATTTGGTTTCAATAGCTGCAGTCGTTTACGAGTTGATCTCTGGGTGGGGACTACTCGAGAGGGGGTTAACATCACAGCAGTGACAAAGAGGAAATCTAACATTCTACGGATCAGAGCGTGGAATGTTAGAAGTCTGCTAGGAAGTGGAAGGTTACAAAACTTAGAAAGGGAAATGGATAGGTTGGGGTTGGATTTGGTTGGGATTAGTGTAATGCGCTGGCAGGAAGAACAGGACTTTTGGTCAGGTGACTATAGGGTCATTAGCATTAAATCAAACAATGGCCAAGCAGAGGTTGGTCTCATATTGAGTAGGAAACTTGGACAGCGGGTGGAATATTATGAGCAATATAGTGAACGGATTATTGTAGCAAAAATCAATACTAAACCTACCTGCACCACAGTGGTACAAGTCTATATGCCTACCAGTCAAGCTGATGATGAAGATGTTGAAAAGGTCTATGAAGAAATAGATGAAATTCTGAGGTATGTCAAGGGTGATGAAAATGTTATAATAATGAGAGATTGGAATGCTGTGGTAGGAAAAGGGAGAGAAGGGAAGATAGTAGGAGATTTCGGATTAGGTGAAAGGAATGATCGAGGAAGCAGGCTGATGGAATTCTGCACCGAGCATGAGTTGGTCATAGCTAACACCCTATTCAATAACCACAATAGAAGAATATACACATGGATGAGACCAGGAGATACAGGGCGTTACCAAATAGACTTCATTATGGTCAAGCAGAGGTTTCGAAACCAGATTTTCGATTGTAAAACATATCCTGGTGCTGACATAAACTCTGACCACAATCTGGTTGTTATGAAATGCAGATTAAAGTTGAAGATACTGAAGAAAAGTCAAAAGCCAAAAAGGTGGGCAATAGACAGACTGAAAGTGAAGGATGTAATCAAAAGATTCAAGAAGAGTATAAAGGAAGGACTAATGATAAACCCTAAACAAACTTCAATTGCAGACGAATGGGCACTCTTGAAGAATGAAATAACAAAATCCGCAGAAGAAAACATTGGTAGGAAAGAAAGAATAGGTAGAAAACCGTCGATCACTCAGGATATACTAGAATTGATGGATGAAAGGCGGAAACACAAGAATGTAAGAGATGAAAAGGGGAAAGCAGAATACAGACGTCTGAGAAATGAGGTTAACAAGAAGTGCAAGGAAGCGAAAGAAGAATGGTTGAAAGAGAAATGAGCAGGTATAGAAAATTGTCTGAAATTAGGAAAAGTAGACACAGCTTATCGAAGGATTAAGAATACTTTTGGGGAAAAGAAGACTAAGTGTTGTAATATTAAGGACACAAATGGAAAGCCTCTAACAGATAGGGAAGAAAAGGTTGAGAGATGGAAAGCTTATATAGAGTGTTTGTATAAGGGAAAGGAGATAGAGAATCATGTAATGGAAAGAGAGGAGGAAATTGATGAGGATGCAAAGGGAGATTTAATATTGAGATCAGAATTTGACAGAGCATTGGAGGACTTAAGCAGGAACAAAGCACCAGGCATAGATGATATACCGATTGAGTTGCTATGCTGCATAGGAGATGAAGGTCTGATCAGGTTATTTCACTTGGTGTGTAGGATTTATGAGACAGGTGAGGTACCCTCTGATTTCAAGAAGAATGTTATTATCCCTATACCAAAGAAAGTGGGAGCTGACAGATGTGAAGATTACCATACAATCAGCTTGATTACTCATGCTTGAAAGACCCTGTCTAGAATAATTTACATGAGGATGGAAAGCCAGATAGAAACGGAGTTGGGTGAAGACCAGTTTGGTTTCAGGAGAATGTAGGAACAAGGGAAGCTGTACTAAGTCTTAGGCTGATTTTGGAAGGTAGAATAAGAAAAGATAAGAGAACGTTCATGGCATTTGTGGACTTAGAAAAGGCTTTTGATAATGTTGATTGGACTAAATTGTTTGACATTTTGAAAATGATTGGAATAAAGTACTGGGATAGGAGGGTGATATACAATCTATACAGAAACCAGACAGCAGTCTTTCGTGCTGAAAGACATGAGAGAGAAGCTGGTATTCAGAAAGGTGTAAGGCAAGCCTGCAACTTATCACCCATACTTTTCAATCTTTACATTGAACAAGCAATGGAGGAAATTGGAGAAAAATTTTAAGTGGGAGTGAAGATTCAAGGAGAAATAATTTCAACTCTGAGATTTGCTGATGACATCGTCATCTTGGCCGACAAGCCTGAGGATTATGGTATTATAATATGGTCATTCATCAGAATTCACATACAAAATACTTTCACATAAAACAACTTTCCAACAAGACTTCTCAAAAGGAAAGCAATGTTCAACACAAGTGAAACGTGTTTTATTTCTTTTTTAAGTTTTTGATTATTTATTATTTGCACTTAAGTAGTATAAAGTCTGAATGATTATCATGTTTCTATCAGTCAAGTACTTCTTCACTTTGTCAGATGATAGTCTGAAATCACCGTTCCTATTGACTGTTTATTGATCTTAATTTGCAGTGTTTTTTGTTTATCTTGAAGTTTCTTCATTTTGCCTGTTTTGTTTTTAAAAACCTCAGTAGTAATTTGTAACTCTCTCATAACTTCCTTAATTTCCATTAATCTATCTAATATTACTCTTCCTGTTTTTTTTAGCCTTAACATCCATGTTGGGTTGCAATGTCGTTTGTTTAAGAAAAACAACTTCATGGCCACTCGGGAGCAATTTCTGTGTACGTTTTAATTTACCCTCAGTGGCTTCAAGTGATTGTCATGTGTTTTAAAACCCAAATCTTCTTTTTGGGAAGCAATAATAATAATTGTGTTCAAAGTCTGTCATGTGTGGTTGTGTTGTGCTTTGCTCTGTCAGCTGACTGAATACGGGCAAGCCTTTTAAGATTTGGGACATTGGGACTAAGTTTCAGGCATATTTTATCAAAAACCTTGCTTTTTGATTTTCACATATTGTTGTATCCCTGATCATTGGCGGTATGATTTTCCACATTGCACCATTTTTAAAGGCACAGCGAGAGATTAAAATTCCTGCTGCACAGCAGCTATGTCTACAAGTGCAGTGTTTTCAGTTGCCTTTTGACATTCATTGAAGACATTAACATTGTTACAAGATGCCTAAAGTAGCACAGTCAACCTGTTTCAACTGAAAAAGTTACATAACAGAATTTAAAGAAGATGGTTTATCAACTGACAGTAAGGTATCATTTTGTGGCATTTACTCAAAGGTTCCTGGTGCAACACCACATTTCAACCAGTAAACATCAGACTAACAAACTACGAAATTCTAAGCTGAGACAGTTGTTTCTGACACAGCCAACAACTTCGAGTGTAACGTCTGAGTTCAACACTGATCTCTGCTGCGCTCTGATCTCTGCTGACATCCCTCTCTTCAAAGTGAATAATCAGTACTTCAGGAAATTCCTTGAGAAATATACTAACCGAACTATCCCGGATGAGTCAGCGTTGAGAAAAACCTATGTTTCAGCCATATACAATGAAACTGTTCAGAAGATAAGACAAGAAATTAAAGACGGTCTTATTTGGGTTTCCATTGACGAGACGACAGACAAAGAAGGTAGGCTAATTGGCAACGTAATCAGTTTGTTAAGTGAAGATTATTGTAAATGGATTCTTTTACACTGTGTTGTTCTAGAAAAGTGCAATAACAAAGCTATAGCAAAACGGCTCAATGAAGCTTTGGGTATCCTCTGGCCACAGGGCGTTCAGTATGATCAGGCGCTACTTTTTATTAGCGATGCCGCACTTTATATGATGAAAGCCGGAGAAGCATTGTGTGTTGTATATCCTAAGATGACTCATTTAACTTGTGTAGCACATGCCTTTCATCGTGTGGCAGAAGTGGTAAGAGGCAGTTACCCCAAAGTAGATCTATTGATTTCCTCAGTGAAAAAAAGGTTTTCTCAAAACCCACAAAAGAGTTCATCTTTTGAACGAAATGTACCCAGAA
Source organism: Meconema thalassinum (assembly GCA_946902985.2). Classification (NCBI taxonomy): domain Eukaryota; kingdom Metazoa; phylum Arthropoda; class Insecta; order Orthoptera; family Tettigoniidae; genus Meconema; species Meconema thalassinum. Next base: position 459,957,502 of record OX336394.1, on the reverse strand, counting down.
ATTCCATTGCCACCTAAGCCAGTTCTAACTAGGTGGGGTACGTGGCTGCAAGCTGTTGAATATATAGACTCCATTAAGAACGTTCTGCATGCTAAGGACTCTGAACATGCAGCCTCAAGTGAAGCTGCGCAAACAGTTGTTTGCGACACAAATGTGAGGAATGACTTGACTTATATTGAGCATAATTTTTCATGCATCACAAAAACACTCAAAAGTCTCCAGAACTCGCATCTCTCACTTTCTGAAAGTTTCAAAATTGTGAATAGAACTGTGGAACAGCTAAATCATGGTGCAGGTAAAGTTGCAGATGTAGCAAAAATAAAGATGGACAGTGTACTTTCAAAGAACCCTGGATATGAAAGAATGGGAAAGGTTGCTGCAATTATGTGTCGAGATTTAAGTGTCAAGTAAACGTTGGATTTAACCCAGCAGACGTTGTAAAGTTTAAATATGCCCCCATTACCTCTTCTGATGTTGAACGAAGTTTCAGTCAATGTAAATCGGTACTTAGAGACAATAGGAGAAGATTCACTTTCCAGCACTTAAAAGAACATTTTGTGATCCATTGTTTTGGTAACAGAGATTAACATAGTGCGTGTTCTTCAAAGACCATATTAAAATGAGGAGTACTGCATTATGGTTCATGTAGGTCTACTTTCTATAGGTTCTTTGAACTTTGATAGAAAATAGAAATGATAGATTTTGTAATTTCAAGTCCATATTTCAATAAAAATAACTCAATATATATGTGCATATTTGATGAATTATTAGTAGGCCTACATATAAATCCGTTCCCTGGTTATGGGTAATACCCTCCTTCTTCTGTTTTGCAGCCTCCTTTGTGACCTTTGTGTTCCATTTGGTTGATTGTTTTTCTCAGATCATCTAGACCGAGGACTGCTTAGAATCTTGGTGCTTCTTCAGCAACAAAAGCAAGGTACCTCCGATTCATGATAAAATGGCTGACAAGCTTTCGGAAATGCAGAGACATAACCATTATGAAGATATTCTCAGTGTTGAGTGATATTAATCTCCAATTATAAAAGTCGCCTTGTCTAACACTAGACAGTAGTTTAATAATTGCATTAACACGCACAAGTTTCATTATATCAATGATAGCTTCCTCAGTGTGACAACTCTTAGAAACTATGGTATCTTAACAAAAACCTGAATGGAATGTGGATATCCTGACAAAAGTTATTAATTTAAATAAATGAAAGCTCACAATAATTATAGCATGTGTCGTAACATATCCACCTGGAAATAACTGATATCTGAGGTGGATATGGTACAACCAAATATTTCACACATCCTATAATTATTTATTAATTCTTATTGTGACCTTCCATTTGCTTAAATTAATTACGAGGGGTGTTGAAATGAAAAGGTACGGAACGATACTGTGGGTACGATTTATTCGTTATTCAAAAGTAATCACCACAGGCCTGTGTCCCATTGCTTCACTAGCCGCAGGATTCCCTGTTACCACAAGTCTTGTGGTTGTGACAGGAGCCAATCCTGTACGGTGTCCTTGAGTTCGTCGTTCAATTGGAAACGGATTCCCTTGAGATGATTTTTTAACGGGCCAAACAGATGGAAGTCGCAGGGTGACAGGTCTGGTCTGTAGGGTGGGTGCTCAAGTTGCCCCCACTTGAGCGTGGCCAATACACCTTGTGTGACGTTATCGACGTGTGGGCGAGCGTTCTCATGGAGCAGAATCACTCCCTTCGTGTCCAGTCCAGGCCTTTTCTTGATGGACTTGCTTTGGTTACGGTGTGTCGCACAGTACATGTCACTGTTAATGGTTCATCTCAAGGGAATCCGTTTCCAAAAGAACTTTTGTTTCAAGAAAGAGACTTGAAATTTGTGTAGCAGAGTTTAATATGGGATGCAGTGCAACAACAGACTTGAAGTCGGACATCAAATGAACTTCAGTTCCTAGTGTGACAGAACAGGCAGTCCTTAGGCTTCATGCTCGCAGGAAGTATGAAAGTCAGCTATCATCCTCTGAGAAGAAAAAAACAACTTGACGGAAGGTCTCAAAGATGAAGACGGAGGCTGTGACATGCTGCAGGACATACGTTAAGTGGTAATATTAAAAAATATGCATGTTTTTAGAAAAGTTCATTTTCTGAGTTTCACACTTACAGAAGTATAATAGTACATTATGCAACGAACCTATCATGGCAATAATTAAGATAGAGTATGTTTCCATACAAGTGTCTTAATTACCATTATACGACTGTTTATGTTCGACAATAATTATATCTTTATTATATGTTCTAACATAAATATTCATAAATATCTGTCGAGATTGTGTCGGTTGAATTCTTCTTCTTGGTAATTGTGTGGCTCAGCATTTGCTCTCTACCCAATAACGAATCCCAAATCATTGAAACATTGTTTATCCTGAAGTAGCACCAACAGATAGCGCACAGGTACTATGTTGGATCATTTTGTTATTTTGGTCAAATAACACAAAATAGGCTGTTACAAACACTTTAAAATTAAAACGTCTCGTATTATCAACGAGTTATTCTTCAAATTCGATGCGTATAGAATGTCAACGGAAGGCAAATCAATGGAGTCCCAAATGGAACAGTCATGACATTGGCGGGAAAGTTTCGCATAAGAAATCCCTTTACTGAACAGAGAGCTGGGTTTCAATTTCCGTGGATCGAATGTCATATGCTTGCTGCGTTGTTGACGTTCTGGTGAGTTTATATCAACAATAGCTTTCACTAAAATTGTCGGCGAAATCGTACGAATGCAATGCCCTGTGTCGAAATTGGGGTTGTGGATATTAAGGTACAGTGCTATATACAGTATTTTGCAATATTCCGCTGTTTGTTAATCCAAACATTACAGACGGTGCACACTTTCCATGTCGGTAATTTAGATAGGCTAGGGTAGAAAGGTGGTGTGTTGTAAAATTCTAGACGTAGATTCTTAAATTTCTTGCATATTTCATAGTATTTTCTTGTTACCATAGAGGTTCGTGCTGATTTTGTCTTTGTGTTTGGGATTGTAACTCCAGTGGTTGATCCATCAAATCATGTAATTCATGTCCGACACGTTGCATTTTGAGAGCATGTGCGAAGCTCTCCTTATCTAATTGGTCATTGAATGAAAACCTTGAGCTGTGATTGGTTGGAGAAACTGTATCATAATGAAAAGTAGACTAGTACTTTAATGACCCCCATTATGATACAGTTTTCTGACATATAATATTTACATTTCGACATTGTTGAACATAAAATCTACTAAACGTTACAAATGTGATGGAGTTTTCTTGGTAATTCACATGCATGTTCCTTAGTACTTTATCCATAAAGGTAAGTATTTCTTTTAGGATTGCAATTTGGTTAACCTGTAAAAAGAATTCAAACCTTCAAATTTCAAGAATTTTATTTATATGCTTCGGAGCCCCTGTGTATCAATCAAACAGGACAAGTCAATCAGCTACTTAAAAGAGAACGCAGACTACTACGGAAGATCTTGGGCAACAGACGGGTTGACGGACAGGTCCGACTTATATCAAATAAAGAAGTATACAGCAAGATGGAACCGATAACAAAAACAATTAGAAAGCTAAGATTGCTGTTTTATGGGCACATCTTCCGTACGAATAATGACCGGCTCACAAAGCTCAGGGTATGAGTGAAGACCTCAACGGCACCTGCGGTGGTGAAGGAGTCCTTCAGTATAGCAAAGTTGGCGGAAGAGGCAACCCAGTGCTCGGGGTTAATAGAGTAAAAGATATTTGTCCATAGTAGCGTCTGTACTCCAGAGGAGCGGCTACAAAAGGCGTCTGTTCTCCATCTTAGGAGCGGCTACAAAAGGCGTCTGTTCTCCATCTTAGGAGCGGCCTAGTTCATACCTGGCAGTAGGTCATAAAATGCATTTGGGAGTGGCGACCCCATCTTAATAATAGCCTGGTGAAGCTACGATAGGCCCAGCAAGCCAGTAGTGGATGAAAACAAATGCTTTCAAAAATGAAACGAGCCTCGGACATGACAGATATATTAGACGACGACACGGCTGTACACACGGACTAAGATTTGGAACTTTAAACCTAAGAACGCTGACGGGAAGTTGGAGGAGATAGTGGATATGATGGAAAGAAGGAAGTTGGATTTATTGGGATTGGCACAAACAAAGTGGAAAGGGGAAGGAAGGAGAGAACTGAGAAAAGGCTATAGACTGTACTGGAGTGGGAATGAAGAGGGAAAGAGGAATGGAGTGGGAGTAGTAGTACGAGATGGTTTAAAAGAAGAGGATCAAGAGAATAAGTGATAGGATGATGAAGGTTTATTTATTTAGCGTATGATGAATACAATATTATATACAATATATACAGTACAGTACAACTACCATCTCAAGTTCATAACTAGAGTTCTATGTTTAAATTTGAGAGCCAGAGAAGGGCTTCGCTTGAGACACAGTGTAAGTCCTCTATAGAGCCTCTATATGCACGTAAAGGACACTCGAATGTAATGTGGTCCACTGTCTGTTCCTCTTCTCCGCAGTCACATTGAGGTGATGCCTTCCATCCCCATTTGAAGAGAGTGGCTCCACATCTACCTTGGCCGGTCCTAATACGGTTTAGCGTCCTCCACTGTCGTCTAGGAAGGGAAAATCCATCAGGGCACTTGCAGGGGTTCTTAATGATGTGATGGTTTGGTAACGAAGATTGCAGATGCCATTGTTCTCTCCAGGCGTCCGATACATTAAAGGAGGTGTCCTGTAGAATCATTGCAGTACGCCAAGAAGGGTGTCTGGATTTCAGTCGTTTGGTTGGAGAAGCTGCTATATCAGAATGAATAGGGAGTTGAGGATTGTTTTCTATTTTCTTCCATAAGTTAAGCAGTGACTGTGATCTTCTTAGGGATGGAGGTGGTATGTGGCTTAGGGTGTGAAGCCAGTGTGTGTTAGTAGGTCGGATGCACCCTGTAATGATACGCATTGCCTGGTTCAGCTGGGTGTCTACTAGTCCAATGTGAGCACTGTTAAGCCAAGTTGAGCAACAATATTCAGTGACGGAATAAGAAAGTGCAAGAGCAGTGGTTCTCAGGACTTGAGCATTAGCACCCCAGGATGTACCCGCCAGCTTTTGAAGGATGTTATTCCTGGTCTTGATCTTGGCTGACACATTGCAGAGGTGATTCTTGTAAGTCAACGACCTGTCCAGGGTGACTCCCAGGTATTTTGGGTTACTACAGTATTGTAGATTCTCTCCTCTGAATGGTATGGTTGGTTTGTACCCAGAACTTCTATTCCGCAAGTGGAAGGTAGACACAACAGTTTTCTGAGGGTTTGGTCTAAGATTGTTCTGACGAAAGTAGCTGTCTAGGATCTTGAAGTCTGATGTAAGCATCGACTCAGGCTCGTCGAAGCGTTGGTGTTGGGCGACCAATGCGATGTCATCTGCATAGATGAATTTTTTTGATTTCGTTGCTGGGAGATCATATGAGTACAGGTTGAATAGTAGAGGGGCCAATACAGAGCCCTGAGGGAGTCCACCATTTATCCTATGTACTTTACTCCTGGAGTCTTCTGAAAATATCTGAAAGTACCTATTACTCAGCATGTTACTGAGTAATGTGGTGAGTTTCAGGCAAGGGATGATACTGATAAATTTAAGAAGGAGCTTATCTTGCCACACGGTGTCATATGCAGCTGTCAGATCTAAGAAAACACCCGTGCTTACCATTTTGTTCTCAAAGCCATTTTCAATATGGGTAACTAGTGCTAAAACCTGTTCATCACATCCACGTCCAGGTCTGAATCCAGCCTGCTCGACTGGAATATGCTGATTGATTGTCGCAGAGATCCTGTTATGTATCAGCCTTTCCAGAAGCTTCATTGTGACACTGAGGAGTGCTATTGGCCGGTAACTCTCAACTTTTGTTGGGTCCTTAGATGTTTTTAATACAGCTACTATTTTTGTCTTCTTGAAGAGTGAAGGTAGGTGACTTGTCTCTAGAATGTTCGTGAGGAAGTTAGTAAGCCATTTGACAGCAGCTGGTCCAAGATGTAGAATGAACTCTGGATATATACCATCAGCACCTGCCGCTTTCCCAGGTTTTAAACTTTCTATGGCCTGCTTAGTTTCTTGTGGTTGAAATGGGACAGAGAATTCAGAGGATCGCAGAGCCAAACGTTTCTTTTCCTTGATGAAGGTGAGAACTGAGAAAAGGCTATAGACTGTACTGGAGTGGGAATGAAGAGGGTAAGAGGAATGGAGTGGGAGTAGTAGTACGAGAAGGTTTAAAAGAAGAAGTGAGGAGAATAAGTGATAGGATGATGAAAGTGAAAGTAGCACTGAGGGGAGACACCGTAGAAATAGTGCAAGTGTATGCTCCACAAGTAGGCTGCGCCTCTGAAGAGAAGGAGGAGTTTGAAGAGGAATTGCAGAAGCAGCTGGTAGGAAGGAATATGATTGTTATGGGGGATCTGAATGCCCATGTAGGAAGAGAAAGACACGGGTATGAGAGTGTGCTTGGACCAGAGGTTTGGGGCAGAAGAAATGAGGAAGGAAAGAGACTCTTGGACTTCTGCCAAAGGAACAGCCTGCTAGTTTGGAACTCCTGGTTTAAGAAAAGAGAGAGCCACACAATCACATGGTACAGTGATGACTTGACCAGGAAGTCGGTGGTCGACTATATACTGTATGAGAAAGAACTAAATAGAACATCACGGACATCAAGGTTATACCATCGGAGAACCTGGATAGCGACCATCGATTGCAGGTAATGAACCTGAGAGGGAGTAAGGAGAAGAAAGGGACTGAGAACCAGGAAAGACGTATAAGGATATGGAAACTGAAAGAAGGGGATAGAAGGGTCGAGTACCTCAAAATGCTAAAGGAAGGAATTCCAACAGATGAAGAAAGAGGAATGGGCTAGATTTAAGAAGACCCTAGTAGGTGCGGCAGAAGCAGTATGTGGGAGGACAAGTAGTAAGAAGAGGTGGAAGGAAACACCAAGGTGGAATGAGAAGACAAAAGATATAGTAAGGGAAAAGAATAGAGCCTTTAGGACGTGGTACCAAAACAGGACGGTAGAGACAAGGGAAGAGTACCAGGAAAGAAAGAAGGAGGCATAGAGAGTAGTGGCTGAGGAGAGAAGAAAGTGGATGGAAGAGTGGACAAAGATGATGAAGGAGGATAGTGAAGGTACAAAAAAGGTCCTGTATGGGATGGTAAAAAATAAGAGGCGGAAGGATCCGACAGATTATGTTAGAATGGTGAACAAAAGGGGACAAGAGATAGAAAATAGGGATGAACTGAAGAAAATGTGGAAAGAATATTTTGAAGAACTTCTGAACCCAAATGGAAACCACGGCGAGGAGGAAGAAATCGGGGAAGAGGAAGATGGACTGCAAACAGAAAAGGACTTAACATGGAAAGAAGTGGAAGATGCAGTGAGGAAGATGAAAGGAGGGAAGGCACCGGGTGTGGATGAGTTGAGTGTGGAGATGGTGAGAGCAGCAGGAGAGGTGGGGATACAATGGTTGTACCGAGTGATGAAGACAGCATGGAAGGAAAGGAAGACCCCAGAGGACTGGAAAAAGGGAATAATTGTCCCGATCTTCAAGAAAGGTAGTAGAACAGAATGCAGAAACTATCGGGGAATAACACTGATGAGTCATTGTGCTAAGATGTTTGAGAAAGTTTTGGAAAGGAGAATTAGGACAAGGATAGAAGGAGGTATGAGGGAAGAACAACATGGCTTCAGAGCAGGAAGGTCCTCAGTGGATTTGATGTTTGCTGTAAGGCAGTTACAAGAACAGCACTATGAGTATGGAACAGATCTACTGATGGCCTTCCTGGACATTGAGAAAGCATAATGACAGTGTATGCAGAAACAAAGTATGGAAGTCCCTGGAGGATAGAGGAGTAGAAAAATGGACTATAAGGAGGATAAAGGAGATGTATAAGGGAAGCGTGAGCTGTGTGAAAGTGGGAGGAGAGAGATCGGACAGGTTGGAACAGAGAACCGGCCAGAAACAAGGAAGTGCACTGTCACCGTTACTTTTCATTGTGGTGATGGATGACATAATGACCCGAGTGGCACAAGTAATTGGGGAAGGAAAGATGAAAGCAATGGTGTTTGCAAATGATTTGAGGAAACAAGGAGGAGGAGGTACAGGAACAGTTGGATGTGTGGGAAGGAATAAATACAAGGATATGGGATGAAATTTAGCATAAATAAGAGTGAGATGGTGATCACAACAAGGAAGAAGGAAAGGACCACAACAGGAATAACAATTGGTGGGGAACAGCTGAAGAAAGTGGAGAATTTCAAGTATCTGGGAAGCCTGATACAAGATAATGGAAGAAACGATAGAGAAATAAATGAGCGGGGGAGGCAGGCAGAAGCATTTCGGAGGAGTGTGAGAAGCATGTTATGGAGCAAGGATGTCCCTCAGAACAGCAAAAAGATCATATATCGTCCCTATCCTGACGTATGCCTCGGAGACCTGGGTTATGAAAGGAAGGGAGAAGAGCAAAATACAGGCCAGTGAGATGAGGTCCTTGAGAAGCAGTATTGGAGCTACAAAGATGGACAGAATAAGAAATGAGAGGACCAGAGAATTAATGAATGAGGAACCATTACAGGATGGTATAGAGAAATCTAGACTTAGATGGTATGGACATGTAAAACGAATGGAGGAGAAGAGGATACCCAGGAGGATACACGAGACGAAGTGGGAAGATAAGAGACCGAGAGACAGGTGGCTGAAGGGGGTGGAAGAAAGCGTGAAGAGAGGAGAAGACTGGACAAGGGTGGAGGCTGAGAGATGGTGGGAAGACAGAAGACGTTGGAGAGGCTTGTGTTCCAAACAGACCCGGCCAGGGGCTGGAAACTGTGCAAGATGATGATGATGACAAAGAACATCTGGAATTTTCTTAAATCGGAAATCTCCAAGTTGAAATGGTTCCAAGAGTGTGAGAAAGATATGAGACAGGCGGGCATTAATGAGGATAAAATCAAAGACAGGAATAGTTTCAGAAGGATGCTGAAAAGCTATCAGGGTTTTAAGGTGGAGGCAGAACCAGGAAGACGGAGAGGCCCTTTAACAGAGGAGCGGAAGAAAAATCTGATAGATGGGCTCAAGATGTCAAAGCCGGCAGATACTGAAATGAGAGGTTGTTAACATGCAGTCCATAGAGGCTCAAGTCGACGGTTAAAAAAAAAAAACATTGGGGGAAAAAATTCTATCTTCATTGTAAATAGTACAATCTCAATCTCATTTGTATATGAACGAGGTACATTTTAAACAAGAAGTTCCGTGACGAACTAAAGAGCCTACTTTTCTTAAAATTAAGATTCATGTCAATGATTAATCTATGGTATATGAACCTATCTAGAATAATGACGAAATTAAGTTGGTAATTAGTTCGAAATATACCTGGTATAATCTAGCCTAATAGAGCAATACAGTTGGCAGCCCTGGTGACTGAATATATTCTTAGTTCCATCTCTTAAGGTACAAAATACAAAATTTGGTTGAAGTACAATGGACGTTACATGGAGTAAGACATTGGATCTATCAGCACACGTAAAAGCATGTTGGCAACAATGTCATGCGTGTGCTGGTTAGAAATAATCTGAAATATTATGATATCTTGTTGTGCCAGTTTTGGATGAAATCCATTTGTTAGTATAGAAGTTACATGTATTTTAAAATTGGAGCTATCAGCAGGCATAGAATCATGTTGGCAACACTGACTTATATTAATTACTAAAAACTAATCTATACTGACCGGCAAGAAAAAGTGGAACACTTCAATTTTTTATGTAATTTCTTAATTTATTCCACTAAAATGTATCGGTTTTCCAATATTTGCATTATTCATGTAAATGTTAGATGGTTGGCAACAGAAAATACTGAAAGATGTTTTACAACACGCTTTAACTCACAAATTTCGTTACATTTCACAAATCTAACAATTTTCTATTTTTTACTAATGTTCTTTTGGGCTGTTTTTTTTTTTGCCAAACAAAACAGTGTTAATGTTTGCACTGCACTGCACGGGAACACTGGTCACTTGTTAGGCTCATCGAAGATTGGGGGTAATTGGTGGTAATAAACCACCCTAAGAAATGTCAATTTCTATTCACGGATGTTTCAGGTGTGTGTCCTAATGTGTGAAAAGCTTTTGAAATGTGATTACATCTTTTTCATGGCTATTTTTATACTTTTTAAATTACTGTTCCACTTTTTTTGCCGGTCAGTGTAGAATGTCACGTGCTATACGTGTGCAAAGTATAGAGCTGTTGGCTTGCATACTTTCTGATTTCTGATATATTTGGATTAAATAAAATAGAGAGAGCAATTATTAACAGTTGGCAGCCCTGGTGGCTCTTAAGAATACTTATAGTCATATCTGTTATGTTTTACGTAGCACATACTTAATTTGGTTGAAATCCAACTGATAGTATAGAAATTACATGTATTTAAACATTGGTCCTATCAACAGGCTTAGAATCATGTTGGTAGAACTGAAGTATGTAAGTTACTCCTAATTAATCTAAAATGTCCGGTACTATACATGTGCATAGTATAAAGCTGTCGGCTTGCATACTTTCTGATTTCTGATATATTTGGATTAAATAAAATAGAGAGAGCAATTATTAACAGTTGGCAGCCCTGGTGGCTCTTAAGAATACGCTCAGTCATATCTGTTTATGTACACATATTACATACAACATTTGGTTGAAATCCAATTGATAGTGGAGAAGTTATATGCATTTAAATTTGTACCTATCAGAAGGCTTAAAATTACTTTGGCAAGACTGTCATGTATGGCGTCCTGGAAATTAAACTGAAATAGTATTATCTACATGTGTGCCAATTTTGGAATAGCTCCCATGCATGCCTTCCAAGATATCCGACATGGAGCTCAAATTTCTAGTGCATTTTTTCAGCAGTTGGTAGCACTGACATCATTTTCAAATATGGACTTGAGATATTCCAGTATACATCTTTACTCATACTAAATTTGGTTTCGATTGCTGCAGCCGTTTAGGAGTTGATAGGGGGGACACACACACAGCCAGACGGACACACATTTTCCGGGATCGATCTCATGTCTACTTTTCCTCATTTTTGCAAAATGTGAAAAGTAGGCTAAAAATTAACTAATATCTATGAAACCAGTAAAGATAGATTGATCAAGTTTGGCAAAACTATTTATACTACCAACTATGAGCAAACCGTAATATTTACAGGGATTAGAAACTTCAGTCCTGTTCTGCTTTGCTCTGTGTGTTGAGACTCTCTGACATCCAAGCAACTTGAGATTAACTTGAGGTTAAACACAGGGGAGGGGCTGACATTTCGGCAGACAGAGCAGTGAACAGTTGTAGCAGCGGATTAGTGCTGGAGAGTATTTCCTGCTTGTTACCCCCTCTTATATTTGCCATGTAATATAATACGTTGACTGGCAGAAAAGAAACCTTTGAAGGTGTTTCTTTTCCAGCTGAAGACCAAAATGCTTTTACAAAATTCAGTGATTTTTAGTTTCAAGTTCATTCATTTTATTTGATTTTATGGGAGGTTAGAAATTGAAGAACGGTTAGTTATTAAATAAATTCTATGGTTTCAAATAAATCAAACATACACAATCATGCTTTAGTTTAGCCACCTTGTACACTTGTCAGACCAGTCGTGTTTCTTGTTCGTGAAAGGGAGCCCTGTGCAGTTGGGTGTGTGTAGAATTTGTATGATAACCTGTGTTATTGTTATATGATGTTATATTGCATTTGTAATTGAGGCTCAGATTGGGATGGAGGTGGCCATTGCCTGAACTTAGAAACCATCCGAGCATTTTGCTGGAGTCGAAATGGGATGACTCTGGTGGGAATCAAACCTGGCTGTTCTCAGTTTTGCTTCACGAGGCTAAATGCACCCCATTCCAGCCCTCAGGCTTGAATTACATTTCTTGACAGAGGCGGGAAGCGAGCCCGAACTTGTGGGGCAACAGCCAATAATGCAAGTCGCTACACACAACAAAATGAAACCACTAAGTCAGTCGTTCTTGCTTTAAAATATACAGTCTCACTTGTGGCTTTGCTCTTTACAATTCAGAATGATGATTATTGAAATGTTTTAAAGCAAGAACGACTGACTTAGTGGTTTGATTTTGTTGTATTTATTATTGATATATGACTGACTGCTGAGTTCATAAGTTGGCGATAATTGTCACATAGTGTTTGTTTTCCAGATCCCAGAGGAGCCATTGGAGGTGAAGGATGAACCGGGTGTAGAGGAGAGCATGGAGCTTGTCAAAGAGGAGAATGAAACTGAGGTGATTCTTCCCAATATCCTAATTCGTTAAATATTGGAATGTTGTTCCTTGATCGTAGCCACCACTATAACTTGGACGTGGCACCGCAAGTGGTGGCTATGTTATTACTCCCTTGGGGAGGGGATGCGATGAAACAAACAATTTTGCAGCTGGGTGCGAACCTCACGATAGGAGTCAATGAGCGATGGAGGTGAATTAAGGACATTATGGTGCTTGAAGCCATTTTCAGTGTTGCCGTAGTAAACGGACTTTGATGCTTTTCAGTTGGTCAACACGGTTGTACCCAAAATTTACATGAGATTTCGAGTTGACTGACTGATAAACATCACACTTCGATTAGACAAGGAAGTGGCTGCTGTGGCTTATAAGAAGACACCATCCCAGCATTTGAAGATAGGACACCATTAAACAGTCTACATAGGCAGAGCCAGGCCCCAAGGCTATTGTGGACACTCGATAGAGATGTCAGATATCAGCTCCGCATAAAGCAGTATGATGCAAACAGGTAACAACGCCAACACAGCGATGTCGGCTGATTCTTCACCAGAGGAAAAGAGTTACAATTCTGAACGTTTTAACTTAACAGCTCGCCTATTCAATACCTTCTTGATTTTTGTTACATTGCAGGTACATGTTTCCTCACTCCAAAAAACATTCAGACATTCCTCAAAAACACAAAAAGCTTTGCTGAAATCGCCACAATTAATGACAATTATTGTGTTTCTAAAATGTGTACGATAATTCTGGGCGTGTATACAAGAACATTTAAAAATTGACGTCCTTTACATGTATGAATTGTATTGCATAACACCAGAACACACATTTTATTTAATGATGGAGTGAGGCTAATAATAAAAATTATTGAAATAATTTCCATCATCTACTTGGTCGAGGGAAACAAGGCTTTCACGGTTTTTACTAAAATCTGTAAACAGAAACAGAAAAATAGCAGCCCCATGCAACTGGGTAGAAACAGTAAATCTTCAAGATTTTAGCAACAACAGTGAAAGCCTTGTTTTCCTCGACCAAGTAGATGATCTATTAAAACCTCGCTCCATCATTAAATAGGATGGCTTTTCTAATATTCGTCATCCTTCCTCAGTATCCAGTTTGAGGCCGGGTACTCCTCCGCCTTCCCCTGTCCACTCCTTTCTCCGAATCCAGTTTGAGGCCGGGTACTCCTCCGCCTTCCCCTGTCCACTCCTTCCTCCGTGTCCAGTTTGAGGCCGGGTACTCCTCCGCCTTCCCCTGTCCACTCCTTCCTCCTGCTCTCTATACTTCCCATTTATCCTTCATATGTTTCAATATGCTTCCATTCGTTTAACATAGCATGCTCAGCTTCTATTAGTCTTCTGTAGTACGCGAACAAACTAGTTCGGAAGAGCAGGTCCCACAGACTAACTACCGAACTAGTTTCCAGATCCCTCGCTTGTTAGTTCGTTCGATCTTTTTCCGCTGACAGACTTGAAACAGCGCGAGAGCGCGGGTCCGCCGTAGATCGCCAGCTCGTCACGTCACCACTCATTGCACAATCACATGCGCTTGGTTTCGTTCAGTCAGTTCAGTTGATTGAGTGTATCTATTGTTAGTGGCAAGATTGTCAAGTTTCAATGTTGGTTTATAATAATAACAGTATAACACACTACAAGTGCTAACACGCTAATAGGTAATAACTACCTTATATTTGTAATGTAATACAGTGGCGGTTCATAGATTGAAAATACTGATAGTTAACTTATTTAGATGTGGGGATAATTCCACAGTTTTATTTAACTTACCGTATTCATTTTGGATTATTTGAAAATATGTCCAATTATTTAGAAAATCGGCGAACTGGATTAACATTACCATTTTAATGAACTGGTTGATATTTATTTTTCTCGATACATGGTGATACAACTATTTTATACATGTTTTTAAGAAATGAACATTATGATGATGATTCACAAAGAAAAGCGAACTTCTGTGGACAAAAACTCTGAACTAAGAAAAACCTATTCCTGCCATTCATGCCATAAAGATAAAGTACCCAACGGTTTCAGAGCAGCCAAATAATGAATATCACGAAGCAAGTAAGAAATGAAACGAAAATTGTGGGAGGGAGGTACGTCTTTACATCACCTAGTGACAAGTAGCAAATGGAATCGGATGGTGACGCGCCGATATACGCGAAAAATGATGATAATAATCGTTGTTTTAAGGGGCCTAACATCTGGGTTATCGGCCCCACGGGAGAAAAAAATAAAGAGTACAATAAGTGTATGCTTCTACGAACACGTCGTCTATACTGTTTTTCTTTTAGGTATGGTACCGGTATTTCACTAATGATAAACAAATGACGACTTTTGGCTTTATAAACAATAGAAAGAGAAGTTTTCTCAGAAGGAAAGACATGGACCCTAATTAAAGGATGGCCAACAATAGAGTGAGATGGAAGAAGTTTGTAGCTACCCTATGTTCCTAAAAGGAATAAATGGAAATACGGAAGGAATAAGGAATGAATGAATAAGGAATTTCACTAATGTTTCAATACTCATACTTCTGTATTTTTTGATCTTCTAATATCAAAATGTAAAACACATTACTACACACGCAACATGTCAATATCTAATACAGGAACTGCACAGTAGTTTACAGTATTGCTTGAAACGAGCAATCAGTGGTGACAGACTGCTATAACAAACAAAGAGCGCGTGCAGTGGCAGTAGCGAGGCGAGCGAACGATCTGTCTTCGAGATGGGAGCTAACGAACTAAACTGATCGCTCCCAGCCGCGAACTATTATGCGCAAGACTAGCTTCTAAGCCCAAGGTTGCGGGTTCAAACTGGGCCGAAATCGTCAGATTTTTTAAGAGCGTTAAAAATCCCTCAGTATGGCTTCCTTCGGAGGGGAAGTAAAGCCGGCGGGCCCATGTGATACATTTATGGCATGTAAAAGATCCTTCCACTAATTACACTTGAAGTGAATTTACATTATAGGTTAGATTTGACTAACGCTCTTAGGTTTTAACGTTTGTCGCCAGGAGCCGACTGTGGTGGCATCTAGTAACCAAGTTTAGAACTAGTTGTCATTGATAGTGGCTTTTGGTAGCAAAAGTAAGAACTACTTTAAATTGATCGTCTGCAGTCCTTACTTGAATTAAAGACAGATAACACATAGTAAGCCCGGTGGTGTTGGAGTAGCAAGCCTGCCTCTCACCCGGAGGCCCCGGGTTCGATTCCCGGCTCTGTCAGGGATTTTAAAACTGACGTGAATGTTGGAACGGGGTGCAATCAGCCTCGTGATGACAATTCTGTCTGACAGTGAGGGAGCGCTGGTCATGAAAACGAAGATTAACGGCCGAGAGGACCTGATGCGCTGATCACGCGTCACCCTAATATCTGCAGGCCAAATGGCTGGGCAGCGGTCGCTTGGTCGGCCTAGGCCCTTCAAGGGCTGTATAGTGCCAGGGGTCGGCCTAGGCCCTTCAAGGGCTGTATAGTGCCAGGGGTTGACTTTTTTTTGTTTAACTTTTTCTTAACACACAGTAATACAGCCATCTCAATTAATACCGGTTATCAGACAGATTCTACACACGCCCAAAGTACATGGGGCTACATTACTGTGTTGTCGCAGCCCCTAAATTGAGGAACCAACCAATCGTTTTATGTGTCCAAAGTATCTTTACCTGCTCCTCTCACTTCCATCATTCAAGTTTTCTATTCCAATGACTTTGTCATTTCTCATTTATCCCTTCTTGTTTTTCTTATCATACTTCGTAAAAACTTCTCTGACCTGAAGATTACTCTCCTCGCATCTTGCAGGTCTCCGCTGGAGTGGAGTACTCTTGTCCTTCTTCCAAACTAGGTCTCTCCCACTGTCGCACCCTGTTGCTAAGCTCCTCGCAATCTCCAGTAGTATTATGCAATATAATTGAAGGTTTCATTCCAAGAACCAGACTTGTTCACAAACTAAAAGAAACTAGCTTCATTTGTGCTGAACAAAATAAAAATTGCTTAGAGATTTACTATTGTCTCATAACACCTGTACATTGCACATAAAGGAAATATTTGTTATGGGGATTGAGGATAGTTGGGAAAACCTAAAAAAGAAACATTTGGGCTTGTCTGTTTTCTGCCAAAATCTTAGTTGAATAGAAAAATGAAAAAAAAAAATCCTCAAATGCGATTATTTATTATGTAAATCCTAACAAAGTACAAATCATTATTGAATGTCAAACTTTCCAGGTGATTAATTATCTTGAAAAAGCAATGGACTTGTAGTTTTGTCGTATCCCCAATGTTTCACTCTACCTGTCTGCTTTTTGGAGACAGCAATAATATCTATAAGTTACGTAGAGCTGGCCTTGAAGAGGAAGAAGATGTATTAAAATTATTCATGTTTTTGTGCTATTGCCCTGCACAAATGAAATTTAAATACGAGACGTTTTGAGAGGAACCTCGCCTCCTTTTTTCAAGGTTCCTTCCAAAACGTTTTATTTTCACAGGGCAATAGCACAAACACATGACATATTTGAATAGTGATCCGGGCCGTGAAAGCCTTATTCTACAAACAGGTATCCTTTGATTTACGCTATGTATTCGTTCCGAGTAATCATCGCGTAATACAAAAACGCATACAGTGAATGTATTATAATATGGGTTGGATACGGACTATTTCAAGGGAAAAAAATACAAATCCAATGAGTGTTAAAGAAATGCAATTGAGTGCTCATGGCTTCTCGGAATGATAAATTAACAGGGCTTTGATTTTATGGTCTCAAGACGCATTTCCTCCTAGCAACAAAGTGAGGCGATCTTTGGAGACTTTAAAGTCGGGCTCCTCTTTTATTGACAGAAATGTTCTGGTCGCACTTTTGCAGCTTTCTTTAATTTTTTCTGCTTGACTTCTTATGGTTGTCAGAGTTGATTCCGAGATTCCTGTTGCTCTGACAATGTCCACCGTGCGCTCATTGCGCTTTATAACTTTCAGTGTTACCGTATTGATTTCCTTTGCTTTTTGTTATTGGAAGCAGTTTGATCACACTTTCTTTTCTCCATAACGTTTTTAGAAACAATAAAACACAGCTAGTTAACTGAATGCTCTCTTTAATGGCGTCAGTCATCACTGCTACTCAGCACTCTCCTTGAGACTGACCACACGCAGCGCTGCACACTCGGATCACAAAATCGTCCCACAGGGTGATCGTGAATCCGCACCCTAACTTGTAACGTACATATTTTTTATTTTGTACAATTATGTACATTTTTAAAACCGCATTATAGTAGTAATAATAATAATATCGTATGGCCTCGGGTGCCGGGTGCAAGCTTTGTTAATTGACACCCAAGGGGCAGCTTGGTTGTCGAATTTCGTTGTTCCTTTGAACGTTATGAAAGTCAAGGAGGTTAGATATCTAAGCTCCTTGAACACTATAGCGCTTTCTAGTTGAGAATGGAGGAACTTTGTGTTGGCAGAAAATTTTGAGATTAATTTAGCCATTATGAACACGGCCTACTGAATGCATATGGGTTCTTTAACATGCCAACAACGTATGACATCCATGTCGTGATTTTTTCCGCCTTTCAAAAATCACTTACCATGGCCAGGAGCGAACCAGCAAGCTTGGGGGTTAGTAGTCCGACACGATAACCAGTCACCCATCGTGGCAAGCTCGCGTTATACTGAAAACCTGTAAAGTGAAAAGCATATAACGAGGGATGACTGTATTAGGAAGCAGATGTATTTATCTCAAAAAGTCAATTTTTGGACATGTCTGGTTTCTAAAATAAACCCTTCAATTCATAAATGTAAAGGATGTAACATTATTTTAAAAATAATCTATACACGTCCACAATTATTGTTTACATTTTAGAAACACATATTGTCATTAGTCAGTGATTTTAGCGAAGCTTCTTATTGTGTTTTGGAAGAACGTCTAAAGTGAAAAGTTAAGAGGCTGAGGAAACATGCATCTGTAATGTAACGAAAATCGTTAAGAGAGAGGTATTGACTGTTTTGTTAAGGCCTCCAGAATAACTGTCCATACGGATATCGCTATATTCCTAACAGAGTTACCTGATAGTGTGAGGAGCAGGTCTGCTGCTGTACGACACACAAGGACCAATGTCTGTTTGTAATTCTTATTAGTCGTCACTTCTTGAATTATTACAAATGTAGCAAAGTACATTAGTAGACAAAACCTCGATCTTTCATTTGATGTGTATATCGAGTGTGTACACGTCTCAAAGAGCGAGATAGTGTTGTTGTTGTTGCCAAGGCTACCAAAGCTTGTGTTTTGATCACAGATTTGGAAATTACCCTAGCAATATTTTAAGGGGAAGTTGTGGTTTTGTTGAACAAGGACTCGCTCGCTAATCGGACATGTGTTAGACTATTAAATTGTTTGATTACTGGATGTGTTCGACTATCGGAAGTAAGATCAGTGTCTGGCATTTAAAAACACACAATTTGATCATCTTTTCCATACATTTTGTTATAAAAAATTAAAGATTTTTCTTTTAACAATTCAGCATTAATGGGGGTGTGGCGAGCAGGTTCTTTTATAAACCAAGAGTAAAGTGCTTCTTCCATCTTAGAAAATTCACCTGTTTTCACAATTCGCCATGAAGAACCAACCACCTTCAGGATCTTTTACAAACTTCTCAATGTTCTCTCTGCTACTCTTAATGGATTAGATGGTAGTGCGCGAATATTATGTGTTCGAGCTATGTTAGCAATCTTCTCTCCCTTGTCCATTTTAACAGTCACTGTTAGAGTCGCATGTTTCCGTCAGCACAGGGTAGCCCAGGCGTGAGACTAGGCGCTGTGCCATATTCCATGCTTCAATGTGATTTCCTTTGGTTTATAAACGTTACAGTATTTTTATGTTTGATGGATATAATAAATTATTCCTTCCTTCCCATAGGATGTGAAAACGCAAGTTGAGCCAGGGTTACCATCTGTGAATAAGGCTCCGATAAATGAGTAAGTATATTTTGTTGTTCCCCTTCTGTGTGGTACAGCCTTCAGCAGTAAGCCCTGTAGATCCCTACAATTGATTATATTAGACCACTGGGCATCTGCCTCTGTAGAAATGTCCGGCCAGTCGTTGCTCCTGATTGTAATGCTAGAGTCCTAAAAGAGGTTAGGAGTACCAACTGACAAGCCCAAGGGTACACTAGGGTGAAATGCTGGCAATACTGGTTTGAACTAACTGGGTCAATTATCAAAGCCCTTGTTTTGCAAAACATTTGAAATTTGATCAGCCTCGTGAGAGGACAATATAATTGAATAACTGTCTGGCAGTGAGACAGCGCGCGGACACGGGTGATAAGGTCATTTAATGTTCTATTCATTGCACTGAAGTGGATGTGACGGTTGTTCTATCTTCAGATACTAAATAAGTGATCAGTAATTAACTTAAATTACATACAGTCATAACATATTGTTTTAGATCCCTTATTTGGGGGTGGATCTAAAAGGAAGAGTTATTGTACTAATTTGTAAGGTTGTGCCTAAAAGAGGGTAGCTTCCCTTGTCAGGGTAAGCTGACCAGTGTAGAGTGTTGTGGTGTGCTAGGAACTAGGGGGCGTTCCTATAAAGGCTGTAATTTAGGGGATGTAGTTTTTAGTACGCGGGTCAACGTACTGGTCGCCCAGCCGGCTGCTTATTATATAATCACTTTACTCGTGTCAGCGGTGTGGCACGCGCTCCTCTTAGTAGCCTGGCCGCCACGAGAAATACGATGATGTCTGAGTTAGCGCTATTAAGCTACCGTACGTCACGTCTGACTGTGACGGGAATAAGGAAGGGCGTTGGGATGTAAAGAGGCGTATAAACAGTAATGCTAGTGTAGAGTGTGGACCAAGTGTTTATTGGTCTGTAATTCTGAGTATGAGTCCCTTGTAGGGAATGTAGTTTATGTTCACAATGTAAAGTACAAGTTGTGGGTTAGAGGTTACAAAAGTAGGAACTCTGAACACGACTGACTTACCTCTGGTGACACCGGCGTAGCCTTCGGCCGTATCGTTGAAGCACTGATAATGGAGAGATCCTTTGACCTCATTAGGACGCCTTCTTATACCTTTTGGCGCCCTGCTGTCAGCATTGTGATGGCATGCTGCCCCAGTTAATACTATGTCGCTGTTGTGTAATGATTGTGTAAGGATTGAGCTGCTTTATGGAGTAGCAAGCTGTCCTTACAGTATTGGTGGATGTTGTCCCGGCTTTCCAAGGGTTGCCATTTAGGGGATTTAGCCAGATGCCGGGGGGGATGGTCTCCAAGGGGTGCATACCCCTGGGAGGCTGTACAAGCGTCTTCCTTCATTTGTTCGCGTCCTCGCGAACGGGAACGGAACTGGAGGTTGGGATGTTGGCGTAGTGGTTCTTGAAACCCCCTCGTATCTCCTGGTGGTGTCGTATCGAAGTGTGGGTGTGAGGTCAGCCCGTGTTCAGAGGGGAGGGTTATGGGATGTACAGATATATGTATACACTGATATTGGCATTGTGAAAATGAAAATTAACAAAACAAAAAAATTGCCATTGCAAAAAATTTGACATCGAGAAAAATTGGCATTGGGAAAAAAAATTGACATTTGAGAAAAATTTGACATCACAAGAAATTTGACATGTAAAAAAAAATTGCCCTTGCTATTGCTGGCATATTGCTAGTTTCAAAAAAAAACATTGTTTGTGATGGTGATTCGTTACATAGTTGTGCAGGGAGGAAAAAAACCCAGCTAGACGAGGAATTGTGTCGTCTAGCTTTACCTTGGGGAAAAAGTGCTCCCTGCAAATAGAAAGATAGGAGAGAATAGAAAAAAATGGGTGTTCCAGGGTATAATTTAGGGGATATAATCAAAGTGTTTATTTGTGTGGGAAAAAAACGGAACACCCTGACAAATGGGGAAGTTAGAAGAAGGAAAAATGAAAGAAAACAAATCATAAACATTATGTGCATTGGTGGTCTTGATAGTGGTAACAGATATGACCCGATAATAATAATAATAGTAATCCTTACATTTGTAAAATCCCTGACAAGTAATAATTGAACATAGTAAACATGTAATGAAGATGAACATAAAAAAAAATAATGGTTGCCATGTGGGTACCCTGTACGTATAAGTAATCTTGCCACTCTTGTGGACCCTTGCAATTGTATGACATGGCGAGAAAATACAAAATAATTTACACTTTATAATTATCCTTATCATATATATATATATATATAAACCTTATAGAGCTCTGTTACCTGGCCAGTTACTGCATACCTCTTATACTTGGCGCGCACCGTACTATTATGCCTCGTCGACCGTTCTCTAATCGGCCGTTCCTGGTGAGGTTTAGTGGCTAGTCCACTATCCTCTCCCTGTACCTATCACATAACCTCGTGGTTTTCCGTCGTGGGTCGGAATCCCACCTTAGGGTCGAAGGTCCGGCACTTACAAACTCTGTGTCGCCCTTTGAGCCTGAAATAACGCTTCATTTGCGTATTCTTAAATGTTTTTGCGTTCAGCGATGGTCATCATCCCACGTATGCTGTCCACCGCTGACCGCTGGCGTTGTCACCTTTGAGGGTGCAACTAAAACTGATAAGGAGTGTAATTGTGTGTGACATGTATGTGTATTTGGGTAATATGTTTACCATAGTCATATTCACGTTCTTGGTTACCTGTAAATCAAAACAAAACAAAAATGGATCCATATAAAGATGTTTATCTCTTCTTATCTCCGTGGTCTTCCTGTGTGGGGGAAAAGTGGGTTAATTATGAATATTACAGTGCAATACATTATGATTCATTACAGGTATATATATGTAACCTTCTTCGGTAGCGCTTAGTTTGGAAACTAAGTGTAGCGCCACCGAAGTCTAACTTAACCTAGGTTAGCCTATTTTAACCTAGTTTATCCTAAGTATGGTCGGGCTTACCTCGGTAACGGATTTTTAGTCACCGAGTGCCGAAATATTCTATTGTGATCTATATATATTTAAAAAAAAAAATTGCCCTGAATGTAGGCTTATGCTAATCTTAATTGTGGTCTAATAATAAAAAAAAATGTTATTTCTAAACCGAAAGGGTTGCCTTAATCTATTGCCGAAATGTGCTGCGCCATACCTGGCAACAGCGGTGAATAAATTTGCTTAATCCTAGGTTGCGTGTCAAATGCAACCGTCTTATAGCTAAATTTGGACCAGGACGATCGCCTGGGGCAATTAAATCCCCAGGACACCACCCGCACGAGCCCCAGAAACACCGGTTGTCTCTAGGGTCGCTGGATTCCGTCCCCTTAATTCTAGGTGTCGACGTCTATTACTAGTACTAATCTAATCACAGGCGGCTTACGGTGCCACTAAGCAAACCGTTTCGCCTGCTGTACCTTCCATTTCTTGGATCGTTTCCATTGCGTGTGTAGTCGTAGGTGGGCCGCCCACATAACCCTTATGAGGCGCTCGCAATGCCCCTCTCTTAATGCCCTCTGGCTGCCCGATGCGTCGCCATTTATGTGGGCATTGGACATTGTGGTCCAATGGCATAATATCCTCCGGGAAGTGAGCGTCCGGGGAGTCCTCTTCGCCTGTATCGGCCGCAATAATAATGATTCATGTGTCCTCCGGGAAGTGAGCGTCCGGGGAGTCCTCTTCGCCTGTATCGGCCGCAATAATAATGATTCGTGTGTCCTCCGGGAAGTGAGCGTCCGGGGAGTCCTCTTCGCCTGTATCGGCCGCAATAATAATGATTCATGTGTCCTCCGGGAAGTGAGCGTCCGGGGAGTCCTCTTCGCCTGTATCGGCCGCAGTGTGTTTTGCTCCAACGCACAGGAGTCTTGCTTCCCGCTATGGAAGCCCTACTTATCTAATTCTAACTAAGAGTCTAGTCATAATATGGGGTCGTCTCTAGGGATAGTTCCCGAGGCCGGCGCTGAGTGAGCTATTTCTCCCGCCATCCTCAGAAAGTCTCCCTGCAGGTCTTGGCTTCGACGACCGTGGCACAAAGTGGGTGTAGCATCCCTTCCTCCCAGGGGCGGGTTATGCGCACCTAGGATTCCAGAGCTTGCCCGGCCAGGCCGCGAATGCTTTGACCTTACGTGGTTCGTCTGTTTGGTCTAGCCGTCACTTAAGTGAGGTCGCTGCGTTGTCGAGCCAACTGGGGTAAGGGTCCACATCGCCTTTCCCAGCTCTCAAAGTGTGGTTCTCCCGACCTTCGGCTTACACCGTTGTCATCCATCAGATCGTATCAGATTCCTTTGTATATAAAAAAAATGTAGCGTAACCTGTGTAAATGGTTTAATCTCTGTGTAAAATGTAAAATATTTCCAGTGTTGCGGGGTTGTAGATCTTCTAAGTACATAGGCTACTTCTGGTCTACCATCGCTACGTCAGCTTTCCAGCAATAATGCTTTCTTTACCTTAATGGAGGTGTTAGTAGGGTCTGTAATGTCAGGTACCCTGTTATTAGGAGCTGGGGGTAGTTATTTGTTGAGTGGGCTTAAAGTATGGTAGGAAGGGGTTGCGCACCTTTGGGTTCCACGTTAGTGGTGGCCTAGAACCGGTGGTGGCGTTGGGATGCTCCTATAGTGAGTGGAGTGGGGAGGTAATTCCGGGGATTGCAAAGATACGAAAATTTCATGCAGGTTTGATATCAAAATCCCTGGTAAATGGATGGGATACTCATGCATGTGTCTGGATATGAAGTGTCTGCCTTCATGTACGGAGAGGTGTAGGGTGGGGCATAATACCAATATATTCCTGTCATGCGGGAGTGTTTAAGTACTAAAGAATGGTTAATATATATCTATGGCCTCCTCTCTCATTTGGAGAGGCGCATTATGCTTCTTTAATGTTTGCTGACCCGCCCCTAATACTCAGGCGGTAGCATCGTGGCGCAAGGCGTAGCATGCCTGCTCTTTAGACGCATGAAGTCCATCAACCCCATGTGTGTACTTTTGTAATGTAGTGTAGCTGTTTTTTGGTCGTGTACATGTGTCTGCGTTGTTTATGTTGGGCGTGAGAAGGTTATGGGAAGGGAGTAAGGTGGTACGCTGGTAGCCTGTTCTCCTGTCATCCTCCCTTGGTCCATGTTGGCTTTCTATCCACGCCTTGGGATAGTAGAGCTTCATGACCTAATCTGGTCTGCCATTTGTAGTGTAGATGTGGCCAGTGGTCGTAGTGCGACTGGTCATGTGCTAGTCATCTGTAATGACTTATTTCGGGAATAGAATCGCGAAAAGAAGTTATTAAGGGGAGGTCCTGTTTCCTCAAAGTCCCTTTGTTCGCTCCTAATTGGTGAGCGCGTGTGTGTGTGTGACTATGTTCCGCTACACCACGCGGACGGTTGGTCTGTTATAAGGCTAAGACCTACTGTGTATATTGTGTATGGGCGGGAAGCGCCCGTGGCCTGTCAACGTCTTTGCGAACGTGCCCTTATAGGCCCAAGATAAGTTCCGCTGTGTCACGTCTTGTCCATTGCCAAATGTTTTTGCAGTGTGGAAAAAAAAATGTATGGTGTTATAATTGTTATGTGTTTGTAATTTCACGGTCACTGGTGCTACGCAATAGCGTCTAGTCATCGCAGTATTGCAGTGTAAATAGTTTGCAAGTCAGCAGTGGGCATGTGTAATGTCAGGCTGGGACGTTATTGTTTGTCATCCGCTGGTATGTGCTTTTCTGCACGTGTGCAAGTGTGGTCATTGTTTTTAGATTCCTAGCGGACTAATGTAGCAATTCGTCCTAGTTAGGTAATGACGTTGTGTGGCCACTGTTTCCTAAGACTTGTGTCTTGCGAAATTTTCCTACCTGCGTCTGGGAAATGTATTCGCTATGTCTGGTGTAATTCGAAATTATATGTCTGGCTTGTGGTGGGAGGAAATGTAGTATTCCCTGTTCATGCACTTGTATGGGCCAATTTCGGTGTGGTTGGAAGTCTGGTTAACTGCTTTCCCTTGTGTCTAAATTTTTACTGGAACTCAGACCCGTGACCTTATGTCATTTTCTGTGTTTTATGTTTGCGTTGTGTTTCAGGGCTTGGGGCTTCCCCAGTGTGGTTTTTGCTTGTGTTCCGTGTACCAAAAATACCATTGGATAGTTAGTTTTTGGTACGAGTGTGGTGTGTGGTCGTGGGTTCGAATCCGGTTGTCTGTAAAGATTTGGTGTGATCATTTCCGTGCCGCATATATTATGGCACGTTCCCGTGGATGCGCAATGCGCAAATGAAAGCATGCATACCTGTGTAGAGTTTGTATGTTTTTGATTTCCCCTCGTAGTGTAATTTTGGAAGATATGGGGTCTCTAAATCGGGCGTGAATGATGCCGTGCGTTCTGCTCCGAGAGCTGTTGTTTGTAAGCTTGCAGGTTATCACTGAGGCCTGCGTTACTGCTGAGTATGGTGGTATCGGATTACAATGTCTTGCGCGCTCGCTTGTTACTAGTCTTGATAACGCTGTGCGTCCGGCACATGTATGTGGGAACCTGATAGCTGTCTGTTGTAATTGCGGGCAGGCTCTTCGTAATGGAAAAGAACCTTCTACTAACTATTTTTGTGTCCCCACTTGTGTGTTACTGTGCCGTGGTTCGATTATGTCCCTACAATGGTACGAAATGTCATAATGCCCGCGTGTCTCCGGGACAGTTCTGTGGAGTGTTAGGATCGTATCCCGGTGCGGTCAGTGGGCTATTTCTTGGCTTTCTTCCCACGTCTGCCAGCGGGACCGTTTCCTTTTCTCTTAGTAGTGTGCCCGCCTGTACGTGTAGGTGTGTGATCTTTACGTGTGTGATATGCCTTCATCCGGCGGGCATGAATAGTGTCCTTTATGAGTTTTCTCCCATGGCGCACGCTCACTATATAATTTAGGTCAGATATCTTCCTGCAGACTTTGAAGGGACCTGCCCAGCGTGGCAGGAGAAATTCGGACACGTTCTTCTTACGGGCAGAATTGGAGACCATGACCAATTGCCCGGGTGTGTATTCCACGGTCTTTCTATTCCGATCGTACCGCTCTTTTTGCTTTTTCTGGGCCTCGGCTATGTTTTTTCTAGCGTCCATGCGGGCTATCTGCAAATGCTCTAGCCGAGCCGCATTGTCTGTGTGGGCGTCCTGTGGGATACATATATTGTCTATGGGACTTCTGGGTGTGTATCCGTGCAGTAGGAAGTGTGGAGAGTGTTTCGTAGCCGTAGATACAGAGGTATTATAACTAAAAGTAATGCTTTGCAGGTATTCATCCCAGTCTGTTCCTGCGTCCTCTGTAAATTTAGCCAGCGCTATTCCAAGTATTTTGTTCATACTCTCCGTGAGTCCGTTGGTTTGCGGGGAAAAACACGTGGTAGTGTATGCCTTAATCCTGAGTATCTCCAGAAACTGTTGGAGCACTCTCGAGGTGAAAATAGTACCTCTGTCGGATAATAAGGTTTGGAATAGGCCATATCGTGTAATTATATCAAATAGAAATTCGGCTATGCTGTTCGTGTCTGCTTTGGGAACAGCCTTTGTAATCATGTATCGTGTGAGATACTCGGTGGCCACCAGGATATATTTATTACCTTTCTGACTTGTTGTAATGGGGCCCTTCACATCTATCCCGACTCTGTGAAATAACTCTCCCACGGGAATTGGGTTGAGTAGTCCATGAGGCTTGCCAGGTCTTGTTTTGAATCGTTGGCAGGTGTGACATGTCTTTACAAAGGTATCTATGTCGGCCTTCATGTTCACCCAATAGTACTTGTCACGGATTCTAAGGTATGTTTTATGCGTACCCAAGTGTGCCCCTGCTAGTGGGCTATTGTGGTGTCCGATCATGATATTTTCTCTCAATGATTCCGGAACCGCTATAGGTGCGCTATCGTGCATGGCTGTGGGCTTAAATTTCAGTACCCCGTCTTTGTCTAGGAAAAATCGCCTAGACAGCCGTGCTGTCTTGGAGTCCACTTTATCCAAGTCTTCTAGTGCCAATAGAATTTGTCTCAAGTGCGGATCACTTTCTTGCTCCTGTTTGATGTCAACCACCGTCAGGGCAAAGGTGGGCATATCGTCCCAGTCGTGGTCCTTACTGTCATCCGGGGGCTCGGCTACTGGCAGCCTAGACAACCCATCTGCGTCTAGGTGTGTAGCGCCTTTCTTGTGCTTGACCACGAAGTCATATTCATACAGGCGGAATATAAACCTGTTGAGCCGCGAATTTGGGTTTTTAAATTTGTCCCAAAAAAGCAAGCTCGCGTGGTCAGTCACTACCGTGAACTTGATACCATAGAGGTAAACTCTAAAATAGTTCACTCCCCACGAAAATGCCAGCATTTCCCGCTCTGTGGCAGAGTATCTAGTCTCAACGGCCGTTAGCTTCCTGCTAGCATAGGCGACGGGCCGTTTGCGCCCTTCGGTGTCTTCCTGCAATAGGGCCGCCCCCAGTCCATACAGGCTGGCATCCACGTGTAAAAATGTGGGTCTATCACTGTGGAAGTGTTGCAGTAATGGAGGTGAGGTCAATAGTTGCTTCAGTGTGTTGAAGGCATCTATGTGTTCCTGCGTGATGCTGAAGGGCGTTTTTTCACGTGTGAGTTCAGTTAGTGGATGGGCGATGTGTGCAAATCTATAGATATGCTTGCGATAGTACGAAGCCAAGCCAATAAAACTGCGCAATTGTTTCAAATTCGTGGGCATTGGGATGCCCGTTATTGCGTCAGTCTTAGCTGGGTCGGGAATAATGCCCTCCCTGTTGACAATATGGCCCAATATGTTAATCTGCTGTCTGGCAAATTGACATTTCGCAGGTTTAAGCCTTAGTTTAGCTTCTCTGATCCTTGCGAAAGCCTCCTCCAAATGTACGATGTGTTCGTCAAAAGTGTTGGAGAAGACCGTTATGTCATCCACGTACACTAATACGGAACGCCATTTAAGCCCTGAAAATGTCTTATCCACTAGCTTTTGGAAGGTTTGGCTGGCGTTACGGAGACCCATCGGTAAACGGGTGTAGGTAAATAGTCCGTTCTCTGTAACGAACGCCAGCTTGTGCCTATCTGGTTCATAGACGGGGATTGAATAGAATCCACTATAGCAATCCATCGAACTGAACCAGCTGGCTCCGCCAAGGGCGTCCAAATAGGTGTCTGCCCTTGGTAGTGGATAACTATCATTCTCGACTAACTTATTGAGCCTCCTGTAGTCAGTACAAAACCGGTGCGAACCGTCCTTTTTTTTGGTCAGCAGAACCGGTGAGGAGTAGTTAGAAATAACGGGCACAATGACCCCTGCCTCGAGCATCTCTGAGATCTGAGCGTCGATGGCATGTCGCTCCTTCTGGCTCACTCTGAAGGGAGGCTGGTGTACCGGTCGGTCACTAGTGAGTGTGACATGGTGTTCAATGAGGTCTGTCACAGCGAGATCCTTCATTGAGTGGGCAAAAATATCTCTGTTGGTCTCCAGGAGCTCCGTGAGCCTTTTATTTTGCTCCGGAGTCAGGTCCTGCCTGTGGTTCTGGTTGGCCGCCTTATCCGTGTGTGTGTCTGTGTATTGGCTGATAGTGTGCAGTGTAGGGGCCTGATGCTCGTGATTTTCTCGCTCCGCTCGAATCCCATCTCTGTTCCTGGTGTATACCATGGGATGTGTGGTGAGCCTCTGGTCGTGCTTTAAAAGCATCTGACCACTAGCGAAATTTATGCTAGCCTCATACCTAGCGAGAAAATCCATACCAATTATGGCTGACGCAGAAAGGTGTTCGATAACGAACATGGGGTGCGTTGTGGCAAAATGGTCTATCCTAATATGTATGTTTGCCACTCCCATGTTTTCTAACGTCTGAGCATTGGCCGCTACCAGCCGGATGTCCCCCGTGACACCTTGTATTTGCGCCTCGGCAATGTGTCGGCTATTAACACAACTTACGGCTGCCCCAGTATCAATTAGGGCCTGCACTCTGTGGCCATTTATGGTGGCGTGTATCGTGAGGGCCGATACCTGAAATCCACTGCCCTGCACCGATGTGTTGTGTAAGATGTATGTTGTTGTTGTTGTTGTTGCCGGAGTGACATTTGTGCTGGGCAGGCACGAAGCTGTCCGCTTATCGTACCTGGCACGCTTCGCCTCTCGGCTGGCTTCCTGTTCTGAATACTTTGCCCAGGTCAGCAAAGTGCGTTTGCCAAGTACATTGCCAGCTCCTTTACCCGGTCTTGCTGTGAGACTAGGAGTCTGCTGGCGAACGTTTAATGTATTAATCGTTCCCAGCCTTTGTGTAGTTGTGTTGTTGTTGGTTTCTTCCTGTCGGGAGGGTGTGTCTGCGAATGTGACCCTGAGCTTGCCCTTGTTACCCCGTCTTTTGTTCCAGGCGGTCGCGAGTTCGACTCCTGTTGCTGGCTTCCCCATGCCGAGCGAGCTCGCGTCATGCGCCTGTGTGTGGTCAATTCCCCCCCTGTGTTGTGGTGAAGGGGGTAGGGTTTTCTGTTTGGAGGGTGTGGGCGTGTTCTCAGGCTGTTTGCTTATAATTGTGAGGGGTGTGTAATGTCCCGCCTTAGGGTTTCCTGTAAAAAGTACATGTAGGTCCCTATCGAATCCCGCAGTTGAGAATAGCGGAGGCGAGTGCACATCAGTGTATACATGGATGTTGGCTTTGAGCACCTTGCCGAGAGCGGTTACCTCTACGGCACTGCCATAGGTGCCGTCCTTACCCATGTATTTTCGGTAATCCGCCCCGGTCTGGAATGGGTTTTCCCGCTCGTCCGACACAAAGTCCCGGTACTCTTTCCAGTTGGCCAAGATATGTTTGACCGTTTCCTGTCTGTAGTCCCCATGATAGTCCTCGGTATTCCGGATTAGGAAGCTCATGGCCCTAAACAGACAGTTGCCATCTCCTTGCACGGGGTGTGCTTGGAAACGGTCCGGGGGCGGATCGTCAGCCTTAGCTTTAGCTGGCTGCTTCTTCGCCTTACTCTTGCGAGTTTGCTTGGGGGAGGGGCCTTTCTTGTGTTGTCTTGGGGGAGGAACCTCAGCCGCTTCCTTAGCTGGCCGAACCTCCCCATCTAGGCGTTTTTTGAAAATGTGGGTGTACGCCTGCCTGTAATGTATGTGCGCCCCCCCCCTCGGGGTGGCTGCGCCAGCTCCCCGCTTGCGGTGTGTGTCTAGGCGTAGAGAGTATTGCCCCCCTGTCTGTCCTGTGGGGTGTCTCATCCCTGAACTCCCTCGGGTATTCGTCGGGGAGGGGGTAGTGTTCTGGGCCCTTCGTGTGTTTGTCTATGTTGTCCCTTTCTCTAGCGGGTTTCCTTCCTTGTCGGTTATTGCCCTGTTGTCCGTTATTCTGTCTCCGCCAGGGTGGGGTGTATGTCTGCTGCTGCTGGGGCGGGTGTTCCCGTCGGTTCCCCTTTTCCCTATATTGGTCAGCTGCATACCCCTGTCTGGTCGAGGGTGGGTTTTCTCGCTGTTCCCAATTTCCCTTGTACTGCGGGGCCGCATAGCCTTGGCTGCGTGGGGGCGGGTTCTCCCGATATTCCCCATTTCCCCTGTACTGCGGGGCTGCATAACCTTGCCCGCGTGGGGGCGAATATTCCCGGTACTCCCTGTCTGCCCTGTATTGTGGGGCAGCGTAGGACTGTCTATTTGGTGGCGGGCTGTTTCGTCGGGGGATGTCGTGGTCGTACTCCTCGGGGTAGTACTCCCGTGTGTACGGAGATGGCGAACGCCTTGAGGGGTACGTCGGCTCTGTGTCCGTGTATGCTATCGGTGAGTACCGAGGAGGGTAGTGTGGCCTATCCTGTGGGGGAGGTGTTGTTGGCCGCTGTGGAGGGTAGTAATTTTCTTCCCTCCCGTAGCGTCTCCTCTCTGTGTACCCCCTGTCCCTCTCAGTATGATAGTGTTCTCGTTTGTCTGCTTGCTCATCCCCTGGCGGTCTCCCGCCCGCTTGGATGGCAGCTATGGTCAGTTTCTCCATCCTGTCCACTAATTCGTCTATTTTGTCATTAGTGTCGTCTTTCCGAGTTTTGAAGTGCAGATCCACGGCTTTTTCCGTAGCCTTTTCCGTGATCTTTCTCCCCTCCTCTATGGTCTTTATGTTATTCAACATATGTTGGACCGTGGGGTTGTTCATGATGCATAGCTTTTCTACTATGGCTGGTCTGAGGCCCTGCATTAACAGCTTGACTTTCTGTTTATTCGTCATTGCTGCATTGTACTTTTCGCACATTATCAATTTAACATTGATGTATGCCTGGGCGCTCTCTTTGGGTCCCTGTGACCTCTGTCTAATCTGGTCATAGAGATCGTCATCGTCTGGTATAAGCTGGAACTCATCCTTCAACATTACCGCGGTTTCCTCCCATGTGGCAGCCTCTAGTGCGTCCTCATGGAGCTCATACCATGTCATGGCCGCCTTTGTGAGATAGGCAGGAAGGAGCCGTTTCCTAACTTCCTCGCTCCAACCATTGATCCGAGCCGTTCTATTGAAGGCCTTGAGGTATTCCTCGGGATCCTGGCCTTCCCCCGTGAACTTTGTGGGGTGGATCATGGGGTACTCTAGTGTGTCTATTCATGTCGTTCTCGGCTGTGTTTCGTTGGCTGTGTGTCGAGGTGTTTGGGCTGTTTAGAGGGGAATTAGCCTCGCTTCCCGTGTAGGACACCTGTGTTACGTTACCAGGTGGCTCGTCACCTGATATGTCTGTGCTGACGGATGGTGTATTGTCGTACTGTGTGGATTCGACTATGTGTACGGTTCTGTCTAAATCCTGTTTTACTGTTTCCAAAATAGTGTGGATGTCAAGAACCGCTTCTGTCGTGTGATTATTGGCTTTAATAGTGTCTGTCTCTAATAGCTCTGAAATGCGCTCGAGCAGGTTACTGGCTTTCTGCTCTGTGATCTGCAGTTGCTGCAACAATAGGGGATGGAGTGTTGGCAGGCAATCTACTTCACTAGCGCTGGATACTGGTGACTCTTGTGTGTGTTCACTGGCCTGGGACCGTGTAAAATGTATAACTTGTGCTGCAGCGGCAGGGTGTTGAGCACGGATCTTTGCTGTTTGGAATTCAAGGTCCCTGAGAAGTTGTACTGCAGTCTGGTCAGTTATTAAGTCACCGTTCTTAATCTTTAGCTTCGGCAGGAGTGGAGTCGTACTAGCCGACAAATGGTGTGCAAAGTCTCTTAGTGTAGTTCTAAATGTGGACATCTAATTTCCACCGTCTTTACACTGTGGGGCGAATGGGGGTTGATGTAACAATACAAACTCCTATATGTGTATAAAAAATGTATGACGTAATATAAGGTCAAAAAAAATTTTTTCACTATTTGCTTGGCTGCGTGCGGTTAGGACCGTTTTACCTACGAGGGCTCGTTGGTTGAGTCCCGGTCTATTATGCGTAGTACGGCGCCTCCACCAGTGTTTTAGATCCCTTATTTGGGGGTGGATCTAAAAGGAAGAGTTATTGTACTAATTTGTAAGGTTGTGCCTAAAAGAGGGTAGCTTCCCTTGTCAGGGTAAGCTGACCAGTGTAGAGTGTTGTGGTGTGCTAGGAACTAGGGGGCGTTCCTATAAAGGCTGTAATTTAGGGGATGTAGTTTTTAGTACGCGGGTCAACGTACTGGTCGCCCAGCCGGCTGCTTATTATATAATCACTTTACTCGTGTCAGCGGTGTGGCACGCGCTCCTCTTAGTAGCCTGGCCGCCACGAGAAATACGATGATGTCTGAGTTAGCGCTATTAAGCTACCGTACGTCACGTCTGACTGTGACGGGAATAAGGAAGGGCGTTGGGATGTAAAGAGGCGTATAAACAGTAATGCTAGTGTAGAGTGTGGACCAAGTGTTTATTGGTCTGTAATTCTGAGTATGAGTCCCTTGTAGGGAATGTAGTTTATGTTCACAATGTAAAGTACAAGTTGTGGGTTAGAGGTTACAAAAGTAGGAACTCTGAACACGACTGACTTACCTCTGGTGACACCGGCGTAGCCTTCGGCCGTATCGTTGAAGCACTGATAATGGAGAGATCCTTTGACCTCATTAGGACGCCTTCTTATACCTTTTGGCGCCCTGCTGTCAGCATTGTGATGGCATGCTGCCCCAGTTAATACTATGTCGCTGTTGTGTAATGATTGTGTAAGGATTGAGCTGCTTTATGGAGTAGCAAGCTGTCCTTACAGTATTGGTGGATGTTGTCCCGGCTTTCCAAGGGTTGCCATTTAGGGGATTTAGCCAGATGCCGGGGGGGATGGTCTCCAAGGGGTGCATACCCCTGGGAGGCTGTACAATATTATTAAGGAACTAGTTAGTATCAGTTTAATTGTTTTGATAAACTGAAACGAGCAGTCCAGGCCTGTCTTCTCACTGCATCACTGGTAATAGTTCATTACGTTATGAATCATAACTATTCAAATTGACGTATTTTGTGCATTTAATGTCTCTCTTAGCTTCGGTACACGTTATCAGACGATCACCAGCACTTTCTTTTGTGTACTGACTCTGTGAGTGCGCTGCAAGCGATCGGCGTGACCTTTGTGTGGCTTTCTAGCCACATGGGTATTGCGGGAAACGAGCTTGCTGATGAGGGAACAGACTTCACAAGGCAGTCACACTGACCTCGCTACTGTATAAGGTGCCTGCTAGTGATGTGCGCTCTCAGTTGCGGCATTCGATCCTGTCCATTGGGAGGAAGCATGGCGTGCCACGCCTCCACCCAACAAACTGAGAGGCATCAAGGAGACAACGAAGGTGTGGAAATCTTCCTTCTGATCTCTCCGGAAAGAAGCTGTGGTACTCCGGATCGGCCATGGGATTGCTACGCACTCCCACTTGCTAAAGAGAGAAGACCCTCCTGTGTGTACTTGCGGTGCTCATCTAACTGTGGCACACATTCTCTTGGAGTGTGTGGATCTGGCCGATCTGTGAAGGACTCTTAAACTGCCTAATACCCTCTCCCTTATTCTCCGTGATGACGGACCGTCAGTAGACCTCGTCATCCGGTTCATGAGGGAGAGTGGTTACTTTTTGAAGTTTTAATATAAGTTAAGACTTTTAATTCAGGTTAAGCCTTTTTTTATTGCGTTCCTATTTTATAGTTCACTATGCCTTATATGTTTTATTGGTTTTTAGCATCCACCTTTTATTCTTTTTATTCAAATAAGTCATAATTGTTGGGGCTCACTGTTTATTTTATATAAACCATTTTCGTTTCATCCCTAGCAGTGAGCTGTTTTTATCTTCATCCTTTCATGTCAAGCCATTTCATTTCATCAGGGGCCGATAACCTTGATGTTAGGCCCCTTAAAACAACAATTATCATCATCATCGTCTCTTAGCTTCTACAGCTTTGGAGCTGTCGTGGTCCCGAATTTTGCCAGGAAGTGAATCTCAAGTAAGATATTTTTTAGATGTGAAGCTTGAGGTCTGCGTGTATCCCGTGACAGTCACAGTAGTTGTGAAAGCCCTTGAGGAACCCTGAAAAGTGATGGCTAACAGGGTTTGGTGAAGTGAGATTTGTGTTTAAGCATGGTTTTTGTTTTTTCCAGTGTTCCTGGCTCATCATTGACTATCAATGCAGAAGAGAATGTGATGGCCAAAAAGCACTTTAACTACCAATGCTTGGTCTGTTCGGAGACATTCCTAGACTGCCCCAGTCTCCGGAGACACAAGCGGATGCACATATATCGCTGTGACATATGTGGGAGGACCTTCGAGTTGCCAAGCATACTCAAGAAACACTTATGGGCCCATGGCCAAGGGGACAAAGGTCGTTGGTGTAATGTGTGCTCCAAAGCCTTCCCCGACCAATTCAAACTGGACAGACACTTGCTGTCACACAGTGGACTACGGCGGTATTCGTGTGCCGTATGTGCCAAGGACTTCAGTCAGCGCGAGCATCTGAATGCCCATATGGTAACACATCGAGCAGAGAAAAGTTTCGCTTGCGAGGTTTGTGGCAGGGCTTTTGCCCGGCCATATTCTCTTGCCAGACATGTAGAGACACACGGAGAAAGAGAGAGTTCTTACATTTGTGATTTGTGTGGAAGAGAATTCAAGAATCGAGCAGGAATCGCAGTACATATTAAGACGCACAATGGGAACAGACTTCACAAATGCACTCAATGTAGTAGGGTTTTCATCACACGCGGTGCTTTAGAACGTCATGTATTCGTACACAGGGAGAAGCAGTGTCACACGCATGTATGCACCACATGTGGCAAGACATTTAATCGGCGTGACAGACTCCGTATGCATGTCGATATGCATTTAAATCAAAACGTTGTTCATACCTGCGAGAAATGCAACAGGACTTTCCAGCTTGCAAGTTCTTTGAAGAGACACTTGAAGAGACACACGCTTGAGGAGAGTGCAGCAAATGATTCTTCGAGTTGGATGCTAAATGACTTGGGCCAGCAAACTGCTAACCTTCCTCAGAATAATACATAGTAATGAATAATAGTAATTGAAGGGAATTTATCTGGTTAAGGAATTAAAGTACCGTAACTTAACATAAATGCATTTGTTTCGATGATGTCGATATGTAAATATTATATGTCAGAAAACTGTATCATAATGGGGGTCATTAAAGTACTACTTTTGATTATAACAGTTTCTCCAACCAATCAGAGCTCAATATTTTCATTGATTGACCAATTAGGTAAGGATAGCTTTTGACAGGCACTCAAAATCCAACATGTCGGACATGAATTACATGATATGACAGTTGACAATGTAGCCTATATTGGATCAACCATTGAAGCTACAATGTATAAACAAACTGGGCAATATTACACTGTACCTTAATATCCACAACTCCAATTTCTACACATTCGTAAGATTCCGCCGACAATTTTAGTGAATGCTGTTGTTGACATGAACACACCAGAACGTCATGGAGGAAGCAGGCGTGTGACATTAGTTCCATAGAAATTATAATCCAGCTCTTTGTTCAGTAAATGGATTTCTTATGCAAAACTTTCCCGCCAGATGTCATGACTGTTCCATTTGGGAGTCCATAGATTTGCCTTCCGTTGACATTCTATACGCATCGAATTTGAAGAACAACTACGGTAGCTGATAATACGAGACTTTTAATTTTAAAGCGTTTGTAACAACCTATTTTGTGTCATTTGACCAAAATAACAAAATGATCCAACATAGTGCCTGTGCGCTATCTGTTGGTGCTACTTCAGGATAAACAATGTTTCAAAGCTTTGGGATTCGTTATTGGGTAGAGAGCAAATGCTGAGCCCACACAATTCCCAAGAAGAAGAATTCAACCGACACAATCTCGACAGATATTTATGAATATTTATGTTAGAACATATAATAAAGTTATAATTATCATCGAACATAAACAGTCGTAGGCAACTCACCTATAATGGTAATTAAGACACTCGTATGGAAATTATAAAACTCGCTTTGCTTGTTTTATAAGCATACTCTTGTCTTAATTATTGCCATTATAGGCGAGTTGCATACTGTAGTATTTACGTATAATATTAAAGCCTCCGTGGCTTAGGCGGCAGCACGCCGGCCTCTCACCGCTGGGTCCGTGGTTCAAATCCCGGTCACTCCATGTGAGATCTGTGCTGGACAAAACGGAGGCAGACAGGTTTTTCTCCGGGTACTCCGGTTTTCCCTGTCAAAATTTCATTCCAGCAACACTCTCCACTATCATTTCATTTCATCTGTCATTCATTTAATCATTGCCCCGGAGGAGTGCGTCAGGCCTCGGCAGCTGGCACAGTCCATATCCTCGCCGCTAGATGGGGGTTTCATTCATTCCATTCCTGACCCGGTCGGAGACTGGAAACAGGCTGTGGATTTTCTTTTTTCATTAAAGAAACAAAACCTATTGTCTATTTTACTGATTTGTCGATCGTTCACCGAGCAGTGACCTATGGGGTCACGTGAAGCTTTCAAGTCATTTCTGAGTGTTGCCTGTGCAAACTAGCAATGTATATACGGTACACATCGAGCGACGGTGGTTCGAAACTTCCACCAGGAGTCCACCATTGCACGAATTGAATGGCCTGCGATGTCGCCGGACATGGAGAGTATCGAACATGTCTGGAGTATGCTGAAGCGTCCACACCCTCCCATAACCCGCCAATAGATCATGGAGGACACCGTCGAAGAGTGGGATCGCCTGCTTCAAGAGGACCTGGACAACTTCATCTGTGGTATGCCTTGCTGGACGCCCGTGGTGACCATGTTCCTTATTGAAACGTCACAGGATGGCAAGATTACAACACAGGCCTAATGTCTTCCTGTTTGTAATTTTCTTTCCACA
Source organism: Meconema thalassinum (assembly GCA_946902985.2). Taxonomy (NCBI): domain Eukaryota; kingdom Metazoa; phylum Arthropoda; class Insecta; order Orthoptera; family Tettigoniidae; genus Meconema; species Meconema thalassinum. Next base: position 459,919,982 of record OX336394.1, on the reverse strand, counting down.
CGTGAATAAAGTCTACAGGATTTGCCAGAATGCCGTCTATTTTGTAACAACCCCGCCACATACCCTCGGCATAATGTCAAACAAGTGTTATGCAAAACCTTCTCTTGATGTGTACATTTCCAAAGGGTAAGGTTCAGTTGCTGATAACCTCAATGTTCAGCCTGAACAGGGAGGCCTAATATTTAGTTATCAGATGTGGCCTACAGCTATGCATGATGATAATTGCTTTAAGGGCGTTAATCCCTTTTCACTAATTATTACTCCCTGCAACTGTAATTTGTAAGAAGCGCAACATGTCACTATTTTCGCAATTCTGCACCAGAACACCGGCAGGTGACCAGCCCGCTTTGTCAGCCAACAATAAATATGTTTATAGTTTCACCTCCAATCTCAGCATCTCTGGACCCATAGTACACCGAAATACTTCTGACACTAATGTTTCTAGGGCCTTAAAACGTGGTTTTCGGCCCTTTGTCAATTATATAAATCAACACTCTTTTACCAATCTGAACCAAAGTTTACGCCCCGAGTTTTGTTTCTTGCTTTGGGAGGCTTAAAATCAGCCTTGTCTTCTACGACAAATTTGATAGTTCGTCTCGGTGCCAAATGGCCTAAATCTAGGGAATGGATGTCCAAATTTCAAGCAGACAGTGTTAACCGCAGGGTTATGAAAGGTAAGTTCGTAAAAATTGGTACAGTTCGTTGAAACAGTGTATATTTGTGCAAAGGGACTAATATTAGGGAATGCAGAGGGCTGTCCAACAATTAAAGTGGACGGTGTTACCCGCAGGTTTCCAAAGGGTAAGTATGTAAACCTTGGTTCAGATCGGAGAAGCAGTGTAGATTTGTATAACAGACAAACAAACCAACATTCAGCTAAGGCATAAATCATAAAGCAGAACTTCTAGCAGTCAATTTCAATTCTACAAGTAGGGATCACTAACCAGCCATCATGAGTGCCATACCCACCAGGAATGTAGACGACCCTATCATAGTCTATGGCTATGATATGAGATCACTAACCAGCCATCCTGAGTGCCATATCCACCAGGGATGTAGACGCCCCGATCTGAGTCCATGGCTCTGAGATCACTAACCAGCCATATCCACCAGAGATGTAGACGCCCCGATCAGAGTCCTTGGCTATGATATGAGATCACTAACCGGCCATCCTGAGTGCCATATCCACCAGGGATGTAGACGCCCCGATCTGAGTCCATGGCTCTGAGATCACTAACCAGCCATATCCACCAGAGATGTAGACGCCCCGATCAGAGTCCTTGGCTATGATATGAGATCACTAACCGGCCATCCTGAGTGCCATTACCACCAGGGATGTAGACGCCCCGATCAGAGTCCATGGCTATGCTATGAGATCACTAACCAGCCATCCTGAGCGCCATACCCACCAGGGATGTAGAAGCCCCGATCAGAGGCCATGGCTATGAGATCACTAACCGGCCATCCTGAGTGCCATATCCACCATGGATGTAGAAGCCCCGATCAGAGGCCATGGCTATGAGATCACTAACCAGCCATCCTGAGCGCCATATCCAACAGGGATGTAGAAGCCCCGATCAGAGGCCATGGCTATGAGATCACTAACCGGCCATCCTGAGCGCCATATCCACCAGGGGTGTAGAAGCCCCGATCAGAGGCCATGCCTATGAGATCACTAACCAGCCATCCTGAGCGCCATATCCACCAGGGATGTAGACGCCCCGATCAGAGGCCATGGCTATGAGATCACTAACCAGCCATCCTGAGCGCCATATCCACCAGGGATGTAGACGCCCCGATCAGAGGCCATGGCTATGAGATCACTAACCGGCCATCCTGAGTGCCATATCCACCATGGATGTAGACGCTCCGATCAGAGTTCATGGCTATGCTATGAGATCACTAACCGGCCATCCTGAGTGCCATATCAGTTGGCAGTCAAAGTGAAAGGTCGTGTTTTTCTCGAGTTCTCAGGTGTGCTGAAATGGGTTGTTCTCTGGAGTGTTATCGGGCGAGGATCGGACTGTGGTATGCGAAGGGTAGTCGGGATTTCCGGTGTTTGTGTGTGCGTACGGGACCTAGTAACTTGTGGTTTATAGCCCTAGTGATAGCTGCATTGCTAGTTATTGGTGGAGTGGAAGTGAATCCAGGGCCTGTTACTCCAAATGTGAATCAGGCAAATGATCCAGTGGCAGCTTTAAAGTGTTCGACGTGCAGTAAAACATTGAAGAACGGTGTTCAGTGTGGACTATGTGAGAAATGGTTTCACTTCGGCTGAATTAAGGTCAAGAAGGAGGATTGTGATGTCGGAAATTGGTTTTGTAAAGTATGTGATACGCCGGACTGTTTGAGGGTGCAAATCAAAGCAAGGGATCAAATAATACAGGAACTTAGAGCAAAGCTTCGTGAATCAGAAGAAACGGTGAAGGATGTGACTGAACGGCTTTCTACTAGGATCAGTGTGGAAGAGGGCGTGCAGGAGCAAACTGAGGATGACGTTATCATAATGGGTGATTCTATGATACGATGGAGTGCGAATATCTCGAGGAAATCAGGTGCGAAAGTGCGGTGTTATCCAGGGATTAAAATTGACCAGCTTGCCCAACAAGTGGAAGAAGCAAATGTAGAGGACCTTGACAAAGTTAAAGTGTTGTTGCTCCATGTTGGGACGAACGATTTAAAGAAGAGGGCTACAGCTGATTACATCATGGGGGTGCTCTACGAACTAGGCAGAAAAGCTAAAAGCAAGTTTAGAAATGCACAAATTATAATGAGTGGCATTGTTCGGCGGGGAGATGTTCCGTTAAGGCGAGTTAAGACTGTAAATGACCGCATGGACTGGGTATGTGCACAACTGGGATTAGTGTACGTAGAAGCTGACTGCTGGATTGGTGGCCGTGACTTCGCCCGAGACGGGCTGCATCTAAATGGACGGGGCGCTTTCAACCTAGGGAGCCTACATGACAGGGTCATCGGTTCGTGCCGGCTTTTATGAGGAGGAGCAGGTCCAGAGGTTGCCAGCCGATGTGAACAGAAGGAGCCATTTCGAGATATTTGCTGCGGAGGTAAGACTCGAAGATTACTGCCGGTTAATTGTCAGAGCTTGGGAAATAAATTAATTGAATTTTGGAATCTTGTAGAGACGTATTCTCCGGACATTGTCATTGCAACTGAATCTTGGTTATATGAGGACATAAATAGTAGCGAAATAATTCAAGGGACCTATGAAATGTGCAGAAGGGATCGGGGGAAGCGAGGTGGTGGGCTATTTATTTGTGTGCGCAAAAATATAGCTAATTTCTTAAAGTGGGCTGATACGGATCATGAAATGTTATGTGTAGCCTACAAATTTCGGATAAAGGAAATAAATTCCCTCTTCAGGTGATAGGGGCGTATAGAGCGCCGAAATATAACTTTTCTCTCCTTGAAACACTGTATGATAAAACTTGTACGGGTAATGCAATGAAAAAGAGCATAATAATTGCAGGAGATTTATACCTCCCCAAAGAAGACTGGTCTGGTGAGTCAATTAGCTGTGGTCAAGCTCAAAGCGCTGCAAATAAATTCTTAAGGGAGGGGGGATTTTCCCAGGTAGTTGACTTCCCAACTAGAGACAATAATACCTTAGATGTTTATCTCGTAAAGCCTGTAGAGCTGTATATTAACTGTCTGAAAGTACCAGGAATTAGTGACCATTCTGGGGTTGAATTAAATATTAGATATGGTGACATTACAAAATTAGACTCTGATGTAGCAAAAAAGATCATATTCCAGTATCACAGGGCGGATCAGGGCAAGTTTCAGGGGTATTTGAATGAGCTATTTGTAGGATGGGCATCGGAAGTAAATCACATTAATATCCTGTGAACTAACTTTTTGAAAATTTTAAATAGCGCTGTTGAAAAATTTGTCCCATTTAAATTGATGAAACAAAACCCAGGTCCTAAGTATTACACACGAGAAATTAGGAGTCTAAAACGGAAACTTAGGAAATTATACAATAAAAAACATGATAGTGACAAGTACATGTTGAAATTTAAGTCCTTATCAAGAGAGCTCGTCTTAAAAAAGAGGGCTGCTCATGACAGTTATATGCAAGGTTTACTTGGTTCGGGAGGTGATGGGTGGAAAAAAAATTACAGTTATGTTAGGAGAAGAAAGGGGAATTCAAATCATTTGTCGATGATAATGTCCGGTGACGGTAAATTAATTACTGAGAAACAGGCCATTGCTAATGAATTAAATGTCTCTTACGGTAGTGTGTTCAATAAATCCAATAGCTGTGTGTTGGACCTTAACGACGAATCAGGGGCTCCCCTGTTCCAAATAAACCAGTCAGCAATTGTAAAGCTAATACAGAAACTACGTTTCAATGTATCAAAGGGTCCTGATAATATTGTTAGTGAAGTACTTAAACTAGGAGGTAGGGCCGTGGCACGATACTTGGAGGTGGTGTTTAATGTGTCCATAAACAATGTGCAAATCCCAGATGACAGGAAAAGAGCTACGGTAGTCCCAATAATTAAGGGAGGGAGCAGACTTGAATTGGGCAACTACAGGCCGGTTAGTCTTACGTCCATCGTTTGTAAACAGATGGAGCATCTCATTTGCGACTACTTGAGGGAACAGTGGGAAACATTATCATGGTTTAATGATAGGCAACATGGATTTCGGAAAGGTTACTCATGCGAGAGTCAGATGCTATCACTTTTTCAAGACATTAGCGAATCGTTAGACCATGGAGTTTCAGTCGACGCCGTGGTTATAGATTTTGCGAAGGCATTTGATGTCGTGCCGCATGACATGCTACTCCATAAATTAGCTTCGACGAAGATTGATAGAAGAGTAATTTTATGGATCCAAGAATTTTTGACGGGTCGTTCCCAGAAAGTGAAAGTCGAAGGCATATTCTCGGATGAAATTACCGTAACGTCGGGTATCCCTCAGGGCAGCGTAATCGGAACTTTGTTATTTTTGGCGTTTATAAATGACTTACCAAATGGGATTCGCAGTGACTGTCGATTGTTTGCGGATGATTGTGTAATATATCGAGAGATACATGATTCACAAAAAAATGCAGTGCTTCAAGATGACCTGAACCTGGCCTATAAGTAGGCGATTGAAAATAAAATGAAAATAAACACAAGAAAATGTAGTCTCTTAAAAATGGGGAAAGTGCGAAGGCAGGATTTTCAATATAACATTGGGTCGGAAATACTTGTAGAAGAATTGGGCGTTCACGTAAGGAATGGTATGAAATGGAGTAATCATGTAGGATGTGTAGTTTCAAAAGCTTACAAATCCCTGCATTTTTTAATGAGGGTATTAAAAGAAAGTAGTACCTCTGGTAAAGAATTAGGCTATTTGTCACTTGTAAGACCTATTGTGGAATATGCCTCGGCGGTTTGGGATCCATATCAAGCAGGGCTCATCAATGAGTTGGAAATGGTACAAAGAAAGGCCACTAGATTTGTGCTCAGTGACTTTGATCCCAGGAGCAGTGTGAGCCGTATGTTAAAGAAACTTGGGTGGGAATCACTGGAGGCTAGAAGGATGAAATCTAGACTCTGCGCTATATACAACACGTATACAAATCAACCAGCATGGGGTGAGCTTAGCAAACGATTGGGAAAGCCCACTTACATGGGTAGGAGCGATCATCCTTTCAAAGTTAAGGAACGACCACAGCGAACAAATTATGGTGAATATTATTTTGTAAACCGTGCCATTGATAACTGGAACTCTCTACCTGCCGCAGTCTTAGAGCCTTTTCCCAAACATATAGGTGTGTTTAAGAAAAGACTGACATTTTGTGTAAATACTCCAGTTTAATTGTTGTATAGGCTAATTGTTATTGAATTGTTATGTATAATTATTTATTTGTTATGTATAATTATTTATTTGTTATGTATATACAATTTGCCAACGGGGGACACCCCCCCCCCCCCATTGCAAATAAATGAATGAATGAATGAAAAATAAATATCCACCTGGGAAGTACACTACCAGATCAGAGTCCATGGCCATGAGATCACTAACCGGCCATCCTATGTGCCATATCCACCAGGGATGTAGACGCCCCGAACAGAGTCCTTGACTATGAGATCACTAACCGGCCATCCTGAGCGCCATATTCACCAGGGATGTAGACGCCCTTATCAGAGTCTATGGTTATGAGTTCACTAACCAGACATCCTGAGCGCCAAATCCACCAGAGATGTAGACGCACCTATCAGAGTCCTTGACTATGAGATCACTAACCGGCCATCCTGTGTGCCATATCCACCAGGGATGTAGACGCCCCGAAACAGAGTCCATTGCTATGAGATCCCTAACCAGCCATCCTGTGTGCCATATCCACCAGGGATGTCGACGACCCGACCAGAGTCCATTGCTATGAGATCCCTAACCAGCCATCCTGTGCGCCATATCCACCAGGGATATAGACGACCCGATCAGAGTCCTTGGCTATGCTATGAGATCACTAACCAGCCATCCTGTGTGCCATATCCACCAGGGATGTCGACGACCCGACCAGAGTCCATTGCTATGAGATCCCTAACCAGCCATCCTGTGCGCCATATCCACCAGGGATATAGACGACCCGATCAGAGTCCTTGGCTATGCTGTGAGATCACTAACCAGCCATCCTGTGTGCCATATCCACCAGGGATGTAGACGACCCGATCAGAGTGCATGGCTATGCTATGAGATCACTAACCGGCCATCCTGAGGGCCATATCCACCAGGGATGTAGACGACCCTATCGGAGTCCTTGGCTATGCTATGAGATCACTAACCAGCCATCCTGTGCACCATATCCACCAGGGATGTAGACGACCCGATCAGAGTCCATGGCTACGCTATGAGATCACTAACCGGCCATCCTGAGCGCCATATCCACTAGGGATGTAGACGACCCGAACAGAGTCCATGGCTATGAGATCACTATCCAGCTATCCTGAGCGCCATATCCACCAGGGATGTAGACGAGCCGAACAGAGTCCATTGCTATGCTATGAGATCACTAACCAGTCATCCTGTGTGCCATATCCACCAGGGATGTAGACGACCCGATCAGAGTCCATGGCTACGCTATGAGATCACTAACCGGCCATCCTGAGCGCCATATCCACCAGGGATGTAGACGACCCGAACAGAGTCCATGGCTATGAGATCACTATCCAGCTATCCTGAGCGCCATATCCACCAGGGATGTAGACGAGCCGAACAGAGTCCATTGCTATGAGATCACTAACCAGCCATCCTGTGTGCCATATCCACCAGGGATGTAGACGACCCGATCAGAGTCCATGGCTATGAGATTACTAACCAGCCATCCTGAGTGCCATATCCACCAGGGGTGTAGAAGCCCTGATCAGAGTCCATGGCTATGAGATCACTATCCAGCTATCCTGAGCGCCATATCCACCAGGGGTGTAGATGACCCGATTAGAGTCCATGGCTATAAGATCACTAACCAGCCATCCTGAGTGCCATATCCACCAGGGGTGTAGAAGCCCTGATCAGAGTCCATGGCTATGTTATGAGATCACTATCCGGCCATCCTGTGTGCCATATCCACCAGGGATGTAGACGAACCTATCAGAGTCCATGGCTATGAGATCACTAATCGGCCATCCTGAGCGCCATATCCACCAGGGGTGTAGAAGCCCTGATCAGAGTCCATGGCTATGCTATGAGATCACTAACCAGCCATCCTGAGCGCCATATCCACCAGGGATGTAGACGACCCGATCAGAGTCCATGGCTATGAGATTACTAACCAGCCATCCTGAGTGCCATATCCACCAGCGGTGTAGAAGCCGTGATCAGAGTCCATGGCTATGCTATGAGATCACTAACCAGCCATCCTGAGCGCCATATCCACCAGGGATGTAGACGAACCTATCAGAGTCCATGGCTATGAGATCACTAATCGGCCATCCTGAGCGCCATATCCACCAGGGATGTAGAAGCCCTGATCAGAGTCAACGGCTATGCTATGAGATCACTATCCGGCCATCCTGTGTGCCATATCCACCAGGGATGTAGACGAACCTATCAGAGTCCATGGCTATGAGATCACTAATCGGCCATCCTGAGCGCCATATCCACCAGAGATGTAGACGCACCTAACAGAGTCAATGGCTATGCTATGAGATCACTATCCGGCCATCCTGTGTGCCATATCCACCAGTGATGTAGACGACCCGATCACAGTCCGTTGCTATGAGATCCCTAACCAGCCATCCTGTGTGCCATATCCGCCAGGGATGTAGACGACCCGATCACAGTCCATGGCTATGCTATGAGATCACTAACCGGCCATCCTGAGCGCCATATCCACCAGGGATGTAGACGAACCTATCGGAGTCCATGGCTATGCTATGAGATCACTAACCAGCCATCCTGTGTGCCATATCCACCAGGGATGTAGACGCACCTATCAGAGTCCTTGACTATGAGATCACTAACCGGCCATCCTGTGTGCCATATCCACCAGGGATGTAGACGACCCGATCACAGTCCGTTGCTATGAGATCCCTAACCAGCCATCCTTTGTGCCATATCCGCCAGGGATGTAGACGACCCGATCACAGTCCATGGCTATGCTATGAGATCACTAACCGGCCATCCTGAGCGCCATATCCACCAGGGATGTAGACGACCCTATTGGAGTCCATGGCTATGCTATGAGATCACTAACCAGCCATCCTGTGTGCCATATCCACCAGGGATGTAGACGACCCTATCGGAGTCCTTGGCTATGCTATGAGATCACTAATCAGCCATCCTGAGCGCCATATCCACCAGGGATATAGACGACCCTATCGGAGTCCTTGGCTATGCTATGAGATCACTAACCAGCCATCCTGTGTGCCATATCCACCAGAGATGTAGACGGCCCGATCAGAGTCCATGGCTATGCTATGAGATCACTAACCGGCCATCCTGAGCGCCATATCCACCAGGGATGTAGACGACCCGAACAGAGTCCATGGCTATGAGATCACTAACCAGCCATCCTGAGCGCCATATCCACCAGGGATTTAGATGACCCGATTAGAGTCCATGGCTATGGGATCACTAACCAGCCATCCTGAGTGCCATATCCACCAGGGGTGTAGAAGCCCTGATCAGATTCCATGGCTATGCTATGAGATCACTATCCGGCCATCCTGTGTGCCATATCCACCAGGGGTGTAGAAGCCCTGATCAGAGTCCATGGCTATGCTATGAGATCACTATCCGGCCATCCTGTGTGCCATATCCACCAGGGATGTAGACGACCCGATCAGAGTCCATGGCTATGAGATCACTAATCGGCCATCCTGAGCGCCATATCCACCATGGATGTAGACGCTCCGATCAGAGTTCATGGCTATTCTATGAGATCACTAACCAGCCATCCTGAGTGCCATATCAGTTGGCAGTCAACGTGAAAGGTCGTCGTGTTTTTCTCGAGTTCTCAGGTGTGCTGAAATGGGTTGTTCTCTGGAGTGTTATCGGGCGGGTATCGGACTGTGGTATGTGAAGGGTAGTCGGGATTTCCGGTGTTTGTGTGTGCGTACGGGACCTAGCAGCTTGTGGTTCATAGCCCTAGTGATAGCTGCATTGCTAGTTATTGGTGGAGTGGAAGTGAATCCAGGGCCTGTTGCTCCAATTGTGAATCAGGCAAATGATCCAGTGGCAGCTTTAAAGTGTTCGACGTGCAGTAAAACATTGAAGATCGGTGCTCAGTGTGGACTATGTGAGAAATGGTTTCACTTCGGCTGTATTAAGGTCAAGAATGAGGATTGTGATGTCGGAAATTGGTTTTGTAAAGTATGTGATACGCCGGACTGTTTGAGGGTGCAAATCAAAGCAAGGGATCAAATAATACAGGAACTTAGAGCAAAGCTTCGTGAATCAGAAGGATGTGACTGAACGGCCTTCTACTGGGATCAGTGTGGAAGAGGGCGTGCAGGAGCAATCTAAGGATGACGTTATCATAATGGGTGATTCTATGATACGATGGAGTGCGAATATCTCGAGGAAATCAGGTGCGAAAGTGCGGTGTTATCCGGGGATTAAAATTGACCAGCTTGCCCAACAAGTGGAAGAAGCAAATGTAGAGGACTGTGACAAAGTTAAAGTGTTGTTGCTCCATGTTGGGACGAACGATTTAAAGAAGAGGGCTACAGCTGATTACATCATGGGGGAGCTCTACGAACTAGGCAGAAAAGCTAAAAGCAAGTTTAGAAATGCAAAAATTATAATGAGTGGCATTGTTCGGCGGGGAGATGTTCCGTTAAGGCGAGTTAAGACTGTAAATGACCGCATGGACTGGGTATGTGCACAACTGGGATTAGTGTACGTAGAAGCTGACTGCTGGATTGGTGGCCGTGACTTCGCCCGAGACGGGCTGCATCTAAATTGACGGGGCGCTTTCAACCTAGGGAGCCTACATGACAGGGTCATCGGTTCGTGCGGGCTTTTGTGAGGAGGAGCAGGTCCAGAGGTTGCCAGCCGATGTGAACAGAAGGAGCTATTTCGAGATATTTGCTGCGGAGGTAAGACTCTAAGATTACTGCCGGTTAATTGTCAGAGCTTGGGAAATAAATTAATTGAATTTTGGAATCTTGTAGAGACGTATTCTCCGGACATTGTCATTGCAACTGAATCTTGGTTATATGAGGACATAAATAGTAGCGAAATAATTCAAGGGACCTATGAAATGTGCAGAAGGGATCGGGGGAAGCGAGGTGGTGGGCTATTTATTTGTGTGCGCAAAAATATAGCTAATTTCTTAAAGTGGGCTGATACGGATCATGAAATGTTATGTGTAGCCTACAAATTTCGGATAAAGGAAATAAATTCCCTCTTCAGGTGATAGGGGCGTATAGAGCGCCGAAATATAACTTTTCTCTCCTTGAAACACTGTATGATAAAACTTGTACGGGTAATGCTATGAAAAAGAGCATAATAATTGCAGGAGATTTATACCTCCCCAAAGTAGACTGGTCTGGTGAGTCAATTAGCTGTGGTCAAGCTCAAAGCGCTGCAAATAAATTCTTAAGGGAGGGGGGATTTTCCCAGGTAGTTGACTTCCCAACTAGAGACAATAATATCTTAGATGTTTTTCTCGTAAAGCCTGTAGAGCTGTGTATTAACTGTCTGAAAGTACCAGGAATTAGTGACCATTCTGGGGTTGAATTAAATATTAGATATGATGACATTACAAAATTAGACTCTGATGTAGCAAAAAAGATCATATTCCAGTATCGCAGGGCGGATCAGGGCAAGTTTCAGGGGTATTTGAATGAGCTATTTGTAGGATGGGCATCGGAAGGAAATCACATTAATATCCTGTGGACTAACTTTTTGAAAATTTTAAATAGCGCTGTTGAAAAATTTGTCCCATTTAAATTGCTGAAACAAAACCCAGATCCTGCGTATTACACACGATAAATTAGGAGTCTAAAACGGAAACTTAGGAAATTATACAATAAAAGACATGTTAGTGACAAGTATATGTTGAAATTTAAGTCCTTATCAAGAGAGCTCGTCTTAAAAAAGAGGGCTGCTCATGACAGTTATATGGAAGGTTTACTTGGTTCGGGAGGTGATGGGTGAAAAAAAAATTACAGTTATGTTAGGAGAAGAAAGGGGAATTCAAATCATTTGTCGATGATAATGTCCGGTGACGGTAAATTAATTACTGAGAAACATGCCATTGCTAATGAATTAAATGTCTCTTACGGTAGTGTGTTCAATAAATCCAATAGCTGTGTGTTGGACCTTAACGACGAATCAGGGCTCCCCTGTTCCAAATAAACCAGTCAGCAATTGTAAAGCTAATACAAAAACTACGTTTCAATGTATCAAAGGGTCCTGATAATATTGTTAGTGAAGTACTTAAACTAGGAGGTAGGGCCGTGGCACGATACTTGGAGGTGGTGTTTAATGTGTCCATAAACAATGTGCAAATCCCAGATGACAGGAAAAGAGCTACGGTAGTCCCAATTATTAAGGGAGGGAGCAGACTTGAATTGGGCAACTACAGGCCGGTTAGTCTTACGTCCATCGTTTGTAAACAGATGGAGCATCTCATTTGCGACTACTTGAGGGAACAGTGGGAAACATTATCATGGTTTAATGATAGGCAACATGGATTTCGGAAAGGTTACTCATGCGAGAGTCAGATGCTATCACTTTTTCAAGACATTAGCGAATCGTTAGACCATGGAGTTTCAGTCGACGCCGTGGTTAATGATTTTGCGAAGGCATTTGATGTCGTGCCGCATGACATGCTACTCCATAAATTAGCTTCGACGAAGATTGATAGAAGAGTAATTTTATGGATCCAAGAATTTTTGACGGGTCGTTCCCAGAAAGTGAAAGTCGAAGGCATATTCTCGGATGAAATTACCGTAACGTCGGGTATCCCTCAAGGCAGCGTAATCGGAACTTTGTTATTTTTGGTGTTTATAAATGACTTACCAAATGGGACTCGCAGTGACTGTCGATTGTTTGCGGATGATTGTGTAATATATCGAAAGATACATGACTCACAAGACAATGCAGTGCTTCAAGAGGACCTGAACCTGGTCTATAAGTGGGCGATTGTACAGTAAATAAAATGAAAATAAACACAAGAAAATGTAGTCTCTTAAAAATAGGGAAAGTGCGAAGGCAGGATTTTCAATATAACATTGGGTCGGAAATACTTGTAGAAGAATTGGACGTTCACGTAAGGAATGATATGAAATGGAGTAATCATGTAGGATGTGTAGTTTCAAAAGCTTACAAATCCCTGCACTTTTCAATGAGGATATTAAAAGAAAGTAGTACCTCTGGTAAAGAATTAGGCTATTTGTCACTTGTAAGACCTATTGTGGAATACGCCTCAGCGGTTTGGGATCCATATCAAGTAGGGCTCATCAATGAGTTGGAAATGGTACAGAGAAATGCCGCTAGATTTGTGCTCAGTGACTTTAATCCCAGGAGCAATGTGAGCCGTATGTTAAAGAAACTTGGGTGGGAATCACTGGAGGCTAGGAGGATGAGATCTAGACTCTGCGCTATGTACAACACGTATACAAATCAACCAGCATGGGGTGAGCTTAGCAAACGATTGGGAAAGCCCACTTACATGGGTAGGAGCGATCATCCTTTCAAAGTTAAGGGCCGACCACAGCGAACAAATTATGGTAAATATTATTTTGTAAACCGTGCCATTGATAACTGGAACTCTCTACCTGCCGCAGTCTTAGAGCCTTTTCCCAAACATATAGGTGTGTTCAAGAAAAGACTGACTATTTGTGTAAATACTCCAGTTTAATTGTCGTATAGGCTAATTGTTATTGAATTGTTATGTATAATTATTTATTTGTTATGTATATACAATTTGCCACCCGGGGACACACTCCCCATTGCAAATAAATGAATGAATGAATGAATGAATGAAAAATAAATATCCACCAGGGATGTAGACGACCCGATCAGAGTCCATGGCTATGCTATGAGATCACTAACCGGCCATCCTGTGCGCCATATCCACCAGGGATGTAGACGCCCCTATCAGAGTCCATGGCTATGCTATGAGATCACTAACCAGCCATCCTGAGTGCCATATCCACCAGGGATGTAGAAGACCCGATCAGAGTCCATGGCTATGCTATGAGATCACTAACCGGCCATCCTGTGCGCCATATCCACCAGGGATGTAGACGCCCCTATCAGAGTCCATGGCTATGCTATGAGATCACTAACCGGCCATCCTGTGTGCCATATCCACCAGGGATGAAGACGACCCGATCAGAGTCCATGGCTATGAGATCACTAACCAGCCATCCTGTGTGCCATATCCACCAGGGATGTAGAAGACCCGATCAGAGTCCATGGCTATGAGATCACTAACCAGCCATCCTGTGTGCCATATCCACCACGGATGTAGACGACCCGATCAGAGTCCATGGCTATGAGATCACTAACCAGCCATCCTGTGTGCCATATCCACCAGGGATGTAGAAGACCCGATCAGAGTCCATGGCTATGAGATCACTAACCAGCCATCCTGTGTGCCATATCCACCAGGGATGTAGAAGACCCGATCAGAGTCCATGGCTATGAGATCACTAACCTGCCATCCTGAGCGCCATATCCACCAGGGATGTAGATGCCTCGATCAGAGCCCATGGCTATGCTATGAGATCACTAACCGGCCATCCTGAGCGCCATATCCACCAGGGATGTAGAAGACCCGATCAGAGTCCATGGCTATGCTATGAGATCACTAACCAGCCATCCTGAGCGCCATATCCACCAGGGATGTAGACGACCCGATCAGAGTCCATGGCTATGCTATGAGATCACTAACCAGCCATCCTGAGCGCCATATCCACCAGGGATGTAGAAGACCCGATCAGAGTCGTTGGCTATGCTATGAGATCACTAACCAGCCATCCTGAGCGCCATATCCACCAGGGATGTAGACGACCCGATCAGAGTCCATGGCTATGCTATGAGATCACTAACCAGCCATCCTGAGCGCCATATCCACCAGGGATGAAGACGACCTCATCAGAGTACATGGCTATGAGATCACTAACCAGCCATCCTGAGCGCCATATCCACCAGGGATGTAGACTCCCCGATCAGAGTCCATGGCTATGCTATGAGATCACTAACCAGCCATCCTGAGCGCCATATCCACCATGGATATAGACGCCCCGATCATAGTCCATGGCTATGAGATCATCCTGCCATCCTGTGTGCCATATCCACCAGGGATGTAGACGACCCTATCAGAGTCCATGGCTATGAGATCACTAATCGGCCATTCTAAGCGCCATATCCACCAGGGATGTAGACGACCCTATCAGAGTCCATGGCTATGCTATGAGATCACTAACCGGCCATCCTGAGCGCCATATCCACAAGGGATATAGACGACCCTATCAGAGTCCATGGCTATGCTATGAGATCACTAACCGGCCATCCTTTGTGCCATATCCACCTGGGATGTAGGCGACCCTATCAGATTCCATGGCTATGCTATGAGATCACTAACCAGCCATCCTGAGCGCCATATCCACCAGGGATGTAGACGACCCTATCAGAGTTTTTGGCTATGCTATGAG
This sequence comes from Meconema thalassinum, assembly GCA_946902985.2. Taxonomy (NCBI): domain Eukaryota; kingdom Metazoa; phylum Arthropoda; class Insecta; order Orthoptera; family Tettigoniidae; genus Meconema; species Meconema thalassinum. The sequence goes on along the minus strand of OX336394.1, from coordinate 459,904,854 downwards.
ATCTCCAACCAGCCATCCTGAGCGTTATATCCACCAGGGATGTAGACGATATCCACCAGGGATGTAGACGCCCCGATCAGAGACCATGGCTATGTTATGAGTAGAGACCGGATTTTAAAGGGAAAAATATTGTTACGTGCCACCCCCTAGTGGCACTTTTGTTAACTGGATTACGGTGGGGGTACAAAGCACAACACCAATTACTGCTTAAAGAAATATAATTTATTACAGGCCAGAAAATTACACTAATCAGCAAATACAAGCAATTAGGAGCCTTACTCAGTTTCCTTAAGTCTCTTCCTTATGCGCTCTTGGCCTTCCACTTGTAAACAGACCACAGAAGTTAATCCGTCCTAATGAGTACGGTGGCCTTGACAGAAACTACCTGTCCCTCTCCCTTATGTTCACCGACCACAATTACTTACGATCACTTGCTGCAGGCTATTTCGCTGTCCACAAGCTGAAGAAACAATGCCACTGGATTTCGTAACTCGCACAGCACTTCGTCACCACACTTCTGTCGCACAAGATAATCGCTCGCACTAGCTCGTAAAACACAACAACCACTGCTGCGTGACAGGTCGCTCTTATATAGCAGGCCGGTGACTCAATAAATGCTTCTAGATCCATCCAGAGTTCACGGCTTCGCGAGGTTTCCATCGCTGGTCCAGTCACGAACATTCTGGACTATCCCTTTGTCCTAGTAGCCCTGTTGCATAAGGCGCGCGCAATACAGGAGGCAGGGCACAGCCCAGCCCTGGGGCAGTTGTGACACATGCGGCGAGTGATGACACAAGCTCACAGCCGTAACAATATTCATTAAAAAGGACCAAAGATAGGGGGAAGTATTCTTTAAAAGGGGATATTTTAAGAAAAGGGAACTGGTCAAGAATTTAAAGGAAATAAAAAGGTGTGCATAATCAGTTAATCACTTCTAATTTAACTTTTCTGCATTAAAGAATGGTGTTTAATCAATTAATTACATGTTCAACGTTTGAGGATGTTAGAGACAAGACCTCCTGCCTCTTTTATTTAGTGTCCTTGTGTTACAGTGTTTATTGCATTAAGAACGAAGTGAACCTGATGACATTTAACATCTCAATATGTTTGAAAGTCATTTTTTGTCTTTTTGAATTTAAAATATCATTACACAAAGAAAATTAGTCTTCAACATCAACGGAAACCAGTGGGGAATACTTGGTTTTTACTCTAAACTCTATATCAGTGCACTTCACTAGTTTTTCAATGTCTGGATTCTTTGATAAGCTTGCCTTAAGTTTTTCTTTTGCGAATCCTTCTTGCATGTTGTCAGTTCTTTGAACCACACTCCACTGTACCTCCTTGGATAAGCACTGTTCTCCCAGCTGCAAGATGGCGGCAAGAAGAAACTTGAACTTATGCACTGCATACAGCTCTGTCTCCAAATTCGGATCACTCGGCAGGTCCTTCGCTCGATCCACAGCTGCAGATTCAAAATCGTCCAAAGACTGTATAAATTCCTTTATCTTAGTGAAATGTTCACAAAGGAAAACAGCACATGAAATCCATATCCCCCATCTAGTTATGATGGGAAACTTAGTGGTAGGCCTGTAACTTCCTTGTAAAGCTGTATTCTACTTGGAGCTTTAATCAATGTCTTCTTAAGTTCGGATATGAAGGCATTTGCAACAATATATCCAACCCGTATTGCTTCACATACCCTATTCAAAGCATGGGCAATACAAGTTGTATGATGGAGATTTGAATATGTTGTGGTTGCAGTAAGCACAAGAGTGTAGTGCAGTATCTTTGACATAGTCTTTGATATTATTGAAGTTCAGTGTCAAAAAACAATATGGTAGATCGTGTGAATTGTGAACCTTTCCACAACAAATAATAAAATATGCATTCTAGAGGAGTCTATGTGATTTATTAAGAAGTGAACCTAACATTTTATGGCGACCAGTGACACGACTCATTCATAGTAAAAGGCTCCCGTGAATAAAGAAGATGGAAAGATTCGCTAAAGAAAGAACCGTAAAGCGGCGGTTATTTACGCGCTCACACAATCAACTAATGACGTCGTTAGAAGAAGATCAAACTGAAACGGAAAAAGTGCAAGTGGAACTTGAAATCCTTCAAGAAAAGTATGATAATATCTCTAATTTAGATGGATTAATATTTCAACAGATGATAGAAGACGAGTGTGAGGATGACGAAATAGAAACGGAAAGTGAATCAGCTGATGATTACAAACACAAATTCCTTAGCTGTAGAACAAAAGCAACACGTTTTATGAATCCCGTTGTTTCCATTACCCCTCCACAAAGTGTAGTGAATGACAATGTTTGTGATAAAAAGAAATATAGACTTCCAAGAATAGAATTTAAGAAATTTTCTGGTGAAATAATTGATTGGTTATATTTTTGGAGCCAGTTCCGTAAAATTCACGAGGATGAGGACATTGGGAAGGAAGATAAATTCCAATATTTAATTCAGGCTTTGACAGAAGGTTCCAGAGCATATGAATTAGTTACTAGTTTTCCACCCACTGCCGAGAATTATGACAAAGCTATAGAGAGTCTTCAAGCTCGATTTGGTAGAGAGGACTTGCAGGTGGAAGTTTATGTTCGTGAATTGCTCTAACTAGTATTGACGAATGCAGTCAATTCCAAAGAAAGGCCAACACTGAGTAGCTTGTATGATAAATTAGAGTCACATCTCAGATCGCTGGAAAGTTTAGGCGTTACTACAGAAAAATGTACTGCAATGCTGTATCCCCTAATTGAATCATCTTTGCCAGAAGACCTATTAAGAGCATGGCAGAGGAATACTTCCTTCAGGTGTGATTCTGTATCCAAAGATCGTTTGCAGCAGCTCATGGCTTTTCTTCAAAATGAAGTAGTAAGTGAAGAAAGAATTTCATTGGCTATGAAAGGGTTTAGTATTTGCCCCCAGAGGAGTGCGTCAGACCTCGGCAGCCGGCACAGTTCATATCCTCGCAGCTAGATGGGGGCTTCATTCATTCCATCCCTGACCCGGTCGGAGACTGGAATCAGGCTGTGGATTTTCATTTTAAAAAACCAGCCTCCGTGGCTTAGGCGGCAGCACGCCGGCCTCTCACCGCTGGGTCCGTGGTTCAAATCCCGGTCACTCCATGTGAGATCAGTGCTGGACAAAACGGAGGCACACAGGTTTTTCTTCGGGTACTCCGGTTTTCCCTGTCAAAATTTCATTCCAGCAACACTCTCCACTATCATTTCATTTCATCTGTCATTCATTTAAGCATTGCCCCAGAGGAGTGCGTCAGGCCTCGGCAGCCGGTACAGTTCATATCCTCGCCGCTAGATGGGGGCTTCATTCATTCCATCCCTGACCCGGTCGGAGACTGGAAGCAGGCTGTGGATTTTCATTTTTCATGAAAGGGTTTAGTATTAGCCCATCCCAAGGATCTAAGATTAAGGGAGACAAGAAACCAAGGGATGTCATTGAACCAAATATACCTACTGCTTCTGCTTTGTTTGCTGATGTTTCTAAGAGACAGGAGTGTGTTTTTTGTCTTAAACCTCATTCGAGCCCAGAGTGCATTAAAGCTCAAAAAATGACTGTAGGGGAGAAAAGGAAAATCTTAACTTATAAACACTGTTGCTTCAATTGTTTAAAGAAGGGCCATGCAAGTAGAGCTTGTAAATCGATTGTCAGGTGCATTGTTTGTGGTGGTAAACATGTGGTATTAATGTGTTATAAGCTCCGTGACAAAGAAAATGAAAGTGTGTCCAAACAGAATTACGAGGGAGACAGGAATTTGGTTCTCCAGGATGGCAATAATGTGGATAAGGCTTTAGCTAATGTGTCTTGTTCTCCTGAGGTGTACTTGCAAACCCTGGCAGTTGTCGTTAAAGGAAAGGGTAAACAAAAATCTGTACGAGCTGTCATTGATATTGGGTCTACTAAATCCTACATTGCACGTGACCTAGCCAAAGAAATGGGGTATCAGTCAATCAGGAAGGAAACGTTAATACATTCCTTGTTTGGTGGAGTACGTTCTCGAGAAGCAAAACACGACTGTTACAGAATAAGTTTAAAGCGATTGGAGGGAAACTATTCCAAGGAGCTGGAAGTTTTAAGCCAAGAGATTATTTGTGAAGATGTCCCATATATTAAGAATGGTTCTTGGAGTGAGGAGATAGGGGATCTGAAAATATGTTTAACTGATGTACGAGAGCGAGGGCCTGTGCAGATTCTGATTGGGGCCGATAAGGCGGGTGAACTGCTCACTGGGAGGAAACATCAAATAAAATGTGGCCTAGTTTTGGTGGAGACTTTCCTAGGGTGGACACTAATGGGAAAAGTCATAGGTAACAAAGGCCCAAAGGGATTCGGCATCATTATTAGTGTCATCATTGTTTTCCCAACATACAAGAATTTCTGATGTCTGGGACTTAGAAATTCTTGGAATTACTGACCCTGTTGTGAAAGAATCTATCGTCGAGAGGAATGAGCGTGTTAGAAATAACTTCCTTGAGACTGCACGACTGAATGAAGATAACAGATATGAAGTGTGCCTACCTTGGGGTGAACAACATCCACCTCTCCCTGACAATAGAGAAATTGCTCAGCACAGATTAGAAATCACTACAAAGAAACTACAAGCTGAACAACATTATCAGGAGTACGATAATGTCTTACGAAATTGGTTGGAGCAAGTCATCATCGAGAGGGTACCTGAAGAAGAACTGAAGAATAGTGGACACTATCTACCTCACCGACCTGTCTTCAAAGAAAACAGCACCACCAAGATCAGGCCTGTTTTTGATGCCTCGGCGAAGCAGAGAAACGCTCCATCTCTGAAAGAATGTATTGAAAAAGGGCCTAACTTCATAGAGTTGATCCCTAGTTCGCTACTGAAGTTCAGAGAAAATGAGATCGGTGTGACGGCCGATGTAGAAAAAGCATTTCTTCAAATAAGTGTCAATCCTAGAGACCGTGATTTTCTGAGATTCCTTTGGTGGGAGGAGGGAAGTACAGGGAAGGTAGAAGTGTTCCGTCACAATAGAGTTGTCTTTGGACTTGCATGTTCTCCGTTCCTATTGCCAGCAACCGTCAAACTCCACTTGAACGAGTTGAAGAGGCAAACAGTCGATAATAGTTCCTACTCAACTTCAACAATAGAAATATTGGAAGAATGTTTTTATGTGGATAACTGTGCTATTAGTGTTAACAACAGAAATGATCTTCATTCATTCATGCGAGAGGCAAGCATAATAATGGATAAGGCATCTTTCAATCTCCGAGGGTGGGAGTATTCTCAGGATGGTACAGCTGAAATTCTTACTCATGTGCTTGGGCTCATTTGGAATAAAGGAGAAGATACCATTGAACTGAATCTAACTCATGTTAACGATTTCAAATATGATGTAATCACCAAAAGAGCTATACTAGGAGCTGCACATAAGGTGTTTGACCCTATTGGCTTCTCATGTCCAGTATTTCTCCTTCCAAAATTAATCTTGCAAGAACTATGGGCCACTGACTTGGGTTGGGACACCAGAGTAGACGAAACAACAAAGAGAAGATTCATGAAGTGGTTGGCATAACTACCTCAGTTGTCTGAGATTAAGATTCCTAGATGTTTGATCGGTAGTGTCCAGTCGGTTGAAGATATATCTCTTCACGTGTTCTGCGACGCCAGTCAAACTGCGTATGCTGCAGTTATATTCTTGCGAATACAGAGGGTTGCCAATATAGAGCTACGATTTGTACAAGCCAAGACAAGAGTGGCACCTTAGAAGAGTATCACCATACCACGCCTGGAATTATTAGCAGCTACAATAGGGGTTCGACTAGTGACGTCAGTACTGCCAACATTAACTGCAAAAGAAATCGTTACTTATTATTGGAGTGACTCGTCGACTGTGTTATCCTGGATCAAGTTAGACGAACCTTGGGGGACCTTCGTGTGGAACAGAGTGCAAGAAATTCGAAGACTGTCCAGAATAGAACAGTGGCGGCATGTTCCAGGAACCATGAATCCGGCTGACCTGGCTTCAAGGGGATGTAGCACAAAACAGTTACTTCAACTGAGATGGTGGGAAGGGCCAAAATGGCTAAAACAATCCACTACACAATGGCCTAGCCCCGAAATTTCGACAAACGATGATGAAATCTTCCAAGAAAGAAAAAAGAAAGTCCACACTATTGTAGCGTTGATTAAGGCCCCATGTTGGTAGTGACAATTGTAATGGTTTTGCTAGCCCACACGTTGAACGACAAGTGTAACTGTTTGACTGCCCCTAACTGTTGGGTGATAAATGTAACTGTTTACCTTTGCCTAAGCTATGTTGTTTTAATGGGCGCCAAGACCTCAACGCTATGTTGAAATCTAAATTTGTATTTAACAACACCTAGCTCTGGTAGAACAGCTTCAAGTGTCTTTACTCTCAGATCGTGGTATGATTGGATCATTAACCCAAAAAACAATTGTATCAGGAGAAGGAATTGGTCTATATCTAATGCTACCTACTGAAAACAAAGATTGCATGGTTACAAGAAATGAATTTATTGTATAAAACACAAGTAGAGAAAAATTAATAATAATAATAATAAGTTTGAATTTAAATTGGAGCGTTGCGATTTAAATATTACCGCTAGAAAATTACGTGAAAACGGAGTCGGATAAATTACTGATTTTACTCTTATTCCCAAGCTATGAATTTACTGAATTACTGAATATGAAAGAAAGAAAGAAAGACGAGAGATTGCGTAGCTATGTGTCATTCGCGCTTACCACTGGAAATTGCCGTAGCATTTCCCTCGTACTGGATGTTGAAGTGAGCTTCCCACAGCCTCCTGGATGTCGCCATCTTCTTCGTTGTTGATGATATATTTTTAGATATGAAGATTTATGGTCCGTACATCGGAACCAACACGTACAACCACAATGGTTAAGTTTCACAAAGATAGTGGCTAACTCCACTGAATCTCGGAGCCACTCCTCGTGCAACCATACTGGTTAAATTTTATAACGATAGTCCACGTTTCCACGGCACGCAAACCATATATGCACCCGCCGCATCCCCACTCTTCAGCCGACTTCTAGCTTACGTGGTCTCCACTGATTGGCTGCTCCCCACGCGCTACATCCCCACTCTGGCTCATTACACTCGGCGGTAGGGTGAAGTCGTTTTCCGTTCCATACATCCGCCTTTTCGTTAAGCTGCAACGCAAGATTGCGTCATGCTTCCCGACAAGATTAAGCCTGTATTTGAATTCCCAGTGAGTCATGTCTCTCAATATACCCTAACTGACGAAACTCCGTTAAAATTCCGTAATCACATAATTTTCCATGATATTGTCGTTCGTAATAATTTGCTTGATAGCGTTTTCTAAGACATAGAAAACCTCTGTATGCTTATAATTTTTATAAAATGCTCCGAAAATACCTTAATAATAATTATAATAAATTAATAATAATAATAAATTAACATGAAAACTTCTCTTGGCTGAACAATTTGCCGCGTAAAAAAATATAGAATGGCTTCCTACTGACTTATGCCAGTGGCATAAAATCCCCTCGAAAAACACGTTACATATTCGCCTCGGATCATCGGATGATTTACCGTGACGACGGTCCATTATCCGATTATCCCAGACACGTTAATAATCCCCATCCAAAATACATATTACATAAATGAAATCACCCTAAATTACAGATATATACACTCATAATTTTTCTTCACGCACTTTGCGTCAAAGTTTGTTGTCACTATGGATTGCACTTTGCAACCAGTCCAATGTTTTTCATATAGAATAGTGTTCCACGGATATTTCCGCCTCTCAAATTTCTCTATGTTGGAAAAATAGACATAATTAATGTGTGAGCACTATGTATTTATGATGTCATATCACACGCATTGAAGGTGTTCTGATATATTTATATCACCATAGAACTTCCTAATTTCACTGGAGGTCCCTTCCTTATGGTGAAATTTAATCTCACTTATCACTGAGCACACGATCACACTATTGTGGCAGCGCCTCGTGACCATAATACTTAATCTCTCTTTAAAGTAGATTAAATTAATATTGACTTCTGAAAAAAAAAACAGTAAGTGCGCATTACATATAACACCAAATATTTCTGTGCCGTAAGCGCCCTGTCTTGTTAAGTTCCCGTAGACCATATTCTACTTAATACTAGTTCTCAACACAGACCAGTTCTCCTCACACAAATAATACCTTTGTACAAATTACCTTAAATTACACACTTACAAATCTTACATGGCGAGGCCGTAAACAGAAATCACGTGTGCTGATATGTATGAGTTTCATGAAGGACTGTCTCGCCTTCTGATGGCCCATCTTTTGCCTTGTGGACGCCTTAAGCAAAAATATCCTGTCCAAGCGCTCACCCATCTCTTGGAGGCAAATGGGAATTCACCAGCGCTACCAAATTCTGGCCTTGGTGTATCGAGACATTTTAGTGCTCAAGAGCATCCGACAATCCCGTCATATTTCCCTGTACCTTAAAAACTCTCATTTACTTACATACTACCCCCCTGTGTGACGTCTGATACGCCTGCCTTGAAGACCAGATCTTCCACGCACCAAATACCACACTTACTCATTTGATAGGCTGGCTCGCCAGCTAAACACACTCACTTTATGACACATATTTTCGTAGACTATGTATATTATACGTCCCGTATAATCTGTTTCCCTTACTATCCTCCAGCACATATGCTGTTTTGCCAATACGTTTGGAAACTATAAATGTTTCTGCGTCACCGGCTTCCAACCTTGTAAGTGGCTCCCTTAAATGAACGTCCTCACGTTGCTCTACCTACCTATTTCTCAGTGTCTGTAACGATGCCCTGTTGCTACTGTCCACACATGCACATATTAAAATACCGTCCTCTGCTTTAACCACAGGATAATCCCTACATAAATTAGTGTCCCTCGAAAGCATGTCTGCAAGAATGTTATCTTTACCTTTAATATATTTTACTGTGAATTCGTATTTCCTGCAGAGCAAGAATCCACCTACTAACTCTGTTAGAACTGAGTTTACAAGTCCTCATATACAGTAATGCATGGTGATCTGTATGGATCTCAAATTTCCCCCCTACTAAATACATTCTAAATTTCCCTAAACTGAAAACAATACCTAAAAGCTCTAACTCAGTAATCGTGTATCTTTTCTCTGCTGCTGTCAGTCCTCGCGAGGCTAAAGATACAATGCACAGATTACCCTCATCATCTTTCTGACATAATACTCCAGCAATGCCTATATGTGAAGCATCTGTCATAACCACATATTCCTTATCTTTTAACGGATATTTCAGCACTACAGCTTTCTCAAATCCTTCCTTCAGCGCTCTAAAAGCCTGTTCATGCTTGGACTCCCATCTCCACCGAGTCGCACTTTTAAGCAATTCCCTGAATGGTTCTACCAACCCTGAGTATTTAAGAACGAACCTCCTGAAAAAGTTGCAAATTCCCAGGTAAGTTTTTAACTGTTTAACATTCTGTGGAACCTCTGCGTTAAGTATCTTATTAACCCTACTTTCTTCTGGTGTCACACCTCTACTCGACACTCTATGACCTAAAAATGTCACTTCTGACTGACAGAATGACGACTTAGACAGCTTCAAAGTGAACCCTGCCTGATCTATCTTCTGATAAACTATATTTAAATGACGTAGATGCTCCTCAAAACTGCGTGAACTAATTACCATATCATCAATGTAAATGGTTACAAACTCTCCTGTGTCATCCCCTAATGCGATGTTTAAAGCCATAATTAAAGCTGCTGAACTACTCTTTAACCCATAAGGTGTTCTACAAAATTGATAAAGGTTATATTTATGACTAAAAGCTGTAAATGCCAAAAACTGGAACTCAAATCTACACAAGTGAAATACTTCTTCCCCTCAAATGTTTGCATTAATTCCTCTATTGACATAGATTTCAGCTGATCTGAACTAATTCTACTGTTAACCAAACGAGCGTCTAAACAAATACGAACTGTGCCGTCGGTCTTCGGTACCGTGATCAAAGAATTAACATACGGACTGTTAGAGTGCTCAATAATCCCATCTTCAAGCATCTGGTTAATTTGTGCCTCAACTGCACTCTTATAAGCGAAAGGTACAGGATATCTATGTCCTGTGAATACTGACCTATCAATAACGTTCAATGAATGTGTATAGCAATTGGCCATACCAATGCGATCCTCAAAAACTCTCCTATTACACAATAACTAGAGATTGGAATTTTTCGGTGATTTCAGAGTGAAGAAAGCGGTATTTTAAAGTGGCAAATTCGGTGATTTCAGGTGCACTTTTCGGTACTTTCAAAATCATAAATTTTAGGCGGAATTTTTTTAAATATCATGGATAACATGCATAACATAACACATTTCAGTCATCCTTCAAAGTATACTTCAGTGAAGAGATCCAAATTCTCTTGTGACAAACGGTGACGCATATCACTTAACGTGCTAGTGTAAACTGAAAAACAAAAGTTCACAGCGTTTGAACAGGGGATCCAAATGGTTTTCAACAAAGATTATGAGAACTTTGGAAATACAAATGTCATTCCTTGCAAAACTCCAACAGTGTCTGTCTTGGTCCTGTCATGCATCTGCTTCTTGATTAAAGTTTGCAGTTCTTTGTATCCTCTTAACACCTCACTTTTTTTCCAGTGTTCCACAGAACGGCAACTTCTTAATTTTCTTTGCAGTGTCCTCATTGATGTTCATTGGCACTATTTCTGCTGGATCAAACGCACACATTTGTAAATCCTGTTCCCAGGGTCAACGGATCTCAAGCTGATTAATTTTCCAAGAGCATGGGACCCAGCATTTTCTAAAACTGAATGTATTTTCCCTCTTTTTAACACATTTCCACAACCCTCCAACTGCTCCTTAATGTTGGTACCGTACTTTCCAGAAACAGCTGAATTCTCCGTAGATGTCCATCAAGAAGGTGAACAGTTGGATGTGGCCTTCTAATAAGGGGATGAGTTCAGTGATGTCTGTGCCAAATTCTTTGAATCTCAAGTATTTCGTCGGGTGAAACATTTTTGAGAAAATCAACACCAGAGTTATCAGTCCCTACTACTTCACTCATAAATTGCACACTACAGAATGAAACCAAGAAGACCACCTGGTTAATACTGGTTCAGGAAACAGTGGCACATTTTGATCTGGATACTTGCCATCTAGATATTCATGTCTGAAAGGCGGGCTATATGACGCCATGCGTCGCGTAGGTACTAGGATGAGGGGGCAGATGACCTTGCTGTTCCGGTCCTTAAAACCTCAATAACTAAGTACTGTTGACTAACTAGGATGACTTCCCAGATTGTTAGAGATCGCTGTATGCAGAAAGTGAGGCCCGCTATCTACCGTTAAGTTTCCAATCTTTCCGTGTTTGTTGGATGCTCTCCATGCAGTCATGTCATGGGAGAAAATTACCGCTACTACACTCGCACAAAAACAAGAGTTTGTCAGCTTCTGTGACCACGATATTTTAAACGGGCAAGGTGGTCTCACTACGATGATATTAGGGCAAAACCTGGATGAATGGCAAGATGCAGAAGAAAGTGACATCCAGTAGTTAGACTTCGATAAAGACCATCATGGTTTCAGACATGAGGATATTGTATGGAATTCGACTGTCGGTGAGGTAAACTGGGATCCAGTACATATAGAATGCAGGAGTGATGCAAAGGAAATCCCTAAAGTTCCCACAGTCAAGCTAGTGTGTCTATAGTCACACTTATCTCTTATATAGAAAATCAAGCTGAATTTTCGTTCTCATATATTGTTTTCTTCAGAATTGTACAATCTAAAATTAGAAAAAATAAACCATCTAAGAAACAAAAAGTGATGAGTCATTTTTCTTAGTTTTTAATATTGGTAAAATCCACATAGTGTGTCTTACAATACTATGTTATAAAGTTGGTTTTTTTTGCGTGTTTATAAAATACATTTCAATATATTTTTAACCAATAGTTTTCTCTTTGTTAGGCTTAAAAACATTACTGTAGATAATTCGCAGTTTTCAATATTTCGCGGAAATTCGTGCATTAATTGCCGCGAATTATCGGAAGTGCACTGTAAAAAAAAGCTAAAATTCGCGGTTTCATGCGAAATTCATGCATAATTCGCAAAATTCGCGTCTTCAAGCGAAATTCGCGACTTCAAAAACCATTTTGTTTGCCATTTTTAGGGTTATAAAAACACATTACCATCTGTGTATTACTTCATTTAATAATTCGCGAAATTCGCCATCGCGAATTTTTCCTATCCCTAACAATAACACATCATAGAGCCGAACACATTGTTCCACCTCTATATTTCCCTGAAATGCAGCATCACGTAACGAGTCCTCTAGACTTCCGTTCGTAATCACACTGCCCACTAAACATGGAGAACCCCGCTCTACGGCTGGCGATATCTCATTTAAAGTACAAATCACACCTACAATACTACTTCTCTGAATTTGGTAATTGAACGCTACTTCTACTTCAGAATCTGCCCATTTAAATTTCAAACTCCCTACATCATAACATAAGTTACCAGACACTCTACTTAGCCACTCTGAACCCAAGATAACACTGAATACTAAATTTGGAATTACAAGGCAAATCTGCTTCTCTACATGATTATTAATTTTAATGTCTACTAAAACTTGCTTAGAAATTACTTTAGACCTCTTCCCAACAGCTGTGATAACAAAAGTGCTTTTAATTGGCATCTCCTCAAAATTTACTCCAGTTCCTTTCATTTTATCATAAAATGCACTACTTATGCAACTCTTCATACAACCACTATCAATTAAAACATCTGTGTACGCCTCGGACACGTTAAATTTAGCTATGGGGCTCTTACTAACCACTTCCTGAATAATACCTTCATCATTTAGTTCACGTAATAATTCATATCTTACATTTAGGTCATAGGGTTCCTGTATAAGTGTATGGACAGGCCATGTTACAGACTGAGATTCTGACCTTACATCGCAGCCTGGTTCGTGTTTAAAGAACCGCTACAGCTGGCCGTAATACTACTAACTACTGAACTGGTCTGGTTGTTCTGGGCTGTGTTGTCATTGTCTGGCTGTATATTACTACCACTAGGCTGTCCTCTTCCTTGACCCCTATTCTGGTTGTAATTATTGTCATTATAATTTCTCCCTTGATTTCCCCTGAAATCATTGTTTCTCCCTTGATTTCCCCTGTAATCATTGTTCCTCCCTTGATTTCCCCTGAAATCATTGTTCCTCCCTTGATACTGATTACCATAGCCATTTCCTCTGTTCTGATTTAGCTGATTATTATTATTTCTATTTTGAGCGTTGGCTCCTTCGCCACCGTTCCCTTGAACTTCCTGATGCCTGGCTTCATTAGGCCTATTATTATTATTACCCTGGTTCCTATTGAAATTGTCCTCATAACCCCCTCTCCCTAGTGCATCAAATGTGCTTAACAAATTTTCTACTTGTGATATAGTCTTTACATTCTGGATACAAGCAGCCTCCTTGATCCTATAGGGAAAGTGCCTAAGTAGCAACCTCACCACATCACTTTCCTCCTTCAAGCCATCAAGATATTTACACACTAATACCTGCCCTAAAAAGTATTCGGTCATGGTGGAGCTTCCTTTAGGGTTATATTTACCACACACTACTCCCTCACGATGCTGCGACTGAATAACCTCATTCCAGAACTTTTCATAGAATTTCATTTTAAAATCATTAATATCAGTAAACTTGTCTCTGTAGACAGCAAACCAATTCCTCGTTTCCCCCACAAATACTTGTTCTAAAATTTCAACTACCTGGCATTACTCAATACTACCATTTTCCAACCTCTCCCCGAATTTATTTTCTATAGTGTTCATGAACTCCATTGGGCACCCCTGTCGATTGCTGAACTTACCCAGTTCTACCTCCCTGTGTGTGCTATTCACAAAAACTGGCCTATTCTGACTATTTTCTTGCCTGATCCTAGCTTTTAATTTTAATTCTAATTCTGCGATTTTCTCCTCAGCCTTCCTCTCAATACTGTTTACTGTTAATTTAATGTTTCCTTCTGATTCTTCTACTTTATCATATAGCTTTGCTTGTTTCTCCTCAATCTTGCTAATGCTCTCTCTATTACTCTCTCTTAAATCATTTACTTCTGCAACTATTTGCGAGTGGACTTTCTCAATTCTACCCCCCAGCTGTTCCTTAACCTCTTTAGTAGCTACCTGAATTTTGTCAATTTCTCCCCCCAATTGCTTTTTGACCTGCTGTGTTTCCAGTTGCACTAGTTCTTTTAAATTTTCAGCCTGTGTACTGATTCTAATTTCCAACTCCTCCTGTACTTTTCCTAATTTCTTGTCTACATCTGCAATGATCTCTTTAACCTTCTCTTCCATTACTCCTCTGATTTCTCCTCTAATCTGCTCCATTTTCACACTAATTTCCTTACTGTTTTGTTCTAATTTAGCATTTAAAGTTTCAGTACTCTATTTTCCCTACTGTTTTGTTCTAGTTTAGCGTTGTTTTGTTCTAGTTTAGCGTTGTTTTGTTCCAGTTTTGCATTTAAAGCGTCTGTACTTTCTTTATTTTCCCTACTGTTTTGTTCTAATTTGGCGTTTAAACTATCGCTCAATTCCCTATTACTCTCTTTATTTTCCCTACTGTTTTGTTCTAATTTTGCATTATTCTGTTCTAATTTTGCATTTAAGGCATCACTACTAACTTTGTTCTAATACATAAACTCGAGAAGTAAAGTTTTTAATTCTGGTTGGCCGCATACACTCCCTGTTTCAGTATCGGGATTTACCTCCGCTACCCCGGTACTACCATCACTCGACATAATGCTCGTATCATCACTCTCCAGTTGATGACCACTACGTAACCTCATCTGTTTTTCTTTCTCATCCCCCATAATGATATACACTGATACAGACAAATAACCCCCAAAATACAGGCACAGAAATATATACCCTTCTCCTTCCACAAATGTTATTAGGTTTTCAGCCCCAAGTTGTCGGCGACAAATGTAGCGTTGATTATGGCCCCATGTTGGTAGTGACAATTGTAATGGTTTTGCTAGCCCACACGTTGAACGACAAGTGTAACTGTTTGACTGCCCCTAACTGTTGGGTGATAAATGTAACTGTTTACCTTTGCCTAAGCTATGTTGTTTTAATGGGCGCCAAGACCTCAACGCTATGTTGAAATCTAAATTTGTATTTAACAACACCTAGCTCTGGTAGAACACCTTCAAGAGTCTTTACTCTCAGATCGTGGTATGATTGGATCATTAACCCAAAAAACAATTGTATCAGGAGAAGGAATTGGTCTATATCTAATGCTACCTACTGAAAACAAAGATTGCATGGTTACAAAAAATGAATTTATTGTATAAAAAACAAGTATAGCAAAATTAATAATAATAATAATAATAATAAGTTTGAATTTAAATTGGAGCGTTGCGATTTAAATATTACCGCTAGAAAATTACGTGAAAACGGAGTCGGATAAATTACTGATTTTACTCTTATTCCCAAGCTATGAATTTACTGAATTACTGAATATGAAATAAAGAAAGACGGGAGATTGCGTAGCTATGTGTCATTCGCGCTTACCACTGGAAATTGCCGTAGCATTTCCCTCGTACTGGATGTTGAAGTGAGCTTCCCACAGCCTCCTGGATGTCGCCATCTTCTTCGTTGTTGATGATATATTTGTAGATATGAAGATTTATGGTCCGTACATCGGAGCCAACACGTACAACCACAATGGTTAAGTTTCACAAAGATAGTGGCTAACTCCACTGAATCTCGGAGCCACTCCTCGTGCAACCATACTGGTTAAATTTTATAACGATAGTCCACGTTTCCACGGCACGCAAACCATATATGTACCCGCCGCATCCCCACTCTTCAGCCGACTTCTAGCTTACGTGGTCTCCACTGATTGGCTGCTCCCCACGCGCTACATCCCCACTCTGGCTCATTACACTCGGCGGTAGGGTGAAGTCGTTTTCCGTTCCATACCTCCGCCTTTTCGTTAAGCTGCAACGCAGGATTGCGTCATGCTTCCCGACAAGATTAAGCCTGTATTTGAATTCCCAGTGAGTCATGTCTCTCAATATACCCTAACAGACGAAACTCCGTTAAAATTCCGTAATCACATAATTTTCTATGATATTGTCGTTCGTAATAATTTGCTTGATAGCGTTTTCTAAGACATAGAAAACCTATCTGTATGCTTATAATTTTTATAAAATGCTCCGAAAATACCTTAATAATAATTATAATAAATTAATAATAATAATAAATTAACATGAAAACTTCTCTTGGCTGAACAATTTGCCGCGTAAATAAATATAGAATGGCTTCCTACTGACTTATGCCAGTGGCATAAAAACCCCTCGAAAAACAAGTTACACGATGACGGTGTTAGAAGACAAGTCCACTACCCAAGAATGGCACCTTGACTATTTCTCAAGTTTCCGTAGAACAGTTCGTATGATAGGATGGATCTTGAGGTTTCTGTATAATTGTCGACAGAAAAATAATAATAGAAGAACTACCGAACTATCCATTGAAGAAACCACAGAAGCAGAAAAAGTCGTGATGAACTTCATACAAAAGGAGTGTTTTGTTGGTGAAAAGGATGAAAGATTCAACTCACTATGTGTTTTCATGGATGATGAGGGAGTGATGAGACTGAAAACAAAAATTATATCGCGCAAAGATGATTATGCTTTCCGTTATCCTGCTATCCTTCCTGCGAAGCATACAGCGGTTCACGCTCTCAGTAGGGAGAAGCACAAAGACTTATGTCATGCTGGAACCCAGATTCTGCTCAGTGGGCTCAGACAGAAATATTGGATCCTTGAAGGAAGGAGAACGGTGAAGGGTGCAATTAAAACTTGTGTTGTCTGCAGAAGGTACCATGGAAAACATCTTGAAGCTGAACAAACTCATCTCCCCATAGACAGAGTGAGAGAAGCCTCAATTTTTGAAATAACAGGGGTCGACTTTGCCGGGCCTCTGATTTTGAAAGGTGGAGAGAAAACCTGGGTCTGTCTGTTCACGTGTGCGGTTTTTCGTGCAGTACACCTGGAGCTAGTAACATCTTTGGCTACTGCGACATTCCTCGAAGCTTTTCGGCGCTTCGTGTCCAGACGTGGAAGGCCAATGATTGTCTATAGTGCCAATGGGACAAACTTTCAAGGCATCTGCAATATGTTGGAGACAATTCAGTGGGATAAAATTGCTGAATATAGTTCTGTACACCAAATAAAATGGAAATTCAATCCTCCCACTGCAGCATGGTGGGGAGGATGGTGGGAGAGACTGATTGGTGTCCTCAAACAAATGCTCAGGAAAGTTCTGGGAAAGTCATGTCTTTCGTACCAAGAAATGATGACTGTTCTGTGTGACATTGAAACTGCCATGAATTCACGACCACTTACTTACCTGTCCAATGATGGAGAAGACTTTATGGCTATCACCCCTGCAATGTTCCTACAGGAAGTCAAGGAGATTGGAATGCCCGATATCGACATGATAAGAGGACATAAAACTTGACAGAAGATTCAGGTACAGACAGAAAGTAAAGGAAACATTAAGGGTAAGATTCAGGAATGAATATCTTGGACAGCTAATACAGAAGAACCACATTAGGAAAAGTCATCACAAACCCTGCGTAGGTGAAGTAGTACTGGTAGCCAGTGACAACACGAAGAGACTAGACTGGCCGCTGGCAAGAGTGACGGAGGTCATCCCTGGCAAAGGTGGTGTCGTGAGAGTTGTTCGCTTGGCGACTACAAAAGGAGAGCTACTGAGGCCAGCACAGAGGGTGTATCCACTTGAAGTGACATCTGGAGAAGATCATGCTTTAAGACTGCAAGTTGAGCGGAATGAAAATGAGAAGAAGGAGAAAAATCCAAAGACGGTTAAACCATCTTCTAATACTTCTGATCTCATCAAAACCAGTAGTGGGAGAGTGGTGGTTAAACCAAAGAGATATTTTGAGTGACTTATTTATTTCTGTGTTCATTTATTTTGTGAAAATATATGTGTTATGTTATTTTATTGTTTTGTTGAGTTGTTTCCACAACTCAAGGTGGGAGAATGTTGTGTTGGCAGTAAGCACAAGAGTGTAGTGCAGTATCTTTGACATAGTCTTTGATATTAGTGAAGTTCAGTGTCAAAAAACAATATGGTAGATCGTGTGAATTGTGAACCTTTCCACAACAAATAATAAAATATGCATTCTAGAGGAGTCTATGTGATGTATTAAGAAGTGAGCCTAACAGAATACATAGGCTTCAACTGTGCAAATGCTGAGACCATGTATGATGCTTGGTCCGTAACAACTTGCCACACTTTGTTGTAATGTGTTCCTGATGGCCAGAGTTTAAAACAACAGTCATTGAAACTCTGCATTTTAGATGTAGATGTAGAGTTTTGATGGATCTCCTGTCAATAGCATCACAAGAATGTTTAGAACAGCTCTTGAAAGTGAATCGGTTGCTACATCCAAAATGAAGGAAACTGGATGGTCTCCAACAACCTCCTTATCTTTTTGTACATTCATAAATTGGTTGTAGGTAACTCTTTCTAAGTGTACTTTCATCAGGGACAGTGCGTTGTATGTATTTTTTAAGAAAATCTTCATTGCTGGGTTATTTACCTTATTTAAAGGAATTCCACATTGAACAAAGGTAACTGTGAGGTCACTGAAAAAAACGTTTCGCTCCCTGCTTTTTTGTTCGGCCTCCTGAAAAGATTCCTGTAAAAATGACTGTTTGGAAACTTTCGCACGGATAGCTTTGTTTTTCTCATGTTTGGCATACTAGAGATGCTGAATTATTCTGTCCTTTATAGCCTATGTTTTCCATCTACTTTAATATTAATATCACATAGAGAACATCGAATAACGGTACCATCCGTTTCGATTAAATCGCCCTTGAAACTGCTTACCGCTCTTCGCATTTTACTGCTAAAAGACGACTTCGCCATCACTATCACAAGCTACTGCTGCCACTTAACGGTGCGTGCTATTCTCTATGACTCTGTTTCTGCTACTGAGGCGAGCAAGCTACTGTAACCAAAGAGAATAGGCTGTATTAACTGCTTCTCACACTCTGGAGGGGATGCGACGAGTCTAACAACACCTGCGGGTGGGGTGAGGCGGTGCAGTGGGCGAGTTCAACTCTGGGGTGAGTTCGGTATAGAACCCGTGTTAATTTTTTCTTCCCTTACGCTATATCGGTATTTTATGTAGGTATTTTTTCTCAAAGTGAAATACATTCTTGATGTTTTGCCGTATATTCTTAAAAAAAAAGGGAAAATAAGTGCAGATGTAGGAGAAAACGGAACAAGGGCTAAAAAAGGGGGAAAAAAGGAGAAAAGGGAAGTTAAAACACGGCAATCTTGAGTTTTAAATACAATTTTAACCCATAGTATCGATTATTTCTTGTTTCCAATAAAATTTAAAAAAAGGTATTCCCTTTAAAATTCGGTCTCTAGTTATGAGATCACTAACCAGCCATCCTGTGCCAGAGTAACTAACATGTAGATGTCTCTGCTAACCTAGATGACAGATGCACCTCCAACCCCAACATATATCAGTATGGGAATCGATCTGTCTGGTGTCCCCCAATATTCTAGAAGTCTTGTCAATGGTGAACCCTTTTTTCAAGCTTTACTGTGTCTATTAAGACACCTTTATATGTCAATGATCTCTCATTTAATTAAGTTGAAATAAACTACACGTTCTTTATACGGTAGTACTCTGTTAGTATATTCCTGGTCTGAGACCAATAATCGAGCACTGTTACCTTACCGGGTGAGTTAGCCGTGGTCGTTACGGCATGACTGCTGGCAGTCGCTCACATCTGGGAGGCGAGGAGGATCGAATCCCCATGCCGGCAACCTTGAAGATGGTCTTCTGTGGTTTCCCATCTTTCTTCCAGGCAAATGCCGGGGTTGGTCCCTAACTATAGGCCACAGCCGCTACCTTCCAACTTCTCGACCTTCCATTCCAACTTTCCTCCCCAACGGTACTTGTAGCTCACCCATTGGGTGTCCGTCTCGAAGCAGCTACAAAACTGGCGAGCCGAACATGTCCTAGGACACTCCCGGCACTAAAATCCATACGCTAAAAAAACTGTTACCTTTCAGCAATTGAATTGCTCATTTTTATATGCGGGGCCTAGCTTCATGTCGTAGATTTATGGCATGAAAAAGAACCTTCCACTGACTACACTTGTGGAAACTAAAATTTGTAGGTTAGTTTGATAACGCTATATAAGTTCCAAAGTTCACCGCCAGGTTCTGACTGCTATGGCATTTAGTAGCCACGTCCGCAGCTAGGTGTCGTTGCATTTGGTAGCAAAAGTAGGAACTACTTGAAAAATTGATCGTCTGCAGTCCTTACCTGAATTACAAGCGGCTTCGGTGGCGTAGTCGGTAGCATGCTGAACTGCTGTGCCCAAGATAGCGGGTTCAAACCCGGCCGAAGTCGACGGATTTTTTAAGAGCGTTAAAAATCCTTCAGTATGCCTTCTTTTGGAGGGGAAGTAAAGCCGGCGGTCCCATGTCATAGTTTATGGCATGTAAAAGATCCTTTCACAGACTACACTTGTGTGAAGCCAAATTGTTAGGTTAGATTTCGTCAGAACGCTCTATCAAAGTTCCAACGTTCACCACTAGGTATCATTTATATCTGGTGGCGAAAGTTGGAACTACTTGAAATTGAACGGATCTTGTAGCTTACCCTAAGGGTGTCCGCTGGAAGCAGCTACAGACTCAGGCGTGCCGAACATGTCCTCGGACACTCCCGGCACTAAAAGCCATACGATAAATAAATGAATAATAACCTGAATGACAGATAACACACACTAATACAGCCATCACAATTAACACCGGTTATCAGACAGATTCTACACACACCCAAAGTACACGGGGCTGCATGACCACGGTGTTGCAGCCCCTAACCTAAGGAACCAACCAACCTACAACCTTTTTCCTCAATCTACTGCATGGTCGTGATTGGAATTTGCTTCCAATTGCTCCTTTCTGCACGAGGTCCCAGAGGCGGTAATAAATGGCCGGGTTCACCAATGTAGCGTCAACAGACCGTCAGTAAATGCGTTGTTAACTTTAACATCGGCATTAAGCTCGTTGGCGTTTCCCCAGCACATTCGCCGATTGGCATTAGCAAACGAAGTGTTATGTTTAAGGGCTGTACAAAGCTCATTGAAAAATGATTATCGTGGCAGTATTTGTTTATTCTTTGGTGTAATCAAGCAGGCTGTTAACTGAAAAGGCTTAAAAGTTACAAACTCCTTGGTTAAAAGCAAACATGGCTGATGAGCAAAAGAGCAAGAAGAGCCGGGGACTGTGAAATTTTCGTTGAATAAAAGAAACGTAATTATCCACCCTTATCTACTAGGTGGATGAGTATCGTGAAATCGTTGAAAATAAGAGCACTGATGCTGTAACGTTTAGGTGGTCTTTTATTAAATGAAATTAACTAGGATGTTTTATAACGTAATGCATCACACGATAGTACACATAAATAAGGCCTAGGCTATCTTACTTATCAGATGGGAATTCCAGGTTAGGTTCTGTCATCTGTAGAACATTCAACACAGAAGGTTTTGACAACCGAAATCTCATGATAAATTAAGTGTCGTCGCAATCATTCAAGTAATTCCTTCGTTATTTATAAGTTAGTGGTCGAAGTAAATCTAGCATGTCTTCAAAAACATCGTCATCGTTCAGAATAAAGTTTAATGCACGACTATTCCGGCTTTGGCCGCACGCCATTTTGGATCTGAATGCTACGTAAATCGACCGTTAAGTCGTTAATTCCATGTTGACGGAGCGATTAGTTTTGACGGCTTGTTAGGGAAGCTAATGGATTGTTATGGTTTGGTGAACCACGACATTTCGGTAATCGTCCGTCAACTGTCTTAATTGGTTTGTTACCATTTTGACAAACCATGGTGAACCCGGCCCTCAGTCTTCCCAAAACCGTTGTTAATTCATTTGAGGGGCTTGGGTCATCAGTCCCGTCTAGTTGAGTGTGTTTAGAATGTTTCTGAAAAGCACTGATGACTGTAGTGTGTATCAGGGATGGGATAGGCACCCCGGGACTTGAAGTAAGGAACGATGCCGGCATTTTCCCGGAGGGAGTGGGATAAAAACCACGCTGTCAGCGCCGGGATTCGAAACTACGATCTCCGGACTTTCTGAAGCTGCCGTCGTGGCCGTGGTACACGAATACACCGCGGGACCCCAATGGCGACAGCACTACGTTATTGCTTCCAGTTACTCAGTTTGTCCCGTTGATAATACGAGTATCGGAGACCATTGTATTTTCTTTTCCAACACCGTCATTTTTGAGCGGTACAATCCACCATTGTCTGCCACGAAACATAATTCTGGTACGGGGCACACTCAGCCTCGTGAGGCCCAACAGGGAAGATTGTCTCCTTAGCCACTTCTAGTCCAGGTGGGTCAAGGCCGCTTGCGTCCAAATCCTTGCGCAGTATCATTCATCTAATGAAGAAGGGCATCCAACTGTAGAAACCACCCACGCCATAGAAATACATTGCATCTAATCCCCGACCACGGAGTGAATATAGACCCAGGGGCGGATCTAGCAGAGGGCCCTGCATCACGGTTTTTTAACATTTAATTAATTAATTATACTTTTCAAACTAATTTATGATTCATATTCCTTTTTTTTTTCAGTGCAGCTATGACCTCCCTTGACCGTTAAGCAAGTTTAGATTTCAGTGAAATAATAGAAGACTTCAGCCGGGAAAAACGTCTCTGAGTAATATTTTAATAGTTTACATTAATCTTCAAGGTGACTTGAAGGTTTCTTTCATATTTAAAAAAAATGTACTGTAGTGTATTCAAAATATTGTAACTATTCTTTATTTTATTACTAGCAGTAGTGTCCAACTTCGCCCGGTGGATTTATTTGTTTCGTAGATGATAATGAATACTACTACAGAACGGGCACATGATACTTAAACTAACAGAAAAAATATATAATAATATATCTTTTTGTGGTGGTGGTAGTGCGGATGATAAGTAGTAGCCTACGTAACATCCAGGTCTTCTTCCCGTAATGATAATGATAATAATGAACAGGGAAACGGCTATTTACTAACTACAGAACTGACACATGTAATTTACAAACGAATTGAAAAATATGATTAGAAAGAGGAGTAAGTGGAATAAAAGACACTGCCTAGGGCCTATGTCTCATTGGCTGTTAGAAATGTAGAGACCAACAGTGTAGTCATATGTCGCATAACGCCATAGAAAAATAATCAGAGCACTTTGGAAAACTTCGGCTGTCCCGAGCTCCTGAGGTAGCAATAGTGTTGTTTATCGCCACCTAGCGCTCAAGGATGATCGGAATAAATGAAAGTAAATTTGAAAGCACTAACGCTTATTGCAGCTGATAACCTCAATGTACAGCACCAACACCATCGCACTTATACAGAGGCTTAATATGTTCATGATGATAACTCTTTTAAGGGGCCTAAGAAATCTTTTTACACTAATTTCTCTCCGTGACTGCAATTTATAAGCAGCGCAAGATGTAACTATTTTTGCAATTTTGCACCAGAACACGGGTAGGGGCGGCATGATGCAGCCCGCAAGGCCAGCCAACAATAGACTTATTAAAATATTCTTACAGTTACGCTACTACGGACTATGGGCCTTAAAACGTGGTTTTCAAGTTCCTCTTGTCTGTTATTCTAAATGTAGGGAATGCAGAAGGTTCTCAAAAATATCAGCAGGGTTTCAAAGGGTATGTACAATTTGGTGCAATTAGGTGAAACGGTGCAGATTTGAATTAAGGGCCTAAATACAGGGAATGGAGTGGTCTGTCCGAAATTATAAGTGGACAGTGTTAATCGCAGGGTTCCAAAGGGCAAGTATACAAATTTTGGTTCAGATCGGTGAAACTGTGTAGATGTGTGCTAAAGGGCCTAAATGCAGGGAATGGAGTGGTTTGTCCAAAATTATAAGTGGACATTGTTACTCGCAGAGTCCCAAAGGGTAAGTATACACATTTTGGTTGAGATCGGTGGAACGGTGTAGATTTGTATACATAATAGACAGACAGACAGACAAGCTTTGTGCTTTATATATATATATATATATATATATATATATATATATATATATATATATATATATATATATATATATATATATATACATATACATATATAGATTATTACCAAACTATTTTCCATTTGATTTGATATTTTTTATTTCATATTGTTGTGTGCCCCACCTTATCAGGGCCCCGCCATCATGTGGCCCACACGTTGGTTGCTATCGTAGCCTGCATCACGCCTCATTAATTAATTGGTTTATTTATTATATGCTTGTTCATTGTTTCTTTATTAATTTGTTTATTTATTTTTCTATTTATTTCTTTGTTTATTTGTTTAATTATTTATTTGTTCATTCGTTCATTTTTTATCATTTTAAATGATCTTGTCGACTTCGTCGTTACGCTGAGGTCTGGCGTTACGTTACGCTGAAGTCTGGCGTTACGTTACGCTGAGGTCTGGCGTTACGTTACGGTGAGGTCTGGCGTTACGTTACGCTGAGGTCTGGCGTTACGTTACGCTGAGGTCTGGCGTTACGTTACGCTGAGGTCTGGCGTTACGTTACGCTGAGGTCTGGCGTTACGTTACGCTGAGGTCTGGCGTTACGTTACGCTGAGGTCTGGCGTTACGTTACGCTGAGGTCTGGCGTTACGTTACGCTGAGGTCTGGCGTTACGTTACGCTGAGGTCTGGCGTTACGTTACGGTGACGCGACCAAACGTACTGCACTGAAGTGTGTGACGTCATAGTACGATGTAGCAGCCGAGTACCAAGAAGGCAGTTCGAGAACAGAGTTTCACGAAGGCAGTGCGAGAACAATCAAGTAGGCAGTGAAGAAACAAAATAGAATCTTGAAACTTGGTTGTCGCACTGCCTTCTTGGTACTCGGCTGCTAGCATTTAAAATTATATAAAGTCCAGTCTTTCAGACTGACTATCCGTGTCTTTTTTCTTTGTTTATGTTTATTTGCTTGTTAATTTGTTTAATTACTTATTTGTTGATTCATTTGTTTGTTTGTTTATTTATTCGTTGGTTTGTTTGTTTATGTACGGTATTTACTGAAGTGAATTTCAAATGTGTTTTGGAGTATGTACGCTGACGAGGCTGCCATTGAACACCGACCCTCACATGTAGCCTACTTTCTGTAGTGTTTGACAAGGCGGTGTGTAGTACTATCGTCAACGCGGATATTAATTATTACCATGTTAACGCATGTTATGTATTTTGGAGGAAGTAGGCCTACAAGTGTTCTAATATTGGGACTTGTTGATCAGCAGCTCCGTGTGTGTGTGCAACATCAACTTTGGAGACCCCTTATTCTACCCCCGAGCTTGAAGGCCAGCGCATTAAGTACGGTAACCTTCAGGCAGTAAACGTGCGCTGTCATGGTTTGAAGGCCACACACAAGACTGCATCGTTTCGTCTCTTCATGGTTGGTGATGCTGAGTGGTTTACACGGTCCATATGGCTGCCTACTCCTATAGACCTCACAGAGACACAGGTTATCATACAAATTCAACGCACACCAAGATTCATCAGAAACAAATATCGGTGTACTGAATTAATTCCTTACCGTTAACATGATGATGATCATCATATATATTATTTCAGTAGTATACTGTAGATCCCTCCTGCGGCGCTCACAAGCGACCCATCGTGACAAATGAGCATTAAAATGAAATAGAATAGAAATTAGCAGCGACGAATTGCACTCTAATTTCATAAATATCTATCATTTCTTAAAAAAAATACTTCTAAAAATGCACGAAGTGTGCGATTTGCATATACTGTTGCTGTAGGAAAATACACACCATAATTGCTGGTCGCTGTCACGCCTGTTTCATGTCATTTTAACATTCTGAGGTCTTTCCTTTATCATTTTGCATGGATTTCAGAAACAGTAAATCAAAGGAACGAGTAGGCCTACTCAAATCGTATAATTTCATAAATATTGAATAACCGGTGAGTGTTACGGCTAAGCTGTCAATCAATGGACACGGAACACAAATGACATTAACAGTGACAAATTGCATTCTAATTTCAAAAATATCATTTTTTGTAAAAGTGTGCGATTTGCAAATACTGTTGCTGCATGAAAATACGCGACATCATTGCTGTTCAGTTCGCATTTTGGCCTTAAGGACGCCTGTTTCATCATTGCTGTTTCATGTCCAAGCTATTAAACGTTACCCCCCAGGGGCTCTCATCTAGTGGGTCGTGGGTTGGCGACCACGGGACCCCAGCTGAGTCCGGCATTGCTTCCACTTACTTGTGCCGAGCTCCTCTCTGTCTTCTTTCCTGTCGACCTCCCTTGGTCAACTCTTCTTCTTTTCCGACCCCGACGGTATTAGGGTGTCCGAGGCCTAGGAAGTCTCTTCATTTCCCGCCTTAATTGGCCCTTGTCTCATCTTTTCTGATTCTCTCCTTCTGCGTGGGGTCAGCCTTCTTTTTCTTTTCATGTTATCTCCTGCTTTCTGCTCAAGGCCCTCAAGGAAGTAGGGTGTGTGTAGCCCCACCACTTCTGGTGCATCCTGGATAGTGCTACACCCTCAGGGGCTCACAGTATCTCCTGCCTTCTGCTCAAGGCCCTCAAGGAGGTAGGGTGTGTGTAACCCCACCACTTCTGGTGCACACTGGATAGTGCTACACCCTCAAGGGCTCACAGTATATCCTGCCTTCTGCTCAAGGCCCTCAAGGAGGTAGGGTGTGTGTAGCCCCACCACTTCTGGTGCACACTGGATAGTGCTACACCCTCAGGGGTTCACAGTATCTCCTGCCTTCTGCTCAAGGCCCTCAAGGAGGCAGGGTGTGTGTAGCCCCACCACTTCTGGTGCACACTGGATAGTGCTACACCCTCAGGGGCTCACAGTATCTCCTGCCTTCTGCACAAGGCCCTCAAGGAGGCAGGGTGTGTGTAGCCCCACCACTTCTGGTGCACCCTGGATAGTGCTACACCCTCAGGGGCTTACAGTATCTCCTGCCTTCTGCTCAAGGCCCTCAAGGAGGCAGGGTGTATGTAGCCCCACCACTTCTGGTGCATCCTGGATAGTGCTACACCCTCAGGGGCTCACAGTATATCCTGCCTTCTGCTCAAGGCCCTCAAGGAGGCAGGGTGTGTGTAGCCCCACCACTTCTGGTGCATCCTGGATAGTGCTACACCCTCAGGGGCTCACAGTATCTCCTGCCTTCTGCTCAAGGCCCTCAAGGAGGCAGGGTGTGTGTAGCCCCACCACTTCTGGTGCACCCTGGATAGTGCTACACCCTCAGTGGCTCACGGCTGGTGAGTTCGGGAGTTGGCGACCCCGAGGGATTCCTGAGCTGGGTCCGGTTTCCCCCTTTTGTCCCTTACCTGTGGGGTGGACCCTCTCCTCTTTCACTTTCCTATCTGCCTTTCATGGCTCTCCTTCCTTCCAAGTCCCTCAGTCCGCATTCTCTTTCTCTATTATTAGCAAGAAGTCTAGTAGAAAATGGAGCTGGGACTGGTTGAGGGCGTTTCTTTTCCTCCTGTCCTTTATTTGCCTTATTCTCCTTTGGTTTTCCATTTCTTCTTCTAGTATGTAGGTTAGTAGTTAGTATTAGTTCTAAGATTGCATTTCATTTTCATCTACACGATCACCCAAACCATCAGGGGCCGATAACCTAGATGTTAGGCCCCTTAAAACAACAATTATCATCATCATCATATTAAACGTTAATTCATTTACAGGTTCGCTGTCAATCAATGGACTCAGCACCCAAGTGACATTAGCAGTGACGAATTGCATTCTAATTTCATAAATATCGAGTTTTGTAAAAAAAAAGTGTCCGATTTGTAAATACTGATGTTTTAACATGCTGCAATTATGAGTTGTGGTCTAAAACCCTAAAACTATTAAACGTTAATTCTCTTACAGGTTCTCACTATAAACCTATTGGGGAAAGTGTGGTTTATGAACATGCGAGATTTCTCGGACGGATCCGCTAGTTTCTTAAAATCAGGCTATAGTCTACCAGTACCGGTATTTTAACTCTTAGCTCTTGTTTGGGCGAGGGATTAAGGTTCGCACGTTTTGAAGCAGGTTAGTTGAGAAAGTTTACCTGGTAGCTTCAGCCGTGGAATTACTTGGGGTTTCAATATTTTCCTGGGAGCTAAATGAAGTAGTTCTGCCCGCAGGTCACGGCAATAGTCTTCGTCCCTGAAATGTGCCGAGCAAATTCTCGCTGTGGCCACTGAAAATGACGCATCAGTTCTGTTGCAAGCACGAACCCATATCGCCCTGAGTTCAGTGTTCTTGGGGAAATTGTGAAAGTGTATCCCGCGCTTCTTGGCGTGTCTGCTGTGGTTCGTGCAGCCGGCGACAGCACAACAGACCATTATAGTCACTACACACTGTGAATAGTCACTCGCAATTGGTTCCACAGAGCTGTACACAATCACATGTCACTAAACACTGTGAATAGTCACTCACAATTGGTTCCACAGAGCACAACATGGTGGTGTTCTGAGCGTTGTGGGTTCTGCCCACGTCACTAACAGGCTGTGACGTAATGTAGCTTCGCACGCATCAGCTGTCCTCGTCCTTGATAGCTCGACTGTCTGCTCCTTGCAATTGCATGACCTGCGTTGCGGGTTCGCGTGACGTCATACCACTATTGATCGACACACAGCGCGACTCCATAACAACCCACCAACATGGTAACCATAGGCATAACAACCCATGGCTAGCGAGGCTCAAAATGGTATTCTGTAAGATACCTTGTTATGACGCTTGTTAACAATTGAAGATCACGATCCCATAGCTAGATCGCTGTGCGGATTTAAAAAAAAAACACGTTATCCGCATCCGCCCCGCATCCGCACAACTTTTTCCGCATTGCCACGTTTGTTATCCGAATCTTCTGGCATTACAATAGTCTAGTATTTTTTATTAGATATAGCATAATTACTAAAGCAACATAGGCCTATTTAGACATTTGAAGAAAAAGTCGTTGCCTTAGGCATTGTATGTCATGTGCTATGTTTAAAATGAATGTTACAGAATTGCAACCTTTCCTGTTCGGAGAGTTAATTATGCTTAATGACATAGTTTGAATGAGATTAGCTTAAATCATCTTACATTTGTCATGAAAAACACATAACTGAAATATATGATGATATTGATATGCTATCAACATCCGGGTCCTAATCAAGATATGGCGCTGGTTTTGCCGGTTAGTTTGAAACATGGAAGTGTGGTCATTGCAGTGGTGAACACTGGCATACAAAATAGGCTACTGGATCCTAAACACTGTCCGCAAAATTTCTCCAAACTATATCCGCAGCTTCTCCGCTATCCCCACAGCCTTGCAAACTATAATATCCTCAGCTTCTCCGCTATCCCCACAGCCTTGCAAACTATAATATCCTCAGCTTCTCCGCTATCCCCACAGCCTTGCAAACTATAATATCCTCAGCTTCTCCGCTATCCCCACAGCCTTGCAAACTATAATATCCTCAGCTTCTCCGCTATCCCCACAGCCTTGCAAACTATAATATCCTCAGCTTCTCCGTTATCCCCACAGCCTTGCAAACTATAATATCCTCAGCTTCTCCGCTATCCCCACAGCCTTGCAAACTATGATATCCTCAGCTTCTCCGCTATCCCCACAGCCTTGCAAACTATAATATCCGCAGCTTCTCCGCTATCCCCACAGCCTTGCAAACTATGATATCCTCAGCTTCTCCGCTATCCCCACAGCCTTGCAAACTATAATATCCTCAGCTTCTCCGCTATCTCCACAGCCTTGCAAACTATGATATCCTCAGATTCTCCGCTATCCCCACAGCCTTGCAAACTATAATATCCTCAGCTTCTCCGCTATCCCCACAGCCTTGCAAACTATAATATCCTCAGCTTCTCCGCTATCCCCACAGCCTTGCAAACTATGATATCCTCAGCTTCTCCGTTATCCCCACAGCCTTGCAAACTATAATATCCTCAGCTTCTCCGCTATCCCCACAGCCTTGCAAACTATAATATCCTCAGCTTCTCCGCTATCCCCACAGCCTTGCAAACTATAATATCCTCAGCTTCTCCGCTATCCCCACAGCCTTGCAAACTATAATATCCTCAGCTTCTCCGCTATCCCCACAGCCTTGCAAACTATAATATCCTCAGCTTCTCCGCTATCCCCACAGCCTTGCAAACTATAATATCCGCAGCTTCTCCGCTATCCCCACAGCCTTGCAAACTATAATATCCTCAGCTTCTCCGCTATCCCCACAGCCTTGCAAACTATGATATCCTCAGCTTCTCCGTTATCCCCACAGCCTTGCAAACTATAATATCCTCAGCTTCTCCGCTATCCCCACAGCCTTGCAAACTATAATATCCTCAGCTTCTCCGCTATCCCCACAGCCTTGCAAACTATAATATCCTCAGCTTCTCCGCTATCCCCACAGCCTTGCAAACTATGATATCCTCAGCTTCTCCGTTATCCCCACAGCCTTGCAAACTATAATATCCTCAGCTTCTCCGCTATCCCCACAGCCTTGCAAACTATAATATCCTCAGCTTCTCCGCTATCCCCACAGCCTTGCAAACTATAATATCCTCAGCTTCTCCGCTATCCCCACAGCCTTGCAAACTATAATATCCTCAGCTTCTCCGCTATCCCCACAGCCTTGCAAACTATAATATCCTCAGCTTCTCCGCTATCCCCACAGCCTTGCAAACTATAATATCCTCAGCTTCTCCGTTATCCCCACAGCCTTGCAAACTATAATATCCTCAGCTTCTCCGTTATCCCCACAGCCTTGCAAACTATAATATCCTCAGCTTCTCCGTTATCCGCACAGCCTTGCAAACTATAATATCTTCAGCTTCTCCGCTATCCCCACAGCCTTGCAAACTATAATATCCTCAGCTTCTCCGTTATCCCCACAGCCTTGCAAACTATAATATCCTCAGCTTCTCCGTTATCCGCACAGCCTTGCAAACTATAATATCCTCAGCTTCTCCGCTATCCCCACAGCCTTGCAAACTATATCCTCAGCCTATACGTTATCCGCACAGCCTTGCAAACTCTATCCGCATGGCAAAACATTTTGCGGATACCTGCATCCGCACAGGGCTTTACCCATAGCCATCCTCATAGTACGAGAGCCTTCCACCAGATGACGGGTAAACCGATTGGCGCGTTTTTTCAACTTATTTCACACCATTCTATATCGAAAATAGTTTGTATTATTTCATTTTTAAACTATTTCCTATGTTCCATATTGACTTAACTCATACTTTCTCCTATTAAGTTATGGTAATTCATTCATCGTATGCATTGACTATTCATAAGGATTACTTCAACCTGATACTTCTAACCCCACTTGCGAAAACATTTACGCTTTCTATTCACATGAATATGCATTTCAGTTGAGTTTTTTTTAGCTACCGGTATTGCCTTAATTAATACTTTATCATATTTCGGCGCATTGTATTCATAGTATTCAACGAATATTCCAGCGGATCACGTCAACCAGTGGCGGGTCCAGGCCTTGCGGGGCCCTGGGCGATATGATGAGGTGGGGCCCACAACAATAGGCAATAAAAAAATACGAAATCAAATGGAAAGTAGTTTTGTAATAATAATAAAATGAAGAATAGTTACAATATTTTGAATACACTACAGTACATTATTTTAATAATATGAAAGAAACCTCTAAGTCACCTTGAAGAAGATTATGTAAACTATGAAATATTAAAATATTACTTTGCGACTTTTTTTTTTTTTGCGGCTGAAGTCTTCTATTATTTCACTGAAATCTTAACTTGCTAAACGGTCACGGGAGGTTATAGCTGCACGGGGCCCTGAGCGGTCGCTCTCCTCGCCCCTGACGTCAACCTTATACACCTAATTCCCATTCTAAAAAATATACATTGCCTGTCCACACGAATATTCATTTTAGTTGAGTAATATGAATCAAATAGCGAGTTGTCTGGTTTATTGCGACATGAACTGTATCAGAAACGTAAGATAAATGTTTTGTGGCCAGTAAGCTATTGGACAACTATGGCCTACCTGTAATGCATTGGCTTGTTTGTATTTGGACGACTTTACTTGTGGCGTGGCTTTGAGGTTCCTGAAGTGTCTCACAGAGTGCGCAGATGGTCTTGTGGGCGAGAGACGAATGGAGGCACGTTGTCTTGTGCCAGAATGTTATTTACCGAGTTGAAGCGTCAACGATTTGCGATTGGTAATACGCATATATTATCGTAATTCGTATAGGCGTAATGATAACGGTTATAAAATGTAGTGCATGAAATTACCGGAACCGTTTTATGTTCTTATAGTTACGGCACCGTGTTCGTAGATATGACAGTTTCATTGGGCAAAATTAAACTTATTTCTAAAGCAGCTGTTATGAACCAAGTCGTTAGAGAACCTCAAAACGTTTAGTTTGAACTGTGCTACAAAATACGTAGGTGATGATGGTTCTCAAAGACAAATGAAAGAAGGCTATAACCAGTGCATACATGAATTACTGAATATGTTTGGTGTGCCTATCAAGGTTATCTAATGACTTTTAAGGCTGTCTGTTTTGCTAGACAGAGGGAAATGTCCTACAAGAATACTTTATTCGTGGTGTGACGGCTAGCATTGATAACTGTCACCACGAAGGTCTGGGTTCGATTCCCGTCTCTGTCTAGACATTTTATTCTGGTCTGAGGGCTGGAATGGAGTAAGCCTCGTGATGCAAAACTGAGAAGCGGTGGGTTCGATTTCCACCTCAGTCATCCTGGAAGTGGTTTTCCGTGGTTTCCCACTTATATTCCAGTCAAATACCGGGATGGTTCCTAACTAGAAGGCAACAGCCGTTTTCTTCCCATATCTCACCTGAATTATAAATACACACACTACTATGAATACCACAATAAGAAAGGTTATCAAACAATTATCCCACACTCGTGCAAGTACATGGGGCCAAATGATCACGATGTCCAAGACCCTCAAATAAAACAACAACAAAAGCCACTTTATGTTCAAGGGTATGAAGAGAATGACGAGTTCAACGTTTCTAGGTCGTACTGTTCGTGCAAAGCTGGGTGATTCTTTCGTAAATATTCCCAATTTAATAGGAATTGGCTGACTGGGAAGACATTTTTTTAGCTGAAGAAATGCATTCATCTAATGGGATTGTTTTACCTCATCTTTGCTGTACTGGAGCCACTGAAACTCCTGCTAAAATATCCTGCACATCTGTTGAGCAGCAATGGTATACGCTAACCCTAGTGGAAACCTAACAGGAAGAGGACAATTCTTAATTCTGTCAATATTCCAAATTCCACAGACATACAAGTAGGCTTCTAAAAATACAGCTGTAAATTTTAATTTATGTGTGAATTTACTGTTGCTAGTTAGTTATTGTTGTTTTAAGGAGAGGAACAGCAAGGTTATCTGCCCAATTTACTGCAGTAGAGGATAATAGCAACCTAGGCCTAATTCCATGTAATGTATTTTTACAAGCAAATAAGAGTTTAGAACTGTAGAGAATCCTTTTGTAAGCTGCTCATACTGGTATTTACAGTAGGCCTAGGTCTAAATATAGATCTATTTCATCCTCAGTTTTTGACTGGACCTGGATTTAAGGCCACATAGCTCATAGGCATATACAGCAATCTTCCACTTTTCATTATTTTTAGCCTGTTAATTGCCAAGTTCATAAAACCTTTGTAGGCTACTACCAGTACCGGTATGTCTAATTTAAAAACTGATATTAAAGCAACTCAACCGGTATATCTATTTAAAATAAAACTACTTGTATCGGAAATCTGATATTTTGAAAGAAAGGTTACCTTAAGCCAATAATTTCAAAAATGTCAACTAAAGATAACGCCCAAGGTAATCGTCCAGAACTGCCGTAGGCCTACCGGTATGTGAAAGTAACTAAGCTCATAATCCTCATCTAAAATATCGGTATTTCTCGTTAGAGGTTTCAATATGTTAGAATAACTAGAAATATTATCTTAGGCTATGCCTACAGCTGCGAATTGCACTTATTTTACTCTGACGGCTTGTTGTAGGCACTGCACTGACACCGTATTCATCAATAGGAAGATAATTAGTTAAGAATCAGAAATTAATCTCGTTAGTTTATTTCTATACTAGCCTATTATTTTAACATATTGTTACGGCTGTGAGTTTGTTTCGTCGCCTCGCCGCATGGGTCACAGCTGCCCCCGGACTGTGCTCGCCTCAGTGTATTACGTGCGCCTTATGCAACAGGGCTATTAGGACAAAAGGGATGGTCTAGAATATTCGTGACCCAGCCAGTGATGGAAATCTCGAGAAGCTGTGAATCCTGGACGGGTCTAGAAGCATTTATTGAGTCACCAGCCTGCTATATAAGAGCGACCTGGCAAGCGGGGTGGACAGTGTTTTTTTTCGAGCCAGTGCGAGCGTTTACCTGAGCGACAGTTGTTGGCGACGTGACTTGCGGAACCCTAGTGAAGCTGATTCTCTTGACAGCGAAGGAGTGTGAAGCCTACAGAGGATCTCTGTCTTGAACGAGTGTGTTTTCCAGTGCAGCAGAGGGCAGTGTGGTGAATTGCGAAAGCACCGGGGCCTGTTTCCCTAGCCAGCGGGCAGCGAAGCAGAGTGTAGTGGTGAGTGACCGGCTATCGTAAATAACTGTAGTGTTGCAGGTAGTTCTGTTGAGGCCACCGGACTCATTAGGAGGGATTAACTTCTGTGGCTTATTGACAAGTGAAAGGCAAGTGTTCCCTAAGAGAGGAAACTGGAGTGAGGTACTAATTGCTTGTATTTGCTATTTGTGTGGTGTATCTTTCAGGCCCGCAAAAAGCTAATTATATTTCTTTAAAGGAACAATTGTGTTTGTGCTTTCACCCACCGTAATCCAGTTAACGGAAGTTCCACTAGGGGATGGCACGTATCAACTGGTGTTAGAAGCCGGATTACGAACTCAAGCACAAGCATAACACCTGAAGGTCCTGGTTTCAAAACCCGAGCAGGTCATTTTACCACAATTCTCTAATTTTCCTGTGAGTGCATGCTCTTTACAAGACAAACATCTAAAGTGGAAGCGCAATTTGCAGCATTGCTAGAAAAGTTAAGTGGCATGGAAGCCAAGATGGAAGACGGCCAGAAGAAATTAACCAAGGACCTGAAGGATGACCTGAAGAAGATAGAAGACGGCCAGAAGAAGATGGAGGACGGCCGGAAGAAGTTAGCCGAGGACCTAACTTCCAAATTAGAGGACAGCCAGAAGAAGTTAGCTGAGGACCTGAAGAAGATGGAAGACGGTCAGAATAAGCTAGCAGAGGACATAACCGCCAAATTTCTGGATGGCCAGAAAAATCTGGAGGAGTGTCTGCTGACGAAATTACAGGAAAGTCAAAGGAAATTGGAACAGGGCCTACGTGAGGAAGTCACGGCAGGGGAAAAGAAGTTCGACGCCTTACAAGTGGAAGTTGCCGAGCTGCGCCGACGCCCGCTGATGGGGGTGGAGGAGAAATTCAACGCCTTACAAAAGGAAGTTGCCGAGCTGCGCCAACGCCCACTGACGGGGGTGGAAGAGAAACTCAACGCTTTACAAAAGGAAGTTGCTGAGCTGAGCCAACGCCCGCCGACGGGGATGGAAGCGAGATTCAACGCTCTTCAAGAGGAAGTAGCCGAGCCTCGCCGACGCCCGCTCACAGGTACACCGAGAATATTGGTCAATCCCGGTGTTAGGGGATGGGATGAACTGGGGTGTGTGGATGTACAATTTAGGGGTGGTTTCCGAAAGGGTGCAAGTTTCCCGTAGTTGGGGGAAACCGCAGGTGTAGGTGTCTGTAAGAGGATGTAATGTAATGGGGGTATAAATCTATAGGGGCGCAATTACTTGTCACGGGATATGCGACTATGAGGGAGCTATTAGTTAAGAGTAGCAATTAAATGTGAGCGAGTAGGAGCGAGCCTACTTGCAGAGTCGGCAGCTTGGCCGCTGGCTGGCTTAACATTAAGTGAGCACAATGAAATACCTGACGCTGCACTTCCTAGCATTCACGGTCAGGGGCAATTAGGAAGGAACAGGTTGTGCGTGCAGGTGCAAAGACAGAGTGAAATGAGTACAAAATGTAGGTTACTGACCAAGTATTTATTTGGTCAGTTATGGTAATGTAATGTCCTTTTTAGTGAAGGGCAAATGTATTACAAATTATAAGTGTGGGTGTGAAGGGAGGAATACAAGTATGTAAGGGAATCTGAGCACACTCTATCTCACCTGGCGATGACGATGCGTTGGAGCTGGATCTAGATGCACAGAGCCGTGGGCCGCGACAGATATTAGGTCTCCATCGGGCCTTGCTTTTAAGAGTTCCCGAGCTGCTGACTCGGCGTGTCGTCATTGTTGGTGCTCCAGATAGTCCTGAGTGTAAATGTTTATGTGGATGTCGTAAGCTTGGCTAACAGCGATGTTACTGCGCCTGCTTGTGTAAAGGAAATGCATTCGTTGAGGCTCATGACTTAGCCTTTAGGGGTAGTTTTTGTAGCGTGAAATGGTGTGTTGGTACTTGGCTAGAAGTAGATCTTATGGTTTCGAGTTGATGGTGACGATGTGTGAGTGGCTGTGCAGCCGTCTGTAGATTCAGGGGCGTATGTTTGCAATCCCCCCTGGGTGCGTAGATGTCTCAGGTCCTAGGGTCGTATCGACCCTGGGGCTGAACAATATCAGGAACGGGACAGAGCAGAGTGACGGCCCCAACCTTCGACGGAAAGGTCCCGTGGAGCACCTATTTACGTCAGTTCGAGGCAGCCTGTTCCATAAACAACTGGAGCAGCACGGAAAAGGCTACAACTCTCATTGTAGCGCCGAGAGGAGACGCCCTTAACGTCCTTCAGGCCATCCCGTCTGGATCCCAGGACTACGCTTCACTAATTGCCCATATGGAGTCCCGATATGGAGATAGCCATCTTCAGCAGGCCTACCAGATGCAGCTCCGGACCCGGGTACAAAAGAACGCGGAAACCCTGCAGGAGTTCGAGATGGACATCGCACCCCTCGTAAGGCTCGCCTACCCAACAGCGCCGGCCGACTTTCTGGAACAGATAGCGACGCAGACCTTCACCGACGGGCTACGGGACTCGGACACTCAACTGGCACTGCGACTTGCGCGCAATAAGACACTTGCAGATGCGCTGAGCCACGCACTTGAGTTCGAGACGGCAAAGCAGGTATCTAGAATGCACGCGCGGGTGCGTCAAGTGGACGTCGACGAACCAGCCAATGCCGACGAGACCAAGCCCCTGGCCGATGAACTGATAGAGGTGCTAGGCCGGTTCTTCAAGAGTCGCAGTACCACCAACAAAAACATAACCGAAGAACATCCGGAGAGGCGGCTCGGAAGAGGACTACCGACCTGCTGGACCTGCCGTAAGAGAGGCCACCTGAGCAAGGACTGCGGTGATCGCCACCGCCAAGGGTTTCCGTCGGGACAGTCAGTCGTAGGGAAACCGCGCGGCCCAGGAAAGCAAGTATCAGCCAGCCTTGGGGGGGGGGGGGGGGGTGGCAAAGGTCGGCTTGTGACAGTCGTCAAGCCCCAGCAGTCCAAGTTCGTGTGACGCAGTTACGGAGGGATAATAGCAGCCTGATGTTCGACGGAGTCGTCAACGGAGTGAGCTGGCCCATGCTGATCAACACGGGAGCGTCAAGGACCATCGTCAATCCCACCGTGATCCCGAAGTGGAGAGTGCAACCCACGCAAAGGAACCTCCGCACCGGTACATGGCGAAGCATCTCTGGAGTTCGTCATTGGTCGACGGGCGGTGAAACATCCAGTGCTCGTGGCTGATGTATCAAACGAAGTGATCATCGGACTGAACTTCCTGGACCAGAACAACATCATCTTGGACCTGAGTACCAACACTCTGCACTTCGGAGGTGGGGAACTTGCTTTGCAACCAGCACACGAGGCCGTCACCGCACGACGAGTAAGGCTGAGAGAGGACGTCATCGTTCCCGCCAGGACGGAGTCAGCGCCGCCGTAATTGTCGACGGACCTGCTGAGGGAGTGGCGGCTATAATCGAGCCAAAATATGAGGACATCCAGACAAAAGGATTGCTAATTGCCAAGACTCTCATCAACACGACGTCTCGGTCGTACGTCCTCCTGTCCAACCTGAACAACTACGACATTACGGTTCACCGGGACACCAACCTAGGAGTCTGCGAGCCCGTTACCTGGATTGCCCGAATCACAGACACGACGGACATCTGCAGACGGACAACCGAAAAAGACGCGCCCTGCCAGAAGAACTACAGAAGCTGTACCAAGAATCCCAGGACCATTTAGACGGGACACAATCACTCCAACTTCGGGACCTGCTCCGTGGGGAGCTAAGACTTCGGCAGGACAAGCTTGGTCCAGCACAGAATCGACGTTGGGGACAGCCCACCGATTAGGGCCCCATTCCGACGTGTCCCGTTCGCCAAGCAAGCCAAAGTCGACCGGATGGTAGAAGAGATGAAGGAGCAAGGGGTGATCGAGCCATCACATAGTCCTTGGAGTACTCCGATCGTGCTAGTGAAGAAGAAGGACAGTTCCACCAGGTTCTGCGTG
Source organism: Meconema thalassinum (assembly GCA_946902985.2). Lineage (NCBI taxonomy): Eukaryota > Metazoa > Arthropoda > Insecta > Orthoptera > Tettigoniidae > Meconema > Meconema thalassinum. The sequence continues at coordinate 459,866,129 of OX336394.1, read as the reverse complement.
GATTACAGGCGGGTGAATGACGTCACGAAGAAGGACAGCTACCCTCTACCCCGGATCGACGACACCCTGGACACCATATCAGGGTCAAATTGGTTCTCCACCTTGGATTTGAAGAGTGGCTACTGGCAGGTGGAGGTCCACCCTAAGGACCGCGAGAAAACTGCGTTCTCTGTGGGCAGAGGGCTCTGGCAGTTCACCGTCATGCCATTCGGTCTGTGCACCACCCCTGCGACCTTCGAAAGGCTAATGGAGTCCATTCTGACGGGGCTACACTGGAAGACCTGCCTGGTCTACCTAGACGACGTCATCGTTCTGGGGAGAAGCTTCGAGGAGCACTAGAGCAACCTGAAGGAGAATTTGATGAAGCTACGGGCTGCCCTGCTGAAGTTGAGCCCCAAGAAGTGTCAGCTCTTCCAGAAGCGGGTCCAGTACCTTGGGCATATTGTCTCCGAGGAAGGGGTGCGTACCGACCCAGAAAAGACCGCAGCTGTGAGGGAGTGGCCAGTTCCGAAGGACAAGTCCCAACTACGAAGCTTTCTGGGACTCTGCACTTATTACCGTCGCTTCGTGAGAGGATTCGCCGACATCGCCAAACCACTGCATCGACTGACTATAATAATAATAATATCGTATGGCCTCGGGTGCCTGGTGCAAACTTTGTTAATTGACACCCAGAGGGTAGCTTGCATGTCGAATTTCGTCGCTCCTTTGAACGCTATGAAAGTCAAGGAGGTTAGATATCTAAACTCCTTGACACTACAGCGCTTTCAAGTAGAGAATGGAGGAACTTTGTGTTGGCGGAAAATCCCGAGATTAATTTTGCCATTGAACACGGCCTACTGAATTCAAATGGGTTCTTTAACATGCCAACAACGTATGACATGAGTGTCGTGATTTTTGTCGCCTTCAAAAATCACTTACCACGACCAGGGGCGAACCTGCAATCTTGGAGTTGGTGGTCCGACACTATAACCACTCACCCACCGTGGCAAGCATCGACTGACTGAGAAGGACCAACTCTTCACGTGGACAGCAGAATGCCACAGTGCCTTCGAACAACTCAAGCAGGCTCTGTGTACCGCACCTATTCTGGCCTACCCCAGACCTGGAACAAGGTTCATCGTTGATACCGATGCCAGTGACTTTGGTATAGGGGGAATCCTGTCGCAAGTAGTGGATGGCGAGGAGAGAGTAGTGGCCTACTTCAGCAAAGCCTTGGCAAAGCCAGAAAGGAACTACTGCGTCACCAGGAAGGAGCTGCTCGCCATCGTGAAGACCATTGAACACTTCCACAAGTACCTGTACGGGCAAGAATTTCTCATCAGGACCGACCATGCATCCCTGCGGTGGCTCCTGAACTTCAAGCAGCCCGAGGGTCTACTCTTGCGGTGGTTAGAGAGGCTTAAACAGTACAACTTTGAGATCCAGCACAGGAAAGGCCAACTGCATTCTAATGTCGATGCCCTGTCACGAAGACCGTGCCCCGAAGACTGCACCTTCTGTACCAGAAGGGAGGAGAACACCGGGATACAATGCCGAAGGACTAGCGTGGAACTTCAAAGGAGCTGGAGCCGCGAATCTTTCACGCGGGCACAAGCAGAAGATGATGACCTGGGACTGATAGCCGAATGGAAGAGGGCCTGTGTCCCCAGACCCGGGTGGAACATTGTGAGTGACTGCAGCCCAAAGTTTAAGTCCTACTGGGCGCAGTGGGACTCGCTGATTGTAAGGGATGGCCTCATCTGCCGTACCTGGGAGAGCACCGACGGGAAGACATCTCGGGAACAAGTCGTCGTTCCAAAGGCTATGACGGAGGAAGTCCTGAAGGAAGTCCATGGAGGATCATCTGGTGGACACCTAGGGATAAAGAAGATCCTGGAGACGCTGAGAGAGCGGTTCTACTGGATCGGATGCCGAACAGACGTGGAGAACCACTGCGCGAGTTGCCACGATTGCGCAGCCAGCAAGGGGCCAGGACGAAGACGACGGGGTCCACAGAAGACCTACAACGTGGGAGACCCCGTGGAGAGAGTGGCCATCGATGTTGCTGGGCCATTCCCGTTGAGCGAGGCAGGGAACCGCTATATATTGGTCGTCAGCGACTACTTCACCAAATGGCCAGAGGCGTATGCGCTCCCTAACCAAGAAGCCGCGACGATCGCAGAGACCCTGGTGAAGGAATTCGTCAGCCGGTACGGAGTACCCCTGGAGCTGCACTCCGACCAAGGGAGGAACTTCGAGTCGCAGGTATTTCAGAACCTATGCCAGCTGCTGGGAATCCGGAAGACAAGGACGACGCCGCTACACCCTCAGTCCGACGGGATGGTAGAGCCCGGGCCATGTTTGGGAGGGAACTCCGTCTACCTGCCGATCTTGCCTTCTCCCGACCTGGGAATGATCCGATCCCGGTAAGCCAGTATTGTCAAGAACTGGTCGACCAACTGGAGGACATGCACGCGTTCGCGAGGCAGGAAACTGCGGATCGAGACCGACCGAATGAAGACCCGATACGACCAGCAGACAGATGCCGGCGGATTCCACGAGGATGACCTGGTCTGACTCTTCAACCCATTACGGAAGAAAGGCCTGTCACCCAAACTGCAGAATTCCTGGGAGGGCCCGTACCGAGTCGTGAAACGGATCAACGATATCGTCTACAGGATCCAGCGGAGCCCGAGGGCGAGGATGAAGATCGTGCATCGAGATTGCCTGGCAGCCTACGGAGGAACACAGACGAACCAATATTGATCGGGACGATCAGCCTTTTAGGAAGGGGGTGGTGTTACGGCTGTGAGTTGTTTCGTCGCCTCGCCGGTTGCGTCACAGCTGGCCCGGGCTGTGCCCTCCCTCAGGGTATTACGTGCGCCTTATGCAACAGGGCTACTAGGACAAAAGGGATGGTCCAGAATATTCGTGACCCAGCCAGTGATGGAAATCTCGAGAAGCCGTGAATCCTGGACGGGTCTAGAAGCATTTATTGAGTCACCAGCCTGCTATATAAGAGCGACCTGGCAAGCGGGGTGGACAGTGTTTTTTTCGAGCTAGTGCGAGCGTTTACCTGAGCAACAGTTGTTGGCAACGTGACTTGCGAAACCCTAGTGAAGCTGATTCTCTTGACAGCGAAGGAGTGTGAAGCCTACAGAGGAACTGTGTCTTGAGTGAGTGGGTTTTCCAGTGCAGCAGAGGGCAGTGTGGTGAATTGCGAAAGCACCGGGGGCTGTTTCCCTAGCCAGCGGGCAGCGAAGCAGAGTGTAGTGGTGAGTGACTGGCTATCGTAAATAACTGTAGTGTTGCATGTAGTTCTGTCGAGGCCACCGGACTCATTAGGAGGGATTAACTTCTGTCGCTTATTGACAAGTGAAAGGCAAGTGTTCCCTAAGAGAGGAAACTGGAGTGAGGTACTAATTGCTTGTATTTGCTATTTGTGTGGTGTATCTTTCAGGCCCGCAATAAAGCTATATATTTCTTTAAAGGAACAATTGTGTTTGTGCTTTCACCCACCGTAATCCAGTTAACGGAAGTGCCACTAGGGGGTGGCACGTAACAATATCTATTTAAAATAAAACTACTTGTATCGGAAATCTGATATTTTGAAAGAAAGGTTACCTTAAACCAATAATTTCAAAAATGTCAACTAAAGATAATGTCCAAGGTAATCGTCCAGAACAGCCGTAGGCCTACCGGTATGTGAAAGTAACTAAGCTCATAATCCTCATCTAAAATATCAGTATTTCTCGTTGGAGGTTTCAATATGTTAGAATAACTAGAAATATTATCTTAGGCTATGCCTACAGCTGCGAATTGCACTTATTTTACTCTGTATTATTGCTTGTTGTAGGCACTGCACTGGCACCGTATTCATCAATAGGAAGGTAATTAGTTAAGAATCAGAAATAAATCTCGTTAGTTTATTTCTATACTAGCCTATTATTTTAACATATTACTAGTTCAAACCCGTCAATACATGACGGTCAATAAGAAAATATTTGCTGAAGAATTTTCTTATATACGTTCTTTGTACAATTAATTTTTGGCACTGTTGAAACTTTAAGGGCGTCAAAAGATTGCACTCTAGACATAGCAACATACTGCTGGCCATGATTGAAAACATGATGAGGCAAATTGAGACCTATACGTTCCAGAGTTCCCCCTTGAGCTTTATTGATTGTGATAAAGTATGCCAAGCGAATCGGAAAATGTTGCATCTTAAAAGGAAATGATTGTTTTATCCGATGGTGTTAAATAAAGTCGAAGGGTTAGATCTCTCCGCCTAATTTTAACTGCACTTATTATTTCCAAATTCAAGCAATTTTCGTACATATTTCTTATAATTAATATGGTAGCACTTAGGAGCCCTTAGGAAACTTCAGATTTCTAAGGAGCATAACTCTGGGTCAATCGTTTGGCGTATGTGGAAGCAAATCACTTCATTCCAAGGAATTCAAGAATTCTGAGGAGTTTAATATATACAACTGGCAGCAATAACCGTCGCTTATAATTCTGGAATATACATTAACGAAGAAATGCGATGATGTGCAATTCCATACATTTTAAAACAATATGGACCGTATGCATGTGGCACAGTGCCATTGGCACCAAATGAAACCAAGGACATAGCATTTGTTGTACTGCCGATTATTCTCTCTTAAATTCCTTGAGATTTCATTTCCAGTGAAAAATTGTTGCAGTCAGTCAAATGTTTTATATTTAGTAAGATCAATTTTGCCATTACTACACCAAAGGTCAAAGTAACCAAGCGTAGATTTCTCGCTTCAGAAATACAGTGCAGAACAATGTTTACATTTGTTCGTCAAGGACCCTACATTGTACGGCATAATATCTGGAATAGTTTCTGAAGTGGCATATTTACATTCGATTTTAAAAGGGGCTTCGTATTTTTCTCCGATTTCCGACTTTTTTGTGGCTAATGTTCTTTTTCGTCAAATGGGTATATTTATTGTGGCATTTCTCTCCAAACTAACGTCATATTCAATAACACTATATTGGCCTGCATCAACGCAGCCACCAAATATTAAATGGCAAATAATACTTCCATTGCCAAAATCAACAGCGTGGTTAGACTCATTGTTATGTACTCTAAACAAATAATCAATAAACGATAATATTCACTTATACAATGAAGTTCAGATACTTTCATTCTCAAGTTTGTTGCTGATGAGAATGCGATGATACTGATCGCCAATAATAAAATCCTTATAATTATTCATGCCAGCAATTTGCTTGCAAACGCAGCTCAGGATGACGTTCTGCATTTTGGAATAAACAGTATGAAACTGCTCTAAATAAGCAATTTCCATCACCTGTTGTAGGTACAATCCTTTGCATTTCCATGACAGTAAATACTTCGTCAACTTCTGGAATGAGCATAGACTCACTTCGACAGCCACCGTAATGCAGGGAGTTTAAGAGTTAGACTATATGTTCAGTGCTTGTCAAAATCGTATTAACACAGAGTAGCCCAATCTAAGGCTACATTCTGAGCTATCACCCCGGATTCCAAGTTCGATCCCTGGTTTGCCAAAAAATTTAATTCTGTTCTGAGGGCTGGAACGGGGCGCACTCTTGAGGCAAAACTAAGGAGAGCACGGTTAGATTCCTATCTCAACAATCTGGGATGTGGTTTTCCGTGGTTTGCCACGTCCACTGCAGGTAAATACCGGGATAGTTCCTAACTTAAAGCCTCATCGTCAATTCCCCATTCCCTACTTGAATTACAAATGCACACATCAGTACAGCCATCATAATAACACAGGTTATCAGAGAAAATTTTACACACACACACACCAAAGTAGACGGGGCTGAGTGACTACGATATCTGAGTCCATCAAATGGATTATATTCGTCAATTGTCTCTCTTGGTAAAAGCGAATGTGGCCATCTTTTATTTAATAATTTAAAAGTATATGGCAATGAAAATCGAGGAGAATTCCTTAGTTTACGGGAATAACGAAAGTAAAATATGTTAAGACAATGAATTACCAATAGGCAGAAAGAATAATTAGGAAATAAAAATACATGCCTGAGGTGAGATGCGAACTCCTTCGACTATGCAAAATTCATTCCTGAGTCCGCAATGTTACCCCTGAGCCACCCAGCAACAGACTTCCAAAGCAATATTAATTAAACAACAAACAAACTCAAACGACTGTTGAAGTTCTTCAATCCCCTCTTTTTAATTCTCAAAAACAAAGATCACACTATGTATGATACGGTGGACCCTTTATCCGCCATTTCTCTAGAAATGTAATTCTGGTCTGAGGGCTCGAACGGGGCGCACACTTGAGGCACAACTAAAAAGGGCAAGGTTCGATTCCCATCTCTACAATCTGGGATGTGGTTTTCCGTGGTTTGCCACTTCCACTGCAGGTAAATACCGGTATAGGCCTAGTTCCTAACTTAAAGCCTCGGTCATCAATTTCCCATTCCCCATTTTAATTACAAATAAACACATCAGTACAGCCATCACAATAACACAGGTTACCAGAGAAAATTTGACACACGATGTCTGAGTCCATCAAATGAATTATGTTCGTCAATTGTCTCTCATGGCGAAAGCGATTGTGGCCATCTTTTATTTAATAATTTAAAAGTATATGGGAACGTAAATCGTGGGGAATTCCTTAGTTTACGGAAATAATAAAAGTAAAATACCAATAGACAGAAAGAATAATTGGGAAATAAAGATATGTTTCGGAGGTGGGTTTCGAACTGCTCCCATTGCGCGATGCATAAGTTAAGAGCTTTCAACGCTGCCGTTTGAGCTACCGAATCACTGGCAGAAGAGCGCAATATTAAGCTACTTAAACAACATTCACACTCAACAATCAGTATAAGTTCTTCTATATTTCCCGTCGATTAGAATATTCTATTCATGTTTATATCGTGGAAACTTCATAATCAATATTCCCCTCCTTTATTGTAATAATTCTTATAATTAACTATTACATTAAAACGCGGTGGACATCCGCCATGTCTGTCATTAACAAAGGTGATTCTGCGCATGCGCTAGGGCCAATAAATTTACATTTTTGTTTACAAATTAAAAAATATATTATACCATATTTGTTTATTTTAAAGACACTCTGCAAATATAGAGATCAAGGGCTTTCGTCAGAATGCATTGCGAAGTCAATCGGTTCAGCCGTTCTGTCAATCTCGCGGTAACAAAAATCAGCTTAGTGTTTTAAATATATAGATAGATACCAAGCGTTTAACAAAGACAGAGTGAATAATACCGTCTTACATATAGCGTAGGCCTTATGTATATGCCAGCTTAGGACATGGCGGCTTCAATTTTATTGGAGAAAAAAGCGCGAAATACATTTGGCACAGCATCATCACTTAAAAATGTCCTTCCAGGCAATACTGGCTTGTAATCTAAAGGTAAGAAATGGGCTAAACATACTCTCATGTGGGCTGATATGTGCGATTTCCTTTCAGCACAACAAATTTTGGAAAAGTCACTCTTTCCTCAAAATACGACCAATGGCAAGGAAGTAAACGTTACTTTGTAGTTGCCACATCTGTTTTTGCACTGGGGAACTGCACAATATTGAACCATTATTCTATAATGTATAAAACAACGAATATTTAAGCGTAATTCGTAACTACAACACAAACAAGCTAATCATGGCTGCCCACAACATCGGTTTGTAAACAAAGTCACGTGTTAGCGTGACGTCAGAGGACGGTACTGGTCTAGTCGTCCAGAATAATACTCAAAAACCTCCAAGGATGAGGCGAGTATGTACTCTTTGGGCGGTAGCACAACCTATTTTGGTGGGGGATCTAGTTGGCCAGTTTTTCTGCATACTGTAGCCTATAATTAGAATGCGTACACATTAAACATTAAACGAAAAAACAAAATGGTAAATAGATACTGTATATCCGTATTGATTGATAGAACCATGACGAATAGAAGGACCTAGTGTGAGGACTCCGCCTTTATAGCATGGTAGTTTGTGGTCCCGCCGCTACAAGCACTGCAAGCTATAATGTCCAACAACGTGTCCTGTTGTTGGGTCGAGCCGGTTCTTAGAAAAGTGTGGGAGAAGTTACTGTGTGAGATATTTGTGTGAATTAAATTGAATTGTCCTTGCTTTCAGTTCTTAAATTCAGTTCATTGAGACTTGTGTACATCAGCGTTTTGTGTTTTGTGAACTTCAAACATATTTCTTATGCGGCTTTGTTAATTTAATAGTTCAACATGCCGTACTATTTAGTGCCTGGCTGTAAGTCAGGGTATGGTAGAGTAGTTGTCGATATACGATTTTTTTCACCACCGAAGGATACAAATCAATTTGAAAAATGGGCCAGAGCTATTCCACGAAAGAATACGGAGTTAACGCGAAGTAGTAGAATTTGTCAAATTCATTTCTCTGATGATTTGGTAGTATAATCAGATAATTGTATAGTGAATGGTGAAGAAGTGGAAATCTCTTGTGTGAGGTGGAAGTTACTTCCTGGAGCAGTGCCTCATTTCCCCCCTAATTTACCGAAGTACCTGACATGTGAGAATAAGTCCCGTAAAGCTCCCAACAGGAAAAAGAATCTCGACACCACCAGAAAAAGAAGAAAGAAGATTGAAGATGGGAGTGGAGCAACGAATGAGGCATTAAAATGTCAGTCTAATGTTGATAAGAATTTGGGTCATTCTAGTGTACTTACTGATGCTGAAAAGACTATAATATTGCTCAAAAGGCGCCTAAAGAATGCTAACCGTAATTTAATTCGCGTTAGATCCTGCCTCAACTCAGCAAAATCGAGAATTAATTTCCTGGATAAGCAGGTTCGAAATTCACAAGCATTTAATTTCAAAGAAAACGAACACCTTAGCAAGAAGGAAAAGATGATAATAGACACTATGCTCAAGAAATGCCAGGTAAAATCTCCCAATGGAATGAGGTACAGCAACGAATTCATTTTAGAGAGTTTATTGTTGAGAATAAAATCACCGAAAGGATTCTGTCATTGTCGGCGACATAATCTCTTGCCTCTGCCCTCAGAAAGTCACTTGAGAAAACTTTGTAAAGGACATAAGTGCCCTTATGGAGTTAATACGCATAGTATAAATGCTATTTCAGACTATTTTAAGGAAGAATGATAATTCACGTTACGGTGTTGTAATTTTCGATGAAGTGAAGCTAAGGGAAGAAATCCAGTTTAATAGTTTTTCTCATCAAGTAGATGGATTAGTAGATTTAGGTGAACACACACCTGACCTCCAGAAGAACGTACTAGCAAATCACGCTCTAGTGTTCATGTTCGTACCATTCATGCATAATTGGGTGCAGCCAGTTGCTGTTTATGCAAGCAGAAATGCTACTTCAGGGGACATTCTCGCAAAAATTCTAATACAGGTGATTTTGCAGTTAGAAGAGGCTGGGGAGAGGGTGGTTGGGTTTACTTGTGATGGTAGTCAATCAAATAAAAAGGCCTTGAATTCGTTAGGAGTAGGTGGCAAGACAACCTCTCTACAACCTCACATCCTTAATCCTGCAGATGTTACGAGAAAGATCTGGGCTTTCTCCGACTTCGTTCATGTATTGAAATGCTTAAGAAACCACTTTCATGATAAAGTAGAACTTCACTATAATGAAAAAATTATTGATTTCAATTTTTATAGGGAACTGTTCAAATAAGATCTCTCAGGGTATGCTGGGCTTAGAGCCTGCCCTAAACTGACAGTTGCTCATTTAGACCCATAATATTTCCAGAGAATGAATGCTAGGTTTGCATTCCAACTTTTCAGTGACAGTGTTGCCAAAGGTATTACATTTTATCGAGAAATGGGACTGGCGGGATTTCAAGGTAGTGAGGACACTGAGACATTTACCAGTAATATATAAATGTTGTTGCTAGTAGGCCTCCGTGGCTTAGGCGGCAGCACGCCGGCCTCTCACCGCTGGGTCCGTGGTTCAAATCCCGGGCACTCCATGTGAGATCTGTGCTGGACAAAACGGAGGCAGACAGGTTTTTCTCCGGGTACTCCGGTTTTCCCTGTCAAAATTTCAATCCAGCAACACTCTCCACTATCATTTCATTTCATCTGTCATTCATTTAATCATTGCCCCAGAGGAGTGCGTCAGGCCTCGGCAGCCGGCACAGTTCATATCCTCGCCGCTAGTTGGGGGCTTCATTCATTCCATTCCTGACCCGGTCGGAGACTGGAAGCAGGCTGTGGATTTTTTCATATAAATGTTGTTGCTGATGCACTAAATGCATTCATTCCGTCTCAGGCTCTTCGTAAAGGTTCACCTTCTCATACAGCTGTTGTTAGTTTTCTTCAGACCGTGAGATCTACCAATAACACCTTTGCCTCCAACAGAACCTTGGAATCACTAGTAGTAACCCTACAGAGTACTTTGGAGATGTGTGAATGGCTTTGGGAGAAAGGTTATAAGTAGGCCCTATGTGTTGACAGGAAAGCTCACCCAGGATCCCTAGGAACGGCACTTCGGAATTATGCGATCTTTCAGTTCAGATGATCATCCATCAACAATAGATTTCCTTCATTTCAATGTATATACGTCCCTATAAAACAGGCTTTAAATGTTGGTGGAAATAGTGAACCTAAACAGGAGCAGATCTTGACCTCGTATGTTAATCAGATGCGTATATTAGCCCGGAATATGGAGGTGCATAACAAGACAGTGAAGGAATCAGTGGAAACTTCCATTAAGAAAAAAATATGTGGTTCAAGATGCAGTAAATATCGAATACTGGGGAAGCTCGGTACTCTTCGATTGATAAGGGTCTAGTGTACTATTTGGCTGGCTATGTTGTTAAGCACTCTTCTAAATTTATTAAGTGTTCGCCCGGTGCTCATTCTCTACGTGAGAATAATCTAAGTAAATGTTCAGTTCTTGCCGAAATAAAGGACTACGGTTCAATGAACAATGAAGTGTTTCTAACACGTCCTTCGAGAAGTGTATGTGACATTCTTTTCCAGGCCGAGAAAGTAATTACCGGAAAATTAACCTCAAAATCGATGTGGAGCGAAATATTTTTTGATTGTATCGATTCCACAGAAACAATTTCAGTTGATCCTTCAGGAGCCAGCTGCTGTCTTCAACATGTCATGGATATTATCCCCAGACTTGTTTATAATTATATGAAGTGCCGATTTTTCTTCAGAACGAAGGAAATCCGCCAAGATTTGCAATATAACAAAGGAGATTTGCAATCTCGAACATCCGCCAAGTCTTCACGCAAGCTTTCGAAAGTCCAGTAGCCAACAAAATGAATTGGTAAGTAGAGTGTTACTTTAAATAGTTTATACGTGCTTGTTTAATATGCTGGGGATTATGTTTTTTTTATCTGTGTCTGTATACTCCAGGAATCGGAGCGATCCGTAACATGTAATGAAGACCGTAGTTATTATTTCCGTGAATAATATTTTCCATTGTGCCCTGCCATGCTATTTTAATTGTAACCGCTAATCGCTTTTTAAAAGAGTATTACTCGTAGTTACAAAGTAATTCGTTTCCCTTAGCATCATCCCTAAGACCAGCTGACCCCGGCAGTGTGGAACTTGCCCACTCTAGCGCTGCCTGGCGGGGCGCGCTTGAACTTCAGGAGTCTCCTCACTTTCTCCTTCTATTCGTCATGATAGAACTGATAAATATACAATCCGGTGGGAAGATGCTTGCAAGGGATACTGCCCAGATGGTGAAAGAAATGTCCCACTCCATCCATTTCCTGAAATGCCAGGCGTAAAATACTTTTATCTCGTTATCTGTTGCTCAGAAAGCTGCTTATAAGTAGGGACCGGATTTTGATGAAGAGTCTTCTTTTTACTGAGTACACGGAGACGATGCTTAGGGGTAATTAAGTGTATTCTACAATAAATATGTTAAATATATGGGGTTTTTAAAAGTCATCAAAATGCATTTTTCCTACATTTTGCAGAATAAAGTCATTTTCTAACATTTAGGTGCATTTTAGGTCATTTTTCATGTGTTAAATGTTTATAGGTCATTCTTTTTAAATTGAATATGGTCAAATGCTCATTTTAAAGTTATGTTTTTAGTATCTGTATTTCTAAACATGTCAGCGTTAACATTATTGGACTAACCCATATGCTGTAGTTCTGCAGTGCTCGTCTGCTTTCATTACCCGTTTCTTATCTACGTAGCTTATTTAATTTTTCTCGACGATGCATTTGTGTGTACAGTTTGCGTCACTGATTTCTTCACGTGCACTTGAGAATTGCGTCAGTCTGAGAAAAGAAACGGGGTAATCCCCTCAGCGCCATGTGGTTTGTGTCGAGTTTATCTTTATTAGAAGTGTTGACAGCTCTGACGCAGCCCTGGCCGCTGATCGTTCACTCAGTTACCCGGCAACTATAGATCTTTTAAGGTGTGTTTGTGTTGTGGGTGTGTGACGTTTTGATGTGCAGTGCAATTGAAATGTCAAAACAAAAGCAGTCAACTGCAAGCCGTTTGGAACAGTATGTGTCAGATTTCAGTGAAAACATATTCTCAACTGACGGAACTATTTTGTTCTGTAAAGTGTGCGAAATCAAATTCGGTGCAGATAAACGGTTCACCGTACAACAACACGTCGGGCGCGATAAACATTTGCGAGGTCTTGAAAATGTGGAAAAAATGAAAGTGTATCAATTACTGTTAAAAGAAACTGCTTCGACATCAAATAACAAGTCATCTTCCTTTTATAAAAAAAACTAGCTGTTACCCGCGGCTTCGCTCGCAATAACATTTGGAATCCCGTTATAACATTAGTTATATAAATTTTTCCTGTGAAAAAACCCACAGCCTGCTTCCAGTCTCCGACCGGGTCAGGAATGGAATGAATGAAGCCCCCATCTAGCGGCGAGGATATGAACTGTGCCGGCTGCCAAGGCCTGTAGTGGAAGATAATGACGGCAACATGGAGCGTTGAAATTGGAAATCGGGTGCAATATACGAAGGGGAGCTTTGATTTAAGGCAGGTCCCCTAGACTACTGCCATGTCTATCGAGAGTGTTTTTAACGCCTAGGCACTTCTCGGTAAACTACATTTCTGGTCTTACTTTCAGGCTGCAGAATGACTAAGCCACCAGAAGAACTGAATCTGGAGCATGCCACGTACAGTTGATCATGTGCGAAATAGTTACTTCTCAGATCCACGCCAGCTACTTTTAAAATCTGCCCCTGGGCCTTGTTAATTGTCATGGCGTAGCAGACTTTAAAAGAAAACTGCAGAGATGTTACAAAGGGCAGATGCAGCGTGACTGAGGTTAAGAGGAAGCTTGAAGGCAGAATGCGCTGTTCTTCCACCATCCAGTAGGGTTGCTGCAATACCCGAGGAGGCGACTGCGATGGCAATGTTCTGTCGACTTCTAAATGTACTGAGCAAGAGATTAATCAGGAAGGTTTTGCCAGTTCCGCCTGGTGCACCTAGAAAAAAGAGCTGACCACATTCTGAAACAACACTTCGAAGTGTTTCGTCATAGGCCAATCTCTGCTCGTTGTTCAATTTTGGAACATTATCAGCAACCAGTTTGGACAACTTAATTGTATCGTAAGATAGTTCACTGACATCTTCTCGGTAAACAACGACGGAGTCTTGTTCTCGAGAAGGTGACGGAAGTCCAAAGCGTTCCAGTTGTTGACCAGACATTTTTAGTACTAAATCCTCAAGAAGCACCAGACACCTGTTGTAGATAACACCCATGACCAGGTTGACATCAGCACACTGCCTCTGAACCTCTCTCACTACATCTTCCGCGAGGCTGTCCTTGTGTTTTTTCCAGAGCATGATGGTATCACTCACTTGTCAAAACACCAGTAAGATGGCAAACAGCTCGCGTATCTTGTGGGGAGAGTCGGCGGAGGACGCTTCCTCTAGTGTGCGGTCCCAGTGCGCATCATCCTCTAGCAAGCCATGTGCTTTACAAGCCACTTGAAATGTTGGTTGAACCACCCCTGCCACGGTTTTGAGGCCAGTAAAAGACTGAGGGCCAGGGATTTTATGTAAAAGGAGGGGGAGGTAGTAGCACTCGGCATTACCAGGGTGAACGGTGTAAACTCTGCCAAGGGTCTGATCTTTTTTCACAACAGGATAGCCTGGGACTGGCTTTCCTTTTTTTCTTCTACAGAACTTATTACCTTTCCAAATGAAATAGGATGGAACTTCACAATATAAAAGTGTTGAAGCAAATTTATCGGATCGGCATAGTTCGAAGAAAGCAAGAAGAGGTGTGTTTGGAGGGCTGTTAAACTGGTCACGAACGTCGTCTTCATCAAAGTAAACCCGCTGGCCGTTCTCGAGGTGGACGGCAAGTTGCATGACCGAAGGATAGCGTTCATGTATGAGGAAGCAGAATATGCGCTGCTGATGTAGCGTCTTGATTCATATCTCGCAACTTCGTCAAACTCTCCGATGCTAAAAATAGCTTGGTCGGAACCTTTGTTAACATACTTGCAAATGTATTTTATTGACTTTACGGAGTTGCAGTACTCAACATTGAAATGAGCTGAGAAGGTGCGAGCTAGGACGGGGTTATAGGGTACCACCCAGCTATTGTCAATTTCCACTTCCTTTTAGGTAGATTTCATTAGAAAGCTAACTATTGCAATGGGTACCATGTTTCGACTTCCGAAATATTTCGACATATCTTCGCGTTTCACATCCCCCAGACCCCAAAACCACCGTCAGTTCAAAAGTTTATATATAATTTATGTATATATATATATATCATTTTCTTGTGGACACGATAACTACCCCAATTTTGCACCAATCACTTTGAATTTTTCCTATAATATGTATCCCTATAAAATCTCGGTCGAGTTCGTTAATGGGCACAATCGGTCGAAGGGGGTGAAAATGGGGGGCTTTTTTCGAAAAAGTGAAATATCGCTATAACTCTCTTAATATTTGAAATATCGAATCCATTCAAATTTCATACTATGTGTCGGATAAGGCCCAAAAATTTATGTTTGAAAAGTTTTTTGACAGCACCAACCATTGACCAAAGGGGTGAGAAAAAGTGGGTTTTTCGGGAAACATTAATCATATCTCTCTTAATAGGCACAATATCAAAACCGTACAAAATTTACAATATTCCTTTAATAATTACCTAAAACATTTGTCTGAAAGAATTTTTGATATGACCCACCCTTACGCCAAGGGATGAGCAAAATGATTTCAGAATTAGAAGAAAATGCCAAGTGCCATCAGACGTTGTCATGACAACACTACTGAATTGATGAGGGATGAGCCATCAGACGTTGCCATGACAACTCCATTGCACGAGATCACATTCATTTTTCCACCTGACTCTGTGGGAAGCGGCTTCGGTGAGGTAACTGGTAGCATGCTGAACTATGCCCAAGGTCGTGGGTTCAAAGCCGGCCGAAGTCGTCTTATTTTCTAAGAACACTAATAATCCCTCAGTATGCCTTCCTTTGGAGGGGAAGTTCCAACGTTCGTTGCAAGTAGCTGGTTGCGGTGGCATCTAGTAGCCAAGTTCACAACTAGGTGTCGTTGACGGTAGTATTTGGTAGCAAAATTAGGAACTACTACTTGAAATTGACCGTCCGCAGTCCTTACCAGAATTACAGACTAATACAGCCATCACAATTAACACCGTTTATCAGACAGATTCTACACACAACCAAAGTACACGGAGCTACATGACTGCGTTGTCGCAGCCCCTGAACTGAGGAACCAACCAACATCTCTGCGGGAGATAAAATTTTGCGTGAAGAAGTAACAGACCGCTAGATAGTTACACATCAGTGTCGAAACCTTGCATAAGGACAGTGTGACCACAAGTATGGAAATGGACCCTAAATGACGGGAAGGTTACCGTTCCCATAAGACAATAAAATGTTAAAAATATGCATAAAAAACGAAAAGCTAAGTTAATTAAGCGCCAATTGTAAAATACTTTCTCGCAATAAATGAGGTCTGATCCTTCTACGAAAACCTGCATTTTCTGCCTATTTTCGCCTATCCTCGAGTTTTCCCAGTGAAATCTACCTCCGCCTTCCGGCGTGCCGAGAGGAATTTTTAATAATAGAAACCCCACCCTCCGAAGTGGGCAGCCTGCGATATTTGGGATACCCATTTTCCCGGGTTGGGTTTCTTTGATGAGTGGTCTGGGGTACTTCTTGGTGCATACTCCTTCCACCATGCAAGACGAACTCCTGTTGAGAACTCCACATGGACCGTGGATCATGGTTGCCTTGACAATTTCATGGAGAGCAGGGTCGAGATTTGGGTCAGGAATCTCAGCACTGATCACCTTGTCGATGTCTTCAGGCCTTAGCTTTTCTTCCAGCCACAGAAGTATGTGAACGTGAGGTACTCCTCGCTTTTGCCATTCAATGGAATACATGTGACACCTTGAAGGACTAAAGATACAGCCCTTAGTAAGAAGTCTTATCATGTGGTTAACTTTCAAATGGAACACCCGCGCTACCAAATCATGCCTATCTTGAGGTTGTTGGCCTTGTTTCAGGTGCTCGACTACTTCGGACCATTTTGGATTGCAGGTGAATGTTATAAAAAGATCAGGACGACCAAAATGGCGCACGTAAGTCATGGCATCCTGAGTGCGTTCATGCATATAGCGCGGGCCTCCAGTGAAAGTCGACGGCAACACGACCATTTTTCCAATATCTGACAAACGGCCGTCAGCTTTACTCATTGTGTCCTTCAGGTGCACATATTCTTCACTTCCCAACTTTTTCTGATTGATGTGAATTCAAAGTAGTCTCTCTGTCTCAATCTTTGCATACATATCAACCAGAATCTGATTGAGAAGATTGCGAAATAACAAAATATAAGAATAATCACCCTCAAGCTCAAATATTCTGAAGCTGTAAAAGTTAGTGGCAGACACGGTCTTCTTCAAAGGTGCTTGAGTACTGTTGTGGCGTTGAGGGATATTAATGCAGTAGCCATCTTCTCCTAACGTAATAAAACAAATCTCTACTAAAAAAAACTGATAAATGGAATAGAGCTAGTCTAACTTAACAAAATTAACGTTGGTAGAGGTAATTCTCTTTTACCAAAGTCTACTTTTCATTATAACTAACTACTACTTCTTCTTCTCCTTCATTTCGTCTTTTCCAGCTGACACTGGGTGGGGGCAAATATGGTTCCTCTCCACTTTGTTCTGTCGTTCCACCATTCCTCTTCCGACACGGTGTTCCAATCCAGGTTCCGTTTTCTAATGCTATTCTCCACCGAGTCCATCCAACGCATTCTTGGTCTTCCTCGTCCTCTCTTCCCTGTCATCCGTCGTTCCAGTGCTCGTCTTGGTAGCCTTACTTCATTCATCCGTTTCACATGTCCAAACCATCTCAATCTGTTTTGCTCCAGTTTGTCATTTACAGTAGTTTCTGTACTCCCAGTTCTTTCCGTATATCATCATTTCTCACTCTGTCTCTCCTCGTTTTCTGGACCATACTTCTCAGGAATCTCATCTCAGCTGCCTGAACTCTGCTCTCTAACTATGCACTACCAACGCCGTACCTAATCCAACAAACAAAGGAACTCTACAGTTACTTCAACTAAAGGCTAATATATAATGCAATATGATGATTATAAAGTGATGGTGAAAGTATAAAGTACAAACAGAAATTACATAGAAGTACTGTTTGAACAGAGAGAGTGGGTAAAGCTCGGGAGCGCAGACAACAATGACGTGCACGTTATGACAGTAAGCTCACTGCCTGCAAAGACTGGTAGGGGCGACGTGCTGCAGCCCGCATTGCTTCATATAATCGCGGTTTTCGTGGTTTGACCATGATCCCGAGTGAATTTTTTGAAAACCTTTCTTAGCGAGCACCTACTGCCCTTGAAGAAGCTGCATACCAAATTTCATTCCAATCCGTTCCGTGGTTTCTGATATTTCGTGATGAATGAGTGAGTGGTGTTTGACAAATACATAGTAGATTATGTGAAGAGTTTGTTAGTGCTAATATTCCACTAAGAAAACTAAGTAATCCTAAATTAAGTGATTTCCTCGAACGCCACACTGGTCATACGATTCCAGACGAATCCACATTGCGTAAAAACTACCTATCAAAATGTTACGAAGACACGTTAAACCGAATACGTGAATGCGTGAATGGGGAAAAAATGTATCAATTGACGAGACTACAGATTCAGAGGGACGTTATGTAGGAAATGTAGTGATAGGGTCTCTAGAAACAAACAGTCCCGGGCAAACTTTTCTGCTGACCTCAGAGGTTTTGGAAGCGGTTATTCACACTCAAATATGCAAACTGTTCGATAAATCCATGTGTTTAATATGGCCTAGGGGAATACAACATGAGGCAGCAAAATCTATCAAAGCATTTTACAATATGATGGAGCATGTTACTTGTTTGGCCATTCTTTTCATCGAATTGCAGAAGAGGTCCGATCAAAATTTCCAGAAGTAGGTAGACTAGTTTTCACAGTAAAGAAAGTCTTTGTCAAAGCACCATCCCGCACTAAATATTTCAAAGACAAGGCCCCTGATGTAGCTTTGCCCCCCGCACCATTTTTAACTCGCTGGGGTACCTGGTTGACTGCACGCATACCTGATTGTGACAATTTTCACATAGTGAGAGAAGTAGTGAATGGCTTTGATAGGACAGATGCTAAGGCCTGTTTTCTGATCCTCAAATGGAAGGTAAATTGGCTTGCATAAAATCAAATTTTTCATTTTTGCCAGAAACCATAACCTGCCTAGATGAAAGTGGCATGGTATTGGCCAAGTCAATAGAGTTAGTCAGGAATGCTGAAGGTTGTATAAAACATGTAAAAGGTGAGATTGGAGACTCAGTCAGACAGAATATAACTTTTGTATTGGACAAGAATAAAGGGTATCAGACAGTGTGTCAAATAGCCAGTATTTTGTCGGGAGAAGACTTCAGAATTGACATTTTTGAAGAGGATTTAACAGCCAGTGACATAGTGTTTTTCAAATATGCTCCTATTACATCAGTGGAAGTGGAGAGAAGTTTCTCGAAATATAAAACAGTATTAGCTGAAAACCGCCGTTCCTTCACCTTTGATAACTTGAGGATGACGATGGTGGTGTATTGCAACGCTAACTAAGGTATGTTTATTTAGTAATATATATTTTCACTTTGTAGTAGAAATGAAAATGACGTATTGTTAATCTACTGATTAATAGTTTACACTAATTGTACTAAGAATGTTTGTTATTCGAACCATTATTTGTACAAGACAATCATGAAATTGATATTTTTTGGGTAATTTTTTTAAATGAGGTAATTTTAAGATAATTTTAAGGTCATCATCACCCGGGCCCTACTTATAAGGGATGTCCAACACGCAGACGCAGTCATAAAGACTGGTTGTCTTACGGAATCTGGCTGATAGCAAGGCTACAGGGCTGATGACCATGACGGTCATAGTTCCCATCGGTCCACCCTAATTGTGTGGCGTAGCGGCTAGCGTTCTTGGGTGTCGCCCCAGAGGTCCGGGTTTGATTCGCGGCTCTGCCACGAGGGCTGGGGCAAGGTACACTCAGCCTCGAGAGGCAAACCTGAGGAGAGGCGGGTTCGATTCCTACCTCTCATCCTAGAACTGGTTTCCCACGGTCAACCGAGAAGATAAGGGTCACACATTCAAAGGTAACGAGTAGAAGAATCATAATCTTGTTTGCGCCAAAGACCCTAATTGGGGTGCAAAGAGGAGCCCGCGGCAGAGCCCTTCTCGGAAGAGGATGTGGTAAGGCAAGGCCGAGCAGGCTGACATCACAGCCGATATAAGAGACAAGGTTATCGCCGAGGAAGCTCACTCATCATGAAGCTCTGCGCGACGCTCGGTAAGTTGCTGTTCAAACTCAAGCATGACTCATGAGCTAGGGACCGGACATTCATGCACTGAAAACCATTAAAATACCGTATGAATTAACAATAAGCCAAAGTTATACACTCTTCTTCTCGTCCTTTGCCGTAATATGTGCAGTCGTAGTTCATGGATGATGTTCAAGTTGACATTTCTTTTCACAGTTCACTTCCTTCGAGCATATTGGACAATACTATCACTATTACCGGACACCCACTGTCTGCTGCTCTTCTCTTTAGGCATCTTGAGTAAACGATATGCTTACTAAAATACCACCATGACGAATAGAATACATAGTGTTATCACTGACCGAGTTCAACCGCCTAGCGCAAGCGGCGCAGATCCCCAACGCTACAGTCAGCCGCAGTCCGCTGTTCAAAAATGGGATACGCGCTGGGCTACGTAAACCTCTTTACGAAGGCTGCGGTTGTTTAGACTTATGAATAATACTGTCAAAAAGTTATTAATAATATTCTCAGTCCCCATGTAGAACTATGTTTTAAAACCCTCCGTTAGTCGCGCATTGGTCTGACAGCTCCATGATTCGTTTTGCCTTAGTGAATATCAGTAAAGAGATTACCCTTACGAAACCCTAAGGAGGTAGATGAAGTGTGTCGCCTTCTGCTGAAAGATAACGAACCGCTAGTTCATGATTCAGTAATTTCAAAGGAATTTGTGACTCTGATACTGAAACAAGACCGTAGATCAGGAGGACGGTAACGGAAGCGAAGAATTCGATGGCCGTTTATTTTATTGACAGGTTGGCCATTATTATTATTATTATATGTCCGTCTCATCCTTGGCTATCACTGTGGGGGTCCGAGTTTGATTCCCAGCTCTACCAATAAATTTAATACTGGTCTGAGGCCTGGAACGGTGTTCACTCAGCCTCGTAAGGCAAAACTGATAAGAGGTGCGTTCGATTCCTACCTTAGCTATCCTGGAAGTAGTTTTCCGTGGTTTCCCACTTCTCCTCCAGGTAAATGCTGGGATGGTACTTAACTGAAGGCCACGGCCGCTTCCTACCCAAATCCTACCTCAATTCCAAAAACACACACCACTACATACATCACAATGACACAGGCTATCAGACAAATTCTAAACACACCCAAGCACACGGGGCTACGTGACCACGATGTCGTTAAGTCCCTAAAGAATCAACAACTATTATTATTTTAGGCCTATTATTATTAAGACGAATTATATATTTTTTCGTTTTAGGTAAGGATGGCACGAAGTAGAACAAGTAACCATGGAAGGCTGCCTCCATTCCGTAACATACTGGGCGCCTTTCGTGATTTCACATCAGTGGATATACATTTCGGTAAATTTAGAAATATGTGGGGTACTAATCCTGGTTTTAATTTCCACTTCACGCGAGGAATTTCCACGTTCTCATAGTTCACTACGGAACAGTCCGCCTTTATAACAGTTAAATCTTCCGAAAAACGCACGTCACAGATTCTATTTTTGATCGACAATTGCTTATCTTTCCGCGGAATAACTCTCGCCCATTTCTTTTGGCGGTGTGAAAACATGTCTACCATCAGATTTTCTTCCTAGCCCGATTTACATCCAGGAACGAAACAGTACGACATTTTCCCGAAACAGCAGAAAATGTAGTTGTTTCCACACACAAAGCACTGCAGAGACATTTGTAAACTATTACAAAGAAACAAATTCCCTCGAATAATATGACTTCTCGCGCACAGGATATTACAGTACTAACCTCGTGGGTTACTGTCATACGTGCTTATGGTTCGGCGCGACTTCCGCCCCACACACTGGCTGGACCATGAACTACAATGCTTAAGGAGCGGAGTGATTACACTGTTTATTTCTATTCGTCATGGTACGACTTTGACTGAGGAGACTCCTCACAAAACTAACCCCGGGCTACTCGCTGTCCAGAGGGTGAAAGGAATGTCCCACCCCATTCTCTTCTTGAAATGCCAGACGTAAAATACTGTTATCTCGTTATCTGTTGCTCAGGTAGTTCCTTACAACCTACTGCCCAGATGGTGAAAGAAATGTCCCAATCCATCTATTTCCTGGAATGCCAGGCGTAAAATACTGTTATCTCGTTATCTGTTTCTCAGAAAGTTGCTTATAAGGGATGTCCAACACGCAGGCGAAACCAATTTCATTCAAGATGTTTTAAATGATACTTGATTTCAAGTGTATCTGCTAGAGTATGCTGTTATGTTGAGAATATGAAGTAAATCCAATAAACCCATTTGTATATGCATTTTCAAGTGTTCCGCTCCCTACTCATGAAAGCTTATTTTATCTGCGATACTATTAGGGTAATTTCTTTTTTGGTTTGTGTTGACTCAAGTCACAAATGTAACCTACCTGTCACTAGGTGATGATGAGACAATTTTTGTTTCATTTCTTACTTGCTTCCTGATAATTATTCATTATTTGGCAGCTCTGAAACCGTTGGGTACATTAGTCTATCTTTATGGCAGGAATGGGAGTAATAGTTTCTTTAAGTTCAGAGTTTTAGTCCATAGAACTTCGCTTTTCTTTGTGAATCACCGTCATAATGATCATTTCTTACAAACAGGTAAAAAGTAGTTGCATCACCAGGTTTCGTCAATAATAAATCAATCAGTTCATTAAAATGGTAATGTTAGTCCAGTTCGCCGATTTTCTAAATAACTGGAGATGCAGTATTTTCAAATAGTTCAAAATTACTAAGTAAATCAACCATTCATAGGACAGAATATTATTGAACATATTTTATTTCTTTATATTTTAATATCAATTTAATTATAACTAATTATTATTATTATTATTAATTTTAATTCTTTTAACATTTTAATGTTCATATTTATTTTGATAATTTATATCTTGTTATATTAATTTCCCAATCTTAAAATGAGGAATATAAATAATTATAACTTAATCTAATATGCTTATTAGTTGTTAATGTTTAATAGCATATTTATTTTTAATTCTATTTTTTATCACATTTTGCACTGCAATTTTTAATTTTAATTTTCAGAAGTAGTAGGCCTAATACTTCCAAAAGAAAATCGTTGATATATGGTTGAAAGATTCAACCAACAGCATCTCTGACAGACCACTAAAGAGTTAAATAAAACTAAGGAATTATCCCTACATCTAAATCAGTTATCAGTAACTTCAATTTATGAAATAAACTGTTGTGACAATGAACAATTGAATGCAGGGGGAGGGGGCACGTCCCCTCCCCCTCCGGACGCCCGTGTATCTTGCACCCTGTCGATACATGTTTTTCATCACACCACTAATACAGCGCTGCCTGTACGAACTAGAACTGGTATAATCAATTAATCCAAACAGAAAAATATAATAACAGCCACAAATAACGATTAATTAACAGTTCGATATATCGATTGGTCGAATGATTGATTATTGACGTGACGACGTCAAATACATTGTTGGAATGCATTGACGTTCGTGAAAAAATGTCACAGTGAAAGGTGATGATATCGTTTTATCTCTGGTTGGTTCTTAAATTTAGGGGCTGCGACAACGCGGTCATGTACCCCGTGTACTTTGTGAGTGTGTAGAATCTGTCTGATAACCGGTGTTAATTGTGATGACTGTAATAGTGTGTGTTATCTGTTTTTAATTCATGTAAGGACTGCAACTTAGAAATTTTCAAATAGTTCCTACTTTTGGTGCCAAGCGCCACCGTCAACGACTAGTACGCCAAGTTCAGAACTTAGCTACTAGACGCCACCGCAGTCGGCTGTTGGCAACGAACGTAGAAACCTAAGAGCGTTGTTTACATTCTTAACCTATCCAATTTAGCTTCACACAGGTGTAATTAGTGGAAGGTTCTTTAACATGCCATAAATCTATGACATGGGACCGTCGGCTTTGCTTCCCCTCCGAAGGAAGGCATACTGAGGGACTTTTAACGCTCTTAAAAAATCCGACGGCTTCGGCCGGGTTTGAACCCGCGATCTTGGGCATAGAAGCTCAGCATGCTACCCACTACGCCACCGAAGCCGCTCCGTTTTATATCTCTTCTGCTGCAACGCTCGAGTGTCCCTACTGTCGTTTATGGATGTCACGCGAGAACCACTGGATGGATTATGATGCGGTTTTCACCATTCTGTAAAGGATACCACGAGGAGGATTTCTGTAAAAATTAAATTTATTTACGATAAAAGGCAGCCCAGCATTAACAATTTCAGTGAAAAAGTCGAAAAAGAAACCTGGCGTCCGTGCGTTTTTTAAGCTCATGCTGGGCACACCCTTAAAATATCAATACTATGAGTGAAAGAATTTTTCAGCACGAATAGTTCTATAAAAAAGTCCGTGAGAGCATATCTCTATCTTCAATACATCGCCCACTATAAGTGTTCTTACGTTTTCATTTCTTCCAACAATCTCCTTTTATTTACTGAGGCGGCAGTTCACGAGCTGGCTAGGGGCGAATCTATCACTCCAGTTACAGCCAGCAGCAAACTATCGAGTTGTTTTGAGTTAAAGCCTCAGAGAATTTGGAGTGTCTCTGTAAGTGCAACTCGACTTTTCTTCATTTCGCCTGTGAACTTTCCGTTCCGCAAAATAAATAATTAAAATATATACGAAGCTGAAATTTCGTAAGAGCGACAGTTTAAAGAAATCAGTCCGAGACGACGTCACGCTCACACAGGAGCAAAACAAACAATACATCGTATCATATATTAAACCTTCTTTCCGAAAACTAGGCTAAAATAAAGTAAAATAACAAGAAATTCCGTGACAAACTAAAGAGCCTACTTTTCATGCCAATGATTATTCTACAGTATATGAACCTATCTATAATAATGACGAAATTAAGTTGGTAATATCGTAATGTTTAATTAGCTCGAAATATTCCTGGTATAATGTAGCCTAATAGAGCACTACAGTTGGCAGCCCTGGTGACTGAATATATTCTTAGTTCCACCTCTTAAGGTACAGAATACAAAATTTGGTTGAAGTCCAATGGACGTTACATGCAGTTAGACACTGGATCTATCAGCACGCGTAAAAGCATGTTGCCAACAATACCATGCGTGTGCTGGTCAGAAATAATCTGAATTATTATGATATCTTGTTGTGCCAATTTTGGATGAAATCCATTTGTTAGTATAGAAGTTACATGTATTTTAAAATTGGACCTATCAGCAAGCATAGAATCATGTTGGCAGCACTGCCTTGTATTAATTACTCCAAATTAATCTAGAATGTCACGTGCTATACGTGTGCAAAGTATAGAGCTGTTGGCTTGCATACTTTCTGATATATTGATATTAGGGTAAAAATATAGACAGCACTTATTAACATTTGGCAGCCCTGATTGCTCTTAAGAATACTTAGTCTATAGTCATATCTGTTATGTTACACATAGCACATACGAAATTTGGTTGAAATCCAACTGATAGTATAGAAGTTACATGTATTTAAAAATTGGTCCTATCAGCAGGCTTAGAATCATGTTGGTAGAACTGAAGTACATAAGTTACTCCAAATTAATCTAAAATGTCAGGTTCTATACGCGTGCATAGTTTAAAGCTATCGACTTGCATACTTTCAAATATATTGGTATTTGGATGAAAAAATTAGAGAGAGCAATTATTAACAGTTGGCAGCCCTGGTGGCTCTTAAGAATACACTCTGTCATATCTGTTTATGTACACATATTACGTACAAAATTTGGTTGAAATCCAATTAATAGAGTAGAAGTTATATGCATTTAAAAATTGGACCTATCAGAAGGCTTAACATTATTTTGGCAACACTGTCATGTATGGCCTCCTGGAAATTAAACTGAAATAGTATTATCTACATGTGTGCCAATTTTGGAATAGCTCCCATGCATACCTTCCAAGATATCCAACATGGAGCTCAAATTTCTAGTGCATTTTTTCAGCAGATGGTTGCACTGACATTTTCAAATAAGGGCTTGAGATATTCCGGTATACATCTTTACACATACTAAATTTGGTTTCGAATGCTGCAGCCGTTTAGGAGTTGATGGGGGGGGGGACACACAGCCAGACAGACAGAAGGACAGACAGACAGACACACATTTGCCCGGATCGATCTCATAAGACTACTTTTTCCTCATTTTTGCAAAATGTGAAAAGTAGGCTAAAAATGTTCCTGTCCTAAATTAAAAAACATTGAACAAGAATTCTTCGTTTTCTCTCTTCCAAACCCTTCCAATTTGATAGATGTTTGTAGGTTGGTTGGCTCCTTAGTTTAGGGGCTGCGACAACGTGGTCAAGTAGCCCCGTGTACTTTGGGTGTGTGTAGAATCTGTCTGATAACCGGTGTTAATTGTGATGACTGCATTAGTGTGTATTATTTGTAATTCAAGTAAGGATTGCAGACGACCAAATTCAAGTATTTCCTACTTTTGCTACCAAATGCTACCATCCACGATAGCTAGTGCTGAACTTGGTTACTAGATGCCACCGCAGTCGGCTCCTGGTGACAAACGTTGGAAACTAAGAGCGTTAGTCTAATCTAACCTATAATTTAGCTTCACACAAGTGTAGTTAGTGGAAGGTTCTTTATCATGCCATAAATGTACATGGGACCGCCGGCTTTACTTCCCCTCCGAAGGAAGGCATACTGAGGGACGTTTGACTCTCTTAAAAAGATCCGACGACTTTGGCCGGGTTTGAACCCGCTTTCTTGGGCACAGCAGTTCAGCATGCTACCAACTACGCCACCGAAGCCGCTATCTTAGACACTGAGCAGGTGCACCTACCTATCACCCGGAGGCTTCGATTTCGATTCCCGGCTCCGTCAAGAATTTTAGAAACTGGCCTGAGGGCTGCAACGGGGTGCACTCAGCCTCGTGAGGGCAATTGAGTAGAGTGACGCAGTGCCCTGGTAACGGCTGTGGGGACCCGACGCCCACAATATGCAGGCTAAATGACTGGGCAGCGGTTGCTTGGTAGGTCAAGGCTCTTCATGGGCTCTAGTGCTACGGGAGGGGGGACAGTCATCGTAAAACAAGCGCTAGTTGCTCCATACAAATGGCATGGCTGCTCATGATTTTATTAAACATTTCTCAGAGGGAACACAGTTATTTGGGAATATCTCCGAAACCGTTCATTTTAGGAACTTATACGTGTGTTTCGGGGTCCCTACAGGACCTCCGAGTATTGTTTCTCGTATCTGGCGGCTTGAAATGAGCTAAATCCGATCTTTGTACCGACTGTCCTTGCTCAGTGCCAAAGGGACGAAAAAAGTCACTTACAAATTGAATTTTCAAAAACCGTTTCTTAGTAAGCCTCTACAACCTCGGATCAACCAACATGCAAAATTTCATTTTTCTATGTCTAGTGGTTTGAGCCCTGCGTTGATGAGTCAATTTTGGATTATCAGTGTTAAAGGGCCGAAAAAACTCACTTACAAATTGAATTTTCAAAAACCGTTTCTTAGTGAGCCTCTACAACCTCGGATCAACCAACATGCAAAATTTCAGCTTTCTAGGTCTAGTGGTTTGAGCCCTGCGTTGATGAGTCAATTTTGGATTATATATAATAGATGTAATGCAGCCAAGAGGCCTTAGGTTTACAAACATACTATTTACAAAGACTTAATTTCTTCTGATTCGCATAATCACTGATTGTCCGTGTTCTTTTTGTACAGATTTCCAAGTGGTCATAGTGATCGCATGCGTGTCCACACAGTTGACACTTGCATGTAATTGAAGGCTCATGATACATTTTGTTGTGACAAATGATGTGATGGAAGCCGTGTACTGCCATTCTTGTATAGACGTGACGCATTTCAAAGTTTGCTTTCGTCCATGATCGATCAATCATGGCGCCAGATGCAAAAATCTCCGGATATACGTCTTCTCGCTTTTGGATGAGTGTTGCCAATAGGTTCTCTGATGCATTTGTGTTGGGTAGATGTATTTGTGTCCTAAGATCTTCTATGAGGAAGGATTCTCTTGCCAGGAGATAAACTAATCTGGATCTTGTTGTCTTTGAAACTCCAATTGGTTGGTTGGTTGGTTAGTACTTAAGTTTAGGGGCTGCGACAACGCGGTCATGTAGGCCCGTGTACTTTGGGTGTGTGTAGAATCTGTCTGATAACCGGTGTTAATTGTGATGACTGCATTAGTGTGTGTTATCTGTTTTTTAATTTAAGTACTGCAACTTAGAATTTTTCAAATAGCTCCTACTTTTGTCGCCAAGCGCCACCGTCAACGACTACTAGGCCAAGTTCAGAACTTAGCTACTAGACGCCACCGCAGTCGGCTCTTGGCAACGAACGTAGAAACCTAAGAGTGTTGTTTACATTCTTAACCTATCCAATTTAGCTCCACACATGTGCAATTAGTGGAAGGTTCTTTATCATGCCATAAATCTATGACATGGGACCGCCGGTTTTACTTCCCTTCCGAAGGAAGGCAGAAACTCCAATTGCTTTCTAAATGTACGGTCTACTGCTTTTACTCTTTCTAATGTGGAGAGGTTTTTCATTGAGAGATACGGCCAGATAATTTCTAAGACATAGCCTACGTCAATATTGGCAGTATTTTTGCTTTAAATAGAGATTTAAAGATTGTAATACAGTAACTAAGACCCGGAAGTTCATGCAAAATAATTTTTTTGCTTATTTTGGTTATTTTAGCACAATACATCATATTCCTTTCCTTTACCTGTTTAAGTGCATATCTCTGCTTTGGAAAGGCGAATATTCTGATTTCCTGTTGCTTTGAAGCGATGCTTGACACGGTGGGTGAGTGGTCTACTAACCCCAAGATTGCGGGTTCGCTCCTGGCCGTGGTAAGTGATTTTTGAAAGGCGGCAAAAATACGATACGCATGTCATACGATGTTGGCATGTCAAAGGACCCATTTGAATTCAGTAGGCCGTGTTCATAATGGCAACATTAATCTCGGGAGTTTCCGCCAACACAAAGTTCCTAATTTCTCTACTAGAAAGCGCTATAGTGTTCAAGGAGCTTAGATATCCAACCTCCTTGACTTTCATAGTGATTCAAGAAACAACGAAATTCGACATGCAAGCTACCCTCTGGGTGCAAATAACAAAGCTTGCACTCGGCACCGAGGCCATACGATATTATTATTATATTGAAGCAATTTTTGTTACTTGATGTTCTTGAAGGCGTATATTCCAATTCGAACTCCAAGAGTCTATCTCTCTCAATATATAAATGAATTTCTACGGAAATTTGCGTTATTTACGCGTTTCAGACTGTTTTATGACGGATGCGAGCGTTTGTTTGTCTGTGGACAATTTTGTTCCCTTGTAACTCGAGAACGGCTGGGTGGATCAACGTAAAATTTGGCACAGATATCCTTCAGAGGCACGACACTAATCATTGATGTAACTCTTCTCTGTACCTCTCATAAAAGAGGGCCTACCCCCTTTAAACACTTGCTGAAATAGGCGTAGAAGGGCGAGACAAAGCTCATTTTCAGCTCCTCAATGTGAGAAACGAAACTCGGGAACAATTTTTTTAGGCCCTAAAACCAATAGTTTTTGAGATATTCCCAGAAAACTAATTTCATTTAATACAATAATGAAAGAATGCAACCCGGTAACCATGGTCCATCTATTGTTGTAAGACGCAACACAATTCCATTTATTACATTACTGAGATAGTTTGCAAACGGCGGCTTCGGTGGCGTAGTCGGTAGCATGCTGAGCTTCTATGCCCAAGATAGCGGGTTCAAACCCGGCCGAAGCCGTCGGATTTTTTAAGAGCGTTAAAAATCCCTCAGTATGCCTTCCTTCGGAGGGGAAGTAAAGCCGGCGGTCCCATGTCATAGATTTATGGCATGTTAAAGATCTTTCCACTAATTACACCTGTGTGAAACTAAATTGGATAGGTTAAGAACGTAAACAACGCTCTTAGGTTGCTACGTTCGTTGCCAAGAGCCGACTGCGGTGGCGTCTAGTAGCTAGTTCTGAACTAGGCCTAGTAGTCGTCGACGGTGGCGTTTGGCGGCAAAAGTAGGAACTATTTGAAAATTCAAAGTTGCAGTCCCTACTTGAATTTAAAAAAACAGATACACACACTAATACAGTCATCACAAGTAACACCGGTTATCAGACAAATTCTACACACACCCAAAGTACACGGGGCTACATGACCGCGTTGTCGCAGCCCCTAAACTAAGGAACCAACCAACCAATAGTTTGCAAACGGCTATAAGGTTATAACAGAACCTATTTAAGCTGTAAAATTCAACAATACATATAATGCGCTTAAGGGGGTCAAGGGTTACTCTAGATTTTTTTCACGCGATGTACACGTGCGGGTGTGGTACGGAAGGTCTATTATATCCCTATCCCTATATTGTTATATTATTATAATAATTATTATTACTATTATACTACGGCCTACAACGACGAGACAAAGCTTATTTTCTGCCCCTTGGTGTCAGAAACAAAACTCGGGGACCATAAATAGTCGTAAAGGGTCCCCGAAAACTACATTTTAAGGCTCAAAAACCAACAGTTTCTGATATTCCCAGAAAACTAATTTTATTTAATAAACTAATTAAGGAGTGCACGCCAATAGCCATGACAAAAGCATCTCATAATGTGACATCCAACTTTCCATCTATTTCTCCAAGAAGTAATGCCACTCCATTTATTAAATTTCTGTGAACGTTTGCAAATGGCTATAAGGTTATCACGGAACCAACTAAAACTGTAAAATTCATCAATGCGCTTAAGGGTGTCAGGGGTTATCATAAATTTTTTTCACACGACTTAAACGTGCGATATGTCGTACAGAAGGTCTATTATATCTCCAAACAGCAACATTATTTTCAAAAATTCCTGAATTGAAATAGTAAGTTATTTTTTTCTTGCTTTTAGGAATTTGGGCCATTGGAGGCTAAAAAACCTGAATTTTCATACACCACAAGCCTTTATAATTTATTAAAGGGGTCTTCCTCTGGATGGGGACTTGACAGTCAGTGAGGGTCAATAATAATAATAATATCGTATGGCCTCGGGTGCCTGGTGCAAGCTTTGCTATTTGACACCCAGAGGGTAGCTTGCATGTCGAATTTCGTAGTTCCTTGACTATGAAAGTCAAGGAGGTTAGATGTTAGATATCTAATCTCCTTGAACACAATAGCGCTTTCTAGTAGAGAAATGAGGAACTTTGTGCTGGCGGAAACTCCCGAGATTAATTTTGCCATTATGAACTCGGCCTACTGAATTCAAATGGGTTCTTTGACATGCCAACATCGTATGACATGCGTATCGTATTTTTGCCGCCTTTCAAAAATCACTTACCACGGTCAGGGGCGAACCTGCAATCTTGGGGTTGGTAGACCGACACGCTATCCACTCACCCACCGTGGCAAGCAGTGAGGGTCAGTTTTTATGTGTCGTGTATTGCGTTTCGTCTACGAGGTTATCAATTTTATTTTCACGTCAGGAAGTACATGTTAGGTAAATTTAGTTTCAGAGCATATTTTAACTAATCATACTTCTTTGTCGACAAACAGGTTCCCAGCCCCTAACCATTGCAACAGTAGCTCAATTGATTACGTCTGGCTGTTAATACCGAAGACCGTTCGAATAATGGGTACTTCTGCTAGTCACAGGATAATACTGAAATTATTTTAATACTCAGTACTGCACCCGTATCCACGTGGTCTTACCTGGTGAAATCCGGAGAAAATGCAGGATCGTAGAATCTGGAAGCCCCGGCTGAAAATAACCCCCAAGACACCACCACCAAGGATAGACCATGGATAGGAATACCACAAAAATTAAAAAGAATGTGATAAGAAGATGCCAGTGGTCTATAAAAAATGAAAAATAGCCCAAAGTGAGCTACCAAGATTCTTAAAGATAATTAAATTAATCTAATCTCGGGCGCGTTATAAAACACCCTAGCTAATGACCCACTGGTTCTCGAAGCACATTCTAATTCGAATAGAAATCACTACCGGTAAGTCATTCGTAGGAATTTTTAAAATTTAACAAAAGTTTATTAACTGAAACCGCAGTGTCGCGAAGTAGAAACTCCACTGAACACCAGTATATAATCTTATGCCTCTGCCGAAGCATGAAAAATGTTTAAGTAACAACCGCCTTAATTAGGCCACAAACTGCCTATCGTCTCATCATTATTAACGAAGTTCCAAAAAAAAAAAATACACACAAAATATTCTAATATGATCGTAAACCCTTTTGACACATTTATAAAAATATTCTATTCAATCGTATCAATTAATATATACATATTTTACATAATTACATTTTATTTCTGAGATTTAGTTGCGCCTAGAATTATTCATCTCTGTTAATTTCATGTATTCATATACATTTATTTGGTTTCAATTTCAAGTCCGTGCCGTCCTAAATGACAAACAATTAAGCTAATCGGACGTCGTATTGTTAATTATAATGATTATATTTCAATTCACTTTCTCACAGATATTAGATTTTCTATCACTCAATATTTTAGTTATAAATAGCTCAAGTTTATACAAGTATTAATATTACAGTCTTTCCAATTAAACTCTATTCTAAAAACAATTGTTACTAAATCTTAACAAATATTAACGATATTGTTACAATACTTGGTTTCTTAAATGTTGGATTAAAATTGTACATTAACTTGCCACTAGCTAAAATCGTGACTCAATTTCACGTTCAAAATAATACACCGTAGTGCACTCAGCAATAGCTCTAAAGCTAATTCAGTGCTGGAAAAATTGATATTAACTATCCACATATGTCAAATATCTCCTAAATTGCAATTCAAATACGCAGACAAAATTCCATTATTACTATATCATCGCTTAACAGCTCTTAATAAATTCCAAACATTACGAATATTACACAAGTTTTTATTCAATCATGGATAAATATGTTGCTTCGAATTAGCCATGAGTTAAAGTGTCAAGAATAATCTTTATCAGAACAGTGATAAAATATTGTATTCACAAGTCTAAATAACTGTGTGAGAATTCAAAGTCTGTCACCTCGATTATGACTTACATATATTTTAAACATTTCTCTCCTTACATTACATATCATTACTAATTACATTTTCTCAAACAAAGTATTTCTTTCGTATTTCTCGACCGACCACTGTGAAAAGAACGATTCAGTTTTCGCATAATTGAAAATAATTCCACTGGAGATCCTCCTCAAAGGAAAACACGTCAAAACTACAGCATGGAAAAGAGCCTATCTTGAGGAGGTACAAATTAACCATTAGATTTGAATGCTAAACCAAGTTGGAGTTTCCCATAAGAATCCACAAAAATTTAAAAACTGAACGAGCTCACAAAGGGAGTCGAAATTAAAAGAATTTCAAAAATCAGAATTACCAGAAATAAATTCGCACAATCGCAAAGAATCACACTATAAATCACTATGTTCCACGTCTATGCTCAATCTGCCAAAAATATAGACCTGCATGTCTATCCAAAAACTTGCATGAGCTTTCAAAAATATTCAAAGTCAAATTCAAAAAGTTCAGAGAATTTGTTCAAAGTCGAATTCACGTATACGACGGATTATGGGACATCTGCTTGAGTTAGAATTATTCTTATATAATTTTAACGTCGTCTTCTCCCTATAAGTTTTCTCATGTTGTCTTCCCAACAAACTATATTCTTCTATTTTATTCCCAAATTATATCTTAATGAAAGCAAGGTAATGTTCGAAGTAACACTACAATAACTACTAAATTGAACTACAAAGTGAATTACATACTCGGATAGAAATGATTAAAGAATCACCCTAGCCCTCGTCTGTAATTCTTAACTACTCTAATCAAAATTGGTGAAAAGGAACATTCAAAAGCATGACAAATTCATACTGTCTACTAAAAGAAAACTTCCAGCTACATTGTTGAAGTTCTAGTTGAATGAAGTGAGAATGCTATAACACATGCTCCTGCCTGGGATCGAACCCTATCTGCTCAGCTGCACCGATAACGAAACGACTGGATATCAAGAAGGCCCGATTACCGGTTGCGAACGAGACGAAGCTAACAGATGTTCGGTTGACAAAGTTCATAGTTCTTTCACTTGCTAAGGAGCACGATAACATTGATGTAGTAAGCCAAGCTAGTTTCATTATGTAGCAGTACAAATTGTCATTCAGACTTTCATAATCTCTTCAATCTTCTCTTATAAAGCCTTATACTGTAGTTGCTCATATTGGAATCAAGTAATCATCCTGAGGATTCAACGCTGCTATGTGTTACATTTCTTCTCTGTGTTTAGCCCATATTCTGCATCTTCATATCGTAGCAATATCTCTCTCTTCTCATATCATTTATGACAATCATGGCTAAAGCCGTTTATACTGTACTGCAATGTAGAACACGTCGTTGTATCATTGGCTTAAGAAGAAGTTATCATACGTGAATGCAAGTTCACTGTGCTGAAATTGAAGGTTAACACTGTCTGAAACTATAATAAGATCAGACGAAAATCCTATCACGTTATACTGTAACACGTATATGTCGGATCAACTCCACGTTACCGAACAAACACGATTTCACGGCAACGCACGTACATGTGCTCAGACCAGAGAGCTCTATGACCCTCCTGGCTGAAATTGTATTCACTAAATCAACTGTTCGTTTGCTCCCGCAAATCATACTCTCTCCAGGTGATCCACAATGCACCTTGTCCTCTGATCGACAGTAACTATCGATACATGTATCATTGCCGAGTTCGATAATCACATGTTATAATACTGTATGCATTTATACTCATATAAAAGTTCTCAGTTATATTCCTTTATCCACAGGATGCATTTCCCATTCTTTGTTTCATACTGCATTGTGTATATTGCTTTACCACAGTGTTCAAAATAACGACAGTGGTGCTGTGTCCATCTTGTATTCAATACATGTATTAAAATGTCAAACATGTGGTCGTCGGTCTGTACGGCGGGTTGCTGACAGCTCCTAACCTCGCCACAGTCCTACCGCGCATCTGCATTTCAAAGGAATGTCGCAGTACTGCCATCAGTGTTCTTGCCAACTTAACCTATATCCAACTAAATACAAAATACGGTCTCAGTACGTTTCAGTCCTTTTTACGAGTTAATATCAATTATTTTTATTCAGCATTTAGTATGTAATGCATTGACTGTTAAAATTGTATAGGCTATCACTTATACTTAAAAATTTTCATAATAAGAAAATATGCATGGTCAACACTGCTTGAAGTTCCATAAAGTAACATTTCCTACTATTTAGAACTGTTTCTTACTTGAGATATTTTAAATAAGGTGTAGTTATATGGCCGTCTGTTCATATTTTCTTTATATTCCTAATAGAAACGCTAAAAACACGTAGTTGATCGTAATTGCCGTAGTTATTTCATAGTGCATATTTGTTGAAACGTGACCAATAATTAGTGCATTGTTGCATGCATATTTATTCATTGAATAGTGCCTTAGTTATAACGATTTATTTCCTTGAACTTCTTTTTCGATTTTGTAAATCCCTCTCCAGGTAACAAATAAATAGTTCCCCTCTGGAGCCGGAAATAAGCCAGTAACTGCTACTACATTCACCTGAAATATTTCTAAGAAAATAGGGAATCGTGGGTTCAAATATTCCCTTCTTCTTCTTCCGGTTGATTCGTGGAGGTTTCAAATCGAATAGTTGGGTCAATGATCTCCGCTTTCTTCTCCCGATGATTGATGGCAATACGACAGGTGCTGCCATCCAATGCCAAGCAATGCAACATAAAGCGCGAGCTAACCTTTCAGGAACTGTTTCTCCTCTCGAGGCTCAAGCAGCTTCCAGCACATGAAGAAGAGTTACACATACTCACTTAGTGCCGGAGAACCTTCCAGGAAGACTATTTAAGTCTTTCTATTCCGAACTAGAAAGTCCGTCCATTTTTATAACCCAATCATTCGCGGATGGAACATGATAAATCACATATAGGCCTATGCCATTTCCTTTATCAGAATGCTAGCAACCCGCCCAGACTTCACCCGCAAACTGAAACATCATTTATAAAATTTATGGAGGAATCATAATTCATAGCACAATTCTCTTTATCGGGCCACAAACCATGAACATTTCTTCCCTGTGTCTCTGTGAATTATTTCTCTCTCTCTCTCTCTCTCTCTCTCTCTTTTGTGACAATCAAGAAATTATTTGTTGCTCTGTTTGATTGTTACGTGATAAGCGTATTTTTTTTCGATTTCAATGAATATCCTATATCCGTTTTCCGTCTCGGCATGATGGGTTAACATCGCTGACTGGACTATTCATTATATTATCATGGAGATGCATGTGCAACGAGTTCTTGTCAGACGTAATTTAAGAATGGCGAGGTGCATGAAACACAAATCCCTCTTCCGTTCAATCTAAACTTGACAGTGTATTTTGTGGAACGAAAAAAAAACAGGCGAAGTAAAGAAAAGCCCAGCTCCACTTCCAGGGAAATTCAAAACACAACCACTCTTCTCTGAAGTCTTAAAACTTGACACGACTCGACAGTGTCTGGGGTGATAGACTCGCTCGCCAGCCGACTAGTTCGTAAACGGTCTCGCAGCTAGTAGGCTAATTGAATGGAGATGGTTGGAACAAATGAAAGCGTAAGAACCCTTATAGTGGGTGATGTAATGAAGATAGAGATATGCTGTCGCGGACTTTTTCTGTAGAACTTTTTATGTTTAACAATTCTTACAATCATAGTATATTGATATTTTTAACGGTTTGCCCAGCGTAAGCTTAAAAAGCGCACGGTCGCCAGATTTTGTTTCGACTTTCTCAGTAAAATTGTTACTGATCGGCTTCCTTTGGTCATAAATAAATTATTTTCTACAGAAACCTTCCTCGAGATATCCTTTACAGAATGGTGAAAACCGCATCAACATTCATCGAGTGGTTCTCGAGATTACCCGTGACATCCAAGAATCGGGGACTTTGTTTTATACTAAGTAGAGATGCAGTCCAAGCCAGCAATTTCTCTTCATCACTTAGGTGGTGTCTTAATTCTGTTTTGTTTGCGTGTGAATGATCACGTGCAGGCCTATGTATTGCGATCATGAACACGAGTGTGAACTGCTGTACTCCTAGGCTACGTATTACTCATGATTATTAGGAAGAATGAGTCGGCCTAATGCGACCAGCTGCTAACAGGGAGATTCTTTTGCTGAAGCGAGCCCGGCGTGTGCCTAGCCAACCAAACTTGGGCCGCAGATTGCGCGGAGGTAGAAACTGTAACAGAGTACATTAATTAATGGTAGATTCACCAGCAAATCATGATTAAAACACTTACCTTTTCACAGCAGATGCTGAAAATGTTCCCCTTTAGCTGACAGAGAGACGTTGTGTCGTGTAAATAAATTAGCGTTTGCACGTTGTAATTCCCTTCTGTTGTGAGGGATATCTGTTCTCCAGCTCCGCTAGAGTATGGGTAATTGATCTGTACACTTTGTACTTTAAATTACAGCGCAATGAAATATCAAATGGGCTTAGGTCCGGGCTTCGGTTAATTACAGGATGGTAAAGGAGTAGCTACATAATGTAACGATGTAACTTCCAAAGTTACTGTCTGTCAGCTCAAGGAGAACATGTTTAGTATCTTCTGTGAAAAGGAAAGTTCTAACCTTTAACTGGTGACGGGAGATCATCCAGATTCCCAAGAAATTAAAAAAAAACATGTGTGCTTCTTTAATTAAATCTTGCAAGAAGCTGTTGTTTATGTTACGTTATTATCTGTGCACTGACACTTCATTTTAATAACCCTGGTTTTCTCGCCTGCGCGCTATCCGCGGCCCGAGATCGGTGGCTGGCAGAAGGCGCGCGCGCCGGGCAGCCGGTTGCCGGCCCCGTTCCAACAAGAGAATCTCACTGTATAATCTCGCTGAGAAGCGAAGCTGCTGTGGTCTGATTACATCGTCAAGCTTTGCAATCCACATTGAAGATAGCAGGCGCGGATCTAGAGTTTGGCTTTGGGGGGGGGGGGGGGTCACAGAATCGAAATTGTTAAGAGAAATTGTATCACTTGCAAGCTACATGGATAGAAATTTGTTGCGTTTAGCGCACCAAAAATATTCGTACAAATTGCAACGGCGTGTTTTGCGACTTTTACATCGAGCTTCGAGAAAAGTATCAAGGTGCGTTACAGTTTCGTCAAGTCGAGTTGGTACCGACAAAGGGAGAAAGTCACAGCTTAAATTGCCAACCAAGCTTGCAGTTTGGACGTAGGCAAAATTTTTTGGTGCGAGAAAAAGCCCTAAATTCCTATCCGTGCATTGCTGCACATTCATCGTGTCATCACTATAAACATCGATTCGGTAATCACAAGGTTTGCTAAACAAAATAGACGAGTTGATTTTGTTATATAAATAATCGTTTTATATAACAGGTATGAAGTTGTAACAGAACATAATAATTGCAATCAAGATATTTGCAGTATTGAATAAAATGAAAAAATAAAACTGTACTTCAGTTAAAATTCGTTAAGTTTTATTTGTCTGGTTATTGTGTTTTCGTTTTTTGGGTTTGCAAAAAAATTTGGTCTCCGTTTGGGGGGGGGTCATGACCCCCTTGACACCCCCCTCCCCTCCTTGAATCCGCGCCTGGAAGATAGCCTCTGTAAAAGAGTACAAAATCTAATTATGGCAGCAAAACTAAAAACAATCTTGAACATAGATTTTAATTAAGTACTTACGATAAACCAATATGAACAGGACGGAGAGATACACCTCAGGAATATTAATATGTTTCAGTTGTGTGCTGCTACCTAGCGTCAGTACAGTGTACTGAAGATCTGCAAGGGGCGACAGTTGAGGGGATCAACGCATTCAGCAAGTCCTTGTACCAGGTGAGGACAGAGATTACTTACTAACAGTAAGGACTTTGTTCTCATCACAATAGCTGTATGGAGTTGCTACTTGCTTGTTTGAAGGTTCTGAGCTCGACCCCTGGGAACCTGGTGGTGTCGCCTTTCAGTGTGGAGACAGTTCTAGCTATGCTACTAGTGGGTCTTCGAGGAAACACAGCCAACAACATCGCTGCTGCCTTACACCTTCCTCAGGACCGGTCGAAGGTTGAACAGGCCTTCAAGCCACTGCTGCAGTCACTGCAGGTAAGAGCAAGGCACTGTCTAACCAATTTCCTAGATCGACCGTGTTGACGTAGTGTTGGTGTTTAGGAACAAGTGTGAAACTGTTCGCCAAGCCTCGCCTTGCCTGTGGCGAGTCCCGTTATTTCCACTGGTCGTGAGGGGTGTGCTGGCTACCTGCCCCACCCCGCGCCCAAGTACCGTACATTCCTGAGCCAGTGCCACTATTGTGCTCCCCACGGGGTGAAAGCGAAGCAGACCTGCTGCCATGCAGTCTCGGAACATTATATCCAACGAGTGACAGTGTATTAATTGTATCGTCATGTCTTGTATATAACTGTGTAATATAATATAATTAGTTAAATGTTCCACAGAAGTCCAGTGATTTGAATTCCCAGCATTATAAATTACAGTCCACCAGAGTATATTCGTCACATTATCAAAATTTCTTCATGGTCCACCGGGCCGGATTTCTGTGGAACAACGGACGTGTGTTATAGTTCGTGCATAATTTCATATTGACACCTCGTATTGTGCATTGCAACGGTAGCCTCAACGCGAAGTATGAGCGGGAATCGTGTGTTTCTCCTTGAATGCAAGCTACTTCGATGATTCGTATAAACTACAGCAGTGGCGCAGATTGAACCTCGAGACATTACACATGGAAGGAATTCAACTTTAAGCAGCTTCGGTAAGTACATGCTCAGTTCTGGTTACCTGTATTCCTGTATGCTATTCCCATTATGGATCCTAAATTGAAAGCACTTCTCGTAAAGACTAGGGGGCTCGCAAAGGCAAATATTACTCGTTTGCATATCTTCGTTAAGAGCTTCCAACCAGGGTCAAGTATTAACGCAATAAAGTCAAGGTTTGACGATCTACCAAAATTAAGGCAGAAGTATGAAGACGCGCAGGAGAGATTTGAATTAGAAGACGAATCCGAGGACCACAGTGAAGATAGGAATACTTTTCAATTTTTTCGCCTATTGAGAACGGCATTGATGCGCTGCCTTGTTCACTGAAGTGGCAATCAATCCTTGAGAGTTTACACTCTTGTCCGATGTCACTGTAAGCGACAGTTTTGCATGAGACAAGTCTCAGATATACCCCCAAGGCACCGGACTCCTTTTGAGACTATGTATAATGATCTCGTTGATAAAATGACCACGTTGATTGAAGATAGCGTAGTGTTACGATCAAAACAGAACAATCCTTCGAGTACTAAAGTGATGGTCAGTCTAGTTCCAGCAAGAGAGAGCTGACACTTCCTACAATTAAATTACCTTCCTTCGGAGGACAGGTCACTGAATTCCGTCATTTTTGTGACACATTTACTAGCCTGGTAATAAACAATCAAGCAATTGACGATATACAACGATACCACTATTTGTTATCTTCACTAACGGGCGAAGAACATGGCCAAATTAAGAACCTTCCCATAACAGGTCCAAATTTTAAAATTGCTTGGCAAACTGTCTGTCTGAGATACAATAATCCTAGATTAATTGCCACAGCACACATCAACAACTTGCTGAACCTTCCACGTGTACATAATGAATCACCCACAGAGTTACGAGCACTTCTAAATCAGGTATCAAGTAACTTAAATGCACTTGAAGCACTTGCACTTGAAATCCCTTTTCACGAAATCCTTCTAGCGCAATTAATTCTTGAAAAGACTGATGACGACAGCAGAAAAGAGTGGGAGATGATGTCATCAAATTCACAATTCCCAAGACTGGAAGTGCTAAGTAAATTTTTAGAGGACAGATGTCAAGCCCTAGAATTAATCAATGGTAACCGAATTCCTATCCCAGTTGTCAATCCTACCACTCAAAACATCTCTAGAAAGAAGCTCACGGCCAAGTCAGACAAGTGTATGTTTCAAGTAACAATAATTGTTTATTTTTGTACTGGCGTGCACCCTCTTTATAAATGTCAAGACTTTTCCAGTGTTAGTGTTGCGCAACGAACAGAATTTGCCAAACAGCATAAATTGTGTACCAATTGTTTGAGACATGGTCACATTGTTGGTGATTGTTCTTCAGGTTCTTGCCATTCTTGTGGTTTGAAGCATCACACACTACTTCACCGCAACCGAGGAACTGGTCGTTCTCCTACCCCAAGGCAATTGGCAACTCAAACTAACACTTGGGGCGCTGTGGTCGGTCTGAATAAGTAGGGTTTAAAATACTCAATAACACGCGTTTGATATGGAACACTTTTTATTTTTCGGTTATAATCAGTAAATATGGTCTCTAAAGTAATGACAGTGTTATTTTTAATTGTATATATGTATAACTGTGCGATACACGTGATCTAATTTGTGTGTTCCACTGGATTTTTTGGTGTCATTTGCATATTATCAAGCATCAGTTTTTATGGGTGATGTAGATCAGCTGATTCAAATTTACACAGGGCTACACTTTGGACATTATTTCGGTACTATTATGCGCAATATAATGTAAATGTCGATCCTGAGTCAACGCCGAGGACATTCAAATAGAGAAATACGGTACATAAACAAATAAATAACACACCGAAGCTGTGCTACTTTTATCATTCCGAGACTAGCATCCACGCAAACCAGACGCCACTGTTCCAAGCTCCGACTTATATCGTGAATTGATGTCAAACTGATGATCCGCCAAGCCTACACCTCGTAATCGCTAAGTTCTTCGATATTCGAGCTATTCCACTACGAGTCATATAGGCCTAATTTGCCTCCCCGTGGACACTGTAGAATGAGTGATTCCGCTACCATTCAAATATTCAACACCAAACCCACCTTTTAACCATCCAAATCAAGCAATTCCTGTCGCCCCCCGATTTTTAATACAAGTTAAACTCATCCCTTCTC
The DNA here is from genome assembly GCA_946902985.2 of Meconema thalassinum. NCBI lineage: Eukaryota > Metazoa > Arthropoda > Insecta > Orthoptera > Tettigoniidae > Meconema > Meconema thalassinum. Next base: position 459,824,373 of record OX336394.1, on the reverse strand, counting down.
CCTACCAAGCAGCCAATAATTAATTATTTAATTAATTATTCAAGTAACTTCAATCTTACCAGCGCGCCCATCGTAACAGCTGTTTTTAAACTGAATAACCTTCGCTGGCTTTACGTCGCAGTTCTTCTGTCTGTCTACCTCGACACGTGTTAGATCCTTCCCGGGGTGGAAAGGTATTATTATTAGGTATCATCACATTTCGGCTATTGCTATTTGCATCTTTTGGAAAGTGATGAAATCGTATGTCCGCAGCCCTCTTATACATCGACTTACAGCCGTAAAATGAGTAAAAGCAAAGTGTATTGCTCAGTTTACGGCTGTAAGTCGATGTATAAGAGGGCTGCGGATATACGTTTTCATCACTTTCCAAAAGATGCAAATAGCAGTAGCCGAAATGTGATGATACCTAATAATAATACCTTTCCACCCCGGGAAGGATCTAACACTTGTCGAGGTAGACAGACAGAAGACCTGCGACGTAAAGCCAGCGGAGGTTATTCAGTTTAAAAACAGCTGTTACGATGGGCGCGCTGGTAAAATTGAAGTTACTTGAATAATTAATTAAATAATTAATTATTGGCTGCTTGGTAGGGAGAAGGGATGAGTTTAACTTGTATTAAAACTCGGGGGGCGACAGGAATTGCTTGATTTGGATGGTTAAAAGGTGGGTTTGGTGTTGAATATTTGAATGGTAGCGGAATCACTCATTCTACTCAGCCCACGGGGTGGCAAATTAGGCCTATATGACTCGTGGTGGAATAGCTCGAATATCGAAGAACTTAGCGATTACGAGGTGTAGGCTTGGCGGAAAGGCTGGGGGATCATCAGTTTGACATCAATTCACGATATAAGTCGGGGCTTGGAACAGTGGCGTCTGGTTTGCGTGGATGCTAGTCTCGGAATGATAAAAGTAGCACAGCTTCGGTGTGTTATTTATTTGTTTATGTACCGTATTTCTCTATTTGAATGTCCTCGGCGTTGACTCAGGATCGACATTTACATTATATTGCGCATAATAGTACCGAAATAATGTCCGAAGTGTAGCCCTGTGTAAATTTGAATCAGCTGATCTACATCAACCATAAAAACTGATGCTTGATAATATGCAAATGACACCAAAAAATCCAGTGGAACACACAAATTAGATCACGTGTATCGCACAGTTATACATATATACAATTAAAACTAACACTGTCATTACTTTAGAGACCGCATTTACTGATTATAACCGAAAAATAAAAAGTGTTCCATATCAAACGCGTGTTATTGAGTATTTTAAACCCTACTTATCCAGACCGACCGCAGCGCCCCAAGTGTTAGTTTGAGTTGCCAATAGGCAAGACCCAACAACTCTAATGTTACGCAACAACGTGCCGGCACAGCTTCCTATTGCTCACTGAAAATTAAACCGCATACTCATATATTGCTCTCGGGGGGAGCGTGATGGCGCAGTGGCTTAGCTGCTCGTCTTTCACCCGGACGGCCGGGGTTCGAATCCCGGTGCCAGCGGGGTGGAATTTTCACCTGAAAAATCACGTGGTGTCAGGAAGGGCATCCGGCCTTAAATCCCCGGTCTAAACCAAAATGAGCCTGGTTGGCTCTGGCGACCCCAATTAATTGGGAAAAGCAGAAGAAAAGAAGAAGAAGAAGAAGAAGAGACTCATATATCGCTCTCGACTGCATTGGTAAAAGTGCGTGATGGGGAGGGCTGACTTCAGACTTGCCGAGTCCTGCTAGACTCGGGCAGTCAAGCACACTTCATCACAACGGCATGCACACAACGACTGAACTTACGGAATAGAATTCTAATCCAAGGTATAAGTAGTATCGACGCAGAGTCGCATCATAGTGCAAACATAGAGGTGCATTCCATTACTAGCAACTATCAAGTAGTTATTAATTGTGCTGTATTGTTACGAATTTCAGCTGAATTGCCAGGATCATACATTAACTATCAAGACTGGCAAATTCCCAAAGAACTGACCTTAGCTGACCCCAGCTTCAACCAACCAGGTCAGATTGATATGTTAATCGGGGCAGAGATATTTTTGATCTTCTTAGGCCTGAAAGACGCACGAGGAGCGGACCCTATCCAGTTCTTCGAAACACGGAATTCGGTTGGATTGTAGCGGGACAGTTTCAAATGGATAGGGCGAGCGGTCCGGGTTCACCACCTGTGCAGTCATTCTTCACTATGAATGGCCATTCACTCGACCAGCAACTTCAACGATTCTGGGAATTAGAAGAGATCACTCAACCAATCAGATCGAATGATGAAATGGAGTGTGAAAAGCATTTTGTTGACACAGTCAGACGGGATGCAGAAGGTAGATTCACGGTAAGACTCCCACTCTGTGGAAAACCATCAGAACTTGGAAACTCACTAACAATGGCTACGTTACGATTTCACAATCTCGAGAGACGCCTTGAAAGAAACCCTCAGTTGAAGGGGGATTACGTCAGCTTTTTAGAAGAGTACGAGACTCTAGGGCATATGGAGCCTATAACCACGGAGTCTGATAAGGAGGTACAGAGCTACTTCATGCCCCATCATCCAGTGTTCAAGGAGTCAAGTTCAACTACAAAAACCAGGGTTGTATTCGATGCCTCCGCCAGTACTACCACCGGACGGTCACTCAATGACATCCTCAGGGTTGGGCCGACAATCCAGCAAGATATCTGGTCCATTATCACCAGATTTCGCGCTCACCAAATATGCTTTACGGCAGACATTCGACAGATGTACCGGCAGATAAGGGTTGATAGTCATGACCGCAGACTTCAGAGAATCGTGTGGCGATCATCCCCAGAAGATCCTGTAAAACATTACCAGCTCAACACCGTCACCTACGGCACAGCGTCAGCACCCTTCCTCGCCACTAGATGCCTCCAACAGCTCGCTATGGAAGAATCAGACAGCTTTCCTGAGGCAGCGAAGATTTTACAGAGAGACTTCTATATTGATGACTGTATGTCTGGATGTGCGACCGTCGAGGACGCGTTAGACACTCAAAATCAACTCATCAACCTTCTACAAACTGGAGGGTTCCAGCTTCGACAATGGTGTTCGAATCACCCCCGACTACTTGAAGCAGTTCCTTCGGAGTGGCGAGAAAACCAGCTCCCACTTCAACTAGATAATGGGGAAAACATGAAGACATTAGGCTTGCTTTGGCATCCTGCTAGTGACCAACTGCAAATCGTAAACGGCAACTTACAACTACGCAACCCAATAACAAAACGGAAGGTACTATCAACCATAGCTTCAATCTACGACCCACTTGGGCTAGTGAGTCCAATCATCATCTCCTGCAAGTTCTTCTTACAGCAACTGTGGCAGCTACGTCTAGGGTGGGATGAAATGTTACCACCAGAGCTAGTTCATCGTTGGCAGAAGTCCAAGTTAACGCGTCTTACGAGAGTAACGGCATATTGTATCAGATTTGCCGCAAATGCCAGACGTCCTCGCAATCAAAGAAAAACGGGTGAATTGGAGTTCGAAGAACTGTTTGTTGCATTACATGTATGCATCAAAATAGCCCAAGCTTCAGAATATGGTCCAGAAATTCACGATCTTCGGATGAAAAGGGCCATTAATAAAGGAAGCAAGTTAATACCTCCGAATCCTTTCCTCTGTAACCAAACACTCCTTCGAGTAGGTGGTCGACTACAACAATCTGATCTTCCGTTTAACCAGAAACATCAGTTCATTTTACCGCCAAGGCATCACCTAACTAAACTGATCATTGAAAATGAACATCTACGCGTGCTTCATGCTGGATGTCAACTACTACTGTCGTCGCTACGTGAGCAGTACTGGATACCTAATGGCAAGAGTACGATTCGTCACATCATTCATTTTTGTATTATCTGCCACAAACTTAAGGCAAAAAACGCTGAACAACTAATGGGTCAACTGCCGAATTACAGAGTAACTCCAGTCAATCCATTTATCCACTGCGGAATCGACTACGCGGGACCATTCTACATAAAAGCAGGCTCTCGCAAAACCAGATCCAAAATCAAGTGTTATGTAGCACTCTTCGTATGCCTTTCTACTAGGGCAGTGCATCTAGAGATTGTAAGCAGTATGACTACCCAGGCCTTCATTGCTTCTCTAAGGCGTTTCATATCCCGTAGAGGCAGGCCAGCCCATGTGTTTTCTGATAACGGCAGAAATTTCGTTGGAGCCAATAGAGAACTGGAGGAGATAAGAAGATTATTCAACGAGGGACAGCATCGACGTGATCTGTCTACCTTTGCAAGCAGTGAGGGAATTCAGTGGCATTTTATTCCTCCTCAAGCTCCGCACTTTGGAGGAATATGGGAGGCAGGTGTCAAATCATTTAAACACCATCTTCGGCGAGTGATGGGCACCGCATACCTTACCTTCGAGGAATTGTCAACACTCACAACCCAGATCGAAGGATGTCTCAATTCGAGGCCTCTAGTCCCGGCATCCGATGATCCCGACGACCTAGTTGTCCTTACCCCTAGTCACTTTTTCATTGGCCGACCAATCACTGCACTACCCCAACCAGATCTGAGTAATGTGCGTGTAAGCTTGCTTTCCAGGGGGCAGCAAATCCAAAGACAGTTCCAAGGATTCTGGAAGGCGTGGTCAACCGACTACTTGTCCCATCTACAACAGAGAAGAAATGGAAGCAGGAAGGGCGCAACGTCCAGTCAGGCACGCTGGTGCTCGTGAAAGAAGACAAACTTCCCCCACTGTGCTGGAAGCTTACAGTGGTTGATCAGGTCCACCCTGGAGCTGATGGACTTGTACGTGTTGCCACTATACGTACCTCGTCTGGTACATTCAAGAGACCCATTACAAAACTTTGCCCACTTCCCATGCCAGACAGCGGCTTTTGTGAAGGTGGTGCTTTGACTGACTAACTATGTTCAGTGCTTTGTGTTCGTATGTTTATTGGTGTTATATTTCAGGTGACTGTTTGTTGAAAAAAATGTTAAACTCTTTTCTGGCGGGCGGCATGTTTAGGAACAAGTGTGAAACTGTTCGCCAAGCCTCGCCTTGCCTGTGGCGAGTCCCGTTATTTCCACTGGTCGTGAGGGGTGTGCTTGCTACCTGCCCCACCCCGCGTCCAAGTACCGTACATTCCTGAGCCAGTGCCACTATTGTGCTCACCACGGGGTGAAAGCGAAGCAGACCTGCTGCCATGCAATCTCGGAACATTATATCGAACGAGTGACAGTGTATTAATTGTATCATCACGTCTTGTATATAACTGTGTAATATAATATAATTAGTTAAATGTTCCACAGAAGTCCAGTGATTTGAATTCCCAGCATTATAAATTACAGTCCACCAGAGTATATTCTTCACATTTATTATCAAACTTTCTTCAGTTGGGATATGAATGTCGCGCACATTGAATAGACCTATTCCAAAACCACCTAGATGCATGAACTGACTATACATAGAAGCAAAGAATATTAGTGACTGAAGGATCTAGGAGGGTTTTGCCAACTTATCCAATGGAAGTAGGCTATATATATTTCGTATGATATACAGAGAATACAGTAATACTATATACAATATATACAAGAAATAAATATCTAGCAACATCCACTATTCATGATCACTAAAAGTCACAGTTGATTGTCCAGAGAAGTAATCCACTCCACTGCAACATCACTTGCATTCTGACACAATATGATGTATTGTCTGCATTGAATCGCCACAATCGCACTGAGGACTAGAAATTTTCCCCCATTTGTGGAGCCAAAAGTTACATCTTCCGTGACCGGTCCTCACTCTGTTGAGTGACGTCCATATCCTTCTTGGAAGATGGAAACCAGGAGGTTTTCTGCAGGGGTCGGTGATCAATCCTAGCTCATCAGGGTTTGATGTAGCCCATTCTTCTCGCCAAGTTTCGTCCATATTGAACTTAGATTTAACAAGCATCTTGTCTAGTTGCCATGACGGATGTCAATATTTTTATCTCCCTTGCTTCTGTGGATTCCAGACCTGATGTATGTGTAAGAGATCATTTGCTTTCCCTTTTTAGAGCTGTCAGCCTTCGCAGGGGAGGAGGGTGAATGTTGGATATTACTGGTAGCCACTTGAGTGGTGTGGATTTGAGAGTGCCCGATATTGTTCTCATTGTATCATTTAACTGGACATCAACTTTTCCTACAAGTGCACTATTGATCCATACGGGGCTACAATATTCAGCAACCGAGTATACTAAGGCGAGAGCTGTTGTGCGAGGAACAGTCGCAGTTGTTCCCCAACTTATGCAATGGAAGTGAACCTTTAGACATGACATCATTATTGATTGTATTAAACAACGGATTTGTGTTTTTAATAACGAAAAAGTACAGAATCGGAAATGTTAGGAGACAATGCGCCTGCGGAATGTAAGATCTGTTCACTAGTTTTGTTCCAAAATGTTGGTAGATTGCTAATTTAGATGGATCAGTCGCGGTTTTATTTGACCATTTTTAAGTTATAGAGAGTGTGAAAGTACAGGAGAATATTTCTTTGTAGTGCCCCAACTTTATTTAATAATAAAATGTGAACTAGGTTGCTATTTGTAACATTGTGGTACCATAACTCTCTCCACCTCCAAGCCGGGATCATCAGTAGGGCTTGTTTCTTGTTTTGTATTGCTTATTTGGAACAATATCATATTTATTTATTTATTTATTTTTCGTGTCGAAAAAATACATATGTTCAGTTACTATACATACGGATATAAGGGTAAAATTGTCTATTTATATATTCCCTCCAATAACTCGCGCAATACTTCATATAGCCTACTGTTCGCCTTTATATCTATACTCATATAATAAAGCTGAAGAGTTTGTGTTTAACGCGCTAATCTCTGGAACTGCCAGTCGGATTCGAAACATTCTTTTTGTATATTATAGCCTGATTCAAGACGAATAGTTTAGGCTATGTAGCATTAGGCTACACCTCCCAGGTAACCTTCAAGATTGATTTTTGTTCAGTAAGTCGGAAGAACAAGCGCTCTCGAACGGGTTCAATAATACTTAAGTCTATTGTTGCCTGGCAATGCGGGCTGCATCACGTCGCCCCTACCAGTGTTCTGGTGCAGAATTGCGAGCTGGTTATAAATTGCAGTCACGGGGAGTAATTAGTGCAAAAGGGTTTCTTAGGCCCCTTAAAACAGTTATCATCATGACAATAGTATGCCTGTGTATAAGGGCGATGGTGTTGGTGCAGTATACTGAGGTTATCAGCTGTGCTTTCCGATTCTTATCCTTGAGCGCCCCAGTTCTGTAGTAGCATTCATTATCATCCATAAGACAAATAAATCCACCGGGTGAAGCCGGGCACTACTGCTAGTGTTAAATAAAAGCCCTATGTGTTAACTATAACTTTGTAAGTGTTCTTAATCTATTCTATGGTACATGTTAGTGACGCTATGTTAACTGTGTGCGGTAACTCCACTCACTCCCTTAGGGTATTTTCAAATATCATGAACATGTTCTTCTCCAGAGCCGTCTTAATGAAATGTCTGTGTAACCAACAAGATTTTAAATACCACACGTATCAATTCTAGGAAGTGTTGTTTCCGGCGGAAACAGCCGAAGACGTTGTAAAATGTCGTAACCATGTTGCTCTGCAGAAATATCTGTGTAACCTTACTGGACGATAACACTGGCTCCAAGTGAGTTTCCGCGGAGTAAAAGCCCTAATGTCAGTACTTCTCTTCACGACCATACCTCTACTAACATCAATTCAACTCTAAGGGCTAAAATAAAAATATAAGAAACAGCCATCGTCTTCTCAGCGCAGCTGCGGGAATTGAACTTGGAGATCGTCGGTTCTCAACCCGAACAAACAATCTTAACTCGCGAGGCCAGCCGGTTTCAGTCTCAGTAGAGGAGCGGCTTCGAACCCCATCGTCAGGCACTTTTGAATTCTCTTTGAACACATCTGTTCAAATTTTTATACTCAAGTTATTTTCTCCAAATCTTCTATCATCCAGTTGAGCACCAACTATACTTGGGGAAATATCTTAGCCTTCCCCCAACATCCAACAACATTCCGGTGATAGTGTTCTGCACGCAGCGCTAAGTGGTGTAAGGCTAGGCTAGTGTAGACATTCCCAGAACAACAATGGCAATACCCGCACATTTTCATGGTTGCTTGAAGGAAGCATGTTCACCGATCCCACTTCGTATAGCATAGGCCCTTATATAACGGTTTATGATTGGGGGAAGTATGAGCTAGATCTGAATCAAACTCTCGTCTACAGATAGCGCGCCACTTGCGTCTACAGAGAACGAGAGGGAGCAGCTGGTCTACTAATGTCCATTTCAGGTGATGCTAGTTCATTGAAGTAAGAAATCACGTCCAGAAGTTCGGAATCCACGTAAAAATGAGGTTTTGTTCCTTATAATCGTTATGTTTAAGAGCCAAGTTGTGTTGATATAAGCATATACAAGGTAAATGTTATGCAGTCGTCACCATATCTCGGTAACTATGGACGTAGCATTAGTTTTTTCACGGGGTTTGCTTTAAGTTTATCGGCAAGCGATAAAACAGTTTACAACACAAACGTGAAACATGAAATGTATGAGAAATTTTCGATTTGTTGTCGGCCTATTTTAATGGTGAAAATAGGGTTGAATATTTCGTTAAACATGCGTATGTCTCTGGAACTGCTGGGGCGCTGCCGCACATATTTTTTATTTATTTATTTATTTATTTATTTATCATATGGCTTTTAGTGCCGGGAGTGTCCGAGGACATGTTCGGCTCGCCAGAGGCTGTAGCTGCTCTGAGCGGACACCCATGGGGTCAGCTACAATTTCCGTTCAATTTTAAGTAGTTCCAACTTTCGCTACGAGATGTCACTGACACCCATAGGTGAACGTTGGAATTTTGATAGTGCATTTCAACGAACTCTCACCTAGAAATTTAGCCTCACACAAGTTTAGTTAGGGGAAGGATCTTTTACATGCCATAAATCTATAACATGGGACCGCCGACTTTACTTCCCCTCCGAAGAAAGGCATACTGAAGGATTTGAACGCTTTAAAAAAATCCGACGACTTCGGCCGGGTTTGAAACCGCTATCTTGGGCACAGCAGTTCAGCAAACTGCGTCACTGACAGAAAGCTACTCAATTGTCCTCACGCGGCTGAGTGCACCCCGTTCCAGCCATCACGTTAGTTTCTTAAATACCTGACGGAGCGGGCAATCGAACCTGGGACCTCTGGTAATGTTTAGGGCCAGGAAACAACCTCTCATTGGCGGCTTCGGTGGCGCAGTTGGTAGCGTGCTGTGCTTCTGTGCCCAAAGGTCGCAGCCTCAAAGCCGGCCCAAATCGTGTGATTTTTCGAGAGGGTTAAAAATCCCTTAGTATGCCTTCCTTCGGAGGAAAAGTAAAGCCGACGGGCCCATGTAAGATTTATGGCATGTACAAGAATCTTCCACTAACTAAACTTGTGTGAAGCAAAATTTGTAGGTTAGGTTAGATTAATGCTCTTAAGTTCAAACGTTCGTCAACAGACGCTGGTTGAGATGGCATCTAGTAGTAGCCAAATTCACAGCTAGGTGTCGTGGACGGTAGAATTTGGAAGCGAAAGTAGGAACTACTTGAAATTATCGTATGCAGTCCCTGCTACACCCTCAAGGAAACACAGTATCTCCTGCCTTCTGCTCAAGGCCCTCAAGGAGGCAGGGTGTGTGTAGCCCCACCACTTCTGGTGCACCCTGGATAGTGCTACACCCTCGGGGGCTCACAATATCTCCTGCCTTCTGCTCAAGGAGGCACGGTGTGTGTAGCCCCACCACTTCTGGTGTAACCTGGATAGTGCTACACCCTCAGGGGCTCACAGTATCTCCTGTCTTCTGCCCAAGGTCTTCAAGGAGGCAGCGTGTGTGTAGCCCCACCACTTCTGGTGCACCCTGGATAGTGCTACACCCTCAAGGGCTCACAGTATCTCCTGCCTTCTGCTCAAGGCCCTCAAGAAGGCAGGGTGTGTGTAGCCCCACCACTTCTGGTGCACCCTGAATAGTGCTACACCCTCAAAGTCTCACAGTATCTCCTGCCTTCTGCTCAAGGCCCTCAAGAAGGCAGGGTGTGTGTAGCCCCACCACTTCTGGTGCACCCTGAATAGTGCTACACCCTCAAAGTCTCACAGTATCTCCTGCCTTCTGCTCAAGGCCCTCAAGGAAGCAGGGTGTGTGTAGCCCGACCACTTCCGGTGCACCCTGGATAGTGCTACACCCTCAGGGGCTCACAGTATCTCCTGCCTTCTGCACATGGTCCTCAAGGAGACAGGGTGTATGTAGCCTCTCTATTTCTGGTGCACCCTGGATAGTGCTACACCCTCAGGGGCTCACATTATCTCCTGCCTTCTGGTCAAGGCCCTCAAGGAGGCAGGGTGTATGTAGCCCCACCACTTACGGTGCATCCTGTATAGTGCTACACCCTCTGGGGCTCACAGTATCTCCTGCCTTCTGCGCAGGGCCTTCAAGGAGGCACGGTGTATGTAGCCCCACCACTTCTGGTGCACCCTGGATAGTGCTACACCCTCAGGGGCTCACAGTATCTCCTGCCTTCTGCACATGGTCCTCAAGGAGACAGGGTGTATGTAGCCTCTCCATTTCTGGTGCACCCTGGATAGTGCTACACCCTCAGGGGCTCACATTATCTCCTGCCTTCTGCTCAAGGCCCTCAAGGAGGCAGGGTGTATGTAGCCCCACCACTTATGGTGTACCCTGGATGGTGCTACACCCTCAGGGGCTCACATTATCTCCTGCCTTCTGCTCAAGGCCCTCAAGGAGGCAGGGTGTATGTAGCCCCACCACTTATGGTGTACCCTGGATGGTGCTACACCCTCAGGGGCTCACATTATCTCCTGCCTTCTGCTCAAGGCCCTCAAGGAGGCAGGGTGTATGTAGCCCCACCACTTATGGTGTACCCTGGATGGTGCTACACCCTCAGGGGCTCACATTATCTCCTGCCTTCTGCTCAAGGCCCTCAAGGAGGCAGGGTGTATGTAGCCCCACCACTTATGGTGCACCCTGGATGGTGCTACACCCTCAAGGGCTCACAGTATCTCCTCCCTTCTCCACAAGGCCCCCAAGGAGGCACGGTGTAGGTAGCCCCACCACATCTGTTGCACCCTGGATATTGCTACACCCTCGGGGGCTCACAGTATCTCCTGCCTTCTCCACAAGGCCCTCAAGGAGGCAGGAAGTATGTAGCCCCACCTTGGATAGTGCTTCACACTCAAGTTCTCACATTGACCGTTTCCTTTAGCCGTATCATCTTTCTATTGGGTGACCTGATTGTCTTGAGGTTCATGACCACCTTCAAAAATCAAACTTCCTGAATCGGGAGTCAAACCGGGGACCAATACCTCTGATCCTGTCGGGTTATTGGTTTTAGTCCTCAAAGAGACGAATGTTTCATTCCAGAGCTCAGGGAATATCACGGTGGAGCTCGCCAACAAGATCTATGTCCACAAGGAGTTCACAATTTACGAGGAGTTCCAGAGATCCACTGAGCAGAACTTCCAGTCAGTGGCGGAACAAGTCGATATCTTTGGCAACACTGAGGCTGTGCGACAAGCTGTCAACAGCTGGGCTGCGGACAAGACACACAACAAGATACAAGAACTCATAGCCCCAGGTAAGATAACCATAGCCTGGTTGAATCTTACAATACACCGGTACGATCTGTTAGGTACTCTTAATAGATCCTCAAATCCTTCTGGGTAGATACAGGTCTGATATTAGATACTCTGGTTAGATCCTCAAAAACCTTCTGGGTATATACCGGTCTGATATTAGTTACTCTGGTTAGATCCTCAAAACCTTCTGGGTAGATACAGGTCTGGTATTAGATACTCTGGTTGGATCCTCAAAACCTTCTGGGTAGATACAGGTCTGATATTAGATGCTCTGGTTAGATCCTCAAAGCCTTCTGGGTAGATACAAGTCTGATATTAGTTACTCTGGTTAGATCCTCAAAACTTTCTGGGTAGATACAGGTCTGATATTAGATACTCTGGTTAGATCCTCAAAGCCTTCTGGGTAGATACAGGTCGGATATTAGATACTCTGGTTAGATCCTCAACGCCTTCTGGGAAGATACAGGTTTGATATTAGATACTCTGGTTAGATCCTCAAAGCCTTCTGGGTAGATTCAGGTCTGATATCAGATACTCTGGTTAGATCCTCAACGCCTTCTTGGAAGATACAGGTCTGATATTAGATACTCTGGTTAGATCCTCAAAGCCTTCTGGGTAGATACAGGTCTGATATTAGATACTCTGGTTAGATCCTCAAAACCTTCAGGGTAGATACAGGTCTGATATCAAATACTCTGGTTAGATCCTCAAAGCCTTCTGGGTAGATACAGGTCTGATATTAGATACTCTGGTTGGATCCTCAAAGCCTTCTGGGAAGATGCAGGTCTGATATTAGATACTCTGGTTAGATCCTCAAAACCTTCTGGGAAGATGCAGGTCTGATATTAGATACTCTGGTTAGATCCTCAAAACCTTCTGGGAAGATGCAGGCCTGATATCAAATACTCTGGTTAGATCCTCACAGCCTTCTGGGTAGATACAGGTCTGATATTAGATACTCTGGTTAGATCCTCAATGCCTTCAGGGAAGATGCAGGTCTGATATCAAATACTCTGGTTAGATCCTCACAGCCTTCTGGGAAGATACAGGTCTGATGTTAGATACTCTGGTTAGATCCTCAACGCCTTCTGGGAAGATACAGGTTTGATATTAGATACTCTGGTTAGATCCTCAAAGCCTTCTGGGTAGATTCAGGTCTGATATTAGATACTCTGGTTAGATCCTCAACGCCTTCTTGGAAGATACAGGTCTGATATCAGATACTCTGGTTAGATCCTCAAAGCCTTCTGGGTAGATACAGGTCTGATATTAGATACTCTGGTTAGATCCTCAAAACCTTCAGGGTAGATACAGGTCTGATATCAAATACTCTAGTTAGATCCTCAAAGCCTTCTGGGTAGATACAGGTTTGTTATTAGATTCTCTGGTTAGATCCTCAAAGCCTTCTGGGTAGATAAAAGTCTGATATTAGATACTCTGGTTAGATCCTCAAAACCTTCAGGGTAGATACAGGTCTGATATCAAATACTCTGGTTAGATCCTCAAAGCCTTCTGGGTAGATACAGGTCTGATATTAGATACTCGGGTTGGATCCTCAAAGCCTTCTGGGAAGATGCAGGTCTGATATTAGATACTCTGGTTAGATCCTCAAAACCTTCTGGGAAGATGCAGGTCTGATATCAAATACTCTGGTTAGATCCTCACAGCCTTCTGGGTAGATACAGGTCTGATATTAGATACTCTGGTTAGATCCTCAAAGCCTTCTGGGAAGATGCAGGTCTGATATCAAATACTCTGGTTAGATCCTCACTGCCTTCTGGGAAGATACAGGTCTGATGTTAGATACTCTGGTTAGATCCTCAAAACCATCTGGGAAGATGCAGGTCTGATATTAGATACTCTGGTTAGATCCTCAAAACCTTCTGGGAAGATGCAGGTCTGATATCAAATACTCTGGTTAGATCCTCACAGCCTTCTGGGTAGATACAGGTCTGATATTAGATACTCTGGTTAGATCCTCAAAGCCTTCTGGGTAGATACAGGTCTGATATTAGTTACTCTGGTTGGATCCTTAAAGCCTTCTGGGAAGATGCAGGTCTGATATTAGATACTCTGGTTAGATCCTCAAAACCTTCTGGGAAGATGCAGGTCTGATATTAGATACTCTGGTTAGATCCTCAAAACCTTCTGGGAAGATGCAGGTCTGATATCAAATACTCTGGTTAGATCCTCACAGCCTTCTGGGTAGATACAGGTCTGATATTAGATACTCTGGTTGGATCCTCAAAGCCTTCTGGGAAGATACAGGTCTGATAATAGTTACTCTGGTTAGATCCTCAAAACCTTCTGGGTAGATACAGGTCTGATATTAGATACTCTGGTTAGATCCTCAAAACCTTCTGGGTATATACCGGTCTGATATTAGATACTCTTCTTATATCCTCAAAACCTTCTGGGTAGATACCGGTCTGATATTAGATACTCTGGTTAGATCCTCAAAGCCTTCTGGGAAGATGCAGGTCTGATATTAGATACTCTGGTTAGATCCTCAAAACCTTCTGGGAAGATGCAGGTCTGATATTAGATACTCTGGTTAGATCCTCAAATCCTTCTGGGAAGATGCAGGTCTGATATTAGATACTCTGGTTAGATCCTCAAAGCCTTCTGGGTAGATACAGGTCTGATATTAGATACTCTTCTTATATCCTCAAATCCTGGGAAGGTACAAGTCTGATATTAGATACTCTTCTTATATCTTCAAAACCTTCTGGGTAGATACCGGTCTGATATAAGATACTCTGGTTAGATCCTCAATGCCTCCTGGGAAGATGCAGGTCTGATATTAGATACTCTGGTTAGATCCTCAACGCCTTCTGGGAAGATACAGGTCTGATATTAGATACTCTGGTTAGATCCTCAAAACCTTCCGGGTATATACAGGTGTGATATTAGATACTCTTCTTATATCCTCAAAACCTTCTGGGAAGATACAAGTCTGATATTAGATACTCTTCTTATATCCTCAAAACCTTCTGGATGGATATAGGACTGATCTAAGATACTCTGGTTAGATCCTCATAGCCTTCTGGGTAAGTGCAGGTCATATCTTAGATACTCTGGTTGGATCCTCAAAGCTTTCTGGGAAGATATAGGTCTGATCTAAGGTACTCTGGTTAGATCCTCAAAGCCTTCTGGGTAGATATAGGTCTGATCTTAGATACTCTGGTTGGATCCTCAAAGCTTTTTTGGGTAGATACAGGTCTGATCTAAGATACTCTGGTTAGATCCTCAAAGCCTTCTGGGAAGATACCGGTGTGATCTGTTATGTGCTCTGGTTTGATCCTCCATGTCTTATGGGGAGTGAAGTGGACGTCAGTACAGGAACCTCCGGAAATCAGTTCATAACCTAACCTAACCTACAAAAGCTCACTACGTACACAGAATGTCACCTCAGACCTGATGACGTGTTGGTGATGCTCAAATGTCTTTGCATACAGACGACCTCAGACTTGATGACATGTTGGTGATGCTCAAATGTCTTTGCATACAGACGACCTCAGACTTGATGACATGTTGGTGATGCTCAAATGTCTTTGCTTACAGACGGTCTCAGACTTGATGGCGTGTTGGTGATGCTCAACTGTCTTTGCTTACAGACGGCCTCTGACTTGATGACGTGTTGGTGATGCTCAAATGTTTTTGCTTACATACGGCCTCAGATCTGATGACGTGTTAGTGATGCTCAAATGTCTTTGCTTACAGACGGTTTCAGACTTGAAGGCGTGTTGGTGATGCTCAACTGTCTTTGCTTACAGACGGTCTCAGACTTGATGACATGTTGGTGATGTACAAATGTCTTTGCTTACAGGCGAGCTCGATCGTTCGACTGTGTTGGTGATGCTGAATGCTATATACTTTAAGGGGTTCTGGAAAACAACCTTCGCTAAGAAAGACACTCAAGATGGAGTGTTCCATGTGAGCGATGGCCTGAATAAGAATGTATCCATGATGCACCTCACCACTGAGCTCTGGCATGCAGATCTACCCGACCAGAAAGTGCAAGTGTTGAAACTACCATACCAGGTGAGAAAGCATATGTGTTGGGTTAGGGGAACTCACGAGAGGAGTTTATGATTGAAACTGGAGCTGGAAGGATTTGCCTGAGGCTGAAACTGGAAGTCACAGAGAACCATTTCTTTGATTAGCCTTGTCACATGTCCTAGGGCCTCAGCGTTGAAATCTACCTTGGCTGTTGATGAATGTGGCAATGGGCACAACTAAAATAACATCGCTGTGTTCATATGGGGCGTGCTGGTGCTTCGGGAGGAAAGCAATGACAAACTACCTCACTCTTGCGATTCTACCCAAATCATTGTTGTTGGTGCTTTATGAGAGCCTGTGGGCTGATTGATAACTCAACACTTATTGTTGTGTTAATTCATCAACCCCATGTACTTGGGTGTGTGTTAAATTTGTCTGATAGCCTGTGTTTTTGTGGTGACTAGTAGTGTGTGTAGCTGTAATTAAATAGAGTCAATGGTGCCCAAGAACTTGAATAAGCTATTATCCCGGCATTTGTGTTGATAAAACTGAGGATAATCCACACTCAGGATGGCCACTGTCGGTGCTGCGATTCGAACCTCTGATCTTGGGACCTGTTGCAAGCCCTCATCGTGTCATGTAACACGCTCAGCTGTTCATGGGGCAGTAACAGACTACATATTTCCAAATATAACGAGACAGTCTTCTTTCTCCTGTTCTTACCATGCAGTAGCCTGCCACAAGACTTCCAGATGAGCCTTTGGTCTGGCAGCCAACAATACTAACCACTACCTCATGAAGCATATAGCCAGTGCTCAGAACAGCAGAACAATCCATAAGTGAGAAAGAATTCAAGGTCTGCCGAGCCACATACCACTTCTTGTTCACGCAACTTTTCACAATCTACCTCTTAATAAACCATAAACTAGTCCCATAGACTAGGACCAAAACTCAAAGGGATAACACTCGACAGTTTGGCATTTGCGGATGACATGGCGTTAATTGCTACAAACATTTCTGATGCCCAGAAACAACTTAAACTACTTCAAGAACGAGCAGCGAAAATCGGCTTACGGATTTCATTTGGCAAAACGAAATTTATGACGGATTTTAAAACTGCTCCTAATACACTCCGCATTGGTAGACTAATTGTATGGTCTCCCGAGTGAAGGAATTCAAGTATTTAGGTGAATGGATCAATGAAACTGGCAACGAAAGAAACTCTATAGAAGCAAGACTACAGATAATGGAAACTGCCTTCCATTTGACGAAACAAGTTTATAACAAAAAATGTCTCCTTGGAATTGTAAAATTCAACATTATAAAAGAGTAGTCTTACCTGCAGCCCTTTATGCAGCAGAGACACTTAATTTACAACATAAAACACTGAGTAATCAATTAGAGATTAAGGAACATGCGAAACATTTTCGGACCAAGAATCAAAGCTGGAGTTCACCTTCCAAAACCTAATGGTGACGTCTATTTGAAAATTACTAAAATCACAGACACAATCCGTATGAGAAGGAACCAATTCATGGGCAATTTGGACAGAATGTGCCCAACTAGGTTAAGACATAAAATCTATACGTTCTTTTTTTTTTTTTTTTTTGCAGAAAAAGGCAACAAGGTCGAATTGATACAAACACGCAGAAAAGGATTTGGCTGAATTAGGTTTTCCCAATCTCAAGGATCGAGAGGAAATTAGGGAAAGTCCCGGGGTTTTGAGGGAGAAGAGAGAAGACCTACCAGACACGTCTGATCGCAGCAACGAAGACTCGCTGTCTTTTTAATTGTCTAAATTGCTACCTAAGCCATTGAACCAGAATTGGAGCAATGATACATGGGACAAATAGACAATCGAAGGAATCTCTGTTACTCCTCGTCCAGTTGTGTTCTTGGGCATTTCTTGTGATGTTCTTGAAGTCATTATCACTCACGAAAGAAATCACTCCCACACTGACTACCTAATTAACTATTTTAACCAACCAATTAACTAAATATCAGGGGCAGATGGTCTCGTAGTTCCTCCCCTTAAAACAACAATAACTAAGTAACTAAATATCTAACGAATGACGGAATAACCAACAAGATATTACAATGTTTGAGCGCGAGTAACACAGTGCACACGATAGCAACGTAGGAAGCACATGGTATCGTGCTTGGTTGGTTGGTTCTTAAGTTTAGGGGCTGCGACACGCGGTCATGTAGCCCCGTGTACTTTGGGTGTGTGTAGAATCTGTCTGATAACCGGTGTTAATTGTGATGACTGTATTAGTGTGTGTTATCTGTTTTTTAATTTAAGTACTGCAACTTAGAATTTTTTCAAATAGTTCCTACTTTTGCCGCCAAGCGCCACCGTCAACGACTACTAGGCCAAGTTCAGAACTTAGCTACTAGACACCACCGCAGTCGGCTCTTGGTAACGAACCTAGAAACCTAAGAGCGTTGTTTACATTCTTAACCTATCCAATTTAGCTTCGCACAGGTGTAATTAGTGGAAGGTTCTTTATCATGCCATCAATCTATGACATGGGACCGCCGGCTTTACTTCCCCTCCGAAGGAAGGCATACTAAGGGATTTTTAACGCTCTTAAAAATCCGACGGCTTCGGCCGGGTTTGAACCCGCGATCATGGGCATAGAAGCTCAGCATGCTACCTACTACGTCACCGAAGCCGCCTAGGTATCGTGTTTCCATAGCAACAGACTGTCCAGCGATGGTGGCGCCTTCTCTCGTTAGACAGACAATACTGTAAACCCTCGCTAAAGCGGAACGCATTCGTACTGGATGTATTTTTCCGTTTTCGCCGGTTTCCGTTTTACAAAGGGTTGTGTTTTAGTAACACAAAATACTCTACAAAGGAATACTATAGTATCGCATAGGATTAGTATGAAATAATTTGTGTTTTTCCCACTTTAAACAACACAATTAATTGTTTAGCCGGACGTTTGTATTTCTCGTGTTCTTCAATAACTTTAATTTTCTCCTCCAGTGTAAGTGTCTTAAGTTTAGAAGTCATTGCCACTGAATTACACTACGTCACTAAATGCAGCGCACAGTGAAAAGAACAGTGTTTTCTTCTACTCTCATTGGTCAGAAGGAAGCTGTGTGAGGGTTGGGGGAAGAAATGGTGCAGGTGGTGTTCTGCTGCATCCTTGAGGACAAATTATAGTTAATGTCCTAGGACTTTGGTGCCAGTACAGTCGTGCTCAATATTTAGTACATATCTTTGTATTATGGATAAGATGATCCGTCTTAGTCAGGTTATTTACGCCTACAGTTCCGGAATTTCTTTCTGTTTCCGCGTAAGGTAGTTTTGCGGTTTACAGTGTCATTTTACATAGGAAATACCTCCGTTCAGAATTTTGTTTTCCGTTAGTCCAGTTTTCCGGTATATAAAGGTTCCGGTTTAGGCAGGTTTTGCTGTAGTACGAAGAGCTGCCATCTAAGAGGTTGTTCTTTTGCCTTGAGTATACAAAACCAGAGAGGCGTAGTAGGTAGCATGCTGAGCTTCTATGCCCAAGATAGCGGGTTCAAACCCGGCCGAAGCCGTCGGATTTTTAAGAGCGTTAAAAATCCCTCAGTATCCCTTCCTTCGGAGGGGAAGTAAAGCCGGCGGTCCCAGTCATAGATTTATGGCATGTAAAAGATCCTTCCACAGACTAAACTTGTGTAAAGCTAAATTGTTAGGTTAGATTTCGTCCGAACGCTCTATCAAAGTTCCAACATTCACCACTAGGTATCATTGTTATCAGGTAGCGAAAGTTGGAACTACTTGAAATTGAACGGAACTTGTAGCTCACCCCAAGGGTGTCCGCTGGAAGCAGCTACAGACTCAGGCGAACCGAACATGTCCTCGGACCCTCCCGGCACTAAAAGCCATACGATAAATAATAGTACATTATGCAATGAGCCTATAATGGCTATAATTAAGACACGAGTGTGTTTATAAAACGAGCGTATGCGAGTTTTATAATTTCCATACGAGTGTCTTAATTACCATTATAGGCGAGTTGCATAGGACTGTTTATATGTCTGACGATAGTTATAACTTTATTATATGTTTTAACATAAATATTCATAAATATCTGTTGAGATTGTCACTAGAATTTTGTGATCGGGTGCTGAGCTAGGTAGGATATCTCTGTTTTCCAAGCTCTCTGGCCGACCGACGCATGCTCTCTGTGTGCTTCAATGCCATATGTGCAGATATAGACATGTTGGATTTTGAGCGCATGCGCAATAGTATCCTTACCTAATTGGTCACACAACTGTTTCTTGAGCTGTGATTGGTGGGAGAAACTGTTTCATAATGAAAAAATAGTGTTATAATGACCATCATTATGATACAGTTTTCTGACACATAATAAACATGGTCGAACATAAATAAATAAATAAATAAATAAATACTTAGCCAATAAGTTAAGATTAGGGTACATCTGAATTTACAATTCTATGCTTTTACCAAAGCAACACATTCTTCATTTTTTTGGCTTTTTTCGCGGGGTGGGGCTAGGGCTCCCACAGCTCGCCCTTTTATACTCCCCTGCTTTGTGATCAATGCGAATAAAGTGCGCAATGTGTATATTCAGTGGTGTCAGTGTTCCACTCGGGCGGTTACGAATGATCGGCTCATCTATACCGGTGTGTGATTATTTCACGTCTGAACCATGCCATGTTACTTGCAGGGGGACCAGTACAGCATGTTGGTGCTGCTACCTCAAGCTCAGGATGGCCTACAGCAGTTGGAGTCTGCTATCAACACCTTGGACTTGGCTCACATCAACCAACAGCTGTCCCCCAAGGAGGTGACTGTATCGCTGCCGCGGTTCACCATTCTCAGCAGCATCGATCTGGTGGCGCCGCTCAAGAAGGTGAGTCCCCAATTAACTCTTCATAGCAGGATGTTCCAAATCCACGGGTTCGAGTATGAGTACACGCGAGTACAGGGACTGGGGATCATAGCCAATACATCACTGGGCGAAGGTCATAACTAGGGGGCGGATTTCTATGACCTAAAAATGTATGAAAGATGTATGCATTTATGACCTAAAACATAAAAATATAACCTATAATTCAAAATATGACGTTACATAGAAACACTTTTATTACTCCAGCCGTACTTAATGTGTTTTCACCGAACTCGCGAACAAAACTTCGCAACTTCCCACAAATTGAGACTTTCGTTTTAGGCATTTTGAAAGGAACTGAATGACTGAAGCTCCCTAATGAGTGACCAAGGTCATTCAGTGTGTTGAATGTGGAAGAGGGAAGGGCGAAGGAGAGAGATAAGAACGATGACAAATAACTGCGGAATTACCTCTGCTTCCGTGTAAACAATCGCCCGGTTTCCAGGAATTGACCCAGCTAGCAAACAATAGCTCTTACCTGTTAGAAACATTCCATAGACTACTTTAGAATGGTTCTTCAGTAGCATATTCCAGTCTATCCTGAACAATAAGTTCTAGAGCTTATTCTGATTTTTATAAAATGAAATTCAAATGAAAATTACCAAAATATCCCGTTTATATTTTGTTCAAAATATGCCATAAAACTTAAGAAAGCCGAAATATGCATTTATATGCCCAATAAAACTTGTTTAATTTTGATTATCACGCTTGGAAACGTGTTGAAAATACAACACTATAAGATATAATGTTAAGGGAAGAAGTATGACTTGTAATAGAAATCCGCCCCCTAGACAAGTCCATGCGCTTCCTGCCAGTCTTGATGTATCCACCGCGCAGTGACGGCAGCCCCCACAGCACAGCTGTATTGCATGTTGCAGGTTTACTCACGCAAGGCGGTAAGTACTCCGCTGCTCACTAGCGAGCTTTATAGGTTAGTGGTCTCTCTGCTATGTCAAAGATGCTGATGGTTGAAACTTTCAGCGATATTGTTAATAGTTCTGAAAACCAAACATTATCTCTTCCCCTCCTTGAACTAAGGTGATTGAAAAAATATGTTATTTTAAATAAATCATTGTGGGGTGTGAAGCCATTTTCCAGTGATGCCTTAGTAAACAAATGTACCCTAATCCTGAAAACATTACACGAGATTATTTATTATTTTCTTTATTATTTATTAATCTCATGTAATTTGGGTACATTCGTGTTGACCGACTGAAAAGCACCAAACATTTCTTAAATAAATCAATAGATTTTTAAATAATAGTAAAACATAATTAAAATAAATATGGTTGTAAAAATTAAAAATAACATTTGAAATTATAATAATTTTACAACCCTACTTTTAAGGTTATCAAAATAATTTGAAAATTCAAATTTTAAAAAGAAATATAAACATTAAAATGTTAATGAAAACAAAAATTAAAAATAGTAATAATTAATATTAGGCTGAAATAACTAAAATTACATTTTAAAAACTAACAATATGTATTTATTTATTTATTTGTTGACGGTACACAGTGCACCTACACAGTAAGATACATTTCCTGATATGTCTGCATTAAGTATTAATATCTTAATGTAATTCTTAAAACTAAGAAGTTCACACAGATAAAATGCATAGTAGTAAAAAGATAATATAAAAACTAAATCTAAATATGATCGAAATGCCAAATATAAAATCAGGTTTTGAACTGATTACATAATAAACTAAAAGGTAACATTAATAACTGGGGAACAGGCCTATCCACATAAATACATTGTTGATTCTGTTATGTGTGATAATTTTATTTCAAGTATGAATTAGAGTGACTGGGTTATAATTTCCAAGAACGGTCTGATTGAGAGACAAAAATCTAGTTTCCAGTTTACACGAACCGCATCGCTGTAAATACTGCAAAGCCTCCATACAGGTGAATTGTTATGTGAAGTGGTATTGGTTATATCATTTTTGAATGTTATGGTTGATCTTGTAGTTAAGCGAGGGATGTTGAAATTTAGGAACGATAGGAAAAATGAGTTATCAATTTGACCGTTAATGACTTTATAAAGGAATTTCATATCATTTACATGCCTTCAAGACTCCAAACTAGTCATGCCGAAATTCAACAAAAGTTCACCGTAGGGTACCATGTGTGGGTAATTGCCCGTTATTTTGAGGTGTAAGTATCTGAGGAATTTCTTTTGAACTTGCTCAATGGACTTAATGCATGTTTTCTGCCAGGGACTCCCTACTTGGCTGGCGTACTCGAGCTTGGATCTCACCATGGCAGTATAAAGGTTTATGCAGGTACTGGTCCTAATGAATGGCTTAGTGTTTCTAACATGCGGTAAGCATCCCCGACCGTCTTTTGCACATGATAAGTGAAAGCAAGCTCTCGGTCAAACAGAATCCCTAGATCTTTCTTCTCGCTTACTGTTTTCAATGACTTAGGTCCAATTCCATAAACAAATGTGATTGGGTTCTTCTTACGTGTAAAGGTCATAACAACACATTTCGGTACGTTTAAGTATAATTTGTTTTCTATACTCCATTTGTGTATATTATTTAGGTCATTTTGTAGTAGAGTGCAGTCATTAGTGGAAGAAATTGATTTCTGCCCTATAAAGGGTTATCTACTTGTGCCGATGTTTCGCCCGTCAAGCGAACATCACCAGATCCAGGACGCGACTCTCCAAGGAAGGATGTTTCTCAGATTGTGATGGTTGTTCCTTAATCCCCAAAAAACAATCATACCATTAGAAAATGCATCTTCATAAAGTGCGGGTAGTTGTATCGTCAAAAGTTAAGCCCCTAAGTAGAAATATTTATTAATATTTGCAAGGTTGAAAGTCACCTCCGCCAACTAATCCACGAAGCTCCCAGACTAAAGATGTACAGGGTCATCGAAAAATAATGCCAACATTTAAAAAAATTATAGCACCGAAACCTTTATGTTAAACGTGTAATTCTTTCAGTGAACGCCAGCTGGTTAAAGTAAGTTTTGTTTTGGAGGGGACGTGACCTTGCTATGCGCACACTAGATGTGCAGTAGCCAAGGTCGGCCGGGGACGCACGCGCCAATGAAATCCTGACCTCACCCCTTTGGATTTCTTTTCTAGGGTACATTAAAAACATTGTCTATGCAGAAAAAAAATCGGGATTTGGAGCCCCTGCGGGAGTGAATTTCTGCCGCCATCTTGACAGTTACTCCTGAAATGAATGCACGTACCAATCCAGCCATTTGGGAAAGCGTGCGTTCAATGCTGATGTTGGTGGTCGGCCTGGCCTAGATTTTTCTCTACAGTCCCTGTTTCCTTAAACTGATTAAACCATCGTAATACAACTTTGTAATCAGGTGCAGTTTGTCGGGCGGTGCAGTCGGTGCTATAATTTTTTCAAATGTTGGTATTATTTTTCGATGACCCTGTATACAACCATCTCATATAATTTTTGTTGTCTGTTAACTTTTTTAATATTTTCGGAGCCTGTTTTCTTAAATCGTTTAGCGAGCCTCCTAATTGTACTGGCATTAGACTCAGGTCTTCCTGGAAACATGATTCGAAACTATCGTGTTGTTTCAGATAACTCACTAAACGATATGAGTCAGTGGAGCGGGGTATTGCGAGGTCCGCACCTGGCCAGCCAAATGACACATTAGTTTGCCCCGGTCCACTCATTTGGCTGGCCAGGTGCGAACCTCGCAATACCCCGCTCCGCTGACTCATATCGTGTTTTGTCAATCATATCGACGTGTATCTGCAAAGCTTAGACGTTAGTGTTGCACGTTTAGTGAGTATTGTGATTACTGTGAACTGAACTTAAACAGTACATAAGAGATGAAATCGAAGCCTTCACTGCTGTGGAACTTCAGAATGTTGTCCATTCCTTCATCATAAGATGTCAGGTGTGTGTTACAAGAGAGGGAGGGCATTTTCAGCACTTTAAGTACACATTATTGAACATGTTTGGTAAAAGTGTAAAAGTGCGTGCCTACCACTGGCTGAACCGTGTAAGCGTGCTCGCGATCTGCGCCAGTCAAAGCCGGCTTAGCATGCCGTGTTTATCGGGGCGCACATATATAATGACCATGTAGTAATTGTCTGTGTTGAGCGTGTGTTCTTATCGCTTATTGTGGCTAGTACTATGAACTACTGCGACTGAGAAAACAGAAATAAGCAGTTTTTGTCGAGTAACACTGTGTG
This sequence comes from Meconema thalassinum, assembly GCA_946902985.2. Taxonomy (NCBI): domain Eukaryota; kingdom Metazoa; phylum Arthropoda; class Insecta; order Orthoptera; family Tettigoniidae; genus Meconema; species Meconema thalassinum. Next base: position 459,799,636 of record OX336394.1, on the reverse strand, counting down.
AATTGTGTGGCTTCCCATGAGTTATGGCTGAGGTATATTATAGAAACCGAACGCATCAATGGAAAGGTAGAAAGTTTCCTCATCTGTCTTTACTATTCTGAAACGTCTCTGCTTATGTTGGTCCTCCAGTCTTCTCCTTCCTCGCACAATCTATCGCTGAGCATTTCCTCTATCCGTGTGTTTCTGTGTTTCTTGCATCCTTATCTAAGGACACATCTGTCTATCATCGGAGCCATATTGGCTGTCGTACCTGACAGATCTAGGTTTCGTCACTTTCAGTATTCCCCCCCCAGGGGCTCACATCAAGTGGGACGTGGATTCGCGACCACGGGGCCCCAGCTCTCTATTCCCTACATTTAGAATAACAGATAAAATGAACTTGAAAACCACGTATTGAGGCCCTAGAACTATTCATGTCCGTAGTAGTGTAACTGTAAGAGTATTTTAATAAGTCTATTGTTGACTGGCAATTTGGGCTGCATCACGTCGCCCCTACCAGTGTTCTGGTGCAGACAACACGGTCTTTGAAAATTCTCAGCTAAATAAACTGCTGTGATTCTTTCTTCTAACAATCTGGTGATCTCCCTCTTGGTTAAAGTACGCGGGGCTAAATGACCGCGTAGTCGCAGCCCCTAAACCAAGGAACCACCCAACCATCCCTCTTGGTCTCTGTAGGACTCCATTCAGCAATCAGTTTTATCCACCATCCTTTCGTCAAACCAAATGTGCAACCCAATGACAATACAAGATTGTCATTATTGTAACGATGTCAGTGACCTTTGTAATTTATCAGCTGCCTTCTTTCCATCCATACTTGTAAATCCCTGATCTCACAATACATGTGTTCTCGCTTTGAGGTCGCTTGGAGTGAGCAGCTGACATGCACAATTCCCTTGACTACAGCAGCCCAGTTGATGTTCATCGGAACAACAGATATTCACAGCAACCTGGGAGAGATCTTCGAGATCCTTGGGCATTTCGGACTTCAAGCAATTTAACTTCCGCCCATACGCTTTCTATCCTAGCTATTTCTGGTCTTCGACCATCCTTCATGCTTATCACTTGTTCAAGCATCTAAACTGGTATTTATAGACATGAACATATCCTGATATCTTGAATGAAGTTAGGATTCTTTTGGTATCAAGAAAAAGGAAGGCATTCAAAGGAAGAACGGATCTCAACACTTACTTTATTGTATGGTGTCCTCACGAGAACTTACAAGCTGGATATTCTGCATGTTTCAGCTTGGCATGACACAACTGTTTGGCGGCGGAGATTTCTCTGGCATATCCTCTGAGCCTCTGGAGGTGAGCAAAGCTATTCAGAAAGCTTTCATCAAGGTGGACGAGGAGGGATCTGAAGCCGCTGCAGTCACAGGTAAATATTCTTGCTACTAGCTCGTTATGCTCCAAGCCATTGGCTGTAAGCAAAGCCACTGTAAACAGGTAATGTGTCGTTCCTGGTGGTTATATTTACCGGTACTTCATTTATGGGCTTGATACATTTCAATTACGTGCCAGAGTCTGGATATTTTAGCATCTTTTAGGCAAAGTTCTCTTGGGCATGAGTTGGGGGCTGATGGCGGCCATGGTGGTGGATGCGCCAGGGCATGAGTTGGGCCCTGATGGTGGCCATGGTGGTGGACGCCGGGCATGAGTTGGGGGCTGATGGCGGCCATGGTGGAGGATGCGCCAGGGCATGAGTTCGGCCTTGATGGCGGCCATGGTGGTGGATGCAGGGCATGAGATGGGGGCTGATGGCGGCCATGGTGGTGGATGCAGGGCATGAGTTGGGGGGTGATGGAGGCCATGGTGGTGGATGCAGGGCATGATTTGGGCCCTGACGGCGGCCATGGTGGTGGATGCGCCTGCTCTTGGGCATGAGTTGGACCCTGATGGCGGCCATGGTGGTGGATGCACCTGCTCTTGGGCGTGAGTTGGGCCCTGATAGCGGCCATGGTGGTGGATGCGTCAGGGCATGATTTGGGCCCTGATGGCGGCCATAGTGGTGGATGCACCTGCTCTTGGGCGAGAGTTGAGCCCTGATAGCGGCCATGGTGGTGGATGCACCTGCTCTTGGGCGTGAGTTAGGCCCTGATGGCAGCCATGGTGGTGAATGCACCTGCTCTTGGGCGTGAGTTTGGCCCTGATAGCGGACATGGTGGTGGATGCACCTGCTCTTGGGCGAGAGTTGGGACCTGATAGCGGCCATGGTGGTGGATGCACCTGCTCTTGGGCGTGAGATTGGCCCTGATAGCGGCCATGGTGGTGGATGCACCTGCTCTTAGGCGTGAGATGGGCCCTGATAGCGGCCATGGTGGTGGTTGCACCTGCTCTTGGGCGAGAGTTGGGCCCTGATAGCGGCCATGGTGGTGGATGCACCTGCTCTTGGGCATGAGTTGGGCCCTGATAGCGGCCATGGTGGTGGATGCACCTGCTCTTGGGCGAGAGTTGGGCCCTGATAGCGGCCATGGTGGTGGTTGCACCTGCTCTTGGGCGAGAGTTGGGCCCTTATAGCGGCCATGGTGGTGGATGCACCTGCTCTTGGGCGAGAGTTGGGACCTGATAGCGGCCATGGTGGTGGATGCACCTGCTCTTGGGCGTGAGATGGGCCCTGATAGCGGCCATGGTGGTGGATGCAGCTGCTCTTGGGCGTGAGATGGGCCCTGATAGCGGCCATGGTGGTGGTTGCACCTGCTCTTGGGCGAGAGTTGGGCCCTGATAGCGGCCATGGTGGTGGATGCACCTGCTCTTGGGCGTGAGATGGGCCCTGATAGCGGCCATGGTGGTGGATGCAGCTGCTCTTGGGCGTGAGATGGGCCCTGATAGCGGCCATGGTGGTGGTTGCACCTGCTCTTGGGCGAGAGTTGGGTCCTGATAGCGGCCATGGTGGTGGATGCGCCTGCTCTTGGGCATGAGTTGGGTCCTGATAGCGGCCATGGTGGTGGATGCACCTGCTCTTGGGCGAGAGTTGGGCCCTGATAGCGGCCATAGTGGTGGTTGCACCTGCTCTTGGACGAATGTTGGGCCCTGATAGCGGCCATGGTGGTGGATGCACCTGCCTTTGGGCGAGAGTTGGGCCCTTATAGCGGCCTTGGTGGTGGATGCACCTGCTCTTGGGCGTGAGTTGGGCCCTGATAGCGGCCATGGTGGTGGATGCACCTGCTCTTGTGCGTGAGTTGGGCCCTGATGGCAGCCATGGTGGTGGATGCACCTGCTCTTGTGCGTGAGTTGGGCCCAGATGGCAGCCATGGTGGTTGATGCACCTGCTCTTGGGCGTGATTTGGGCCCTGATGGCGGTCATGGATGTGGATGCGCCTGCTCTTGGGCGTGAGTTGGGCCCTGTTAGCGGCCATGGTGGTGGATGCACCTACCCTTGGGCGTGAGTTGGGCCCTGATAGCGGCCATGGTGGTGGATGCGCCTGGTCTTGGGCATGATTTGGGCCCTGATGGCGGCCATGGAGGTGGATGCGCCTGCCCTTGGGCGTGAGTTGGACCCTGATAGCTGCCATGGTGGTGGATGCGCCAGGGCATGAGTTGGGCCCAGATGGCAGCCATGGTGGTTGATGCACCTGGTCTTGGGCGTGATTTGGGCCATGATGGCGGCCATGGTGGTGGATGCACCTGCGCCTGTTCTTGAGCGTGAGTTGGGCCCTGATGGCGGCCATGGTGGTGGATGCGCCTGCTCTTGGGCGTGAGTTGGATCCTGATAGCGGCCATGGTGGTGGATGCGCCTGCTCTTGGGCGTGAGTTGGGCCCTGATAGCGGCCATGGTGGTGGATGCGCCTGTTCTTAGGCGTGAGTTGGGCCCTGATGGCGGCGTGTGGATGCGCCTGCTCTTGGGCGTGAGTTGTGCCCTGATAGCGGCCATGGTGTGGATGCGCCTGCTCTTGGGCGTGAGTTGGGCCCTGATGGCGGCCATGGTGGTGGATGCGCCTGCTCTTGGGCGTGAGTTGGGCCCTGATGGCGGCCATGGTGGTGGATGCGCCTGCTCATGGGCGTGAGTTGGGCCCTGATGGCGGCCATGGTGGTGGATGCACCTGCTCTTGGGCGTGAGTTGGGCCCTGATGGCGGCCATGGTGTGGATGCATCTGCTCTTGGGCGTGAGTTGGGCCCTGATGGCGGCCAAGGTGGTGGATGCATCTGCTCTTGGGCGTGAGTTGGGCCCTGATGGCGGCCATGGTGGTGGATGCATCTGCTCTTGGGCGTGAGTTGGGCCCTGATGGCGGCCATGGTGGTGGATGCGCCTGCTCTTGGGCGTGAGTTGGGCCCTGATGGTGGCCATGGTGGTGGATGCGCCTGCTCTTGGGCGTGAGTTGGGCCCTGATGGCGGCCATGGTGGTGGATGCAGGGCAAGAGTTGGGCCCTGATGGCGGCCATGGTGGTGGGTGCAGGGCATGAGTTGGGCCCTGATGGCGGCGATGGTGTGGATGCATCTGCTCTTGGACGTGAGTTGGGCCCTGATGGCGGCCATGGTGGTGGATGCAGGGCATGAGTTGGGCCCTGATGGCGGCCATGGTAGTGGATGCAGGGCATGAGTTGGGCCCTGATGGCGGCCATGGTGGTGGGTGCAGGGCATGAGTTGGGCCCTGATGGCGGCGATGGTGGTGGGTGCAGGGCATGAGTTGGGCCCTGATGGCGGCGATGGTGGTGGGTGCAGGGCATGAGTTGGGCCCTGATGGCGGCGATGGTGTGGATGCATCTGCTCTTGGACGTGAGTTGGGCCTTGATGGCGGCCATGGTGGTGGATGCATCTGCTCTTGGACGTGAGTTGGGCCCTGATGGCGGCCATGGTGGTGGATGCATCTGCTCTTGGGCGTGAGTTGGGCCCTGATGGCGGCCATGGTGGTGGATGCACCTGCTCTTGGGCGTGAGTTGGGCCCTGATGGCGGCCATGGTGGTGGATGCAGGGCATGAGTTGGGCCCTGATGGCGGCCATGGTGGTGGATGCAGGGCATGAGTTGGGCCCTGATGGCGGCGATGGTGGTGGATGCGCCAACAGTAATCTCGTTTCCAATTTTATTTTAAATATTTAATTGCTCAAGTGTTTCTATCGTTCACACAATAAACTCGCTATCAGGACCTGATGACCTAGTAGATAATCAATACGTTCAGGGGGTTCAGACAAGATGAAGTTTTGTCGCAGTTGATAGCATGAACTTTCAGTTTGGGCGTCATCCTAATTTCTGCATACCGGCGGTCATTGATGAATTCGTCTCGTTGGCTAACTAAACGCTCGTGACTGTTCACTCTGCTAGAAGTAAGTTATGATGCCAGCACACACATTCTAACAGAGGAGTTGAATTTCCCCATGAGCTCTTTGCTGACGAGTGCAGAATGGGACAATTTACGGATTGCACAATCGTCTCCCTTTCCCCAACAGGTTTTCCCATTTGTTTCATCGTAAATTTTATTGCTACAAACAGTTCGTCACATTTCACTTTGAATCACTCATTTTAAAGCATGAATTTTCTAAACTAAACCGATTGTTTCATAGGAAAGTGACTTGCTCTTAATTTCCTCAGTGTTCTTCTGAAAGTACTTTCTCCTTGGATATCAGTCTTGTGCCAATCATTGACATTAACTGGTAACAAGCAGACAAAAGTTGAAAGGAGGGTATGTCAGGTCCCGGTCTTGAGCTAATCTCTTCAGCTCTACATACAATCGCCAATCCGTTTCATCCACCACTTTCCGCAGCCTACGTCTGCGAGCAAACATTCATGTTTAATTAATGTACCCAGTCCAGAAGTTTCTTTATCAATCACGGTGGATCTCCAATTCTTCTCAAAACTTCTTCATTGCTTAGTCAATGACACCATAAGCTTTCATTCTTCTTTCCTTCCACTCCAATTCTTTCTCCTCGCGTAGGTCTTAAGGCAATAGTTCAAATTGTTGAATCGGAAGAGCAGTCTTCACTAAAACTTGGTTACTAAATCTCTCATACTGCATCCATCGGCTGTTATTTTACTTCCTAAGTATATTTTTCAACATTATTTCCATGCGTATCTATGGATGGTGGCAACAATGCTTACCCATGAGAAATATACTTCAAATCCTCCAACTCTCTGCTATTTCATTAGCAAACGAGAGCAGATCTATATTCCCTTCTTGAATCTTAACCATAAGCAGTCACGTGGGGCAAGAGCCTTGAAAACGAAAATATCTCGCATAAATACCACAAGCATGTATTTAAATGGAACTGGAGAGGCAAGCTTGTTTCCAATAATGGAGTGCTAAGGCTGTCTGAATGAGTCTCAACTCGTTCACATGTTCTGCCCTTGCACTTTAACCCTGCATCCCACAACTTTGTTAATTACTTTCTCTAGAACAGACACGGACAATCCTTTTAGAGACAAAGCCGGATGCAATACCCAATAATCTAGGCGGGCCGAAAATAGAACGACACGTGTTTACAAATCGAGCATAAACCTTTTATTTCTGAATTTTATGCAATCAAATGTTCTCGAAAGAGAAACAAAATGAGTATTGTCCGTTGAGCCATTATAATTAACACTAAAAGTGATAAAAATGTCCAGCATAACTCAACACATTGCTAGCGTTTCGCCCCAGCGTGCCAATTGGGCTCTTCAGTTGGTAAAGGCACACCTACTAAGATGCGTAGCAAGTACACACTGAGAAGACCAATGCAAGACGCCTCGCCACATATGTGGCCACGTCACGAGCCCAATTGGCACGCTGGGGCGAAACGCTAGCAATGTGTTGAGTTATGCTGGACATTTTTATCACTTTTAGTGTTAATTATAATGGCTCAACGGACAATACTCATTTTGTTTCTCTTTCGAGAACATTTGATTGTATTCAATGCCAAAGCAAGGTTTATTGTTTTTGGAAGTGGAGTTTTTGACTCCGGTGGTGCACTGGCATGCTCGTGACGTGGCCACATATGTGGCGAGGCGTCTTGCATTGGCCTGCTTAGTGTGTACTTGCTACGCGTCTTGGTAGGTGTGCCTTTACCAACTGAAGAGCCCAATTGGCACGCTGGGGCGAAACGCTAGCAATGTGTTGAGTTATGCTGGACATTTTTTATCACTTTTAGTGTTAATCTGAATTTTATATCAAACAAAACTTATAGAACAATGGTAGGAAACTTAGGAATATAGAACAAACCTTCTTGGTTCGTTGAGGCCCCTTGGATCAGGTGGTTCCTAACTCTGGCGAGCTTTCTTCTTAGCCCAGTATTCATATATATTTGCATTATGAACACACCTTCATTATTTGTTAGAAGAGGAAGGAGTACGTGACAAGTGAAGCTGTGAGTGTGCTTCTAAATGTATTTCATAATCTGGTTGAAACTGGGATGAGCTGATTCTTAGTAGCGCAGCTAAATTATGGTCTGTTAATCTATTTCTGACGCTATTTTTGGGAAGCTTCATTGTAGAAAACACCTATTCACAGATATAGGAAAATGCGAACATGGCAGTTATCTTCGGTGCATGAGATTCTGAGTTTGGGAAGCTTGATTTTGGTAGTGCCTTGTGTAGAACTCAATTTTCGAAACGTTGAGGAATAGTTGCTTTAATTCATTGCTACATTGTAACTCAATCAGTTCTAGCTGCTACTCTATTACACAAGGCGCATAAACACAATGAGATTGAAACAGTTTCCACTTCCAGGTACACAGAACAGAAAATATGACCTGTGTGTAATTGTAGATGGTAGGAGGTCCTCAGTGGTCCCGCAGGCCGTTCATTGCCCATGACTGCTCCAGATCAATGAAAGCAACAAATGTATCCTGATCATTCCTTAAACATCTCTCAAGCACTATCTGGTGTGAGAGAATTTTATCATTCTTGCGTCGTCCTTTCCTGAAACAAATTTGATGTTTGGTACGGAACATGTCCATCTCAACTGTATTATATATATAAAGCACCAAGTTTGTCTGTCTGTTTGTCTGTTATTTATACCAATCTACACCATTTCACCGATCTGAACCAAAATGTGTATACTTACGCTTTGGAACCCTGCGGGTAACCCTGTCAACTTTAAATTTCGGACAGACCACCCCATACTCTGCATTTAGGCCCTTTTGCACAAATCTACACCGTTTCACCGATCTGAACCAAAATTTGTATACTTACCCTTTGGAACCCTGCGGGTAACCCTGTCAACTTTAAATTTCGGACAGACCACCCCATACTCTGCATTTAGGCCCTTTTGCACAAATCTACACCGTTTCACCGATCTCAACCAAAATGTGTAGATTTACCCTTTGGAACACTGCGACTAACACTGTCTGCCTGAAATTGCGGAGAGGTCACTCCAACCCCTGCATTTAGGCGGTTTGGCACAAATCTACACCGTTTCACCGATCTGAACCAAAATTTGTATACTTACCCTTTGGAACCCTGCGAGTAACACTGTCCACTTAAAATTTCGGACAGACCACCCCATTCCATGCATTTAGGTCCTTTTGCACAAATCTACACCGTTTCACCGATCAGAACCAACATCCAACATTCGGATACTTTCTCTTTGGTACCCTGCGAGTAATACTGTCTGCTTAAAATTGCGGACAGACCACTCCATTCCCTGCATTTAGGCCCTTTGGCCCAAATCTACACCGTTTCACCGATCTCAACGAAATGTGCATATTTACCCTTTGGAACACTGCGACTAACACTGTCTGCTTGAAATTGCGGAGAGGCCACTCCAACCCCTGCATTTAGGCGGTTTGGCACAAATCTACACCGTTTCACCGATCTGACCCAAATTTACATACTTACCCTTTTAACCCGACACGTAACACTGTTCTCTTTAAATTTCGGACAGATCACTATTCCCAGCTTTTTGGCCCTTTGGTACAAAACTACACCGTTTCACCGACCTCAAATAATTACCCTTTGGAACTCGACGAGTAACATTGTCCACTCGAAATTTCGGACAGACCATTCCATTCCCTGCATTTAGGCCCTTTGACACAAATCTACATCGTTCACCGATCGAAAACAAAACGTGTATACTTACCCTTTGGAACCCGATGAGTAACACTGTCCACTTGAAATTTCGGACAGAACACTCCATTCCCTGCATTTAGGCCCTTTTGCACATATCTACATCGTTTCACCGATCTGAACCTAAATTTGTATACTTACTCTTTGGAACCCGACGAGTAACACTGTCCACTTAAAACTTTGGACAGACCACTCCATTCCCTGCATTTAGGCCCTTTGGCAAAAATCTACCCTGTTTCACCGATCTGAACCAAATTTTACATACTCACCCTTTGGAACCCGACGTGTAACTCTGTCTAAATGAAATTTTGGATAGACCATTCCACTTACTGCATTTAGGCTCTTTGGCAAAAATCTACATAGTTTCACCCACCTCAACCAATCTTTATGTAAGTTACTTACCCTTTGGAACCCGACGAGTAACACTGTCTGCTTGAACTTTCGGACAGAGCACTCCATTCCCTGTAATTAGACTCCTTGGCACAAATCTACATCGTTTCACCAATCTGGATCAAAATTTGTATACTTACTCTTTGGAACCCAACGAGTATCACTGTCCACTTTAAATTTCGGACAGATAACCCCTTTCCCTGCATTTAGGCCCTTTGGGACATATCTACACCGTTTCACTGATGTGAACCAAATTGTTTATAATTACCCTTTGGAACCCGACGAGTAGCACTGTCGACATGAAATTTCGGACAGACCAATCTATTCCCTGCATTTAGGCCCTTTGGCACAAATCTACACTGTTTCACCTATCTGAACCAAATGTTACATACTTACCCTTTGGAACCCGATGAGTAACACTGTCCATTTGAAATTTCTGACATACCTCTCCATTCCCTGCATTTAGCTCAGGAATCCCTCGGGGTTGCCAGCTTCCTAACTCACCCGCCATGAGCCCTTGAGGGTGTACCAGAAATGGTGGGGCTACACACACCGTGCCTCTTTGAGGGCCTTGAGCAGAAGACAGGAGATATTATGAAACGGAAAAGAAGGCAGACCCCTCGAAGAATGAGGGCTCAGGAAAGATGAGACAACGGCCAATTAAGGCGGGAAATTGAAAGACTACCTAGCCCTCGGATACCCTAATACAGGATTGGTCGGAAGAGAACAAGAGTTGACCAAGGGAGGCCGACAGGAAAGAGAACTGAAAGGAGCCCGGCACCAAGAAGTAGAAGCGATGCCAGACTCAGCTGGGGTCCCGTGGTCGCCAACCCACGTCCCACAAGTTGTGAGGCCCTGGGGGGGGGCAGTTGTGAGAATAGCTTGCTGATTCATCTCGAGGTGACATGAGAGGACTTTCCAGAGCTGTCTATGCTGATGCCAGCACAGGGCCGTTGCTCAAGCCACTGTGGTGTTGCGAAAGAGTGAGTGATTCCCCGTCCAATCTAAATACGACGGGGAACTCCGAACGTGTGTCATCATATTTCGTCATCATCTGCGATCATCTCAGGTTCGTGCAGCTTGGACCCATATTCTCTGCCGAGCAGTACGCCATAAGCTCTTTCACTAGACGCATCGAGTAAAGGCCTAAGCCAGAAAATATGGTTGAGACTTTGGAAGACATTGAAGCCGGACATCTGAATTACCTATATCAGTTTTAAAATTACACCATGTTCGATTAGTAGTCATTTTTCATTACCTTATTATTATCATCATAAGTGCAAATGGCCTAGATGTTACGCGTATCATACCACTAATCACCGCAGCATAAAGTCTTTCTCGACTGTGATTTTTAAAATATTTATTTTTATTACAGTACATTGTGTACATTATACGTTGAAGTGTCAATTCAATACAGGTAGTAGTTTTCCTTATCATCCTCATCATAAGGGCAAATGACCTAGATGTTACGCCCATTACACCATTAATCACCACACACAATAAGTCTTTCTCGCCTGTGAATTTTGAAATATGTATTTCTATTACGGTAGTTTGTAAATTTGACGTGTCAATTCAACAGTAGTTTTTATTATCATCCTTATCAAAAGGGCAAATGACCTAGATATTACGCCCTCATTGTCTTTGGGGGAGGGGGGGGGGCAAATGACCTAGATTTTAAGTCCATTATATTTCTAAGGAGACTCTGATACATTATCATCATTCCACCGGGCGAAGCCGGGTACTACTGCTAGTCTTAAAATAAAACATTACTCACAGAAAGATGATTGTGTGTCAATCCCTTTCTGGGCATGTGTGTCTTGTTTCAGAAGTCGAGGCGTGGTCAAGATCAGGCAAACTGGTGACACAAACGGTTCAGTTCACTGCCGATCACCCCTTCATGTACATGATTGTAGAGGATCACAGCAAGGCCATACTCTTCATGGGACGAGTACTCGAACCCATACAAGACGTTCAGTGAGGAGGTGAAGAATTTACTTGTATTACAGATAAAAGGTTATCATATAATAAAACCATCCTTTCTCTCGCTGTTCAAAGTACAGCAAATTATACCTATGGTTGCTTTCTAATGATAGCTTTAAGTACAGTCGGCACTTTTCCTAATCTAAATGATTTATAATTTAAAATTCCCCTCGCTCTGCTAAAGGCGAGGGGGTTTGAAATATACATTTGTTTTGCCTCTCTCGCGACACTTCTCAAGGGGTTGTACTTGCTTGGCGAGTAAGGGGGATGTGCTGAGAAGGCAAGAGGGCGAAACGGTGTGTGTGTGATTGGGGGGAGTGAAGGGGTAGTCAGTAAGTAGCAAGCATGGAAGTAAGGCAAGCGACCTTGATACGGATTGCTATGCGCTGAGTGGGCAATGTGATGCCTGGCGAGGAGTGGAGAGGAATTAGTCTGCTTGTTTCAGGAGAAATGACAGCTGGGGTGCAAACAATTGAAGCAGAGTAACAGGGATTTATTCTAAAGTCTAATGTCCAACAATGCAACTTGTAACAATGAAGAATTTACTAAATTCTGAGGGGTTTGACGAGGGAAGGATTGAGGAATTATTTCTAAGTGCACACTTACCAATGTGTAGAAGTAGCGTGACGATGCAGCAAGAGTGGAAGAGACTAACCATGATGTTCCTCCTGCTCCACTATTTCTTCATAGGCTGTGTTGTGCTGTTTGGTCACCGGTATTCTGTTGATGTAAACCTGTTTGTTTCTCCGTATTTGGTTGCCCACATCGCGTGTTGTGACAATTACATCACGCATGTGGTCACCCGTCCGGCCTGTGTTCTGTGGCTTCCGTATAATTTATGGGGTTTGCCGGGATTTTAGGGCGTTACAGCCTTTCAAGACCTGGGGCTGTAACACTATACTCGACATGGTTATTATTGGACATGTCTGTGTTGTTTCAGAACTCGATCTGATAGGAGAATCAGGCTTTCTGGAGCCACAAGAAGCTCAGTTCACGGCCGATCACCCCTTCATGTACATGATAGTAGAGGAACAGAGCAAGGCCATACTCTTCATGGGACGAGTGCTCGAACCCAAACAAGACGTTTAGTGAGGAGGTGAAGAATTTACTTGTATTACAGATAAAAGGTTAACAAGGAATAAAACCATTTTGTGAAGTATGTTTATGTATTTTTATTGGAAAGTCTTTCTTTCTCTCGCTGTTCAAAATGCAGCAAATTATAGCCTACCTAGGGTTGCTTTATGATGATAGCTTTAAGTACAGTTGCCACTTCCAAATCTCAATGATACCTAATTTTATTTTATTTTAAATCCACTACACATCCCCCTCGCCCTGTTAAAGGGGTTGGTTATTATTCTCCTGTGAAGAGAGTCCTGGTGCCAACTGTGGAGTGCCCCCATCCCTATAAACTATCATTTCTTGCTGTTGTGTTGGTAGCAGACACTGGAACTGTCACGTATAAAGAATGGTAACTTGACATTTGTCATCATGAGTGATCGCATTAATTAGAAGTCCATCATAGAAGTTATGCATATTGACAAATAAATTAAAATATCTATGAATAGGTCAAACAAATTCATTCCACCTTCAGTAAAGCTGCGGTTTCCTCCAATAGCAGTACCGCTTTCTAGCGGCCGTAATGTGACGCATAGAAACTGGGGACCATCTTGACGGTGAACAATGGTGTAAAGTTAGAGCTAATTATCTCGGTGTGTCGTGACGGCATGATGTCATAAAGTTAAATAAGAAATGGATGATCTTGACATGGCGCTTGTAATATTTTTGGAAGGAGAAGAGTTATCCGAAGACGATATGGAACGTTCGGGGGCAAGTGGCATTTTTGAAAGGCGTCCTTCAGAAGGTGCATATGAAAATGTTGTGCGTCGTCACCTGCACTACAATGAAGATAAATAGAGAGAATATTTTCAGTTGACACCAGTATTATTTGATTATGTTCCGAATTACATAGCCTGAAGTTCAGTGCCGTACAACAGAAACAAAAGACCAATATCTCCTGAACAGAGACTCTAGTTAGTTATACAATGCCTCATGATTCTTTACAAAATTTATTAATGTCCCCTCATCTTCCATACTCCAATATGGTATCATCTTATCAGTCATTGTTTATGCCGTCACTACCTTCTGCACACACCGTACACCGTACAAAAACGCTGATGGACTGTTTGCTACCGCACTCACGCCACCTTAACTTTATGTGACGGTGGTAGTCAACGCTTCCTAGTAAACCACTCACCTTTGTTTCTAAGTAGAACGTTTTTGTGACTTCATTCTCCGTCACATTACGGCCGCTAGAAAGCGGTAATGCTACTGGAGGGACCCGCAGCTTTAGTCAACACTACATTGAAACTGATGTAACCATCCTCAGCTAATATCAAGGTACTAAGAGCATCCTATTATAATCTATTATTTATAACTGAAAATAAACATCAAATCCATTGCGATATCGACCATTTTGTAAATCGCTATCTTTATCGATAACCAAAAAGCCAAACTTAGAGTTTTGCCAACAATAAGAACAAATATCGAAGAACTGATCATAGCTCATATCTGTATTTACATGATCGTTATATACATGACGCAAGTTTGTTCCGTCTTGTTTAAAAAGAATTAAAACGTTAGCGTTATCTCTAATTAATGTTTAGGTATACAAGAATATGTTTGACAAAGATAAAATACGTCACCTTCGTGATGACGACCTCTACTGAAATAATCTTTCATGTGTTGTTGTTTATTGCTGGCTACATCATCAGTAAGTACAGTAAGTATGTAGTTAGTTGTAGTTGTAAGTAGGTAGTTAGTTTGTCTATTAGATATATGTCATTGTTCTATTAGACTGTGGTGTGTGAGTGTGTCTGGTAACAGTTGCATTGTTTATTAGTTATAGTTCATTGTTTCAGTAGACTGTGATGTGTGATTGCATGTGAGTGTGTCTGGTGACAGACTGTTTTAGTGGTAGTATTTGTTGTTGGTGGAACTTTAGTATTTTTTCGTTAGTAGAAATTTGGTATTTAATTGTTAGTACAGTAGAAGGTTAGTATTTTTGTTAGTAGAATTGCTCTTTACTTATTCTGAAAGGGAGTAGCAGCCTTTCAGATTAAATCAATTCTTTACTAGTCTTATAGACGGTTAAGATATTGATAATATAAGCCAAATAATGGCTACACTGCGTCCTGCTGCACGGCTGAAAGCAAGGGGAAACTACAGCCGTTTGCTATTCCCGAGGATATGCACCTCTCTATGCATAAATACATGTGGTGATGGCCTCCTCCCTTGTAAAATTTCAATCCGGAGGTAAACTAGTCCCCCGTTCGGATCTCCGGGTGGGGACTACTCGAGAGGGGGTTAACATCACAGAAGTGACAAAGAGGAACTCTGACATTCTACGGATCGGAGCGTGGAATGTTAGAAGTCTGCTAGGAAATGGAAGGTTAGAAAACTTAGAAAGGGAAATGGATAGGTTGAGGTTGGATTTGGTTGGGATTAGTGAAATGCGCTGGCAGGAAGAACAGGACTTTTGGTCAGGAGACTATAGGGTCATTAGCACTAAATCAAACAATGGCCAAGCAGGGGTTGGCCTCATATTGAGTAGGAAACTTGGACAGCGGGTGGAATATTATGAGCAATATAGTGAACGGATTATTGTAGCAAAAATAAATACTAAACCTACCTGCACCACAGTGGTACTAGTCTATATGCCTACCAGTCAAGCTGATGATGAGGATGTTGAAAAGGTCTACGAAGAAATAGACGAAATTCTGAGGTATATCAAGGGTGATGAAAATGTTATAGTAATGGGAGATTGGAATGCTGTGGTAGGAAAAGGGAGAGAAGGGAAGATAGTAGGAGATTTCGGATTAGGTGAAAGGAATGATCGAGGAAGCAGGCTGGTAGAATTCTGCACTGAGCATGAGTTGGTCATAGCTAACACCTTATTCAATAACCACAATAGAAGAATATACACATGGATGAGACCAGGAGATACAGGGCGTTACCAAATAGACTTCATTATGGTCAAGCAGAGGTTTCGAAACCAGATTTTGGATTGTAAAACATATCCTGGTGCTGACATAAACTCTGACCACAATCTGGTTGTAATGAAATGCAGATTAAAGTTGAAGAAACTGAAGAAAAGTCAAAAGCCAAAAAGGTGGGCAATAGACAGACTGAAAGAGAAGGATGTAAACGAAAGATTCAAGAAGAGTATAAAGGAAGGACTAATGAAAAACCCTAAACAAACTTCAATTGCAGACGAATGGGCACTTTTGAGGAATGAAATAACAAAATCCGCAGAAGAAAACATTGGTAGGAAAGAGAGAATAGGTAGAAAACCGTGGATCACTCAGGATATACTCGAATTGATGGATGAAAGGCGGAAGCACAAGAATGTAAGAGATGAAAAGGGGAAAGCAGAATACAGACGTCTGAGAAATGAGGTTAACAAGAAGTGCAAGGAAGCGAAAGAAGAATGGTTGAAAGAGAAATGTGCTGGTATAGAAAATTGTCTGAAATTAGGAAAAGTAGACACAGCTTATCGAAGGATTAAGAATTTTTGGGGGGAAAAGAAGACTAAGTGCTGTAATATTAAGGACACAAATGGAAAGCCTCTAACAGATAGGGAAGAAAAGGTTGAGAGATGGAAAGCTTACATAGAGAGTTTGTATAAGGGAAAGGAGATTGGGAATCATGTAATGGAAAGGGAGGAGGAAATTGATGAGGATGCGAAAGGAGATTTAATATTGAGATCAGAATTTGATAGAGCTTTGGAAGACTTAAGCAGGAACAAAGCACCAGGCATAGATGATATACCGATTGAGTTGCTACGCTGCATAGGAGAGGAAGGTCTGATCAGGTTATTTCACTTGGTGTGTAGGATTTATGAGACAGGTGAGGTACCCCCTGATTTCAAGAAGAATGAAATCATCCCTATACCAAAGAAAGTGGGAGCTGACAGATGTGAAGATTATCGTACAATCAGCTTGATTACTCATGCTTCAAAGATCCTGTCTAGAATAATTTACAAGAGGATTGAGAGCCAGATAGAAACGGAGTTGGGTGAAGACCAGTTTGGTTTCAGGAGAAATGTAGGAACAAGGGAAGCTGTACTAAGTCTTAGGCTGATTTTGGAAGGTAGAATAAGGAAAGATAAGAGAACGTTCATGGCTTTTGTAGACTTAGAAAAGGCCTTTGATAACGTTGATTGGACTAAATTGTTTGACATTTTGAAATCGATTGGAATAAAGTACAGGGATAGGAGGGTGATATACAATCTATACAGAAACCAGACAGCAGTCATTCGAGTTGATGGACATGAGAGAGAAGCTGGTATTCAGAAAGGTGTAAGGCAAGGCTGCAACTTATCACCCATACTTTTCAATCTTTACATTGAACAAGCAATGAAGGAAATTAGAGAAAAATTTAAAGTGGGAGTGAAGATTCAAGGAGAAATAATTTCAACTCTGAGATTTGCTGATGACATCGTCATCTTGGCCAACAAGCCTGAAGATTTGAATGAGTTTTTGAATGGTATGGACTCCGTCTTACGGAAAGAATTCATGATGAAAATTAATAAATGTAAAACAAAAATACTGGAATGCAGCCGAAATAAATCAGAAACCTCTGTGGAGATCAAATTGGCAGGTGAAAAGCTGAAGGAAGTAGGAGATTTCTGTTACTTAGGAAGCAGAATAACCAGTGATGGACGAAGCAAAGAGGATATAAAAAGTAGGTTGGCACAGGCAAGAAAAGCATTTCTACAAAAAAGGAATCTGCTGACATCGAATATAGATTTAGGTATTAGGAAGTCATTTTTGAAAGCCTTTGTCTGGAGCGTGGCGCTCTATGGAAGTGAAACTTGGACTATTGGTGCAGCAGAAAAGAGGAGAATTGAAGCATTTGAAATGTGGTGCTACAGGAGAATGATGAAGATCAGATGGGTAGATAGGGTTACAAACAAAGAGGTATTAAGACGAGTGGGAGAGGAGAGATGTTTCTGGCGACTGCTAATGAAGAGAAGAGATAGGTTGGTAGGACACATACTAAGACACCCAGGAATAGCAAGCTTAGTTATGGAAGGAAGGGTCGAGGACAAGAACTGTAGGGGTAGACCAAGGTTAGAATATGTTAAACAGATTTCCTCGGATGTAGGGTGTGGTAGCTATGTAGAGATGAAACGATTAGCTCAGGACAGGGAGGCATGGAGAGCTGCATCAAACCAGTCAAAAGACTGAAGACTCAAACAACAACAACATTATAATCTAAATCATTAACAATCTATAAATGATAATTAAGCACTCAAGTAGAACTATTCGATATAAAGATTAGTATCCGTTGATTAACCTTCCAAATATAACATGAAATCTGCTTCAAAAACAAAAGATCGTTTAAATCATGGTTAAAATATTGTATCTTGTTACATTGTTACATCGGGTCTTTAGCAAGTAGTTCCGTGAAGAACTAAAGCCTATTTTCATATATCCTACTTATGTTAATTGCCTCTATCAACATACGAAATTTCAGTTTAATTGCTGTAGTACATTCGTCGATATTGTGAACCATCTAAATATTTCGCGTCGCCGCCATGTTGGATATGCGCTCACCAGGTTATTGAAAGACCTATAGATGAACTTATGTACTTAGCCTCTATCAACATACAACATTTCAATTTGATTGCTATCATAGATAATTAGATATTTCGGTTGGTCGCCATTTTGGATTTTTATATGTGTAGGCCATAGAGTTATGTACTATTAGATGACGATTATTGTGTACGTTCATTATTCAAACGTTCACTTCGATCGTATGATTAATACACGAGAAATAAGAAATTAATTTTTAAAATGCACACTGGCGCCATCTTGAGCATATGTGAACAATTGAACTAAATTAGATGCCAGTGCATTACAATGTGTACACAAATTTACTGCGCTCAGATGGTTAAATTGCGGGAAAGGTCTATTAAAATGTCTCACCTTCGCTTAGCCCCCATGTTCGCTTTGTACTTTACAGGTATTTGAAAATTTCATAGCTGAACTTCTAGTAGTACCCTTTATCACCGTACGAAATGTCAGGGTGATATCAGTAATAGTTTCGGAAATATAGAATGCCGGTGAAATATTTTGCACAACGGCCAACTTGAGGTTATGTGAAAAATTGAACTAAATTAGATGTCGGTGCATTACAATGTGTATAAACATATACTGTACCAAGTTTCATTGCATTTGGATGGTTAAATCGCGAGAAACGTCTATTTAAAAGTCGCAAATTCCCTTGTCCGCCATGTCGGTTTTGTAGTTACCAGGTTTTCAAAACTCACATAGGTGAACTTCTAGTCGTTTCGTTTATCACCGTACAAAATTCTAGGGTGATATCGGTAATAGTTTCGGAGATATTGAATGCTGGTGAAATATTTTGCACAGCCGCCATGTTGGATTGGTTAGACGTAGAGCAAATTGAAGGGCACGGTCGGGGTCGGACTAAATAGTGCTATAACCTCACCGAGTTTGATTGAAATCGCTCCAGCCATTTAGAAGTTATTAGAGGGACCCACTTCCACAGCTTCAAGGTTATTGAAATGTCTACCACGCAAGAAATGGGCCATGGATCAAAAATATGGTAATCTGTAAGGTGCAAGATCAGGGATGTATGCTGGATGTGGTTGCAGTTCAACTCCTTCCAATTCCTGAATTTTGTCCATGGTTGTTCATGCAGTATGAGGTCTCGCATTGTCCTTCCGCAAGACAACTCTATTTCGGTTAACTAATGCTGGGTATCTCCGTCTCATTGTTTGATGAACTCGTTCCAGTTGTTGCGAACAAAGATCCGTATTGACTGCCCGCCCGTTTGGAACAAACTCCCAGTGAATCAGTCCTTCAAAATTCCACCAGACCACAACATCACTTTGGGGCCGAACCATTCTTTTTTAATGATGACTTTGGCTGGTTGACGGGACTGAGCCACTGTTGCGGTAATGTTTCATCACATGTGACAATGTATCATCCATGGGGTTACCGATAAGCTGACGACAGATATCCACTCTACGTTGGGCCTGTTGAGGGTTCAATTAATTAGGTACAGATCTACAGCTTCTGTTTGATTTTCCAAGTTTCTTAATCTGGCGATTTATGGTATCTTTTGATGTACCAAATTCTTCTGACAGCCTACGAGTACTTCTTAGCGGATTTTCTTCCAAAACTCTGCGTGTATTGTCAATATGCCATTGTTACTGTAAGGTCTTCCAGAACGCGGTAAATCCTTACTGTTTTCTTGTCCAGTTTGGAACCATCGTTGTGCCACACGCTCACTAACGACACCTTCTCTTTTCACTTCACATATTCGAGCTGCGGGAGCAGCTTTGTAATCTTTTGTCCAGCAGTGCTTTAGAAGGATCCTAACCTCCAACTTTGTAAGTTCCATTTGTGACTGTGTATCACCAACTGGGGAATGATACATTCCAGTCATGGCCACAGAACACCAGTAAATAGCATTGGTGAACCGAAGGAAATCAATGGGAGTTTTCTAGGCGAACTTCATGTTGCCACCACAAGAGTGCAGCAGGGACCGAAGGGGCCCAGGCAAGGAGTAATGAGAACAGGAAGAGAAGCAACGAGCTACACCTGCGCTAGTGCTGGAAACATGGCGTCAGTCCCATAAGAATACCGTGAAAATAATGTCATATCAATTGTTTAACACCCACGAGCAATACATCTAGAGCGTGTAACTGTCAAGTTGTCACCAGAGTGCAGCAGGGGTCCAATACGTAATATGGCTAATGGCGAATGCTAAGCAACGTCAAGGAATACAAAAGGTGCTTCATATTGGAGTTCTATGCAGCCAGTAACCCAATTCGTATGCGCCTGGACCTCTGGCCCCTGCTGCAATCTGGTTACAACTATTGGCAGTTACACGCCCATTGTATCTTATTAAACACCAAACTTAAAAACATCATAGGAGACTTTTTTAATTGAAGATTTGAGATTCAAGATCGCACTACCTTATAGAGACAATTGGAAGAAACTCTTGGACGAAAGATTGGTCAAAAGGAATGACTTTTGTATTGACTTCTACTCGACTGACGCTATGACGAAAAGGACTTGGACCAATACTAACCAGGATCTCCGACATTTTGTCAATGCTATGGCAGTTCATGGATACCACCATAAACTCTGCGAAGCTAAGATCTTTCATAAACCTGACGATAGTTGTGTGTGTGCACTGTGTGATTCGAGTTGTCCTCGTTACCAAGTTGTGGAATGCACAAAGTGAAATAGGCCTATGATGTTAAAAGGAAATGTAATCTCTTTATATACACAATTTGTGTGCTTTAATAAATTAGAGATGTCATTCCGAGTTGCCAATCTTCACATCGTTGCCCTAACATTTTCACATACTAGCACTAGGCTATGTATGGTGTTATGTCGATGTTTTGGCAAAAGGTTATGTCTTATAGTTACTGTAGGCCTATATACTTTTACAAAAGAAGCAAATAAGGTTTACATTCAGTGGTCATCCTTTGTGTAGACCTTTTGCCATAAGGTAATGTTGGACAGTAGGTAGCCTATTGCCAGCACAATAATGGTCATCAAAAGTAATTAGTGGGTTGACTTACAAGACCCAAAGTGTGGTGTAAGTGCTACTAAATAATGTGTGTTATATAACCCTTAAGTATTGACAAGGCGGATTATATTTACTGAACCAAAATGGTAAACATGTAGGACAAGCTCGTAAAGCCTAGAGGACCTAACTGAAGCCAATCAGCCTCTACAATGTACTGAAGGGGCTTACAATGTGCAGTAATGCTGTGCTGCTAGGCAATCCAAGCTTACCTTGGCTGCTATGTAGCTTTCCTTTCATACAACTTCTGTGCAGCTTACAATAAGTCTCCCCACTTCCACAGATCATCAAGCATTGCCACATTTCCTATAGAAAGATAACAATCTAATTGTCTGCCCAAGAAATCTTCAGGAGGGCCAATAACCTTCTGTAAAGGTGAGCATTAATAATTGGGCACGTCAATAACTCACCGTATTTTCTCGGTTTAACATTGTCAACATTTTATGAAATTTCATTAATTTTTTAAATTATTTTTCTAGAAAAAGAAATACAAGCAATACCAGTGAAACTATTCAGTCCGTCAACACGAGTCATTCCCAATTATTGTGAATTATTAAATACAGTAAGTATTTGTTACAGAGGACATGCTTTGCTTGTCAAGCAAGCATCTTAAGATCACAAAACAAGTACTTCCGTGAAGAACTATACAGCCTATTTTCATATATCCTACTCATGTTAATTGCCTCTATCAACATACAAAATTTAAGTTTCAATGTTGTGATAGATTCGTAGATATTGTGAACCGTCTAAATATTTCAGATGGTCGCCAGGTTGGATTTTATGTATTGTTACATGAAGAGTATTGTGTACATGTGGTATTCAAACTTCAATCGCATGATTAGAACACAAGAAGTAAAAACGAGATTTAAAAATTTCATACAGCTGCCATCTTGTGGTTATGGAAACAATTGAAATAAAATAGATGCCAGTGGATTAACATTTGTAGAAGTATTTAACGTGCAACGTTCCACTGCACTCGAATGGTTAAATCGCGAGAAACGTCCATTTAAATAGTTATACATCGCGTCGCCGCCATGTTTGATTTGTGCTCACCAGGTTACTGAAAGTCCTATAGGTGAACTTATGTTCATAGCTTCTATGAACATAAAACACTTCAGCTTGATTGCTGTAAAAGATTCGTAGATATTGAAAACCGTCTAAATATTTCCGATGCTCGCCATTTTGGATTGTTAAATGTATAGGCCATAGAGTTATGTACCATTAAAGGAAAATTATTGCATAGGTTCACTTCGATCGCATGATTACGTCTCAAGAAATAAAAATAATAATTTTAAAATTTCGCACAGCCGCCATCTTGAGGTTATGTAAACAATTGGACTAAATTAGATGCCAGTGGATTACAATATGTATAATTATTTATTGTACCACATTTCACTGCGCTTAGAGAGTTAAATCGCAAGAAAAATCTATTAAAATGTTTCAAATTCGCTTGCCCGCCATGTTCGTTTTTTACTTTGCAGGTTTATGAAAGTTACATAGATAAACTTGTACCAGTGCCCTTTATTAGCGTACAAAATGTCAGGGTAATATCTGTAATAGTTTCGGAGATATGGAATGCCAGTGAAATATTTCGCACAGCCGCCATTTTGAAGTTATGTAAACAATTGAACTAAATTAGACGCCAGTGCATTACAATGTGTATAAACATTTGCTGTGACAAGTTTCATTACGTTTGGATGGTTAAATCACGAGAAAAGTCTATTTAAGAGTCTCAAATTCGCTTGGCCGCCATGTTGGTTTTATAGTTACCAGGTTTGTGAGAGTCTCATAGGCGAAGTTTTAGTAGTGCCCTTTATTACCGTACACAATTTCAGGGTGATATCGGTAATAGTTTTGGAGATATTGAATGCTGGTGAGAAATTTCGCACAGCCGCCATGTTGGATTGGTGAGACACAATAAAATTTTAAGGGCACGGTCGAGGTCACCCAGAATGGTGCTTTGAACTTACCGAGTTTCATTGAAATCGCTCCATCCGTTTAGAAGTTATTAGGGGACACACACACATCACACACACACGCACACACAGACACACGGACAAAAGGTGATCTCATAAGCCTTTTTTTTTTTTTTTTTTTCAAAATGAAAATAGGCTAAAAAGATACTACTAGATCGCACTGTCAACCATGAAACAGTCCTCCAACACCCACCCTCATAAGATCGACAGGATCTTAAAAAGTACGACTAATACAGCTGTTCAAAACTGAGGTGTTAAGACCCCTTAAAAAGAAAATGTATTAATATCTAGCCTACAAGGCTAAAACGGTCACCGTCCTACTCGAAACGAATCCACGGAAGCTTGGCTAAACTGCTGACAACAAGGATCGGAATATAAACACCAATATCTGAATTCCCTCTTCTGTCATTCGTAACAAATACCTACGGTATTTAATCACATGTTGACCGACTGAAGAGTTACAATATTGATTCCGCCATGGTCTGCCCAAGAATGTAGAAAAAAGAGTTTTAATTTATCAATCAATATTTTAATTGTATCATCTCATTCTCGAGATAACCATCATTTTAATGTGAACTTAGACTGAAGATGCTGGTTGGGAACATGGATCTGTAACCAGGCGAAACTGTGTACTTGAGAATCTCCGCAACTTGATGGCAAGGTACCTTGATTTCATCTTCAGAAGACCCACAATATTACAAACACAAACACTTTTCGCGACTTCAAAATAAATATAAATAACATGTCATGAAATTGTTGTTGTAAATCCTCGTATATTATGGTGTTTTTGGCAACAATGAACAAGTATCATAGCACACAAGATATTGTATTGTCTTGATCTCTCTGGAGTTCATAGAATAAATACTATGTTTCTTCTTTGGTAAGGAGCAGGATATGTCTTCTCTGGATGTCTTGAGGTCTGAGCGCACAGCCTGAGAATCAAGAGCAATCGTCAAACTGTAGTTTTATATCATACAAACAGTGGCGGTTGGTGTTGCTATCATCTAGGTCATCTGTCCCTAACTAGAAGGAGGAATGGATAAAAGGAGGAGCAAAGACAAGGAAAAGAAATGTGATCGACTCTCGAAGAATGAGGTTCAAACAAGACCAACTACAATACTCAGACCTTAATGCAGGTCTCGAAATTGTGAAAATGGCGTATGCTGAAGCCCCAGCATATTGTTTGTTTACATTCGTTGCTGGGATACACTATTTAGCTTTAGCTTCGTTTGATCAAAGCTGGGATTAACTGTCGCTCATCTGTAATTATTAGTGTCTTCTGTAGGCCTATGTCTGTAAAGTCCAGTTCGCGTTTATGTACTGCAATCGTACGTAAATATGTGATAATACGCTTATTATGGACTGGTTCGTTTGTGTGATGATTGTCCAGTCAACCGATGTCATTGAGTCATTTACTTCGGATGATGAAGTACCTAAGACTAAAGCATAGACTAATAGAAGTGTCTCAAGAATATACACCGCAATGATTTGCTAGTTAGTGACAACATAATAATAGCTTAGTACACTTCTGTAATGTCGAACTTAAGTACGTAAAGGGAAAACGCAATGAGCATCTACGGCTAAACCAAACCGTTGACGTTATCTTGAACGCTCAGCAATATGTGCCTCCGTAAATCATTACCAGTCTGGCAGATGTTCTACACTGCCTTGTATACACGCCAAATAATACAGTGAACTTCTGTTTTATTGGTTAAGGAAGATGTTCCCCCTGTGCCAAACAGTGAACTCATTGTGTTCCGTCATTATTCATAATTTTGTGATTCTTACAGCTTGCAAGTTATTTTTTATTATGATGTGTGTAATAAAGTGTTGTGAGTACCTTGCCAATTATGTACTTATATTGCGAGATGGTGTGCCGCGATAATTCCGTGAGAGGGAGATGGTGCTTTCCAACCTATAGTACTTTACTAAATCAACTATTTCCAGCGTTTAACTATTCCAAATGGTAACAGCGAATGTTTAATAGGGTAGATGGTAACATATTATCGTGTCCTTTGTGTGTGGTAATCTCCATAATTATGTTCAGATATCCACAAGACGACTTCTTTGCATAGTTCAATCAACTAATTGGGTGTGATGTTTTAGCCGAGATTTTAGACAATTCCACGAGAGGTCTTAATTGAATTGTATCTCTATGGCGTTGGTTCGATTATTTCAGACAACTATTCTCATTCCGATTGTGTACACAAATACTCTGCATGTGCTGGGACAGCACTTCAGTAACCGGGTACTTTCTTCTCTCCTACTTCAGAATCTGTTTGATTTTTTGCTAATAATATTAATCTATAATTACTGAACTTAAATACAAATCGTGATAACTCGCCAAAAAGCTTCTTATTCAACCACAGAAACAGTGAGACTATTGTAGCTGCCCCTTGGGTGAAGACGAAGAAACCTATAATTCGAGGCCAGCACTATATAGATAAATTAATTCAGGTAAGTCTAAATAATTGATGCATTATTTCTTCCGAACCTAGTCTCATCTTGTGATATCTTTTATGCTCTTAGGTGAGTAAAACTAATAATTTACACGAACTGTGACAAGCCCGATGACATGATCTTAGCTATTGGTAGGGCAACCATCGACGCCATGTATTTTCTACATTAAGGTCTGAGGATTGTAGTTGGTCTTGGTTCAAAGCACTTGAGAAAGGCAGATATGAATGGGAAAGATGAGCGGTTCTGCCCCAAACGCAATGCAAAATGGACGCAACTCAGGAAATGTTTGGGGGAGCCCTTGAGAGTAGAACACCATGCTTGGAGCCTCCTTTTCAGGAGACAGGGAAACTGTGGTAATCAGAACAGGTCTCAGTGTCAGGGAAGATGAAACAAAGGCCAATTAATGGGGGTAAATGGATACCATACTCTAATACCAGAAGAGAACAAGAGATACAGGCAATGCTGGAGTCCCATTGTGACATACTGTACATACCATTGGCAATATAGATACTACTTGCATTTTATAAAATGTAGCACAGAATGGTTTACCGGCATCCAGTTCTAATCAATACTAACACCAGGGTGGACGATACAGTAGGTCTGGACTGAACTTACTCATTGCTTAGGCTGCATCACTCTTCCCATAAAGAGTATTGCTCCCGTCGAGTCATCCACAATAAAGAAGAGGAATGGATGGTCTGCCTTGAACACTGGATTGAGGGCTCCAAATCGCCAGTCAAAATCTAACTCTGAAAAAAAAAACAAGATGTTCAGTAAAGAACATATAGCCTATTCTCTCCTAAGTGCAAGGGTATTGTTATAACTCTTGGTCCTTTTCAAGGAGTATAATTAAATGTTGGTTGTAGTACACAAGCTTGTTGAAATACAACGTGCTTTACGGATATTATACGTTGATTCATTGAATCCTCACCTGAATTATATATACCCACACTAATACAGACATCACAATAACACAGGTTATCAGAGAAAATTCAATACTCACCCAAGTACACGGGGCTAAATGATCATGATGTCCATGCATCTCAAATGAAACAACAACAATAGCTTCCTACCCAAATCATACCTCGTATAAAGGTACACACACTAGAAAGCGATCAGACATCACAGTGACACAGGTTATCAGACAATTTCTACACACACCTAAGTACACTGGGCTACAAGACCATGATGCCGCAAAATCCCTAGAGAATCAACAACAAAAACCACAACAACAGCAATAGACTCTACCGCGGATCAAGGACGAAGAATTTTAATCGCTGTAGTCGAGTGTTGGTGTTATAACTGGATACATAATATTTTCGATTGCGAATACACACGATACTATATATGCTTAATATTATAACGTGGGAGTAGTTATAAATCAATAAATACAAAGAAAACAAGTAAAAGAATTTGAATCTGCAGGGATTTGATCCACGAACCTCCAGATTATGAGTCTAGGTCGCTACTACTACGTCACAATGCCGTACACTAATACTTGGTTAACAACTGGTTTAGTATAACTCCATGATATTTTTTTGTCTTGTAATCAATGATTTCATTAGCCTTTTCTCCTGTTTCTATAAACCATTTGAAGCTAAATATGTATTATTTTGTTCAGTACATTCCTAAAAAGATATAAACTTTAAAGTTACGGAAATATATGGATTTACAAGCAAAAAAATAGAGCCATTTTGAGCCAGCGGGACGGCACGGCCAGCAAGATCTGGACCAGATGGAGCTGTATGTTTGTGACGTGCATGAAAACTAACAAATAATAATTACGAGTACTCACAGCGCAAACATACTAAATTACAGCCCCTTACATGCAAACCATTATTTAGAACCGGTGATTTTAAAAAAAGATAGCATCTGTTACCCCATTTTAATCTTGTCTTCTGTCTCTAGAATACCGGGAACTATGGCCAATAATAGGCTACAAGTACCTGTGTCCGAATCTCTAGAGATATAAGTAAGAGTAAGACATTGTGACCTCATGTGTGTTCTTCAGAATGTAATAGAAATCAACCTGGATGATGCAGGCTCCTTTATTGACCTCAGCCTCCCATCAAATCCTGATGTATTACTGAAATGGTTTGAAGGCTATTGTATCAAAATAGCTCTATAGGAAATGGGAAGTGTTCTAGTAGAACTGTGCAGATTGGAATTCCCCAAGGTTCAGTACTGGGTCCTACTTAATTCTCAATGTACATTGATGATATTCTTTCCAGGAAACTTTGTATTTATTAACGGATGACATTGTTGGTGAGAGGTATGATGACTGCGCCTCTAGAATAATGGATTGTTGGTGAGAGGTATGATGACTGCACCTCTAGAGCAATGGATTGTTGGTGAGAATTGTGATGACTGAGCCTCTAGAGCAATGTATTGTTGGTGAGAGGT
This sequence comes from Meconema thalassinum, assembly GCA_946902985.2. Classification (NCBI taxonomy): domain Eukaryota; kingdom Metazoa; phylum Arthropoda; class Insecta; order Orthoptera; family Tettigoniidae; genus Meconema; species Meconema thalassinum. The sequence continues at coordinate 459,771,826 of OX336394.1, read as the reverse complement.
GTGATGACTGCGCCTCTAGAGCAATGGATTGCTGGTGAGAAGTGTGATGACTACGCCTCTAGAGCAATGGATTGATCATACCCAACTGGCAATACACATCTTCTTTGAAAGTAATACATTATACGTGTTACGCTTCGACACAAATGATGGATAGCGGTTTTAATTGGGTCGATAAGTTCGTGACAAGTTTATTGCAGTCATCCACAGACTGAAAATGTGATTCGAAGATGTCATAGGCATAATTATTTTGTGCATATATATATTTAAACTTAATTTAGTCACATGATCTACAAGTCCCTTCAATTCTCAACTCCATATTCACACCTACAATGTCAACTCATTCTTACACCAGGCTACCGTACGGTAGACATGTCTCACAGCTACAAGAACTTGAAGGTATGAAACACTCCACAACAATGCATTGCAAACACACATTAAATATGTCCAGTCAACCTTGTCCAAGAATAAACTTTAAAATGTTCTCGGAAAATCTTGGTTCTTTGTAGGTGTATTATTAGCGGGGCTGCTTAGTGCAGTTGGTAGAGGCGCTGAGATTCTAACTGAAAGGGAGTGGGTTCAATTTCAGAAACAAAAGTGACAGTCAGTCTGAAAGACTAGACTTTGTATCATTTTAAATGCTACAAATGCTGAAAAATGCTAGAAATGCCAGCAAGGTCAAGCGCGCGGGATGCCGTCACGCTCACCAGAGCGCGCGGGGACGTGCCTCATCCATCCAGTCTAAAAACACTCATAGTGGGCGATGTATTGAAGATAGAGATGCGCTCTTCCGGACTTTTTTGTAGAAATTTTCAAGCTGACCAGTTCTTACGCTCATAGTATATTGATATTTTTAACGGTTTGCCCAGCGTAAGCTTAAGAAGCGCACGGACGCCAAGTTTGTTTTCCACTTTTTCACCGAAATTGTTACTGCTTGGCTTCCTTTGATCATACATAAATTATTTTCCACAGAATCTTTCCTCGAGATATCCTTTACAGAATGATGAAAATCGCATCAAAATCCATCCAGTGGTTCTCGAGATTACCCGTGACATCCAAGAATCGGGGATGTTTGTCTTATACTAACGGAGTAGAGATTGTCGGGGAACACATGCACCAAGCAGTACTATGACGTCACACACCTCAGTGCATCTGGGTACATTTCGTCCCGTCACCGTAACGTAACGCCAGGCCCCAGCGTAACGAAGAAGTCGACAAGATCATTTAAAATGATAAAACTACCACTTTCGGAAACGCAAATAGCCCTGGGGTTCAGTCAGCCTACACCAGGGTAATTCCTGGGAGCAAAGACGGCCGGGCATGGAGCTCCATCCCATCCAGTGCTGATGTCACAAAGAGTGGAAACCTCTACCTTCCACTACTCCAGGGTCTGTACGGAATTGGCTTTGCTATTACTAGATCTCTGCTTGTCAGTAAATATCCGAAGGGCGCACCATATTGTTTGACACTTCATCGTTTTCTACCCAAATGAAGTACATCACACATCAGTTGTTACGTCCACCTTCTCAACATAATCTCCTAGTAAATTTATGCACTTTTGCCATCGATCTGTCAGTCTCTCAAGACCTTCCTGAAACCATTCGTTCGGAGTGCTGTCCAGAGGCTTCTTCGTGTTCCCAAACAGGTGATAATCACTTGGTTTCACGTCGCGAGAGTGTGGTGGGCGGGCATTGTCATGTTGCAGAAGCACACCTTTAGTCCATTTTCCTCGCCGCTTAGTTTGAATGGCACGACGTAAGCGCTTAAGGGTTGCCACATATGCTGCACTGTTAATCGTGGCCCCCCGTCAATGAGGATGATGCCCTTTGTGTCCCAGAACACTGTCGCCATTCGCTCGCCAACTGATGGCACTGCTCAACATTTCCTTGGCGGTGGACTGCCTCAATGCTTCCATTGTTGTTTCGTTTGTGGCTCATGGTGATGGAGCCATACCACAAGCCTACCCATGAAGTCGGATATGACGAGTGCATTCGTTGGCACCTGTGCGTGAGCTGCTACCTATCGGTGGAATAAGACACTAGTTAACGTCACCACCTTCAAGAGTGAAATATGAACCATACCCGGACTTAAAATTGCCTCCGTGGCTTAGGCGGCAGCACGCCGGCCTCTCACCGCTAGGTCCGTGGTTCAAATCCCGGACACTCCGTGTGAGATTTGTGTTAGACAAAGCGGAGACATACAGGTTTTTCTCCGGGTACTCCAGTTTTCCCTGTCACAAATGTCATTCCAGCAACACTCTCCACTCTCATTTCATGCCATCTGTCATTCATTCAATCATTGCCCCAGGGGAGTGCGACAGGCTTCGGCAGCCGGCACAGTTCATATCTTCGCCGCTAGATGGGGGCTTCATTCATTCCATTCCCTGACCCGGTCGGCCAACTGGAAGCAGGCTGTGGACGAACCGCAATAAATGAATAAAGTGTAAACCAATATAGTACACACGTAATGCTCTACGGCCATGGCGCTTGGAGCCTCTAAATGTAGATAAATGAAAATAAAAGTGGCATCACATCACAAATAAGAAGTCAAAAGGTTGACCATGAAAAACTTCTAGCATAAATACAATAGAGTGCGCATTGCCACACTGCGCCTGTACTGTGACGTGAAACCAACATCTCGATCAGCTGACTGAAGGGTTAACAGAAGAACTCGTAATTTAAGGTTAGTAGTAGGTGGGGAAATTATTTTAATGAGGGTTTAAACACACATTTTCATAATTTATACGGCATTGGGAAAAGCATCGCATGTTTCTTTACGTACCGGAAGGTAGCAATGTGACGCAGTGGGCGTACTTTGCGTATTAAGTGAGAATTTCCTTAGTTTCTAACCCCTGATTTAATTCTAGTTTGGACACCCTCTTTAACTGGCTTAGTACAGAGATTCTTTGTCGAATTCTTTCCCAGCCAGCCTGCAGGAAACATATTAATTTTTATTGCTAACATCTGGTTACTCTCGCTAGACTCTAATCTAATTTGTTGTAGCGTGTGACCAAATATTAATGTGTCAGCTTATAGCCTCGTTATTGGGAAGTAATGTGTGTGACCCGCTTGGTCAGACCACATTGATTCTTAATGACTTTAAGGCATGTTAATGGGCTGACGTGGGAATATTTTCCATGTGTCTCTCTCAGCATTTACCCCCACCCTTTGCTCGAAAATACTTGCTGTAATTGTAGACTCGACCAATCAGATCGAGAGGAAACTGTAACCAGTGGGTGGAAATTGAAAGAGTGGGAGACGCAAGTAGAGTGTTTAAAATAGCATGTCAAGGGCTGTTCGAGGCCTGTATTCCATTGAAGATCTGACGGTGTGTGTGCTGCCCACTCTCCGTAAGATGCAGGACCAACGCATAGCGTTGCTCGGCCTGGCAGATTGAGGTAAGAAGCTTAATTAACACCCAATAATTTAACACTTAGGCTTCGCTGCTAGGTTCGCTGAAACAAAGATTGTTCTGACATGTAAGTTAATTATTGTTGTTTTACTAACCCATGTAGTTTAGAATATGTAGCATCCATGCTATAATTGTTTGTATTTGTCAGAATGAAACAGGCAGCACTTTTAAGAAAGAAGTTTATTGCATGCTTTTGCCTAACCATCCTCCCATATTCCCAATATATACTATAAGTTACAAGTAACGGCTTTCTCAGCTCTGAGAGACCTTTATTAATTTTCACGATTATCTGTTCGTGAAAACGATTGAAATTCGGCTCTTGGTTTTAAGTGGTTGCCGGGTATTTAACAAAGTTCTTATCCATGAATAGAGTGAGACAGATTGGTAACAGAAATGCACCTGGCGAGGCACTGATCTAGAGGATCGTGGCTTCGTTACAGATTGGTGGTAGTAAAATTACCTGGCAAGGCACTGATATTGAGGGCCGACGTTCAAACGAAAGCGCCGGCAGCGTAACAGCAAAACTTAAGAATGTAACATATTTGGTGTTAAAAGTGGCTGCCGTGTTCCGTAATTCTCATACATCCAGGATCCCCTCTTGTAAATACTTAATAACAAATCCAACTCTGAATTAGGCCTCCTGATATTTGAACAGAATTGTGTTTGTCTAGCTGGTCTTGATTGTACGCCCGAAAGCTCCAAACAAGTTCAATCTATTAAGTTACTACATCATTTCCCAATTTATTTATCATCATTAGAAAATGTTTTTGGCCAATTTCAGTACCGGTACGTAAGAAAAATTTATCGTACGATGAGCTCTCATTCAGCGTTACCCTTCCACTTCAGTATTTTATGAAAGTGAACAAAACAACATGGGCAAATGGAAATAAGGAAGTCTATCGATTTAGTAAGCGTTGCTTTTAAACAACTACCGTATGCATTACATTTGTTCAATCAACATCTTCCTGGCATTAATCCCGCTTTATTGCAGGGTCTGCTTTTCTGCACTTTCACTTTTTCTTCCATACTGCTCGATCTTGAGCGTCTCTAGTTGTGGCATTCACTAGTTGCATGTCCTCCCGCATAGTATCCAGCCAGCGCTTTCTCGGTCGCCCTCGTGGTCGTCGGCCTTCTGGACTGATGTCAAGTGCAGTTCTCGCGACTGAAGAGTGATTGCTACCCAGTACATGGCCATACCAACGCAGACGGCTCTCCCGCATTTTTTCATGGATTGGAGCCACACCAAATGTAGCTCGAACATTGTCATTCCTGATGCGATCCAGTCTAGTAAGTCCCTGTGTCCAGCGAATCATCTTCATCTCCATGACATGTAGTTGTTGTTCATGTCTCTTCGTTACTGGCCAGCATTCAGTACCATACAGTGCTACTGGTCGAACGATGGTTCTGTAAATTTTCGACTTCAGATATAGTGGCACATTCCGGTCAAAAAGGACTCCAGTAACTTGGCGCCATTTCAGCCATGCAGCGTTGACTCTGTTTTGGACATCTGGGAGTGTTCGGCCATCTGAACAGATTAGCGTACCCAAGTATTTGAATACAGATGATTTTCGGAGTTCAGTGCCAGCAATGTGAATAGATCCTTCACTTGGTACTCCACACTCCATATACTCTGTCTTCCCAATATTAAGTCGTAGGCCATGGGTGTCTAGTGCAGTTTTCCAACATTGAACATGTTGTTCCAATTCTTGGCGAGACTTGCAGGCCACAATGATATCGTCAGCATAGAGCAAGGTCCAGGGATGTGGTTGCAGTAGCTCGGCTGCGATGGTGTCAAGACAGGTGATGAACAGGAGCGGGGACAAAGCTGACCCCTGATGAACACCAACTCTGATGGGAAAAGTTGCGGAGTTTCCTGAAGCACATCGGGCATAGCTGGTGACAGTCCGATAAAGAAGCTGAACCCATTGAACATATGCTTCTGGTACCCCACGCTGTCGTAGTGCATACCATATTAGATCACGAGGTACCCTGTCGAAGGCCTTTTCAAGATCCAAGAAGGCTATATGGAGTGGTTTCCGCTTTTCTAGGTGCCTTTCCATCAAAAGACGAGCGGCGTGAATAGCATCGATTGTCCCTGTACCTTTCATAAAACCACACTGGTTTGAGGCAATCTTGATTATGTCACGAAGGCGTGTATCCACGATACGCTCAAATATCTTCCTAGTGTGGCAAAGCAGGCGAATCGGTCGATAATTTGAGCAGTTGTGCGCATCTCCTTTACCTTTCCAAATTGGTATTGTTACACTGCTGAGCCAAGTAAGAGGAGCTTCGTTTTCATTCATGATCTTGTTGAAGAGATCTGCTAGAAACTGAGCTGCTTGTGATGCAAGCATCTTCCACACCTCCGATGGGAGATCATCCGGTCCAGTTGCCTTTCCATTTTTCATTTTCTTCATAGCGGTCTCCACTTCGGCAACCGTGATGGCTGGTACTGGACCAAGTACAGGGTCCGCAGCTGGTAGTGGCGGATGCGGAAATTCTTCGTTGCTAATATTTTCGAAGTGCTGTTTCCATCGGTTAAGGATCTCATTAGGTTTCCGTAGAGGTTGTTGATTTTCATTCTTAATGATCATAACATGTCCAACATCTTGAATGGAACGATGGCGATTCTTTGCTAGTCTGTAGATATTATTTGCTCCTTCTGCTGAGTTGAGCTCTTCGTACATGCTCTTGTAATGGTCTGCTTTAGCCTTTACCACTTCCTGTTTTGCCACCGACTTCAATCTTCTATATTGCTGACGATCAAGATCCAGTCCCGATTGGAGCCAGGTCTTACATGCTAACTTCTTCATCCTGATGGCATCTTGGACATGAGAATTCCACCACCATATCTCTTTATTGATAAAACTGCGTCCAGGTTTCGATTTACCCATAATATCAGTAGCACAAGTCTTAATATGTGTGGAGGCCTTTGCCCAGATTTCATCAACGTGTTGACCTTGTTCTGGCATAGATAAAGAACCTATAGATGTTTTCAGCTGGATGTGATGTTGTTTTTTTTCCACCATTTAATTCAATCTGAGTATTTCTTCCACCACTACTGTAGGTAATGAGGTGCGATGGCCGCTTTTTGTAAAAGGTGTTAGTCACAGCTAAGTCTAAGGCCTCAGCAAATTCCAGGATTCTGTTTCCATCCTCATTTCACTCTCCAAAGCCTTGTCCACCATGTACTCTGTCGAAACCATTTATATTCCCTCCAACGTGGCCATTTAAGTCACCACCAATGAACAGGAGTTCTTCTTCAACAAACTGTAGGTAAGTTTCGAGGTTGTTCCAAAATTCATCCTTCTCATCATCCGTGCACCCAGTTTGTGGAGCGTAACATGAAACCACACGTAAGGTTTTCGTACCAGTGTCGATCTTAATAGACATCAATCGGTCAGAAAGACGGTTTACTTCAGAGACATGATCTCTGAACTTTGTACTCGCAGCTATAGCTACGCCATTCCTGCCTGATATCTTTCCGTGGTAGAATAACTTGTATCCTTCACCAATATCCTTGGATTTTGAGCCGGACCATTTGGTTTCATGGATGCAGGCAATATCTACTTGTCGGTTCTTCAAGGTATCTGCAAGTTCTCGGCTTCGCCTCGTAAGAGTACCAATGTTAATGGTAGCCATTCTGATTTGTTGGACTCGCTTCTTTAGGCCACCCCATCCTTGAGTGGGGAGCCCTTGCACATTTCTCACACCATTCGGGCGATGATGATGCGCGTCGCCTACAGCGGGGAACGCCCTAGCAGTTTCATCCATAATATTTATTCTAGCCAGTGCATTGAGATACAACAGAATTTGTTTTACCGACCGGCTTGTTGTTAAGCCTGCCATCGAACCCTCCTCCTTTCTCATCCCGGACTTGGGACTGGGCAATGGCTCAATAGGAAAATATTTTAATCAATGAACTGTTTCCTTTTAAATTCCATTTTCCATGAATCATAGAAACCTTCGCAAAAATAGCCTAGATTTTTGAAATTCTACGAAGAATTGACTAGGTAATTTAGGGATGCAATGTAGCCTATCCTAGAAGAATCTCAAAATTTCCTCAACCAAACGCACTGTCCATAACTTACATTTAATATTTGTTATCGATGACTACACCGTCACATCTGTAGCATAACCTGCAATTTGACACTGAACATGATTGACGACTGCATTGTGTAGTCCACACTACATTTAATCCAGCACAGCGACATAAAGGATTTTTATGTTCAGAGATGCATTTACTAGCAGTCTCAACAAAACACCAAGAAAAACGTCTAGCCTATGGACATGTAAATACTTGATACCTTCGAGCATAAATACAGGCCTGTTCAGTGGAGTAAGGGATAGGGTAAATTATAATAATTTATAATTATTTATGTTTCATGTTTCGGAGTTAAGAGAAAACGTAGGCTAAGGAAATGCAAGTAATTAAGTCAAGAATTTTAGGGTTATTTAGCAATGAATTATACGTATGGAAAGAAATGCCCGGTCCTTTTTAAACGTGTCTTTACATCCATACGCGACACAGTATTACACTATTCTGGCTTAGTAATGAATAGAACTCACTTTAAATAACCCAATTCTATCATCACGTGTAGTATTTCCGTGCTCCAAACTACCCGCAGTTCCCGTTAGTCAGCTGATCGAGATGTTGGTTTCAACAACGTGACGTCATCAGCCATCTATTGGATTTATGATCTATGATGAAAAAGTATGATTTGGTCACACCAACATGGCCTCCACTGGCTTCATTCAATGGGCTCAGCCATGTTGGTGCATTCAGAGCATGGTGCCGTAGTGCGACCGTTAGGAACAAATGAGCGCACTAACGAGATCGCGTGCCTGAAGCGCCGCTCTGCGGAGATCAAGTGAACTGGTGATGGTAGGAAGAATATTGATGTTACCTGTCGCCGCTGCTGCCACTGTCCCATTCTCATTCACCTCTATGAAGGCTTTCTGGACGATATTGCTCACATAGATCCCCTGGTCGGTGATCCCGGACAAGTTGGCTCCATCCTTGAAGATGTCCATTATTCCAAGCTGAAACCACAATCTCACTGTTTACAGAAAGTGTACATTCATTGCACAAATCAATAGACTAATAATAATAATATTGATATTTGGCCTCCAGCGTCATGTGGCTTTTAGAGACACTGGGGTGATGGAATATTGCCCCGAAGGGGATCTTTAACATGTCAGTAAATGTACTAACACGCCTTCATCATATTTGCGTACCCTCATCAAATGCCAACAGGATTCGATCCTGCAACATTGGGCACAGCAGGCTGAACCACGCAGTAAAGGGATGTTGTAAGACAGTTACAATAGATTGTCAATTTACATTTTACTTTCGCACCAATTTCAAAACTATTAAATTGTAGCATCGAGTTCGAAAGTGAAGATCCCAGTTTCCAGTTGACTCTGTCCTCAGCTCAACCACCACAGCAACCAGGCGCGGATCTAGAGTTTGGCCTTGGGGAGGGGGGGTCACAGAATCGAAATTGTTAAGAAAAATGGTATCACTAACAACGCAATCACAAATTAACCAAACGTACAAAACCAGACCATTTTTTTGCAAGCTACATGGATAGAAATTTGATGCGTTTAGCGCACCAAAAATATTCGTACAAATTGCAACAGCGTGTTTTGCGACTTTTACATCGAGCTTCGAGAAAAGTATCAAGGTACGTTACAGTTTCGGCAAGTCGAGTTGGTACCGACAAAGGGAGAAAGTCACAGCTTAAATTGCCACCAAGCTTGCAGTTTGGACGTCGGCAAAATTGTTTGGTGTGAAAAGCCCCAAATTCATTGAATTAATTGATTATTGGCTGGTACGAAGGAGTGATCTGAAGTTTGTCACTGATGTAAAAGTCATACCATCGGACATTATCGCACCGCAACATCATCTGCTTCTCCTCAATTTTAGGATTCGCCTTGATCTCGGCAAGAAAAGCCCCAAATTCCTATCCGTGCATTGCTGCACATTCATCGTGACATCTCTATAGACATCGATTCGGTAATCACAAGGTTTGCTAAACAAAATAGACGAGTTGATTTTGTTATATAAATAATAGTTTATATATAACAGGTATGAAGTTGTAAATATGTACAGTTGTAACAGAACATAATAATTGCAATCAAGATATTTTCAGTATTCAATAAAATGAAAAAAACAACAACTGTTTTTCAGTTAAAATTCGTCAAGTTTTATTTGTCTGGTTATTGTGTTTTCGATTTTTGAGTTTGCAAAAACATTTGGTCTCCGTTTGTGTGTGTGTGTGTGGGGGGCATGACCCCCCCCCCCCTTGAATCCGCGCCTGACAGCAACATGCGGAGCGGTGGCTTCGGTGGCGTAGTTGGTAGTATGCCCAAGGTCGCGGGTTCAAATCCGGCCGAAGTCGGTGGATTTTTGAAGAACGTTAAAACCCTCAGTATGCCTTCCTTCGGAGGGTAAGTAAAGCCGGCGGTCCCATGTCATAGATTTATGGCATGAAAAAGAACCTTACACTAACTACACTTGTGTGAAGCCAACATCTATTGGTAACTCTTTAACAGTTCCAACGTTCGTCGCGAGGTTCTGACTGCGATGCCATCTAGTAGCCAAGTCCACAAGCTAGGTGTCGTTGTAGCATTTTGTAGCAAAAGTAGCAACTACTTGAAATTGATCGTCCTTACCTGAATTACAGATAACATACACTAATACAGCCATCACAATTAACACCGGTTATCAGACAGATTCTACACACACCCAAAGTACACGGGGCTACACGACGGCAGCCATCTAACGATACACCACACCTCCGTCCTTCAGTCCATGGTTCCTTGGCCCTGGTAGTAGTCCAATGATGGTTGTGATTAATGTTCTGTACTGGAGCCGATCTTGTATAATCTCCTCCGAATGCGAATTTCTTGAAGGTCATTTTCTGTTTCACTAAGGCCCGTTCTTACAATCTCCAGTAAAGTGACAATAAACTCTAAGACAGTTGGCTTTACGGTCGAATCTGTTTGTTACGTGACGATTATAAAGAGATATATTAGATATGGAAGGACAATTATCTCCAAATGAGACAAATAAAGGCCTCAAGAGGAAAAGCTTCGTCAAACGGAATCGCCTAAAAAAAGTCTTGATAATCTAACTCCTCGTAATAATCACATCGATTCTTATATACACACATCAAAAAAAGTTTTGCATCACCTCGGTTCCAAGAGTTCCGGAACCTTTAAATACAAAGGGAATAGAGATCAACACAAACAACATTTCAGCTCGTTTTATTGCTCATGAGACCCACACATTGCATGTTGTACCATCATACAGCTAGACTTTCAGCATTTGTGGTCCAGATTGCAGTACACACCACTACCTCTAATACCCAGTAGCACGTCCTCTTGCATTGATGCATGCCTGTATTCGTCGTGGCATACTATCCACAAGTTCATCAAGACACTGTTGGTCCAAATTGTCCCACTCCTCAACGACAATTCGGCGTAAATCTCTCAGAGTGGTTGGTGGGTCAAGACGTCCATAAACAGCCCTTTTCAACATATCCCAGGCATGTTCGATAGGGTTCATGTCTGGCGAACATGCTGGCCACTGTAGTCGAGCGATGTCGTTATCTTGAAGGAACGCATTCACAAGATGTGCACGATGAGGTCGAGAATTGTCGTCCATGAAGACAAATGCCTCTCCAATATTCTGCCGATATGGGTGCACTATGGGTTGGAGGATGTCATTCAGGTATCGTAAAGCCGTTTCGGAGCCTTCCATGACCACCAGTGGCGTACGTCGGCCCCACATAATGCCACCCCAAAACATCAGGGAACCACCACCTTGCTGCACTCGCTGGACAGTGTGTCTAAGACGTTCAGCCTGACCAGGGTGCCTCCAAACACGTCTCCGACGATTGTCTGGTTGAAGGCATATGCGACACTCATCGGTGAAGAGAACGTGATGCCAATTCTGTGGGGTCCATTCAGCATGTTGTTGGGCCCATCTGTACCGCGCTGCATGGTGTCGGGGTTGCAAAGCTGGACCTCGCCATGGACGTCGGGAGTGAAGTTGCGCATCATGCAGCCTATTGCGCACAGTTTGAGTTGAAACACGACGTCCTGTGGCTGAACGAAACGCATTATTCAACATGGTGGCATTGCTGTCAGGGTTCCTCCGAGCGGCAATCCGTAAGTAGCGGTCATCCACTACAGTAGTAACCCTTGGGCGGCCTGAGCGAGGCCTGTCATCGACAGTTCCTGTATCTCTGTACCTCCTCCATGTCCGAACAACATCGCTTTGGTTCACTCTGAGACGCCTGGAAACTTCCCTTGTTGAGAGCCCTTCTTGACACAAAGTATCAATGCGGACGCGATCGAACTGCGGTATTGACCTTCTAGGCATGGTAGAACTACAGACAACATGAGCAGCGTACCTTCGTCCTGGTGGAATGACTGGAACTGATCGGCTGTCGTACCCCCTCCGTCTAATAGGCCCTGCTCATGCATGGTTGTTTACATCTTTGAGCAGTTTTAGTGACATCTATGAACAGTCAAAGGGACTGTATCTTTGATACAATATACACAGTCAACGTCTATATGCCGGAGATCTGGGAACCGAGGTGATGCAAAACTTTTTTTGATGTGTGTATTTTGTAGCTCCAACACTGTAGATGACGTTCACGGGAGGCGTTTGGCTTATTTCACGCGTATTACACATTTTTATCCACAAAATTCAAGACGCTGCGCAGCGTTAATGCAGCTTCCTATGTATAAAATACCTAGCAACCAGTTGTTTGGGTCCAATGTGGCTGCGCCCATGCGGTTGCTAGGCGCGTCACTTCGGCAGCGTATTGCCCCACTGCGCTGGTCTGTCTCAACTAGAAACAGCTGACTGCCCCGCTGGGCTGTCTCTAAGCGCTAGTGCGTCAGGGAGTAAATAATAAAAATATTCCTTGATCTGTGTTCTTGGTGCTATCTGTTTGTTACGTGACGATTATAAAGAGATATATTAGATATGGAAGGACATTATCTCCAAATGAGACAAATAAAGGCCTCAAGAGGAAAAGCTTCGTCAAACGGAATCGCCTAAAAAAAGTCTTGATAATCTAACTCCTCGTAATAATCACATCGATTCTTATATAGTATTCGTCTCCTTCTTTGAACAGCATCAGCATTTACGAAACACAGAAATTACGGATAATTCTAGGCATATTGATGATGTATGTAATCAGCTGGCGTTGAGATTATAATAGACAATCTGGCAATAAAGCAGATTACGGCAGGAGAATCCTCCGGTAAAGTTCACTGCCGGTTAAGGCTTATTTTACTGTCAGTTTGTCGCTAACCGGGTGTTGTAAGAATCAAGCTCCAGTAAACTTGCCGTAAGAGTGCCAGTAAAGATTTAACTGGAGATGGTAAGAACGGGCCTAAGCCAGTTGACATTCATAGAGACAGCAAAGTTGAGAATCCTTATGGTGGGCCAATCGTTGTTCATTCTGAGAATGTGGCCGTAGATCTTTTCGTCAAGGTGTCAGTGGTCTTTTCAGAATGCTGATTAAGTCCCTGAGACGTCCGTTTGGACCAGATCCCTTCTGAGCACACTGGGCCAAGTTAGTGGTTAGTGGTCTATAACCACCTACAATAAGGACAATGATGCTGATGGCGATACCAACACATTATATAAGGTGCGTTCAAAAAGTAACGAGCCGGAGGCTGGAATGCGCAAACCGGTGACGACATCGGCTAATCGTGGCGTGTGTAACGAGGTGTGGTTCCGACCAGAGCGTGGAAGGTCACAGCCCGTCGTTAGAGGGCACGCGTGCACGTCACGTGACGATACAAAGCGAGCAGCAGCATGCATCAATCGTCCAACGCTGACATTCCCATTGCAAACAGTGACATGGAGGCGTCAACCGAAGAGCAAGGAGGTGTTGTTCGGTTTCTGACAGCGGAAGGAGTAAGGGGAACGGACATTCATCGCCGAATGTCACAAGTGTACGGCGAACACTGCATGTCCCTTGCAAGGGTCAAGGCGTGGCACAAGCGCTTCAGGGAAGGACGGGTGTCGTTAGCCGATGATGCCCGGTCTGGGGCACCCCCCTGCATTACCAATGACAACGTCCAGCTGGTTGATGCACTCATTACCCAGGACCGCCGAGTGACAGTGAACGCCATAGCCGCCGTGGTTGCTCCACGACAATGCACGACCTCATACGGCCAACACAGTCGCGGCACTCCTGCAAAAATTCAAATGGGAGGTTCTCGGCCACCCTCCATACAGTCCAGACCTCTCTCCCTGTGATTACGCCATGTTTGGTCCCCTGAAAAGGTCTCTGCGGGGCCAACGATTCACCTCGGACGTCGACGTCCAGCTGTACGTGCGGAACTGGTTCACATCGCAGCCCAGGGAATTTTATGAGACAGTCATTCACCACCTCGGGTCACAGTGGGACAAGTGCCTCAACAGCCAGGGACAATACTTGTAACATACAGGTACTGGTTTCTGTAATTATGCCTCCGGCTCGTTACTTTTTGAACGCACCTTACATTTTGGAAGTGTTAGTATTACTGAACACCAACCATTATCTCTTCATCTCCTTGACCTAAAGTAGTGGTTGGTGGTTGGTTCTTAGGTTTAGGGGCTGCGACAACACGGTCATGTAGCCCCGTGTACTTTGGGTGTATGTAGAATCTGTCTGATAATCGGTGTTAATTGTGATGACTGTATTATTGTAGTGTGTGTTATCTGTTTTTTTAATTTAAGTACTGCAACTTAGAATTTTTCAAATAGTTCCTACCATTGCCACCAAGCGCCACCGTCAACGACTACTAGGCCAAGTTCAGAACTTAGCTACTAGACGACACCGCAGTCGGCTCTTGTCAATGAACGTAGAAACCTACTGTCGACCCAAATATTATGTGCACTCGAGTTTGAAAGTTGTTTCTGAAGTAACCAATAGACCTAGATAAAATCCAATAACATCATCCTTTTCGTCGTTCAATTTTACGTTAGTTCACGTAGGTTTGGAATTTTTAATTTATATTTTATTATTTTTTATCGCAGTTGAAACACAAAAAGTGCCCGTTTTTAAGCGTGTTTCAACCATGGGTCACATTTAAGAATTATTATCTCACAAACCCGTCATCAGATCGAATCCAAATTTTAACACAATATACATAGGAATGTTATATAACTGGTTTATTAATTTCAAAATTTTATGTGTTCAAGAACGAAAGTTCTTATCATTTTTGTAAGGTAACCTTTTCTCGGCTCGGGGTCGTTAGAAACTGTAGTTCTTGGTTGCATTGAAATCCTTATACATCAAAAAGTTATGCTGCATGACTGTGAAATACGTAAATTAATTCACTTATTTTATACAGCTTGCACCGGAGCGGCTAACTGGTGAACCATGTCTTAATTCCCCGTATAAACCGATGTAAAATAAGTGAATTAATTTACGTATTTCACAATCATACAGCATACCTTTTTGATGTATAAGGATTACAACGCGACCAAGAACTACATTTTCAAACCACCCCGAGCCGAGAAAAAGTTACCTTACAAAAATGATAACAACTTTGTTTCTTGGGCACACAAAATTTTAAAATTAATAAACCAGTTATACAACATTCCAATGAATATTGTGTTAAAATTTGGATTCGATCTGATGACGGATTTGTGAGATAATAATTCTTAAATGTGACGCATGGTTGAAACACGCTTAAAAACGGGCACTTTTTGTTTTCCAACTGCGATAAAAATATTATAATATAAATTAAAAATTCCCAACCTACATAAACTAACGTAAAATAGAACGACGAAAAAGTTGATGTTATTGGATTTTATCTAGGTCTATTGGTTACTTCAGAAACAACTTTTAAACTCGAGTGCACATAATAATTTGGTCGACAGTAAGAGCGTTGTTTACATTCTTAACCTATCCAATTTAGCTTCACACAGGTGTAATTAGTGGAAGGTTCTATAACATGCCATCAATCTATGACATGCGACCGCCGGCTTTACTTCCCCTCCGAAGGAAGGCATACTGAGGGATTTTTAACGCTCTTAAAAAATCCGACGGCTTCGGCTGGGTTTGAACCCGCTATCTTTGGCATAGAAGCTCAGCATGCTACCGACTACGCCACCCTAAAGTAGCCTACGGTGCATGAAACAACTGCTTTAATAAAAACAAATAAAATTAAAAGTTTAAAAATGTTAGGCCCAATAAAATTATAATTAAAATAATTTATATGCTTAACATTAAAGTGATAAAGGAAATAAAAATAAAAATTATTAATTAATATTTCCAAAATCAGAAGTTTAGTGCTTTTCAGTCGGTCAACACGAATGTACCCAAAAGAGATGGGTTATGCCCTGATCCTGAAATAAATTACATGAGATGAATAAATACACTAGGATGACCAGTTTCGATCGTCAAGCGATCATCATCAGATCCATTACACTTAGGCTATAACATCTATGTTTGAGAATACAGGTGAGAAATATTTACAATATGTACAATTATTTAGTTGCAGTATTGGTACTGCTAAATGTGGTATATCTAATGTTAGGTGAAATGCTAAACTGGTGATAGAAATGCGGACTAGCTGGTTACACTTATAATTAATATTAAGTTAGGGTGAAACCATTAAAATTCAAAAGTTAAAAATTATAATTAAATTAGAATTTTAAATAAATCAGCTTATAAAAATTAGAATTCCATTCTTTTATAAGCTTAATTTTAAGAGCATTAAAATGTTAAAGAAACCAAAAATTACAATAAATAGACTAATGATTAATATTAGGCTAAACAATTACAATCATACAAATGCAAGCTGTTGAATAATAAAGGGTTGATGATCAGCGCTTCAGTTCTGATTACTGCAGTTTAACGTCTTAATGTTGCGTTGTTGTATTTGTTCCCGGTGATTGTTTGAAATACTCTTTGTTTGCCTCACGATTCAATCCTGATGGATAAATTACTTCTCCTAAATACTTGAATTTATTATTTTTTTTTTATTTTTATTTGCGAATTGACCACTTCGGATCACGCTACAATTTCATTTTTTCTTTGCCTGAAGTTTCCTCTTCCTCCAGTACTCCTTCATATGGGCGCTACGCTGTTTCTTCTGCTCATCCGTCCAGGCTCTTCCCTTCTTTGTGGTCCTTGTGACGTGAAACCCTTCCAAATTTTGAATTATGTACCGAAATGTTTCCCTGTTTCACATCTGAACTTCCTGGATGTTGGAATTTTCGAGATCTTTTCAAACTTCCTTAATCCATGTCGTTGTTGTCTTCTTGTTCCACAGGTAGTCGAATAACTGTTTGGTTAGTCTAGTTTTGTCCATTCTGTACAAGTATCCGAGAAACGATAACCTCCTCTTCTTCATGGTCTCTGAGATTCTCTCCACATTTTTATAGACTTCATTGTTGCTCCGAAGTTTCCAGCCGGTTTCAGTCTGGACTGGGCCCATGATTTTCCGTAGTATTCTTCTTTCTAGGATCTCTAGCTTCTCCAACTTGAAATTCATCGAGAGGCATTCGCTGGCATTCAGGCATTCTGTTTTTACTACCGTGTTGTAATGCTTTAGTTTGGCATTCCATGAGATGCATTTCTTGCTGTAGATGTTTTTAGTTAGCCCATAAGCTCTTTCCATTTTTGAGATACGATCTTCTACAGCAGCTTTCTCTAGGCCGTTCTCTTGTATGGTTTCACCGAGGTATTTGAACTTTTTCACCCTCTCAATCCGTCCAATCTCAGTTTCAAGGAATTGTGGTCCATGTTTGTCATTCATCATGAACTTGGTCTTCTCTTTCGAGATCCTAAGTCCTGTCTTGCTAGCGATCTTTTCTAAGAGGTTGATCTGTATGGCCGCTTCTTCTAAGTTTTCTGGCGAAAGCCAAGCAATTGACTTTGATTCCTCCCGCTTTTCGTCCTAGGCAGATCGGGGCTATATCTTGATTTTCAAGTTTGGAATTCCAAATTCTCACAATCCTCTCGAGGACACAGTTGAATAATATTGGTGATAATCCATCACCCTGAGCACACCTGTCTTGATTTCAAATGACTGAGACAATTCTCCCATGAACTTCACCTTAGCAGTTGTGGCTGTTAAGGTTTCTCTGATAATATTGGCCAGTTTGGTTTTGACTCCAAATTCTCTAATGATCTTATCTAGGGTCCCTCTGTCCACCGAGTCGAAGGCTTTTTTGAAGTCAATGAATGAAACCACCATACTTTTGCCGTTCAGCGCTCTGTGGCGAATTATTGATTTCAAATTTAGGATTTGTTCGGCACAGGAGCGGCCTTTCCGGAACCCACCTTGGTATTCTCCAAGTTGCTTATCTAGGATTCCTTCTATTCTATTCAGAAGTATCCTTGAGAGGAATTTGTAAGTGACTGGGAGTAGCGACACGCCTCTGTAGTTGTTAACATCTTGTTTGTTCCCTTTCTTATGGAGTGGGTGGATCAGCGCTGTTTTCCATTCGTCTGGTAGCTTTTCCGTCTCCCATATTTGTTGGAAGATATGGTGCAGGTCGTCTAGGATTTCCGGTTCTGCCCACTTCAACATTTCTGCTGATATGGAGTCTTCCCCGCTTGCCTTGTTGTTCTTGAGACTTTTCAGGGCTTCCTTTATTTCTTCTTTTGTTGGTGGCATTTCATCTTCTGAGTTTATAGGATGAGTCTGAAATTCTAGTTTGTTGGTTGGAGGCGGGCAGTTGAGGAGTTTCTCAAAGTATCTGGCTAATATATTGCAGTTTTCTTGATTGTTCAGTCCAATTTTTCCTTCTTCGTTTTTGAAACTTATACTTGGAATTTGGTATCCTCTAAGCTTGTCCTTGAAGGTTTGGAAAAAATCTCTGGAGTTATTCTTAGTGAAGTCGTCCTGGAGGTTTTGTAACTTTGCATTCTCAAACGATCGTTTGGTCCTGCGGAATACCCCTGATGTTTCTTTCCTTTGGGTTCTGAATTACTATTTATTATTATTTGTGACTTGCCTCCCATGAGGTGACCAATAAACGAATAACTAGCTACATGTGCAGTATCCCTGCTGTTACTATCAATAGCCTATATTCTATATGAAAGCAAGAATTCTTGTCTTAATAACGCTATCTAATGCTCTAGCACTCCGGAGAAATGGCTGTGATTATGTGGCCTGGAAACTGAAGATATAGACTGGATGCTGGATGTACATTACTCACGTAATGCTCTGCTGGACCATTCTTAGAACTATAGATTCTGGAGTAGATTTATCCGACAGAATCCGTCCTCAGTATAACCTGTTATCTGTTTCAGTACTAGATTGGAACTTGCGGTAAATATGACACAAATCAAAGATCTTCCGAGTAGCGCCAATGCTAAATTCGTTGATACAGAAATCAGAGCTCAAACTGGCATAGCCACGAGCTGTACTCAAACATAATTTTTGTATTAAAAGAATCGCACACAATGTTCAATACGTTTGTTTAGCATAATCACACAATGATTTTGATATCTTTTTTTTGCAAAATTGCAAGAGGTACAATCATACATCAAAAAGATGATCAGATTCTAGCCTTATATCCCAGTTCAAGATCCACGTAATATTCCCCCACTCCTCAAGATCAAACCAATCAGATTTGAGTCTAATCACGCCAAGTTCAAATATGCAGTACCAAGAATCATGAATATAAGAGATACGTCACGTTTGGTTATAAAAGTGCCTAGAGGTAAAGCCGCGTCGGGCTATGTTGCGTTCTGGCAATTCTTCCACCACAAAGAGATAAATGCCATATGAATGTTTAATTTATGTTCGGAACTTAGGACACCTTGGTCATCAGTCCCATGATCACTTGTGTGTACAGTGTCTAGGTTGAGAAAGGGTGCCATCCCAACATTCGCCTGGAAAACCGACTGCAGTCAGCGTCAGCTCTCCCATGATGCACGTAGCTATCTAAACTTACCTGTTCCAAGATCCTCTGAAGATTCATCGTCCTCTCAATCTTGAACCTTGGCAAGAACACGTCCACCCGCTCCTCCGCCATCTTGCTGACAATATCCGGAATGTTGAGGGACACGATGTTAGATTCCAGCAGTTTGTAGCCCTCTATCTCGTCTGGGAGGATGACGAGCATGCTGGTGCTGCCTCCCTGTGGATACAAAGAGAAATAACTCTATTTCGTCTGGAGGATGACGAGCATGCTGGTGCTGCCTCCCTGCGGATACAAAGAGAAATAACTCTATTTCGTCTGGAGGATGACGAGCATGCTGGTGCTGCCTCCCTGTGGATACAAAGAGAAATAACTCTATTTCGTCTGGAGGATGACGAGCATGCTGGTGCTGCCTCCCTGCGGATACAAAGAGAAATAACTCTATCTCGTCTGGAGGAGGACGAGCATGCTAGTGCTGTCTCCCTGTGGATACAAAGAGAAATAACTCTTATCTCGTCTGGAGGATGACGAGCATTTTAGTGCTGCTCCCTGTGGATACAAAGAGAAATAACTCTATATCTCGTCTGGGAGAATGACGAGCATGCTGGTGCTGCCTCCCTGTGGATACAAAGAGTAATATACAACACGCCCACCCACCATCTTGCTCACTATATCCAGAATGTTGAGAGACTGTCAGATTCCAGCTTGTAGTTAGTTATACGTGACCGTAAATCACGGGACCTTCTTGTTACCTGCAAGTCAAACTACGCGACGTACATTACACCTCAAAATTTCCACATGCATTAATCGGGAATCGAACCCAGTCCACCTCGTGCCAGGCAAGTATCTTAACAAACCCTGAGTGTTGGCGCTGTCAGCACTATGTCCGTAGGTCAGGGGTACATGTGTTCAGACAGCGGTATGACAAGAAAGGGACGCTTCACGAACTCACTCCTGTTAAAGGGGCAAGTAACTTACTCACCTTGTAGGGCAAGCTGAGCGCCTTGAACCGCAGCTCGGGGAAGTCCCCGTACCTGAACGTGCCGCTCTGCTGCATCATGGGCACGTTGACGAATACGAACCTCGTCAGACGAAACGGCGCCATGACTGTAGCATTCTCGTCAAACGCGCTCTGCCAATCACCCTTGAAGTAGATGGCATTGATGAGGACTAGCAGCGTGTATCCGCTTAGAGTTCCTGAAACAAACAGCGCATATTGTAGTTCCTGAATGAAACAGTCTGCATTATAGGTGGCACTAGTGTAGCAAGCTTCCAATCGCTACAAATATGTATCCTACGTATTTGCGTCTGCAGTAGAGCATAGAGTTGTAATTAGCCTATTATTCCTTGCGATTGAGGCAGGTACACAGTCCATGCTAGAGAACCTTAACCCTTTATACAGTAGGTTAGATTTGGCGCATAACAGTAAGGCCGGGCGGGTGGTTACTGAACATGCTAGATTTCTCGAACAGGTCCCCTAGTATATACACAAATAAACAAGAAGTCCAGTCACAACAGCAATAATTACCACACTAAGTTTTCTGAGAGGTTTTCTTGTTTTTTGTTTTTGTAGAGCAGAGACTGTTTGTGGGTGTCACTGTAGGTTTGGTAGTGTTTTGTAGAGCCATTTGTCATGCCTCTTTGGATCTGATGATGCTCGCTTGGTGGTCGAAGCGCGCAATTCTAAATCGCCCCATTAAAACAGTGATCATAACTAAAACTTGTAACATTTTCCAGTGAATTAAAACTCAAAAATTTTTGGAGGCTTTCATATGGAGGTTATGGCTGCTTGAGATTTTAGTTCTCGCAGTAAAGAGGCGCAGGTGCGCTTCATAAAAAGGGAGGTAGCGCGCAGTTTGCTACTCCTGTGGGAGGTCCGGGTGGGGACACCAAAATCCCGCTGATGAGCCAACTTGGTGTCCTAGGTGAAACCCCACACAAGACACGGCACAAACCTAGAAAGATTGCTGGGATTTTCCAGAAGAGTTTACAGCATTTATCCCCGCTCAGTCGTTGGGCAAATTCATACTCACTGACTGAAGAGTTCTTGCTAGCAGTTCTAGGGAATGCCTTTGGGAACACACACGACAGTAACCCATGGAGGAAACGGGCACACACTACGGAGAGACGGACTGTTTCCCATTCCCCAAGGGAGACTTTGGTGAACTCTGCTTTGTCGAGGCCCTATGCTCAGCGAAAGATTAACCCTTAGACGTTCAAGCTAACGATCTATCGTTACCCCTGTTTGTGCTGAAACTGTTAGGGTAGCCTTTATTATTGATTATTTCGTTATTTACACGCCAGATAGTCGCAATTTTCAGGGAATAGGAAGAAAACCGTTTTAACTCACGTTTATATTCCACGGGAACCACTGACAATCTGTAATTATATTTAGGACCGGGTTCACCATGGTTCGTCAAAATGTTAACAAACCAATTAAGGCCGTTGACGGACGATTACCGAAATGTCGTGGTTCACCAAACTATAACAATCCATTAGCTTCCCTAACAAGCCGTCAAAACTAATTGCTCTGTCAACATGGAATTAACGACTTGGCGGTAGATTTACGTAGCATTCATATCCAAAATGGCGTGCGGCCAAAGCCGGAATAGTCGTGCATTAAACTTTATTCTCAACGATGACGATGTTTTTGAAGACATGCTAGATTTTTTCGACCACTAACTTATAAATAACGAAGGAATTACTTGAATGAATGCGACGACACAGAATTTATCATGAGATTTCGGTTGTCAAAACCTTCCGTGTTGAATACTCTACACATGACAGAACCTAACCTGGAATTCCCATATGATAAGTAAGATAGCCTAGGCCTATGTACGGTACCATTCCGTATTTATGTGTAATATCGTGTGATGCATTACGGTGTAGCACATGTAGTTAATTTAATAAAAGACAACCTAGACGTCACAACATCAGTCCTCTTATTTCTGTTTACGTGTAATATCGTGTGATGCATTACGTTATAAAACATCCTAGTTAATTTAATTTAATAAAAGACTACCTAAACGTTACAGCATCAGTCCTCTATTTTCAACGATTTCACGATACTCATCCATCGAGTAGATAAGGCTGGATAATTATGTGGTTTTTTTTTCCTTCCATTTAACGAACATTTCACAGTCCCCGGCTCTTCTTTCTCTTTTTCTCATCAGCCATGTTTGCTTTTAACCAAGGAGTTTGTAACTTTTAAGCTTTTTCAGTTAACGGCCTGCTTGATTACACCAAGGAATAAACAAATACCGCCACGATCATCATCTTTCAACGAGTTTTGTACAGCCCTTAAACATAACACTTCGTATGCTAATGCCAATCGGCGAATGTGCTGGTGAAACGCCAACGAGCTTAATGCTGATGTTAAAGTTAACAACGCATTTACTGACGGCCTGTTGACGCTGCGTTGGTGAACCCGGCCCTTATTCTTAGAGTCGGAAGTATGTGTTCACTGAGTTATGTGTCTTATTTACATCGTGATTGGTGCCAAATTTACGTTTATTTTTCTCTGTTTTCGTTGGTGTTATATAAACCTTGCTGTATACTGCGACAGCAAGTAATATAGAGGTCCTATTATTATGAATAGCAGACTTGAATAGTGAATTCCATTTCCGAAAATTATTTCAGAACTTTATAATCTACGAGTATGTTTTCCACTGTTTTAATTTTTCTAGCATTGATTTCATGGCTTAGAGAAGCCACTTGTGTTTAGTAATAATGAGTGAGTTACATTTTATATTCGAAACATCTAATGTTAATATCCTTATTGGCCTGTCTTCCATCTCATTTGAAAAGAAGTGTGAGCACAGGTTAGTAGATGTGGCTGATAGTTTTCACAGATCCTTCAACTGAGAGGTTGAAAGTGAAAGGTAGTGTACCTCTTGTGAGTTAGAACCATCTAGGTTGCGTTCCGTTTGCACTGAAAACTAGCAGGGAACTTAGAAATATGTGCGTTCTTGAAGGGTAAAACTACGAGATCATCTAGACCCTTTCTCACCTGGGGTTACGAGATTTTTTATCTTGCCCTGGGTTCGATCCTCCACCCACTGGTTGATGAGTGCCCGAGCCGCACGAGGGTTTCTCATGAAGTCCACCTGCTCAACATCAGACAGGAAGTTATCCACAACGGTCTTCCGGAACTCGTCCTTCACTCGGAAGCCATTCTGGACGTACATTTTGTTAGCGATGTCCAGCGACAGTCCCTCAGTGCTCTGAAACACGAGACAGCATTCTCAACAAAAACTACGGGGAGTAGCGCATGCTATTTTATTATTATTGTCCATTGCAATCGGTGGAGACAAGAAATTCAGCAATACTTTATGATAACTAAAGTAATTGTAATTAATGTAATGTGCGTTTAAATTATTTTACGTTAACGAGTTTTCTACAAAATAATCATAGACTACTAATCTTCATATACCAGGGGCGTATGATATTGTTTTACACTTTATTATTATTTTTTTACTTAGCCAGAAACCTTCCCTGAAGTGTACACAATATCTCACCCAAGTTTCATCGCTATCAGACGAATAGTATATGAACGCATACGGGACTTTGTTGAAATGCTTCGCGCGTCGTCGGTCATTTGTTGAATCTACTCGTGCGTTACCTATTGTAAAATGGATTTACTAAGCCAGAAACATTCCCTGGAGTGTAAACAACATCTCACCCAAGTTTCATCGCTATCGGACGAATGGTATGTGAACGCATACAGGACTTTGTTGAAACGCTTCACCCGTTCACGGCGACCATGCAATGGAAGCATAGGGACAGTCCACCGCCAAAGAAATGTCGAACAGTTGGCAAGCGAATGGCGACAGTGTTCAGGGACACAAAGAGCATCATCCTCATGGACTGGCTGGAATTGGGAGCCACGGTTAACAGTGCAGCATATGTGGCAACCCTTAAGCTCTTACGTCGTGCCATTCAAACTAAGCGGCCAGGAAAATGGGCTAAAGTTGTGCTTCTGCAACATGACAATGCCCGCCCCCACACTAGCCGAGAGACCACCGCTGCCATTGATCAAATGGAAGGAAGGAAGCTTGTAGTTTAACGTGACCGTTAATCTTGAGATCATGAGCCACGAGACCTCCTTTTTACGTGGAATCCAAACCACAGGACATGGCATTTCACATCGAAAATCTCACATGCACTGACCGGGAATTGAACCCGCTAGACCGCTAGACCGCTGAGCCACCACGCCCCCATTGATCAAATGAGAATCCCGACTTGGCACCAAGTGATTATAACCTGCGTGGCCGCTGTTTTGCAGAACTGGACACAGCTGTCAAGGCAAGGGTGCGCAGCACTCCGACAGAATGGTTTCAGGAAGGTCTGGAGAGACTGACACATCGATGGCAGAAGTGCATAAAGTTACCAGGAGATTATGTTGAGAAGGTGGACGTAACAACTGGTGTGTAATGTACTTCAATTGGGTAGAAAAAGTTAAGTGTCAAACAATATGGTGCGCCCTTCGTATATAAGAGTTAGAATCCAACCACTAGTTAGTGGATGAGGATTATCCTACTCAATATTCGGGGAATACTCTATCACCATTCCAGGCAACATTATTATTGGTCTATTTATGAAAGAATACTTGTTTATAAATGGCGGGAACGGGAATGTATGGAATAAATAAATGAATGAATGCTTCCAGTCTCCGACCGGGTCGCGAGATTTCAATTTCTAGTTCACTTTTAGCATTGGAGAAGGACACAGCTTTCTAATTGGCTATTTTGACGAAACACGACTGCAGCAAGGGCTGTGATTAGTCAGCGAAGTTATAAGGTGAAGCCTATCAGCGATGTAGTTCCAGGTTTTGAAAAAAAAAAAAAAAAAAAATGTAGAACTCCCGTTGTTCGAACTTCGTATTTTCTAGGTACCCGTATAAATTGTAATGCGCCAAGCAATTGCACGATCATTGTTCCTAGGCCATAAGTGTGTCCGTATCTTCTTAAGTCAAGAAGAATCATTACCAGAATGTGTTTCATCGATTATCTCATTTACTCTGTACGAGGGCGGAAGTAGCTTATCATCCACTCCCGATCAAGAATTGTATGTACAATACATGGGAGGTGGCTCAAAATATTTAATTTCCGACGGCCTGAATGGCATGAATGGCAACTACGGGGCCGAAAGATGAGCTTACAATTCACCGCACTTCTTGACTTAAGAAGGTACGGAAACACTTATGGCCTAGGAACAATGATGATGCAACTATTCCTAGGCGCATTATAATTTATGAAAGTACCAAGAAAATACGAAGTTAAAACAGTGGAAGTTCTACATATTTGGTTCAAACCTGGAACTCAATAACTACGCTGATTAATCACAACCCTTGTTACAGTCGTGTTTTGTCGGAACAGCCAATCAAGAAGTCATATCGCTCTCTAATGCTAAAAGTGAACTAGAAAATGCAATCTCGCGACCGGGTCAGGAATGGAATGAATGAAGCCCCCATCTAGCGGCGAGGATATGAACTGTGCCGGCTGCCAAGGCCTGACGCATTCCTCTGGGGCAATGATTAAATGAATGACAGATGAAATGAAATGATAGTGGAGAGTCTTGCTAGAATGAAATTTTGACAGGGAAAAAACCGGAGTACCCGGAGAAAAACCTGTCTTCCTCCGTTTTGTCCAGCACAGATCTCAGATGGAGTGACCGGGATTTGAACCACGGACCCAGCGGTGAGCGGCCGGCGTGCTGCCGCCTAAGCCACGGAGGCTTACTATGGAATAAATAAGTGAACAAATAAATACAATAAATTATTAATTATGAAACCAAACACAAATTTGGTGGGAAACAAGTGTTTACACGCCCTAAGCTGAGACATGAGATATTTAGCACAGAATAAATATCACGCTGTTATCAGAGACTGACATTTGACTTGCGCTCTACAAACAGGGAACAGAAAAGGAAGGATATCTGGCCTGCAGGAACTCCACCACGACTGCGATCAGTACCATGGTGCGACATGTGAAAATAGTAGTCTATTGCCTGAAATGACAGCTGTTCAAATATGAAAATGAATACCCTAGTAATTTAGCACAATTTGTGCGCGTTTCTTTAAATAATAATGGGAACAAAAAGAAGGAAAACTCAGCAATTTCTCTAGGTTTGTGCCGCGTCTTGTGAGGGGTTTTGCCTAGGAACACTAAGCTGGCTCATCAGCGGGCTCTTGGTGTCCCCGCCCGGACACCAACTGGAGTAGCGAACTGCGCGCTATCTCCCTTTTTATGAAGCGCACCTGCACCTCTTTATTGCGAGAACTAAAAGCTAAAGCAGCCATAACCTCCCTATGAAGGATTCTTATTAAAAGAAGAAAATTGGAAATTTATCCCCAACACCTTAAAGAGGGCAGGGTGTGTTTAGTGGCTCTCCTGCCTCTTGCAGAAGGTCCTCAGGCCTCATTCTTAGAGGCTAGTCTACTCCCTATTTTCGATCTCCCGCAGTCGCTTTCTACTTACAGTAGTCCGTAAATTGATTATGTTCAGTAGTAGTGCTCATTTCAATCTCAGAGGCCGATGCCCTACTTGTTTGTCCTTTAAGGCCAGTGACAGGTGATGGTTCGCGAACTGAGATACCGGGTTGTGACGTTTAGCTGCGTAAATTTAATGCCCACAAGTCTCGTAGAGCAGGGGTTCTCAACCTTTTTCAACCATCGTACCCCTTTAAAAAAATTAAACATCCTGCGCACCCCCTACTAACCTTTCTTAGGTAGTAATAATGGTTATTAAAAATGTAAAAGGTATTTAGTTAGTATGGTTTAAGCTTTATAGTTTTATAAGGAAAGATATTTTAATAAAACAAAATATGGTTGTTTTTCAGTTCCTTTTCCCAAAGGGTGATTTTTGCAATCATTGCGTTAGTTTTCATTTCAACATAGAACATATCAGAAACACTGCCTTGCATACACTTATTCTAAATGTTCAGTTTTTCAAAAATATCACTTAAATAGGCCAATTTTAAAAGCCAACCAAAGTCATTGAGTACTGATGATAAATTAGAATTGTGCTCGGTAAAGGAAAGATGCAATTCTTTGTGGAGTTCAAATACACGCGCCGTAAATAACTCACACAGTAGACACGGCACGAAGCTCACTGAGCATGTGGATCGAGTGGAAGGATGGCCTGCTGCGTACCCCTGAAATGTTTCGCGTTCCCCTAGGGGTACGCGTACCACAGGTTGAGAACCCCTGTCGTAGAGGGTAACTGTTGTTGCTATTGCCTGAGTCAGGTTGTTTGAAGGTCAACGCTACTGGCGTTTTGAGAGTGGTACTGTCTCTGATAGCTACACGCTACACCGTGGTATTTCCATCCAACGTCACGACCTATAAGATCCGTGAGGTAATTGCCGGCAGCGAGAAACCAGTCTGGCTCAGTGGCGGCCCCTGCTCGCAGATACCGGGGCTCCTTTTCTCATGGGACAACGCCAAGCGTCAAGGGCTCACGGCTGGATAGTAACCTACAGGCCCGGACACCTGCATATGATCAATATTCATGTCCCTATACTTTTGGTCTCAGGCATAGGCTACGAATTTTTACAATGACCTAGAACGTGTTCCGAGAAACATTTTGTGAATTTATTATGAACACATCACTGTTAGTTATGATGTTACGAATTTTTCTGTTTAAAATAAGTGTGAAAAAATGTGTATTTTTAGCCTACTTTTCACATTTTGTAAAAAATGAGGAAAACGTAGACTTATGAGATCGATCCGGGCAAATGTGTGTCTCTCTGTCTGTCCGTCTATCTGTCATTCTGTCTGTCTGTCTGTCTGTATGTCTGTGTGTGTGTGTTCCCTATCAACTCCTAAACGGCTACAGCTATCGACACCAAATTTGGTATGAGTCAAGACCTATGCCTGAATATCTCAAGGCCATATTTGAAAATGACGTCAGTGCTACCAACTGCTGAAAAATCGCAATTGAAAGTTGAGGTCTATGTTGGATATCTCGGAAGATATACATGGGAATTGTTCGAAAATTGACACACTTATGCATGTAACCTCAATATTATCTATTGGATTTCAACCAAATGTGGTATATGATTTGCGCACCTGAGCAGATATGAATATGCGTTCTTTTAGTGTCAACAGGGCTGCAAACTGCTGAAAAATACACTCCATACGTGTTTATCCTAATCTCAATATATCAGAAAGTATGCAGGCCAATGGTTCTAAACTTTGCTTACATATAGTACCTGCAAATATAGGTTAATTTTCAGTAACCGATATACGGCAGTGCTGCCAACATGAATCTACGCGTGCTGATAGGTTTAAATGTTGAATCACATGTAACTTTCATACTAATTAATGCAGTTCTTTCAAAATTGGCACATATATAGATCATAATATTTCAATTTAAGATTGAGGATCCCATTTATGGCAGTGTCGCCAACTGACTTTACGCATGCTGATAAATTCAAGATTTAAATACGTGTAACGTTCATACTGTCTATTGGACCTCAACCAAATTTTGCATGTGCATTGTGCATTAAGAGATGGAAATAATTGTAAGAATATATTTAGAGTCGCCAGGTCTGCCAATTGCTGATATATGGTCTCTATAATTTTAAAACAAGTAGGCTCTTTAATTCGTCACGGAACTACTTGTTCCATATTGGAAGCGCTCTGAACAGAACACTATGAGCATTATATCCACAATTTTGGTTATGAAGAAACAAATATACCTGTAGATTATTTATAATTGCAATAGAACATAAAGAATGTGTTTCCATTGAGGAATATCACCAGTTTTATAGCCCAAAATAGAACCACAGGAGAAAGTCAACAGACAGACATTCCTTGACCGAGGAGGAAGCTGTTCTTCATCCAATGCAGTGCTGAAACTGTAGGACTACAACGTGAAACATAAAGGATCTCTGTACCTTGAAGAGTCTCCCTCCCAGCCAAGGCCAAAGAATGTCTGTCTGTTGACTTTGTTCTGCGATTCTGTTTCAGGCTATAAAACTGGTGATATTTCTTAATGGAAACACATTCTTGTGTTCTATTGCAATGGTAGATATTCTGCAGCTATCTGTGTTT
This sequence comes from Meconema thalassinum, assembly GCA_946902985.2. Lineage (NCBI taxonomy): Eukaryota > Metazoa > Arthropoda > Insecta > Orthoptera > Tettigoniidae > Meconema > Meconema thalassinum. The sequence goes on along the minus strand of OX336394.1, from coordinate 459,742,460 downwards.
CTTCTTGACCAAAATTGTGGATTTAATCTTTATAATGTTCTGTCCAAATCGCTTCAAATATAGAACAAGACGTTCCGTAACGAACTAAAGAGCCTACTTTTTTCGAAACGTAAGATTCATGCCAATGATTAATCTATATGGACCTAATTAGAATAATGACAAAATTGAGTTGGTAATATCGAAATTTCTAATTAGTTCGAAATATAACTGGCATAATGTAGCCTAAAAGAGCACTACAGTTGGCAGCCCTGGTGACTGAATATATTCATAGTTCCATCTCTTATGGTACAGAATACAAACTTTGGTTGAAGTCCAATGGATAGCATGGACGTTGCATGTAATTAGACTATTATGATCTATTGTTGTGCCAATTTTGGATGAAGTCCATTTATATGTATAGAAGTTACATGTATTTTAAAATTGGACCAATCAGCAGGCTTAGAATCGTGTTGGAATCACTGACGTATATTAGTTACTCCATATTAATCTAGAATGTAAGGTACCATACGTGTGCAAAGTTTAGAGCTGTTGGCTTGAATACTTTTTGATATATTGATATTAGGGTAAGAAATAGAGACAGCATTTATTAACGATTGGCAGTCCTGGTTGCTCTTAAGAATACGCATAGTCATATCTGTTATAGTACACATAGCACAAACGAAATTTGGTTGAAATCCAATTGATAGTATAGAAGTTACATATATTTACAATTGGTCCTATCAAAAGGCTTAGAATCATGTTGGTAGTACTGAGGTCAATTAGTTACTCCAAATTAATTTAGAATGTCAGGTACTATACGTGTGCATAGTCTAAAGCTGTCGGCTTGCATACTTTCTGATATATTGGTATTCGGATTTAAAAAAATAGAGAGTGAATTTATTAACAGTTGGCAGCCCTGGTGGCTCTTAAGATTACGCTCAGTCATATCTGTCTATGTACACAGAGTACATACGAAATTTGGTTGAAATCCATTTGATAGTGTAGAAGTTGTATGCATTTCAAAATTGGACCTATCAGCAGGTTTAGAATCATTTTGGCAACACTGTCATGTATGGCCTCGTGGAAATTAAACTGAAATATTATTATCCATAGGTGTGCCAATTTTGGTGTAGCTCCCATGAATACCTTCCAAGATATACAACATGGAGCTGAAATTTCAATTGCGATTTTTCAGCAGTTGGTAGCACTGACATCATTTTCAAATACGGCATTGATATATTCAAATAGAGATCTTTACTCATACCAAATTTTGTTTCGATTGCTACAGCCGTTTAGGAGTTGATAGGGAGGGGGGGGGGGGACACACAGACAGACAGACAGACAGACAGACAGACAGGACAGACAGACACACATTTCCCCGGATCGATCTCATAAGTCTACTTTTCCTCATTTTTACAAAATGCGAAAAGTAGGCTAAAAATACACATTTTTTTATACTTATCTTAAACAAAACAAAATCGTAACTTTCAAACGAACAGTGATGTGTTCATAATAAATGTTCCTCGGTAGACCACACCGAAAGAAATTTGAGGTTGTCCGTAAACTTTTGGTAGGAACTGTATTTCCATCATCTCTATAAATAAAGTTACCAGTCTGATCGTTCTCGATGTTCGGCTAAACCTTATCCCGGATGAGTAGTGTCTGTCTGTTACTTGATGTCAAAACTACTGGCATGGAAATTCATATTTAAGGGGACCGGTCCCGGCAGAAATATGAAAAATATGACAATTTCCGAAAAGCGACTCATAATTATTTGGACATTTCTGATCAAAATGACGCATCATTTATAAAGATAAACCATTTAGAAATATTTCATTTTAACTTTTAACTGCGTTCAAGAGAAAAGACAAAATTTTGGCATATTAGACTTCGAAACTAAATAGCTTAATTACAAAGTTGATAACCTGTGTTATTGTGGCGTTTGTATTAGTATGTGTATTTGTATTTGAGACGAGGATTGGGTTTGGAGCGGCTGTGGCATTTTGAAAGAACATAAACATGGAAGAGATAGTTTTATCACCTTCCAACTTTAACTTGGTTTGCTGTAACAAAGAGCCCTAGGACCAATCCTTCTTACAGCAATATAATATCGTATGGCCTCGGGTGCCTGGTGCAAGCTTTGTTAATTGACACCCAGAGGGTAGCTTGCATGTCGAATTTCGTCGTTCCTTTGAACGCTATGAAAGTCAAGGAGGTTAGATACCTAAACTCCTTGACACTACAGCGCTTTCAAGTAGAGAATGGAGGAACTTTGTGCTGGCGGAAAATCCTGAGATTAATTTTGCCATTGAACACGGCCTACTGAATTCAAATGGGTTCTTTAACATGCCTACTACGTATGACATGAGTATCGTGATTTTTGTCGCCTTCAAAAATCACTTACCATGGCCAGGGGCGAACCTGCAATCTTGGGGTTGGTAGTCCGACACTATAACCACTCACCCACCGTGGTAAGCCTTCTTACAGTACATACAGCCTTTAAAATAGGTAACAGTTTCGAAATCGTAAACAAATACTCAATTGCTTTCTTCAAAATCTCTAAAAAACTCGAAGAGTCCAATCCAACACATGTAGGGTCAGTGCCGTTCTGCATTCGGTTGGCATCACTGAAACCTTTGTTTTCGTTATTCAATTATTTACTTACTTCTGTTTGGAGTTTGACTGTTGCAAACCAAGGAGTAATAAGGAGAGGCCCTAACGGCAAGGAACTGAAGCCAGAAGTTACTCCTTCACATATGCTCAAAACATTGCGGTAGTCCCATAGGAAAAGCAAGTAATGGTGTGACGTACGTACGTAAAAGTGGTGATATTTCTCGTGTGGGACGAAATGTCGACGTGTGGGGCATATGTTCGCACAAACAGAACTCCCACCTGCCAAAGTAATGTCATTTCCCAAGTAAATGCAATCTATTTGCCATTTATTGTGTTAAGTTTTCATCCTTAGAGTAGCCACCTTACGGTACTGTTCTAGTATCATTCGTTAAATGTTCATATAGTGGCATACGTGTCCCCCAATATAAGTATTTCGATTGCTAGGAATTAATTACGGATATTTGCCTTCGTTTCTTACTGGAAATAGTTTCTGCTTGTCAATTAATGAACGGTATTACTGCAATCTAATTGCCCCAATTTATTTTTAACGTGGCTTGGGCTCTAGATTTATTGCTCGTGGGTGTTAGACGATTGATATGCCATTCTTTGCATATTTTAGCGTGTTAATCTCAAACCTCAGCCTGGACCTTGTTTAGTTTGTTACCGGAACTGAACTGGCCTATTTTAAAAAAAACATCGTGCAATAAAAACAATAACGCCATTACCCAATTAGTTCACATGCCTTAATACTTTAAAATTATTTAATTTATTTAATACACATTCGTGAATATAATGGCAGGCCTACTGGTATCTCGGTAAATATTTGCCTATTATTTGGTAAGTTATACGTTAAGAAGAGTGATGGGTGTCTGGTTGCCTGAAATCCCACAATAATACAGGTTATAAAACCTGCATACCAGTATAATATATTCATTTCCCAAGTGCTATAGGCTACTATATTTTAGATCGGTGTATTGCTCTAGTTTATGTTGTAAAATTAAACGTTTTACGGCAGTTTACATGATTTTCGAGTGCAACGAACATTATAGTGACTGCCGTACACTTCACGCTAGCCAGCAAAGATCAACAAATATTCCTTGATTTCCTTCGTCATATAGGCCTACCTTACAACTTCATACTATAGGCCTACCTGCACATATCTTACTTCGTACTATACCTGCACACGAATCTTTTACTGGTAATCATACTTAAATCCCACTAATAAATAACTCTCCATTTACCGCTCGAGCCGGGCAATTATGGGGGCGTGGTCAGTGCTTCAACTCTCCGCATGCTATAGCGCTGACAGGGCGTCTCCTTATTACTCCTTGTCGCAAACAGCTGTTTCTTAACAGATGGTTTTGGTCATTGTGAAGCTAATGAGTTTGGAGTAGAGAAAAGTGAACACTTCCGACACATTTTACTCTTTGAGTTTAATCGAGTGCTGCAGAAACCAAGAGGGGATTTGCTGCTGTGTACGACAGGGAGGTAATCGCTGAGTGTACAGCACAGACATGGGATTCGCGTTTACGAGAGGGAAAATTCGATTTGTGCGATGAATCACGTTCTAGAAAACCTTCACTTTTTTAATGAAAACCACCTAAATCAGTTGGTTAGCAATAATCCTTTCCAAACAACGCGGGAATTGGCCCACATTTTGGAATGCGATGAGGCGGTCATCGACAACGATGGAGCACTGAGTGACAACAGGCTATTTATCACGTACATCAGTCGTGTTATTGTTAAGTAAGTTTGATGCTTTTCACTGGGTCAACACGATTGTACCCAAATGAAATGGGTTATTCCCTAATCCTGAAAAAAATGTACATGAGATTAATAAACACACTTGGATGACCAGTTTCGATCGCCAAGCGATCATCATCAGATCCATTACACTTAGGCTATAACATCTATGTCTGAAAGTATGGGTGAAAATATTTACAATATGCACACTTGTTTAGTTGCGGTGTTAGTTAAGATGATTCAACTCGTCAATATTTGTTAGTTACAGTCTATGTGAGGTTTAGTTAAAATACTGGAAGTGGTGATTGACCTCCAAACTTGCTTGTTTAGCGTGAATATGTGATTTTAGTTAATTCAGGGGCTCTCGTGTAGTATCCGTTGCCCGTTTCCAAAGTGCGTTATTTTACTTAGTAGCGCTCTAAAAATGGTTTATATTTACTCTGCCACGTTATTAAAGCCATTTGCCATTAACAAACACCGCGTAAACACTTCCAAAATAAGGAAATTGTCAACTAATAAACTTATCAAAAAGCACGCCGCCATGTTTGCTGCCAACTTACTGATTGTACTACTAGGCAAAACCATTGGCCTGGATAAAGATTATTGATGCGTGACAAAAACCAGGGGTGTTTTTATTAGCCTAACGCGGCCCTCGCGCTACCTATCCTTTATTGGTCTAGGCGAAAACCATTGGTCTGGAAACAATAATGTTGGCACTCTGAAAAAAATCAGTAACACCCTCTAGCGATAAAATATTCAACTCCTGTATATTAGTAACATAGGCCATTTCTATAGGAAATTCTTCGGATTTCAATGGCGGCGGGCAACATATACTACACGAGTTCCAATTGTACAGGCTACTTATCTGATTGAGTCTTGCGCTGTCCTGGTGAGAGGAGTTATCTTCGTCACTATCTACTCTCAGACATAAAACTTTTATAGCCTAAGTGTAATGGATCTGATGATGATCGCTTGACGATCGAAACTGGTCATCCTAGTGTATTTATTAATCTCATGTACATTTTTTCAGGATTAGAGAATAACCCAGCTCTTTTGGGTACAATCGTGTTGACCGAAAAGCAGCAAACTTTCGTTTACTAAGACAACACTGAAAATGGCTCCAAACACTTCAATGTACTGAGTTTTATTTCAACAAGGGCGGCGCCGAGCCGATATTCAGTATAATATCTAGGGCCCGGATTTTGATGCCGTAAAAAGTTAAAAAATGCACTTAAATTTTTCAAAAAAGGCTGTGATCGGAGCGTACTTGAAGTGAGGAAGGTCGTTTGCTGCTAAATCCTCCTCAATCGCATCCATGCAGTAGTTTTCACCAGAAAGAATGTCTGAGATTTTGCATAATGTTTTATACCCGGTGTTTTTGATTTTGTCCAGCACTTGTTTTCAGTTTTGATGCCACGATTGTTGCTAAGACTAGTTTCTTCCCGGTTGATTAAGGAAATGGAATCAATATTTTAAATTATCATGTATCAGCTACTAGCTTTTTCTTAACTCTGAGAGACGTAACTCCCTCTTATAAAGCCGTGACACAACTACATAGGAAAAAGGTGACCTTAAAAGGCCGATTTCTATAAAATAAGACAAAACAAAAGCTACCAAACTTAAGAAAATGCTCTTAAAATGAAAAAAAAAAGCAAAAGATGCAAAATAAAAATTACATATTTGAAAACAGGGTAGCCCGTCCGGAGTTTCTATGTACTTCAGCATTGTATTCGACAACTCAGTAAAAGGATGACATGTCATCAACATCCGGGCCTTAAGTTAATATCTATCATGGATTAGGAGAAGTTACCCTGAGTCAGTGGTGTTGGCGAGGTTCCCTCAAGGGTTGAGGGGATTAAGGGGAACCCAAAGTCCCAGCCCACTTGTTCACATGCAGCTATAGGGCTCGAAACGGCTGCAAACCATTCACCACTCCCTGACCGTGCATTGTTAATTTTGATAATTAAAACCCATCAATTCAATATGGCTGTCGCAGGAAATATTTTACCGGTACTTAATATCTTCGAAACTATTGCAGCAATCATCCTAACATTTTACAAGGTGATGGATGGCTCTTACATGCGTGCATAAAACCAATATGGCCCAAGTGAAGTTGACTTTCCTTGCGACAGTCAATCTTTACCTACATCTGTAATTCAAAGAAATGGACATTGATATCTGTGAGAAATTTGAAATGTGTGGTGCATTTTTATTTCATGTACCGTTTGCCACGGTGGGTGAGTGGTTATCGTCTCCGACTACCAACCCCAAGCTTGCTGCTACGCTCCTGGCCATGGTAAGTGATTTTTGAAAGGCGACAAAAATCACGAAACGCATGTCATACGTTGTTGACATGTTAAATAACCCATTTGAATTCAGTAGGCCGTGTTCATAATAGCAAAATTAATCTCGGGATTTTCCGCTAACACAAAGTTCCTCATTTCTCTACTAGAAAGCGCTGTAGTGTCAAGGAGCTTAGATATCTAACCTCCTTGACTTTCATAACGCTCCAAAGAACGACACAATTCGACATGTAAGCTGCTCTCTGGGCGTCAAATAACAAAGCTTGCACCTGGCACCTGAGGCCAAACGATAATATTCAAGTGCTCGAAGTGAAACACAACCATTATAGATGGCGCGCATGTCGGTGTGAACCACTATCACAGTCCAAATCTACTGGTACATAAATCCATAACTTTACTGATGGCGCGCATGTCAATTATGAATTCACCTAACTCGGCACTGAATCACTACTACAGCCATCACAATTACACAGGTTATCACACACCCAAATACACGTGGCTATAAGACCACGATGTCGCAGTCCCAAAAATAAGCAAATAAGTCCTGTCTGACTTAGTGCCTACCAATCTAGAACATCTACTATTGCTTCCACTTTACAAATATAGATGGCGCGCGCGTCGATATTTCTTTAACTCACCACAACATGTTCATGAAACTTGAGCTCTATATTAATCTTAATTTACAGGTAGATTAATCTATTAATACCTTTTTGGACATTGTAGATGGCGCACGCGTCAATTCCACTGAATGATTCAATATCTGAGTGAAACATTCTAACCTGAGATATTCTAGTGTCGTTCTCCTCTGAAATGAACGCTAGTCGCTTGTTATAGCAAAGTGAAAGATGAACTCTAATACGCTGGTTAATTCTTTTAAATATCTCATTCATGCATTATAAATGATGTGTATGCGTCTTTCTAGAAGTACAGTGCTTGCACAAAGTTTATGGACAGGTTTGATACACATTTGTCCCTAGTAACAACATTTCAGTCATTGTTTTACATTAGACATCTATATGGTGCGTTCGAAAACTAACGAGCCGGAGGCTGGAATGCGCAAACCAGTGACTACATCGGCTAATAGTGGCGTGTGTAACAAGGTGTGGTTCTGACCAGAGCGTGGTAGGTCACAGCCCGTCGCTAGAGGGCACGCGTGCACGTCACGTGACGATACAAAGCGAGCAGCAGCATGCATCAATCGTCCAACGTTGCCAGTCGCATTGCAAACAGTGACATGGAGGCGTCAACCGAAGAGCAAAGAGGTGTTGTTCGGTTTCTGACAGCGGAAGGAGTAGGGGGAACGGACATTCATCGGCGAATGTCACAAGTGTACGGCGAACACTGCATGTCCCTAGCAAGGGTCAAGGCGTGGCACAAGCGCTTCAGGGAAGGACTGGTGTCGTTAGCCGATGATGCCCGGTCTGGGGCACCCCCCTGCATTACCGATGACAACTTCCAGCTGGTTGATGCACTCATTACCCAGGACCGCCGAGTGACAGTGAACGCCATAGCCACCGTGGTCGCTTCACCACACTGCACAACCTCATACGGCCAACACAGTCGCGTCAGTCCTGCTGAAATTCAAATGGGAGGTTCTCGGCCACCCTCCATGCAGTCCAGACCTCTCTCCCTGTGATTACGCCATGTTTGGTCCCCTGAAAAGGGTTCTGTGGGGCCAACGATTCACCTCGGACGTCGACGTCCAGCTGTATGTGCGGGACTGGTTCACATCGCAGCCCAGGGAATGTTATGAGCCAGCCATTCACCGCCTCGTGTCACAGTGGGACAAGTGCCTCAACAGCCAGGGCGAATACTTCTAACATACAGATACTGGTTTCTGTAATTATGCCTCCAGCTCGTTACTTTTTGAACGCACCTTATATATGAGGGGGTTTACATTTAAAATGTCGCTGCTCTAGGTCTAATACTTTGGGAGATGGACTGTTTTACCCTTTTAAACAAGGGAAAAGAAACTGTTTTTCTTACTAAATTGTTTTTTTAACAACTGCTAGTCCTACAACTATGAAATATTTAGTGCAGTTTTATACAACGTATCAATCATAATAATACAAATACAACCTGGAGGGGGAAAAAAATACTCATTTGGTCGTCTCTCCAACAAACTTTCTTCTCTGGTAATTTTGGTGGAAAAATTGCTCAATTTCGTCCCGCGATAACGTCCATTTGGCAACAGTTCGAGCTATTTTGACTGCGTTGCTGTTTTCTCCATGTCTTGTTTGTGTGGGCGTTTTCTCGAGGTGTTGCCAATCGCAAGTTATCGGGGAACGAAATTGACCAATTTTGCCGCCAAAATTACTGGGGAAGAAAGTTTGGTTGGTTCCTCAGTTTAGGGGCTGCGACAACGCGGTCATGTAGCCCCGTGTACTTTGGGTGTGTGTAGAATCTGTCTGATAACCGGTGTTAATTGTGATGACTGTATTATTGTCTGTTATCTGTTTCTTAATTCAAGTAAGGACTGCAGACTTTTGAATTTTTCAAGTACTTCCTACTTTTGCCACCAAACACCACCGTCAACGACTACTAGTTCATAACTTGGCTACTAGACGCCACCGCAGTCAGTTCCTGGCGACGAACGTAGGATCCTGAGCGTTGTTTACATTTTTTAACCTAATTTAGCTTCACACAGGTGTAATTAGTGGAAGGTTCTTTAACATGACATGGGACCGCCGGCTTTACTTCCCCTCCGAAGGAAGGCAAACTGGGGGATTTTTAACGCTCTTAAAAATCCGACGACTTCAGCCGGGTTTGAACCCGCGATCTTGGGCATAGAAACTCAGCATGCTACCGACTTCGTCACCGAAGCCGTGGGAAGAAAGTTTGTTATAGAAGCGACCAAATGAGTAGTATTTTTCCCCAGGTTGTATCTTTACTTTTATTATTGACATGTTGTAGTAAAACTGCAGTACAAAGTTCATGGCTGTACGACTAGCAATTTTCGAGAAAAGAAAACGTTAGTAGGAAAAACAGGGGTTTAAAAGGTAAACCATTCCATCTCCTAAGTATTAGAGTTAGAGCAGCGAAATTTTAAATGAGACCCCCTCATATAGAGGTTTAATAACAATGCCTGAAATGTTGTTACTAGGGACAAATGTGTATCAAACTATATTTATACCTGTCTATAAACTTTCTGAAAGCACTGTATAAACAGTATTTACGATTACCGAACGCATTCGGCACAGAATTCTCGAGCTTGATTCTCATAATTGTCGTGCACATGACTCGCCACAGAGAGGTGTTACTCCTACGGGAGTGCCAATACTAACGTAGGCTACAGTCTCTAGTGCTAATGGTGGTAAGGACCGTTATTTTAACGGGAGGAACAATGAGCTCATCTGCCCCAATATCCATGTTCCATTCAACCGGTTACTGAGAAAATTGATAAAATGAAACAAGTAGTCTATTCTGCCAACACTGTAGTAACAAATACCTTGAGAGTTGAGAGCAGCATCTTGAAACCAGACTCCACCTGGAGTCGATCCTGGGGTAGGTAGAGTGCTGTTGCCAACTGTCGAGCGGTCTCCCCATCGGCTCCCAGCCAGGCTATGGCCAGGACGACGTTAGCACTCAGAGGGGACGTGATCATATTCCCAAACTGTCTGCTCACCAGCTGGAAACATCACATAGATAGCAGAGTCAGTTTCAAATCTACTCCCAATGACGGCATAGACACGCAGATACGGCTGTTCATTTCATTGCAAACATTGAGGAAAATAATAATAATAATAATAATAATAATAATAAATACAGCCCTTTAATCCCCTAAGGTCAATGGCCTCCTGTCTAGGCAGGGATTTTGCTCCATTACACACATTAGGTATAACAAGTAAATATGATTCTCTAGAATGAATGAATTTTCTCCCTTTCCACGTTCCACAGGTTAGATCACGAAGCTATAAATTATTTCACATTCAAAGGTCAAGAACTTCCCACCACTTAACTTCACCATTCATGAAAATAATAACCAACCACAATAAATTTGCTAGTCGTAGATATACAGGGCGCCCGAGAATGTTCTCCGCAGTGGGTACGTTCATAAGTTAAGTTGGCTGCACTGTGTCCTGACTGCCGCGTGTGGGCTGTCAGTGTGTATTGCGATAAGCGAGCGAGCCTGTATGTCTTCAGTGTGTATTGCAGCAAGCGAGCGTTCAGATAGATTATTGGAAGAGTGCAACAGTTTACAGGCGGTCATGTTTACTACTGAAGAGAGAGGATTTTTGGAGGAATACGTTTTTCGCGAAGGCGATCGGTTTACAGAAAATGTAAAATTAAGATTTCAGGCGCGGTTTCCTAATTCGAAGTGTCCAAATCGTGATACCGTTCGGGATTTGGTAAGTAAATTTCGTGTGACTGGCTCAGTTCACAATGTACCGGGAACAGGCAGGCCTTCGCTTTTAACAGACGAAAAACCTGATGAAATCTCAGATATAATGCTGCGTAGTCCAAGTAAATCAACACGAAAATTAGCTCAACAAACAGGGATCTCTAAGTCGACAGCACATAAAGCTGTAAGAGACAAGCTTCAGTTGTTCCCATATAAAGTTACCGTGGTTCATGAATTAAAACAAACTGTTTGCGGAAAAAGAGTGATGTACTGTGAATGGTTCCAGCATCTGTTATGAATGGCTGTGGTGAGTACAAAGTTTACTGTTTATTTGCTATGATGCAAGCGGCAGCCGTGCTACCAACGTAACTGCTGTAGCTAGCTCTCACAGACGCATGTAGGCACTGCGGAGAACATTCCCGGACTCACTGTATTTATTGAATCAGTCGTTGTGTCTAGTTTGTAAGATGTACCTCTTTATTAGGCACTGTCCGTGCTTCGTCAAGGTGTTCATGTTTATGTTTTGTTGGTATCATTTTTAGTTCGTTTTATTCCTAACTAGGGCCCGGATGTTGATGACATGCCATCTTTTTACTGAGCCATCTAAATCAACGCTGAAGTACATAGAATCTCCGGACGAGCCACCTCGTCTTCAAATATGTCATTTTTAATTTGCATCTTTTTGCATTTTTTGCTTTTCTTCCATTTTAAGAGCATTTATTAAGTTTGGTAGATTTTTTTGGTCATATTTTAGAGAAATCAGCCTTTTAAGGTCATTTATTCCAATTTGGTCAAATCACAGCTTTGTACGTCTCTCAGGAGCTGTGAACATAAACCTTTTGTTAAGTGCTAGAAATCTATTTTGATTGACTTTTCAGTTGGAGCTTCAGATGTCATTTTTGAAATATTGGTGAGTTTAGTCAATTATTATAAGATCATTTTCTCAATTTTGTGGTGCATTTTTCGATTTTTAGGTCATTTATTACTATCATTTTTGAAAATTTTAAGTGCATTTTTTTAAACTTGTTTTCGGCATCAACATCCGGGCCCTAATCATAACCAAGCATCAACATCCGGGCCCTAATCATAACCAAGCATCAACATCCGGGCCCTAATCATAACCAAGCATCAACACCCGGGCCCTAATCATAACCAAGCATCAACATCCGGGCCCTAATCATAACCAAGCATCAACATCCGGGCCCTAATCATAACCAAGCATCAACATCCGAGCCCTAATCATAACCAAGCATCAACATCCGGGCCCTAATCATAACCAAGCATCAACATCCGGGCCCTAATCATAACCAAGCATCAACATCCGAGCCCTAATCATAACCAAGCATCAACATCCGGGCCCTAATCATAACCAAGCATCAACACCCGGGCCCTAATCATAACCAAGCATCAACATCCGGGCCCTAATCATAACCAAGCATCAACATCCGGGCCCTAATCATAACCAAGCATCAACATCCGAGCCCTAATCATAACCAAGCATCAACATCCGGGCCCTAATCATAACCAAGCATCAACATCCGGGCCCTAATCATAACCAAGCATCAACATCCGGGCCCTAATCATAACCAAGCATCAACACCCGGGCCCTAATCATAACCAAGCATCAACATCCGGGCCCTAATCATAACCAAGCATCAACATCCGGGCCCTAATCATAACCAAGCATCAACATCCGAGCCCTAATCATAACCAAGCATCAACATCCGGGCCCTAATCATAACCAAGCATCAACATCCGAGCCCTAATCATAACCAAACATCAACATCCGGGCCCTAATCATAACCAAGCATCAACATCCGAGACCTAATCATAACCAAGCATCAACATCCGGGCCCTAATCATAACCAAGCATCAACATCCGGGCCCTAATCATAACCAAACATCAACATCCGAGCCCTAATCACAACCAAGCATCAACATCCGGGCCCTAATCATAACCAAGCATCATCATCCGGGCCCTAATCATAACCAAGCATCAACATCCGAGCCCTAATCATAACCAAGCATCAACATCCGGGCCCTAATCATAACCAAGCATTAACATCCGGGCCCTAATCATAACCAAGCATCATCATCCGAGCCCTAATCATAACCAAGCATCAACATCCGAGCCCTAATCATAACCAAGCATCATCATCCGGGCCCTAATCATAACCAAGCATCATCATCCGGGCCCTAATCATAACCAAGCATCAACATCCGAGCCCTAATCATAACCAAGCATCAACATCCGGGCCCTAATCATAACCAAGCATCAACATCCGGGCCCTAATCATAACCAAGCATTAACATCCGGGCCCTAATCATAACCAAGCATCATCATCCGAGCCCTAATCATAACCAAGCATCAACATCCGAGCCCTAATCATAACGAAGCATCATCATCCGGGCCCTAATCATAACCAAGCATCATCATCCGGGCCCTAATCATAACCAAGCATCAACATCCGAGCCCTAATCATAACCAAGCATCAACATCCGGGCCCTAATCATAACCAAGCATCAACATCCGAGCCCTAAATAACCAAGCATCAACATCCGAGCCCTAATCATAACCAAGCATCAACATCCGGGCCCTAATCATAACCAAGCATCAACATCCGAGCCCTAATCATAACCAAGCATCAACATCCGAGCCCTAATCGTAACCAAGCATCAACATCCGGGCCCTAATCATAACCAAGCATCAACATCCGGGCCCTAATCATAACCAAGCATCAACATCCGGGCCCTAATCATAACCAAGCATCAACATCCGGGCCCTAATCATAACCAAGCATCAACATCCGGGCCCTAATCATAACAAAGCATCAACATCCGGGCCCTAATCATAACCAAGCATCAACATCCGGGCCCTAATCATAACCAAGCATCAACATCCGGGCCCTAATCATAACCAAGCATCAACATCCGGGCCCTAATCATAACCGAGCATCAACATCCGAGCCCTAATCATAACCAAGCATCAACATCCGGGCCCTAATCATAACCAAGCATCAACATCCGGGCCCTAATCATAACCAAGCATCAACATCCGAGCCCTAATCATAACCAAGCATCAACATCCGAGCCCTAATCATAACCAAGCATCAACATCCGGGCCCTAATCATAACCAAGCATCAACATCCGAGCCCTAATCATAACCAAGCATCAACATCCGAGCCCTAATCATAACCAAGCATCAACATCCGAGCCCTAATCATAACCAAGCATCAACATCCGAGCCCTAATCATAACCAAGCATCAACATCCGAGCCCTAATCATAACCAAGCATCAACATCCGAGCTCTAATCATAACCAAGCATCAACATCCGAGCCCTAATCATAACCAAGCATCAACATCCGGGCCCTAATCATAACCAAGCATCAACATCCGAGCCCTAATCATAACCAAGCATCAACATCCGAGCCCTAATCATAACCAAGCATCAACATCCGAGCCCTAATCATAACCAAGCATCAACATCCGGGCCCTAATCATAACCAAGCATCAACATCCGGGCCCTAATCATAACCAAGCATCAACATCCGGGCCCTAATCATAACCAAGCATCAACATCCGGGCCCTAATCATAACCGAGCATCAACATCTGGGCCCTAATCATAACCAAGCATCAACATCCGGGCCCTAATCATAACCAAGCATTAACATCCGAGCCCTAATCATAACCAAGCATCAACATCCGAGCCCTAATCATAACCAAGCATCAACATCCGAGCCCTAATCATAACCAAGCATCAACATCCGAGCCCTAATCATAACCAAGCATCAACATCCGGGCCCTAATCATAACCAAGCATCAACATCCGAGCCCTAATCATAACCAAGCATCAACATCCGAGCCCTAATCATAACCAAGCATCAACATCCGGGCCCTAATCATAACCAAGCTTCAACATCCGGGCCCTAATCATAACCAAGCATCAACATCCGAGGCCTAATCATAACCAAGCATCAACATCCGAGCCCTAATCATAACGAAGCATCAACATCCGAGCCCTAATCATAACCAAGCATCAACATCCGAGCCCTAATCATAACCAAGCATCAACATCCGAACCCTAATCATAACCAAGCATCAACATCCGGGCCCTAATCATAACCAAGCATTAACATCCGAGCCCTAATCATAACCAAGCATCAACATCCGAGCCCTAATCATAACCAAGCATCAACATCCGGGCCCTAATCATAACCAAGCATCAACATCCGGACCCTAATCATAACCAAGCATTAGCTACTAATTTATATTTTATTTTGTAGTTTTAAGTTAAATTCTTTTTTCTTTTCTTGTCTTTGCCTCAAATTATTTAGATTTACTATCATCCACTTTGTATTTGTGTCAACAAGGTTTATGACCTGTGTACTCTTACCTGGTAAAGCGCCGTTGTGAAGGCGTTGCTGGCTTGGACGACCGCCTGTCGACTCTGCTCGGGCGCATTCTGCTGGCAGAACACGCAACCCAACAATACCAGCTGCAGAAAGGCTGGAACAGAGACAACCGTATGGTAGCTATGCAGAGGTCTTGTTAACGCGATTCGCTTCTTGAATTTTCTGAACGCTACTGAACTGGTGGTTTCCAAGAGTCATGTTCGTATCTATCGTGATAAAGTGTTCGCCAATTCACAACAGCGGTGGTACGTAGCACAAATCTCCTGACTCAGATCGCATCCCGCACTTCACTGTGCAATGCTCCGAGTTTGTACGCGTGAAGAGGAACAACATTTGTAACTGAAATGAACATTGGTTTTTCACCTGAGCGTGCACTAAACTGTGAGTGGCAGCGTTTACTAAAATTACAACTAGGGGAAAAAATACAATTTACATTAAATTTTAACATATATCCTACACAACCAGTGGCCATAACATCAATTATTTAGATAACAAGGGGCTTCCTCCTTGCCTTGTCATTTTCAAGCAAGTTTGAGACTTTTTCTTAGTCCAATCTCAGTTTCAAGTCAGATCCAACGGCGATCCTGTTTTTATATGTCGTGAATAATCAGCATTGTCAATGTTAACTTTAATAACTTGACGTTTATTGCCCAAGCGGTGTTGCCGCCCTGGGCAGTTTGCCCCCGATAAGTAAGCCCAAGCGGTGTTGCCAGGATGACGGAATTTTGTCCCGAAGGGGATCTTTAACGTGCCAGTAATCTATAGACACGGCTCCCTCGCATTTCCGCACCCTCAAATGCCAACTGACTGTGTCAAGACTCGACCCTGCTACCTTGGGAAGATACAGGCAGCTACTAAGTACTAGAGCTTTCTGGCGGTAAAAATGCAAAATATAGATCGATGTATTGGACCGCTGTGAGGGTGGTAATAGAACACACGTCCCTACGGTACATAAGTTGCGGCAGTGCGATTGGTCCTCGTGAAACTTACAACTTCACCTGTTGACTGGGGCTGAACACGGCTCCTATAGCCAGGATCTTCAGAGAAACATTAAAATGTTAGAAATTAAAAGTTTCCTCACCATCAAATTAAATTTTACATTTTAGGTTTTCTTGTCGTGTATATTTCATTTCAATAAGCAATGTTTAGCCCTCAACAGAATTGGTTGGTTTGTTCCTCAGTTTAAGGGCTGCGGTCATGTAGCCCCGTGTACTTTGGGTGTGTGTAGAATCAGTGTGATTACCGGTGTTAATTGTGATGACTGTATTAGTGTGTGTTATCTGTTTTTAGGTAGATTTCTTTAGAAAGCTAACTATTGCAATGGGTCCCATGTTTCGACTTCCGGAAAATTTCGACATATCTTCGCGTTTCACATCCCCCAGACCCCAAAACCACCGTCAGTTCAAAAGTTTATATATAATTTATGTATATATGTATCTATATATATATATATATATATATATATATATATATATATCAGTTTCTTGTGGACAGGATAACTGCCGTAATTTTGCACCAATCACTTTGAATTTTTTACATAATATGTATCCCTATAAAATCTCGGTCGAGTTCGTTAATGGGCAAAATCGGTCAAAGGGGGTAAAAATGGGGGGCTTTTTTCGAAAAAGTGAAATATCGCTATAACTCTCTTAATACATGAAATATCGAATCCCTTCAAAGTTCATAATATGTGTCGGATAAGTGCCAAAAATTTATGTCAAATAAGTTTTTTGATAGCACCAACCATTGACCAAAGGGGTGGGAAAAAGTGGGTTTTTCGGGAAACATTAATCATATCTCTGTTAATAGGCACAATATCAAAACCGCACAAAATGGACAATATTCCTCCAATAATTACCTAAAACTTTTGTCTGAAAGAATTTTTGATATGACCCACCATTACGCCACGGGGTGAACAAAATGATTTAAATTATAAGAAAATGCCAAGTGCCAAGAGAGGTTGCCATGACAACTTTACTTTTAATTGATAAGGGATGACCATCAGCAGTTGCTATGACAACGCCACTGCACGAGATCACATTCAGTTTTCATATGTCAGTGGGAAGCGACTTCGGTATCGGAACTGGTAGCATGCTGAACTTCTATGCCCAAGGTCGCGGGTTCAAACCCGGCTAAAGTCGTCGGATTTACTAAGAGCGCTAAAAAACCTGAGTTTGCTTTCCTTCGGAGGGGAAGTTCCAACGTTCGTTGCGAGTTGCTGATTCAGGTGGCATCTAGTAGCCAAGTTCACAGCTAGGTGTCGTTGACGGCAGTATTTTAGGTAGATTTCATTAGAAAGCTAACTATTGCAATGGGTACCATGTTTCGATTTCCGGAAAATTTCGACATATCTTCGCGTTTCACATCCCCCGGACCCCAAAACCACCGTCAGTTCAAAAGTTTATATATAATTTATGTAATATATGTATATATATGTATATCAGTTTCTTGTGGACACGATAACTGCCGTAATTTTGCACCAATCACTTTGAATTTTTTACCGAATATGTATACCCATAAAATCTCGGACGAGTTCGTTACTGGGCTAAATCGGTCGAAGGGGATGAAATGGGGGACTTTTTTTTTCGAAAAAATGAAATATTGCTATAACTCTCTTAATATGTGAAATATCGAATCCGTTCAAAGTTCACACTATGTGTCGGATAAAGCTCAGAAATTTATGTTTGAAACGTTTTTTTGATAGCACCAACCATTGACCAAAGGGGTGGGAAAAAGTGTTTTTTTCGGGAAACATTAATCATATCTCTGTTAATAGGCACAATATCAAAACCGTACAAAATGGACAATATTCCCCTAATAATTACCTAAAACTTTTGTCTGAAAGAATTTTTGATATGAGCCACCATTACGCCAAGGGATGAGAAAAATGATTTCGGAATTGTAAGAAAATGCCAAGAGCTATCAGTGGTTGACATGGCAACACTACTAAATTGATGAGGGATGAGCCATCAGACGTTGCCATGACAACGCACTTGCGCGAGATCAGATTCAGATTTCCATCTGACTAAGTGTGATGCGGCTTCGGTGACTTAACTGGTAGCATGCTGAACTCCTATGCCCAAGGTCGCGGGTTCAAAGCCGGCCAAAGTCGTCAGATTTTCTAAGAGCGCTAAAAATCCTTCAGTATGCTTTCCTTTGGAGGGGAAGTTCCAACGTTCGTTGCGAGTTGCTGATTGCGGTGGCATCTAGTAGCCAAGTTCACAGCTAGGTGTCGTTGACGGTAGTATCTGGTAGCAACATTAGGAACTACTGCTTGAAATTGAGCGTCTGCATTCCTTACCTGAATTACAGACTAATACAGCTATCACAATTCACACCGTTTATCAGACAGATTCTACACTCACCCAAAGTACACGGGGTTACATGACCACGTTGTCGCAGCCCCTAAACTGAGGAACCAACCAACATCTCTGCGGGAGATATAATTTTGCGTGAAGAAGTAACAGACCGTTACATAGTTACACATCAGTGTCGAAACTTTGCATAAGGACAGTGTGACCACAAGTATAAAAATGGACTCCAAATGACAAGAAGGTTACCGTCATCATAAGACAATAGAATGTTTAAAATATGCATAAAATGACGAAAAACAAAGTTAATTAATCTCCAATTATAAAATACTTTCACGCAATAAATGTGGTCTGATCCTTCTACGAAAACCTGCATATTCTGCCTATTTTCGACTATCCCCAAGTTTGTCCGGTGAAATCTACCTCCGCCTTCCGACGTGCCGAGAGGACTTTTTAATTCAAGTAAGGACTGCAGACATTCGATTTTCAAGTAGTTCCTACGTTTGCTACCAAACGCCACCGTCAACGACAAATAGTTCCGAACTTGGTTACTAGATGCCACCACAGTCGGCTGCTGGCGACGAACGTTGGAACCTAAGAGCGTTAGTCAAATCTAACCTATAATTTAGCTTCACACAAGTGTAATTAATGGAAGGTTCTTTCATATGCCATAAATCTATGATATGGGCCCGCCGGCTTTATTCCTCCTCCGAAGGAAGGAATACTGAGGGATTTTTAACGCTCTTAAAGAATCCGACGACTTCGGTGGGTTTGAATCCGCGATCTTGGACATAGAAGCTCAGGATGCTACCCACTACGCCACCGAAGTCGCTCCTTAACAGTGTTAACGTAGATCACACACGTGGACGATGGTAAATGGTAGTGACTCCATCAATCTGATTCATCATCGTTAGGCAAGGCGAGTTCCTCAGCCACCTATCGTAAGGTTACGGGCCCCTTCTTCCCGATTGTATAGATACCACTATAACACAGGTTATCAGCACACACACACCCCTAGCCTCCACAGTCGAGGGTTGTTGTTGTTGTTGTTGTTGTTGTTTGAGTCCTCAGTCTTTTGATATAGCACTCCATGCCTCCCTGTCCTGAGCTAAGCGTTTCATCTCTACAAAGCTACCACACCCTACATCGGAGGCAATCTGTTTAACATATTCTAACCTTGGTCTACCCCTACAGTTCTTGTCCTCGACCCTTCCTTCCATACCTAAGCTTGCTATTCCTAGGTGTCTTAGTATGTGTCCTACCAACCTATCTCTTTTTTCATTAGCAGTCGCCAGAAACATCTCTCCTCTCCCACTCGTCTTAATACCTCTTCGTTTGTAACCATATCTACCCATCTGATGTTCATTATTCTCCTGTAACACCGCATTTCAAACGCTTTAATTCTCCTCTTTTCTGCTGCACCAATAGTCCAAGTTTCACTTCCATAGAGCGCCACGCTCCAGACAAAGGCTTTCAAAAATGACTTCCTAATACCTAAATCTATATTCGATGTTAACAGATTCATTTTCTGTAGAAATGCTCTGCTTGCCTGAGCCAACCTACTTTTTATATCCTCTTTGCTTCGTCCATCACTGGTTATTTTGCTTCCTATGTAACAGAAGTCTCCTACTTCCTTTAGTTTTTCACAGTTATTAATGTTGGTATCCTTGGGGGAACACGTGCGTGTGTTGCAAGTAAATTCCGATAGGCCTACGTGGTCTTACAAAACCATCGCGTCATTTGGGAAGTACGTGACGACAAGTGCAGCTTGAATGCCTCAAGTGGTATTTTATAAGCCCACAAAGCAGCGTGTTCGAGGACATGTGAGTGGCAAGAAAAACTTGTAATCCTCGGATCAAAATAAGCAGAGCTCAAGCGACCAACAGGTCGGAGCGACTCACTTTAAACTACCAAGGCGCAATAATGGGAATAATAATAATAATAATACTATTAAAACTCAGCAATTCTTCTAGGTTTGTGCCGTGTCTTGTGTGGGGTTTCACCTAGGACACCAAGCCGGCTCATCAGCGGGCTCTTGGTGTCCCCGCCCGGACCCCCACTGGAGTAGCGAACTGCGCGCTACCACCCTTTTTATGAGGCGCATCTGTGCCTCTTTACTGCGAGAACTAAAAGCTCAAGCAACCTTTCACCTCCCTATAAAGGCTTCCAAAAGATGGTATATTGGCTTTCACGGCGAGTGAATTAAAACTCAGCAATTTTCCCCATGAAAGCCAATATACCATCGTTTTGGAAGCCTTCATAGCGAGGTGAAAGGCTGCTTGACTTTTAGCTCTCGCAGTTAAGAGGCGCGCGTGCGCTTCATAAGAAGGGAGGTAGTGCACAGTTTGCTACTCCTGTGGGGGTCCGGGCGGGGACACCAAGAGCCCGCCGATGAGCCTAGCTTGGTGTCCTAGGCGAAACCCCACACAAGACACGGCACAAACCTAGAAGAATTGCTGAGTTTTAATTCACCGGTCGTGAAAGCCAATATACCAATAGTACTCTTATTACAGTTGTAATGCTTTTCGGTCGGTCCACACGATTGTGGTTCGCTAATCCTTAAACAAATTACTCGAGATTAGTAAATACACCTGGATGACCAGTTTCGACTGTCAAGCGATCATCATCAGATCCTTTACACTGGCAGCATCACATCACTCAAACAGCTAAGTACTCAATCCACAGCCTGCTTCCAGTCGGCCGACCGGGTCAGGGAATGGAATGAATGAAGCCCCCATCTAGTGGCGAGAATATGAACTGTAATGGCTGCCGAAGCCTGTCGCACTCCCGTGGGGCAATGATTAAATGAATGACAGATGAAATGAAATTATAGTGGGGAGTGTTGCAGGAATGAAATTTGTGACAAGGAAAACCGGAGTACCCGGAGAAAAACCTGTCTGCCTCCGTTTTGTCCAGCACAGATGTCACATGGAGTGACCGGGATTTGAACCACGGACCCAGCGGTGAGAGGCCGGTGAGCTGCCGCCTAAGCCACGGAGGCTCAGTTTTACTAATACTGTAAGTAAATGTTGGTTGGTTCTTCAGTTTAGGGGCTGTGGTTATGTAGCCCCGTGTACTTTGGGTGTGTGTCTGATAACCGGTGTTAATTGTAATGACTGTATTAGTGTGTGTTATCTGTGATTCAGGTAAGGACTGCACACGATCACTTTCAAGTAGTTCCTACTTTTGCTGCCAAATGATACCGTCAATGATACATAACTACGGACTTGGCTACTAGATGCCACCACAACCAGCACCTGGTGTCGAACGTTGGAACTTAATAGAGCGTTAATCAAATCTACAAATTTAGCTTCACACAATTGTAGTTAGTGGAAGGTTCTTTTACATGCCATAAATGTATGGCATGGGCCCGCCGACTTTACTTCCCCCTGCGAAGGAATACTTGGGCATAGAAGCTCAGCATGCTAACAACTACGCTACCGAGGCCGCCCTGTATGTGCCGGTATATGTTGTAAATATCATAACCAATACTTGTAGACATACATTTCATAGCCTAAGTGTGAAGGATCGAATCTGGTCACCCAAGTGTATTTATTAATCTCATGTTTTTTTCGGTATTAGGGAACCGCCCATTACCATCGTGTGGACCGACTCAAGAACATTATAATTCGATTACTAAGGCAAAAGTGAAAATGGATTCCAACGCTATAATTATAATAAAGTGCATCAAACAGATGAACATATCGAGCATAGTGTGGATGCACGCCACGCAGCTACATTGGGATCGCACATGCAGTAGTCTAGTGATGGTCAACAGAAGATTGAAGGAAGCCACGCTGGTTGATAACGCACTACTTGCAGGAACCTGTGCAGTCTGAACAGTCATCTCAAGCACTGGTCTGGTTCCCTAACATCTTCTGCAAGACCTAAAGGACACTCACTTGTATAATGCAGTGATATTACATATTAGCTACACTGGGATAGTTCTGTAAATTCATTGGCAGTGATCTAAATTAAGGTGATGACAATGCTTTGATTCAATATAATCTGTATGCAAGACAATAAGTAACAAGTAGTTCCGTGACGAACTAAAGAGCATACTTTTCTTAAAATTTAAGATTCTCGCCAATCTATGTAGACCTGTCTAGAATAGTGACGAAATCAAGTTGGTAAGACTATCATTTCTAAGTACTGCAGTTTGAAATACACCTGAAATCGTGTAGCCTAATAGAGTAACTTACTACAGTTGGCAGCCCTGGTGACTCTGAATATATTCTTAGTTCCATCTCTTAAGGTATAGAATGCACATACAAAATTTGGTTGAAATCCATTTGATAGTGTAGAAGTTACATGCATTTTAAAATTGGACCTATCAGCAGGCTTAGAATCATGTTGGTAGCACTGACGTAAATTAGTTACTCCAAATTAATCTAGAATGCGAGGTTCTTTACGTGTGCATAGTTTAAAGCTGTCGGCTTGCATACTTTCTGATATATTGATATTTGGATTTAAAAAAAATAGAGAGAGCATTTATTAACAGTTGGCAGCCATGGTGGCTATTAATAAAATGCTCAGTCATATCTGTTTAAGTACACATTGTACATATAAAATTTAGTTGAAATCCAATTGATAGTGTAGAAGTTATATGCATTCAAAAATTGGACCTATCAGCAGAAGTTATATGCATTTAACAATTGGACCTATCAGCAGGCGTAGAATCATTTTGGCAACACTGTCATGTACGGACTCCTGGAAATTAAACTGAAGTATTATTATCTATATCTGTGCCAAATTTGGAATAGCTCCCATGCATATCCAACATGGAGCTCAAATTTCAATTGCGATATTTCAGCAGTTGGTAGTACTGACATTATTTTCAAATATGGCATTGAGCTATTCAGGTATAGATATTAACTCATACCACATTTGGTTTCGATTTCTGCAGCCGTTTAGGAGTTGATAGGGTGGGGGGACACATACACAGCCAGACAGGCAGACAGACAGAAGGACATACAGACAGACACATTTTCCCAGATCGATCTCATAAATCGACCATTTCCTCATTTTTGCAAAATGTGAAAAGTAGGCTAAAATTATTGGGTGTGTGCAACTATACGATGCGCGACGATATTTGAGCGTGACGGCGTCTTCTCGGACTGATTTGTTTAAACTCTTGCGGAATTTCAGCTTCGTATATACATTATTTTAATTATGTATTTTGCGCAACGGAAAGTTCAAGCCGAGTTGCACTCCCACGGAAACTCCAAACACAACCACTCTTCTCTGAAGTTTTAACTCAACACGACTAACAGTTTGCTGTTGGGTGTAACTGGGGTGATAGGTTCGCCCTCTAGCTAGGCTGTAACTGGGGTGATAGACTCACCCCTAGCTATCTCGTATACTGTCGCCTCATAATTGAATCGAGATTGTTGGAAATGAAAACGTAAAAACACTTAGGCCTATAGTGGGCGATGTATTGAAGACAGGGATATGCTCTCGCGGACTTTTTTGTAGAACTTTTCATGATATAATAAAAGAGAAACTGCCCCGCCTAGTCAATACATTTATTTAAAAACAAGTTATAAACTTGTTATTATATGGGTGATACATGTTTTGGGGCCTCTAGTACTGGTCCCTTCTTCAGCCATAAATTAAGATGTAAATTCCAGCAAAATTAAAGATATCATAAAACAAGTAGTTTTCATATATCCTACTCATGTTAATTGCTTCTATCAACATACAAAATTTCAGTTTGAAGATTGTGATAGATTCGCATATATTGAGAACCGTCTAAATATTTCAGATGGTCGCCAGGTTCGATTTTGATTTATGTACTATTACATGAAGATTAGTGTGAGCGTGTGGTATTCAAACTTCTATCGCATGATTAGAACACAAGAAGTTAAAAAATTCCTCTCGGCACGCCGGAAGGCGGAGGTAGATTTCACCGGGCAAACTAGGGGATAGGCTATAATAGGCAAAATATGCAGGTTTTCGTAGGAGGATCAGACCTCATTTATTGCGAGAAAGTATTTTACAATTGGAGGTTAGTTAACATTTTTTCGTCTTTCTATGCATACTTTTAACATTTTACTGTCTTATGGGGATGGTAACTTTCTTGTCATTTGGGGTTAATTTTTATACTTGTGATCACACTGTCCTTACGCAAGGTTTGGAACTAATGTGTAACTATCTAACAGTCTGTTACTTCTTCACGCAAAATGTTATCTCCCGCAGAGATGTTGGTTGGTTCCTCAGTTTAGGGGCTGCGACAAGGTGGTCATGTAACCCCGTGTACATTGGGTGTGTGTAGAATCTGCCTGATAAACGGTGTTATTTGTGATGACTGTATTAGTCTGTAATTCAGGTAAGGTCTGCAGACGGTCAATTTTAAGTAGTAGTACCTAATTTTGTACCAAATACTAACGTCAACGACACCTAGCTGTGAACTTGGCTGCTAGATGCCACCGCAACCAGCAACTTGCAACGAACGTTGTAACTTCCCCTCCGAAGGAAAGCATGCTGACGGATTTTTAGCGCTCTTAGAAAATCCGGCGACTTTGGCCGGCTTTGAACCAGCACCTTGGGCATAGAAGTTCAGCATGCTACCAGTTAGCCGCTTCCCTCATAGTCAGATGGAACAAGAAGTTCCGTGACGAACTAAAGAGCCTACTTTTCTTAAAATTAAGATTCATGCCATAGATTAATCTACAGTATATGAACCTATCTAGAATAATGACGAAATTAAGTGGGTAACATCGAAATATCTTAATTAGTTCGAAATAAGATATACTAGGCATAATGTAGCCTAATAGAGCAATACAGTTGGCAGCTCTGGTGACTGAATATATTCTTACTTCCATCTCCTAAGGTACAGAATACAATATGTGGTTGAAGTCCAAAGGACATTACATGGATTTAGACAATGGATCTATTAGTACACGTAAAAGCATGTTGGCAACAATGTCATGCGAGTGCTGGTCAGAAATAATCTGAAATATTATATATTTTTGTGCCAATTTTGAATGAAATCCATTTGTTGGTATAGAAGTTACATGTATTTAAAAATTGGTCCTATCAGCAGGCTTAGAATCATGTTGGTAGAACTGACGTATATAAGTTACTCCAAATTAATGTAAAATGTCGGGTAATTTACGTGTGCATAGTTTAAAGCTGTCGGCTTGCATACTTTCTGATATATTTGGATACAAAATAGAGAGCAATTATTAACAGTTGGCAGCCCTGGTGGCTCTTAAGAATACACTCAGTCATATATGTTTATGTACACATATTACATACAAAATTTGGTTGAAATCCAATTGATAGTGTAGAAGTTATATGCATTTAAAAATTGGACTTATCAGAAGGCTTAAAATTATTTTGGCAACGCTGTCATGTATGGCCACCTGGAAATTAAACTGAAATAGTACTATCTACATGTGTGCCAATTTTAGAATAGCTCCCATGTATACCTTCCAAGATATCCAACATGGAGCTCAAATTTCTAGTGCGTTTTTTTTAGCAGTTGGTAGCACTGGCATCTTTTTCAAATATGGGCCTGAGATATTCCGGTATACATCTTTACTCATACTAAATTTGGTTTCGATTGCTGCAACCGTTTAGGAGTTGATAGGGGACACACACACACACACACACACACACATCCAGACAGACAGAAGGACAGACACATTTTCCCGGATATATCTTATAAGTCTACTTTTTCCTCATTTTTGAAAAGTGTGAAAAGTAGGCTAAAAATGAATGTGATCTCGTCAATGGCGTTGTCTTGGCAACCTCTGATAGATCATCCCTTATCAATTTAAAAGCGTTGTCATGGTAACCTCTGATGGCACTTGGCATTTTTTAAAATTCCGAAATCATTTTTCTCATCCCTTGGCGTAATGGTGGGTCATATCAAAAATTCTTTCAGACAAATGTTTTAGGTAATTATTAGGGGAATATTTTCCATTTTGTAAGGTTTTGATATTGTGCCTATTAAGAGAGATATGATTAATGTTTCCCGAAAAACCCACTTTTTTCCACCCCTTTGGTCAATGGTTGGTGCTATCAAAAAACGTATTTGACATAAAGTTTTGGCACTTATCCGACACATATTATGAACTTTGAATGGATTCGATATTTCACGTATTAAGAGAGTTATAGCGAAATTTCACTTTTTCGAAAATAGCCCCCCATTTTCACCCCCTTCGACCGATATTTCCCATTAACGAACTCGACCGAGATTTTATAGGGATACATATTATGTAAAAAATTCAAAGTGATTGGTGCAAAATTACGGTAGTTATCGTGTCCACAAGAAACTGATATATATATATAAACTTTTGAACTGACGGTGGTTTTGGGGTCTGGGGGATGTGAAACGCGAAGATATGTCGAAATTTTCCAGAAGTCGAAACATGGTACACGTTGCAATAGTTAGCTTTCTAATGAAATCTACCTAAAAACGAGATTTTAAAATTTCGCACAGCTGCCATCTTGTGGTTATGAAAACAATTGAAATAAATTAAATGCCAGTGGATTAACATTTGTATAAGCATTTAACCTGCAAAGTTTCACTTCACTCGGATGGTTAAATAGCGAGAAATTTCCATTCAAATATTTATAATTCGCGTCGCCGCCATGTTGGATTTGTGATCACCAGGTTACTGAAAGTCCTATAGGTGAATTTATGTTCATAGCTTCTATGAACATAAAAAAATTCAGTTCGAGTGTTGTAAAAGATTCGTGGATATTAAGAACTGTCAAAATATTTCGGATGCTCGCCATTTTGGATTGATATATGTATAGGCCATAGAGTTATGTATCATTAAAGGAAAATTATTGCGTAGCTTCATTATTCAAACTTTCACTTCGATCGTATGATTACGGCACAAGAAATAAAAACTTCATTTTAAAATTTCGCACAGCCTCCATTTTGAAGTTATGTAAATCATTGAACTAAATTAGATGCCAGTGCATTACAATATGTATAATCATTTACTGTACCACATTTCACTGTGCTCATAGAGTTGAATCTCGAGAAAAGTCTATTAAAATGTTTCAACTTCGCTTGGCCGCCATGTTCGTTTTGTACTTTACAGGTTTATGAAAGTTACATAGATTAACTTGTACCAGTGCCCTTTATCACCGTACAAAATTTCAGGGTGATATCTGTAAAAGTTTCGGAGATATAGAATGCCAGTGATATATTTCGCACAGCCGCCATTTTGAGGTTATGTAAACAATTGAACTAACTTAGACGCCAGTACATTACAATGTGTATAATCATTTGCTGTGACAAGTTTGGATGGTTAAATCGCGAGAAAAGTCTACTTAAAGGTCTCAAATTCGCTTGACCGCCATGTTGGTTTTTTAGTTACCAGGTTTTTGAAAGTCTCATAGGGGAACTTATAGTAGTGTCCTTTATCACCGTACACAATTCCAGGGTGATATCGGTAATAGTTTCGGAGATACTGAATGCTGGTGAAATATTTTGCACAGCCGCCATGTTGGATTGGTGAGACACAATAAAATTTTATGGGCACGGTCCGGGTCGGCCAGAATGGTGCTATGATCTTACCGTGTTTCATTGAAATCGCCCCAGCCGTTTAGAAGTTATTAGGGGACACACACACACATGCACACACAGACACACGGACAAAAGGTGATTTCATGAGCCTATTTTTTTTCTTCATAAAATGAAAATGGGCTAAAAATACATAAAATGATGAATGAATGGATGAAATGAGGTGAAAAAGAACGTATTTATTTCATTAAGATTATGAAGAGGAGATCGCTTCTCGTACATTCATAGTGGTCCCCTTTCGTGTAAAATGGAGGATTTCTAGGTCTTTATCGATGTTGGTGAATTTATGATGTGATTCCTCTATGTGTGTTGCCATTGCTGAGAATCTTCTGTACTTTGTGGCATTAAAATGTTCGTAGTATCTGATTGAGAATGATCTACGCGTTTGTCCCAAACGATTCGCGTCGCATTCAGGACATTTAAGTCTATAAATGGAATTTGTTTATAGAATTTACTTTGTTCGAATTAAAGAAGAAAGGGGACTACTATGAATGTACTAGAAGCGATAGAAATTAGCAGAAAATATCCCCTCTGCATAATCTTAGTGAAATACCTTTTGAAACGAATATCCTGTACAACACCCTAACGGAATACATAAAGAATAAATTTGTTGACAACAACATACCACCTTGAATTCCCCAACACAAACTCCCCCAATATCCCCCCCCTCCCCTTCCATATCCTCTCTCCCTTATAACCCCCTCCACCTTTCTATGTTCCATTCATAACAATTCCAGGTCACAAAGTTATACAGTTATATTTCCTCACCCTATTTTAATTTAAATCTCATATTGTATTTTATGAGTATTTTTATTGTCATTATTTTTCAAATTTAATAATATATTATTCATGGGAGTGCAATGGTTCATGACCTAGGCAATGCATATAATCTAGAAGCCTTAGATCAAAGGTGTCTAAGCAACTGGATGAAGCAATGATGGGGCCATGAAGTTTATGTAATTTTAATAAAGACAAGAAGCAGAGATGAGGCTTTGGTTGAAAAATAGGATTTGAGATTCTGTGAATTAGATTAACAAAGAAAATGTTTTAGTTGATCTAAGTAAAGTATGTTTTTTCCACGCTTGGCCGTCTCCTCATCATGGTGATGTATTTCATTACCGGTACATGACAATCAGTGTTTTTCCCTCTAATAAGAGACTATAAGCTCACAACAGCAAGTTTCAGTCAACAGCATTGTAAACAACAGTCCATACTTCCCAAGTGAAGTGATTTTCAAACGCACAAACATTAGAACAGTGCTGTATAGGCTAAGTGTTTATTCACAAGCACTACCAATGGTGTTACGTTTTACTGATACGCTCTCATGTTACTGCTCATGGTTAATATGTTCTTTTTCACCTCATTTCATCCATTCACTCATCATTTTATGTATATTTTTATGATATCTTTAATTATGCTGGATTTTACATCTTAATTTACGGCTAAAGAAGAGACCAGTACTAGAGGCCCAGAAACATGTACCATATAATAACAAGTTTATAACTTGTTTTAAATAAATGTATTGACTAGGCGGAACAGTTTCTCTATTGTTATATAGTGAATCTGTAAATACGGAAAATGAACTTCTTTCAGAACTTTTCATGCTGAACAATTCTTACACTCATAGTATATTGATATTTCTAACGGTTTGCCCAGCGTAAGCTTCAAAAGGGGCACGGACGCCATGTGTTTTTTTTTTTTGACATTTTCACTGAAATTGTTACGGGTCGCCTTCCTTTGATCATGAATAAATAATATTCTACAGAAATCTTCCTCGTGATATCCTTTACAGAATGGTGAAAACCGCATCAAAATCCATCCAGAGGTTCACCGTGACATCCAAAATCGGCAGTAGCGACACTCGAGCGCAGCAACGGAAGAGAGATCATCACCTTTCACTGCAACACTTCTTCACGAAGGGGCAGATGACCTCGTAGTTCCGCCCTTTAAACTAACTTTTCCACGAACGTCACTGTCATTTATAACCCGGTGGAGCCTGGCAGTGAACCCGGAACGCTTCAACCTGTGATACGAGAGTTGTAGAGGCAGGACTGTAGGTAGCCTACCATCCCAGCATTTGCCAGCACTTTATAGATGCGACTCGCAGCCTCTCTTCCCAGTTATAGCTCATGACGGTGAACAAACCCTGTTCAAGCCCTCAGGGACAGGGACAGTACATCTACGGTCATTCTGGGGATCAGCTCCAAGACACTGGTGGTTTGCCAATTGTCCTGCAGTTCCTAAATTAAGGTCAAGGCCACTTGGAAGGAACTCACCTGCCCGCGCGATGAAGGAGATCCACATGCTGCTTGTCTCAATACTAGAATGAGGCCCGTGGTCGACCTCAGAGTGCTATATACCCCTGGGATGACGTGATCCCATCTTCTGATGGACCGCGATAACGAGGTGCACGTTGTAATTTGCGATTGTTTCCCCGCTGATTCATCAAGGTGCTTCCCAGCCAATAGCCAAGCTTTCAAACAAACACGATTAGTAAGGAACTCTCCACACCTAAGGCTCTAAATCAAGCGACTGATGACCGTAGTGTGTGTTACGTGGCTAAGCCTAGTTGGACATTTCAAGGAAGGAAACGTCTTTTCTCGTTTAATGTTCCAATGGGTATTTTGTCCGCCCTTTCCACATTAGATAAACTGTTGATATTGTAATGTTCAGACGGTCAACTTAACAACATTACAATTAGTGGAATATGCGACAAGATAATCTGAAACAAATGACATGTGATTGCGATACAGTGTATTGTTGCGGACTGTTGAAAAAAGAGAAAACAAGTTTCGGTCGTGAAGCAAGCATCATCAGATCCAAATAAACGGTGCGTTCAAAACGTAACGAGCCGGAGGCATAATTACAGAAACCAATACCTGTATGTTATAAGTATTGTCCCTGGCTGTTGAGGCACTTGTCCCACTGTGACACGAGGCGGTGAATGGCTGTCTCTTAAAATTCCCTGGGCTCTGATATGAACCAGTTCCGCACGTACAGCTGGACGTCGGCGTCCGAGGTGAATCGTTGGACCCGCAGAGCCCTTTTCTGGGGACCAAACATGGCGTAATCACAGGGAGAGAGGTCTGGACTGTATGGAGGGTGGCCGAGAACCTCCCATTTGAATTTATGCAAGAGTGCCGCGACTGTGTTGGCCGTATGAGGTCGAGCATTGTCGTGGAGCAACCACGGCGGCTATGGCGTTCACTGTCACTCGGCGGTCCTGAGTAATGAGTTCATCAACCACCTGAACGTTGTCATCGGTAATTCAGGGAGGTGCCCCAGACCGGGCATCATCGGCTAACGACACCCGTCCTTCCCTGAAGCGCTTGTGCCACGCCTTGACCTTTGCAAGGTACATGCAGTGTTCGCCGTACACTTGTGACATTCGGCGATGAATGTCCGTTCCCCTTACTCCTTCCGCTGTCAGAAACCGAACAACACCTCTTTGCTCTTCGGTTGACGCCTCCATGTCACTATTTTCAATGCGACTGGCAGCGTTGGACAATTGATGCATGCTGCTGCTCGCTTTGTATTGACACGAGACGTGCACGCGTGCCCTCTAGCGACGGGCTGTGACCTACCACGCTCTGGTCGGAACCACACCTCGTTACACACGCCACGATTAGCCGATGTCGTCGCCGGTTTGCGCATTCCAGCCTTCAGCTCGTTACTTTTTGAACGCACCTTATATACAAGGCAAATAGCTGTACATTAGCCCTAGAATAAGACAAGACTTGCTGCACTGTATAGGCTACTGTTGCCTGTTATAAGCAGTTAACAACTAATCAATATCATAAACCAACAGTGGTATTCACAGATAGTCTCTGCTCTCCAAACACAAAATTCAAGAAAACCCGTCTGAAAACTTAGTACGGTATTAAGTTATTACTGATTAAGCACCGGTATATTTCAATGTTGCAAAATTTAGAAATGACGATCCCATCAACAAAACAGGGTCGGATGTGCGCTCCTAGGCCGTGGGTTCCTCTTCACACCATCGTGAAGGAGGGAGAATTTAGAACTCAGAAAGGTCTTTGTGAAGGTAATTTTATTCTAATGTATCGTGAAGTACAATCAATTAAATCAACTAACATAATTAGAGAATCAACTGTTTCTAAATTTGTATATATAAACTATAAATAGGCCAACGGGATTTTAAAATAAGTTGAAACCATTTAAGACTCATTATACTCTTACATAATACTCATAGGCTATATACTATACCATACAACCTACAACTATGCATAATGAATTATTAATATTTAAGAATCAGATTTTCTCCTGATAAATTATAAAACAATCTTGTTTTAAAGCTGTAGTCGAAAAATCGGCTGTTGCAAAACATTTGTTGGAAAATGATGGCCCCAATATAAATTGGAAAAGTGTCAAAATTTTGATTCGTGGAGAGCGTAGACGTGTAATGTAGTCTGTTACATTTTATGGACATTTTCTGACAACAACAAAAAATGCTGATTGATTTTGCGCCCTTCAGCCTGGCGCGTCCCTGGCTGGGGCCTGTGGGGCCTGTTGCTAAATCCAGCCCTGCTTCTTGCCCCAACTTATCTACGAAGGTGTAGTTACTAAAGCAGCACTAGAATTGTAAACTAATATGTGGGAGTGAACTAGTTATAATAGCCGCCTTGTCAAACACGTAAAAAACGTTTAATATTTAAATTAAATTGTACATGTTTCCGTATACAATGATGCCCTCGTCAGTGCAGATTGAAATAATAAAAGAATCTCAAAATAGTACATTATGCAACGAGCCTATAATTAAGACACGAGTATTTTTATAAAACGAGCGTATGCGAGTTTTATAATTTCCATACGAGAGTCTTAATTGCCATTATAGGCGAGTTGCATACGACTGTTTATGTTCGATGATAATTATAACTTTATTATATGTTTTAACATAAATATTCATAAATATCTGTTCAGTCACTACAGTAGAATGTTGTGATCGGGTGCTGCGGTGGGTAGTATATCTCTCTTGTCCAAGCTCTCTGGACAACCGACGCATGCGCTCTGTGTGCTTCAATACCATATGTTAAGATTGCGCACCAGTATTCAGTAAAACTGTCACTGGAGTCGTGTCAAAACCACGCCCTGTGTAGAAATTGGTTTTGGGGATATTAAGGTACCGGTACAGTGCTATTTCTTGTCTCATATTCGCCAGTTTATTTACGTGAACATATGGACGGTGCGTATTCCATGTCGGTAATTTATTATAGTTCGATGTTGTGTTTATGTCCGACATGTTGGATTTTGAGTGCATGCGCGAAGGTATCGTTACCTAA
This sequence comes from Meconema thalassinum, assembly GCA_946902985.2. Classification (NCBI taxonomy): domain Eukaryota; kingdom Metazoa; phylum Arthropoda; class Insecta; order Orthoptera; family Tettigoniidae; genus Meconema; species Meconema thalassinum. The sequence continues at coordinate 459,708,906 of OX336394.1, read as the reverse complement.
TTGGTCAATGAACGAGCTCTGATTGGCTGGAGAAACTGTATCATAATGAAATACGGTGTTATAATGACCATCATTATGATACAGTTTTCTAACACATAATAGTGAGGGTCGAACATAATAGTACATTATGCAACGAGCCTATAATAGCAATAATTAAGATAGAGTATGTTCATAAAACGAGCGAAGCGAGTTTTATAATTTCCATACGAGAGTCTTAATTACCATTATACGACTGTTTATGTTCGACGATAATTATAACTTTATTATAGGCTATGTTCTAACATAAATATTCATAAATATCTGTCGAGATTCTGTCGATTGCATTCTTCTTCTTGGGAATAGTGTGGACTTAGCATTTGATCTCTACCCAATACCGAATCCCAAAGCTTTGAAACATTGTTTATCCTGAAGTAGCACCAACAGATAGCGCACAGGTACTATGTTGGATCATTTGTTATTTTGGCTGTTACAAACGCTTTAAAATTAAAATGTATAATATTATCAAGCAGTTATTTTTCAAGTACGATGCGTACAGAATGTCAACGGAACGCAAATCAATTGAGTTCCAAATAGAACTGTTATGATATCTGCGGAAAAGTTATCTTTATTGAATAGAGAGCTGGATTATAATATCCGTGGAAGTAATGTCACACGCCTGCTTCCTCCATGACGTTCTGGTGTGTTTATGTCAACAACAGCATTCACTAAAATTGTCGGCGAAAGCTTATAAATGTGTAGAAATTGGGGTTGCAGAGTACAGTGCTATTTCTTTTGCAATATTGCCCAGCTTGTTAATGCATTGTAACATCAATGGTTGATCCAATATAGGCTACATTGTCAACTTTCAAATATGTAATTCATGTCCGACAAGTTGGATTTTGAGTGCATGTCAGAAGCTATCCTTACCTAATTGGTCAATGAATGAAAACATTGTACTCTGATTGGTTGAAAAAACAGTATTATAATGAAAATTAATACTTTAATTCCCCCCCCCCCCCCCCATATAATACAGTTTTCTGACATATAATATTTACATATCGACATCGTCGAACATTTTCCATGTGTTTTACTAAATAGCACGACTTGTGTCGCCATCAATAGTGTAAGAGTTACGACTGACAGTTTGTAGAGGAGGACATGGAGAATATGTAGGCCTAACTTTCAGTCTCGGTGATTCAGGGCCGGGTTCAGCAACGCAGCGTTAACAGGCCGTCACTAAATGCGTTGTTAACTTTAACATCGGCATTAAGCTCGTTGGCGTTTCACCAGCACATTCGCCGATTGGCATTAGCAAACGAAGCGTTATGTTTCAGGGTTGTACAAAACTCATTCAAAGATAATGATCGTGGCGGTATTTGTTTATTCTTTGGTGTAATCAAGCAGGCTGTTAACTGAAAAAGCTTAAAAGTTACAAACTCCTTGGTTATAAACAAACATGGCTGATGAGCAAAAGAGCAAGAAGAGTAGGGGACTGTGAAATTTTCGTTGAATAAAAGAAACATAATTGTCCACCCTTATCTACTAGGTGGATGAGTATCTTGAAATCGTTGAAAATAAGAGGACTGATGCTGTAACGTTTAGGTGGTCTTTTATTAAATTAAATTAACTAGGATGTTTTATAACGTAGACTAATGCATCACACGATATTAGCCTACACGTAAACAGAAATAAGAGGACTGATGCTGTGACGTTTAGGTAGTCTTTTATTAAATTAACTACATGTGCTACACCGTAATGCATCACACGATATTACACATAAATAAGGAATGGTACCGTGCATAGGCCGAGGCTATCTTACTTATCAGATGGGAATTCCAGGTTAGGTTCTGTCATGTGTAGAACATTCAACACAGGAGGTTTTGATAACTGATCTCTTGATAATTCTGTGTCGTTGCATTCATTCAAGTAATTCCTTCGTTATTTATAAGTTAGTGCTCGAAGAAAATCTAGCATGTCTTCAAAAACATCGTCATCGTTCAAAATAAAGTTTAATGCACAACTATTCCGGCTTTGGCCACACGCCATTTTTGATTTGAATACTACCCGTAAATCGACCGTCAAGTCGTTAATTCCATGTTGACGGAGCGATTAGTTTTGACGGCTTGTTAGGGAAGCTAATGGATTGTTAAAGTTTGGTGAACCACGACATTTCGGTAATCGTCCGTCAACGGCCTTAATTGGTTTGTTAACATTTTGACGAACCATGGTGAGCGCGGCCCCGCGAGTTGGCGTCTTCCTGTAACGACTCTCGGGAGTTTGAGAGTCAAATGCACGCCTTCTATGATTTACGAAAAGTAAGCTACAGAATGGAGTGTCATAGCCTATCTTCTCTTCAATCGCTTCAATAGGGGACGAGAAATAAACAGGTAAGATATTAAAATTTTGAACTGGCACCATCTTGAATTTCTGAAAACAATTGAACATTAAACTAACCTCTAATAAAGATTCGCTGTGCAACGTTTCATTGCTATTGTTCGCCAGAAAATGTTTGGAAATCACTTGGCCATGTTCTTTAGGATTTTGAAAGTCACACTTGGTTAAGAGTCCTCTATCACCTTAAGAATATCAGTTTGATTCCTTTAATAGTTTCGGAGATATTGCGAACCGGTGAAATATAGTGTATGAACACCATTTTGGATTGTTTTATATACACGCTATAGAAATATATGCCAGCAGATGAATATTCTAATGATAATTCATTACACCAACCTACATTCTATTGCATGTTTAGGACAAAAGAAATAAAATCGTGATTTTAAACAAATTGCAATATGTAAGTTCTTATAAAATTGAATTAAGATGTCCGTGCCTATTTTCACAGCGCTCGGATGATTAAATCCCGAGAAAAATCCACATAAATACTTTAATTTCGCGTCACCGCCATGTTGGTTTAGTGCTCGTCACGTTAGTGAAAGTCCCATAGTTATGGTTTCTATTAACATACAATATTTCAGTTTGAATGCTATAATAGATTCATGAATGGATTGGTGAATTATATTAATATTTGAAAGGCACGGTCGATGTTTCATTTTTCAAGTATTATTTGTTTTATTTGAATAGATTATACAGAATTAAAAGAGGAATGTTAATAAAATGGCTTCTAAAAGACTGAGTGAATGACATTATGACAAATTGTAAATAATAATTAAATACAAGAGCACATTTCTCATCACATCTGTCAATTTAGATTCCGTGGTGCATTCGATTTGAAGCAGCATCCCAGGTAACCTACCAGGCGACTGCTGAAGACGTGTTATTTGAGGAGAAACGGAGAAGAATTGCCCATTGTAAACTATCAGGTAGAGGAGGAGACCTGTAAAACGCTGAATGACACGGGTGCAATGATTTCTATCTTGTCTGAGGATTGCTATAATAGATTGTTGAAGGGTAAAAGTATAACGGCTATGTTAAGATTATTATAAAGCGTCACTCCACATTATCAGGAAATTATTAAAAATAATCTTCAGACGGGTTCTCCCCTCCATCCCCAATTGTAATATTGTTAACCTCCAGCAGTTCCAGACGATGCCAAACATTCATTTCGCATACATTTCATTGGACGAGGTAGTAGCATGTTGCTTACCTCGCTAGCCGTTTAGATTTTATCTGAGCTCTTTGGATTTGAGTAGTTTTTTAATAAAATAAAGTATCTCTTGAAATTTACTAAAGCCCACACCAAAAGTGGTTGTCAGAGCAGATTGTAGACATTCCACAATTCAGATAAGTCTCCATATCAACACATTATCACTAGACAAATAGTGTTTGTGAGAACCTCACCGCTAAGCCACCATAGGCTATAGCACATGTTTCGGATACAGTTTCTCCTTCTTCATAAAACCTTTAAAACTCTGTTCATAATTTTTAAGAAGATTAATAAATGTAAAACAAAAATATTGAAATGCAGCCGAAATAAATCAGAAACCTCTATGGACATCAAATTGGCAGGTGAAAAACTAAAGGAAGTAGGAGACTTCCGTTATTTAGGAAGCAAAATAACCAGTGATGGACGAAGCAAAGACGATATAAAATGTCGGTTAGCACAGCCAAGGAAAGCATTTCTACAGAAATGGAATCTGTTGACATCCAATATAGATTTAGGTATTAGGAAGTCATTTTTGAAAGCCTTTGTCTGGAGCGTGGCGCTCTATGGAAGTGAACCTTGGACTGTTGGTCAAGCAGAAAAGAGGAGAATTGAAGCGTTTGAAATGTGGTGTTACAGGAGAATGATGAAGATCAGATGGGTTGATAGGGTTACAAACGAAAAGGTATTAAGACGAGTGGGAGCGGAGAGATGTTTCTGGCGACTGCTAATGAAGAGAAGAGATAGGTTGATAGGACACATACTAAGACACCCAGGAATAGCAAGCTTAGTTATGAAAGGAAGGGTCGAGGACAAGAACTGTAGGGGTAGCCAAGCTTAGAATATGTTAAACAGATTGCCTCGGATGTTGGGTGTAGAGATTAAACAATTAGCTCAGTACCGGGAGCTATGGAAAGCTGCATGAAACCAGTCAAAATACTGAAGACTCAAACAGCAACAATTTGTAGGAATTCTTTTAATCAAAAGTTTACATATGAAGAACTTCCTACAAAAAGTTGTACAATAAGAAGCAAGGTACAGCCAGGACCTGACTAAAAACAAAATCACATTGAGGTTTTTAAAACGAACAAACGTTTTCAAAAAATGTAGCTCAATAAGGAAATACACTTTCCGAAGCATGTCGGCCTAATAATGAACAATGTATTGATAGGCGGACAATTGCATTAGGTTTACTCCACAACATCTTTCAGTTTCTGTGTAATTAAGATCTGTGAAAGCCAATATGCCATCTATGTTATTTATATATGTTATTAACTTGGTTCTCTCTCCTCTGCCACTACTTGAAGAATGGGTAGGTTAGAGATGTGCCATCGCAATGCTAGACCTTTACAATGGGGTTTCCCTTACGGTTGAGGCTCGTCAGAAATATTGAGATCATCTTCGTGAGTCACTTCAAATCCTTCCTTGACCGTGACTGGTTTCTGCACTGGAGCGTGATCATTGCATCCTCTTCTAGACACTACTAAATCATGATAAGATGAGAGAGGAGCACTGATCTCTATACATGGATGGCTGGTAGCTAAGGCAGCAGTAAGCCGAATAGACGATGACAGGTATAGGAAGATGGCAGCGAGCACATGGTGCAATATTGCGAATCCGGCTCTGTGATTGGTTACTGGTAGTTTGATGATATACATGTAGGCCTATTTATACTGGCAGTAAATATTTTGTGTTTCTTGTAGTTGTAAAATGGGCTGAATTTGGTTATTTAAAACGTAAAATCTTAGTTTTAAGTATCGGTTTGGTGATCCATCATCCCAGGCAAGCCGGTAATACCTTTACTTCTCAGGCAGATAGGTCACTTAGCCCTAATTTGGAAGTTATTGTGAAGTTAAGTAAACATATGCGGTGGTGCTGAAGCAGACATGATGCGTGTTTAAATTTGATCCCATTTCAGGGTTTTTCGGTTCTGGGTGCGAATAGTTCGCTTAATAGTTGTAAAACGGTGGGGAGAGTATATTTTGAGTAGGTTTTTAGTTGTGTTAAGTTTTATGTGGAGCTGAGGATTGAAATTGGTTTGGCTTCAAGTGCATTTTTGGCTTTGATCTACTTCCCGTTATTATTAAGTTTATTGTGCTGCTAGCGTGATTAAAAGCTGTAGTATTTGATGTAGAGTGCTGGGATTACTTGGGGGAAGTGTTGGTTATTTCACGGAAACAGGAATTCATTACCAGGCACTGATTAGCCTACGATATGTCGAATCTAGGCCTATATGGTGAGCTACGTTTAGGCCTATAGGTACATCATTTGAAGAATGCATAATTTCGTGGCATATATACATGTATACCGTATATACAATTTACAAGAATGTTTCCAGAAATTGTTTTTCACTCGTTACTCGGTTACTGATCGCTAATTGCGTGTACTCAGCACCTAAGTTGATATTTGTCAGCCGTTATTATACATTCATTTTTATTGTTATTCCGGAGATTTACTGGCCTGGGAATGACGTGTCAGTGATCCCAATGCCCTTATGCTATGAGTGAACATATCTCTATATTTTTATTTGCTCCGAAGCACCATTAATTACGATTTAAAATTGACTAGATTATCATTGCTTCCCTATAAGGAGAGCTCGAGAATGGGTACGCCAACATGGTGGACCGCGCTCAACCTGGCGTACTTTCTCATGCAGCGGAGAACTGCCATCAGCGATCCATGTATAGAGATCAGTGGAGAGGAGTGACTCCACTGCTCCAGTCAACACAATAACACGTGCTATCGGAACCTGTCACAACTGTGCGAAAAGCATAGCCGCTACGTTTCATTTTACACCATTGACGCATGCGCTCTACTTGGCATAGGAGTCATTTATTGAAATGAAAATCCACAGCCTGCTTCCAGTCTCCGACCGGGTCAGGAATGGAATGAATGAAGCCCCCATCTAGCGGCAAGGATATGGACTGTGCCGGCTGCCAAGGCCTGACGCACTCCTCTGGGGCAATGATTAAATGAATGACAGATGAAATGAAATGATAGTGGAGAGTGTTGCTGGAATGAAATTTTGACAGGGAAAACCAGAGTACCCGGAGAAAAACCTGTCTGCCTCCGTTTTGTCCAGCACAGATCTCACATGGAGTGACCGGGATTTGAACCACGGACCCAGCGGTGAGTGGCCGGCGTGCTGCCGCCTAAGCCACGGAGGCTTCAGTCATTTATTATTTATTCATATGTTGTATCCCTGCAGCCACCCATCCCAACCGCGGAATCTCTACAATTAAATAATTTTCAGATTGACAGCAAGTGGTCAGAGGTATCGAATAATTTATTCCATGAGAAATATAGACACTTCATTGATCCTATCAAGAAACCAGCTGGCATGGAACTACCACGCCATACATGGAAATCACTCAACAGGATTCGAACGGGACATGGGGTCTGCACAGACAGCTTATACAAGTGGAATAAGGCTTCCTCACCTCAGTGCGACTAAGACAGACCATTCTGCATATTGTGGAGGACTGCAGGCTTCGAGCCTATTATGGGAACCTGAAAGACTTTCATGATGCAACGCAGCCTGCTCTCGATTGGATTTCAAATTTAAATATTAACTTGTAAACCTGAACATTTTATAATTTTGCTTACTGCTGAATATGTGTCTTCTCATCAAAATTGATTTTAATATTTATTGTTCTTGTAAATGCTAATTTATAATACGTTTAATGTGTTCCTTAGCTTGTAATTATGTAGTAGCGTTTTGAAGTATTATAACAAGTACCATCAAGCCTGAGGAGCAAACCAAGTTGTCATCTGCGAGTCGTGAGATGTCACTGGAAGTTAGTCTTCTCTTCTCTTCGTATCTATAAAGGCCGATATTTACGTTGCAGTGTAACTTTTCTGTGCATAACGTGAATACATATTAATCGCAATCAATGAGAGCAAGTTTCTCTTTGATTTGAGTATAAGGCACATCCGTAGACTGATCACTGCAGACATAAAACCTCATGAAATCACGAAAACTGCAGATTGTGACGGTAGAAGTGGCTTTGGTCGTCCCTGTTGGAGTTGGCAGGAATGTAAAGGTGAGATAGTAGCGTCTTCATTCGTTGTAGAACAGAATAACTCCGATCGTCTTCAGAACTGTCAACTGTAATACTTCCATGCTCAAGCCAAGAAGCCGAATCAAAACATGAAACATCTTGTAAAAACGACTTGAAGACATACTACGTTAATTAACGTACTTTTAAATACTAGCATTACCCGTCGCGATTTCGCCCGCGAATATTCTAGTTGTAAAGACTACACGTAGCAAAAACTCAATCATGATTGCTATGACTGATTTATCCTCGGTAGGCTATGAATAATCAGACGTTATCAATTCAGCTACTGGTGCAGTGGTTAGGGGTTTGTCATTCCTTCATAGGTATATCAGAGTGAAGTTAGTTTTCTGGGAATATCACAGACACTGTTAATTTAAGGGCCTTTATATGTGGTTTTCGGAGACCCTTTATAGTCCGGTGAAAAAGACCTTTCGTACCACACTCACACGTGAAATTTGCGTGAAAAAATTCTAGAGTGCCCCTTGACCCCCTTAAGCGCATTATACTGTATGTATTGATGAATTTTACAGCTCAATTTGGTTCAGTGATAACCTTATAACCGTCTGGAAACTTTCACAGTAATGTAATAATTGGAATTGCATTGCGTCTTACAGAAATAGATTCTGTTACCATGGTTACCGTGTTGCATTCTTTCATTGTAAATATACATGTTTTAAGGTATTTATTTAATTGTGAGGCATTTATAGAGTAAGTGAGTGCGTTTCGCTTACACATTGGGTTGTGCTGAACCTGTAGGTACCCCATATGTGTAGGTTGGTGTTAATGGGACCTTAGCAGAATAATGCGGTATAGGGAGGGATTGTTTCCATGAGTTTTCAAGACATCGTCAAGATACTTAAAGGCGTCTTAAAGATACTTCCAAGATGTTTTGTGCTGTGTGGGATTAAACGTCGCGTCGTCTTGAAGTTCAGGCCAGTTACAGACTCCGAGGTGCCTCTGATGATGGAGGGCTTGTGGCCCTCTCCCTTGGGGAAGATGACCTCGTTATTACGTTCCTTACCACCTCAGTAGTCTCTCACATTTAAGCGAAACGACTCTGCGGGGATTCGATCCCATGACCTTGCGTACGGGAGGACAGGGCCCACTATTCCTGAGAACCACGAAGGAATTATTTAAAAAGCGATTGGGTTTCGGTCATTTATGCCCAGGTTTATACAGACCTTAATGCAGGCATCGAACCCCGACATGTTGCTTTTTGCTGGGATGCAATGTTAGTCTGGTTTATGTGAGTTGGGACAAACTATCCCTCATCTGAGTGTGTTCAGTATGTCTGTATAGTCCAGTTGTGAGATGGGTTGCTGTCTTCAGTCCTTTGAAGAGTTAGATGCAGCTCCCCATGTCTCCCTGTCCTGAGCTAATCGTTTCATCTCTACATAGCTACCACACCTTACTTCTGAGACGAACTGTTTAACATATTCTTACTTTGGTCTACCCCTACAGTTCTTGTCCTCAATCCTTCCTTCCATAACTAAGTTTGCTATTCCTGGGTGTCTTAGTAGTCTATGTGCCCTACCAACCTATCTCTTCTCTTGAAGTCGTCGGATTTTTTCGGAGGGGATGTAAAGCCGGTGGTCCATTGTCATAGATTTATGGCATGTAAAAGAACCTTCCACTAATTACACTTGTGTGAAGCTAAATTCTAGGTTAGATTAGACTAGTGCTCTTAGGTTCCAAATGTTCGTCGCCAGGAGCCGACTGCGGTGGCATGTAGTAACCAAATTCAGAACTAGTTGTCGTTGACGGAGGCGTTTGGTAGCAAAAGTTGGAACTACCTGAAAATCGAATGTATGCAGTCCTTACTTGAATTAAAAACAGAAAACACACACTAATACAGTCATCACAATTAACACCGGTTATCAGACATATTCTACACACACCCAAAGTACACGGTGCTACATGACCGCGTTGTCGCAGCCCCTAAACTGAGGAACCAACCATTAGCAGTCGCCAGGATCATCTGTCCTCAGCCGCTCGTCTTAATACCTCTAGCTATCCTCATTCTCCCACATTTCAAACGCTCCTATTATCTGCTGAGCGAAGAGCCAAGTTTCACTTCCATAGAGCGCCACGCTCCAGACAAAGGCTTTCAAAAATGACTTCCTAATACCGAAATCTATATTTATTTATTTATTTATTCGTATCAGAAGTATACATTTTACATTTAAAAAATATGGTACTTAACAATGCACATATCAAATCGTTTCTGTCCAAAATTTTGCCAAGTCACGGGCATTAGGTGTCGCAGCCATCAAGTCCTCGATTGTGCAACTTAAAGGACACTTAATGCAGTTCATGAAATGGACTGTGGTTTGGACTTCACCACAATCACATAGCCTGGATGTGTCGGGAAACCCCCACTTTAACATATTGGTTCTTGATCTACCAACACCAGTGCGAAGCCTGTTCAATGACTTCCTCGTAGACCAGTGTTCTTCATGTCCTGGAGGGAGATGTTCAATTGGTAGCATCCAGCCATCAAGTTGAGTATTTTCTAGATCTCCATAATCTTAACCTTGTGGACTTAGCAGATTCATGTAGATCTTCTGTTGTACTCAGGAAACTCCTCCTAGACCTCAGTCGTCGATGGGCTGGTTTATATCCGTACAATGGGTGTGCGCATCCCTCTGTTTATGGCTTCTGGCTTGACGTGAGTCATATCAAAATCAGGTTTCGTGACACGTTTGTGTTCGCAAATGTCAGTTCTGTAGAAAACATCACCCAGACCAGAATGTTATTGTTCTTCTCGTTCTTTGTCAAAATTATCCAAAACAAATTATTATCAGAAAGTACAACAACATAAACCATTCTAATCACGTCAGGCAGGGGTACATTATCCGACTAATGCACGTAGGTAAAGAGTACACACTTCGCAAAGCATCATGGTAGGTAAGATGGTGGATCTGGGTGCTCCTATTGGCTGATGTGGATGTGCCGGGTTTTGTGACCAAAAATGGCGAAACTGTCGTTGGACTTGGCGGATATTGCAACTAAGCCTCAACTTTGACTTCGTTTTACAGTAGGATGTAGCGGGTTTTGTAACAAAATAATAGTTTTAATGAATTCAGCGCAGCAAAAGCTATATGAAACAATGCTTATCTCAATTTTCATAAAATATGGATTTGGCGGGTTTTGATCCTAGGCGCCTCGTATATTGGCTTTCACGACCATTGAATTACAACTCAGCATTTTTTCTAGGGTTATGCTGTTCCCTACACTGTGCGCGGACACCAAGAGCCCGCCGATGAGCCAGCTTGGTGTCCTAGGCGATGCTTCACACCATACACGGCACAACCTAGAAGAATTGCTGAGATTTAATTCACTGGCAGTGAAATCCAATATACCATCATTTTAGGGAACTTATGTAGTAGTGGTTAGGGAAGATGTTTCCCCAGTGCCAAACAATAAGCTGAATCGTGTTCTAAGATTCTTACAGCTTGCAATATGATGCCAATGTTGTGTTTATATTGCGTGCTGAAGTGCAACGGTAAATTCTAAACAGGGAGATGATGCACGCCAACTATTTACAGCGTGCAACTATTCTAAACGGTTCAATCGCAGATTACTTTGCACGTTTCAATCTACCAATTGGATGTGAGATTTTAGAGGTCATATTGGAGTTGTATCTCTGTGGCGTTGGTTCGATTATTTTAGGCAGCTAGTATCATCGTGATTTATTCCGATTGTTTACTCATTTACTAGGACTTTACTTCACTGCTCGGGGCATTTTTGCCTCTCCTACTTCCGAATTTGTCAGACTTCTTCCCAATCGTATATATAAAAGTGAAAGCCTGCATGTATGTTTGTTCTTTATACAAATCTACACCGTTCCACCAATCTCAACCAAATTTTGCACAAACATAGTTCAGAACTCAGAAGGAATCACTGGCTACATGAATTTCCGACAGTCTTTCACATTCTTTTGACTTCAGCCTTTTGACACTTGAGCATAGTCTAATATAGGCAGAAAATTAACTGATGAAGGTATGGCAAGGCTGTCACCATGGCAACAGTAGCTCATGATGTGATCACCAAGTTTCCATCTATCTCTGTAAGAGGCCATGTCTCTTCATTTATGATCTAAACCACGATAAGTGCATTAGGTATCTGAACGCCATGGAAATTTGAATCCGATTTTTTTATTAACAGGGCTCGTTGTAGGGAGACTAAATTAAAAATGAAATACACGTGGCATAACGTCACAACGGCTGGAGATATCATCACGGAACTTAGTATTAAGTGAGTTCAAATGATTTTGAGTTTGTTGTCGTTGTTGTTGTTGTTGATTGATTTACAGACTTTAACCTGTGTTATTGTGATGGCTGTAGTATTGTCTGTATTCAGATGAGGAATGGATAGGAGGCTACTGTGGCCTTCAGTTAGGAACTACTATCATGACATTTGCTTACAGTGGGAAACCACGCAAAACCACTTGCAAGTTTGGCCTCGGGAGGCATAGTGTATTCCGTTCCAGCCCACAGACCAGAATTAAAACTTCTTGGTAGAGCCGGGATTCAAACTCAGACCTTCGAGGCGGCAGCCGACCTTTTTAGCCGCTAATCCACTTTTATACGTCGGTATAACATACGGACTGAATTTGGAACTTCTGTTAAGATTAGTCAACTCCTGCGACCAACTAAGGACAGTTTGCCTAAATTGCAACTACCGGGTATCTTCAGAGTTCCCTGTACTTGTGGCAAGGTTTACATCGGGCAGACTTCGAGAAAAATATGCACTCGCATTAAGGAACATAATTGATGTTGGCTCCTTCAACCTGATAAATCAGCTATTGATGATCAGGCTTTAACACCTGGCCATGATGACATGTTCCAAGGAGTGGATGTTCTTGCCCGTATAAATCAATATCGTCCCAGAATCATCAGGGAGGCGGTTGAAATACGTAAACACCCAGATAATTTCAACCACGACACCGGCTACAATCTCAGTGAATCCTGGCTACCTATTATCAGAACCATCAGAAAGTAATACAATGCTGCTTTTCGTTGTCCCTACATGGGGCTATAATGGCGTCCATCTTTGGGCACCCTTTTTATGTTCTTTGTTGCTTCCTCTCAGCAATCTTTTGTCGTATTTCAGATTATTCCTGACGAAGAAAGACATGGTTTCTTTCGAAACGCGTCGAATTTTAATATAATAATACACGGCATAAGCCCAAAATTCAACATTATGAATAACATTTATGTCTTTAAGCTGCATCGTTTTTTTTGTTCACAGTACGAGTATGAACATCTGCCGGCCATCTTACTCATTACATATCCGCCAATACAGAAATTATTGCGTGATATTAATAGTATTGGTTTTTGTTAATCGAGTTATATGGTAATGGGCTCTATGGCTCTGATAATTTGTAATGGAGCCGAAGGTTAAACTATTCATTTATTTCATAATATAGCAATAACATAATATAACTACGCATGTGATTATGCGATAGTTTTCGGCTGATAAGGACCAAACAGTAAGTAGTGATACTTTTCCATTACATAGAACTTTTCTGTTCGTTCAAAAGTTTCTCTTCCTATTTAGATGTAGACTATTTATATTTTCCAATTTAGAGTTACTGACAAAAGTTATTGAATAATGTTGTAGTTATGATGATGATGATAATTGTTGTTTTAAGGGGCCTAACATCGAGGTTATCGGCCCCTAATGAAATGAAATGGCGTGAAATGAAAGGATGTAGATAAAAACAACTCACTGCCATGGATGAAGCGAAAATGGTGTTTATAAAACAGACAGTGAGCCCCAAAAAATTATGCCTTATTTGAATAAAAAGAATAAAAGGCGGATTGTAAAAAAGGATAAAACAAATAAGGCATAGTGAACAATATAATACAGAACACAATAAAAACATACAACAGATATAACCAGAATTAAAAGTCGTAAGTACACATTAAAACTTAAAAAAGTAACCACTCTCCCTCATGAACCGGATGACGAGGTCAGCTGACGGCCCGTCATCACGGAGAATAAGGGAGAGGGTATTAGGCAGTTTAAGAGTCCTTCGCAGATCGGCCAGATCCACACACTCCAAGAGAAGGTGTGCCACGGTTAGGTGGGCGCCGCAAGTACACACAGGAGGATCTTCTCTCTTTAGCAAGTGGGAGTGCGTAGCAATCCCATGGCCGATCCGGATTCGACAGAGTACCACAGCTTCCTTCCGGAGAGATCGGAAGGAAGATTTCCACACCTTCGTTGTCTCCTTGATGCCTCTCAGTTTGTTGGGCGGAGGCGTGGCACGCCATGCCTCCTCCCAATGCGACAGGATCGAATGCCGCAACTGAGAGCGCACATCACTAGCAGGCACCTTATACGGTAGCGAGGGCAGTGCAACTGCCTCTCTCGCCGCCTGATCAGCAAGCTCGTTTCCCGCAATACCCATGTGGCTAGGAAGCCACACAAAGGTCACCCCGGTTCCAGCGTTACGCAAACTGACGAGCTGGTCGTGCACACGCTGGACCAACGGGTGCTTCGGGAAACACACATCGATCGCCTGCAGCGCACTCAGAGAGTCAGTACACACAAGAAAGTGCTGGTGATCGTCTGATAACGTGTACCGCAGAGCCTCTAAGATGGCATAGAGCTCCGCAGTGTACACGCCACAGGCCTCGGGAAGTGAAAAGAGAAACCGACGATCCTCAACCACAAATGCACAGCCTACTTTCTCGTTTACCCTCGAACCGTCCGTGAATACAAGCCCTGATCCCGGATACCGTGTCACCACGGACTGGAACAGCCTCCGATGGACGGAGGAGTCCGTGTCCGACTTGGGGCCGGTGTGCAGATCCAGGATGATATCAGGGCGAGAGACCATCCACGGAGGGGCCTTGCTAGGTACTCGGACGATACAGGAGACAGAAGGAAATCGGAACTGACGGTATAAATCATCCAAGCGAATCCCCGCCGGCCGAGTGGCCCGGGCGAGCACATCATACAGCCGGCGATTCGGATTGTAAAACAAACATGGATAGCTTGGATGAAGTGGCATCTGTCGAATAGTTGCAGCATAGGTCAGCAGTACTTGTTGGCGCCTCAGGTGTAAAGGAGGTACGCCAGCCTCGGCGAGCAAGCTGACGACTGGGCTTGTCCGAAAGGCACCCGTCGCCAGCCTCACACCGCCGTGGTGGACACTGTCAAGTTTAACAAGCACTGACTTACGGGCCGAACCATATGCTACACTGCCATAATCTAACCTAGATAAAATCAGTGACTTATAAAAACGCAGGAGCACCGCGCGGTCCACCCCCCATGATGTGCCGCTAAGAAACCGCAACATGTTGAGTTTCTTAGCGCAGGCAGTTTTCAAACACCGCACGTGTGGTTCCCACGTCAATTTCTGATCGAAAAGGAGCCCAAGGAACCGGTACGCAGCAACAACAGGCAAAGCTACATTGCCCAGATAAAGCTCAGGATCTGGATGGAGGGTGCGCTTTCGGCAGAAATGGACAACCGAGGACTTAGCGGTTGAGAATCGAAAGCCATGCTCCAGTGTCCAGCGTTCCACTCTCCGAATAGCTTGTTGTAGCTGTCGTTCAGCGACCGCCATATTTTGCGCACTATAATGTAGAGCGAAGTAGTCTACATATAGCGACGGTACCACTGCTGGACCAGCAGCAGCGACTATACCGTTTATGGCAATCGCAAATAATGTGACGCTAAGCACCGATCCCTGTGGGACTCCGTTTTCCTGTATATGATATTGCGAATATGTCCCCCCTATTCGGACACGGAACAGGCGAGGGGACAGAAAATTCGCAATAAAAACCGGCAAGTTACCTCGGAATTTCCATTGATGCAGGGTAGAGAGGATGCCGTAACGCCAAGTGGTGTCATAGGCCTTCTCGAGGTCAAAGAAAACAGCGACTAGGTGCTGTCTCCGGAGAAAAGCGTCCTGTATGGCAGTCTCCATGCGTACCAGATGGTCGTTGGTACACCGAGACGCCCTGAAACCACACTGGTATTCAGACAGGAGTCCCCGTTTCTCCAGGACCCACACCAGGCGCCGATTGACCATCCTCTCAAAGAGCTTCCACAAACCGTTAGTGAGACAAATAGGTCTGTAACTCCCTGTCAATTTGGGATCCTTATCGGGCTTCAGGATAGGTATAATGATACCTTCCTGCCATTGCGCTGGAAACACACCTTCCAACCAGATACGATTCAACACCCTGAGCAAATAGCGAATGCTCTCATCGTTAAGGTGTTTAAGCATCTGGTTGTGAATATTATCCGGGCCAGGAGACGTGTCCCTGCAGAGCGCCAGCGCTCCGCGGAGTTCCCACTCCATAAAGGGCACGTTGTACTCCTCCGAAGCGCGGGAAGCAAAACTAAGCTGGAAACGTTCCGCTTCGCGCTTCAGGGCCACGAAGGCAGGGTCATAGTTATCGGAACCGGATATATCCGCAAAATACGAGGCGAGATAGTTTGCAACGCGATAAGGATCTGTAACCAGTTCATTAGCAATGGAAATTCCCGGTACAGTAGAAGATGTCTGAATTCCCGAAATGCGTCGTAGTTTAGTCCACACCTGAGAGGAGGGGGTATGTGCCGTAATAGAAGACACATACCGTTCCCAGGATTGTTTCTTACTCTGGCGAATAAGAATCCGTGCCTTGGCACGAAATTTCTTAAACGCCACCAAATTGGCCATGGTTGGACGCCGACGGTAGTGCTTGTGAGCTCGACGACGGTCTATTATTGCCGCTGCAATATCCTCTGTCCACCAAGAGACGAGTTTGCGACGAGGAGTCCCAGAAAAGGATGGGATGGACTCTTCGGCGGCAGCAAGAAGCACATCGGTGAAGTGCTGTACCTCGTCATCGACGCTCCGGCAACCAAGATCAACGAACACAGCTCGTTCTTGAAACGAGGGCCAATTTGCCCGCATAAGAACCCAACGACTGGGGAACTCCACGGGCGTCTGGGTCACAAGTGTAAGAACGATCGGGAAATGGTCACTGTCACAGAGGTCGTCGTGTACATACCAACCAAATAGGGGGACCAGCGCACGGCTACACACACTCAAGTCAATGTGTGAGTACGTGCCGTGCGCTAAGCTAAAATGTGTAGCTTCCCCTGTATTTAATAGAGATAAATCCAACCCTTGAATTAAGGCCTCCACGTCCCTTCCTCTGGGGCAGGAAGATGGTGATCCCCATTGGGGGTGATGAGAGTTGAAATCACCCACGATTAGGAAAGGGACTGGAAGTTGATCAACAAGATCAAAGACGTCATTAATATCAAGGGGCTGGTTCGGTGGAAGGTACACGTTACAAACAGTTGTCATAGCAGGCAAGGACACGCGAACTGCAATAGCTTCCAGAGGAGTGTCGAGTGGAAACTCCTCACTATAGCAGTCAGAGCGAACGAAGGTACAAACGCCCCCGGAAGCCCGGGCGGCGTCTTGTCGCTCTTTAGAGTATAGTCGGAAACCTCTCAGAACAGTCTCGTGATCAGGTCTGAGGAATGTTGTAGTTACCATGAGTACTAATCACCCTGCACTCCGCTGTACAATATTAGGGATTATTAAGGGTTGAGTTTGGAGAATGTATTTCTTATCTTACGAAATACTTTAGGTGCTAAGGAAGCTCAAGGTGTTGAGAATCTAAGCATGTCAATCTACGCTCTGACATTATACTGATATTATGGTACACTGCTGCATTTACTTTAACTTGATGAGGATGAGATAATATGCTTGTAAATTATCTTACAACAATACTGTTCCTTAATATGCAGCTATAGTACACACTGTCCAATTGTATGTACAGGAATAGGACCTTCATCATTATTCACGCTATTTGTGCAGGATTGAAAATCACACGTGCGAGTATATTTGACTCCAGAATGCTGACTTTATCTTCCAATGATTGAATAATTTAAATATTGTTTCCTATCAAGAAGGTGAGGCCTGTTTGACCTCTTGATGGATGCAGTACATTTGCATTTGTCTGTTGGCACAGGCTAGAGTAAAATGTGGCTTTTCACCAATGTCTCAGTCTCACTCATGGCTGTGATTATATGGAAGCTACTGAGGTATGGGTGGTGTTTAGTAATGACATCCAGGGCACAGTCAGTGCCTGTGGATGCTGTGAAAGGTTCTACTCATAGGGTTAGTACCGCTGTTCTGTCTCAGTGAGGAAAGCAATGGCAAACTACCTCACTCCTCATCTTGCCTAGTACGCCTCACTATAGCGCTGCCTTGGGTTTGTGGGGTATCTACCCACATAACCTAACGGTGGTACTTTTTGAGGATCCAACCAGCCTTGGGGCTGACTAACTAACAGACAGACATCAAGAAGATAGGTGCAATATATTAAAAATGAAAGAGATACACTCGGAGTCCAGGAGAACTGCAAAGTGAATATACTCTGTGAAATATATTGGTATGAATGTTTCTATAGCATATAAAGACACCTACTGGGCAACGCCGGGTACAATAGCTAGTAATCTATATTTGAAAATGAAAATCCACAGCCTGCTTCCAGTCTCCGACCGGGTCAGGAATGGAATGAATGAAGCCCCCATCTAGCGGCGAGGATATGAACTGTGCCGGCTGCCGAAGCCTGTCGCACTCCTCTGGGGCAATGATTAAATGAATGACAGATGAAATGAAATTATAGTGGAGAGTGTTGCTGGAATGAAATGTTGACAGGGAAAACCGGAGTACCCGGAGAAAAACCTGTCTGCCTCCGTTTTGTCCAGCACAGATCTCACATGGAATGACCGGGATTTGAACCACGGATCCAGCGGTGAGAGGCCGGCGTGCTGCCGCCTAAGCCACGGAGGCTTCAGTAATCTATATTTGCTGAACTTAAATAAAATCCTGGTAACTCGCCAAGAAGCTTCTTATTCAAGAGATAGAGAATATTGGGTGAAGACGAAGAAACTTATAATTCGAGGTCTGCACATATTAATCCAGGTAGTTATTAATGCATATTTCTTCGGAACATAGTCTCGTCCTGTGATATATTTTGTTTCCAAAGTAGACTCTTTGGGGAGTTTAACACGAACTGTGATAACATGATCTTAGCTATTGGATGGCCATTTATCGCCGCCATGATTAAGGATTGTAGATACAGGAAGGTTGGAGAAGCAAAGTCTGACCATTGTTCTTATTTTACAGGTGCTATAAAGGAAAACAAATCTTATATTTCCTTTCCGGTTAGCAGCGTATGGCTTTGGTTTTGTTATTCAGAGTTCAACAGAAGTACAGTACCTATTAGGTGTATCGTAGTATCCCTTTGGAAACTAGATCTGCTCATCTTTGTCCTTCATAGCAACCTTGCCAGTAATGCATTGCATTGTCCATCCCTTGTTGCACAACATCACATCCCTTATTGGAGTTTCTCAAACAAGTCCTAAAACACATTGCATTAGGCGGGAAAATATTTATCACAAAATAACAGGCTTTATTTAGTGATAAATACCTTATGTAAGATGCCAGCCCTGCTCCAGAACCTAAAAAGGGCTAAATCGGGCTGAAGGACCTGAAAGAGGGCTGAAGAAGACTCTCAGAAAACACGGTTTCTAAATAGACTTTAGCGAATTAATGCAAAGGAAAATGACTACGTGCATTTTAAGACAAGACATAATACAAATAAGAGTACATTATGCAACGAGCCTATAATGACAATAATTAAGACACGAGTATGTTTATAAATCGAGTGAAGCGAGTTTTATAATTTCCATACGATTGTCTTAATTACCATTATAGGTGATTTGCAAGCGACTGTTTATGTTCGACGATAATTATAACTTTATTATATGTTCTAACATACATATTCATAAATATCTGTCGAGATTCTGTCGGTTGAATTCTTCTTCTTGGGAATTGTGTGGGCTCAGCATTTGCTCTCTACCCAATAACGAATCCCAAAGATTTGAAACATTGTTTATCCTCAAGTAGCACCAACAGATAGCGCACAGGCACTATGTTGGATCATTTTGTTATTTTGGTCAAATGACACAAAATAGGCTGTTACAGACGCTTAAGAATTAAAATGTATCGCATTATCAACTAGTTATTCTTCAAATTCGATGTGTATAGAATGTCAACGGAAGGAAAATCAATTGAGTTCAAAATAGAACAGTAACGCTTTCTGGAGGAAAAGTTTAGCATAAGAAATCCCTTTACTGAACAGAGAGCTGGGTTATAATTTCCGTGGATCAAACGCTTGCTGAGTCGATGATGTTCTGGTGAGTTTATATCAACAATAGCATTCACTAACATTGACGGCGAAATCGTACGAATGCAATGCCCTGTGTAGAAATTGGGGTTGCGGATATTAAGGTACAGTGCTATATATTTTGCAATATTCCGCAGTGTGTTTATCCAAACATTACGGATGAGCAGACTTTGCATATCGGTAATGTATATAGGCTAGGGTACAAGGATGGTGTGTTGCAAACTTATGGACGTAGTTTCCTAAATTTCATGCATATTTCATAGTATTTTCCTGTTACCATAATGGTTCGTGCTGATTTTGTCTTTTTGTTTGGGATTGTAACTACAATGATTGATTTAATATAGACTACATTGTCAAGTTTCAAATCATGTAATTCATGTCTGCCATGTTGCATTTTGGGCGCATGTGCGAAGCTATCCTTACCTAATTGGTCAATGAATGAGCTCTGATTGGTTGGAGAAAAGTAGTACTTTAATGACCCCTATTGTGATACAGTTTTATGACATATAATATTTAGATTTCGACATTGTCGAACATAATGTATATACCGCATTGAAATTATTAATGTGTGGTGCGGCGCTTTGTTGAGACGCTGCTTGTAGTCATCACAGGAGCTGCATTGTTGTTTAGATAACAGGATCCCGCTATTGCCCATTTACTTTCTCCCACAAACTATTTAGGGTGGGATCTTTTCAGGGATGTTCAACATTCCCAATGCTTTTTGAAAATACACGATTTTTTGAATTTTCATGAATCTTTTTAAAAAATCACAATATTAACAGCAGGCCTACAATGTGGCTAAACTAGACTAAAGTACTACGGGCGAGTTACAATATCACATAAGGATGAATTTTATCCAAAATTTCATCTCAGCCTGTTGAAAGATTACGAAAAAGAATGAAAATTTTATATCTAGAAGAACACTTTAACGAGAAAATGAAATCAAAGATTTTGTCGGTTTTTTGAACATGGCAGTAGCGTAGGATTCCTCTTGTTCCATTTGAAGCATTGGACTTCCAGCAAATTTTGTATTCTGTACCTTAAAAGATGGAACTAAGAATATATTCAGTCACCAGGGCTGCCAACTGTAGTGCTCTATTAGGCTACATTATGACAGGTATATTTCGAACTAATTAGAAATTTCGATATTACCAACTTAATTTCGTCAGTATTCTAGACAAGTCCATATAGATTAATCATTGGCATGCATCTTAAATTTTAACAAAATATAGGCTCTTTAGTTCGTAACGGAACGTCTTGTTTGGTATTCCGGAAGCCCTAAAAGGTACAGATTGGTGACACTGGAGATTTTGTAGATCTGAAGTGAAGTGTAATGACTCGCATTGAGTAGTGTGCCAAGATAGTTTGGTATCTTCAAGAAGAGGACATTTCCAGCACTGGCTTGGGGAAGACACTAATTTCACAACGGATGGTCGAGTAATTTTCTGCGAAGCTTGTCAAAAACAAGTCTTTCATTTCTGCCACCTTGGGATTTTGAAATAGAAATTTAATTTTAGTGACATGCGCATGTGATTTAAATGATGTTTACATGTTTAGTGAAAATCATTCAGTGCTGGTTTGGACTAAACGGCAGATGGTCCATAACTTCACACTTAAATTCATTGACAAAGTCTATCGTAACGTTGGCACAGTGCGGTCGTGAATGTTTTTCATCTTTTTTGAGAATTGAAGGTATGGTTGGGCGGCAATGCCTTGCCAATAAGGAAACACTTCAGGAGACTGTCCAGACGTACCCCCCTCAGTGGCAGCAGAATTCTTTGCCCAGGGCATTGGAAAGTTGGTGTAACGATACGACAAATGTTTCAATCGTTTTGGCGATTATGTTAAGACATAAGAATAAAACAAGCAAACATTTAGTGGTAAAATCAGTTTGGTATGTCAATCTGTTATTATTATACAGTCCATCGGAACTTGAAAAAGAACCCCTTAAATTCCTGATGACCGTAGAGTTCATCATTGTGCCGAATCCTGTAGGTGCCTCCATATTCTCGTACGGGTCCCTTTATTCTCCGCAGAATCTTTCTCGCCTTGAGTTCGAGTTTCCTCACAGGGCCTTTCCTGGACATCACAAGTCACTCAGAGGCGCAGAGAACAGATGGTATTCCCACTGAATTGTAGTGTCTGAGCTTAAGGTTCTTGGAGAGGGACTTTGATGAGTAAATGCTTCTCCAAGAATTTTGTAGGCCCCCTCGAACTTGGTGGACCTGGTGTGTCACTCTGGTTTGCTGAGATACTGATTGTCTGATAGTGGTGTGTTCTAATGGACGGGGCTTCCTTGACGTTAGTCATGGATTCAGTCTTTTTCAAGCCAGTCCTAACCGCCACATTATGAAGGCTCTGTAGGAGGTGAGTAGCCCCCTCTATACTCTTGGTTAGCAAAAACTCTTAGTTAGTATGGAGAGGTCGTCGGCAAAGGCTAGGCATGATACATTAAGGTTGTCCATCTTGTACCCAAGTTTCAGCCTAGCCCCTGGTGATAGTCTCTTATGACCTTCTCCAGAATGCAAGAGAGTCCATCTCGCTGTCTGATTCCTGTCTTGGTGGGAAAGCTCTCAGCAAGTTCACCTTACAATTGGTGGCCTAGAATAGTTCTCCCAGGGTGCAGAAAAGAGACCCTCTGCTCGCCGAGTCGTGTGCCTTCTGGAAATTCCCTGACAACTACCCACGACTATTATTATTAAAATTAGTGGTTTGTTAAAAACCTTTAAGGACCAGGTTCACCATGGTTCGTTAAAATGTTAACAAACCAATTAAGGCCGTTGACGGACGATTACCGAAATGTTGTGGTTCACCAAACTATAACAATCCATTAGCTTCCCTAACAAGCCGTCAAAACTAATCGCTCCGTCAACATGGAATTAACGACTTGACGGTCGATTTACGTAGCAATCAGATCCAAAATGGCGTGCGGCCAAAGCCGGAATAGTCGTGCATTAAACTTGATTCTCAACGATGACGATGTTTTTGAAGACATGCTAAATTTACTTCGACCACTAACTTATAAATAACGAAGGAATTACTTGAATGATTGCGACGACACAGAATTTATCATGAGATTTCGGTTGTCAAAACCTTCTGTGTTGAATGTTCTACAGATGACAGAACCTAACCTGGAATTCCCATCTGATAAGTAAGATAGCCTCGGCCTATGCACGGTACCATTCCTTATTTATGTGTAATATCGTGTGATGTATTACGTTATAAAACATCCTAGTTAATTTAATTTAATAAGAGACTACCTAAACGTTACAGCATCAGTCCTCTTATTTCTGTTTACGTGTAATATCGTGTGATGCATTAGTCTACGTTATAAAACATCCTAGTTAATTTAATTTAATAAAAGACCACCTAAACGTTAAAGCATCAGTCCTCTTATTTCTGTTTACGTGTAATATCGTGTGATGTATTACGTTATAAAACATCCTAGTTAATTTAATTTAATAAAAGACTACCTAAACGTTACAGCATCAGTCCTCTTATTTCTGTTTACGTGTAATATCGTGTAATGCATTAGTCTACGTTATAAAACATCCTAGTTAATTTAATTTAATAAAAGACCACCTAAACGTTACAGCATCAGTCCTCTTATTTCTGTTTACGTGTAATATCGTGTGATGTATTACGTTATAAAATATCCTAGTTAATTTAATAAAAGACTACCTAAACGTCACAGCATCAGTCCTCTTATTTCTGTTTACGTGTAATATCGTGTGATGCATTACGTTATAAAACATCCTAGTTAATTTAATTTAATAAAAGACCACCTAAACGTTACAGCATCAGTCCTCTTATTTTCAACGATTTCAAGATACTCATCCACCGAGTAGATAAGGGTGGACAATTATGTTTCTTTTATTCAACGAAAATTTCACAGTCCCCGGCTCTTCTTGCTCTTTTACTAATCAGCCATGTTTGTTTTTAATCAAGGAGTTTGTAACTTTAAAGCTTTTTCAGTTAACGGCCTGTTCGATTACACCAAAGAATAAACAAATACCGCCTCAATCGTCATCTTTCAATGAGTTTTGTACAGCCCTGAAACATAACGCTTCGTTTGCTAATGCCAATCGGTGAATGTGCTGGTGAAACGCCAACGAGCTTAATGCCGATGTTAAAGTTAACAACGCATTTACTGACGGTCTGTTAACGTTGCGTTGGGTGAACCCGGTCTTAAGAAGGCTAAAATGGTATATATATCACGAGGACTGACGCCTTCACATTATACTTTATTTATGACCCGTAGCGAAGCTAGTTAGCGATGAAGTGGAAACCTATTTGGAGTGTCGTAAACAGCTACTTAACATTATCAAGATGGTGGCCGGGCGTGGTAATAGTGAATGTAATTGCTCAGTTAAAATGAAACATAGTAAGAAAGAAGGGACTTGCTGAAATACGCCATAAGAATTATACACTGAATACAAGCAATGAAGGTAATTAGAGAAAAAATTGAGACTAGGAGTAAAGATTCAAGGAGAAATAATTTCAACTCGGAGATTTGCTGATGACATCGTCATCTTGGCCGACACGCCTGAGGATTTGAATGAGTTTATAAATGGTATAAATTCTATCTTGAGGAAATAATTCATGGTGAAAATTAGTAAATGTAAAACAAAAATTTTGGAATGCAGTCGAAATAAATCAGAAACTCCTATATAAGTCGAATTGGCACGTGACTTCTGTTACTTAGGAACCAAAATAACCAGTTGTTACGGCTGTGAGTTTGTGTCATCGCTCGCCGCCTGAGTCACAACTGCCCCAGGGCTAGGCTGTGCCTTGCCTCGAGTATTGCGTGCGCCTTATGCAACAGGGCTACTAGGACAAAGGGATGGTCCAGAATGTTCGTGACCCCGCCAGCGAAGGAAATGTCGAGAAGCCGTGTGTCCTGGACGATTCTAGAATTCACTGAGTCACCAGCCTGCTATATAAGCGGCTTCAACAGTAAGGGGACCGAGTTTTCTGTGGGTGTGTGTTTTTGAGCGAGTGCGACAGAAGTGTGGTGACGAAGTGCCGTGCGAGTTACGAAATCCAGTGACATTGTTTCCCCAGCTTGTGGACAGCGAAACAGCGGGTAGCGGATTACCGTAAGTAACTTTAGTTGGTAGACATAAGGAAGAGGGGGCAGGTAGTTTCTGTCAAGGCCACCGGACTCATTAAGACGGTTTAACTTCTGTGGTTTGTTGACAAGTGAAAGGGGCAAGAGCGCTCAAGGAAGAGACTTGAGGAAACTGGAGTAAGGTTCTAATTGTCTGTAATTGCTGATGAGTGGTGTATGTTCTGGCCGCAATAAAGTTAATTATTTCATTTAAAGGAACAACTTGTGTTGTGCTTCAACCCACCGTAATCCAGTTAAAAAAGTGCCACTAGGGGGGCGGCACGTAACAACTGGTGTCAGAAGCCGGATTACGAACTCAAGCACAAGCACAACACCTGACGGTCCTGGTTCCAAACCCGAGCAGGTCATTTTTTTAAAATTTTCCTGTGAGCGCATGCCCCTTACAAGACAAACATCTAAAATGGAAGGGCAATTCGCCGCATTGCTAGAAAAGTTAAGTGGCATGGAAACCAAGATGGAAGACGGCCAGAAGAATTTAACCAAGGACCTAACTGCCAAACTAGTAGACGGCCAGAAGAAGTTAGCCGAGGACTTAACTGCTAAATTAGAAGATGGCCAGAATAATTTAACCAAGAAGATAGAGGACGGCCAGAAGGAGATGGAAGACGGGCAGAATAAGTTAGCACAAGACTTGAAGAAATTAGAACTGGGTCTGCGTGAGGAAGTTACGGCAGTGGAAAAGAAGTTCGACGCCTTAAAAGAAGAAGTTGCCGAGCTACGCTGACGCCCGCTGACGCCCGCTGACGGGGGTGGAAGAGAGATTCAACGCTCTACAAAAGGAATTTGCTGAGCTGCGCCGACACCCGCCGACAGGGATGGAAGATAGATTCAAAGCCCTACAAGAGGAAGTCGCCGAGCTGCGCCGACGCCCGCCGACCGGGGTGGATGAGAGAGTCAAAGCCCTACGAGAGGAAGTTGCCGAACTGCGCCAACGCCCACTCACGGGGGTGGAAGAGAAATTCAACGCTCTTCAAGAGGAAGTTGCCGAGCTGCGCCGACGCCCGCCCACAGGTACACCGGGGACATCAGGAACGGGACAGAGCAAAGTGACGCCCCCAACCTTCGACGGAAAGGTCCCGTGGAGCACCTATTTACGTCAGTTCGAGACAGCCTGTTCCATAAACAACTGGAATAGCACGGAAAAGGCTAAAGCTCTCATTGTAGCGCTGAGAGGGGACGCCCTTAACGTCCTTCAGGCCATCCCGACTGGATCCCAGGACTACGCTTCACTGATCGCCCATATGGAGTCCCGCTATGGGGATAACCATATTCAGCAGGCCTACCAGATGCAGCTTCGGACCCGGGTACAAAAGAACGCGGAAACCCTGCAGGAGTTCGAGATGGACATCGCACGCCTCGTAAGGCTCGCCTACCCAACAGCGCCGGCCGACTTTCTGGAACAGATTGCGACGCAGACCTTCACCGACGGACTACGGGACTCGGACACTCAACAGGCGCTGCGACTCGCGCGCAATAAGACCCTGGCAGATGCGCTGAGCCACGCACTTGAGTTCGAGACGGCGAAACAGGCATCTAGAATGCACGCGCGGGTGCGTCAAGTGGACGTCGACGAACCAGCAAAAACCAACGAGACCAAGCCCCTGGCCGACGAATTGATGGAGGCGCTAAGCCGTTTCTTCGATAGTCGCGGCACTACCAGCAACGACACAGCCGGAAGACAACCGGAGAGGCGGCCCGGAAGAGGACTACCGACCTGCTGGACCTGCGGTAAGAAAGGCCACCTGAGCAAGGACT
The DNA here is from genome assembly GCA_946902985.2 of Meconema thalassinum. Lineage (NCBI taxonomy): Eukaryota > Metazoa > Arthropoda > Insecta > Orthoptera > Tettigoniidae > Meconema > Meconema thalassinum. Next base: position 459,682,158 of record OX336394.1, on the reverse strand, counting down.
GCGGTGATCGCCGCCGCCGAGGGTATACGACGGGAAGTCAGTCGTCTGAAAACCGCGCGGCCCAGGGAAACGAGTATTAGCCAGCCTTGGGGGGCAAAGGTTGGCTTGTGACAGTCGTCAAGCCCCGGCAGTCCAAGTCCGTGTGACGAAGTTACGGAGGGACAATAGCAGCCTGGTGGTCGACGGAGTTATCAACGGAGTGAGCTGGCCCATGCTAATCGTCACGGGAGCATCGAGGACCATCGTCAGCCCCACCGTGATCCCGAAGTGGAGAGTGCAAACCACACTAAGGAACCTCCAGCTAATAACCGCGACCGGAGAGACCGCACCGGTACTTGGCGAAGCATCACTGGAGTTCGTCATTGGTCGACGGGCGATAAAGCATCCAGTGCTTGTGGCTGACGTATCAAATGAAGTGATCAACGGACTGGACTTCCTGGACCAGAACAACATCATCTTGGATCTGAGTACCAACACTCTGCACTTCGGAAGTGAGGAACTTGCTTTGCAACCAGCACACGAGGCCGTCGCCGCACGACGAGTAAGGCTGAGAGAGGACGTCATCGTTCCCGCCAGGACGGAAGTCAGCGCTGCCGTAATTGTCGACGGAACTGCTGAGGGAGTGGCGGCTGTCAACGAGCCAAAATATGACATCCAGACAAAAGGATTGCTAGTTGCCAAGACTCTCATCAACACGACGTCTCGGCCGTACGTCCGCCTGTCCAACCTGAACGAATACGATATTACGGTTCACCGGGACACCAACCTAGGAGTCTGCGAGACCGTTACCTGGATTGCCCGCATCACAGACACGACGGACGGACACCTGCAGACGCACAACCGAAGAAGACGCGCCCTGCCAGAAGAACTACAGAGATCCCAGGACCATTTAGACGAGGAGCAATCACGACAACTTCAGGACCAGCTACGCGAATTCCAGGATGTCTTCTCCGTGGGGAGCAAAGACTTCGGTAGGACAAGCTTGGTCCAGCACAGAATCGACGTTGGGGACAGCACACCGATTAGGGCCCCATTCCGACGTGTCCCGCTCGCCAAGCAAGCCAAAGTCGACCGGATGGTAGAAGAGATGAAGGAGCAAGGGGTGATCGAGCCATCACATAGTCCTTGGAGTTCTCCGGTCGTGCTAGTGAAGAAGAAGGACGGTTCCACCAGGTTCTGCGTGGACTACAGGCGGGTGAACGACGTCACGAAGGACAGCTACCCTCTACCCCGGATCGACGACACGCTGGACACCATATCAGGATCAAGATGGTTCTCCACCTTGGATTTGAAGAGTGGCTACTGGCAGGTGGAGGTCCACCCTAAGGACCGCGAGAAAACTGCGTTCTCTGTGGGCAGCGGGCTCTGGCAGTTCACCGTCATGCCATTCGGTCTGTGCAACGCCCCTGCGACCTTTGAAAGGCTAATGGAGTCCATTCTGAGGGGACTACACTGGAAGACCTGCCTGGTCTACCTAGACGACGTCATCGTTCTACGAAGAAGCTTCGAGGAGCACTACAGCAACCTGAAGGAGATCTTGATGAAGCTACGGGCTGCCCAGCTGAAGTTGAGCCCCAAGAAGTGTCAGCTCTTCCAGAAGCAGGTCCAGTACCTTGGGCATATCGTCTCCGAGGAAGGGGTGCGCACCGACCCAGAGAAGACCGCAGCTGTGAGGGAGTGGCCAGTTCCGAAAGACAAGTCCCAACTACGAAGCTTCCTGGGACTCTGCACTTATTACCGTCGCTTCGTGAGAGGATTCGCCGACATCGCCAAACCTTTACATCAACTGACTGAGAAGGACCAACTCTTCACGTGGACAGCAGAATGCCACAGTGCCTTCGAACAACTTAAGCAGGCTCTGATCACCGCGCCTATTCTGGCCTACCCCAGACTTGGAACAGGGTTCATCGTCGACACCGATGCCAGCGACTTTGGCATAGGGGGGGATCCTGTCGCAAGTAGTGGACGGCGAGGAGAGAGTAGTGGCCTACTTCAGCAAGGCCTTGTCAATGCCAGAAAGGAACTACTGCGTCACCAGGAAGGAGCTGCTCGCCATCGTGAAGACCGTTGAACACTTCCACAAGTACCTGTACGGGCAAGAATTTCTCATCAGGACCGACCATGCATCCCTGCGGTGGCTCCTGAACTTCATGCAGCCCGAGGGTCAACTCGCGCGGTGGTTAGAGAGGCTTCAACAGTACAACTTTGAGATTCAGCACAGGAAAGGCCAACTGCATTCTAACGCCGACGCCCTGTCACGAAGACCGTGCCCCGAAGACTGCACCTTCTGTGCCCGAAGGGAGGAGAACACCGGGATACAGTGACGAAGGACTACCGTGGAACTTCAAGGGAGCTGGAGCCGCGAATCTTTCACGCGGGCACAAGCAGAAGATGATGACCTGGGACTGATAGCCGAATGGAAGAGGGCCTGTGTCCCCAGACCCGGGTGGAACATTGTGAGTGACTGCAGCCCAAAGTTTAAGTCCTACTGGGCGCAGTGGGACTCGCTGGTTGTGAGGCATGGCCTCATATGGCGTACCTGGGAGAGCACCGACGGGAAGACATCTCGGGAACAAGTCGTCGTTCCAAAGGCTATGACGGAGGAAGTCCTGAAGAAGTCCATGGAGGATCATCTGGTGGACACCTAGGGATAAAGAAGACCCTGGAGAAGCTGAGAGAGCGGTTCTACTGGATCGGATGCCGAACTGACGTGGAGAACCACTGCGCGAGGTGCCACGATTGCGCAGCCAGCAAGGGCCCAGGACGAAGACGACGGGGTCCACTGAAGACCTACAACGTGGGCGGCCCCATGGAGAGAGTGGCCATCGATATTGCTGGGCCATTCCCGTTAAGCGAGGCAGGGAACCGCTACATATTGGTCGTCAGCGACTACTTCACCAAATGGCCGGAGGCGTATGCGCTCCCTAACCAAGAAGCCGCGACGATCGCAGAGACCCTGGCGAAGGAATTCGTCAGCCGGTACGGGGTACTCCTGGAGCTGCACTCCGACCAAGGGAGGAACTTCGAGTCGCAGGTGTTCCAGAACCTATGCCAGCTGCTGGGAATCCGGAAGACAAGGACGACGCCGCTACACCCTCAGTCCGACGGGATGGTAGAGCGATTCAATCGCACCATCGAGAACCATCTCCGAATAGTCGTCAGCGAGCACCAGAGGGATTGGGACAGACATCTTCATCTATTTCTCCTGGCCTACCGCGCCGCCGTGCATGAAGCCACCGGGTGCACACCAGCCCGGGCCATGTTTGGGAGGGAACTCCGTCTACCAGTTGATCTTGCCTTCGGCCGACCTGGGAATGATCCGGTCCCGGTAAGCCAGTATTGTCAAGAACTGGTCGACCAACTGGAGGACGTGCACGCTTTCGCGAGGAGGAAACTGCGGATCGAGACCGACCGAATGAAGACCCGATACGACCAACGGACGGATGCCGGCGGATTCCACGAGGACGACCTGGTCTGGCTCTTCAACCTGTTACGGAAGAAAGGCCTGTCAACCAAACTGCAGAAGTCCTGGGAGGGCCCGTACCGAGTCGTGAAACGGATCAACGATGTCGTCTACAGGATCCAGCGGAGCCCGAGGGCGAATATGAAGATCGTGCATCGAGATCGCCTGGCAGCCTACGGAGGGACACCGACGGACCAATGATTGATCGGGACGATCAGCCTTTTAGGAAGGGGGTGGTGTTACGGCTGTGAGTTTGTGTCATCGCTCGCCGCAAGAGTCACAACTGCCCCAGGGCTAGGCTGTGCCTTGCCCCGAGTATTGCGTGCGCCTTATGCAACAGGGCTACTAGGACAAAGGGATGGTCCAGAATGTTCGTGACCCCGCCAGCGAAGGAAATGTCGAGAAGCCGTGTGTCCTGGACGATTCTAGAATTCATTGAGTCACCAGCCTGCTATATAAGCGGCTTCAACAGTAAGGGGACCGAGTTTTCTGTGGGTGTGTGTTTTTGAGCGAGTGCGACAGAAGTGTGGTGACGAAGTGCCGTGCGAGTTACGAAATCCAGTGACATTGTTTCCCCAGCTTGTGGACAGCGAAACAGCGGGTAGCGGATTACCGTAAGTAACTTTAGTTGGTGTATATGAGGAAGAGGGGCAGGTAGTTTCTGTCAAGGCCACCGGACTCATTAAGACGGTTTAACTTCTGTGGTTTGTTGACAAGTGAAAGGGGCAAGAGCGCTCAAGGAAGAGACTTGAGGAAACTGGAGTAAGGTTCTAATTGTCTGTAATTGCTGATGAGTGGTGTATGTTCTGGCCGCAATAAAGTTAATTATTTCATTTAAAGGAACAACTTGTGTTGTGCTTCAACCCACCGTAATCCAGTTAAAAAAAGTGCCACTAGGGGGGCGGCACGTAACACAGTGATGGACTAAGCAAAGAGCATATAAAAAGTAGGTTGGCTCAGGCAAGGAAAGCGTTTCTACAGAAAAGGAATCTGTTGACATCGAATATAGATTTAGGAAGTCATTTTGGAAAGCCTTTGTCTGGAGCGTGCCGCTCTATGGAAGTGAAACTTGGACTATTGGTGCAGCAGAAAAGAGGAGAATTGAAGCATTTGAAATGTGGTGTTACTGGAAAATGATGAAGATCAGATGTGTAGATAGGGTAACAAATGAAGAGGTATTAAGACGAGTGGGAGAGGAGAGATGTTTCTGGCGACTGCTAATGAAGAGAAGAGATAGGTTGGTAGGACACATACTAAGACACCCAGGAATAGCAAGCTTAGTTATGGAAGGAAGGGTCGAGGACAAGAACTGTAGGGGTAGACCAAGGTTAGAATATGTTAAACAGATTGCCTCGGATGTAGGGTGTGGTAGCTATGTAGAGATGGAACGATTAGCTCAGGACAGGGAGGCATGGAAGGCTGCATCAAACCAGTCAAAAGACTGAAGACTCAAACATCAACAACAACAAGGTGAGGCGGCGGTCTTGATAATATAGAATATGAATATTAACCCTGAGGACTGACCCAGAGTGTGTCGCTCCCTTTTTGTCGTAGTCGTACGGGTTTCAATGAAGTAATTTTACACCTGGAGTCTTCCCATGAACTATTCCCAATATAAAATGAGCTTTATTTATATTTTTCAAATTTAATAATAACCCCTGGCATCACAGCCCGTGAAGGGCATAAGCCTACCATGCGACCGCTGCCCAGCCATTTGGCCTGCAGATATTGGGGTGAAGCGCGATCAGCGTATCGGGTCCCCTCGGCCGCTAATCTTGGTTATCGTGATCGGGGCGCTGTCTCACTGTCAGACAGCTACTAAATTGTCGTCACGAGGCTGAGTGCACCCCGTTCCAGCCCTCACGTCAGTTTCTAAAATCCCTGACGGAGCCGGGAATCGAACCCGGGGCCTCTACCCCAACACCACGGGGCCGGCAGTTTACAAATTTAACACGCAGATAAATGACAATAATTTTGGTAACAGTATAGTGGCAGCAATGCAGTCATATCAATTTCTTTGAACAAGGGACCTGATGACCAAGGTGTCCCTAGACCCTAAACATGGATCAACAAGAACGTGAGCTGTGTGATTGCGCTGCACCAAAATAGGTGGATTTCCCCCCATATTGCTTACTAACGTAAGCCATAAATTGTCACGCGAGAACTGGCGCCATGGGTAAATCTGACCCGACCGTAAATAATACAGAAATAACTTGAGTGTTCCAAAAGCTATGGACATGTTCCTTTTGCAGGGTGACACTCAAGGCTAGGAAGGAAGGTGCAGTAAGCGACAGGAAATAAGGGCTGACCAAAACGAAAATATAGAGCATTATTGAAGCCTCGCGTCAAAGAGACCCAAGCGCCCGTCCTCGCGGGTCAAAGCGTAATAAGGGCTATTCACGAAGATAACCGGGTAAAATCCCTTTTATAACAGCCTCAAAATCCGGGCACTGCTCATGCATATGGTTGGAGAAGTGTCAGCCAAATCCCCGTCCACCAACTGGAGAGTAATTCTGTTAAAGGCCAGAAGGTTGTGAGTGTTGGGGAACAATAAAGCAGTCAGTGCTGTATAATAAACACACACGCTTTACTGTGTACAAAGCTTGCGTCACTGGCTTGAGTTAGGCTCAACCACTCGCCCCATGAAGAGGACAGTGTTGGTCGGCTCATCAGTGATGAGGAACAGGAAGGGACGATCCACCTTAAGCTCTGTCGGCATCGAGCCTATGAAGTTGACCAGCTCGAAATCTGCAACAAGACAAAACTACTGAGCACTGAGACAGTAAACAATCAGAGGAGCTGGCAACAGCGCACAGTAAACAAACAGAGGAGCTGGCAACACCGCACAGTAAACAAACAGAGGAGCTGGCAACACCCCACAGCACACAATACTTACAGGTGGCAGCAGCCGCCTCTGTCCCCTTCTCTGTCACCTCGATGAAGGCTTTCTGAATCACTTGGTTCATGTAGACCGCCTCATCTGTGATGCCAGACAGCTCCGCGCCGGGTCCGAACACCTTGGAGATTCCCAGCTGAAACACAACATCAAGTGTTCACCTCCTTGTTTTAAGAATCCGAGTTAGATTTAATTAAAGTTATTATTTTTGATGTGTAACATCTTTCCACTCGGTGTCTGGATATGTTTGTGGCACTCGGTAGCTGGACATTTTTGTGGGAGTGATTTTGGAAAAGGGACGGAAATGGATGGGACGGAAACAATGAGCGCGCGGTGGCGGAGATCGGTACAACGACGTACTGTAAGCCATGTGACTATGTGGAATGTAAATCGCATACGGTTTACCTCAAGGTTTGGAGGCCCCATTAAAGAAATTCCTACAATAAATCATCTTCAAGTTGTCGTTCTTTGGTGTGAAAATATTCATTTTATCATATTTGCTGAAAACAATTACGATTTATTAAATCTTCATACTTTTGCTGTATTCTTATTTAATGTAAGCACTTCGTTGGTCTAAACGTATCACTGAGAGAAACGCATTTAATATACCTACTGAACCCCTAATTTTTAATCGCGCCTATACTTGGCAGTGCGCTATATCGGCAATAAGAGTCCATTTTGAATAACACCGCTGGCATGGGTCCACTAACTGGCCGGTATAAAGCGCAGCTCGCATCAAGTAGGCAGTGGATTGCTCCCGCATACAGTTGCAGGTATATGTCGCTACTGCAGATGCATTGGAGAATCCTTTCATGTTTGCTGGCACAAGGCAGCACTATGAGTTCATTCTTTAAAAAATGCGAGTAAGTAATATGGAATTATTCGAATAACATGTCAGATGTTACACATCATTTATACGACTACTGTAAGGCTCGTAATTTGTTATTTCACATTCCTTGTCCAGCAGTAATTCAATATACACGATTGTTTAATGTTTTTCAGTCGGTGTACAGGATTGTAATGGGAGGTTCCCTATTCCTGAAAATCATTAGATGAAATTAATAAATACACTTGGTTGACCAGTTTCGATCGTCAGGCGATCATCATCAGATCCCGTACACTGGCAGCAGCACATCACTCAAACAGCTAAGTGCAGAATCCACAATAACCTGACCATTTAACAACAATCACACTGGCAAGCTACAGGCCGGACGTTTGTTTTAGACGAGTGAAACATTATAATGGAAGCCTGGAGGCGAGTTAATCCAGTATTTGCGGTCAGATGATTGACGCTTCTGCTGAAGTACAGTCATTGCCAAATATACTGGCGTTCAGTTCGTAACTATGCAACGTGTACTTCCGCGTCACACAATACTTCGACGTCGACTGTACTGGTCTGAACGATGGTGTCGTCACGTGCTCAAGTCTGGAATTCCATTACATTAGACTGCTGGTGATAACTGTGATGCGAGAGAGATACTGTGTATTACCTATTTAACATTTGATTGCCGCTGAGCGTGGCTGCGCCAGTGTATAGCAGGAGCCCCGCGGGGTTAAGCGGAGGGCACAGTGATGACCGAGTGCAGTCTGAACATAAGTCAAGCAGCATTGCTCGCGCGACGTGTCTTAGAAGGGCAGATAAGCGTCATGTCACCACGGACATCTACTGTAGCTGAGTCATATCCTACCTGTCAACGAAGCAGGCTGACGTGTGACACAAGTAAACAGAGAATAGTTCCCATCTCGACCGCCGACAATCAATTCGTGAAAGGCTAATACAGGCTCACCCGCACGCTTCAAGCTCAAGGGCAATCGTCTAAAACAAACGTTCGACTAGTAACCTGGAGGTCAATCCCCACAACAAATCACAAACGTTGGTTAGTTGTGCTGCAACTAAATAAGTGTAGACTATATATCATCACCCATACTTGTAGACATAGTCTAGATCAGCGTTTCCCAAACTGTGGTACTGTTGCAGTGGTGCGCGGTGATGTTACGACAAATATAAAAACATAAAATTAAAAATATAAAAACATTGATATGTTGCCGGATGACTTTAAGGCCAAAGATGACAAGCAGTTTTATGAATTGAATTGTGATTCAGAACAAACGCAAGCTTTTTCAAAAATGTCTCTTGTGAACTTTGGGGTTGAGAGGCGTGCAGACTATGCGGACATACCGTAACTGACAAAGCAGTTAGATTTTTACTGCCTTTCACTACTTCGTACTTCTGTGCGACTGCATTTCCTTCACTTGTTTATCTCAAGAATAAATACCGAAATAGGTTCTTCGTTTGAGACTCAGCAATCTTAACCAGACATTCTTAAGTTGACTTCTAATCTTCAAGCTCACCCTTCACATTGAAATTGTTAGTTGTAATTTGGTTTTTATGTTTAATTATTATTAAGAGTCATTTCTGAATGTTTGAATTGAATACTTATTGTAGTAAATAAAACAACTGGACACTCCAACAGTCTAACTCTAGCAAACACAATTTACAATCCGTCTTTTGGTGTACTACGTAGTGGTGGTGGGGTTATAGTTACTTTATCTCCCAACTATTAGGTGGTACGCAAGAGATTCTTATCTCTTAAAGTGGTACACACACACAAAAGTTTGGGAAACACTGGTCTAGAGGTTCACTCATTCTTTCATTCACTTTATTTGCAATTGGGGTCAAATTGTCCACATTTACCAACAATAATATCACACACACTTAATGTACGCAAGTCGCGATTTGGGAACTAGAGTAATTACATCGGAGTATTTACCCAATCTTCTCTTAAACACATCAATATGTTTGGGGAAAGGCTCTAAGGTAATGAGTTACAATTATCAATACCACGGTTAATGAAAGAATATTTCCTTCTATCTTCCCGAGTTAAGTGTAAAGGATTTCATGATGGTTGCTCCATTTATTAATACTAGTTAATACCCGTCACTGGGAAAATATTTAATGAAGGTTTCTCTTATACAGTATGTATGAACGATTACTTTTAACACTGTTGCAATTTTAAGGGCGTCGAAAGATCAAGTTCACTACATATAACTGGCCATGACTGCAACCTACACGTTTCCCCTTGAGTGAGTGAGAAGCTTTATTGATTGTGATAAAGCGCGCCAAGCGAATTGGGAAATTGAAGTGTTTTATCGGAAGATATTAAATCAAGAAAGATTATAGCTCTCTGCCCATTAAGTGATTTGCCTCCATATATACTTACCGGTACTCTAAAAGTTTGAGCCACAACAATATCCCCCCCCCCCCTTTTTAATTGTAATAAACAAAGATCTCAGTTAGACGAGGCGGAATTCGCCATTAACCGCAAATGCGGGAATGACAAAAATTACATTTTTCTTGAATAATTTAAAAATATACCCTAACATATATTTTCCTTTTAAAGACACTCTGCAAATCTACATGGCAAGAGCTCTCGTTAGAATGCATTACGAAGTTAATCGCTTGAGGCATTTTACGAATCTCGTGGTAACAAAAATCACCTTAGTGTTTTGAATATATAGATTATGTATAAGGTGCGTTCAGAAAGTTACGAGCCGGAGGCTGGAATGCGCAAACCGGTTACGACATCGGCTAATCGTGGCGTGTAAAACGAGGTGTGGTTCCGACCAGAGCGTGGAAGGTCACAGTCCGTCGCTAGAGGGCACGCGTGCACGTCACGTGACGATACAAAGCGAGCAGCAGCAGGCATCAATCGTCCAACGCTGCCAGTCGCATTGTAAACAGTGACATGGAGGCGCCAAACGAAGAGCAAAGCGATGCTGTTCGGTTTCTGACAGCGAAAGGAGTAGGGGGAACGGGCATTCATCGCCGAATGTCACAAGTGTACGGCGAACACTGCATGTCCCTTGCAAGGGTCAAGGCGTGGCGCAAGCGCTTCAGGGAAGGACGGGTGTCGTTAGCCGATGATGCCCGGTCTGGGGCACCCCCCCTGTATTACCGATGACAACGTCCAGCTGGTTGATGCACTCATTACCCAGGACCGCCGAGAGACAGTGAACTCCATAGCCGCCGTGGTCGGATTGAGCGTCGGAAGTGTGCACACCATCATGAAGTAACGACTGCACTTGCGCAAAGTGTGTGCCCAATGGGTGCCCCACAGTCTTCAACCACACAAGAAAGCATGTTGAATGGCCCACTGTCTTGGTCATCTTCAGCGCTATGCGAGGGAAGGAAATGGGTTCCTGGCACGAGCGGTGGCTGGAGATGAACCAGAATCCAAACGACAAAGCCTCCAGTGAACAACAGTGAATGCCCAGCGTTACTCGCAAACCTTGACCACCCTTCGCCAAGCGATCAAAACAAAACGACGAGGCAATCTCACCCGTGGGGCCATTCTGCTCCACGACAATGCACGACCTCATACGGCCAGCACAGTCGCGGCACTCCTGCAGAAATTCAAATGGGAGGTTCTCGGCCACCCTCCATACAGTCCAGACCACTCTCCCTGTGATTACGCCATGTTTTGTCCCCTGAAAAGGGCTCTGCGGGGCCAACGATTCACCTCGGACGCCGACGTCCAGCTGTACGTGCGGAACTGGTTCACATCGCAGCCCAGGGAATTTTATGAGACAGCCATTCACCGTCTCGTGTCACAGTGGGACAAGTGCCTCAACAGCCAGGCCAATACTTCTAACATACAGGTACTGGTTTCTGTAATTATGCCTCCGGCTCGTTACTTTTTGAACGCACCTTATAATTTGGTTTCAGGAATAGAGAACTACCCATTGCAACCGTGTTGACGTCTGAAAAGCATTACTAACGCATCATAAGCCAAACGGTTACACAGTGTTGAAGGCAAAGTATCACTGTTTCTTGCTGTTCCTGGATGTTCTTGGTTTTTGTCTCCTCTTTTTTTATGTCTTCTAAAAGAAAACATATCAGCTTTTATTTTATTGGAATTAGCCAAGACGCAAGCGAATTACATATTGCTTGGGCCAAGAGTGTTTGAACACTTTATCTTCGTTGTACCGGGTGAGTTAGCCGTGGTCGTTACGGCATGACTGCTGGCAGTCGCTCACATCCGGGAGGCGAGGAGGTTCGAATCCCCCCGCCGGCAACCTTGAAGATGGTCTTCTGTGGTTTCCCATCTTCCTTCCAGGCAAATGCCGGGGTTGGTCCCTAATTATAGGCCACAGCCGCTACCTTCCAACTCCTCGACCTTCCCTTCCAACTTTCCTCAACAACGGTACTTGTAGCTCACCCATTGGGTGTCCGTCTCGAAGCAGCATACAAAAACTGGCGAGCCGAACATGTCCTCAGACACTCCCGGCACTAAAAGCCATACGCAAAAAAAAAAAAATCTTCGTTGTTGCCCATAGAAGACCAACCCGATTAATGCCACACCCAGGATGTCCTGTCCTCTTAATTATAAATGGAAGTCGTTGTCATTTGACAGGTTTGATGCAGCAATCCACACCTCCCTGTCCTGAGTTGTTTCATCCCTACATTCGAGGCAATCTGTTTAACATATTCTATCATAGGTCTACCCCTACTATTCTTATCCTCTTATTCTTCATTCCGTTACTAACATCCCTATTCCTGGGTGTATTTGTATGCGTTCTACCAACCTATCTCTTCTATTCATTAGCAGTCGCCAGAAACATCTCCCCTCTCTCACTGATCTTAATACCTCTTCATTTGTAACCCTATCTACCCATCTGATCTTCATCATTCTCCTGTAACACCACATTTCAAACGCTTCAATTCTCCTCTTTTCTGCTGCTGGATATGATGGGTGTGTTACCTGCTGCAGACTGTCCAGCAGCCTCAGAGTGGACTCTATCTTGAACCAGGGTAGAGAGACGATCAGCTGTTTCTTAGACAGGCTTTTGGATATAATAGGAGTGATACCTGCTGCAGACTGTCCACCAGCCTCAGAGTGGACTCTATCTTGAACCAGGGTAGAGAGACGATCAGCTGTTTCTTAGACAGACTGTTGGATACAATGGGAGTGTTACCTGCTGCAGACTGTCCACCAGCCTCAGAGTGGACTCTATCTTGAACCAGGGTAGAGAGATGATCAGCTGTTCCTTAGACACACTGTTGGATATGATGGGAGTATTACCTGCTGCAGACTGTCCACCAGCCTCAAAGTGGACTCTATCTTGAACCAGGGTAGAGAGATGATCAGCTGTTCCTTAGACACACTGTTGGATATGATGGGAGTATTACCTGCTGCAGACTGTCCACCAGCCTCAGAGTGGACTCTATCTTGAACCAGGGTAGAGAGACAATCAGCTGTTTCTTAGACAGGCTGTTGGATATAATGGGAGTGTTACCTGCTGCAGACTGTCCACAAGCCTCAGAGTGGACTCTATCTTGAACCAGGGTAGAGAGACGATCAGCTGTTTCTTAGACAGACTGTTGGATACAATGGGAGTGTTACCTGCTGCAGACTGTCCACCAGCCTCAGAGTGGACTCTATCTTGAACCAGGGTAGAGAGACGATCAGCTGTTTCTTAGACAGGCTGTTGGATATAATGGGAGTGTTACCTGCTGAAGACTGTCCACCAGTTTCAAAGTGGACTCTATCTTGAACCTGGGTAGAGAGACGATCAGCTGTTTTTTAGACAGGCTGTTGGATATAATGGGAGGGTTACCTGCTGCAGACTGTCCACCAGCCTCAGAGTGGACTCTATCTTGAACCTGGGTAGAGAGACGACCAACTGTTTCTTAGACAGACTGTTGGATATGATGGGTGTGTTATCTGCTGCAGACTGTCCACCAGCCTCAGAGTGGACTCTATCTTGAACCAGGGTAGAGAGATGATCAGCTGTTCCTTAGACACACTGTTGGATATGATGGGAGTATTACCTGCTGCAGACTGTCCACCAGCCTCAGAGTGGACTCTATCTTGAACCAGGGTAGAGAGACAATCAGCTGTTTCTTAGACAGGCTGTTGGATATAATGGGAGTGTTACCTGCTGAAGACTGTCCACCAGTTTCAAAGTGGACTCTATCTTGAACCTGGGTAGAGAGACGATCAGCTGTTTCTTAGACAGGCTGTTGGATATAATGGGAGGGTTATCTGCTGCAGACTGTCCACCAGCCTCAGAGTGGATTCTATCTTGAACCAGGGTAGAGAGACGATCAGCTGTTTCTTAGACAGGCTGTTGGATATAATGGGAGTGTTACCTACTGCAGACTGTCCACCAGCCTCAGAGTGGACTCTATCTTGAACCTGGGTAGAGAGATGACCAACTGTTTCTTAGACAGACTGTTGGATATGATGGGTGTGTTATCTGCTGCAGACTGTCCACCAGCCTCAGAGTGGATTCTATCTTGAACCTGGGTAGAGAGACGATCAGCTGTTTCTTAGACAGGCTGTTGGATATAATGGGAGTGTTACCTGCTGCAGACTGTCCACCAGCCTCAGAGTGGACTCTATCTTGAGCCTGGGTAGAGAGACGACCAACTGTTTCTTAGACAGACTGTTGGATATGATGGGTGTGTTATCTGCTGCAGACTGTCCACCAGCCTCAGAGTGGATTCTACCTTGAACCTGGGTAGAGAGACGATCAGCTGTTTCTTAGACAGGTTGTTGGATATGATGGGAGTATTACTTGCTGCAGACTGTCCACCAGCCTCAGAGTGGACTCTATCTTGAACCAGGGTAGAGAGACGATCAGCTGTTTCTTAAACAGGCTATTGGATATAATGAACCCTTCAGAATAGCAGTGTTTTATGCAAGAATCTTAGATCAAGGGGTCGCGTTCAGTTCATAGTGTGGTGTTTACGTCCGCCAAACTACGTGCTTTTCTGAGGCAAGGGTTATAGGATGAAAACTATAACTAAGAAAGAAAGGAGACAAAACGTAAGATAATAACTAGATTTAATAACTAATTTGTGCATAAAAGAATAAAACAAACAATAATAAACAAAACCTCCCTGAATTTCCCCTGACAGGAATATTTATCACTTTGAGGAGTCAGATGGATCTCCCTTTTTCGAATAAAATGTGGATCCAAGTTCCACTACCTTGCATGTGAATTTATGTTCGCGTGATGACTACCTACGAGAAATGAGTACTTGGATGATCATTCGTTCACAACGGGTTAACAGCCACGGTGCTCACGAACAATCATCTCATAAATCAACTTTTATGGCTATGGGCATAACATTAATAAAAAATCCTTAAATCTAACTCTGACACACAAATTACAACTCTACTATTTACAGGCATCTCTCTGAGACCCTTATTAGTGTGGTGACACACTTAGCCAAATGAGCCGCCACCATGGCTAGATACTCAACAACAAGGAAAAACAGCGCCGCACGTGACTCACGGGCCACTGACATGGACAATAAACAAAGAATAAACCAACAACAACAAACAACCTGAATGGTTAAGATTACTTTATATTAACAAAACTGCATGTTAAGGAAACGCTTCGAAGATAATCGTGTTTCGTAGGCAACTCCCATTTATTTAAACAATTTTACCATTGATCAGTTTCTCACATTTATATTTATTTTCAAGTAATTTGGAGCCAGTCTTGCACTCCACTTTAATGAGCTCTGCTTGCGAAACTCAGTCAGCCCTTGTGACAACAACTCACCCCTTTCCACAATACCAGTCATGTCCCCCATCCAGTGTATATAAATAGCCGACCCGCTGAACTGTTATCTCAAGGAATCAACAGCCGCTAACATCTCCTCCCACTCAACAATTGGTCAGACAATAATCACATATCCATAATTGTCCTCGCAAGGATATAATATGAATCTGGTACCAAGCTGACAGAAACCAGTCTCTGCTGAAGTTCCCGCTTGTAATACCACAACAATATACTCACAGTACACACATCTGGGACTGACATAACACCTTTCACATGGGTCTGCTGAATTAAAGCTCGCAAACATTTAACACAATATTTAAAACCTACGATAGAGCTGAGTACTCTTCGTCACAAATTACATTGCTCCAAAGGCAATAATCACACTGAATCTGATCAATAATAATTCTCAATAACATTTAATTACCCTCCAATCTACTCTATAATTATATTAATTCAGTCCTACTTCTGAAACACGACATATCTCCGAGAGACGTTTTTAACCGCACTTCGTAACCTAGGCGAACACGGCCGTTCACATAGATACGTTAGTTAACACAACATAAAGAAAAGAACCTTCCATTAACTACAATTGTGCGAGCTGCTTCCAAACAAAAGTGTATCATATCAAAACAAAATATACTACATTAAATCACACAAGCAAAGTATTTACAAAATATGTCCCATAAACCATAAGTTAATTTAATAAATAATAAAATATTATTTGTACTCATCTCGTGTTGTAGTCACCCGTCAAAGAACATCAGATGCCATTCCCCAACTGGATGATCTTTTATCTCATAGCAGCCATCTGGACGGACTGTTGAGAATTCCACACTTCCTCTGCATTCATTGATGTCATCCTTGCGCTGATACAAAAATTAGGTTATTATACACTTTATGCCTGACTACTAAATTCGCTTGTTCAGGTACTAAATTCCCTGTCACTGTTCGTTGGCGAATTATCGACGCTACTGTCCCTATAACTATAGTACAATGACTATCTATCACTGATTTTACCACTTTTCAATGAATCTCCTGTGTCCTCGACACAAAAATTCAAGTATATGTTCGTAGACGCACAGAATAATAATAGTGTGTCCTCAACACACGGAATAAAAGTCAATGTCTTGGCTCTTCGACACACTTATAAATGAACTGGCCCTTGGGTCTAGATGGAGGGGGATTTTATGTAAAAATTTATCGAAGTAATTGTGATACAGGAATGAAATACATATCACTGAACTCGTAATATTGCACAGGTCAAGAATATGCCCATTAATCCTAGAATCGATCGTAGAGATTTTGTCTAGGCGATTTCCCGCGTGAATGCTAGCCACCGCGTACCCCAGCCAGAGTTGGCGCGCAAGTAGGCATTCTCTTCTCATTGGTTCTCCATTTCTCTGTAATTTGGCGGTTTCTAGTAGATCTTGGCGTCTCGGGAGTGTCTATTTTCTTCATCAGCCATTCACGTTACTCCATCATATTTCTTCTAGGCGCGAATATCACAATGAACATACCAGAACCATGTCTCACCGCGCGTCGCTTCTAAAATTGAGGTAGCCACACCTGTCCCTGTGATACATCGCTCTGCTATTTCTTTTCATAGCTCAAGTACTTAGCCTTTTGTTAAACTGATGCAGGTATGTCCCTACTGTCTCCAACAAATGCTTGAAATTTCCTCATCACTGTCTGGCTACTTTCATGATGCTGGTTGAAATATTTATTAATTGAAGAAATAAAATAGTAGAATCATTTAACCAACATAGGGTAAAGGGTTCACAACTCTCCCACTCACAAAATTTCGAACTTAGGGATAAAGTCGACAATTTTACAATACTTCCGTAGGCCAATTTGTTTTATTTCCAGAATCACCCCTTTTTCTTACTTGGTCTAGGCGCTCCTGTCTTCAATGGCATTTACTCGTTTTCATATCCTGCTTGTCTCTTCCCCTTCCAATCTTGCGTGACGCTCGGATGCCTGCGGCAATACCTTACTCGCCTCGTTAATGTTTGTCAACAACAAGTCTACTTCCTCCTTCATCACGTGCCGTCCTCGACTGCTCCCCGTTGACTTTGTTGATAGTAGGACGTCCGTATATTCAAACAGCGTCATTCTTTCGGCGCTACCATGGTTCACTTCGACGATATTTCTTTAGGTTGGCAGCGTTGTAAACTGACATTGTTCCTGTGCTCAATTCTTTCACTCTGTAAGCATTATTTCCAAGGTTTCTTACGATAGAATAGGGTCCTATGAATTTTTCGCAGAACTTACTAAAGATTTTCTTTTCTGGGTCCGATGTAGCAGGTCGTTTTACCAAAACGAGCTGGTTGACTTCAAGATCACCGTGGAACCTCTTATTTCTTACTCGCCGTTATCTGCGGTCTGCTTGTTTTCTCATGTATGCTCTCGTTCGTTCAATTCGCAGGTCTGGTGCTATCATGGGATCTTGTGGACAGTTAATGATGCTTTTCCACGTTCTTACTGGATACTCGTTCTTGTGTAGGACCATAGGGATTTGTCCTGTTGACTCGTGCCTGGTAGAATTCATGCATGTCTCTACGTCCTTAATTTTATCGACCCATTTGTGGTGTTCGTTCGGAATGAAGATTCTCAAATATGCAGTTACAGATTTAATTACTCTCTCGCTTGGATTTGCTTGGGCATGTCGGATACTGCTTAAAACGTGTTTTATACCCATGTCTTCCATTCCTTTCTTGAATTCGGCGCTTGTGAAATAACTGCCGTGATCTGATAATATAAACTCTGGTTTTCCAAGGGTTGGAATAACTCTATTACGAATGCGACTGAGTACCTGCTTCGATGTTGTTTTCTGAATAGGGCATA
This sequence comes from Meconema thalassinum, assembly GCA_946902985.2. Classification (NCBI taxonomy): domain Eukaryota; kingdom Metazoa; phylum Arthropoda; class Insecta; order Orthoptera; family Tettigoniidae; genus Meconema; species Meconema thalassinum. The sequence continues at coordinate 459,664,378 of OX336394.1, read as the reverse complement.
GTACTACGAACTTAGAAAATACATCAATGCACACAAGCAAATGACGGCAACCTCTCCTTCCCTTCGGAATTGGACCAAGACAGTCCATCGCCAGTAGCTCACATGGTTTTTGAGGTAGCAATGGTCTAGGATATTGCCTCAGTAAATAATTATTTGGCTTTGTTCTCTGACACGGGTCACAAGTTGTAATAACGTCACATATAGTTGTTCTCATACGTGGCCATGTAAATGTCTCTCCTATTGTCGCTTCGCACTTGTCTAAGCCCACGTGACCGTAACTTTCGTGCGTATGCCATGTCAATCCTCGTTGTAACGATGCAGGTACTAATATGCGTAACTTGGTGTGGTCATTATCTACCCATTTGTGCAGCAAATTGTTGACATAAACATATCTTCCTTCTTTGGCTTTCGCTTCTCGAAATGCAGGTGTTCCTGTAGGTAGTTGCTTTTTGAAGTATTTAATTAATAGCATCATCCATGGTTCCGCTTCCTGTTCTCGCTGTATCTCACGTAACTCCTCCAAGAATTCCCGGTCCTTCGGTGTTAACTCCAAGTGTTGTACCATCGCTGTTTCTTCATTATCAGGCTCTGGGTTCCTGCTGAGTGCATCCGGTATCACGTTCATCTTCCCTGGACAATGTTCAATTTCAATGCTGAACTGCTGAATGTATATAGACCAACGTGTCACACGTTCGCTTGCCATAGACGTCTTAAACAAGAATGTTAGTGCCTTGTGGTCAGTCCTGACAATAATCGGGTAACCATAGATTATTCGTTTCCATTGTTGGAGCGCATGAAGGATGGCCAACAATTCTAGCTCGGTTACAGTATAATTGCGCTCGTGCTTACGCAATTTTCGGCTGACAAATGCCAAATATGTTTTGTGCTGCAGGTTCGCTGGATCCTCTTGGTAGAGCATAGCACCTATCCCAATTAGTGAAGCATCCGCTTGGATTATGAATTTGAGCTTGAAATCTGGATAGCCTAATTTAATGCAGTTTTCCAATAGCTGTTTTGTTGCTTGGAATGCTTTCTCACATTCCGCGTTCCATGACCATTTGTTATTTTTCTTTAACATTTCTTGCATTGGAGCTACAGTCTCCGTATAACCTGGACAGTTTTCTTTAAAGAATCCCGTTACGCCTAAGAAAGCCCGAATGTGCTTGACTCTCGTTGGTGTAGGGAAATTCTTTATCGCTTCGATCTTGGCTGGATTTGGCATCACTCCCTCCTTGTCAATGACGTGACCCAAATATAAGATCTCGCTCTTGAAGAAATGCGATTTCTTCAGGTTTACTTTGAAATTCGATGCTTTTAAGTTGCCCAATACTTTATCCAAATTTTCCATGTGAGTTTCAATGTTGTCGGATGCCAACAGAATGTCGTCAATGTATCGCACCGTCATCTCCTTTACTTCCTCCTTGTCTCAGTAGACTTCCAGCTTCCTCAGTATGTGTATCTGGGTTCTTTCTGTTCCCAATGGCCTTTTCCCATCTTCCTAGTTCTCCACCTTGATTAGCGTGTAACTCCTCTAAGTAATTTTGTGATTGAGCGTGCCTATCATCCCAGTCATCTCGATAGTTACGTTGATCTCCTTGATTTTGATCTCTCCTTCCTTTCCATCGTTGATTGGCATTATAATCACCGTATCTTCCATAAGGCCTGTCATTCCTTCGATTATCACGCCATTGTTGATATCCTCTCTGTTGGTATCTATTGTTGCCCTGGTATCTATTGTTGTAGTAATTTTCGTTACGCTGATATGGTCTGTTTTCCCCTTCTTCCTGGTTTCGCCTAGGTGTGGAGGTGCTCGTATTTGTACCCTGCGTTTTAGTATTTCCCTGTTTTGTTTTTACGACCTCTGTAGTGTTGACTAACTCCAGCTGTCTTCCTCCTCTAAAATGACTATGAGATGTGGTCTCATCTATTTGCCGTAATATCTGCTCTGCATGTAGGGCCGTACTGACGTTTGCTGCTACTAGCACTTGCTGTACATTAACTGGCAATTGCCTTGCTATTGTCATCACCAAATCTGATTCGTTTAATGGGTAATCCAGATCGCGAAATTTTAGCATTTGCATGTTAAAGAAATCTGAGTATTTTGTCTGCTGGGTAGTTTGGTATTTTCTAGAGTAAAGCTCCATTCTTAAACTCTGTTGTATGGCGGGAGACCAGTATTTGCGCAGAAACGCTAAGTTAAAGTCTGACATGGTTCCAAATGTGTATTTGAAACTTAAAAACCAGGTGAGAACATTCCCTGATAAAAATCTCTCCATCATTCTCAATCTACGTGCTTCAGGTACTCCAGTGTCATTAAAATGGTCTTCAATCTCTTTGATAAAGGCCTTAGGTGTTACCCCTGAATTTTCGGTGTATTTCTGCGGTTTGTAGTCATTTGAGCGAATTACTTGAATAAGTTGTGTGGGCTGATGACCGTCCTGTGGTGTCGAGCTTCTATCTACGTTCTTACGAAATCCTTCCGTGTTTGTTGTTAATGGGCTCTCTGCTTGATTCTGACTTCCTGCTATGCTGGGTTGGGGACTATGTGAATCATCCTGCTTGTCTTTCAATGCTCCCGTTTTAAATATAGACGATTGTTCTAATGAGCGAAGTTCGGCTTTAATGATCCTGTCTGTCTGTTCTTTAAGTCTATTTTTTACCTCTTGCTCCAAAGCTTGAATACGCGTGTGGTTTTCGCCTACTGTTTTAATAATGGTGGATCTTTCCTCTCTAGAATCAATATTCATTTTCTTCCAATCTTTCCTGATCTGTTCTTTAATCGTGCTTATTTTTTCTTCAATTTGGCTCTTACTTTCATCCTGATTATTTTCTATCTGGCTTAGCCTTTCGTCTAATGTACTCTTAAATTGTTCTTGTTCCGTTTCTAAGCTTTTCCACTGTTCCGCTGATTTTATCTCTAGACGGTCCATATCTTTAATTATGCCTGATATGTTCTCATCTACTGCTGATATTTGTTGTTGAATGACCCTGCCACTTTTCTCCATCTCCTTAAATCGACCTTCCAACTTATCCTGGGCTATTTTGACCTCGCTTGTATTCATTGTGCATGCTATTTCAATCTGCTCTAATTTAGCTAACACCGTTTCATCGAGAATGCTAAGTTTTTTATCGAAAATACTCTCCATTTGTTTAATCTGCTCTAATTGTTTCTCATTATTTTTGCTTACGTCAAGGGCCAGTAATACCATCTGTTGGTTTGTGTGCTCTTTCATCTCTGCGGTTAACGAAGCTAATTGGTTCGTGTTTTTATTATTTTGCGCCTCTAACTGCGAATTTATAGTGTCATTAATTTCACTCTTTAACAATCTAGCTTGTTCCGCCTGATATTCATTTTGCTCAATTCTACTGTTATTTAACTGTGTCCGCAATGATTCACTTTGTTCTAACAGTTTAGTATTTAGCGATTTACTTTGTTCTGACATTTTCGTATTTATTTGTTCAGATAATTTTGTATTCAACGCTTCACTTTGCTCTACCATACTAGTGTTTATTTGTTCAGATAATTTTGTATTCAACGCTTCACTTTGCTCTACCATACTAGTGTTTATAGATTGACTCTGTTCTGATAATTTAGTGTTTATTTGTTCGGATAACTTCGTGTTCAGCGATTCACTTTGTTCTGCTAATTTAGTATCCAACAATTCCTGAGTTCTCCTTGCCACACTTTCAATGATCTCCTGGATCTGCGCCACCGTTGCCATGTTTTACAATATATATGAGACATATGGGAAATGGCATACGCCAATGCCCTTTGACACGCACATAAATCCAATGCACATTTAATTTCTTTATTCTACTCAGTTCATTTATTTTTACCATTAACCCAATTAGTTGATTGCATCTCTGAGTAGTTCTAGTTTTACTCAATTTAATTTTAACCCCAAGCACATATTTAGTCATTAAACAGTTATCCTGATCTGATATTAACACTGACTAATTAACAAGTATTAATTGTCATTTTAGGCTACAGCCTCCTAATATTTCCATGAGTTTGACTTTCTACACAAATCTAGTTTTAACTTTATCATTGGGCGCCCGGTATCACATCTTAATTTTACTTTAATTTAAAATACAACAACGTGAACCGTATTTTACTTTGCAAACTCCTGATTTTAATTTATCTTTCACACATTTGGCGGTATCCACTTCGCCTCAACTACTTTTAATAAAATATCACTTCCCGGTGATTAAATACTGTCATATCTGCCTGCACTTGCGGCATGCCAGTTTTACTCAAATACGCCACTATTGACATGTGTAATCTCCCCGTTACACCACAGTGAATAGCCCCACCGTTGGCCGCCAGTTTTCACCTATGAACCCTTCAGAATAGCAGTGTTTTATGCAAGAATCTTAGATCAAGGGGTCGCGTTTAGTTCATAGTGTGGTGTTTACGTCCGCCAAACTACGTGCTTTTCTGAGGCAAGGGTTATAGGATGAAAACTATAACTAAGAAAGAAAGGAGACAAAACGTAAGATAATAACTAGATTTAATAACTAATTTGTGCATAAAAGAATAAAACAAACAATAATAAACAAAACCTCCCTGAATTTCCCCTGACAGGAATATTTATCACTTTGAGGAGTCAGATGGATCTCCCTTTTTCTAATAAAATGTGGATCCAAGTTCCACTATCTTGCATGTGAATTTATGTTCGCGTGATGACTACCTACGAGAAATGAGTACTTGGATGATCATTCGTTCACAACGGGTTAACAGCCACGGTGCTCACGAACAATCATCTCATAAATCAACTTTTATGGCTATGGGCATAACATTAATAAAAAATCCTTAAATCTAACTCTGACACACAAATTACAACTCTACTATTTACAGGCATCTCTCTGAGACCCTTATTAGTGTGGTGACACACTTAGCCAAATGAGCTGACCACAATGGCTAGATACTCAACAACAAGGAAAAACAGCGCCGCACGTGACTCACGGGCCACTGACATGGACAATAAACAAAGAATAAATCAACAACAACAAACAACCTGAGTGGTTAAGATTACTTTATATTAACAAAACTGCATGTTAAGGAAACGCTTCGAAGGTAATCGTGTTTCGTAGGCAACTCCCATTTATTTAAACAATTTTACCATTGATCAGTTTCTCACATTTATATTTATTTTCAAGTAATTTGGAGCCAGTCTTGCACTCCACTTTAATGAGCTCTGCTTGCGAAACTCAGTCAGCCCTTGTGACAACAACTCACCCCTTTCCACAATACCAGTCATGTCCCCCATCCAGTGTATATAAATAGCCGACCCGCTGAACTGTTATCTCAAGGAATCAACAGCCGCTAACATCTCCTCCCACTCAACAATTGGTCAGACAATAATCACATATCCATAATTGTCCTCGCAAGGATATAATATGAATCTGGTACCAAGCTGACAGAAATCAGTCTCTGCTGAAGTTCCCGCTTGTAATACCACAACAATATACTCACAGTACACACATCTGGGACTGACATAACACCTTTCACATGGGTCTGCTGAATTAAAGCTCGCAAACATTTAACACAATATTTAAAACCTACGATAGAGCTGAGTACTCTTCGTCACAAATTACATTGCTCCAAAGGCAATAATCACACTGAATCTGATCAATAATAATTCTCAATAACATTTAATTACCCTCCAATCTACTCTATAATTATATTAATTCAGTCCTACTTCTGAAACACGACATATCTCCGAGAGACGTTTTTAACCGCACTTCGTAACCTAGGCGAACACGGCCGTTCACATAGATACGTTAGTTAACACAACATAAAGAAAAGAACCTTCCATTAACTACAATTGTGCGAGCTGCTTCCAAACAAAAGTGTATCATATCAAAACAAAATATACTACATTAAATCACACAAGCAAAGTATTTACAAAATATGTCCCATAAACCATAAGTTAATTTAATAAATAATAAAATATTATTTGTACTCATCTCGTGTTGTAGTCACCCGTCAAAGAACATCAGATGCCATTCCCCAACTGGATGATCTTTTATCTCATAGCAGCCATCTGGACGGACTGTTGAGAATTCCACACTTCCTCTGCATTCATTGATGTCATCCTTGCGCTGATACAAAAATTAGGTTATTATACACTTTATGCCTGACTACTAAATTCGCTTGTTCAGGTACTAAATTCCCTGTCACTGTTCGTTGGCGAATTATCGACGCTACTGTCCCTATAACTATAGTACAATGACTATCTATCACTGATTTTACCACTTTTCAATGAATCTCCTGTGTCCTCGACACAAAAATTCAAGTATATGTTCGTAGACGCACAGAATAATAATAGTGTGTCCTCAACACACGGAATAAAAGTCAATGTCTTGGCTCTTCGACACACTTATAAATGAACTGGCCCTTGGGTCTAGATGGAGGGGGATTTTATGTAAAAATTTATCGAAGTAATTGTGATACAGGAATGAAATACATATCACTGAACTCGTAATATTGCACAGGTCAAGAATATGCCCATTAATCCTAGAATCGATCGTAGAGATTTTGTCTAGGCGATTTCCCGCGTGAATGCTAGCCACCGCGTACCCCAGCCAGAGTTGGCGCGCAAGTAGGCATTCTCTTCTCATTGGTTCTCCATTTCTCTGTAATTTGGCGGTTTCTAGTAGATCTTGGCGTCTTGGGAGTGTCTATTTTCTTCATCAGCCATTCACGTTACTGCATCATATTTCTTCTAGGCGCGAATATCACAATGAACATACCAGAACCATGTCTCACCGCGCGTCGCTTCTAAAATTGAGGTAGCCACACCTGTCCCTGAGATACATCGCTCTGCTATTTCTTTTCATAGCTCAAGTACTTAGCCTTTTGTTAAACTGATGCAGGTATGTCCCTACTGTCTCCAACAAATGCTTGAAATTTCCTCATCACTGTCTGGCTACTTTCATGATGCTGGTTGAAATATTTATTAATTGAAGAAATAAAATAGTAGAATCATTTAACCATCATAGGGTAAAGGGTTCAATAATGGGAGTGTTACCTGCTGCAGGCTTGCCACCAGCCTCAGAGTGGACTCTATCTTGAACCAGGGTAGAGAGACGATCAGCTGTTTCTTAGACAGACTGTTGGATATGGTGGGAGTGTTACCTGCTGCAGACTGTCCACCAGCCTCAAAGTGGACTCTATCTTTAACCTGGGTAGAGAGACGATCAGCTGTTTCTTAGACAGACTGTTGGATATGGTGGGAGTATTACCTGCTGCAGACTGTCCACCAGCCTCAAAGTGGACTCTATCTTGAACCTGGGTAGAGGGACGATCAGCTGTTTCTTAGACAGGCTGTTGGATATAATGGGAGTGTTACCTGCTGCAGAGTGGACTCTATCTTGAACCTGGGTAGAGAGACGATCAGCTGTTTCTTAGACAGACTGTTGGATATGGTGGGAGTATTACCTGCTGCAGACTGTCCACCAGCCTCAGAGTGGACTCTATCTTGAACCTGGGTGGAGAGACGATCAGCTGTTTCTTAGACAGACTGTTGGATATGGTGGGAGTATTATCTGCTGCAGACTGTCCACCAGCCTCAAAGTGGACTCTATCTTGAACCTGGTTAGAGAGACGATCAGCTCTTTCTTAGACAGACTGTTGGATATGGTGGGTGTATTACCTGCTGCAGACTGTCCACCAGCCTCAGAGTGGACTCTATCTTGAACCTGGGTAGAGAGACGATCAGCTGTTTCTTAGACAGACTGTTGGATATCTGGCTGACGTTCAGGGACGATATGTTGGCTTCTAGAGCAGGAAGACCATCCACAGACTCCGGCAGGAGGATCAACATACTCTTCGGCGGGTCCTAGGGACAAACAATTCAAGGTGTATTATTGTCTCTGCCCCGTGTGCTTGGGTGTGTGTATTTGTGCTAGAGACAAGGATTCAGAACGACGCGGCAGTATTTTCGTTCAATAGAGCCTAAGAGAAGCTGAGTGTACCGTGAGGTTCTCAAATACTGTAATATCTGCAAGCGATCATAATGTGGCTTTCCTAATAATACTACGCCAGACAATACAAATTAAGAAACAACTATTCAATAAGCTGGTATTGTGCCCTTGTATATAACAGCGTCGTATATACGAGAATCAAACTTCGGGGAGCGTTCAGTCCGGATATGCTTTCACAAGAGCTCAAATACCAGACGGCTGCTTACAAATACAAGGACCATATGCAAAACTATAAACTAAGAAATGAGTGAAAAACAAATAAAATTACCACCATTTAATAACTGAATAAAAACAACAAAACATAAAAAATAATATAAACAAAGTCCACCCTGAACTTTACTCCCACAGTACAATAATTTACACAGATCTGAGTGGCCTAGAAAGGTCCACTCCAAAGAAATAAAATTGTGGATCAAAATCCACTTGTCTGATTAATATGTATGCACGCGTATAACTACGCTAGAGAAGAAATAAGTACTTTTGATGGAGATTTGCTCACTGATGGAACAGCCAATATGCTTGCAAACCCCCATACTGCAAACCATTATTATGGCTTTATGGGACACACTCGTAGAATAACTTACCAACAATTAAAATTTTACTGACACACGCAACCATTTAAAATTTATAAACTAATTGATCTCCATCGAGATCGCAGTGAGTCAGGAGACTCCCAGCAAAACAGAAGCTTGCCCAATGGCTCAATTGCTCAACATATACATGACAACAACGTGGCCGAACATCGAGACCACCCGAGGTCAAAGAACATGACAATAATTAAACAAGAAATAAGATGCCTAAAATCCGATGATATTTACATGAAATAAAAGCATGAATAAGCTAACACGCTGGGACTCGATCAATCAAAACGCGAACAGCACCCATTTACCGATTACAATTCTTTTATCATTAAACAGGCTTAATTTTAATATAAGATAAACATTTACGAAGAACGGAGACCTGGGCCGTGAATACTAATGAGCACAGCTTGCTCCTTATCTGATGGAGTGCGCCGGGTAGAAATACCTTCACTTACCACTCATTAGCGTCTGTGTTCAAAACCAGCCCTCCTTGTCGAAGCTTTGAGTCATGCTATTTATAACAAGAGACTAGACAGTCCCGTTCCGCCACCTGTTAATCGCGACATATAAATTCACACACCTCTTGTCAATTCCAAAGAATTGCAAGACATCGTAGAAGGGGATTCCAACATTTTCCTCGCAAGGATTAAATGCTTAACCTGGACATAGCTTCAGACAAAACCAGGGTTCCCGAAAACTCCTATCCCATAAAACATATATTTGCAGACTCAACAAAGCATTTAGGGCAGAACACAACACAAATCTACCACGGGCCGACACTCCAATCAAATATCATAGATTTCGTGTACCAAGACACTAAAAGGGAAACTTCATCAACAAATAAAGTCATTGGGCATAAGACCCCTCACTTAACAAAAATGCAACAAACGGCAATTAACACACAAGCCTGTGTAACAATAAAAATCTATACAATAAAAAGATTTCCCACCAATTCTATTATCTACTCTAGTTAATTCAGTTTCGCTTCTGTTATGATATCGGTTCCCAATTTGCGTCGCTTAGCCGCGAATTTTACGGTAGCGAAGCGCACTCGAGTACGCTTGCCCCGTGTACTTGACATCAACAAAAAAAATAATCTTCAAACCGATAGAATACATGCCACGTTGCTCATGAACTAAACTAAAGTGTGTCAGTACCACAAACCAACTACAATAAAACACGAAGACAAAAATAAAATAAAATATTTACACAAACTAATATGTTCCCACAAAACCATAACCAGTTTGTCAAATAATTAAATTATTTAGTACTTATTCCTCTTTCTGCGTCGTCTCATCGAACATCGCCTGACATTCTCTCTCCAAAGTGTTTAGCTCATCTCAGACCACATGGAGCCGTAGAAACGTTGGTTCGATGTCTTTCTCTGGGTCTGGAGTTCCATCTTGACGTTGAATAAAAATAAAAATAAAATGTTATTTATAGTCACACGTAATTTTCTATCTAAATTTTGCCAATAGTTACTTTATTCACCATTTGTCTAGTGCAAAATTAAACGAAGACTTTCCCTAATAGTTGTAGTCGTGGGAGACTACTAAAATCTTACCGATACACAAATTTCACACTCAGCTGTGCGCACACAACTTTATTATAATGTTTTCAATAATGACCCTATCTCTGATAAATTTAACACTGTATATCTTCACGGTATGGAAAAGAATAAGTGATCACCTCACGGTGTCACCAAGAATCAACCTCGTCGTCACTCAGACGACAGTATTTATGTGAATTTAGCAAAAGGACGGAGGGAGAGGGAAATCTATCACTAACTTTTATAATAATGCGACTATTGGCATGCAACAGGTATCAAACAGTTTGAAAAATTATACAGGTCACAATGGGGCTATCGTGCTCTGGAATCGATCATAGATTTCGTTAATCCAATCTTTCCCGCTTTCAACTTCAAGCCGGCGTCAGACGCTCCCTTGGCGCTAAAATTGGTGACCCTCTCTGATTGGTAGTTCATGACGTCAATATCGCAGTTTAGAACAGAAGCCTCTGTCCTATGATTGGTTGAAAGTTCCTCTCATCTCTCTCATCCAGCAACTATCTTACTCGTAACGCAAGGGTGACAAAGAAATTACGGTCTGAAATGAGTCAGGACCCCAACACACCTTTGTCTGATAAAGTGTCTGTCAAACATTCCGATCTCGTCACTCCTTTGTTTCAGGACTGGGCACGTTCAAACGTACTGTCTCCACATAAGCTTGATATTTCGCAATCCAGTCCGGCCTTCCTGTATGATTCTGGCAGTAAAATCAGAATATAATGAAATGAATAATTAGAATAATTAATATGCGTAGCTTATTAAGGGTTCACAACTCCCTTAGTTGGGAAAAATCGAACTTAGAGATAAAGTCGATTTTTCTTCCCTAAGTCACATGGTGCAGATACTGGGTTAGCCTCCCTTCAAAGTGCTCAGTCAGTCCGCCTCTGCTAGTTGACAAGTGTTTTCCTCGTTCCAATGTTTACATTCTCGCCCATTCATTAGGACAGTACCAGTCTGCTGCTCACTTGCCCAGCGCTTCGCCTGGGGCTATTTGTTGCTTGAAGACTATTCCCCTCTCTGTTGCTCGTCTGTCGACATACCTGTCAACTCTGCTTGCTTCAAGATGTAAACAGGCCAGACGCTAATCACTTCCTCGATGTCGTGCTGGCTTCTGCTTGCCCCCCGTTTACTTGCATGATGTTGGCCGATCACGTACTTAATTCTCTGCATTATTTCTGACTTCCCAAGGCTCTCTGGTGTGATAAATTTTTAGATTTGCACTATTATATACAGACATGGTTCCTGTGCTTAATTCTTTGACTCGATATGCATTATTTCCAAGATTCCTCACTATGCTGAACGGTTTTCACTCCTCCATGCTGCCATCCTCTTCGTCTCTCCCGCGTGTTGCCATCTTCTTCGTTTAGTAGTGACCAGTTTTTCGGATCACACCGGTGTTTCTCTTCCCCACCGGGCTGCGTTCTCTAATGCCCTGTGCCGCTAATCTTTGTTCGTCTTCCTTGCTGGCTTCGCTATGTGCTTGTTCTCCATGCAGCTGATCCAAGTATCTCTGCGTCTCTATGTGCATGGCTTCAAACCCTTCATTTGTTCTGCCTTCCTCATTGTATGTGTCGGGATTTTTCCGCTTGTCAATTGCCTGTTTCCAACGTCCTTGTTCGTTTCCCTCGTTTGTATGAACTTCCTCTAAGTATTTCTGCGATTGAGCATGCCTATCGTTCCAGTCGTCTCGGTAGCTTCTAGAGTCCTCACGATTCTGAAATCTGCGGTCTTGCCATCTCTGATTTTCATTCCGATCTCCCCATCTCCTGTATGGTACATCTTGTCTCTGATTGTCCCTCCATTGTTGAAATCCTCGTTGTTGGAATCTATTCTGTCCTTGGAACTGTCTGTTGTTATTACGGTTGTTATCGTAATGTTGGCGCTGTCTTTTCTCGACATCATCCTGACCTCTCACGGGTGTTGAAATGTTTGTATTTGTATTGGTAGCCTGGGATCTTGTGTTTATCAGGCTCGGCTTAATCACCTCGGTTGTATTTACCATTTCGACCTGTCTTCCAACTCTATTGTGTAAGTGGGACGTGGTTTCATCTATCTGGCGCAGGATCTGTTCAGCGTGTACCGCGTCTGAAACGTTAGCTGCGACCAATACCTGCTGAACGTTAACGGGAAGCTGGCGCCCGATAGTCATGACTAGCTCGGCCTCACTTAAAGGATTATCCAGATCTTTAAATTTAAGGAGCTGTGATGAAAAAAAATCTGAATACTTAGTTTGCTGAGTAGATTGGTACTTTCTGGAGTACAATTCCATTCTTAACCCCTGTTGATATGAAGACGACCAATATTTTCGAAGGAAAGCATGCTTGAATGCATCTACGCTTTCAAACGTGTATTTGAAGCTCAAGTACCACGTTAAAACATTTCCAGTTAAAAAAATTTCCATCATGCGCAGTTGCCGGGCGGGAGCTATATCATTATCATTATAATAATGTTCGACTTCCTGCAAGAATGCCTTGGGTGTGACTCCAGAATTTTCCATAAACTTAGCCGGTTTGAATTCATTAGAACGGATGATTTGTACAAGTTGAGGGTGCTGATTACCGTCATGTGGTGTAGAACTTCTCCCTATGTGATTACGAAATTCTTCCGTGTTCCGAGCAAGTGGACTTTCCGTGTCAACCTGACTACCAGTTGAATGAGTCGCCCCCGGGCTATCTCTGTCTCCATCTCTCCCCTTCTCGCCTAATGACCCTGCATTATGTTCCATAGAAAATAATTCTGCTTTTATCAGCCTGTCACCTTGTTCTTTAAATTTTGCTTTTATCTCATCTTCTAACGTCTGTATCCGTGTGTGGTTCTCCCCCATCTTCTTAATTACCGCCAACCTTTCTTCCTTGGAGTCCTTACATAATTTTTGCCAATCCTTTCTAACGTTTTCTATCTTCAGATTATTAGTGTCCTGGCTCACTTCGATCCGTTCCAAGCGATCCTCCATGCGAACATTGTTTTCTTCAATAGTGGCTTTTAATCCCTCCCGGTCTACTTCTGCATTTTTCCAGCGATCTGTTGATTGGTTTTCGAGACGGTCTATGTCTTTTATAAGGCCGGTCACGTTTTCATCTACCGCCGTTATCTGTTCCTGTATAACTACGGTTATGTTCTCCACTTTATTAAATCTGTTTTTTAACCTGTCCTGTGCAGTTATAATTTCGCTATTTTTAGTTGTGCATGCCAATTCAATCTCTGCCAATTTTGCCAGAACTGTATCGTCTAAGTTATTAAGTTTAGCGTTAAACTGGTCCTCAAGTTGTTTTATCTGTTTAACCTGCTTCTCATTGTTCTTACTTACATCTAAGGCGAGTAGTATAAGCTGTTTCCTTGTATGTTCTTTCATTTCAACCACTACATTATCGAGTTGCTCAGTGTTACGACTGTTTTGCGCGTCTAGTTGAGAGTTTATTGATTCACTTTGTTGTGTCAATTGAGAACTAATATTATCATTCTGTAGAGCTAATTGTGTATTAATACTATCATTTTGAAGCGCTAATTGTGTGCCAATAGATTCATTAATTTGGGCTTTGATCACCGCTGACTGTTCAACCCTACTACTGTATATTTGTGCCTTAAATGTTTCACTCTGTGCTATTAATTCCGCTGATTGTTCAGCCCTGCTACTGTCTATTTGTGCCCTAAATGTTTCACTCTGTGCTATTAATTCCGCTGATTGTTCAGCCCTGCTACTGTCCATTTGTGCCTTAAATTCAGCCGTCATCTCCTGCCGTAACAACACCATTTGCTGCTGAGTGCGTGCCGCAGCGCTCTCTACAACCTGTCTTATTTCGTCTAAAGAAGCCATCACCACAATACACTTGAGAAAATAGAGAAAATGCCAATTGGCGATGTTCTCCGATACGTGCATACATATTAACACACATTTATATCAATTTACACATACTCAGTTCGTTTAAATTTATAAACACAATACCATTAATCCAATAGCATCCCTGAGTATCCTTCATTTTACATAATTTAAAACTTAACCCACACATTCAGTTATTAAATGCTAGCCTTACAAAACGCTACAAGGCAGACTAATTAATCAAGTATTAATTGCCTTGGAAAAGCTACACGCCTTCCTATTACATACATGGAGTTGTCTTTCTATGCAAAGCTAATTTTTATCATTAATATGGGCGCCCAGTTTCACGATATTATCTTTACAAATAATGCAAGAAACAAAAACGTGTACTGTATTTTACATTGCAACTCCTGATTTTACTGTATAATTCACTCAGTTGGCGGTAATACCTTCGCCATAACTACGTTACTTAAAATTATCACATTCGGTGATTCAAATACTGTCACATTCTGCCTCCACTTGTGGCGTGTCAGTTTATCAAAAAATGCGCTAGAAAAGCCTAAAACAGTGAAATGCCCCACGTTGGGTAATGCCAGCGTTGCCTATGTGCCCTTGTATATAACAGCGTCGTATATACGAGAATCAAACTTCGGGGAGCGTTCAGTCCGGATATGCTTTCACAAGAGCTCAAATACCAGACGGCTGCTTACAAATACAAGGACCATATGCAAAACTATAAACTAAGAAATGAGTGAAAAACAAATAAAATTACCACCATTTAATAACTGAATAAAAACAACAAAACATAAAAAATAATATAAACAAAGTCCACCCTGAACTTTACTCCCACAGTACAATAATTTACACAGATCTGAGTGGCCTAGAAAGGTCCACTCCAAAGAAATAAAATTGTGGATCAAAATCCACTTGTCTGATTAATATGTATGCACGCGTATAACTACGCTAGAGAAGAAATAAGTACTTTTGATGGAGATTTGCTCACAGATGGAACAGCCAATATGCTTGCAAACCCCCATACTGCAAACCATTATTATGGCTTTATGGGACACACTCGTAGAATAACTTACCAACAATTAAAATTTTACTGACACACGCAACCATTTAAAATTTATAAACTAATTGATCTCCATCGAGATCGCAGTGAGTCAGGAGACTCCCAGCAAAACAGAAGCTTGCCCAATGGCTCAATTGCTCAACATATACATGACAACAACGTGGCCGAACATCGAGACCACCCGAGGTCAAAGAACATGACAATAATTAAACAAGAAATAAGGTGCCTAAAATCCGATGATATTTACATGAAATAAAAGCATGAATAAGCTAACACGCTGGGACTCGATCAATCAAAACGCGAACAGCACCCATTTACCGATTACAATTCTTTTATCATTAAACAGGCTTTATTTTAATATAAGATAAACATTTACGAAGAACGGAGACCTGGGCCGTGAATACTAATGAGCACAGCTTGCTCCTTATCTGATGGAGTGCGCCGGGTAGAAATACCTTCACTTACCACTCATTAGCGTCTGTGTTCAAAACCAGCCCTCCTTGTCGAAGCTTTGAGTCATGCTATTTATAACAAGAGACTAGACAGTCCCGTTCCGCCACCTGTTAATCGCGACATATAAATTCACACACTTCTTGTCAATTCCAAAGAATTGCAAGACATCGTAGAAGGGGATTCCAACATTTTCCTCGCAAGGATTAAATGCTTAACCTGGACATAGCTTCAGACAAAACCAGGGTTCCCGAAAACTCCTATCCCATAAAACATATATTTGCAGACTCAACAAAGCATTTAGGGCAGAACACAACACAAATCTACCACGGGCCGACACTCCAATCAAATATCATAGATTTCGTGTACCAAGACACTAAAAGGGAAACTTCATCAACAAATAAAGTCATTGGGCATAAGACCCCTCACTTAACAAAAATGCAACAAACGGCAATTAACACACAAGCCTGTGTAACAATAAAAATCTATACAATAAAAAGATTTCCCACCAATTCTATTATCTACTCTAGTTAATTCAGTTTCGCTTCTGTTATGATATCGGTTCCCAATTTGCGTCGCTTAGCCGCGAATTTTACGGTAGCGAAGCGCACTCGAGTACGCTTGCCCCGTGTACTTGACATCAACAAAAAAAATAATCTTCAAACCGATAGAATACATGCCACGTTGCTCATGAACTAAACTAAAGTGTGTCAGTACCACAAACCAACTACAATAAAACACGAAGACAAAAATAAAATAAAATATTTACACAAAATAATATGTTCCCACAAAACCATAACCAGTTTGTCAAATAATTAAATTATTTAGTACTTATTCCTCTTTCTGCGTCGTCTCATCGAACATCGCCTGACATTCTCTCTCCAAAGTGTTTAGCTCATCTCAGACCACATGGAGCCGTAGAAACGTTGGTTCGATGTCTTTCTCTGGGTCTGGAGTTCCATCTTGACGTTGAATAAAAATAAAAATAAAATGTTATTTATAGTCACACGTAATTTTCTATCTAAATTTTGCCAATAGTTACTTTATTCACCATTTGTCTAGTGCAAAATTAAACGAAGACTTTCCCTAATAGTTGTAGTCGTGGGAGACTACTAAAATCTTACCGATACACAAATTTCACACTCAGCTGTGCGCACACAACTTTATTATAATGTTTTCAATAATGACCCTATCTCTGATAAATTTAACACTGTATATCTTCACGGTATGGAAAAGAATAAGTGATCACCTCACGGTGTCACCAAGAATCAACCTCGTCGTCACTCAGACGACAGTATTTATGTGAATTTAGCAAAAGGACGGAGGGAGAGGGAAATCTATCACTAACTTTTATAATAATGCGACTATTGGCATGCAACAGGTATCAAACAGTTTGAAAAATTATACAGGTCACAATGGGGCTATCGTGCTCTGGAATCGATCATAGATTTCGTTAATCCAATCTTTCCCGCTTTCAACTTCAAGCCGGCGTCAGACGCTCCCTTGGCGCTAAAATTGGTGACCCTCTCTGATTGGTAGTTCATGACGTCAATATCGCAGTTTAGAACAGAAGCCTCTGTCCTATGATTGGTTGAAAGTTCCTCTCATCTCTCTCATCCAGCAACTATCTTACTCGTAACGCAAGGGTGACAAAGAAATTACGGTCTGAAATGAGTCAGGACCCCAACACACCTTTGTCTGATAAAGTGTCTGTCAAACATTCCGATCTCGTCACTCCTTTGTTTCAGGACTGGGCACGTTCAAACGTACTGTCTCCACATAAGCTTGATATTTCGCAATCCAGTCTGGCCTTCCTGTATGATTCTGGCAGTAAAATCAGAATATAATGAAATGAATAATTAGAATCATTAATATGCGTAGCTTATTAAGGGTTCAGTATATTGGCTTTCCCGGCCAGTGTCTTCTAGGTTTTGGGGGCGTGGTTGGCTCAGCGGTCTAGCTGTGTGCCTCTCACCAAGGCGGTTCGGGTTCGATTCCCGGTCAATGCATGTGAGATTTTCGAAGTGAAATGCCATGTCCAGTGGTTCGGATTCCACGTAAAAAGGAGGTCCCGTGGCTCATGATCTACAGATTAACGGTCACGTTAAACTACAAGCTTCCTTCCTTTTCCTTTTCTTCTAGGTTTGTGCCGTGTCTTGTGTGGGTTTCGCCTAGGACACCAAGCTGGGTCATCAGCGGACTCTTGGTGTCTCCGCCCGGACCCCCACAGGAGTAACAAGCTGCGCGCTTCCTCCCTTTATATAAAGTGCTTTTGCGCCTCTTTACTGCGAGAACTAAAAGCCCAAGCAGCCTTAACCTCCCTATGAAGGCTTCCAAATATGTGGTATATTGGCTTTCACGGCCAGTGAATTAAACCCCACACAAGACACGGCACAAACCTGGAAAAATCGCTGAGTTTTGACCATTCAATTGTTGAACACGTTTCGGTTTGATAATGAAGGCTTCTTCAGCTCAAAGTTCAATTAAGAATATTTTATGATATCGTTGTGTTCAAATCTGTAAACTACTGATTACAAACAACAATAGGTTTCAGAACAAGTAAATATATTTTAGTTCTTTCTTTGACAGGATATCCATTTCTTTTAATAGTTATTTCTAATGTTTAATCATGACAAATTATTGCATAAGAAGGGTTCATTGTCAAGCCGAAACATGTTCTATTTACATATTAAGGCTTTCACGGCCCGGATTATTATATAAATAATTCATGCTTTTGGGCTAATGCCGTGTGTATTTTTAATTTAAACCATACGTTTCGGAGAAAAGGAGGCAAGGTTTCTCCGAAACGTATTGTTTAAATTAAAAATACACACGGCATTAGCCCAAAAGCATGAATTATTTATATAATGTTCTATTTATTCCCTAATTTCTATTGAGTGGCGGAGCGGAGTGTTATTAATCAATACGTAAACATAATGTTATTCTGGCCTTGACGCCGGGGAAGTTCTTTACGATAGAAGCTGAAAGTACAAGTCATTGCGCAGCCCAGGACGTGTGCCAACAGACATAAATACTCTCAATGTACAGAGAGATTAGTTTGGATGTATCGGAGACCCTCGCTTGCCCGCTCGCCCGTGGCGCGAGCCCGTCTCCCGCCAGGCACTTTGCCGTTATGCGGCGTTCGCACGGCATTGAGTATATGAATTTGTACTTTAATTTGTACTTCAATGTGATCCTTGACCAATTTTTTGACGAACTGACTTACGGAGAGCGATTGTCAACTTATTTTCAACAAGATTCTGCCACAGCTCACACTGATGAAGCATCCATGGCAGAATTGCCTCGCATTTTTGGTACTAGGATTATGAGTCGGAACGAGTGGCCCCCGCGAAGCCCAGACTTATCACCATGTGACTTTTATTTGTGGGGGACGCTTAAAAATAGAGTGTATGCGAGAAACCCTCACACTATAAATGAGCTTAAAGACAATATAACAGCTGAAATACAGTCAATCGGGGAACTTCTGAGTGTATATGGCAGTTTCATAAAAAGGTGCCTGCGATGTGTAGCAGTGAATGGCGAACATTTTCATCACCAGCTGTGAACTAGCTAAGTACAAATCCCTATACTCAATGACTCAGTGCCGCGCTGGCGCCGCATAACGGCAAAGTGCGTGGTGGGAGACGGGCTCGCGCCACGGCCGAGCGGGCAAGCGAGGATCTCCGTTACATACAAACTAAACTCTCTGTATATCTCCAATAGATTCACTTGACTAGCAGAATACGAGAGGTGGGACAGATTCGCTCCACCTCTCGCCTGTCGCTCGTCAGACCCGCGTTTGATTTAGTTCTAGTCAAGGGCTACATTCAGCCAACACCACCTATATTAATCCCGGCAGTCGACCGCGCATGTCATCTTCCCAATCATAGCCACAATACAAGGGGCTGATGACCATGATGTACAAGCTTTCAGGTTCGCTCCTGGCCGTGGTAAGTGATTTTTGAAAGGCGACAAAAATCACCACACGCATGTCATACGCTGTGACATGTTAAAGAACCCATTTGAATTCAGTAGCCTGTGTTCATAATGGCTAAATTAATCTCGGGATTTTCCGCCAACACGAAAAGTTCCTCCTTTACCTTCCAGAAAGTGCTATAGTGTCAATGAGCTTAGATATCTATAACCTCCTTGACTTTCATAGCGCTCCAAGGAACAACAAAATTCGACATGCAAGCTGTCCTCTGGGTGTCAAATAACAAAGCTTGCATCCGGCCAGGCCATACGATATTATTATTAAAGTAGGATGGAAAAAAGTGGAATGTCATCCCCTTAATATCAACATTATGATTTGCAGTGACTTTAAAGGAATTAATGATCTTCCACTGTGGTCGGTTCTGCAAGACGAACGTACACTGACACAATGAAGATGATGTTTCATTTCAGCGGCTTGGACATTGTGGTCATTTATCCCCGTGTACTTGTGTGTGTGTAAAATTCACCCATTGCCATTCAGCAGACTGAAATACTTACCTTATTCATCACATCATCTTCTGAACCGCGGTAGAATAGTTTCAGCACTTGAACCTTCAGCTCTGGGATCTCGCCGTGAAAAAAGTACTCCGTCTGGTGCATCGTGGATACGTTGATACTGGAGTTGGAGGAAGTGTAGAAGGGTTCCAATGTCGTGTTACTCTCGTTGAAGGGCTTTAGCCAACCTCCCCTGAAGTAGATAGCATTCACTGCTACCATCTTAGTATCGCTGCTCACAGAACCTGTTAACATAAAATGTGTTGAAGGGCTTTAGCCAACCTCCCCTGAAGTAGATAGCATTCACTGCTAGCATTTTAGTATCGCTGCTCACAGAACCTGTTAACATAAAATGTGTTGAAGGGCTTTAGCCAACCTCCCCTGAAGTAGATAGAATTCACTGCTAGCATCTTTGTATCGCTGGTCACAGAACCTGCTAACATAGAATGTGTTGAAGGGCTTTAGCCAACCTCCCCTGAAGTAGATATAATTCACTGCTACCATCTTAGTATCGCTGGTCACAGAACCTGTTAACATAGAATGTGTTGAAGGGCTTTAGCCAACCTCCCCTGAAGTAGATAGCATTCACTGCTGCCATCTTAGTATCGATGTTCACAGAACCTGTTAACATAGAATGTGTTGAAGGGCTTTAGCCAACCTCCCCTGAAGTAGGTAGCATTCACTGCTGCCATCTTAGTATCGCTGCTCACAGAACCTGTTAACATAAAGTGTGTCGAAGGGCTTGAGCCAACCTCCCCTGAAGTAGATAGCATTCACTGTCACCATCTTAGTATCGCTGGTCACAGAACCTGTTAACATAGAATGAGTTGAAGGGCTTTAGCCAACCTCCCCTGAAGTAGATAGCATTCACTGCTACCATCGTAGTATCGCTGCTCACAGAACCTGTACATAGAATGTGCTGAAGGGCTTTAGCCAACCTCCCCTGAAGTAGATAGCATTCACTGCCACCATCTTAGTATCGCTGGTCACAGAACCTGTTAACATAGAATGTGTTGAAGAGCTTTAGCCAACCTCCCCTGCAGTAGATAGCATTCACTGCTACCACCTTAGTATCGCTGCTCACAGAACCTGTTAACATAGAAACATAGAATGCGTTGATGGGCTTTAGCCAACCTCCCTTGAAGTAGATAGCATTCACTGCCACCATCTTAGTATCGCTGGTCACAGAACCTGTTAACATAGAATGTGTTGAAGCGCTTTAGCCAACCTCCCCTGGAGTAGATAGCATTCACTGCTGCCATCTTAGTATCGCTGCTCACAGAACCTGTTAACATAAAGTGTGTTGAAGGGCATTAGCGAACCTCCCCTGCAGTAGATAGCATTCACTGCCACCATCTTAGTATCGCTGGTCACAGAACCTGTTAACATAGAATGTGTTGAAGCGCTTTAGCCAACCTCCCCTGGAGTAGATAGCATTCACTGCTGCCATCTTAGTATCGCTGCTCACAGAACCTGTTAACATAAAGTGTGTTGAAGGGCATTAGCGAACCTCCCCTGCAGTAGATAGCATTCACTGCCACCATCTTAGTATCGCTGGTCACAGAACCTGTTAACATAAAATGTGTTGAAGGGCTTTAGCCAACCTCCCCTGAAGTAGATAGCATTCACTGCCACCATCTTAGTATCGCTGCTCACAGAACCTGTTAACCTAGAATGTGTTGAAGGGCTTTAGCCAACCTTCGCTGAAGTAGATAGCATTCACTGCTACCATTTTAGTATCGCTGCTCATAGAACCTGTTAACATAGAATGTGTTGAAGAGCTTTAGCGAACCTCCCCTGAAGTAGATAACATTCACTGCTACCATCTTAGTATCGCTGCTCACAGAACCTGTTAACATAAAGTGTGTTGAAGGGCTTTAGCCAACCTCTCCTGGAGTAGATAGCATTCACTGCTACCATCTTAGTACCGCTGCTCACAGAACCTGTTAATATAGAATGTGTTGAAGGGCTTTAGCCAACCTCCCCTGAAATAGATAACATTCACTGCTACCATCTTAGTATCGCTGCTCACAGAACCTGTTAACATAAAGTGTGTTGAAGGGCTTTAGCCAACCTCCCCTGAAATAGATAACATTCACTGCTACCATCTTAGTATCGCTGCTCACAGAACCTGTTAACATAAAGTGTGTTGAAGGGCTTTAGCCAACCTCCCCTGAAGTAGATAGCATTCACTGCTACCATCTTAGTATCGCTGCTCACAGAACCTGTTAACATAGAATGTGTTGAAGGGCTTTAGCGAACCTCCCCTGAAGTAGATAACATTCACTGCTACCATCTTAGTATCGCTGCTCACAGAACCTGTTAACATAAAGTGTGTTGAAGGGCTTTAGCCAACCTCCCCTGAAGTAGATAGCATTCACTGCTACCATCTTAGTATCGCTGGTCACAGAACCTGTTGACATAAAGTGTGTTGAAGGGCTTTAGCGAACCTCCCCTGCAGTAGATCGCATTCACTGCTACCATCTTAGTATCGCTGCTCACAGAACCTGTTAACATAGAATGTGCTGAAGGGCTTTAGCCAACCTCCCCTGAAGTAGATAGCATTCACTGCTACCACCTTAGTATCGCTGCTCACAGAACCTGTTAATATAAAGTGTTTTGAAGGGCTTCAGCCAACCCCCCCTAAAGTAGATAGCATTCACTGCCACCATCTTAGTATCGCTGCTTACAGAACCTGTTAACATAGAATGTGTTGAAGGGATTTAGCCAACCTCCCTTGAAGTAGATAGCGTTCACTGCCACCATCTTAGTATCGCTGCTCACAGAACCTGTTAACGTAGAATGTGTTGAAGGGCTTCAGCCAACCTCCCCTGAAGTAGATTGGATTCACTGCTACCATCTTAGTGTCGCTGGTCACAGAACCTGTTAACATAGAATGTGTTGAAGGGCTTTAGCCAACCTCCCCTGAAGTAGATAGCATTCACTGCTGCCATCTTATATCGCTGCTCACAGAACCTGTTAACATAGAATGTGTTGAAGGGCTTCAGCCAACCTCCCCTGGAGTAGATAGCATTCACTGCTACCATCTTAGTACCGCTGCTCACAGAACCTGTTAATATACAATGTGTTGAAGGGCTTTAGCCAACCTCCTCTGAAGTAGATAGCATTCACTGCTACTATCTTAGTATCGCTGCTCACAGAACCTGTTAACATAGAATGTGTAGAAGGACTTTAGCCAACCTCCCCTGAAGTAGATAGCATTCACTGCTACTATCTTAGTATCGCTGCTCACAGAACCTGTTAACATAGAATGTGTAGAAGGACTTTAGCCAACCTCCTCTGAAGTAGATAGCATTCACTGCTACTATCTTAGTATCGCTGCTCACAGAACCTGTTAACATAGAATGTGTTGAAGGGCTTTAGCCAACCTCCTCTGCAGTAGATAGCATTCACTGCTACTATCTTAGTATCGCTGCTCACAGAACCTGTTAACATAGAATGTGTTGAAGGACTTTAGCCAACCTCCTCTGAAGTAGATAGCATTCACTGCTACTATCTTAGTATCGCTGCTCACAGAACCTGTTAACATAGAATGTGTTGAAGGGCTTTAGCCAACCTCCTCTGCAGTAGATAGCATTCACTGCTACCATCTTAGTATCGCTGCTCACAGAACCTGTTAACATAGAATGTGTAGAAGGACTTTAGCCAACCTCCTCTGAAGTAGATAGCATTCACTGCCACCATCTTAGTATCGCTGGTCACAGAACCTGTTAACATAGAATGTGTTGAAGGGCTTTAGCGAACCTCCCCTGCAGTAGATCGCATTCACTGCTACCATCTTAGTATCGCTGCTCACAGAACCTGTTAACATAAAGTGTGTTGAAGGGCTTTAGCCAACCTCCCCTGAAGTAAACGGGTCCTTCCTTCTAGGCATAAAGTGGGGATTTTTGGTTTCCACAGTGGGTGAGTGGTTATCGAGGCGGACTTCTAACTCCAAGCTTGCAGGTTCGCTCCTGGCGGTGGTAAGTAATTTTTGAGGCGGTGGTAAGTAATTTTTGAAAGGTGTCATACGGTGTTGGCTTGTTAAAGAGCCCATTTGAATTCAGTAGGCCGTGTTCATAATGGCAAAATTAATCTCGGGATTTCCCGCCAACACAAAAGAGTTCCTCCTTTCTCTAGCAGAAAGCGCTATAGTGTCAAGGAGGTTGCATATCTAACCTGCTTGACTTTCATATCGTTCCAAGGAACAACAAAATTCAACATGCAAGCTGCCCTCTGGCGCAGATAACAAAGCTTGCATCCGGCACCTGAGGCCATACGATGTTACGTCCTTGAACAGCGAGCTTTCATACTTTTGTGACAGTACTAATGAACTGCCCACACGTATAACAAGTCCGGTCTAATCGAGCTGTCAGAGTGCGGACAATAAAGTAATATTCAGCGCCAAGAATACTGACCAAGGAGGTGCTGGGCTGTCTGCTGGAACACTATCCACAGGGGTATGTTCCTGAACTGGGGTCTGTCTGGGATTCTCACTAGCTTACAACCTTCCCCACATCTGTGTACGATCAACTATCGCCAGCGGCACAAGTGCAAGGAACACACATTTCCTGTACCTTCAAGTCTAAATCGTCAAAATATGTCCCCAACAAACAAACAAACAAACAAACACACAAACAAACAAACACTTACATATTGTAAAAGTAAATATACAAAATGCATGATTATTAACATAACTTATGCTTTAGGGAGTTTTCGACATGTTCAGTATTGAGCAATAAACGTCATGATTTCACTAGCGGGTCGGAGAGAGTTCTCTAGAGAGTTGGACCGCTCTCTAGAGAGAGAAGAGTGTAGCATTGACAGTCGTGTATTAACTAGAGACTTAATAGAGTCTCGGAGAGCTTTAGAGCGCTGTAGTTGGACCGCTCTATAGAGACTGTGGAGTCAATATCAAAATAACGACGGCAGCTTTTTGAGACGCCGGGGTGCCATAATTTCGCCCTGAATGATTTCTTTAAAGTACCAGTAAACCTACTAACACGGTCTCCTCGCATTTAAGAACCATGAAATGGTAATATTATTGACTGGGCAGAGCAGGCGCCAACCGTGAAGTCATTAGTGAGTTATTAGGATCCTACGTCACGGAATTCACTTGGCCTTCCTCTCAGTCATGTCCCTACTCGAGTTTATCGCGTTGGAAGCCATTTCTAGCCTATCAGCTTATGTCCGTGTGCACGTGTATGAGTGTGTGCCCCCCTCCCCCCTCCCCCCTCTAATAGCTTCTAAACGGCTGGGCCGAAATCAATGAAACCAACCGTGCCCTTCAAATTTTATTACGTCTCACCAATCCAACATGGCAGCTGTGCGAAATATTAAACCAGCATTCAATATCTCGGAAACTATTACCAATATCACCCTGAAATTTTCTACGGTCATAGAGGGCACGAATAAAAGTTCACCTATGAGAATTCCAAAATCCTGTTAACTACAAAACGAACATGGCGGCCAAGCGACTTTGAAACATTTAAATAGGCTTTTCTCGCGTTATGAACCATCCAATCGCAATGAAACTTGGTACAACAAATGTTTATACATATTATAATGCACTGGCATCTAATTTAGTTCAATTGTTTACATAACCGCAAGATGGCGGCTGTGCGAAATATTTCACCGGCATTCTATATCTCCGAAACGATTACGGATATCACTTTGAACTTTTGTACGGTAATAATGGGCACTACTACAAGTTTATATATGTAACGAAAAAAAAACTGTAGAGTACAAAACTAACATGGCGGCCAAGTGAAGTTGAAACATTTTAATGGACTTGTCTCGCGATTTAACCATTTGAGCGCAGTAAAATATGGTACACTAAATGTTTATACACATTGCATTGAACTGGCATCTAATTTAGTTCAATTGTTTTCATAACCACAAGATGGCAGCTCTGCGAAATTTTAAAATCTTTTTTTAAATTTCTTGTGACGTAATCATGCGATTGAAGTTTGAATGTTTATTTATTTATTTATTTATTTATTTATTTAAACCAAGTCTACTTGTTAATTGTCACTTTAACTCAGAGAGTCATATCGTGACCTACAGACAATAAACACATAGATAACATAAATTTACAGGAAAAATCTACAGACAGCAATATGTACAGATAGGCTCTCCTAGGCTTTAACAAGATTTATAGCTTAGGAAGCCATCTCCTGTACTTGAATGCTTAATTTACATGCATCTTTGTTCTGAATCTCATCCGACGCTTTCTTATTCCACATTGCCCTGATGGTATTAAAATATTTTGCTAATTGACCTGCTTTCCCCCATTCCCTTTTTAGTAATTTAATTAAAGTGTGATACTCATTTTCATTTTCTATTCCGTTTATATCTGCTTTGTCTACAAACCTTGCTCTTATCATTTTAATTTCCTTGCATTCCCTGATCAGGTGCGCCGCACCCATAACCTTCCCACAAAACAGGCAAATGTCCTCTTTTCCTACTTCTCTCAACGCTTTGTTCTTATACACCCCCATTAACCACCAAATTATCCCTCTCATTTCTCTTTTCATTAGGCATTGAGGCTTTATGCTCATAAAGTTCCTTATTTCGCAGAACTCCGTTAAGGTTCTCCTACTGGTGCACTCTTCCCTTAGCACCTGCAACTCTACGTCATTAACCCTTCTGCACACTTTTTTACACACCCTACCTTCCTCTCTTTGTAAGTCCCTATCCCATAGATAGCCCATTCCTAATCTTTCCAGTACACTTCTTACCCCGTCCACCCAGTAGCCCTCTTGCTGATGCTTCATTTGGTGCAGGTAGGCTACCTTAAGTATTTCCCCCCCCCCCTCCACCTGCTTTTAAACGAATCCAAGACTTTATGACCCTTTTTATGATATGTTGTCTAATGCTTACATCCTCACACAACATTCTCGCTCCACAATTCGCCGTGCAACTAGGTAGCCCCAAAATTATCTTGGCAAACCTACTTACAATACTGTCCAGGGTTTTCGTTCCTTCCTCTAAACCCCATACTTCCACTCCATAGAGTGCTCTTGAAACGATGAGTGCGTTGAACACATTCTTATACACTTTGTAGTCAAGATTCGGTAACCTACGCTCTAACACTTTAACATTCGTCAATGCCGCTAGCCCTTTCGATTTTGCCCTTTTAATTTGTTCGGTCCATTTACCATTACTCGCCATTATCATCCCTAGATACTCAAGTTTTTTCACCGTCTCTAACTGAGACCCATACATGACCCACTTTTCATTCTTAGCCAGTTTAACTCCCTTT
The DNA here is from genome assembly GCA_946902985.2 of Meconema thalassinum. Lineage (NCBI taxonomy): Eukaryota > Metazoa > Arthropoda > Insecta > Orthoptera > Tettigoniidae > Meconema > Meconema thalassinum. The sequence goes on along the minus strand of OX336394.1, from coordinate 459,637,147 downwards.
TTGCAGACCATAACTTTGGTCTTACTCGGGTTAATTTTTAAGTTCCAGTCCTCACAGTATCTCACAATCTCGTCAATACTATATTGCATATTATAGGGTGTTAGAGCAAGCAGAAGGATGTCATCAGCGAAAGCTAGGCCCGGGATATCATAATTGTCCAAGCAAGGGTTGGACCGTTGCTCAAAGCCCTTTGACTCGAAAATATCGTTGATAAATAGCAAAAAAAGCACCGGGGATAATTTGCATCCCTGTTTTAGACCTATATTAGACGTTATCTCTCCTACAATTACATCATCTTTAGTTTTAATTGCACATTTCACTTCGGAATACACATTCTCAATTGCTCGTATCATTTTATGTGACACCCCGATTTTTCCCAGTTTAGCCATGACAGCTCCCCTGCTCACTGAATCAAACGCCTTCTCCAAATCAATAGCTGTGATATACAGCTTACCTCTTTTCCTTCTTATGTACTTGTCCATCACCGTTTTAACCACCATTATATTGTCACTGGTCCTCATTCCTTTTCTGAACCCTGTCTGGAGTCTCGAGAACACCGAACAGCCCTCTGCCCATGCTATTAAACGCTTGGATAAGACCCCGGTGTACATTTTGCTCAAATTATCAAGCAAAGTTATGCCTCTATAGTTGCCTGGGTCTAGTTTGTCCCCACGCCTCTTATATATTGGACAAATTATCCCCTCCTGCCACGCCCTTGGAAATCTACCTCCGTCAAAGATTTTGTTAAAGATTTTTACCAAGCTGTCCATCATGAACCTATTGCTACTCAACTCTTGCCAAAATTCATTTGTTATCCCCGAAATAGCACCTGACTTCCCTCCTTTACTTTTTGTCATTACTTCCTTAATTTCCTCTATCGATATGACTTGGTCCAGCATAGGCAGAGTGACCCCCAGCCCCCTCGGGACGCCAAACTCATCCCTCTTCCTCCAATTATCTTCAGCATTTAACAGATTCTCATAATATGCAATCCATATTTCATCACTTATAGAGCTCCCCCCACCACTTCTGCTCCCCCTACAGTAAGACTTTATCCTGCTCCACACTTTGCTACAGTCGTTAGCTTTAGAATCCTTATTTAGTGCTGTTGCTTCCTTACCCTGCCATTCATCTTTCATTTTACTGAGCAGTTCCCTATATTCTTTCCTTAGACGACAAAATTCTACTCTCATCGTATCATCCCCTCCTCTCTTGTATAACTTCAGTGCCCTAATAACTTCGGTTTTCTTCCTTCTACAAGATTCATCGTACCATCCTTTAATTCTCCCTAATTTTCCCCTAGCCTTCACGCGCATTTTCCGCCCTGCCATCATAATTGCATTCTCAATCATACGTATTACCCCTTCAATTTCATCATTACTGATCATTAAACTTATTCCTACCTTTATCAGCTCAAAATTTTCTCCCTGGAAGTAGTTCTGGAACTCTCTGCAGTTTTCCTCCCTCCATCTGAATCTATTCACTTTTCTCTCTATATCTTTAACTTGTGGGTTCCCTTTTGATTTTGTCACCGCTCCCTGCATGTTGACGACAATTGGTAGGTGGTGTGATTCCTCCCATTCTTCAACAGTGAACCTCTTAATTAGTGCTAGTGCTCCTCTTGAACATATTGCTAAATCTATTACACTTCCTCCAATCTCTGTTATATACGTCAGGTTACCTTCTTCATCCCCCACACAGACACCATTTAATATATATAGCTCTTCTGCACCACATAGTTCCAAAATCTTTTCTCCGTTCTTGTTACATTCCTTGTCTTTGCTGTGCCTATCACCACATACGGCCTCGGCAACCCCCTTGCTGTAAAGGGGCTTTCTGTCTGCAACCCTCGCATTGAAGTCCCCTAACAGCACAATCTCTGCCTCTTCATATATATTTTGAATTCTGTTTATTTCAATAGCTAACTCATCGAAAAAGCTTTCTCTTGCATACGGGGAATTCTCCGGAGGGTTGTAGACAAAGCCGAAACATACCGTTCCTTTCCCCCTCCCCCTAATATCTGCTTTTACCCACACTACTTCTTCCAGTTCTGAACTAATAAATTCTGATAATTCCCTCACCTCTTCTTTAATTAAAACAACAATACCCCCTGGGAACCTACCGGTGCGAGCTTTCCTAATCTTAGGTTTTGTATATATATTGAAGCCATCTAATTTAACCTCGCAACCTACAGGGAGCCAACTCTCAACAAATCCTACAATCTGCATATCTTCTATTAGGGTCAAAACTACATCGTTGCCTCTCTTATTTAAAAAACCCTCTATATTTACGCTAGCAATATTCCAGTTTAGTTATTTTTTACCCCTACCCTCCTCGCTGGCGGTAGCTTTACTTCTAGTAACTCTAGCTTTCTCTAACTCTAGTATACTACCACCTGGAGAAGAAATGACCTCCTTCTCCACATTAAACTGCTCTGCCAAGGTTTTCTTGCCCCAAAGTTCTTTTAGACTAGTAACTCGTTGTTTGCCAGTCTCACCTTTCTGCAAACCACGCACTTGTCCGGTGATCCTGGCACTGACGTTAGTCGTTCCTGCTCGCGCCACTTCCGTGTTTGACTTGGAGGTCGCTGCTCTCTGTTGACTCATCACCGCACTTCCCTCTGACCCGACAACTGCTTCCACCTGGTTGCTAGGTCTAACTGTCTCCTGTTGTTGTTGCTTCTCCATATCCTGGAGTTGTGCCACTGTCCAAATCCGATCCCAGTTGTTGCCGCTAACCGCCAGTCTATTACCTTTTACATAAGCCTTGAGACCAGAGCTCCTTGCCTTCCTTAAATGAAACTGCAAGGTCCGTTGCTCGCTTGCCTCTTCTTTACTCATTTCTCTCCTTATCCATATCCTCTCCCCTTTCAAGTTCCTTGTGTTCGCCAGAATTCTGTGAGCCATCAGCGAAGAAACTAATGACACTTTCACGGGTCTCGTGCCCCTTCCTCGCCCTGTCCTGGTCACATTGTCAATCTCTGAGACTCCAATGTTTATCCGCATGCCTTCACTAATCACTCGGAGCACCTTGGATGTTAGATCCTCGGTGCTTTCCTTGGCATCTTCCTTTATTCCGTAAATGAAGACGTTTTTCTTTCTCTCATCCAGCTTGGTCTTCCTTAATTCATTTACCTCCACCTCTAATATCTTCACCTTTTCTCTCAGGTCTTTTATCTCTCTACTATTCTCGGCCAGCCTTTCTGTCACTATTCCCATCTCTTCTCTTATACATGTCTTCATCTCCTTGAATTCCTTACATTGCTCACGAAGAATGTCCCGGACCTGGTCATTTTGTGACACTTCCTTTACAATTTCCCTTATTTTTTCCATTTCTTGCCATCCCAGCTGACCAGGCCCTGGGTTTGACTCCACTCCTCCAATTAATAGTAGCGTCGCCACAACCAGCGCTACCATCCCCATCGCCAAAACCCCCATCTGTTCAGTGACGTTGCCCACTATCACCTTCCCGACACCGAAATCGCACTTCACTCTAGCCTGCCAGCGGCCGATGACCGCCCGGTACTGCTGAATAGCGATTCCCATTCTTCCTTACACTTCACTGCACGTCTGTTCACCTTGCTTGCTTGGTTGAAACTGAAGTTTGAATGCTACACGTACACAATAATCTTCATGTAACAGTACATAACTCTTAAGACCTCCATATATAAAAATCCAACATGGGAACCATCCGAAATATTTAGACGGTTCTCAATATCTACGAATCTATTAGAGCAATCAAACTGAAATTTTGTATGTTGATAGAGGCAATTAACATAAGTAGGATATATGAAAATAGGCTGTTTCGTTCTTCACGGAACTACTTGTTATTTCTAAGTAATCTACTTTGTTTTGGGGGAGCATATGTGCTATTTTATAACTATGGTATGTTAGGCTCTCACCTGGAGGGACGAGATCTCGTATCTTGTCGTGAGTCTTGAGGGCTACCCACTTGTTGATGTTATTTCTGGCATCCTCGGTAGCATTGAAGAAGTTCACCTCCTCAGCGTCAGACCGGAAACTGTTGACTGCAATCTGGCGGAACGGTGCTTTGAGTCGGTAGCCCTCTTGAATATAGATCTTGTTGGCGATATCCAGGGTGACCGTCTCTGTGCTCTGTGGACATGAGTTCATTCCTCCTTAGCCAACACGCACTAGACGTTGCTTAGCAAATATCTAAGCTGTGTGCGTCGAGTAAGAGAGCGGCAGTTGCACTCCGGAGACATATTTTTGACCAAACGGTCAGCGAAATTTTTGCGAATTTCGTCAAGGAGGGAGAACATTTCTTGAAATTGGTACTTTTATCATGATGCAGGGGCAAGTAACCGCCCCTTAAAATAACAATATCTAACCATCATGATGCAGGGGCAAGTAACCGCCCCTTACAATAACAATACCTAACCATCATGATGCGAAGTATAGTTTTGCTTCAACAAAGAAAAAGAGGCAATGAAATCGAGAATTAACAAGTTAAACTTGGCTTACAAATTAACCTGGAACACTTACAACTAGAAGATCAACACAAAACTGAGACAATACCAGACAGGGATTCATCCGGAAGCCATATACAGTATGCAGCTGAAAATACAAAGAAAGGAATGAAAAAAAAGTTGGAGCTAATAGAGAGAAAGATTCTTAGGAAGATACTTGGACCTAAAAGAACAGAAGATGGGTCGTATGGAAAAAAGGGAACTAAGAATTATTATTCCTCAGATTGGATAAAATCTCAGACACCATCCGGTAAAGAAGGGCCATGTTCTTTGGACATATACAGAATAGACCCAGGTATATTAGCCAGCTGGATAATGAAATTTTTTGCAACCAGGAAAACCACAGTTCGCTGGTATCAGGAGGTGAAGAAGGACCTAAAAAAAATGGCAACATCTGAAGCTGAAATCAGCAACAGGGAAGCATACAAAGCCAGTCCACCAACACGAATCAGCTGACGTACATGATTATAGCCGTAAAGTTAACAAAACACTCGTAATGTGAACAGACATGTTTACACGCATCATACTCGTGAATAGGTACATAGTAGCAGAAATTACACGTAGGCCTATTTAGCGGTTAACAGAATATTTCTGATAATGAAGCAGAAAACAATTGTAACAAATAAATTACTCACCTTTACCGTCTCGCGTCCGGAGTCGAAGATGTTCAGAGTTCGAGAAAATGAATTATAAAACCTATAAAGGGAACACACCACTCATTTCGGAGTCATTATTGCCGTCTGACCCCACTCAATGAGCACATTCTTTCTTGCTGCCATTGTTGGAGCTTTGTCGTGAATGGCACTATGATACATAACAATTGTGCTCCCACATTACTAATCATTTCCCGGGTTTGACTCCTTAGTGGAGTCCCTTGTCCTCCTAAGGCCTTTCCTCTCTTGGCGCGTGGCTTCCTCGTGGTAGATCCCGGCATGACACTATTTGGTCTACACACACGCATGGCAGAAATAACACAAACACTCACTGACCTAAAGCTAACCTATAAATACACGTAATTTTACTACACTATGTCAAACGACAAACAAATACTAAGCTATTAAATAACAACAGACTAGATTAATATCAAAAAGAAAAAATATACGAGAATACACAAAGACCGCCAATGAAACTAACCAAGCACAATGCAAACAGCTGACAACAACATGTGAACCCAAGATGTTAGCTGGCAACATCGTCACCGAAACTCGATTTATCGTTGTTGTTTGAGTCTTCAGTCTTTTGACTGGTTTGATGCAGCACTCCATGCCTCCCTGTCCTGAGCTAATCGTTTCATCTCTACATAGCTACCACACCCTACATCCGAGGCAATCTGTTTAACATATTCTAACCTTGGTCTACCCCTACAGTTCTTGTCCTCGACCCTTCCTTCCATAACTAAGCTTGCTATTCCTGGGTGTCTTAGTATGTGTCCTACCAACCTATCTCTTCTCTTCATTAGCAGTCGCCAGAAACATCTCTCCTCTCCCACTCGCCTTAATACCTCTTCGTTTGTAACCCTATCTACCCATCTGATCTTCATCATTCTCCTGTAACACCACATTTCAAATGCTTCAATTCTCCTCTTTTCTGCTGCACCAATATTCCAAGTTTCACTTCCATAGAGCGCCACGCTCCAGACAAAGGCTTTCAAAAATGACTTCCTAATACCTAAATCTATATTCGATGTCAACAGATTCCTTTTTTGTAGGAAGGCTTTCCTTGCCTGAGCCAACCTACTTTTTATATCCTCTTTGCTTCGTCCATCACTGGTTATTCTGCTTCCTAAGTAACAGAAGTCTCCAACTTCCTTCAGCTTTTCACCTGCCAATTTGATCTCCATAGAAGTTTCTGATTTATTTCGGCTGCATTCCAGTATTTTTGTTTTACATTTATTAATTTTCATCATGTATTCATTCTGTAAGACAGAGTCCATACCATTCAAAAACTGATTCAAACCCTCAGGCGTGTCGGCCAAGATGACGATGTCATCAGCAAATCTCAGAGTTGAAATTATTTCTCCTTGAATCTTCACTCCCACTTCAAATTTTTCTCTAATTTCCTTCATTGCTTGTTCAATGTAAAGATTGAAAAGTATGGGTGATAAGTTGCAGCCTTGCCTTACACCTTTCTGAATACCAGCTTCTCTCTCATGTCCTTCAGCTCGAATGACTGCTGTCTGCTTTCTGTATAGATTGTATATCACCCTCCTATCCCTGTACTTTATTCCAATAGATTTCAAAATGTCAAACAATTTAGTCCAATCAACGTTATCAAAAGCCTTCTCTAAGTCTACAAATGCCATGAACGTTCTCTTACCTTTCCTTATTCTACCTTCCAAAATCAGCCTAAGACTTAGTACAGCTTCCCTTGTTCCTACATTTCTCCTGAAACCAAACTGGTCTTCACCCAACTCCGTTTCTCTCTGGCTTTCAATCCTCTTGTAAATTATTCTAGACAGGATCTTTGAAGCATGAGTAATCAAGCTGATTGTACGGTAATCTTCACATCTGTCAGCTCCCACTTTCTTTGGTATAGGGATGATAACATTCTTCTTGAAATCAGGGGGTACCTCACCTTCTCATAAATCCTACACACCAAGTGAAATAACCTGATCAGACCTTCATCTCCTATGCAGCGTAGCAACTCAATCGGTATATCATCTATGCCTGGTGCTTTGTTCCTGCCTAAGTCCTCTAATGCTCTGTCAAATTCTGATCTCAATATTAAATCTCCTTTTGCATCCTCATCAATTTCCTCCTCCCATTCCATTATATGATTCTCAATCTCCTTTCCCTTATACAAGCACTCTATGTAAGCTTTCCATCTCTCAACCTTTTCTTCCCTATCTGTTAGAGGATTTCCATTTGTGTCCTTAATATTACAGCACTTAGTCTTCTTTTCCCCAAAAGTATTCTTAATCCTTCGATAAGCTGTGTCTACTTTTCCTAATTTCAGACAATTTTCTATACCTGCACATTTCTCTTTCAACCATTCTTCTTTCGCTTCCTTGCACTTCTTGTTAACCTCATTTCTCAGACGTCTGTATTCTGCTTTCCCCTTTTCATCTCTTAGATTCTTGTGTTTCCGCCTTTCATCCATCAATTCTAGTATATCCTGAGTGATCCACGGTTTTCTACCTATTCTTTCTTTCCTACCAATGTTTTCTTCTGCGGATTTTGTTACTTCATTCTTCAAAAGTGCCCATTCGTCTGCAATTGGAGTCCGTTTAGGATTTTTCATTAGTCCTTCCGTTATACTCTTCTTGAATCTTTCGTTTACATCCTTTTCTTTCAGTCCGTCTATTACCCACCTTTTTGGCTTTTGACTTTTCTTCAGTTTCTTCAACTTTAATCTGCATTTCATTACAACCAGATTGTGGTCAGAGTTTATGTCAGCACCAGGATATGTTTTACAATCCAAAATCTGGTTTCGAAACCTCTGCTTGACCATAATGAAGTCGATTTGGTAACGCTCTGTATCTCCTGGTCTCATCCATGTGTATATTCTTCTATTGTGGCTATTGAATAAGGTGTTAGCTATGACCAACTCATGTTCGGTGCAGAATTCCATCAGCCTGCTTCCTCGATCATTCCTTTCACCTAATCCGAAATCTCCTACTATCTTCCCTTCTCTCCCTTTTCCTACCACAGCATTCCAATCTCCCATTACTATAACATTTTCATCACCTTTGATATACCTCAGAATGTCATCTATTTCTTCGTAGACCTTTTCAACATCCTCATCATCAGCTTGACTGGTAGGCATATAGACTTGTACCACTGTGGTGCACGTAGGTTTAGTATTGATTTTTGCTACAATAATCCGTTCACTGTATTGCTCATAATATTCCACCCGCAGTCCAAGTTTCCTACTCAATATGAGACCATCTCCTGCTTGGCCATTGTTTGATTTAGTGCTAATGACCCTATAGTCTCCTGACCAAACATCCTGTTCTTCCTGCCAGCGCATTTCACTAATCCCAACCAAATCCAACCTCAACCTATCCATTTCCCGTTCTAAGTTTTCTAACTTTCCACTTCCTAGCAGACTTCTAACATTCCACGCTCCGATCCGTAGAATGTCAGATTTCATCTTTGTCACTTCTGTGATGTTAACCACCTCTCGAGTAGTCCCCACCCGGAGATCCGAACGGGGGACTAGTTTACCTCCGGATTGAAATTTTACAAGGGAGGAGGCCAGCATCACATGTAATTATGCATAGAGAGGTGCATATCCTCGGGAATAGCATTACGGCTGTAGTTTCCCGTTGCTTTCAGCCGTGCAGCAGGACGCAGTGTAGCCATTAGTTGGCTTATATTATCAATATCTTAACCGTCTATTAGACTAGTAAAGAATTTTATTCTGAAAGGCTGCTATTCCCTTTCAGAATAAGTAAAGAGCAATTCTACTACAAAATACTAACCTTCTACTAACAATTAAATACCAAAATTCTACTAACGAAAAAAATACTAAAGTTTCACCAACAACAAATACTACCACTAAAACAGTCTGTCACCAGGCCCACTCACATGCACCCTCACCAGACACACTCACACACCACAGTCTAATAGAACAATGACATATATCTAATAAACAAATTAACTTCATACTTACAACTAACACTAACTACATACTTACTGTACTGTAATTGACAATATTTACAAAATTTAAACTAAAATTAAACTAAATTAATGCCTTTCAGTCAGTCAACACGATTTTACCCAATTGTAACGGGTGTTTCCCTAACAAAACAAAAAGAAAAGAAAATACAAGAGATTAATAAATTCATTTGGATGACCAGTTTCGATCGAATTACAATTGGCTACGATCGTGTTGACCGACTGAAAAGCATTAATTACGATTACTAAGCCAACACTGAAAAATGGCGTCCAACACGATAATAAACAAAAAAAACTAAATTAATGCCTTTCAATCGGTAGCCATCTTGCGGAACCACCTCTACAGTTTTTAAGTAGCAAATAGCCTACACCTTGTAATGTAATTCATAAATTTGTCATACTGACTTGTCATTTTTCCAATATAAGTCAGTGTTTCGCGAAAATCGTCGGTCATTTGTGATGAGGAACTTGTGGATGAATCTTACTGTGAATTGCTCTGCTTCGGCAATTAGGGAAGTAGTACATACAGTACATTAGGTCTACATTGCATAAAATAACTTTAAAATAATTAAATATGTAAACTTTTCACCGGTGTGTTTCAAGTACTTTTCAGCTTAAACTAAAATTGGCGGGCTTGCGGTGTTTGTGGGTTATCATTATGCAAAATGAGAACTAGTCCTGGCGACCGATAACTACAACATGCTTAAGTGAATTATTATCTCGCATAGTCAACCTTATTCTTTTCTACATTTTCAACATGCCATTCGTTCCAGTAAAGTTATCCGCCTTACCACTCAACCAATTTCGCATTTGTTCGTTGTTAATGAATTCATACTTCCAAGAACGTCCTAAGTTCATCACGCACAAAATACTACGTGCCGTGCAGAACAAACGTGCAAGGTCCTTTTGCAGAGTCCTTGAGGATTATTGCTCTCATTTTCCAAAAAAGGGCGGTCCTTAAATGCGCTGCGTCCTTCATTTAGCGAGCATTTCTCTCTCTCATGTACCGCAGGTTAACTTCCTCGGTTGTTCCTTTCCCAAAATTTCCAGCTGTCGCTCCCACGCCTGGCGGGTCACTCAACTCTTGGGTGCGCCTTCCCTAAGGGTGGTTTTATTAATATTATCCGGGAGGAACTTTCTCCTGGCACGGGAGGAACTTTCTCCTGGCACGAACTCGCCTGCCCCATCGAGGATCAAAGCTTGCCGAAAATACTGTGTGGTCTGCGGCCGTTGAGTGAGGTAAAGTTAGGTACCACTATCTCACTCTTAGTCAATCATTAAACATAAAGTATTTTAGAATTCGTTGGAATCTTAGTGTGTTGTAAGCCAACATAATATATATCGCTATAAATCCCTCCCAGTATAAATCGCGCCTACTATAAATTGCGTCTACTAATCGCGCCCAGTATAAATCGCGCTACTAATCGCGCCCAGTATAAATCGCGCAACTAATCGCGCCCAGTATAAATCGCGACCAATTAAAATCGCGCCCACTGTAATCGCACCCACTATAAATCGCGCCCACTATAATCATGCCTACTATCAATTACGCCCGGTGAAATCGCGCCCAGTATAAATGAAGTCTCTCTTTCACGTAAATCCTTTTGGGCAATTAACTTAAATTCTTAGCTTTGGTAATAAATTTAATCTTAAAACTTCATCTCCACATTTTCCAGGCCAACACGTTAAACGTTACTTCCGCACATCATTATTATTATTATTATTATCATCATGTCTAGCTTTTTGTTGTATTTAAATCTTTTTATCTTCAAATTCATGCACGGAGTTTCCCTTTCATTAGTTAGAAATACCTATCAGTCGAACCTATTCCCTGAAACAAGTATTATCCAGGTGAGAAACTTAGTTTCCCCACGATCTGAGAAAAAGTGTCTGCGTGGCATATACCTCATGGTATTGTGCCCGAGGGCATTAGGCTGACTGGTGTCGAACCTGGGACACTGAAAAAATAGAGAGCAGAGTGGAACTGCCAACGTGAAACGAACCCAGGGTCCCGGAGGGAGTTAAGTCAAGAAAAACCCTTAGAGACAAGACACATGACATCACTAAGGTGATAGGAAGTAAATTCTGCTGTTATAAGGCATAATAACACAGATAATATGGAAGAATGTAGCGTTATATGGTTGAAAAGTACAGGAGTTTCTGAGCCTAGGACTAGGATTTGGAACTCATGACAGCCAACTAATTGCTCTGGAAAGAAAGCGTGTTTTCGTGGCGTCACGTCAGTAACTTGGAACTTTTTCTACTGTCTGGAGAGGGTGAGTGGACCAGATGTGGACCCGAAAACTCCCCTAAGCACAAAGGAAGAACGCGTTGGAAGGGGGAGCGGGAAAGATAATTTGGAGATTACTCGCGATTGGAACACGATACACATATGAGGGTGACACAAATGTGAATCAAATTCAAGGAGGCTAATTGTCAAGCCATTAAACGTCGAAATCGAAGCTGGAATAAGGAAGGTGCGGAGGAACACGTCATATAGAGGTCAGCGGACGGATAATGGAAGCAAGAAGGGCAATAACCGCCGACTCAGCGTCAGGACGCGCTGAAGAAGTTAATTAATTTTAATGAATTGGCTGATCGAACCTCAAGAACGCAAGCAGTCATGAAACCAGCGCTGCAAGACGGACCAGAAAAACGCTATTTCAAGCCAGGAAAGGCGTTGGGAAAAGAGATGAAGCTCCGACGAATTTACGGATCTACTTTTCGTTTGGGAACCCATATAAGGTCGCCAAAGGAGTCAGTTGAGGACAGTTGTACACGGAACTAGGGCAGAGACCACACCACTCTGATCCCTGAAATGACGCCGCGCGCCAAGACTCTGACTTTATAAATATTCAGTGAGTATTATTCTCAAGTGCAACGTAAAATGTCAAGTAAAAGTAATCGCATTGTGTCAGTAGAACCTTATAATGCAAGGACAAAGTATTTTTATACATATGCAAATATATTTCGGTAAAACTGTATGAGAAGCATCGTAGTGCAGGACAATGTATTATATGCAAGTATACGTGTGACTATACAGTACACTGTTAGGAGCGCACCGCTCAGGGACGTAATACGCGCAGTATGAGAACAATAGAAGTTGTATGTGTACAAGTGAAATGTACAGTAGACAAGTGCAGCGTAGAAAATGTCAGGTAGCTGAATTTACGTTGTTTAGAAGCGCGCAGGTAAATACATTTGTTAGAAAGGGTGAAGCATTTTATGCGAATGCCACATTGTATAATGTTTAAGCTGATATTAGAGTACAGTTATGCTATTATCGACAATGTGCAATTGGACAGAAGTTGATAGACATTGGGAGCAAAGGAAATGCTGATATAGGCATGTTTCCACTGAAATGGAATATAGGAGCTATAACTAGACTGGAACATTGGGAATCGTGAGGGATTTACCAGGAACAGAGATACACAAGATGATCTACGTGCAGATGTTACGAGACTTTCAATCAGGAAACAGGATTATTCGGGGAGGAAAACTCTACGGAACCTGTAATTCTGAGATACTGCAGGAAGGATCGCCGAGTGAGACCAGTGTATGTAAATATCGTGTGTTTTAAGTGTTTTTGTATATTTTAAAGTGTATGTTGAAAAGGTGTAGTGATAAATAGAAATGTATAATATGTCAGAACGAAGCAGTAGCTTCAATATTATAAATCAAAGTGAAGTACATTTCTTAGTGAAAGATCCACGCAACATGTGTGTGGAAAGCGTGAATATGCCGTGCTAAGTGCAATTATGGCAGGCATAATGAAGTTTAAGTGGGCGAAGCCGCCATGGAAAAACGGGAGTATATGAGACTATGATTCTATTGTGAAATGTAGTCCACTGTATGCCAAAATATATATAAAGATTTAATATATGCCAATGAAAGTTTGAATCTTGGGAGGTATGACTTTCATGCCTTAAATTTGTGTTGGAATAATGTTCAAGTTAAAGATGTTCGTTTTACATCAAGTTGTCATTGTAGAAATGGCAATTGATTAAAGGGTCAAAAATGTAGTCATGAACACGGAAGTTCATTTTATTGATGATATTACTATCGTTACGTTTTGTCGGGATAATGAAATGTGTCAGTAATAATAATAATAAATAAACATCAGGGAAAGTGTATGTAAACATGTTTTAAGGTAAAACAACTGCAATGTTAAGTAGTGTCTTTAAAATCAAGGGACCGCTCAATGAAAAATCAGCATTATGATGTCACAAGGAATCATATAAGCAACGATGTACGGGAAATATAATCAGAATACGGAAATGGAAATGTTTAAAAGAGATTTGAATTGATGCTTGATAAAGCAAGATAGAATAACTGATAGAGATGTTCTTAATAAGATATAGAAAGGGATCATCCTCATGCGTAGTCTGGAAGTCAGGTTTGCTAATCGACGTATGAATTCTCGTAGAGCCATGGGCCTATGAATGCTATGGTAAGCAATCGAGCGTGCCTAGTGGGAACCCTAGCTCAGATATGCTAATTAGAGCGGTAAAGTATACGATTCACTGACGTATGGCGGAAAATATAGAACCTAACCATCACGCTTGATATCGACTTTAGTCAGCAAATTGTGTGAATTAATTCATCTCGGCTAGAGTGAATTTGATACGGTGGGAAAGTAGTGCCCTCACCGTAGTCGTTAACATTTAGCCACCGACTAATCCGCTAGGACTCCATGTATGATGAATCTCGCTTCTTTGGCTTGAATTAAATATGCCAGTATAAGGCTAGCCATTAAATCCTAATGATAGGTGTAGATCATGTTTAAACAGTTCCATATTCCAAAACGCATTCCGTAAGAAATAGGTCACCCGTACACGAGGGCCAGTGTGACCTCGCAATGGTTTATTATGTCTGAGGGCAGCAGACTGTTGCTCGGAGAGAAAGAGAGAGAGAGACAGAGAGAAAGTGACACAAGGGGAGGCAGCGGCCATGTTTGTTAGCACCCCGCAGTGAAGGTCCATTTTATACAGAGCTGAAGGTTGGGGCGAACCTTAATCATAGTCTTACTGTAGTAGGATTTAAGTATGATAATGTTTGGTACCCTGAAATGTTGTAAATTGAATATAATATGCATGAATATGAATTACATATGTGATATGACATATTACTATCTAAGAATCATCCTGATATCTTAATATTTGGCCAAGTCACAAATTGGTAAAAGTTATATTTTTGTACTGACAGCGACACCTAGTTTTGAAGGGAGGAACTTCACATTTTACGCTATACCTACTCGACGGGTAGCATTGTTTCCCAACCCAACACAACGATAACAACTTAATGATTTAGAAGAGACCCATTACGGCATATAGTGGATATACAAATTAAAGATTTGGTTAAAGCATGGTAGAACTCAGATGTGTTGGTGAGGAGAAAGAACAGGACATAAAAGTTACACATATTGTATAGATGAAAATTGTATGCACAAGTTAATGTAGAAAATTTATCTCGATATATAAATTTGAATGGCTGCCTGTGATTGGCTGGTTAGAGTGTAGTTGTGGCGTAGCACTGAAACTTAAAGTCGGAAATAAGGATGGCTCTAGTATAGAAGCTGAAATCAAATGAACGTGGTCCACAGTCGGCCTAAACGACAGAATAAGAAGAAGAAGAAGAAGAAGAAGAAGAAGGGGAAGAAGAAGCAGAAGAAGTAGAAGAAGGAGGAGAAGAAGAAGAAGAAGAAGAAAGAAAGAAAGAAAGAATGAAAGAAAGAAAGAAAGAAAGAAAGAAAGAAAGAAAGAAAGAAAGAAAGAACCCAGTATGGAACTGTGCGCTCATCCACAACCACCAATCCACTAGGACTAGGAATTACTGTATAGTCACGCTATTGGTCGCAAGGAGTTACTCATGTTCCCAAGTGAGGTGCTTATGTCACTGGGATATTTCTATAAAAGTAGGGAAATGGGACATTGTTGTGAAGTGGCAGAGTAAGTTTGTATCTGTTCTTAATGAAGAAACACTAAGCATTCTCATTAGGATAGCAGCTGAGGGCGCGCAATTTCCGGTCAACTCGTAGGCTAGCTTTCTCTGCAGAAGGCACAATATCACGATTCCATACATCCAAGATGGTGGATGGATGTACTTTTCTATAATGTTAGATTCGATTCCTCTGGTTGCAATAGCGGAATTGCAGAGGGACTTAGTAAACAAGGAGGGTACAACTACTGATTAACGTTCATCACTAGCACATTCCATTTGCTTGGTGAGGACAAACTATACCCATACATTTAAGAGAAAGTAGGCTACATGTTGTTTCTGCTAATTCAGTCCCCTCCTGATCGCTGAGTCCCCACTTATGCCGCACAGGATGGCCAGTCTGTATGAAGTGGAGGATCATCGTCTGCAAGGATCTGACCAACATCCAGGGACATCGCCATGTTGCCTTGTAATTCTGGCCCATGTTACTTCGTACACTAGATAAGTTTGTAGATCTCCAGCCGGTTGTCTAGGTGAAGAATGATTAACTTATCAACATTTATATTTGTTGCCTGGATACTTGAGTGAGAATCTACTTAATTCGGTCCTCACGAGTTCTCCTCGCGTCTGAGTTATTATTATATTCCAAAAGAAATGAAGACGTTGAAATAGATATTATTTATTTGGTTACCAACACCAAGTACAATATATACACTTATGCGAAGCTAGCTTGCTTGTCATCTGGCAGAGCTTATACAGTATATTTACATGTTACTAAGAGTCTGTCTTATACAGAGACAGCTCTCTAGCAATGACCACTTGGTCTGAAGATATGTTATGAAAAGACTGCTTCATGGAGAGACATCTCACACACGGCGATATGTTGTAAAGAGGTCGAGAATGACCTGAACATCAGTATTTAACACAAGGCTATTTTGGTGGGAGAAAGCAGAGAACAATCGGGCTTCCTCGGTTATCCGAACAGGATTTACCAATAGGAGATACATCTAGTGAAAGGAGGGGACGACAGCCAATCAGAGCATGTGCATTGGGGCTGTGGTCCCAGGTGTGGCTTACTATTGTCTTTCACTTTTTCTTAGAACTGTCTTCCTCAAAAAATATACATGGCCAACGAATGTGAAAGCTGGTCATATCTGGCGACGTTCGGACTTTCCAGGAAGGACTTGCCAATGGGTTGGTGCCAGTCAGACTTCCTGAGAATTGGCTATTTAGGCTATGTTTCTTAAAGGGGCAGTATTGTGTTTACACAGAGTGGAAATACAAGCGTTTACTTCCTTAGTGGCTTGAGACATACTACTGCTTGGCTAGTGCCGGCCTGACCACAGTAATTGCATGAGGAAGTGAGTTTGGTATTTAGAGGTTTGTGACAGGGTTCACTTCTTTGTGTTTCTAAATGAATGTTTACAAGCGTTTGCTCTTAATGGATACATTCCTGCCTGAGGGGCTTGAGCAACTTCCTTGTGAAGGAATATACATTTGGAGCCTCTCAGCGGACTTCCTGTATGGATGATAATAATAATAAAATATCATCTAAAAGCCAAAATTAGTGGTTGACACGTGTTGGTCATGGCTAGTAAGGGGATCGCTGGGTAGGGTACATGTCTCACTCACCAATTCTTGAACAGGTCTATCATCATTACCCACCTGGAAGCATGTAGGGAGATCTGGTAACATGTGTTAGTTTGCAGACTGCAGCATCGTGGATGATTGATGAGATATGTTTTGAGTTTGCCAAGGTTGGACGAATGAATACAATATTGGTAGCACAGTATATATCCAGTAGAGGGATATCTTACCTGCAGAGCTAACAGTAGGAACAGGAAGCCTGTCTCCACCTGGGTACGGTCGTCTGGTAGATGAAGCCCTCTCGCCAGCTCTTGAGCTGTCTGCCCAGTTGCTCCCATCCACGCTAGAGTCAGCACTGTCTCCACACTGAATGGTGACAACACCAGGTTGCCATGGTTACTGCTTACAGCCTGAAACAGAAACAGAGAATACCCTGACTCGCGTTCTTCAAGGAGAGAGTTTATTTACTTTCGGGCCTAATTATTCACTCTAACTTCGGTGGACCAATGATAGCAGATTCATGCTTACGCGTTTTTTAGCAGTCACCAGAAACATCTCTCCTATCCCACTCGTCTTAATACCTCTTCGTTTGTAACCCTATCTACTCATCTGATCTCCATCATTCTCCTGCAACACCACATTTCAAACGCTTCAATTCTCCTCTTTTCTGCTGTACCAATAAACTTCCATAGAGCGCCACGCTCTAGACAAAGGCTTTCAAAAATGACTTCCTAATACCTAAATCTATATTCGATATCAACTGATTTATTTTCTGTAGAAATGCTTTCCTTGCCTGTGCTAACCTAATTTTTGCTTCGTCCTTCACTGGTTATTGTGCTTCCTACGTAACATGGTTTACCAAGAAGAGCTCTGGTATGGACAGAAGCCGGAAGGAGACCAAAAACAAGATGGAGGGACCAGGTGAAGGATGATGTGACTAGAAGAGGAGAAAGAAGAAGAAGGAATAAGGGTTGTTGTTTAAGCCCTTTGCAATTTTTGTTTTCACTTGAGTAATGTTAATGGACGTATCATGTTTTTCACATTCAAAGTATCGATATGTGAACCATTGACCTTCAATACACATCACTTTACCCTTACATCGCCTGCAGCCTACAGTTAGCCAAGTCTCCTTAATGCTAGCCTATTTTCATCATACGGAATATAGATGGACTTTTGTTCGTGTGTCTGTCCGTCCCACCGGTAGTACCATCATCTGTATCTTTTAAATTTGTATTACTGTCAACAATCCAACATGGTGGCCGCGCGAAATATTTCACCAGTACTCAATATCTCCGAGACTATTGCAGCAGACAAAGTAAAATTTTGTATGGTGATAAACGATTATGCAGAGAGTGAATACGTGCCATTAAATACAGTAGAACATGGCGGCCAGGCGAACTTCAAATGTTCAGATTGACAATGTAATCGTCCGAGCACAATGAAACTTGGTAAAGCGAATCTTTGCTTTACTGTGTGTTGGTGTTTAATGTTGTTCTTCCAACTTTCAAGAT
The DNA here is from genome assembly GCA_946902985.2 of Meconema thalassinum. Taxonomy (NCBI): domain Eukaryota; kingdom Metazoa; phylum Arthropoda; class Insecta; order Orthoptera; family Tettigoniidae; genus Meconema; species Meconema thalassinum. The sequence continues at coordinate 459,619,004 of OX336394.1, read as the reverse complement.
AGTGCCTGCACAAAATTAAAAAAAACATATTTTTAGCCTACTTTTCACATTTTGCAAAAATGAGGAAAAAGTAGACTTATGAGATCGATCCGGGAACATGTGTGTATGTCCGTCTGTCTGTCCTTCTGTCTGTTTGTCTGTCTGTCCTCCTGTCTGTCTGTCTGTCTGTCTGTCTGGCTGTGTGTGTGTGTCCCCCTATCAACTCCTAAACGGCTGAAGCAATCGGAACCAAATTTAGTATGAGTAAAGATGTATACCGGAATATCTCAAGCCCAAATTTGAAAATGATGTCATTGCTACCAACTGCTGAAAAAAGCACTAGAAATTTGAGCTCCATGTTGGATATCTTGGAAGGTATGCATGGGAGCTATTCCAAAATTGGCACACATGTAGATAATACTATTTCAGTTTAATTTGCATGAGGCCATACATGACAGTGTTGCCAAAATAATGTTAAGCCTTCTGATAAGTCCAATTTTTAAATGCATACAACGTCTACACTATCAATTGTATTTCAACGAAATTTTGTATGGAATATGTGTACATAAACACATATGACTGAGCGTATTCTTAAGACCCACCAGGGCTGCCAACTGTTAATAAATTCTCTCTCTATGTTTTATCCAAATACCAATATATCAGAAAGTATGCAAGCCGACAGCTTTAAACTATGCACACGTATAGTACCTGACATTTTAGATTAATTTGGGTAATTCATATAAGTCAGTGCTGCCAACATGATTCTATGCCTGCTGATATGTCCAATTTTAAAATACATGTAACTTCTATATACTAACAAACGGATTTCATCCAAAATTGGCACAACAAGATATCATCATATTTCAGATTATTTCTGACCAGCACACGCATGACATTGTTGCCAACATACTTTTACGCGTGCTGATGGATCTAATGTCTAACTGCATGTAACGTCCATTGGACTTCGACCAAATTCTGTATTCTGTACCTTAAGAGGTGGAACTAAGAATATATTTAGTCCCCAGGGCTGCCAACTGTAGTGCTCTATTAGGCTACATTATACCAGGTATATTTCTAACTAATTAAACATTTCGATATTACCAACTTAATTTCGTTTTTATTGCAGATAGGTTCATATACTGTAGATTAATCTTTGGCATGAATCTTAATTTTAAGAAAAGTGGGCTCTTTAGTTCGTTACGGAACTTCTTGTTATGTATTGTATCGTGTTCGATCGTTTGAAGCGAAACTTCGCCACTACTATAGGCTATATACTGATACATTCCGTCTAGCTCGACACGGACTGAAACTTGGTGTGATAGCGGAAGAGTAGCCATCTAAAATAAACCCGAACTTGTTAAATTAGTCCACGCTAGATCATGTGACATGTGAGCAGCACCTCATATTCAGACAACATAATCCTAGAATTGGTAAAAATGCACTTATCTTGTTCTTCATGTAATAACAATATTAGTCACATAGCGGGATGTTGAATTACCTGGTAGAGAGCAGTACTGAAGTCGTTGCTGGCATTCGCTACGGCGGCGATGGGTGCTGCCTCCACAGCAGTGCCATTTCCCTTAGACTGAGCTGCTAGGGCCAATCCCAGGACAACTGGAACAGAGATTGTGAACATAGCAACATGTTGTGAATGAGAAACTCCACAAGGCCATAATTACAAATGGCGGTTCTTCCTCAATGCTGCGCGCGCTTACTTATTTCGCGCAGGTGCAAAAGCGACTACGTGCCTCAAATTAGGCTCTTAATTCAGACATTATCTCCTTCCTATAGAACTGTAGGTTCTGTACGTAGGAGATAACGTTGCGGTATTTCTTAGAAGTGCATGGTTTACTACCACAGCGGCGGTCCGGGCAGGGTGTACGAAGAGCCTGCTCAAGATGATCCTAATTGTTGTTGTTAAAGGGGCGTAATATGTAGGCTAATGGTTTAGGCGATCGTGAAAATGAAAATAAATCTAATGTATAAGTAAAACTAACTAGTGACTTACGTAGTCTACTAGAAGAAGACATGAAAAACAAAGAAAGAATAAGGGATATAATAAACAGGGGAAAAAAATGCCCACAATTCTCCAAGGAGGATATTCAGGGACTTGAAAGAGGTCGAGCCATGAATGGGAAAGACGGACCCAGGTCGGTTATCCCTGGGGGTCGACAACTCCCTTATTCACCAGTTGTGATCCCTTGAGGATGTAGCACTACATACAGTACACAATGGCAATGGCTAATGGGAAAGACGGACCCAGGTCGGGTATCCCTGGGGGTCGACAACTCCCTTACTCACCAGTTATGATCCCTTGAGGATGTAGCACTACATACTACTGCCTTGAACAGAAGGCAGGAGGTACCATAAAAGCAAAAAGAAGAGTTGTGACGCTTCGAGAGATGAGACAAGGGTCAATTAAGGCGGGAAATTAAAATAGTGCCTAGGCCTTGGATACCATAATACCGTCGCAGCCGAAGAGAACAAAAGTTGATCAGGAGAGGTCGACGTAAATGATGACACAGAGGAGTCATGCACAAGTAAGTTGACTCAGCAAGTTGTGAGCCCCTTTCTGAAGGGTGACTTGGTGCACCTCAGTGAAACATGCCCTAAACCTACAAGTATTGGTCTGAGGGCTGGATCGGGGTGCGGCAAGCCTGAGTTCCATTCCCACCTCAACATTCCTTGCCATTTCTACTCCAGGAAAATGCTGGGATGCTTCCTAAATGAAGCACACAGCGCCACACAGTTGTCATGCCATAGCCTATAGTTGTACCTAAATGAAGCACACAGCGCCACACAGTTGTCATGCCATAGCCTATAGTTGTGACTAAATGAAGCACACAGCGCCACACAGTTGTCATGCCATAGCCTATAGCTGTGACTAAATGAAGCACACAGCGCCACACAATAGCCTATAGTTGTGACTAAATGAAGCACACAGCCCACACAGTTGTCATGCCATAGCCTATAGTTGTGACTAAATGAAGCACACAGCGCCACACAGTTGTCATGCCATAGCCTATAGTTGTGACTAAATGAAGCACACAGCGCCACACAGTTGTCATGCCATAGCCTATAGTTGTAACTAAATGAAGCACACAGCGCCACACAGTTGTCATGCCATAGCCTATAGTTGTAACTAAATGAAGCACAGAGCACCACACAGTTGTCATGCCATAGCCTATAGTTGTGACTAAATGAAGCACACAGCGCCACACAGTTGTCATGCCATAGCCTATAGTTGTAACTAAATGAAGCACAAAGCGCCACACTGTTGTCATGCCATAGCCTATAGTTGTAACTAAATGAAGCACACAGCGCCACACAGTTGTCATTCCATAGCCTATAGTTGTGACTAAATGAAGCACACAGCGCCACACAGTTGTCATGCCATAGCCTATAGTTGTGACTAAATGAAGCACACAGCGCCACACAGTTGTCATGCCATAGGCTATAGTTGTAACTAAATGAAGCACACAGCGCCACACAGTTGTCATGCCATAGCCTATAGTTGTAACAAAATGAAGCACACAGCGCCACACAGTTGTCATGCCATAGCCTATAGCTGTAACTAAATGAAGCACACAGCGCCACACAGTTGTCATGCCATAGCCTATAGTTGTAACTAAATGAAGCACACAGCGCCACACTGTTGTCATGCCATAGCCTATAGTTGTGACTAAATGAAGCACACAGCGCCACACAGTTGTCATGCCATAGCCTATAGTTGTAACTAAATGAAGCACACAGCGCCACACAGTTGTCATGCCATAGCCTATAGTTGTAACTAAATGAAGCACACAGCGCCACACAGTTGTCATGCCATAGCCTATAGTTGTAACTAAATGAAGCACACAGAGCCACACAGTTGTCATGCCATAGCCTATAGTTGTAACTAAATGAAGCACACAGCGCCACACAGTTGTCATGCCATAGCCTATAGTTGTGACTAAATGAAGCACACAGCGCCACACAGTTGTCATGCCATAGCCTATAGTTGTGACTAAATGAAGCACACAGCGCCACACAGTTGTCTTGCCATAGCCTATAGTTGTAACTCAATGAAGCACACAGCGCCACACTGTTGTCATGCCATAGCCTATAGTTGTAACTAAATGAAGCACACAGCGCCACACAGTTGTCATGCCATAGCCTATAGTTGTGACTAAATGAAGCACACAGCGCCACACAGTTGTCATGCCATAGCCTATAGTTGTAACTAAATGAAGCACACAGCGCCACACAGTTGTCATGCCATAGCCTATAGTTGTAACTAAATGAAGCACACAGCGCCACACAGTTGTCATGCCATAGCCTATAGTTGTGACTAAATGAAGCACACAGCGCCACACAGTTGTCATGCCATAGCCTATAGTTGTGACTAAATGAAGCACACAGCGCCACACAGTTGTCATGCCATAGCCTATAGTTGTGACTAAATGAAGCACAAAGCGCCACACTGTTGTCATGCCATAGCCTATAGTTTTAACTAAATGAAGCACACAGCGCCACACAGTTGTCATGCCATAGCCTATAGTTGTGACTAAATGAAGCACACAGCGCCACACAGTTGTCATGCCATAGGCTATAGTTGTAACTAAATGAAGCACAAAGCGCCACACTGTTGTCATGCCATAGCCTATAGTTGTGACTAAATGAAGCACACAGCGCCTCACAGTTGTCATGCCATAGGCTATAGTTGTAACTAAATGAAGCACACAGCGCCACACAGTTGTCATGCCATAGCCTATAGTTGTGACTAAATGAAGCACACAGCGCCACACAGTTGTCATGCCATAGCCTATAGTTGTAACTAAATGAAGCACACAGCGCCACACAGTTGTCATGCCATAGCCTATAGTTGTAACTAAATGAAGCACACAGCGCCACACAGTTGTCATGCCATAGTCTATAGTTGTGACTAACTGAAGCACACAGCGCCACACAGTTGTCATGCCATAGCCTATAGTTGTGACTAAATGAAGCAGACAGCGCTACACAGTTGTCATGCCATAGCCTATAGTTGTAACTAAATGAAGCACACAGCGCCACACTGTTGTCATGCCATAGCCTATAGTTGTGACTAAATGATGCACACAGCGCCACACAGTTGTCATGCCATAGCCTATAGTTGTGACTAAATGAAGCACACAGCCCACACAGTTGTCATGCCATAGCCTATAGTTGTAACTAAATGAAGCACACAGCGCCACACAGTTGTCATGCCATAGCCTATAGTTGTGACTAAATGAAGCACACAGCGCCACACAGTTGTCATGCCATAGCCTATAGTTGTGACTAAATGAAGCACACAGCGCCTCACAGTTGTCATGCCATAGCCTATAGTTGTGACTAAATGAAACACACAGCGCCTCACAGTTGTCATGCCATAGCCTATAGTTGTGACTAAATGAAACACACAGCGCCTCACAGTTGTCATGCCATAGCCTATAGTTGTAACTAAATGAAGCACACAGCGCCACACAGTTGTCATGCCATAGCCTATAGTTGTAACTAAATGAAGCACACAGCGCCACACTGTTGTCATGCCATAGGCTATAGTTGTAACTAAATTAAGCACACAGCGCCACACAGTTGTCATGCCATAGCCTATAGTTGTGACTAAATGAAGCACACAGTGCCACACTGTTGTCATGCCATAGCCTATAGTTGTAACTAAATGAAGCACACAGCGCCACACTGTTGTCATGCCATAGCCTATAGCTGTAACTAAATGAAGCACACAGCGCCACACAGATGTCATTCCATAGCCTATAGTTGTGACTAAATGAAGCACACAGCGCCTCACAGTTGTCATGCCATAGCCTATAGTTGTGACTAAATGAAGCACACAGCGCCACACTGTTGTCATGCCATAGCCTATAGTTGTAACTAAATGAAGCACACAGCGCCACACAGTTGTCATGCCATAGCCTATAGTTGTAACTAAATGAAACACACAGCGCCACACAGTTGTCATGCCATAGCCTATAGTTGTGATTAAATGAAGCACACAGCGCCACACAGCTGTCATGCCATAGCCTATAGTTGTAACTAAATGAAGCACACAGCGCCACACAGTTGTCATGCCATAGCCTATAGTTGTGACTAAATGAAGCACGCAGCGCCACACAGTTGTCATGCCATAGCCTATAGTTGTGACTAAATGAAGCACACAGCGCCTCACAGTTGTCATGCCATAGCCTATAGTTGTGACTAAATGAAGCACACAGCGCCACACAGTTGTCATGCCATAGCCTATAGTTGTAACTAAATGAAGCACACAGCGCCACACAGTTGTCATGCCATAGGCTATAGTTGTGACTAAATGAAGCACACAGCGCCACACAGCTGTCATGCCATAGCCTATAGTTGTAACTAAATGAAGCACACAGCGCCACACAGTTGTCATGCCATAGCCTATAGTTGTAACTAAATGAAGCACACAGCGCTACACAGTTGTCATGCCATAGCCTATAGTTGTGACTAAATGAAGCACACAGCGCCACACTGTTGTCATGCCATAGCCTATAGTTGTAACTAAATGAAGCACACAGCGCTACACAGTTGTCATGCCATAGCCTATAGTTGTAACTAAATGAAGCACACAGCGCCACACAGTTGTCATGCCATAGCCTATAGTTGTGACTAAATGAATCACACAGCGCCACACAGTTGTCATACCATAGGCTATAGTTGTAACTAAATGAAGCACACAGCGCCACACAGTTGTCATGCCATAGCCTATAGTTGTGACTAAATGAAGCACACAGCGCCACACAGTTGCCATGCCATAGCTTATAGTTGTGACTAAATGAAGCACACAGCGCCACACACTTGTCATGCCATAGCCTATAGTTGTAACTAAATGAAGCACACAGCGCCACACAGTTGTCATGCCATAGCCTATAGTTGTGACTAAATGAAGCACATAGCGCCACACAGTTGTCATGCCATAGCCTATAGTTGTGACTAAATGAAGCACACAGCGCCACACAGTTGTCATGCCATAGCCTATAGTTGTGACTAAATGAAGCACACAGCGCCACACAGTTGTCATGCCATAGCCTATAGTTGTGACTAAATGAAGCACACAGCGCTACACAGTTGTCATACCATAGGCTATAGTTGTAACTAAATGAAGCACACAGTGCCACACAGTTGTCATGCCATAGCTTATAGTTGTGACTAAATGAAGCACACAGCGCCGAACAGTTGTCATGCCATAGCCTATAGTTGTAACTAAATGAAGCACACAGCGCCACACAGTTGTCATGCCATAGCCTATAGTTGTGACTAAATGAAGCACACAGCGCCACACAGTTGTCATGCCATAGCCTATAGTTGTAACTAAATGAAGCACACAGAGCCACACAGTTGTCATGCCATAGCCTATAGTTGTAACTAAATGAAGCACACAGCGCCACACAGTTGTCATGCCATAGCCTATAGTTGTGACTAAATGAAGCACACAGCGCCACACAGTTGTCATGCCATAGCCTATAGTTGTGACTAAATGAATCACACAGCGCCACACAGTTGTCATACCATAGGCTATAGTTGTACCTAAATGAAGCACACAGCGCCACACAGTTGTCATGCCATAGCCTATAGTTGTGACTAAATGAAGCACACAGCGCCACACAGTTGTCATGCCATAGCCTATAGTTGTAACTAAATGAAGCACACAGCGCCACACAGTTGTCATGCCATAGCCTATAGTTGTGACTAAATGAAGCACACAGCGCCACACAGTTGTCATGCCATAGCCTATAGTTGTGACTAAATGAATCACACAGCGCCACACAGTTGTCATACCATAGGCTATAGTTGTACCTAAATGAAGCACACAGCGCCACACAGTTGTCATGCCATAGCCTATAGTTGTGACTAAATGAAGCACACAGCGCCACACAGTTGTCATGCCATAGCCTATAGTTGTGACTAAATGAATAAACAATTGGATAAATACAATTTAATTATAAATAAATAATCCATGTCGAAGCGCGTAATCCTTGCTTGCCCATTATTTAATAGTGACTATAGCTATTCTTCTTCAGGAGTGGTTGTTTATCTTTGCCCAGTCTTGTGTTGACCGACTGAAGAGTCTTTTTGTTTCAAGCGAACCGAAAATCAGATTCGAGTCAATTTAAAGAATTCAAAAACTTTAACATGTTGTCTGTAACTACCCAGGCAACTACCAACCTAACACTGTAACACGTATGGAATCAGCAAAACTCCTACACTTATAAATAGGAACTAATGTTCTTCCTTATCGATAGTAGGCTATTCCAAGGTAAGGGTGTGCCTTCCATCGTAGAACTAATGAAACTAAGATATTGTAGTGACAATGTACATTTAGCTATTTAGAACTTTGTTTGCCATGTACGAACAGAAATAATGAGTGTCATTCTTTGACTGTTCCTAGTACCGTGTTTTGTTTCTTGCGCTCACCGTCAGTGTTGGAACCATACAACATTTTAGATTTGTGTTCTTCATCATAATGGATGTTGGCCAACTCAGGACCACGTAAATGACTTTTCACGATTTCAGTTTCCTTTGGCCGCAGTGTTCCTTCATTCGTTTGCTCACAGCTTCTTTCTTTTCAGCTGTCCAATGTTGTTTCTTCTCGGTCGCTGTGGCTGGCTCTAGGAACTCCTCAAATGTCTGTATCTTATTTCTGAAAGTGGTTCTGTCTTGATCAGTGATGTTTATTTTTTGTAGATCCTTCTTGGTGTTAGCAAACCATTCTTCATAAGAGTTATATTTTCTATTGGGCGTGTTGAAGTGGTTAATATTATTCTTAGTGAGTCTGTCGTCAGGCATTCTTGAAACATTTCCAAAGAATTTCACCCTTTTAGTCCAGTCAAATTAGACCAAAGATGATGGTTTTGCTGCATTAAATCATGTAGTTCCAAATTTTTCTGTAATGTGTAGAGGGAGGTCCCCTCTATGTTTACATAATCAATAAATAACGAGTTACAGAGAGTTAAAGCCGTTGAAAACATAAGTAAAATAATGAGCAGTTTACTAGCGAAATCTCGAAACCGACCCCGATACGTCAAAACGCTATAACATTTAAAGAGATAAAGATAAATTAGCATAAGTATATATATTCTTGAAGGCAACTTCGTGCTCTACAACTTCCTTCCTTACGACTTTCCTGTAAAATGGAAGGCAAACGGATTGGAAGGGCAAGTTTGACGAGAAACGTGAGGCGCTACATATTTTTCTGCAAATTTTCCATGTTCACCAGCTCATATCTCGAAGAAGGTTACACACAGATGTAAAAATGAATATACCATTTTGTAGGGCATTTAATTACCTTTCAGTTATGAAAGTATTACAATTTCTGTAAGATGCACCGTTTGAAAGTTATGAGCCAAAAACGAAAAAGGGGGGCCTTCGAGCCCCCCTGGCCCCCCCGCAGCACCTGAAATCGACGGGACTTTATTAGGCGTTGTTCAGGGGACCTCCCTCTACACATTACAGAAAATTTTGGAACTACATGATTTAATGCAGCAAAAAATCCTAATTTGACTGGACTATTGTTTTCGTATGCTCTCTGAGATTCGGCTGCACTTCTTTGTTGCTACGTAATCGGTATGTGTCAGCGCATTTTTTTGGTCCGAAAATTTTCCTTAAAATTTTTCGATCCTTTTCTTTATCTTTTTTCAATTCTTTTAGTTGTTAGTCCTAAGCATTCCTAAGCATACAGGCACAGTCCTGGCTATTCCTAAGCAAACAGGCATAGTCTTGGGTATTCCTAAGCATACAGGCACTCTGGTTGAATTATTTGTGTTATTATAGTTCTTAATCTACAATATTAATTTGAATATTCTTGAAAATTATAGAAATATGAAATCTGTTACAAGTGACTTATTAGAATTCCCTAAAAGACATAGATATTGTTGTCTGAGAGTATTGCTGTCGTACAATATACAGTACATTACTCTGTCGGTTTGCATACATCTTCCAGGAGTACCAAATTGATTCTTCAAGATGTCTATGAATATATAGGTTTGTTATAGGTGTATTTGATGTGAAAACCATCAATAAATAGAGCCATGGTAACGTCGGACATTAACATTAATGTCAAGTTGCCATAGAAAGGTACATAACCTATAACATTCCTTAGTCAACTGTTAAAGCAATGTCAAGAGAACTTGCGAAGTAGCCTATATAGCCAAGTCACTTAAGCAAAAAAAAAGGTTCAACCTCGGAATGAGAGATAGCAAGCTGTAAACTCGTATACACCTTTATTTTGGTGTTCTAAACGTTGTCTCAAAAGTCTCATAAAATCTCGTGTCTGCGCCGTAAGTTATTCCAGGTCAAAGGTCACACAAATACGTTTTTCGTGATTATCTCGGTTTCTATAGCTCCAATGAAGTTAACACTTATTATAAAAATTGTAGAGCATACGATTTTCGACAAGTTTGTCTGAATGTTTTCTTTCATACGCCCAACTGTTTTTGATATAGACGTCAGAGAGCCCGCAGCGATCAGCCATACTCACTGCAATGCAAAGTCACCTTGTATAAAGTTATTCAATCATTGAAATATAATTCACAATAAATAATTTGTATTATTTATTAGTCAATAGCCGGCCCCGTGGTGTCGGGGTAGCGCGCCTGCCTCTCACCCGGAGGCCCCGGGTTCGATTCCCGGCTCCGTCAGGGATTTTAGAAACTGACGTGAGGGCTGGAACGGGGTTCTGTTGAACAACACGTTGATTGAAGAGATTCAAGAATGAAAAGAGATAACAATGACATAAGTAAACTAGTTGAATGGCTAACACTTCATGATCCCTTTCCAAAAACAAATCAATTCGTATCCTTGGCTTCAGGAATCATTGGAAATGACCAAATTAATTGTTACAAAGCCCATGAAATCCGATTACAATCTATGGTGAAAAAACTGGCTTGAACTTTAATGAGATAAAGTTCAAACGCGCCGATCAGGTTTTACCGATTTCAGTTGTTAACAAATCAGTCCAAATTAACGATTGTAAAATCTCAGCAGATCCGTTGTTACTCTTCCAAAGGATAACTGTAACCAAACAGTTTGAAAGTAATCTGGAATGATACCTTCAATATGAATTAAGCCCGTATCCGACATCATTATTTGATAATAATGGCATGAGAAAAACGACGAAAGCCACATTATATGATAATATGTTGATATCGAACATGGTGAAAATAATGTGACGTATGTCATCGATGGTGGATTTCTTCTGCATCGCGTCGTATGGAGTAAAGACGATATTTTTCCGTTGTTATAGATAAATACCGGTACGTTAAGTATTTACAAAGACATTAAGTTATGGTTCAAACGTTGTTGCATTTGACGGATACTCTGACTACGCTAAAAACAATGCAACAACTAAGAAGAACTGCTGCTCTTTCGAAATCTTATGAAGTTTGTTTCGACGAAACAATGACTGTGCTAATTAGTCCAGGTAAGGTTTTGTCAAATCGTTGTAATAAAAAGAAACTTATTGATATGCTCATTGAAAAGTTAGAGAGTGTAAATATTAGAACAAAACAAGCAAGAGATGATGCTGATGTACTTATCATAGAAACAGCTATCGACCAATCCAAACATGAGAGGACATCCGTCATCATATTATCATAGAAAGAGCTATCGACCAATCCAAACATGAGAGGACATCCGTCATCATAGGAGAAGACATAGATTTGCTCGTTATTTTAATTAGACGCACTCAACTACTTCCAGAAGAAATTTTCTTTAAAAAGGTTGGAAAAGGCAATGTCAAAGCACAAATCTATTCGTCAAAAAGTATTGACAAATATCCCCTTTCTAAAAAAACATATATTATTTTTACATGCATTCAGTGGCTGTGACACAACTTCTGCGCTGTTTAAAAAAGGGAAAAAAACTTTCATGAAATCTCTCCAAAAAGTTGCCCATTTCGACCGATTGGCTAAAGTTTTCCTACAAGAAAACTGCCCTGTACAGCATCTTACTAGCGATATATAATGCTCCTTAATCTGAGGGCAATATCGATCATCTTCGATATACTCAAAGTGGCTGGCTCCGTGGCTCAGGGGTAACGTTCTCGCTTGCTGGGCCCAAGGTTTACAGGTTCGTATCCTGGCGCAGTCAGCTGGCATTTGAGGGTGCGCAAATGTGAGGGAGCCGTGTCCGTAGATTTACTGGCACGTTAAAGATCCCCTTCGGGGCAAAAATTCCGGCACCCCGGCGTCTCTAAAAGCCAGTGTAGTTAAAAGGGACGTAAAACCAATAACATTATTATTATTATATACTCAAAGTCTACGAAGCTTCATAAACCTGTCCAGCTGTCCAATCTTCCACCGTCAAGTGCAGCAGCCCATCAGCATATGAATCGTGTTTATTACCAGGTTCAAAAATTGTTAGGGCATGATTTAGAACCCCAGGAATGGAGTTGGGTGCTGTAAAATGAACTCCTGGAGCCAAGAACAACAATATTACCACCAGCTGCTGAGGAATTACTTAATACACTATTTTGTAATTGTAAGAATGGATGTGGTGTATCGGGGTTGCAATGCACTTCAGCTTGTGGCCAGGGTAATGGACAAGCTTGCCTCAATGCTGTTTCATCACAAAGAGACTCTGAGGTAGAGAGTGTGTTTGACCCGAAAATTCTGGAAGGGCTGGAAACAACGAAGATGATGACAATGAAAGTGACAGTTTCACATGTCCGGAAGATGATGACGGTGATGAGGAAGAAGAAGAAGAAAATTAATACTTTTGTTCTTCAAATAATTAAAGAATTATATATTTTCACTTCATTTCAATTCGGGCCTATCAAGCGACCGCTGCCCAGCCAGATATTGGGGAGACGCGTGATTAGCGCATCGGGTCCCCTCGGCCGTTAATCTTGGTTTTCGTGATCGGGGCACTGGCTCACTGTCAGACAGCTACTCAATTGTCCTCACGAGTCTGAGTGCACCCCGTTCCAACCCTCACGTCAGTTTCTAAAATCCCTGATAGAGCCAGGAACCGAACCCGGGGCATCCGGGTGAGAGGCAGGCGCGCTACCCCAACACCACGGGGCCGGCTATTAACTAATAAATAATACAAATTATTTATTGTGAATGATATTTCAATGATTTAATAACTTTATACAAGGTATTATTCACTCTCACCGCAAATCCCGGTCACTCCATGTGAGATGTGTGCTGGACAAAACGGAGGCAGACAGGTTTTTCTCCGGGTACTCCGGTTTTCCCTGTCAAAATTTCATTCTAGCAACACTCTCCACTATCATTTCATTTCATCTGTCATTCATCTAATCATTGCCCCAGAGGAGTGCGTCAGGCCTCGGCAGCCGGCACAGTTCATATCCTCGCCGCTAGATGGGGGCTTCATTCATTCCATTCCTGACCCGGTCGGAGACTGGAAGCAGGCTGTGGATTTTCATTTTTTTCAGTTGGAACACAAAAAGTGCCCGTTTTTAAGCGTGTTTCAACAATGTGTCACATTTAAGAATTAATATCTCACAAACCCGTCATCAGATCGAATCCAAATTTTAACACAATATACAGGGCCGGATTTACCGTAAGGCAAAATAGGCACGTGCCTAGGGGCGCCGCAGTCCAAGGGGCGCCGCAAGGCGCCCCTTTGGTCAGGCAACCGGCAAAGATCTTTACTGGAGGCGCCCCGAAGGGCACCGCCGTCAGGCGCCCTCTTTGCTACGGTTTTAAATGTGCTTAAATAAATATTGAGAAATGAGCAGACTTTTAGAAATAATATCGTGTCTTTGTCGCATGCCCTTCCACTTCACTCTTCGTTATGCCACTTTACGCCCTTTCGTCCCGACAAGTGTGAGAGGGGCGGGGAGGCGGACGAGCGGAGCTGTGCTGCGCGCACTGTTGTTGCTGTAGCTGGGTTTGCTTGCATTGTAGTAGCATCGAAGTGCCCCGCGCCCCACCCCCCTTGCCTGTGCTGTGTGCGAGTTCGAGCTTGCGTTGTGTTGTGATGTGATCTGCAAGTAAATGTTTTAAACTATGGGCAGCAAAAAGTTACCAAAACCGTGTCCGCAAAGCTGAAGAGGATAAGAAAGCCAAGGTGACACTATCAAAATGTCGGAAAATAAATGAAATGTTTAGTGGCCGTGTGAGTCCTACACCTCCAACGACAAATTCGGATAACAATAAAAATTCTTGCTCTGCGGTTCACGACATTGACTGCGATGGAGTTCAGCAACTTGAGGTAAGCTACCGTACACGAATTACTTTACGCAAAGTAGGCCTTTCCCAATAGGCGATTCCTTGATACACTGTTGCACAAAGTGACATACGTAAAATCTCAGACTGGCCTGGAAACCGTACCGTGCCTGCAGAGTATATTAAAAGTTGTTCTTTTTAAATTTACTATGTTTGAAGTGCTCTAATTAATACGGGATTTTCCTTTTCAGCTCCAACAAGCCAAAATTGATGAAAAAGAGAATGACAATTCTAGGCCTACATTTAATTCCTATGACACCTTAGGGGGAGAAAGCAACAAAAATTTAAATTTGCCTCAGCGGACAAACAAAATGTTACGGCCAATGGTGAACCAAAAGAAGGGTTCCTAGGTTTTATGGAGAGCGTCGGGCACAAGTCTGAGCAGCTTTTTGATGCAGTAAAGGCTAAGTTGGAAGATCTGGATTTGAAAGTGGAGGATATTCGAGGCCAATCTTACGATAACGCAAATAATATGTCCGGCGAATATTCCGGGTTGCAAGCTCGAATAATAGTAATAATAATATCGTATGGCCTCGGGTGCCTGGCGCAAGCTTTGTTAATTGACACCCAGAGGGTAGCTTGCATGTCGAATTTCGTCGTTCCTTTGAACGCTATGAAAGTCAAGGAGGTTAGATATCTAAACTCCTTGACACTACAGCGCTTTCAAGTAGAGAATGGAGGAACTTTGTGTTGGTGGAAAATCCCGAGATTAATTTTGCCATTGAACACGGCCTACTGAATTCAAATGGGTTTTTTAACATGCCAACAACGTATGACATGAGTATCGTGATTTTTGTCGCCTTCAAAAATCACTTACCATGGCCAGGGGCGAACCTGCAATCTTGGGGTTGGTAGTCCGACACTATAACCACTCACCCACCGTGGCAAGCTGCAAGCTCGAATAGCGGCCTTGAATCCCTTAGCTCTCTATGCACCATGCTCACCCCATTCACTAAATTTGGTTGGACCTCATGCCGCTGAATCTTGTTCAGAATCTGTAGTGTATTTTTTAACAGCTCAAGAACTGTACAACTTTTTTACTGCTTCGACCTACCGATGGAAAATTTTAAAGGACTTTATTTCGTGCGTACTAAAAAGCTCGTCAGTGACTCGGTGGTCGGCACGATATGACGCTTGTCAAGTTCTGAGGGAAGGCTGGAGTGGCGTCGTGGCAGCTCTTGAGAGTATTCACGAAGACAGAAATCGAAAGGCAAACACTCGAAGTGAAGCCAAAGGCATCTTAAGCAATATCCTACAATTATAAACTGCTTTGCTAGTTGTTTTTTGGAGTACCATTCTAAAAAGATTTAATACTGTCAGCCAGAAGCTCCAAAAAGTTAACACTAATTTGAGCACTGTGGTAGAATGTTACGCTTCGTTAGCGGAATTTGTGCAAAGTTTAAGAGATAATTTCGATGTCTATGAGAAAGAAGCCAAAGAATTAAGCGGTATTGCTCAATATTCCTACGACCTAATGAGAAGACCGGAACGAAAGACTAGGGATGATGAGACAAAGCAAGGAGAATATTTACCGCCAGAGGGCTCAGAAAATGTTCACGTCAATGTATTTTATGTAATTCTGGGTGTACTAATTGCTGAGCTTAAGAGGCGAAGTGAGGCTTACAAAGTCCTCCATAAAAGATTTTATTTTCTAGAAAACCTGTTAGACCAATGATAAAATAATTCGCTGACGATCTTTCAGAAAAGTATGTGGATGACTTAGAAAGTGCACTGGCTGACGAGTGCTTGCATTTAAAGGAACATTTAAAAATTGCAGATTTTAAAGGTAAGTCAGCCTCTGAGCTCAGCACTTTCCTTCATGGAAAAGATTTACACGAAATGTACCCGAACGTAAACATTGCTTTACGGATACTTCTCACCATTCCAGTGACCAATTGTTCTGGAGAAAGATCATTTTCGGTACTGAATCGCGTCAAGAACTAATTGCAGTCAGTCACTAAAAAAGAAAGGTTAAACTATATTGCACTCCTAGCGATTGAAAAAGATATGACGATAAACTTGAACTGCGGTGCCATAATTAATGAATTTGCAGAAAAGAAGGCAAGAAGGAAACTTTTGAAGAAGTTCTCGTTGTGCTTGAGGCAGGCCCCGTTATGTCTTCATTCATGTTTTTAATCTGCACTTTAATTTCTCTAAAAGATATTGCTGGAAGATATGGAGTTGGCCTTATTTGTATTTTAGAGGCACTTTGTTCAATTTAAAGTGTCATTTGTACCACTGCTCTTCTTTTTTAAATTATATTTCGTGCTACCGCAGTTCATTCAGTTTCAGCAGTAAATTATGTTTTTATTTTTGAAGCTACTCTTCATTTTTGTTGCTAGACATTATTTTTGGAAAGGGTATTCATAAAGTGTTTTGTTTGCATAAAAGTTAAACTGTTTCATGTAGTTTTACTCCAAGCTGTTTTTTTTATTGAATTGACTATGTATCCCTGCGTAAAAATTCAAGCATAAATGTATGCTGCCAGCCATATATCTGTTCATTCCTTTTTTCCGAACCTTACCTCATGCGAGTGGCTATGCCTTATCATAAAAATCGGGGGGGGGGGGGCTCAAGTGAGGAGGGGCGCTCAATGGAGAGGTGCCTATAGCGTAACTTTGGGTAAATCCGGCCCTGACAATATACATTGGAAAACTGGCTTATTAATTTCAAAAGTTTGTGTCTTCAAGAACGAAAGTTGTTATCATTTTTCTTAGGTAACTTTTTCTCGGCTCAGGGTCGTTGGAAAATGTAGTTCTTGGTTGCGTTGTAATCCCTATACATCAAAAAGTTATGCTGTATGACTGTGAAATACGTAAATTAATTCACTTATTTTATATCGGTTTGTATTTGTACGGGAAATTAGGACATGGTTCACCAGTTAGCCACTCTGGTGAAAGTTGTACAGCGTTGCCAAGATGGGCTCCACCACGCGTAATGGCGCGCCTCGCTCGGAAGAGCAGGGCCCCATATCAGCAACGCTGTACAACATTTCCCGGAGCGGCTAGCTGGTGAACCATGTCTTAATTCCCCGTACAAATACAAACCGAAGTGAATTAATTTACGTATTTCACAGTCACAAAGCATAACTTTTTGATGTATAAGGATTACAACGCAACCAAGAACTACATTTTCCAACGACCCCGAGCCGAGAAAACGTTACCTTACAAAAATGATGACAACTTTCGTTCTTGAACACACAAAATGTTGAAATTAATAAATCAGTTATACAACATTCCAATATATATTATGTTAAAATTTGGATTCGATCTGATGACGGGTTTGTGAGAAAATAATTCTTAAATGTGACGCATGGTTGAAACACGCTTAAAAACGTGCCCTTTTTGTGTTCCAACTGCGATAAAAAATATTAAAATATAATTTTAAAAGTCCAAACCTACATGAACTAACGTAAAATAGAACGACAAGAATGATGATGTTATTGGATTTTATGTAGGTCTATTGGTTACTTCTCAAACAACCTTCAAACTCGAGTGCACATGATATTTTGGTCGACAGTATCTGAGGCTTGTTATCAGAATGTGGCCACTTAGCTCCGTGGCTCTGCAGTAGTGCAAGGATTTGGATGGAGGCGGCCGTGACATTCAGTTAGGAACCATTGTGGGACACCACTTTTAGGATGGTTGAGGTGGAAATTGAACCCAGGAGCTTAGAGACTGGAGTCTTAAGAACGCAGAAGGCTGCTACTGATTTCCTGCTCCATAACAATGAGTGATCCTGTTTGCAATTCCAAGGTTTGATGCTTCAGTTTCGGGGGCTGATGACATCGCTGGTACGCCTTTACAATCATCTTTTCCAAAACTTGATCCCAAATAGCAAAAGTTATGTCATCTCTTAATTGTCGGCCAACTCGATGGGCGGACAGTTGCAAATACTTATTGAAGTTAGAATATGGTTTGTTACTAACTCACTAACTAATTCATTTCTTGCTAGCCGTGAAGTGGGGGCTGATAACCTCGTAGTTCAGCCCCTTAAAATAACAATAACTAACTACCTAGTCGTGAATTGAGACAGTAGTGCCATTAGGCAGTTATCGACCTTTAGCTGGAGAAAGTGTGGATGATACCGCTAATGGCCTTGCTCAACTCAGATTCCAGGGGTTCACATCATCTCGTAGCTATGACAGCAACTATTAAGGTCAATAATATTCTGAAACACGTTTCAATTCCCTACGAACCAATCGTTCAATGCCTCAGATCAGAGAGAATGAAACTTCTTGGTGCCAAGAACGCTAGCCACTACACTACGAGGTGATTTATTTCACGTCTTGCTACATTGTGTTGAGAAAGGTGTCTCGGAGCTTAACATGCGTACCGTTCGGGTATTTTCTTTGAGCGAGTGAACAAATCCTTACGCTGAACCATAAACTGCAACCTCAATGCAGTCACTTTATGTGCCTGAAAGCACTTGGCTAAGATGTAGGGTAGTCGTTCATCTGATTTTAATATGCATGCTTTGAATGTTGTTAGCAAGACGTCAGTACGACAAACTAAGTGACTCGACTTTGTATGTAGTGACAAATATCATAAATCCCTCACATTTGTGGAGCATGTTATTTTGGTAGCCACATTCTCAGGAAGCTCGTACATCAAACACTGCAATCAACGTCACCTTGACGACGATCAAGTAAACTAGGAGAATCCAAGAAAAACTAAATGATGAATGCATGAATATTTTGCAGGTAACTTTCTTTTATGCAAAACGTGTTCTTTTAATCGCTGTTGATTGGTGAAGTAGGTCTATCTCCAGTCTCTGTGTGGGCGACGGCTCCGAGAGTTACGGAAGGCATGTCTAAAGCCCAGCGCGGATATAGTTTACAAGGCTGTGCGGACAACAGTCGTGTGGATGCGGAGTGGATGCGGACAACAGTCGTGTGGATGTGGAGCGGATGCGGACAACAGTCGTGTGGATGTGGACAACAGTCGTGTGGATGTGGAGTGGATGCGGACAACAGTCGTGTGGATGCGGAGCGGATGCGGACAACAGTCGTGTGGATGTGGAGCGGATGCGGACAACAGTCGTGTGGATGTGGAGTGGATGCGGACAACAGTCGTGTGGATGCGGAGCGGATGCGGACAACAGTCGTGTGGATGTGGAGCGGATGTGGACAACAGTAGTGTGGATGTGGAGTGGATGCGGACAACAGTCGTGTGGATGCGGAGCGGATGCGGACAACAGTCGTGTGGATGTGGAGCGGATGCGGACAACAGTCGTGTGGATGTGGAGCGGATGCGGACAACAGTCGTGTGGATGTGGAGCGGATGCGGACAACAGTCGTGTGGATGTGGAGCGGATGCGGACAACAGTCGTGTGGATGTGGAGCGGATGCGGACAACAGTCGTGTGGATGCGGAGCGGATGCGGACAACAGTCGTGTGGATGCGGAGCGGATGCGGACAACAGTCGTGTGGATGTGGAGCGGATGCGGACAACAGTCGTGTGGATGCGGAGCGGATGCGGACAACAGTCGTGTGGATGTGGAGCGGATGCGGACAACAGTCGTGTGGATGCGGAGCGGATGCGGACAACAGTCGTGTGGATGTGGAGTGGATGCGGACAACAGTCGTCTGGATGCGGAGCGGATGCGGACAACAGTCGTGTGGATGCGGAGCGGATGCGGACAACAGTCGTGTGGATGTGGAGCGGTTGCGGACAACAGTCGTGTGGATGCGGAGCGGATGCGGACAACAGTCGTGTGGATGTGGAGTGGATGCGGACAACAGTCGTGTGGATGTGGAGCGGATGCGGACAACAGTCGTGTGGATGTGGAGCGGATGCGGACAACAGTCGTGTGGATGTGGAGCGGATGCGGACAACAGTCGTGTGGATGTGGAGCGGATGCGGACAACAGTCGTGTGGATGTGGAGCGGATGCGGACAACAGTCGTGTGGATGTGGAGCGGATGCGGACAACAGTCGTGTGGATGTGGAGTGGATGCGGACAACAGTCGTGTGGATGTGGACAACAGTAGTGTGGATGTGGAGCGGATGCGGACAACAGTCGTGTGGATGTGGAGCGGATGCGGACAACAGTCGTGTGGATGTGGAGCGGATGCGGACAACAGTCGTGTGGATGTGGAGCGGATGCGGACAACAGTCGTGTGGATGTGGAGCGGATGCGGACAACAGTCGTGTGGATGTGGAGCGGATGCGGACAACAGTCGTGTGGATGTGGAGTGGATGCGGACAACAGTCGTGTGGATGTGGACAACAGTAGTGTGGATGTGGAGTGGATGCGGACAACAGTCGTGTGGATGCGGAGCGGATGCGGACAACAGTCGTGTGGATGTGGAGCGGATGCGGACAACAGTCGTGTGGATGTGGAGCGGATGCGGACAACAGTCGTGTGGATGTGGAGCGGATGCGGACAACAGTCGTGTGGATGTGGAGCGGATGCGGACAACAGTCGTGTGGATGTGGAGCGGATGCGGACAACAGTCGTGTGGATGTGGAGCGGATGCGGACAACAGTCGTGTGGATGTGGAGCGGATGCGGACAACAGTCGTGTGGATGTGGAGTGGATGCGGACAACAGTCGTGTGGATGTGGACAACAGTAGTGTGGATGTGGAGTGGATGCGGACAACAGTCGTGTGGATGCGGAGCGGATGCGGACAACAGTCGTGTGGATGTGGAGCGGATGCGGACAACAGTCGTGTGGATGTGGAGCGGATGCGGACAACAGTCGTGTGGATGTGGAGCGGATGCGGACAACAGTCGTGTGGATGTGGAGCGGATGCGGACAACAGTCGTGTGGATGCGGAGCGGATGCGGACAACAGTCGTCTGGATGCGGAGCGGATGCGGACAACAGTCGTGTGGATGTGGAGCGGTTGCGGACAACAGTCGTGTGGATGTGGAGCGGATGCGGACAACAGTCGTGTGGATGTGGATAACGTTTCCTTTATCCGTGCAGGGCTCTCGGCATGTCTAGGGACATGAGTGTGTAACCTGTGTAATTGTGGTGTCTGTGTGATTCACGTGAGAAAACGGCCGTGGCCTTAGCCCGCAGCATGTAAGCTGACCCCGCCAGTTGCAAATAGTTCGATTTCTCACTAGAAAACCCACAGCGTTGGCTACGCTCTCTAAAGCGCGCCAATAGGCTATGGGTTCGAGCCCCACCGTCGGCCATTCTTGAAATGGTTTTCCGTGGTTTCCCATTTTCAACACCAGACAAATGCTAGGAAGGAACCTTGTAATAAGCCACATCCTTGCTCACTTTCATGCATTCATCTCATCTCTCAGGTCCTCTGAGGAGGCCACACTACTTGAAGAATACTCGCTAGAATGCAGCACCAGTCAGTGAGGACGCTGTAGGATGGGATGGACCTCCGCAACTGCTCCCATGGGGTCAAAAGTCAAAGGCTAGAATATGCAAAGATAGATTCCATAGTAATCTGATGTAATTAATTTACATAATATTCACCTGTTTATTAATGTATAATACACCACGTAACACAATTCATATCTTGAACAAAGTAAATACTGCATTAACAGGCAAGTAAATCACACACGAAGTTTCCTCTGTCCACTCTGGGGTGCCCAAGGATCATGTAAGTATAAGAGATTCGTCACTTTTGGTTATAGAATTTCTGCGAGAGAGCACCCACCGCCTTAGGCTATGTACCGCTATACCAAGTCTGGCAACATAAAAAGTAAAAAGCCATAAGAATGTAGCCTTTATTACACGTAATTGAACAATATGTTCTGCGATGAGTTATTGATTATTGATGAAAATAACACAAACATAACTGCGCCTTTCGCTAGGCAATGAAATATACGTCCAGATAGGAAAATAATACATTTATATATATATATATATATATATATATAGACAAATAAATAAAAAATAAATCTATGTTGGCAATAGATTTGTCACGAAGGACACAGTTATCTAGAGCTTAATTCACCTTTAGGCTAATTAAACATTGCTCTCCTACTCTACAGAATTGTTGGGATATTCGATGAATATAATGAAAACTGCCCAAATGCACACAATATATTGCCATAACCTCACTTTTTGCCTAGCATGCCGGCTGCCCCAACTCCGCCCTGTAGCCCTAAACCACAAATTTTATTGGAATGCAAAGGAGAATGGGTAAGAAAACAAACTAGAGATGAAATGCACACATTTATTCTCTCTATATTTTTAGTCGAGAGTAGTCCATATTGCCCACTAGTTTTACACATTGTCAACACCAGGAAGATGAAAATTGCCGTATTGTTCTTACTATCATTATAATTCTTACATCCCGGTGCTTGGCAATTTTTCCTCTCTTGCAGTGGCATGATTGACTCTCAATTCAATTCAAATAAATAATCAAAATACCGAACAAATCAAAACAACCAACAACACCACGAGGAATATCAATCAAAACAGACTATTCCCGCTTCCGCCAGTCGGTTTGGTGTGAGCGTTCATGAGTGCCAACTACGGAACCTTAGTACTGAAATTAATTCTTCACTGGTTGGCAGAACATCTATAGCGGAGCTTTATCGTAACCCACGCGCTCCCAATGCTGTGTCATCCCCCTGGGGGTGCCTCTCGCAGGCCCGATGACGCGTTACCCCCACCCTACTGCCAGCGGAAGGCAATCTCTCTTCTACTAACCTTGGCCATACCAATAAGTGGTTCCCTTTTCAGTTTCCACAAATTTTATTTTTCTTTGAGAATGATTTCATTGTTGGCTAAAACGTAGTGCAAGAAGCAACATGAAAATGAAAACACAGGAAGAATAAAGAGAAGTGTGTTTGTACTCTCATTGCTTTCCTAAATGTTATTGCATTTTGATTGAGTGGTGTCATACCACACACTTTTGTACTATACTGTACCAGCTGGTAGGGTTTATAACTTCAACCAGTAATGAGCAATTATTGTTTGTTTCGCCATGTTTTCGATTTTACACTCAACTGATTGATCACAGCCACTAGTTAAAAACAACGATCATTTTATTGATACAACGAATCTACCACAGTTCCAAATAAAGCAGGATCTGTTCTACATAATATAGCTTCGGGGCTGTTGGATCGAGTAACTGCTTGTCCCTTTATCAAGGGTTGCCAACAAAGAATGAGTAAACCTCCATAGATAAATGGTATAAGATAGGAAGCATGCACTCCTGAGACCAAGAGAATATTGGTACTGAAACTATAGCGGGCGGCCACGATTTACTCATCACCTCTGTCGCGAATCTGGGAATAATAGTTCAATAGATGGCTGATGACGTCACATTTTTGAAACCAACATCTCGATCAGCTGACTGAAGGGAACTGCGGATAGTGATAATAGAATTATCCAATATGGAGCTCCTTTAGTATTCCTTGACGTTGCTTAGCATTCGCCATTAGCCAATTGTAGTCGGTCTTGAGCCATTACCCTTCAGTCAGCTGATCGAGATGTTGGTTTCACGTCACAGTACAGGCGCAGTGTGGCAATGCGCCCTCTATTGTATTTATGCTCTAAGCCTGAGACCAAGAGAATATTGGTACTGAAACTATAGCGGGCGGCCACGATTTACTCATCACCTCTGTCGCGAATCTGGGAATAATAGTTCCTGGAATGGGAACTATGGTTGCGCGGGTTTGGCAACGATCAACCCACGTCACCACGACAATCTGTATGGTCGCTATGGCGGCGATTGGTATCTGATCTGTAATGGAAAATATGTGTAGTAGATTGCTTATGTAATAAATGTATTCCTAATGTCACACAACGAAATGGATTATGTTCTGTACCTAGTAATCGAACATATATGCGGGTAGCGTAATTCGACATTAGTGGCGACCTCTGACAGGACCCAGAGGGTACTGATAATTGAAATACGAATTGAAATACATAACGTATTGTATTAATACTGAAGGAAAATATTGTGAAATCCATTATGACTTTGGATTCCCGTGTGGCACGGAGGAAGGCGAAACGTTCAGCGTTTACCCGACAACTTCGCACTCTCAAAGAAGAACTGAATAATCAAGAATTGGAGAACGATGAAAGGAGAAGGAAAATTAATGTTTCCTATTCTGAAACTCGTGTAGTATACGTTGCACGGCGCCATTAAAATCCGAAAAATTTTCTATAGAAATGGCCAATGTTACTAATATACAGTAGTTGAATATTTTATCGCTAGAGAGTGTTACTGTATTTTTTCAGAGTGCCAACATTATTGTTTCCAGACCAATATTTTCATCCTGACCAATGGTTTTCGTCTAGGCCAATAAAGGTTAGGTAGCGCAGCCCTAGGCTAATATAATCACCCCTGGTTTTTGTCACGCACAGTGGGAGTAGTCATGCATCAATAATCTTTATCCAGGCCAATGGTTTTGCCTAGTAGTACAATCAGTAAGTTGGCAGCATTACGTAATCAAACATGGCGACGTGCTCTTTGATATGTTTATTACTTGAAAGCTAATGTTGACAATTTCCTTATTTTGGAAGTATTTACGCGGTGTTTGTTAATGGCAAATGGCTTTAATAACGTGGCAGAGTAATTTCAAACCATTTTCAGAGCGCTACTAAGTAAAATACCGCCCTTTTGAAACGGGCAGCGTATACTACACGAGATCACCTATTCTTTATTACGAACGAAGAATGAAGATCTACTGGCACTGGACGGTGAGATTTTAAGTTTAAAGATAGAAGCTGGTCACGAGGGTTTGGAAGACGAATGCCGTGTTGCCAATGATTACCAACGACTGTTCCTCGATGCCGAGGTAAGTGTGAATGAAATACTAGCTCACCAGGCGAAGTCACTGGATGATTCAAGTCTCAATAGTGGAGCCGATATGGCAAGTAGACGGAAATTCAAACTCCCTAAACTAGAACTTCGGAAATTTGGTGGTGGTGTACGACAGTGTCTACAATTCTGGGAACAATTCCAGAAGATAGATAAGGACCCTGACATTGTACCAGAAGACAAGTTCCAATATCTCGTACAAGACACAGTTAAAGATTCTCGTGCTAGGGAAGTAGTCAAGAGCTTTCCACCTACCGGAGAAAATTATGTTAAAGCAGTAGAAAGCTTGAGAAGTCGATTCGGTAGAGACGATCTACTTGTAGAAGTGTATGTCCGGGAATTGTTAACTTTAGTTTTGAAGAATGCTTCCTCTGTAAACAAACCTCATTCATTGTGTAGCCTTTATGACAGCCTAGAATCACAAATTAGGTCACTTGAATCACTAGGGGTCACTTCCGATAAATATGCTGCTATGCTATATCCTCTGGTGGAATCATGTTTACCTGAGGAACTGCTGAGGGTGTGGCAATGAAGCAGTACTTTTGTAAGCACTGGCGATGGTAAAGTTAGGTTAGAAAACATTATGAAATTTCTGAAACTTGAAGTTGAATCTGAAGAATCAGTTTGGCTGCAGCAGGTTTTGGCATTCAGGATAATGTTTACAATAATACTCAGGCTCGATTGTCAAGTGATAAAGCTGCTACAGCTACTGAATTGCTGACTACCAGTATGGTAGATGATAAGAGACAGGTCTGTATTTTTTGTGAAGGTAGGCATGATGCCTCAAATTGCTTTAAGGCACAGAAGTTCAGCCTGTCAGAGAAACAAAAGATACTAAAAGAAAAAGGTGGTTGTTTCCGTTGTTTAAAGAAGGGTCATTGCCTCAACAAATGTAAATAAGATGTTTTGTTTGTGGCAAGAACCATAATGTTTTAATGTGTCCTGATGTACCTAGTAACGGAAGGAAAGATTGTAAGGGTAGTAAGGACCACAAACAAAAGGATCAACCAGGAACAGCCTCCTTAAGCAGTACTACCAATAGACAAGTTCTATTACAGACTTTAGTTGTAAAAGTTAAAGGGCCTAAATCTTCTATTTCAGCACGAGCTCTGATTGATTCAGGCTCTCAGAGGTCGCATGTTAGGAGAGAAAATATGGAGAAATTAGGTTGCACCCCACTGAGGAATGAAGCTATTAAACACAGTTTATTTGGAGGTGTAAAAACAACTGTTAACGATCATGTATGCTATAAGGTAGAATTACATAGCTTGGAGGGTAAATATGTGATTTTGAAGCGCTGGATCAGTTGATTATATGTGATGGTATTCCTTCCATCGAGGAAGGACCTTGGTTAACGTTGCTTTCAGATATGAATATTTCTTTAACTGATGTAGGAGGTATTGATAGACCTGTAGACTTGCTAATCGGAGCAGTTGTAGCAGGAAAGGTAATGACAGGGAGAATCAAAATGTTAGTCTCAGGTCTAGTGGCTGCAGAAATAAAATTAGGCTGGACTGTGATGGGTAAAGTTCCATGCCAGTCTGCGAATAATTTAGCAGTAGAGGTTACTTCACTGCTCATTCATGATGTCGGTGATCTTTGGAAATTAGAAACTATTGGTATCTTAGACACGGCCACCCAGAAGTCCAAAGAGGAGAGAGAACGTGAGATCCAGATCAGTTTTCAAACGTGTATTAAGAAAACTGATGATGGACGCTATGAGGTACCACTGCTTTGGAAGGAGGGTCATTTACCTCTTCCAAACAACAGAGATTTGGCATTAAAGAGACTTCAGTCCACGACTAGAAAACTGCACGAACAAGGTTTGTTTAGTTCATAATGATGATGTTTTGAATGGATGGAGACAGCTTGAGATAATCGAAGAAGTTCCACTTCAGGTGTCTATGGTTCATGGGTACTACCAACGCCACCTAGAGAGAAGGCCATGCAATACGGTTTGAATATGCGAGTGACGTCAGGGCCCAACGGCTCCGTGGCCATGGAGACACAGGAATAATATTCGTGTTTATGGTGTGGTTTCCGAGTTATGTGTTTAGTGTTTACGGTCCCGGTACTGATTTTCTCGGAATTCCTATTCGCATCTACTTCATGGTTATCAGTGCAGTATTAAGTTATGCCTAATAAGTGCGTATGTCAAATCGTTAAGGCAATTAAGCTAATGGACCTTTTCCTAATTATGAAGGGAAGAATTCGAAATCGGTAATATTCACCGCAATTTATTCCTACAAAACATTCCAAGGTATGTATACACCGAGACTGATTAAAGATTAGTAAACAGATAGTCAGGCTAGCCCCTCTGTTCGTGAAAATGCATTTAGTTGTAAACTTCAGAATTTTCTAACCTAAATGATGTGCTACCGTACAGGTTATGTCGTTAGGCCGTGATTAATCCGTTTTTCTATTCCACTAATCTCATTCATTATATTTATTATTGGGGCGGGGGGAAGAGGAATGTGCGAATCAGGTTTGGGATTGAATACATTTAGAATAGAGTAACATTAAGTTACTAATGTAATACACGGTGATAAAATTATTGTATCGTCATGTTTGAATGAAATTTCTAGGATCAGTCCCTTCTCGGTTCCACAACGGCCCAGAGTATTTAACTGGCACTGCAATATTGTCTGCCGAGAAGATCCAGATGATAGGAGGTGTAGGATTGAAAATGAAAGTTTATCATAGGCTCTTGCTGAATGCATGCAGACATTGGCGAATAATCTGGAAGCAGTTTTATTTAGCAACTTTCAGGAACTGAAGGTGAAGTTATACAGTGCGTGTCTTCATCCTGAGCGTTAACAATCCCTCAGTATGCCTTCCTTTGGAGGGGAAGTAAAGCCGGCGGGCCCATGTAATGGACTTATGGTATGCAAAAGAACCTTCCACTAACTACAATTGTGTGAAGCTGCATTTGTAGGTTAGATTTGATTATCGCTCTATTAAGTTCCAAAGTCCGCCGCCAGAAGCCGGTTGCGGTGCCATCTAGTAGCCAAGTTCATAGCTAGGTGTCGTTGACGGTAGCATTTGGTAGTAAAATTAGGAATTAATTGAAATTGATCGTCGGCTGTCCTTACCTGAATTACAGAGAACATACACTAGTATAACCATCACAATTATCACCGGTTAGCAGACAGATTCTACACACACCCAAGGTACACGGTGCTACATGACCGTGTTGTCGCAGCCCCTAAACGGAGGAACCAATCAACCAACCTTTTCTGTCATAGGCATTATAATTATTACCAGCCTGGTCTCTTATCACGGAGGAAAACTTTCTGTGACTAATTGTTGATGTTTCGTGAGTGGGTTAGGACATCACAGTCATCAGCCATGTGTACTCGGATACGGGTAGAATTTGTAGTGTATTGTCCGTGGTAGTGTGTGTATTGTGATACTAGAATTGGGAAGGATGTGACCAAGGTCTTCTGTTAGGAACAATCCCAGCATTGACCTGGAGGAGAAAGGAGAATCGAACCCACTTCTTCTCAGTTCAGTGAGGCTGAGTGAATTTAGTTTCAAACCTCAAATCAGAATTACATTTCCTGGCAGAGTAGGGAATCAAACCTGGACCGTTGAGACAGATGATTGACTATAGATATTAATTTCTGGTGCAACTGTTACAGATTAATTGGTTATTTGTGTATGTGTCTTTTCTTGTAGTCGACATTTGACGTTAAAATGGGGTGAATATGTTTCAATATATCGCATTTATTGCTGAGACAACAGTGTCTTCGGTCAAGTTCAAACTCGCAAGGTTCTAAATGCATACTTATAGAGTCTGATCGAAAACGTCGATTTATTTGTGTAATGTACCGATCGCATCAACTTCTGATCATGCTTCATTTATGGTTTCGTTATTTATTTGCGTATATAGAACGTAATTTTATAAGTAAACACTCAGTATCGTTTCCTCACAGCTTGTTCATAGCTGAGTAACGCGCTCGCTGATGGCCAGAAGGCTATGATGCCATAAATCCTATTGCATGGCCTTCTCTCTCGGTGGCGTTGGTACTACCTACCACACCGAGCCACGGCCGACTGAATACGAGCTGCGCTCTATACCGGCCTTGACATTCCCAGTCAGAACCCATGTATAACATGTAATTGGAAAGTTTCTACTCGTTGCCGGCAGAGCGCACTCCCCTCCCATTATAGGCGCGATAAGGAATAAGCTGAACAGTACGTATATTAAATGTGTAATCTCAAGAACCACTGGATGGATTTTGATGCTGCTTTCACCATTCTGTAAAGGTGATCTCGAGGAAGATTTGTGTAGAAAATAATTTATTTATGACCAAAGGGAGCCAAGCAGTAACGATTTCAGTGAAAAGGTCGAAAAAATAGCCTGGCGTCCGTGCGCTTTTTAAGCTTACGCTGGGCGAACCGTTAAAAATATCATTATATTATGAGTGTAAGAATTGTTCAGCGTGGGGAATTCTACAAAAAAGTCCGCGAGAGCATATCTCTATCTTCGATACATCACCCACTATAAGTGTTTTTAGTTTGGACGGGAGGGGCATTTGGCTTGCACCTCGCCATTCTTAAATTACGTCTGACAGGAATTCCTTGCACATTCATAACTGTTCCCGGGCGAAGCCGGGGCGGGTTGCTAGTGACACTATATAATTATTATCATTATAATTTCCGCATTATCAAAATTAAAATTATATCACAAAATAAAATAGCGTGCTAATAAATCTAAGAGAAATTAGACATACCTTGCACCTTCTTCGGGTACAAGGACACTACTCCAACACCGTCTCATTAAAAGGAAAGAGAGGATCAAAATTACAGCCGGGAACAAGTAGCAGCTAATCGTGTGTTGTGTTTTGTGCTAAGAGATCTTTCGACAAATTATCAGATACCGTGTGCCTTCTTTTTCACGAAGCAGCTGTCAGGACGGGACTTACATAAACTCCTGCTGGACGTTATTCTCGAGGTTGAACAATGCGGTTTCATAATTATAATAACTGTCTCTGATAATCACAAAACTAACACTACAATGATGAGGCATTTAGGGGGAGGGAATTTGCAACCAATGGTCAATCACCCATACGACGAGTCTAGGAATGTATTCCCTAGTTTAGATCATTGTCACATTCTAAAAAGAAACATTAGAACGCAGTTTCTGTAACGAGAGATGACTGATGGTACTGGAATAATTTCAGGGAAATACTTGTCATTACTATACACAATGCAAAAGGGTGAGATCGTCAAACCGGTCAGACACCTCACTAAAAAAACACATCGAACCCACTAAATTTGAAAAAATGAATGTTCGGCGTGCCAAGGAAGTGTTCTCGTCAGAAGTTATTGGTGCCATTAGTACACTAAAAGAAAATATAGGCATGCACCCGGAAGCGTACACATTCATGGACGCAGAAGCAACCATTTTTTTTGAAAAACGTTAATAAATGGTTCGCTATGCATGACGTAAGCATCACATATCATCATATTCAGTCTAGAAATCCAGATAAAGGGCATTTTTTCTCATTAAATGTCAGTCGCCTAAACTGGCTAGATGAATATTTTCTTTCTTACCTTGAAACTTTGAAAGCTGCTAGTAACGCTGCTAGAAAGGACTTCCTGAGTTCTGAGACTTACGAAGCTACCTATACAATTAATCACGGATTCAGCTGTCCAGTGCATAAGGTATCTTCTAAAAATGGGTAGAGGAAAGTCGCCAAATATGGGGAGTTTTTTATAGGGCTCACATTAGACATAAGAAGGAACGGAATAATTTTGGTTTTCTCACCAATGTAAACCTCAGGCGATATACTATGTATATTACAAATATGGGCACGTTTGGTATTGTAATACCCTCTGATATTATTGTTAACTTTAAAAGTGCACTTTCCTCGTATTAGGCAACCGGGTTTCGTAATATGGGGAGGTAATATAATAGGTACACTGAATAGTATACCCTACTAATTAAAGCATTAATTCTGACATTTTTTTTTCGTGTGGCCCTCTGAGAGGCCGAGTGCAGGTCTTTCTAGTCGACGCCCGTGGGCGACCTGCGCGTCAGGATGAGAGATGGAATGGATGAAGATGAATGAAACTGGCCAAGGATGTGGAAGGAAGCGGCCGTGGCCTGTTAGAAGGTACCGTCCCAGCATTTGCCTGGTGTTGAAAAATGGGAAACCACGAAAAATCATTTCAAGGACGGCCGACGGTGGGGCTCGAACACACGCGTCTACCGAGTCAGCAGAGAGCTTGGCCCCATGGCCTAACGCTGCGCTTTAGCCAGCGTAGTCACTACTGTCGGTAATTCTGACAATGTAATGAAATCATGAACACAAATAGTACAAAAATACAAAAATGAATATTTTAAGTAAATAACAGTCCTAGTTTCCTGTTGCCGAACTTCCAAACCGTTCAGCAGAAAAATGCATAAACTTTAATGAAAACCGAGTGATTCTGATCGAATTCAACTGTAACGAGGTGCAAGGTTTGTCTAATTTCTCTTAGATTTATTAGCACGCTATTTTATTTTGTGATATAATTTGCATTTTGATATTGTGGGAATTATAATGATAATATAATAGTGTCACTAGCAACCCGCCCCGGCTTCGCCCGGGAACAGTTATGAATGTGCAAGGAATTCCTGTCAGACGTAATTTAAGAATGGCGAGGTGCAAGCCAAATCCCCCTCCCGTCCAAACTAAAAACACTTATAGTGGGCGATGTATCGAAGATAGAGATATGCTCACGCGGACTTTTTTGTACAATTTTTCATGCTGAACAATTCTTACACTCATAGTATATTGATATTTTTAACGGTTTGTCCAGCGTAAGCTTAAAAAGCGCACGGACGTCAAGTTCTTTCTTCGACCTGTTCACTGAAATCTAAAATCGTTACTGCTTGGCTCCCTTTGATCATAAATAAATTATTTTCTACAGAAATCTTCCTCGATATTACCTGTACAGAATGGTGAAAGCCGCATCAAAATCCATCCAGTGGTTCTCGAGATTACCCGTGATATCCAAGAATCGGGGACTTTGTTTTACACTAAGTAGAGATAAGTCGTGCAATGCTTGGTGAACAGCGCTGTGTGAGCAGTTGAGTAACTAACAAGATTTCATGAAAAAGGTCTCATTGTCTAGGCCGGTATGAGACCGAGCTGTTGTAAAGCAGAAAAGCACCACTAGGGTGCGTCCTGTGTTTGATGCCTCTGCTAGGCAGGGAAACACACCTTCTCTGAATCAGTGTTTGGAGAGTAGACCTAACCTCATTGAACTTATTCCTGCTGTATTGCTCAAATTTCGAGAAGGTAGACTTGCTGTAATAGCAGATATAGAAAAAGCTTTCCTCCAAATTAGAATTAGACAAGAGGACAGAGATAGTGTTCGCTTCTTTTGGTGGGATCAAGAAGACCGTGAAAAGGTAAAAGTTTTTCGTCATGAAAGGGTTGTGTTTGGATTGAGGTGTAGTCCATTTTTGTTGGGGGCAATTCTCGATTATCACATTAATGAAACCATGCGAAACCCTAACTATGACAATGAAATCATGTTGAAACTGAAACAGAGTATGTATGCTGACAATGTAGTTACTAGTGTTGAAACTGGGTCTGAATTAAAGCAGTTTATTAGCGAGGCCAGTGATGCAATGGAACTTGGCAAATTTAACCTAAGGGGGTGGCAGTCCAACCACCACAGTTTTGAAGAAGTTGGAGTGTTAGGAATGTTTTGGGACACTGCTTCAGATACTCTGACTTTAAATTTAGAGTGGATGGACAATTTTGTAGTAGGTGAGGCGACAAAACGCACAATTCTTTCTGACGCTCAAAGGATATTTGATCCAATTGGTACAGCCTGTCCTGTATTGCTAATTCCTAGGTTATGGTTAGAAAACTTTGGAGGAGTGGCATATCATGGGATGAGGAGATGGATACTGGTACGCGATTTGAATTTTTGACTTGGTACCAACGTCTGTCATTGCTTAAGAATTTAAAAGTGCTTCGTTGGCTCTTTTACGTAAGAGGCAACAGTAAAGTAAGTATACACACCTTCTGTGATGCCAGTGGACTAGCCTACGGTGCGGTTGTATTTATAAGAATACAAAATAACGATGAGGTGAAGGTATGTCTTCTGGCTGCCAAAGCACGAGTAGCTCCTCTCAAAGCAGTCACGATTCCTCGGTTGGAGTTGATTGCTGCAGTGGTGGGAACCAGACTATGTAAGTCTGTGAGAGATGGACTTACATTGAAGGATATTGACTTCTATTTCTGGACTGATTCTTCCACTGCTTTGACCTGGATCCAGAAACGAGACAATTGGACAGCGTTTGTTAGCAACCGCGTTAAGGAAATACGGAGTTTGACTCAACTCGAATCCTGGAAACACGTGCCTGGTTATCAGAATCCAGCTGATCTAGTCTCAAGAGGGTGCACGGCTGACAAACTGTTAACTGAGAAATGGTGGGAGGGGCCAAATTGGCTAAAGAAAACACACCCAGATTGGCCTTCGGGGGAGATAGTTAAGTATGAGCAGATGATTCTCCAAGAATTAGACGAGTCAACACGGGTAGTGAGTTGTCTTATGAAGGAATCAGTTTCCTGTGACTGGTGCAGTACTCCCAAGGCGACTAACAACAATCGTTGTAAATATCATGGTCTTAGCTGGTTTTATAGATACTTTTCCAGCGACGACAGAATCGTACGAATGATTGCGTGGATGAAGAGGTCCATCCGTAACTCACGGAATTTGGGTTTAAGGAAGAAGGGAGTCTTATTATGCGATGAAATCCGTTTGGATGAAAAGATAGTAATCCGCCTGACGCAAAGGGAATCGTTCATCTCAGAGGATGACAAATGTCTTGCTACCTTAAAAGCATTTAAAGATAATGAGGGGATTCTGAGACTAAGGACGAAATTAGTTAATGGGCAAGATAATGAATATTTTTGTGCACCCATGATCCTACAGTCGACTCATCCGGTGGTTTACCGACTGATTATGAGTGAACACAGAAAAAACTCGCATGTGGGTGTACAAACACTTATTAACATATTGAGAGAAAAATTTTGGATCTTGAAAGCCAGAAAGACTATCCGAAATGTACTCTCCAAATGCGTCATTTGTTTAAGACAGGTAGGGCATCATTTAGATGCCTCTTTGGCATCACCACCAATGGACCGAATCAAGGATTCGGCTGTGTTTGAAGTGGTGGTAGTTGATCAGGCTAGACCGCTACATCTGAAAGATTGTGCCAAAGCCTGGATTTGTTTATTTACGTGTGCCGTTTATAGGGCTGTGCACCTGGAACTATTATCTTCCTTGTCAACAGAGAACTTTATGCAGGGGCTCACACGATTCATTGCACGCCGGGGGAGACCTACAATAATATATTCTGACAACGGTAGAAAAATGTAGGTCTTCAGATAAACTTGATGCTTCCAGGTCAATTCCTCGAGTGAAGGAATACCAAAGAGGAAGGCCAATCAAGATGCCTGTAAGACTAAATTTATAATTGTTGAACATAGTGTTAATTTATTTTTCATTGTATTATGTTTTTTCCATTTTTTCCCAATTGTGTGCATTGTAGAATGCAAACACATTTGCCATTGAAAACAAATGTTTTTAAATATCCGTATTGATGTTAGAATTAAACGTTTAAATGATACGCCAAATCAAAACATAAACAAATATATATTTTATATATTAGTACATGTTTCGACCCACAGTGGGGTCATCCTCAGCCTAAAAAGAAAATCAATTAAGAACTGAAAACTAAAATGGCATATGTGGCTTAAATCTAAATTAAAATGAAAAATTAATGATAATAATTGTAATAAATAAAATATAGTAACAAAATGGATATCCTTACAAATGTAGTATAAATTAAATAAATATAAGATAGGTCTTTTAACAATAATTTAAAAAAAAGTAGTTAGAAAATAAGAACTATTAACGGTGAGTGTAAAAATGTTAAGCTTAAATTAAAAAAATCAAATTATACACCAAAATAATTTAGAAAATCAATAAAATAATTCTGTTCGGCGCTTGAGTTAAATAAGTAGAATCCTCTTCAATACGGAGATTATTAACGATTTTGAAAAGGTGCCAACCAGTATTACGATGACATGAAATAACCTCGTTGTATGGGATGGAGAAAATCGGAAATTCGTGCAAGTATTTGAGTTGAAATGCCCAATATGGATATGTGGCAATTCTAATAAATGTCCAAAACGTTTAGAAGAAAACCCGGGATTCTTGAAATGGAATTACGGTATCAGAAGTTCCTCTTTAAATTTGCCAAACAGTGTTAGGTTATGTATTTGCCGCTTTAATGCAACCGTCGTGTTGAAAATTCTCCCGTAGTACCGTATGTAATGCATACATTAAGTATTTATCAGATCAATGAAGTATAGGTGGCATGTCATTATTAGTAATCTAGGTGAATAAATATATGTCAACTCGTTGACATATACACATATTTTTAATTACAGATCAGGGAACAATCGCCGCCATAGCGACCACACAGATTGTCGTGGTGACGTAGGTTGATCGTTGCCAACCCCGCGCAACCATAGTTCCCATTCCAGGAACTACAATTCCCAGATTCGCGACATCCTTCCACATGATTTTGATGGAAAACAAATCAAAATCACAGAGAAAAAAATATCTATACAACATTAAATTCCAAAATGCACACAATTGGAAACAAAATGGAAAAACATACACGACATCTTCCTCCCACCTGATTTTGATGGAAAACAAATCAAAATCACAGAGAAAAAATACCTATACAACAATTCGACAATTAAACGTTTAAATTATACGCCGAATCAATACATAAACAAATATATGTAATAAATGTATTCCTAATGTCACACAACGAAATGGATTATGTTCTGTACCTAGTAATCGAACATATATGCGGGTAGCGTAATTCGACAACCTCTCTTAAAGGTGTGAGATTGTTTAATTATTTCAATCAACTCGTATGATTCGGGAGGCGATTGAAATAAGTAAGCAATCTCACAACTTTTATAGATGTGATGAGTAAATCATGGCCCCCCGCTATAGTTTCAATACCAACATTAGAGCTGGGCAAATTGCTGTATTTCCGATCGGGATCGTAAGTTGCCGCATGGCCAGTATCGCCCCCCACCAAGCGCACTCAAGGCCGCTGAATGAGAATCTTAATTCTCGATAGTACCGGAACTCCTTTTTTCTCGGTGTTGTCGACATTATTTATTTAAGGGTAAAAGCAGACTCACTGAAACCGCTGCACGTGTAAAGTCAAAACTCCGGAACCACTATTATGATAATTATTAATGGGCTACCTGAAGTACCCGTGCTTCGCTACTGGTCATAAATAAATTGAAATGTGAAGGTGACAGTTAAAACAGGGGATATGCGAGGTGCTGAGCGGAAGGAGATTTTAGGTTTTACTCGCTAACAGTTGGAGATACATGAAAAGTCATAAGGACCATTCGGATAGAAATTTAAATTTTAAACCTAGCATATGCCATCGAAAGTTTGCTATTTCTTAGTGTTCTCCTTTTATTTGAAATTGAAATATGAAGGTTTGAAACCAAAGAGTGTAGTGACGTCACTAAAATCGTCGCCATCTTTAAATAGTGCAAAGTATTGAAATCAAACTAAGTACAAAATGAGCCTGGTCATGGCTTCTAATTATTACTATGATCATTACTGGTGACGTCAGTTACCTGTAGGTTTGCTACGGTACTGGATCTGTTGAGGGCAGTGAAGGAGGTAATGTTCTGTACTGCTCGAGTCTAAGCTGCGTGAACCTGAGAGGAATGTGCATCGCGGACTATGAGAAATGGTGTTGATGAGTGATGAGGTTTCTCGGTCCGTGTATAGTACCGAACCAAATATATTGGTCGGTGACTCACTGACTTATTCGTAACACCACACTGGTTTCAGAAAAGACCCTATGTTAGCAGTATTGGAATAGACGAGAATGTCAGGTAACACGGCGGGCTGTCAACAGGCTTCTCAATTCTCGCCTGCTCCTACCCTGCCTCTGCCCTTCATCCTGCAAGTTCACAGAGCTTGGAACCGAGCAGTACAAATAATTTACTCCTATAGTCATATTTTTGACGTATTGAGTGTACAGGGAGCAGAACCCAACGTCTTAAGTAGAAAAGAGGACGTGTTGATGGCGTGGTTGATCATTTTAGGTTACTGTTTCATTTTGGTTGCTACAAATTATTCTGGTTCTGTTAGTCTTAGACAAGTCTCTTCACAGTTTTTGTACACACATCAAAAAAAGTTTTGCATCACCTCGGTTCCAAGAGTTCCGGAACCGTTAAATACAAAGGGAATAGAGATCAACACAAACAACATTTCAGCTCGTTTTATTGCTCATGAGACCCACACATTGCATGTTGTACCATCATACAGCTAGACTTTCAGCATTTGTGGTCCAGATTGCAGTACACACCACTACCTCTAATACCCAGTAGCACGTCCTCTTGCATTGATGCATGCCTGTATTCGCCGTGGCATACTATCCACAAGTTCATCAAGACACTGTTGGTCCAAATTGTCCCACTCCTCAACGACAATTCGGCGTAAATCTCTCAGAGTGGTTGGTGGGTCAAGACGTCCATAAACAGCCCTTTTCAACATATCCCAGGCATGTTCGATAGGGTTCATGTCTGGCGAACATGCTGGCCACTGTAGTCGAGCGATGTCGTTATCTTGAAGGAACGCATTCACAAGATGTGCACGATGAGGTCGAGAATTGTCGTCCATGAAGACAAATGCCTCTCCAATATTCTGCCGATATGGTTGCACTATGGGTCGGAGGATGTCATTCAGGTATCGTAAAGCCGTTTCGGAGCCTTCCATGACCACCAGTGGCGTACGTCGGCCCCACATAATGCCACCCCAAAACATCAGGGAACCACCACCTTGCTGCACTCGCTGGACAGTGTGTCTAAGACGTTCAGCCTGACCAGGGTGCCTCCAAACACGTCTCCGACGATTGTCTGGTTGAAGGCATATGCGACACTCATCGGTGAAGAGAACGTGATGCCAATTCCGTGGGGTCCATTCAGCATGTTGTTGGGCCCATCTGTACCGCGCTGCATGGTGTCGGGGTTGCAAAGCTGGACCTCGCCATGGACGTCGGGAGTGAAGTTGCGCATCATGCAGCCTATTGCGCACAGTTTGAGTTGAAACACGACGTCCTGTGGCTGAACGAAACGCTTTATTCAACATGGTGGCATTGCTGTCAGGGTTCCTCCGAGCGGCAATCCGTAAGTAGCGGTCATCCACTACAGTAGTAGCCCTTGGGCGGCCTGAGCGAGGCCTGTCATCGACAGTTCCTGTATCTCTGTACCTCCTCCATGTCCGAACAACATCGCTTTGGTTCACTCTGAGACGCCTGGAAACTTCCCTTGTTGAGAGCCCTTCTTGACACAAAGTAACAATGCGGACGCGATCGAACTGCGGTATTGACCTTCTAGGCATGGTAGAACTGCAGACAACATGAGCAGCGTTCCTTCGTCCTGGTGGAATGACTGGAACTGATCGGCTGTCGTACCCCCTCCGTCTAATAGGCCCTGCTCATGCGTGGTTGTTTACATCTTTGAGCAGTTTTAGTGACATCTATGAACAGTCAAAGGGACTGTATCTTGGATACAATATACACAGTCAACGTCTATATGCCGGAGATCTGGGAACCGAGGTGATGCAAAACTTTTTTTGATGTGTGTAATACAAAAGATAGCCGGTACAGGTTAACACTGTTAACAATTAAAACAATGCAGCATACAAACATTAGGATTGATAAAACATAAACGTCAACATATCAGCAGTAGAACACACCTTAACAGAGAGTATAACACTACAATACAATATATTACCCATTTAACATTTGATTGCCGCTGAGCGTGGCTGCGCCAGTGTTGGTTGATTATTGTAGCAGGAGCCCCGCGGGGTAAAGCGGAGGACACAGTGTAGTCTGCACATAAGTCAAGCAGCATTGCGTCAGATAAGCGTCACAGGAGCTCATGTCACCACGGACAGTTGTTAAACGATTACTGAGGCTACTGGATCTGAGTCATATCCTACTCGCGCAACTGTACCTGTCAACGAAGCAGGCTGACGTGTGACGCAAGTAAACAAAGAATAGTTCCCATCTCGACCGCCGGCAATCAGTTCGTGAAAGGGTAATACCTCCCTTCATAAGGTAAAGATTCAAAATCTCCCGTAACAGCAGCGGCATCAAGAATATGAAATTAGACCCAAAATGTCACATTTAGACGACCACGTTGATTAGCGGCTAACATTCTCGGCTGTCGCCTTGGAGGTCCGAGTTTGAATCCCGGCTCTGCTAAGAAATTTTAATTCTCATTCTGCGCTTAGGAGCTCGCCTGGACAGACGTGTTAGTCCTCACTCTCCACGTCTGCCCAATCAATTGATGATTAAAAGCTTAGGCTGCTTCCTGCTGCTTGGGTTTCTTCGTGGGTCGCGCCTTTATTAGCCAACTGGTGACTGCTACCGGTCTGGTAGCCCGATAGCCTTTCTAGCAGGAGACTAGGCTTCAGTTATTTATTCAGCCAAATAGAGGGAATAACTAGTCGTGACTTCCCGGTGCCCGCCCTAACGGGTGGCCGCGACCATACGCGTCACTGGCTCAACGACTACTCCAGTCTCGCCGAGCATTGTTGAACGAAGAGGACAGCATTGTTTTGGCGACCTGGTTTTAAAGGGCAGGGCGGCAGTTAGACATTGTTGGCAGTAATATTGGGACTGTTCACCTATTCGTTCTGATTGGACTGGGAGGGTGCAGAGACCTTAGTGGGAAGTCCTTAGGGCCTTTCCCGGGGTCTGGGCTACGGTCTCCGGTTCGCTGCGGCCTTCGGGTGCTTTAATTCAACGCTACGCGAATCTTCTCAGAGTCACACCTTACTACGCTCACCTCTTCGACGAACTGGCCCGCAGCCATAGGCTGGCGGTTACCAAGGGACTGGCAACTCCACTCATCGCACGGGGCTTATATATATTATTAAAAATATATGCTTAGGCGGCCAATTGCCAATATTTATATTTGCATATTGGCCGACTGGTAAACTTTCTCCCGGTTTTCGCTCAAATCGTTACCTGTCGAGGAGGCACCTCATAAAAAATAACATAACCTGTAACGATCGGCGCAAAATCGCTTGGACTATTACTTATTATCGGGACTGAGGCTGCATCACATACTCTAACAACATATAAAACGAGTCACCATGGCCGCGACGGCAGCAGCTGTCGCTGGCTCCAGCACAAAATCATCAGCCACAAACAGCAAAACTGAAAAACCTCTACCGCCTATACATATCAGGACATCTAAAGAATGGAGAGCATTCAAAATCATTCTTGACACAGTCGCAACAGATAAGAAATATAGCCTGAAACCAACCAGAGAAGGGGTCACAGTAAACATGACCAACCTAGCCGACTACGATAGCATAATCAAATACCTTAAAGATAACTCTATCAATTATTTCACCCACGCACTCGAAAAAAGACCAATCAAACAGGTAGTAATCAGAGGCCTCCCTCATGACACAACAGTCCAAGAAATAAAAGACGATTTAATAAACAACAACTTCAAACCTACATTCATCAAGCAATTGTCCAGATTCGATACAAACAGCAACGCTCCAAACAAAAGAACATTAATGCCGTTATTTCTAGTAACATACGAACTAATCCCACAGAATCAAAAGCTCAGTGAACTTAGATATCTCATTTGCCAGACAATAACCATTGAAGACTATAAAGACGCTGCCCGAAACCCATCTATCCTCCAATGCTATAATTGCCAAAAATTTGGCCACTCCCGAGGCTATTGCTCACTCCCCACGAAGTGCGTAAAATGCTCACTTCCGCACAAACCAGCGGATTGCACCCTCACCGATTCAGATCTTCCCACCTGCGCCAACTGCAAAGGCGACCACCCAGCTTCGTCCAAAAAATGCCCTGAATACCTCAGGATCTTAAAAAGCAAAACTGCTAACTTAAAACCATCAGAAAATGCCCAACCATTATCAAATCAGCCACAGCCCCCCTCTTCCAACGTTAAATCAAACCACACTATTGAAAAACATCAGCCCGTACTTACAAAAAACAGATTTCAACTGTTGCAAGGCGAAGACTGCTTCCCTGCCCCTACCCCTAGCCCCGCAGAATCAACAAGAATCACTCCCAGCCATAAGCAAACCTCCACATCTGTCTTCAAATCAACCCGTAAAAACCATCAGCAAGAAAAAAGGCATTATCGCAAATCCGACAATGATAACGAGATTACAGTGGAACCAGAAATTAGTAATGAATCTGACCCCGAACTCTCAAATCACGAAATAGTTTCTACCCCCGAAATGTCAAGGAAAACATATTCGCAAACAACTTCCTCACTAAAAAATGACACAAGCCAGCCAAATAAATCACAAACATTGAATACTCAATCAACCCCGGCCAGTAATAGCAAAATTCCAAGGCCCACAATCTATAGCCCTGCCACGCCTTCAGCTGGCACCAAACTTTTCACCAACATCCCAATCCCCGATAGTTTTACACTACCAATACAAACACTACTAAAAAATATCCAATTAATCATTAAAGACATGGCCGAAAATTACATCAAATTCTTCACCCGCCTTGGCGACGCCCTTCTCCACCTTACGACTGCACTTACTCAACAATGGGTCTAAACCAATTAAAGATTTGCTCCTGGAATGCCGACGGCGCGTACTTCCGCTATAAAAAACTGGAATTAATACACCTAGTTAAAGAACACGACATAGATATACTCCTAATCCAAGAAACTAAATTTAACCCTAACACTCGCTTCTCACTAGTCAATTATACCACCTATAGAAATGACAGAGACGCTAACGGAGGAGGCACCCTAGTCGCCATAAAAAACAAAATATCACATTTCCAGCAACATCTACCAGCCCTAACTAATATTGAAGCCACAGCAGTCACTCTTGACATTAATAAAAATAATTACACCATAATTTCAGTCTACAATCCACCTAGTAAACCCATACTTCAGCAAGACCTAGATAAACTCCTCAACTTCAATAACGTCATAATCATCGGAGACCTTAATAGCAAGCACACCAACCGGAACAGCATCAAAACCAACCCTAACGGTATTAAACTCAATAAACATAATAATTTAAACAGACCGCACCATCAACAATACTTCATAATAGCTCCAACCGAACCAACTCACTACTATTACCACAATGGAAACCTCAAAGGAGACATCCTTGATATAGCTCTTCTTAAAAATATTCCCTTCAATACAAACATTCAAGTCATGCATTCACTGTCTTCTGATCATTTACCAGTACTACTAGAAGTAGGAGCAGATATCACTTATATCAACTCCAAGAAGCTTATAAATCCCAAAAGAATTGATTGGGACAAATACACTAGCCACCTTCTAAATCTACTTCCACAACACATACCTCATATTGAAACAACAGCCCAATTAGATTCAGAAATTCAATTATTTTCCCAAACCCTAATAACAGCAGCAAAATCTAGCATCGTCCCAATACATCAAACTCCCTTCGCCCTCCCAGACAACATCAAACAATTAATAAAAGATAAAAATCATGCCAATAAAAAATATAAACGCTCCCTTTCAATGCAAGATAAAATCCAATATAATAGATTACACGCCAAAGTACGTAAAGAATTAAATAAACATTCTAATCAACTCTGGAACATAAAACTACAAAATACAGGGTCCGGCAAAAAAACCTCCCTGATTTCAATAGGCATTTGCAAAAAGAATAAGAAACATACAGAACAATTACTTATATTTGTGAATAGCCTATATGATGCCATTTGACATCACTTAGTACACTTTATTTGGTTTTGAAAATTATGTCCGATAAATGATGTCCCCCATTGTTAAGACATTCACGAAGTCTTTCCCTGAAGTTGTCCATAGTTCTTCGTGTAACTTCGCTTGGAATGGCTGCCACTTCCTGCCTAATGGCATCTTTTAGTTCTTGCAGAGTTCTGGGGCGATGTTTGTACACTTCAGCCTTTAGGTAGCCCCACAGAAAGAAATCACAAGGTGATAAGTCGGGTGACCTTGGGGGCCAGGAAATGTCTCCTCTTGAAGAAACAAGACGTCCAGGGAACAACTCTCTTAACATTCCCATGGACCGCCGAGCAGTGTGAGCTGTGGCTCCGTCCTGTTGGAACCAAACTTCTTCTTCCTCATGGTCTAAAACAAATTGGCTGATCTTGGGTCGGAGAAATGTCTCTATCATGTGACAATGGCGATCGGCATTGACCGTTACTGTTTGTCCATCTTCTTCAAAAAAGTACGGTCCCCACACACCAAATTCCGCAACGGCGCACCAAACTGTGACTTTTGGGTTGTGTAGTGGTTGTTGGTGGAGTTCCGTAGGATTTTCTGCAGCCCAGTAGCGGAAATTCTGTTTGTTAACAGTTCCACACAAGTGGAAGTGGGCTTCATCAGAATAAATGAAGACAGCATCTGGGGGAATGTTCTGCAAAATGTCATCACATGCAGCCCTGCGAGTTTCATAATCTGCTTCAAACAACTTTTGGGCAACCATTATTTTGTAGGGATGCAGATGAAGTTCTTTATGCAGAATTCTCCTTACACTCCTTTCTGACAATCCCAGGGCAGCTGCATGTTTAACCGCTGAACGCTTT
This sequence comes from Meconema thalassinum, assembly GCA_946902985.2. Classification (NCBI taxonomy): domain Eukaryota; kingdom Metazoa; phylum Arthropoda; class Insecta; order Orthoptera; family Tettigoniidae; genus Meconema; species Meconema thalassinum. Next base: position 459,575,345 of record OX336394.1, on the reverse strand, counting down.
GGAGACTGTTGGATGGATGTTCTCACTCGCGCCACATTCTCCGGTGTTATTGCAGTACGAGGTCGGCCAGTTGGCTTTCTTTTTAGTGCTGACCCTGTTTGCCTTAAGTTTGACACCCACAGTCTAATCGTTTTCGCGTCAGGAACACTATCACGTCGGCCAAGTTCGAATCGAATCCGAAACGCTCGTTGAGTAGAAATCACAGAACCGCCATTTTTAATAAACTCCTCCACAACAAACGCCCGATGCTCACCGAGCCAAGCCATGGCGAACACTGAAAATGGCACGTACGCCGCTACGGAACAATACCCCCTCCACATCTCTCCCCCACTACAACTCACGCGGTGGCTTGCTCAAACCGGGGAGGTTTTTTTGCCGGACCAACAGCAATAACCTATGGCAAACTGCAAAAATCCTCACTAAACGCAATACCAAAATTCCGCCATTAACCAATCCAAATAATCAAGTCGTCTCATCTAATAACGAAGAAACGGAGCTGCTCGCAGCGACACTCCAGGAGCAATTCAGACCCAATGACGAACTACGAGACTACAACTACGATAGCTACGTTCACATAGCAGTAAACAACTTCCTCCTCACTCCATCCTTAACAGAAGTACCGCAAATCACTCCAACTCAATTAAAAAACATCATTAAAAAACTTCCTAACAAGGCCCCTGGGCACGACGAAATTCATGCAATAATGCTAAAGAAATTAAACTTGCAAGCCTTCATGCTACTACTTAATATATTCAACTCTATCCTAAAACTAGAGTACTACCCAGAAAGCTGGAAATTTGCCAAAATTATTTGTTTCCCCAAGCCAGGTAAAAATCATAAAATTCCATCTAACTACCGCCCTATAAGCCTTCTCAACATAATATCTAAATTATTCGAAAAAATATTATACGCCAACATAATGCCCACTATAAACACAAAACTAATCAGACAACAATTTGGATTCCGTCCCGGCCACTCCACGGTCCAACAACTGCTGAGAGTTACCGAATACATAACGCTTGGTTACCAACATAATCAAGGAACGCTAGCACTATTCCTTGACTATCAGCAGGCATTTGACCGTGTAGTCCACAAAATATTAATACACAAACTAATTAACATGCAATTGCCAGCAACATATATTAAAATAATAAACCAGTAACTAAATAATAGAAAATTCTACGTTAAAATCGAAAACACCACTTCCACCATTAAAAACATCTCAGCCGGCGTACCCCAAGGTAGCATCTTAGGCCCCCTTCTCTTCCTTGTATATATCAATGATATTCCTCAATCCAGAAACACTTTGACAGCAATATTTGCCGATGACACAGCCATAATGGCAAAATCAAAAAATCCCGACATCGCAAAACGGCACCTCCAAATCCATGCCGACCTACTACAACCATGGCTCATTCAAAATAAAATCAAAGTAAATACAGATAAATCCAAAGCTGTGCACTTCACCTGGCAGCACAGACACCCTTCCACCGCTTTAACCCTATTTAACAACAACATCGCCTATGTTAATTCATATAAATACCTAGGCATAACCTTAGATCAAAAACTTATTCTAACTCAACATGTTTCAAATGTTTTGGCTAAAACCAGGAACCAGATCTTTACCCTCTACCCACTAATTCACCCTTCTGGACCACTAAGCACAAAAAATGTCATTCTAGCCTACACTGCTTTAATCAGACCCCTTCTAATCTACGCTTATCCAGCCATAGGCTTCCTCCCGGCTTCCAGCCTAGCCAAACTGCAAACCATCCAAAACTGGGTGCTAAGAATGGCCCTAAAACAGAAAAAAGGCCATCCTAGACTAGCCACAGTATACACACATCGAAAAACCAAGGTCCCCTACCTCTTGGACCATTTAACAAATACAACCCAGAAATTCTACCATAAAATCAACCAACATGATAACTATCTTGTCCGCCAATTAGGCAACTACGCCCCTGATCCCTCTTTAAAACGCAAAAGACAGCCTAAATTCATCCTAATCTTACGAAATCTAATTCAAAATCCCAACTACTATATATATAAACCAAGACACTCCACACCTGCCCAATAACTGGGATGGTAACCACGACATCACCATAGAATTTTTTTAAATAATAACAGTACTAAAATTACGGTAGCGAAGTCAGAGCAAATACTCTTAAGGACTACTACTGTACATTTATCCAACGACAACAAAATCCTGATAAGGGCACCTCATTACTATACCCATTAATTATAACACCTCTTCAACCTAATGAGCACGTATCTAAATTAGCATAAATATCTTATATGCAAAAGCAGCTATCCGGAGATGGCCATCCTATAATTACCAACATCATCCAAGGTTCTACCACCATCTCGAACATCACTAAACCTCACTAGTTCCTAGAAAAAATCCCAAAATAACAAATCATCAATTATCTCCAACCCTAAATTACAGTAAATCACTAACAAACATAATAATACATAGCAAGGCCATGTCAGAGCGAACCGAGCGAACCAACATCTAATGCCGCTGCGGGTCGGACGGTTAACAGACATGTCGCTGACCCAAGTTCGAACCCGCAGCTCTTCAGGCACAATCACAAGCTCTAGTACTCTCAACACCTATTTAAAAATAAAAATCCAAATTATAATAAAATCACTCGACAACTAAACCCCCCAAGTACTAAATTCTACCTTAAGGCATTATCCAGTAACGCCTTAGGGGAGATTTTTTTTTTTTTAAACAAACCAAACATTAAAAACCCTACAAACATCATAGCCTATTAATAATGAAGTGAAAGGAGCCCATTAGGGCACCAGACTTCAAGCATTATTCTATCGCACTTAGCGATAATCGGAACGAAAGAGAGTACTACTAATTCTGGTCTGAGAGTTGGAAGGGGGTACACTGTGCCTCCCGTGGCAAAATTTGGAAGATGTTTTCCGTGGTTTCCCACTTCTACTCGAAGCAAATACCGGGATAGGTTCTAACTGAAGGCAACAGCAACCTCCTTTTTAATCGTCAACTGAATTACAAATACACACACTACTACAGCCATCACAGTAACACAGGTTATCAGAAAAAAATCAAGCGCACTTAAGTTCATGGGCCTACATGGCCATGATGTCACCAAGCCTCTAAATCGATCAACAATAACAGAATCATTTAAGCTCATTTAATCTTAATACTAAGGTTCGTGATATCTATCCCCCAGGGACTCACATCTAGTGGGATGTGGGTTGGCGAACCGGGGGCCCAGCTGAGTCCGGCATTGCTTCCACTTACTTGTGCCGGCTCCTCTCCGTCTTCTTTCCTGTCGACCTCACTTGGTCAACTCTTGTTCTCTTCCGACCCCGACGGTATTAGGGTATCCGAGGCCTAGGGAGTCTCTTCCTTTCCCGCCTTAATTGGCCCTTGTCTCATCTTTCCTAATACCCTCCTTCTGCGAGGGGTCAGCCTTCCTTTTCTTTTCCTTTTACCTCCTGCCTTGTGCTCAAGGCCCTCAAGGAGGCAGGGTGTATGTAGCCCCACCACTTCTCGTGCACCCTGGATAGTGCTACACCCTCAGGGGCTCACGGCTGGTGAGTTCGGGAGTTGGCGACCCCGAGGGATTCCTGAACTGGGTCCGGCTTTCCCCTTTTGTCTCTTACCTGTGGGAAGGACCCTCTCCTCTTTCACTTTTCTATCTGCCTTTCATGGCTCTCCTTCCTTCCAAGTCTCTCAATCCGCCTTCTTCGAGGGCTGAGGGCATTTATTTTCCTCCTGTCCTTTATTTGCCTTATTCTCCTTTTGTTTTCCATTTCTTCTTCTAGTATATAAGTTAGTAGTTAGTTTTAGTTATAGTTTACATTTCATTTCATTTTCATCTTCACGGTCATCCAAACCATTAGGGGCCGATAACCTAGATGTTAGGCCCCTTACAACAACAATTATCATCATCATCATCGTGATATCTATAGCCGTTGTTACGTTAGGCCGCGTGCAGGGTTAGCCGATGTTTTTTATTTATTTTAATTCCCTACATCGACACCTGTTAATAAAATTTAAAAAAAACTACGTGTTCTGATTTGTATAGCGTTCAGATTCCTAATGTCCTTATCGTAGTTTGGATAGAAAATGGAGGCCCATGGCCTGGTGTACGTCTTGAGCTACTGTAGTCATGGAGAAAATGGAGTGGCATGGCCCCTTACAGGGACCGATGGAAACCTGGTGATCACTTCTTGAGGTACTGTTGCCGTTGAGAAAATTGAGTGGCATGGCCTCTTACCGAGATAGATGGAAACTTGGTGAACCCGTCTTGTGCTACTGTTGCCATGGAGATGGCCGACCTTGCCATTCCTTCATAAGTTAAATTTCTGACTTTATTAGCCTTTGCTCGAGTGAAAATAGGCCGATATCAGCAGAATGAGAAAGACTATCGAAAATGCATGTAGCCAGCGATTCCCTCTGGGTCCTGAACTCTCTGTATGCAAAATTTGGTTGAGATTGGTGGAACGGTATAGATTTGTATACGGAACAAATATACACACCCACATTCAGACTTTCACTTAGAGAAGATTGGGAGTGATCATGTTCACGCAGTATATCGTCTATCATTTAGATTAACGAAGCTCTATTTTTAAGTGTTTTTTTGTTTTCTTGTTTGACAAATAAATGAATGTCAGTTTTGGTTCAAGTATCTGCATGAATTTTTAATATTTAATAGGATGGCGTTTTGCATCAAACGCGCAGGCATAAATTTAAAATTAATATAAACATTTGAAGCCTACTTGACGGGACATTCATGTACCGTATTCAACATCAAATATCTACCTGCCTTCTATGGCACGGTTCGTAATTCAAGGCCACTGTCACCTCCTTACCACTCCTACCCTCAGTTACAAATATACACACTCTACCAGAGACACCATAATAACTCGGGTTATTAGACAAAGTTGACACACAAGAACACAAAAATGATCACGATGTTGTAGCCTCTAAAGTAAAATAAAACTCAAATAATTGGCGTAGCGGAGAAGAGCTGAAAGAAAATCTCACGTGTTTGGCTCATGAATTATTCGCCCTACTGACTAGGAATTTGCTTTAATGAATACTTTCAACCTTCTCACCTTGTAAGTGGTTGTTATTCGAAGCCAAAATTAGCAACGATGGTGAAACTACAGTTGCAAAATATTTCGCTTAAAATGTTTCAACTAATTTCATCTACTGAAACCTCTGATCTTGTGCTTGAAAGCAATACCAGTTTGTGGCATGAGGTGTATTAATCATGTCAGTGCAAACACCTCACTGATTTGTCCATAAATGCCAAAGATATGACAGTTTCAGTGAGAATAGTGCGACGGGAGTTGCACTGAGAACAACTCATTACAGCGGGAATGTCACTTTGTCCGATACTCCAAAGTCTCGTTCGATCACAAGGTAATATCGTTGCTCTCTCTACCCATGATGCAACGTGTGAGCACGTGCGTAGGGACGCGATTGAAATGGCGGTGGCTTAAGCATATGGCAAAGGCATTATGACGAAAGATAAAATCAATCTCATTCTTGAAGGTGAGCATTATTTTTTCGTATGTCCGACGACAGAGAATATTATTCAAACGGGTAGGAGCATTTGAGATAAAGAGATTCAAGTATCCAACACAAAAGTTTTCACTGTGTATGTTTATGTTTGAGTCTCAGTGGCTGAGTGGGTTACGCGTTGGACTCGTGAATGAAAGGACTGGGGCTCGATACTCGGTAGGAAAAGTAATTTTAACTTTTGTCGTTATCTTTAATTGTTTATGTCGACCGCTTTACCAGTATCTTACTACAAAAATGATACGACAGTACACAGTTGCATCACAGGGGCTTTAGTAATATAGCGAGTGCATGAATTTTCAGGTTCGATTACGAGAAAGTTACATAGCGCTTGAATGTGGAATTACACGAAAAATCTTAATATGTACACGTCAAATAGAATTTTCTTTTGCTGAAATTTAATGACCAAATAATACCGACTGACGATCAAATTCTCCTTCGATATGTCATTAGGATTATATGCTCAATGTACCTTAGGAAGTTAGTTATTGTTGTTTTAAGGGGCGGTTATCTGCCCCTGTACCTTAGGTAGTATGTTAATATGATATCGTTGAAGTTGAGTGGATTCTTCCAATTCGCAGACTCCAGTCAACGGAATGAACAATTTCCATTGAACCCTTACACAACAAGCCACAGTGCCTTCAGGCAGCGCCATATTGCCCAAGCGAGAAAGATCGATAATGTCGAGAATTATCGTTATCGAGCCCACATTATCGGTCATACCAGTTCCGGAACCAGCATTTCCGTTCTTCATTCTCGTCCAACGAGACCGATCGGAACTCAAGAGCTTTTTGCCCGGCTCTAACCAACATCTTGTTGCTCTCAGGAGGTCATGCTTCCTATCTTATACCATTTATCTATGGAGGCTATGTCATTGTTTACTAATTCTTTCTTTCTTTCTTTCTTTCTTTCTTTCTTTCTTTCTTTCTTTCTTTCTTTCTTTCTTTCTTTCCCGACAACCCTTGATAAAGCGACCTAACAGTAACAGTCCTGCCCCAAAGCTATATTATGTATGCAACAGGACGTTCTGTGTGCGTGGCAGAATAAGTGGCCGGTCGTGCTTGTAGACTCACCCCTTCCCACGTGACGAGATAATAGTGCTGACCTGGGTTTGCTGATCGGCAGAGCGAGACAAATGGAACACGGATATGACGAAGCAAGCGCAACAAATGTTAATACAATTTCCAGTTCATTTAGGTGTAATTGATTTCCGCAATACGGTGGCATGTTTCCGAATGCGCCTGGACAGAGCTCAAATATCCAGGAGATAAAGGAATGAATATAAGCTACGGTAAATGTGCTGATGCATACAGCATAGCGTGCCCTCTATCTACCGGTACCGGTACTGTAGATAATATCGTGACCACTGTTACTGGACCGACTGGACTACGGAGACGGTGTGTGGTGGTGATCGTCGATTCGCTAGCTAGCTTCCGAGCAAGACAGCCGCTAACACTCCGAGCTCCTGCCACGACCAGCGAATACGCCAAGAACAGATGCCAATTGATGGTCCACTTTCCACCGAGGCTCCGAGACATCGCTACCATCTAACCCTACCCAGCCATTAACCATTTTCCTCCATCCAAGCAACAATACATTCTCCTAGCCGTCGTTACCCATTATCGCCCTGCAGCCAAGCCCACCTTAAACCATCCACGTCAAGCAATTCCTTTTATCCCCGAGTTCAACCAAGTAGCTCATCCCTCTTACCCGTCAGCAGCCAATAATTAATTAATTTCTTAATTAATTATTAACCTAACCTTCGAAGTCAGCTCGCGTATTGTCACGGCGGCCAACCGTTAAAACTGGTTAACCTTACGTGACTGACTACATCTCTTCTTGGGACGAGGTCAAATTCATTCCCCTAATTGAAATAACGGTCTGCCATGAGCGTTTGACCAGTACATTCTGAACTTACATCTCTACATTCAAACAGTCACTCATTCACCATGATAACTCGCCGTAGATTGCCCATCCCCTCATTTGATTACACTGAGCCACTCTACTACTCACGAACAACTCCTTACTCTAACATAGTCATGATTAAACCACCCGAATAGGATGGCTGTCATAGAGGTATTAACACCGATATGGCCTACCATCACTAACAATAAAAAGGGTTCATTAATATCACTCCTACCCATAACAGGCACATAGACATTGTCAGGAATGCCCTCTTGTCATACCCTGGCATCCCCGATCACGTTCTCATTATTGCAGGATGGACAGTCAACCAATCCCCTGATCCTAAGCCAAATCCCATAAACAGAACATATATAGACATCTTCTCTACAAACCCTGAGCCTCACTCTACCGTTACTCCAACAACAGAAGCTGAAGTGCAAACAGAAACGCAAACCTTGAACCATGAGCTAACTATCACAGCTAAAGACCAATTCTCACTATCCCCAGAACTTGAAACACGTACATCGAACTCTGAAGCTCAGTCAACAACGCCTACAACTGTACAAACTACTCAGACCTCTCCCAAACCCAAGCCCTCACGAGACACTGCAAAGGAACAGGCGCCTAGTCGCTCAATTCCCAGACATCATACGTCACTCACTATTCAGTGTTTCAACTGCCAGCGCTTCAACCATTCTTCATTTTAACGCAAATACGAGGCAAGGTGGCCCACATCGGCATCAAGGAGTAATAAGGAGACGCCCTGTCAGCGCTACAGCATGCGGAGAGTTGAAGCACTGATCACGCCCCCGTACTTGCCCGGCTCGAGCGGTAAATGGTGTCTACGACCGTAGACTTATTTATTAGTGGGATTTTAGTATGATTACCAGTAAAAGATTCGTGTGCAGGTATAGCACGAAGTTGTAAGATAGGCCTATATGACGATGGAAATAAAGGCATATTTGTTGATCTTTGCTGGCTAGCGTGAAGTGTACGGCAGTCACAATACTAGGCAAATAATTACCGAGATACCAGTAGGCCTGCCGTTATAGTCATGAATGTGTATTAAATAAATTAAATAAATTTAAAATATTAAGGCGTGTTAACTAATTGGGTGGTGGCGTTATTGTTTTTATTGAACGATGTTTTTTTTTAATAGGCCAGTTCAGTTCCGGTAACTAACTAAACAAGGTCTAGGCTGAGGTTTGAGATTAACACGCTAAAATATGCACATAATGGCATATCAATCGTCTAACACCCACGACCAATAAATTTAGAGCTCAAGCCACGTTAAAAATAGATTAGGGGTAATTAGATTACAGTAATACCGTTCATTAATTGACAAGCAGAAACTATTTCCAGTAAGAAACTAAGGAAAATATCCGTAATTAATTCCTAGCAATCAGAATACTTATATTGGTGGACACATATTCCACTATTTGAACATTTAACGAATGATACTAGAACAGTACCGTAAGGTGGCTACGCTAAGGATGAAAACTTAACACAAAAATGGCAAATAAAGTGCATTTGCTTGTGAAATGACATTACTTTGGCAGGTGGGAGTTCTGTTTGTGCGAACATATGCCCCACACGTCGACATGTCCCACACGCGAAATATCACCACTTTTAAGTACGTACGTCACACCATTACATGCTTTTCTTATGGGACTAACGCAATGTTTTGAGCATATGTGAAGGAGTAACTTCTGGCTTCACTTCCTTGCCGTTAGGGCATCTCCTTATTACTCCTTGATCGGCATACGGCATGCACCGTGTCTAACATGTGCGAATTGTGGGGGTGGACACGCCGCCTCGTATCACGGTTGGAAGAGCTATAAACAAGCCAGTTGAGAAACAACAACAGCAACAACTCCATAAACAGATCCCCTCACTTCTCTCCGTCTCGCCAACCCTTCCCCCAAACCCCTCAATCAAATACTACAGCTTTTAATCACGCTAGCAGCACAATTAACTCTACAACATGAAACAAACTGCATAGGTCAAAAACCTACACTCTAAGCCAAATCAAATTCACTCCCCAATTCGACGTAAGCCATAACACCATTTACAACCTTTACAAAACATATTCTCCTTACTGTGATACAACTTTCAAACCAACTATTCGCACTCAAATCTGAAAAACCCTGAAATGGGAACTGATTAAAATTACAATAGCCTAGGGGGATTGGGTCTACTGCACATGTATACTTAACATCACTATAACTTCCAAATTACGGCTAAGTGACCTATCTGCCTGACAAGGGGAGGATGCGATGTATGGGTCACAGATTCGAACCATCTTTAGTACACGTGTAGGGTATGACTAGGCGTATACCAGGTGCAAGTAGTAAGGTGCGCTTCTCAGCCGATTCCGAGAAATTAATTATTAATTATTCGTAATTGCTGTAGCGCGTTCATGTGCGCTGTACGTTAACATGAAGCCAAGAAGCTCATGGTGCAGCGGTAAGAGCCCTGCGTGCTAAGCGTGGGGTCACTGGATCGAATCCCACCGGTGAGCATTTTTGTTTTTTTTGTCAACATAGGCAATTCATACAAAAGTAGGTGTCGTGAATAATGTTCATTTTGCAGTCAATTGTAATAACGTGTTATGTGAGCGGGAAAGGGGAGTGGGAATAAATCTTACAGGAGATTACATCCTCGTCGCGGAATTTGAATGCGGTCCACTTCCATCGGCTTTCGTAGGCACCGGCACATCACTATAACGTGTAATATCCGACATCGCAAAATTATTCCCACTCTTATGATGTTGCTACCTCAAGAGCCAAGGAACGAATGCGGCATTCAACGTTTCCTGGGTGAACCGTTTATCCTCCTGCCCACCGTTATCTTTAGTTTGTGTGCAGGTGACCTCGCCAGTTCCGAACACTTTCCAACTGTAGCAACAGAGTATCGCGAAGGCAGTGCGAGAACAGAGTAATATGGACAAAATGCGATGAGTGATTCATTGGTGAGAAGATGGGTCCGACAGTTCAATTAAGGACGTAGTGAAGTGCACGATGAAGAACGAAGAGGGCGTCCATCTTTGGTTACAGAAGAACTGGTTCACGCGATTGATGACAACAAGATCCGGGAAAACCGCAGGTTAACAATTAGTGCTCTCGCTATGGAATTTCCCCAAATCTCACGATCACTAATTCATGAAATTGTTACCGAAAAACTGAACTTTCGTAAAATGAAGGCGGCGAAGAATTTCTGACACAGATAGTCACAGGAGATGAAACTTAGGTTTCTTACGACACCCCTGAAAGTAAGCGGCAATCAATGGAATGGAGGCACACTTCATCCCCAGCAAAGGTTAAGCCGAAACAAATCTTGACACCTCAGAAAATGATGTGCACAGTGTTCTGGGACTGGAAAGGCATCTTACTCATTGATTTCTTACCGCGCGGTCAAACAATCAACGCAGATGCTTACTGCGAGACCCTTGGGAAATTGCGCCGCGCAATACAGAATAAGCGCCGAGGGTTGCTGTCAAAAGGTGTTGTTTTTCTTCACGACAACGCACGACCACACACTGCAAATGTGACGAAAATTCTCCTACAGGGATTTGGCTGGGACGTGTTTGACCACCGTCCGTACAGCCCTGACCTCGCTCCTAGCGACTTTCATCTGTTCACACATCTCAAGTCTTTCCTTGGCGGTCAACACTTCAACAATGACGACGAGCTGAAAGAATATGTTTCCAACTGGTTGAAGACACAGGCGGCAAACTTATATGAAGAAGGTATCCAAAAACTTGTGCCACGCTATGACAAATGCCTGCAAAAGTTCGACTGTTACGTGGAAAAGTAGTTTAAGAGGTGTAGAATGTTGTGCAATAAATAATTTTTCTGTATCTGTACACAATTTAATTTTATTACCAAACGGAACTTACTTTCTGGACGTGCCTCGTAAAATCACAATGGCCTAGCTGATTAGGTCTCCCGCAACATTATTGCAAACGTTAACTAAACTCCACAATAACTTCAACATTACGGCTAAGTGACCTGTCTGCCTAGGAAGTAAGGGTATTACCGGCTTGCCTGGGATGGTGGGTCACCAAACCGGTACTAAAAACTCAAATATTAAGCTTTAATGAAACAAATTCTGCCCATTTTACAATTACAAGTAACACCAAAATTTGTATGCCAGAATTAATAAATTCAAGACTTCACACTTCCAGGAACCAATCACATCGCTTTACTACCTACTAGCATATTTAATTACTAAATCCAGCTACAAACTACATAACAACCAATTCATTCCTCCCTGGAGCATATGAGGCTTATTTCAACTATTTTTATATATTACTTAAAAAAACTACTACCTACTACAGGTCTGTAAATTACTTCAAACTATCAAAACCACCCCACTAGTGGTCATTCTATCTTCACCTTCCTTTCAAAACTAAAACATTTTTAGCCTACTTTTCACATTTTGCAAAAATGAGGAAAAAGTAGACTTATGAGATCGGGCAAATGTCTGTCTGTCCGTCATTCTGTCTGTCTGTCTGTCTGTCTGGCTGTGTGTGTGTGTGTCCTCCCCCCCCCCCCCGTATCAATTCCTAAACGGCTGTAGCAAACGAAACAAAATTTGGTAGGAGTAGATATCTCTACCTGAATATCTCACGGCTATATTTGAAAATGATGTCAGTGCTACCAACTGCTGAAAAATCGCAATTGAAATTTGAGCTCCATGTTGGATATCTTGGAAGGTATGAATGGGAGCCATTTCAAAATTGTAACACGTATAGATAATAATATTTCAGTTTAATTTCCACATGGCAGTGTTGCCAAAAAGATTATAAGCCTGCTGATAGGTCCAATGTTTAAATGCATATAACTTCTACGCTATCAATTGGAATTCAACCAAATTTCGTATTTGCTATGTGCACCCTAACAGATATGACTATGCGTATTCTTAAGAGCAACCAGGGCTGCCAACTGTTTATAAATGTAGGCTCTCTTTTTGTTACCCTAATATAAATATATCAGAAAGTCTATGCAAGCCAATAGCTCCAAACTTTGCACCCGTATAGTACCTGGCATTTTAGATTAATTTGGAGTAACTAATATTCGTCAGTGCTGCCAACATGATTCTAAGCCTGCTGATAGATCCAATTTTATAATGCATGTAACTTCTATACTAACTAATGGATTTCATTCAAAATTGGCACAACAATAGATCATATTATTTCAGATTATTTCTGACCAATACATGCATGGCATTGTTGCCAACATGATTTTACACGCGCTGTTAGATCCAATGTTTAACTGCATGTAACGTCCATGCTATCCATTGGACTTCAACCAAATTTTGTATTCTGTACCTTAAGAGATGGAACTAAGAATATATTCCGTCACCAGGGCTGCCAACTGTAGTGCTCTATTAGGCTACATTAGGCCAGGTAGGCTATACAGTATTTCGAACTAATCTGAAATTTCGATATTACCATCTTAATTTCGTCATTATTCTAGATAGATCCATATAGATTAATCATTGGCATGAATATTAAGTTTTAAGAAAAGTAGGCTGTTTAGTTCGTCACGGAACTTCTTGTTTTTTTTTAATATAAAATGTGCAACATATTGGTTAATATATGAAGTATACCCTCCCTGATGCAAGAATTCGCTTGGACTGCAAGCTTCTGAAGAGTCTAAATTAAGAACCGTCGTCACTTATATTTTTGGAATATAAGGAAGAAATGCGATGATATGCTATTCCATAAATTTTAAACAACTTTAAACCCGATTTAGGTGGAACGGTAACATTGGCACCAAAGGAAACGAATCATTGTTGTACTGCCGAATTTTCTATCTGTAATTCCTTGAGATATCATCTCCAGTGGAAAACCGTTTCAGTCTGTCAAGCATTTTATATTCCAACAGATAAATTTCACCATGGCAACAGCAAAGGCAAGCGCAGTTCTCTGGCTAAAATATAATGCAGAACAATGTTTACATTTGTTCGTCAAGGACTGTAATGCATACTATCTGGAATGTTTCTGAAATGGCACATTTATATTGGATTTTAAAAGTTGCTTCGTCATTTCTTCGATTTATCACTTTTTTTTGGCGTCTATTTGCAGTTTACAAACGACCGGTCAATGTCGAACGGGGTCTTGTAGCATTTCTCCCCAAATTAAGTCGTATTCGATAACACCATAGTGTCCTGCATGAGCGGGGTCGATAATACATCCATTGCCGTAATGAACAGCTTTGTTAGACTCATTATTATGTACTCTAAACAAATAATCAATAAACGATTGGGTTATACAATGAAGTTCAACATGACCAGCGTATTTACCGTCTAGAGATTTTCAACCCCAAGTTGGTTGTTGAGGAAAATGCGATGAGACTGATCGCCATTATAAAATCCTTATAATTTATTGTCTCTGTAGAGCAACATAGTTTGCAATGGTTTAAAAGCGCAGCTCTCGATGACGTTCTTCAATTTGACATAAACAGTACGAAACGCTGTCAATAAGCAATTTCCATCGCCTGTTATAGGTTGCGTTTCCATGACAGTAAATGATGCAGATCAGCAGAGATGCAGGTTTATGTCCCGTGCGTGCCAAAAGTCGTATTAACTCAGGGAATCCCACTCTTCTTGGCTGTCGCCGTGGACAGTTATCGCGCTTCGTACGGTGCGACTCTTCCGAGAACTGGAGGTCAAGACGTGCAGTACTCTGGCGAGTTCAAGGCGGCTGATTGTATTGTATAAGTGGGCGAGACGGATCGTCATCTTATCCTTGGGTTATTCATGCTCGCTGTAACTCAGAGAGCTGGCTGATGTTGAGAGATGTCACTAAACCGCTTTCTAGTAGACAAAGGAGGAACTTTGTGTTGGCGGAAAATCCCGAGATTAGTATTTTGCCATTATGAACACGGCCTACTGAATTAAAATGGGTTCTTTAACATGCCAACAATGTTTGACATGCGTGAGGAGATTTTTCCCCTTTCAAAAAAAATTCGCTTACCATGGCCAGGAGCGAACCTGCAAGCTTGGGGTTGGTAGACTGACACGATAACCCACCGTGGAGTAAAAGTCTTGAACTGGGTTAAAACCTAAACAAATATACACCCTCCCTCATGAACCGCCATCACGTGACTGCACGGTAACGTGGACGCATAGTCTTATTATTAGTGTATTATTGTTCTAATATCTGGTCGTTGTTGAACCAGACCGCCACTGAACAGTAGGCTATAGTAGCCTCACTTTCCTCGTTAACGAACGGCTCGTCTTTGAAATCTAGCTGGACGGATGTTTACATTCCATAGCTGCGGGGTGCCGAGGGATTCACGGCTTAAGGCCGGTGAGCAGGTTGACAGGACTGGCGGTAACACCTTGTCTGCACCCTCGTGGACAGATGGAGGAAGCATCTTATTGGTCAAGAACCGTCAGATATTCCATAAATAATGGCTATTGTCGGCTCGTGCTAATGCTTAACGTTTGAGTCGCCGGTCGTTAACCAGGAAAGTGAGGCTACTATACATGCGACCCAGACCTCTTCACGGGGGAGGCACATTGTTAACGGTGTGTGTGGATCTTCAATCTCACATTAGTCGATACTAAAATGGTTGTTTTCAGAGCTGAAACACGGAGATCACATAATAGAACATATAAACTGAACTAATGATGGATATAGAAACAGGCCGCCTTGCTTGTAGTGTAACCCAGTAGCGACCAATGGTTTCATCCAAACAGTGCACTGCAAATTTCGAATTAAATTGAACAACAGCGGCTTCGATCGCGTAGTTGGTAGCATGCCGGTCGAAGTCATCGGATTTTTAAGAGCGTTAAAAATCCCCCAGTATGCCTCCCTTCGGAGGTGAAGTAAAGTCGGCGGTCCCATGCCATGGACTTATGGGAAGTAAAAGAACCCTCCACTAATTGCACTTGTGTGAAGCTAAATTATAGGTTAGATTTGACAAACGCTCTTAGGTTCCAACGTTCGTCGCCAGGAGTCGACTGCGGTGGCATATAGTAACCAAGTTCGGAACTAGTTGGTCGTTGACGGTGGCGTTTGGTAAGAAAAGTTGGAACTAATTAAAAATCGAATGTTTGCAGTTCTTCTGAATTCCAAACAGATAACAAACAATAATACAGTCATCACAATTACTTAACCCCGGTTATCAGACAGATTCTAGACAAACCCAAAGTACACGGGGCTACATCACCGTGTTGTCACAGCCCCTATACCGAGGAACCAACCGACAACTAAATTGAACAAAAAGTAATTTATGAAAATTCGCAACTCACGACCAAAACTAGCTCTAGAACACATGTGACCACATCCGCAAGTAACGACGCACTGCATGAATCCTCACACAGTTGAGTAATATGGCAGAAATCCAGTCACAATACCAAACAAATGAACAACATCCATGTCACCCGTGACGTCATCGACAACACTAAAAAATTCACCTAGACACATACGTATCGCGATATATACTTGAGACATTCTTCGCATGTCAGCAACTTCAAATGCCAACCGACTGTGTTGGACTCATTAGGCAAGTACCTTACGACTGCGCCACGCAGAATAATTACAGAACAAAGTCCTCGTGCCGTATCCCGGCTATATCAATAATAGCACTGAGATAGTATTCTCTGGTCAGCTAATAATAATATCATATGGCCTCGGGTGCCGGGTGAAAGCTTTGTTATTTAACGCCCAGAGGGCAGCTTGCAAGTCGAATTTCGTTGTTCCTTGAAGCGCTATGAAAGTTAAGGTGGTTAGATATCTAAGCTCCTTGAGACTATAGCGCTTTCTAGTAGAGAAAGGAGGAACATTTGCGTTGGCGGAAAATCCCGAGATTAATTTTGCCATTATGCACACAACCTACTGAATTCAAATGGGTTCTTTAACATGCCAACAATGTATGATATGCATGTCGTGATTTTTGTTGCCTTTCAAAAATCACTTACTACGGCCAGGAGCGAACCTTGGGGTTGGTAGTCCAACACGATAACCACTCACCACCGTGGCAAGCATGGGGTTGGTAGTCCAACACGATAACCACTCACCACTGGTCAGCTACAAGACTAGAAATCAGCTGCCACGCTTGACGTCGGGGTTCGATTCACACTGCCATCCTAGAAGTGGTCTTGTGTAGTTTCCCCATGGCCAATGGGCCACTGCCGCCTCCTTTTCAATCTTACCCACAAAACACGGACAAATTCCACACACATTTAAGTACACGGGGCTGATAACCACGTTGTCTCTCAGCGCTAACATTAATCAACAACAACAAAGCTACAAGATTTAAATTAAACTTTTTTGACAGTTCAGTTCTGGGTAAGGCATCGCAAATTAAATCCTGTTTGTATGGACAATGGACAATGATATCATCAGCCCCGCACAGAATGGAGGCGATCCTAACCAAGGATCGAACAGGGTACTCACAGGTTAGGCTGCACACACACTTAGTACATGTTGGGTAATGGACAATGATATCATCAGCCCCGCACAGAATGGAGGCTGTCCTAACCAAGGATCGAACAGGGTACTCACAGGTTAGGCTGCACACACACTTAGTACATGTTGGGTAATGGACAATGATATCATCAGCCCCGTACAGAATGGAGCTCTGATCACATGGTAGCTATCCTAAACAAGGATCGAACAGGGTACTCACAGGTTAGGCTGCACACACTTAGTACATGTTGGGTAATGGACAATGATATCATCAGCCCCGTACAGAATAGAACTCTGATCACTTGGAGGCTGTCCTAACCAAGGATCGAACAGGGTACTCACAGGTTAGGCTGCACACACACTTAGTACATGTTGGGTAATGGACAATGATATCATCAGCCCCGCACAGAATGGAGGCTGTCCTAACCAAGGATCGAACAAGGTACTCACAGGTTAGGCTGCACACACACTTAGTACATGT
Source organism: Meconema thalassinum (assembly GCA_946902985.2). NCBI lineage: Eukaryota > Metazoa > Arthropoda > Insecta > Orthoptera > Tettigoniidae > Meconema > Meconema thalassinum. Next base: position 459,557,966 of record OX336394.1, on the reverse strand, counting down.
TGGGTAATGGACAATGATATCATCAGCCCCTCACAGAATGGAGGCTGTCCTAACCAAGGATCGAACAGGGTACTCACAGGTTAGGCTGCACACACACTTAGTACATGTTGGGTAATGGACAATGATATCATCAGCCCCTCACAGAATGGAGGCTGTCCTAACCAAGGATCGAACAGGGTACTCACGGGTTAGGCTGCACACTTAGTACATGTTGGGTAATGGACAATGATATCATCAGCCCCTCACAGAATGGAGGCTGTCCTAACCAAGGATCGAACAGGGTACTCACAGGTTAGGCTGCACACACACTTAGTACATGTTGGGTAATGGACAATGATATCATCAGCCCCGCACAGAATGGAGGCTGTCCTAACCAAGGATCGAACAGGGTACTCACAGGTTAGGCTGCACACACACTTAGTACATGTTGGGTAATGGACAATGATATCATCAGCCCCGCACAGAATGGAGGCTGTCCTAACCAAGGATCGAACAGGGTACTCACAGGTTAGGCTGCACACACACTTAGTACATGTTGGGTAATGGACAATGATATCATCAGCCCCGCACAGAATGGAGGCTGTCCTAACCAAGGATCGAACAGGGTACTCACAGGTTAGGCTGCACACACACTTAGTACATGTTGGGCAATGGACAATGATATCATCAGCCCCGCACAGAATGGAGGCTGTCCTAACCAAGGATCGAACAGGGTACTCACAGGTTAGGCTGCACACACACTTAGTACATGTTGGGTAATGGACAATGATATCATCAGCCCCGCACAGCATGGAGGCTGTCCTAACCAAGGATCGAACAGGGTACTCACGCGTTAGGCTACACACAGTACATGTTGGGCAATGGACAATGATATCATCAGCCCCGTACAGAATAGAACTATGATCACTTGGAGGCTGTCCTAACCAAGGATCGAACAGGGTACTCACAGGTTAGGCTGCACACACACTTAGTACATGTTGGGTAATGGACAATTATATCATCAGCCCCGCACAGAATGGAGGCTGTCCTAACCAAGGATCGAACAGGGTACTCACAGGTTAGGCTACGCACACTTAGTACATGTTGGGCAATGGACAATGATATCATCAGCCCCTCACAGAATGGAGGCTGTCCTAACCAAGGATCGAACAGGTTACTCACGGGTTAGGCTACACACAGTACATGTTGGGCAATGGACAATGATATCATCAGCCCCGCACAGAATGGTGCTCTGACCACATGGTAGCTATCCTAACCAAGGATCGAACAGGGTACTCACAGGTTAGGCTGCGCACACACTTAGTACATGTTGGGTAATGGACAATGATATCATCAGCCCCGCACAGAATGGAGGCTGTCCTAACCAAGGATCGAACAGGGTACTCACAGGTTAGGCTGCACACACACTTAGTACATGTTGGGTAATGGACAATGATATCATCAGCCCCGCACAGAATGGAGGCTGTCCTAACCAAGGATCGAACAGGGTACTCACAGGTTAGGCTGCACACACACTTAGTACATGTTGGACAATGGACAATGATATAATCAGCCCCGCACAGAATGGTGCTCTGACCACATGGTAGCTATCCTAACCAAGGATCGAACAGGGTACTCATCGGTTAGGCTGCACACACACTTAGTACATGTTGGTCAATGGACAATGATATAATCAGCCCCGCACAGAATGGAGGCTGTCCTACCCAAGGATCGAACAGGGTACTCACAGGTTAGGCTGCCCAAACTGCGGATCATGATGAACGCTGGACGAACACTGGACAATGAAGACTGAAGAGACCTCACGAGCTTCTCCCGAGGCGAGCGCAGAGCCTCCTAGCGGACAGCCTTCAAGTCACCACCCACTTGACCGAATCATTCACAGTCCCTGAGTAGCGGTAACAAGCTTTTGCGAGCCTTGCGGGGTTGGTCACACACTCAAATCTTCATGGGACTATTCTCAGTGGTGGCAGGTGACAACTTAATAATAATATTTTGTATTTTATATAATGTGTCCTAACCTGCCCCACATTAATACTGACAAGTAAACACTTGACATCGAATATAGATTTAGGTATTAAGAAGTCATTTTTGAAGGCCTTTGTCTGGAGCGCGGCGCTCTATGGAAGTGAAACTTGGACTCTTGTTGCAGCAGAAAAGAGGATAGGAAAGTTTGAAATGTGGTGTTACTGAAGAATCATGAAGATCAAATGGTTACATAGGGTTACAAATGAAGATGTATTAAGACGAGTGGGAAAGGAGAGATGTTTCTGGCGATTGTTAATGCAGAGAAGAGATAGGTTGGTAGGACACCCAGGAATAGCAAACTTAGTTATGGAAGGAAGGGTCGTTGACAAGAACTGTAGGGGTAGACCAAGGTTAGAATATGTTAGATTGTCCCGGATGAAGGATGTAGTAGTTATGCAGAGATGAAGTGATTAGCTCAGGACAGGGAGGTACGGACAGCTGCATCAAACCATTCAAAAGACTGAACAACTACATTGGCAGGCCATTGAGGCCCGTATCGTCCAAGACAGCTGATGCCTACAGAGGAAGGGAAGTCATGTCTTGGTTTCCTGACCGGTGCCACTACTCACAGTAGCTCATAGCTAGTGGCCACCACTGGGAATCTAACCCAGGATGAGCTCCTCCATACAAAGTTGAGAGTTTCCACTTAGGCCTATGTCAACACTTCACAATGTTATTTATTTTTGACTGTTGGATATTGTTTAGAGGAAAAATGATATAGCCTACACCTGGTTCCAAACAGCTACCATGTCCGTTAATATAAATAGTAAATTTATTTTTAGCCTAACTTTCACATTTTGTAACAAGAAGTTCCGTGACGAACTAAAGAGCCTACTTTTCTTATCATTTTAGATTCATGCCAATGATTAATCTAAATGGATCTATCTAGATTCTAGAATAATGACGAAATTAAGTTGGTAATATCGAAATTTCTAATTAGTTCGAAATACAGTATACCTGGCATAATGTAGCCCAATAGAGCACTACAGTTGGCAGCCCTGGTGACTGAATATATTCATAGTTCCATCTCTTAAGGTATAAAATACAAAATTTGGTTGAAGTCCAATGAATAGCATGGACGTTACATGCACTTAAACATTGGATCTAACAGCGCGCGTAAAATCATGTTGGCAACAATGGCATGCATGTGTTGGTCAGAAATTATCTGAAATAATATGATCTATTGTTGTGCCAATTTTGAATGAAATCCATTAGTTAGTATAGAAGTTACATGCATTTTAAAATTGGTTCAGGGGCCGATAGCCTGGATGTTAGGCCCCTTCAAACAACAATTATCATCATCATCATCATCATTTTAAAATTGGACATATCCGAAAGCTTAGAATCATGTTGGCAGCACTGACGTATATTAGTTACTCCAAATTAATCTAGAATGCCAGGTACTATACGTGTGCAAAGTTTAGAGCTATTGGCTTGCATACTTTCTGATATATTGATATTAGGGTAACAAAAAAAAAGAGACAGCATTTATCAACAGTTGGCAGCCCTGGTTGCTCTTAAGAAGAAGTCATATCTGTTATGGTACACATAGCAGATACGAAATTTGGTTGAAATCCAAATGATAGTATAGAAGTTACATTTATTTCAAATTGGACCTATCAGCAGGCTTAGAATCATGTTGGTAGCAGTGACGTATATTAGTTACTCCAAATTGTAGAATGTCAGGTACTATACGTGTGCATAGTTTAAAGCTGTCGGCTTGCATACTTTCTGATATATTGGTATTTCGATAAAATAAATTGAGAGCATTCATTAACAGTTAGCAGCCCTGGTGGCTCTTAAGAATACGTTCAGTCATATCTGTTTATGTACACATAGTACAAACGAAATTTGGTTGAATTCTAATTGATAGTGTAGAAGTTATATGCATTTAAAAATTGGTCCTATCACCAGTCTTAGAATCATTATGGCAACACTGCCATGTATGGCCTCCTGGAAATTAAAATGAAATATTATCTATACGTGTGCCAATTTTGAAATAGCTCCCATTCATACCTTCCAAGATATCCAACAAGGAGCTCAAATTTCAATTGTGATTTTTCAGCAGTTGGTTGCACTTAGGCCTACATCATTTTCAAATACGGCATTGAGATATTCATACCAAATTTTGTTTCGATAGCTGCAGCCGTTTAGGAGTTGATAGGGGGGGGGGGGGGCACACACAGCCAGATTGACAGACGCACATTTGCCCAGATCGATCTCATGAGTCAACTTTTTCCTCATTTTTTTTGCGAAATGTGAAAAGTAGGCTAAAAATGAGAACAAGTAGTTCCGTGAAGAACTAAAGCCTATTTTCATATATGCTACTTATGATAATTGCCACTAGGAAGATCGCGGGTTCAAATCCGGCCGACGTCGTCGGATTTTTTCAGAGCATTAAAAAATCCTTCAGTATGCCTTCCTTCGGAGGGGAAGTAAAGCCGGCGGTCCCATGTCATAGATTTATGGCATGTTAATGAACCTTCCACTAATCACACCTGTGTGAAGCTAAATTGTATTGGTTAAGAATGTAAACAACACTCTTAGTTTCCTACGTTTGTTGCCAAGAGTCAACTGTGGTGGCGTCTGGTAGCTAAGTTCTGAACTAGTAGTCGTTGACGTCGGCATTTGGCGGCAAAAGTAGGAACTGTTTGAAAAATTCAAAGGTTTGCAGTCCTTACTTGAATTAAAAAACAGATAACACACACTAATACAGTCATCACAATTAACACCGGTTATCAGACAGATTCTACACACACCCAAAGTAAACAGGGCTACATGACCGCGTTGTCGCAGCCCCTAAACTTAAGAACCAACCAATTGCCTCTATCAACATACAAAATTTCAGTTTGATTGCTGTAATAGATTCGTAGATATTGATAACCGACTAAATATTTCGGATGGTCACCATGTTGGATTTGTATAGCCTATATGTAGGTCTTAGAGTTATGTACTGTTACATGAAGATAATTGTGTACGTGTAGTATTCAAACTTCAATCGCATGATTAGGACACAAGAAGTAAAAACGAGATTTTAAAATTTCTCACAGCTGCCATCTTGTGGTTATGGAAACAATTGAAATAAATTAGATGCCAGTGGATTAACATTCGTATAAGGAGTTACTGTACCAAGGTTAACTGCACTCGGATGGTTAAATTGCGAGAAACGTCCATGTGAATATTTATACTCCGCGTGGCAGCCATGTTGGATTTGTGATCACCAGGTTATTGAAAGTCAGTCAGTTTGATTGCTGTAATAGATTCGTAGATATTGAGAACCGTCTTAATTTTTCGGATGGTCGCCATGTTGGATTGTTATATGTATAGGCCATAGAACCATGTGCCATTAAAGGAAAATTATTGCGTAGATTCATTATTCAAACTTTAACTCGATCGCATGATTACGACACAAGAAATAAAAACTTAATTTTAAAATTCGCACAGCTGCCATCTTGAGGTTATGTAAACAATTGAACTGCATTAGATACCAGTGCATTACAATGTGTATAAACATTTGCTGTACCAAGTTTCATTGTATTTGGATCATTAAATCGCGAGAAAAGTCTATTTAAAACTTTCAACTTCGCTTGGCCGCCACGTTAGTTTTGTAGTTAACCGGTTTTTGCAAGTCTCATAGATGAACTTCCAGTAGTGCCCTTTATCTCCGTACAAAATTTCAGGGTGATACCGCTAATAGTTTCAAAGATATAGATTGTCGGTGAAATATTTTGCACAGCCGCCATCTTGAGGTTATGTAAACAATTGAACGAAGTTAGATGTCGGTGCATTACATTGTGTATAAACATATACTGCACTATGTTTCATTGCGTTTGGTTGGTTAAATCGCGAGAAACTTCTATTTTTAAAGTCGCACCTTTGCTTTGCCGCCATGTTGGTTTTGTAGTTACCAGGTTTTCAAAGGTCACATAGGTGAACTTCTAGTAGTGCCCTTTATCACCGTAAAAAAATTCCAGGGTGATATCGGTAATAGTTTTGGAGATATTGACTGCTGGTGAAATATTTCGCACAGCCGCCTTGTTGGATTGGTGAGACGTAACAAAATTTGAAGGGAACGGTCGGGGTTCTCCGGAATAGAGCTATGAACTTACCGAGTTTCATCGAAATCGCTCCAGCTGTTTAGAATTTATTAGGATGGGACACACACACATGGACAAAAGGTGATCTCATAAGCCTATTTTTTTCATAAATGAAAATAGGCTAAAAAAGTAGATTTATGAGATTGATCCGGGCAAATGTGTGTCTGTCTGTGTGACCACCTCCATCACCCCCCCCCCTATCAACTCATAATCGGCTCCAGCTATCAACACCAAATTTGGTATGAGTAAAGATCTATACCTGAATAGCTCCCGGCCATATTTCAGAATGACATCAGTGCTACCAACTGCTGAAAAATTGCAATTGAAATTTGAGCTCTATGTTGGATACCTCAGAAGTTATGCATGTGAACTGTTCCAAAATTGACACACACAGAGATATTAAAATTCCAGATTCATTTTCAGCAGCCCATGAATGACAGATTTACCAACATGACTCTAAGCCTGCTAATAGGTCCAATATTCAAATGCATGTAACTTCTATACTGTCGATTGGATTTCAACCAAATTTCGCATGTGCTTTGTGTGCCATAACAAATACATGTATAACTGTGCTGCCAACTGTTAATAAAAACTCTCTCTATTTTTTATCCTAACACCAATATATCAGAAAGTATGCAATCCAACAGCTCTAAACTTTGCACACGTATAGTACCTGACATTCTAGATTAATTTGGTATAACTGATGCACGTCAATGCTGCCAACATGATTATAAGCCTGCTGATGGGCCCATTTTTTAAATACTTGTAATTTCTATATTAACAAATGGATTTCATTGAAGATCGGGACAATAATAGATCATATTTCATTTCACATTAATTCTGAGCAACACATACAAGACATTGTTGCCAACATGATTTCATGCGCGCTAATAGATCCAATGTAACATTAATTCATTTCTGATATATTGATTAATTATTGGCATGAATCTTAACTTTTAAGAAAAATAGGCTCTTTAGTTCGTCACGGAACTTCTTGTTGTAACGATTCGATCCCATAGCTGTTATATTTAAAGGGTTATTCATTTATTATCATGTTATTATTATTATTATTAACTAGTACATCCATGAGATGATTTTTATATCAGATAATTGTAAGCGGTTTTGATTATTATATTCAATTAGATTTTTATTAACAATTACTTGTAAAGAGACGAAGTATTATATATTGCAACAAGACTGGCGATATGGACTAACCCTGTGCGTCACAAACTGAACGACGTAGTAAGAATTTCACCACGGCAAACTGCGTCATTTTCCTGAGATGCTAAGACACCCACTATGGTGTAACCAACACGCCATTTTCTACGGTACGTACGCGTCTAAGATTACAAATTGTGGTGCAATTAACCCTCGTGAGAGAATGAACACTGAAGAAAGGGAAGCTTACTGGAGGGGGAGACCGTCGAAGACCACGTGACAAGGAAGTCATTAGTACCTGCGACTCCGACAAAAGACGCATTGATCTACAGCTCTCAATGAAGTAAGGAAGTTGTAACCTTGCTTTCTGGGTCCTAATGGACTGAGCACCGAGAGTCGACACTGAACGATGTCTTGCCGACATCTATATCAATACATAATGGGTTATATCCCTGATCAAGAGTCTTTCTACAGATGGCAACGTACTTAATGAGGATATTTCATAGTAAATGAGATATCACATCATTTTTTTAAACATAAGCGACGTAACATCGAGATCATCGATCATTTCTTAAATATGACGAATCTTCGACTGGGTGAGCAAACAATTCAATAAAACGATCGTCTCTATTATAATTTAACTTCATTTAACTTTCAATTCATTTTAATATTCATTTTCTTTTAAATAATTAATTGCCGCATTGAGTAATTTTAAATTCAATTGTGTGACTATCACTATTCTGTTTTATTAATATTTTGTTTTTGCATTTAATAAATTCATTCTCTTCAACGTAATGCCTATTTCTTTCATTGTAGTTGGTACTTTAAGGCAATCATACTCCTTGATTAAATACGGATTGGTTAGATGACTTTGTCTCACTACGGCCCGGGTAAGTGGTTTCGACTCTACTGCTGATAGCCGAGGTTAAATCAATAAATTTCGATTCACTATCTTAAATAGGAATCTGGCGCTCAACAACTTATTATATTACACTATCACAGGTAAGGTCACACCACAGTGTATATTATTTATTCATATCATGTTTGTTTTATTGAACCACAATAGTCATCACCACGTTCAACGACTCATTATAAAAATGTTACATTTGGCGCCACAAAGTAGGACACGAAAACCATTCGGTATTTAGTCAGAGGAGTGTATAATTTCAGTGCAAATTGTCAGTGCTTTTGGGGGACAGTGAAGTGAAGTGAAATTTTGGACGGGCAATTGTTATACGGTGTACTTCAAGATGTCGGAGGAGGAACAGAGGCAGTTGAGAAGTAGGGATGCAGTCAAGAAAGTTAATTATAAGGAGGTTGATAGCGGTAGCGATGTTGAGAGCGTAGAGAATAATACCAAGATGTCGGAGGTAAATCTTGAGAATAATCCTGAGAGTAATCCTGAAAATAATCCTGAGGTTAACCCTGACACTAATTCAGAGGAAAATATCGAGACGAATATAGAGGTACATCCTGAGACTAGTGGTAGTCTAGAGAAAGAAAAGTCTATAGAGATTCCTGAAGATCCATTAACTGCGCTCATAAGGCAGATGAGTAGAGATTTAAGTGCGAAATTTGATGAGAGTATGAATAAAAATAGTAGGGAGATGAAAGAAGATATTGGTAGGCTAAATCAAAATATGGAAGAGAATAAGAAAGATAATTTAGAAAGTAGGAAGGAATTCAATGATAAATTTGAGAAATTAGATAAAGATATGAATAAAAATATGGAAGAGAGTAAGAAAGATAATTTAGAAAGTAGGAAGGAATTCAATGATAAATTTGAGAAATTAGATAAAGATATGAATAAAAATATGGAAGAGAGTAAGAAAGATAATTTGGAAAGTAGGAAGGAATTGAGTAGAGATTTAGGTGAGAAATTAGATAAGAGTAATCAAAAGATGAGAGAGGATATGAGTAAAATAAATCAGAAATTGGAAGAGAATAATGTAAAACTAGATATTGTGGAAACGATGAATAGAGAATTAAGTATGAAGTATGATATGCTACAGGAGAGTATTCAGGGGGTGAAACAGGAAATCAGAGGTGAAATTAAGGAGGAGGTAGAGATGAAGGCTAAAGATATTATTAAGACAGTAGATAAGAAATTAGAAGCACCAGAAAGTAGGATTCAGGAAAGAATAGTAACTGTGATTGAAGAGAAAATAGCAACTCAAGGTGAAAGTTTTAGCAAATTGGTAGAAGTGGAAACTAGGCAGGTGGTAGAGACTTTAGGGGAAACTGCAGTAGAATCAGTAAAGACAGCCTGTAAGGAGACTATAATTGAAAGTAGAATGGAGTCAGACGAGATTTTAGGTGAAAGCAAATTGGAATTAGCGGAGATTTTAGGTGAAATCAGATTAGAGTCAGACGAGATTTTAGGTGAAAGCAAATTGGAATTAGTGGAGACTGTAATTGAAAGTAGATTAGAGTCATTGGAGATTTAGGTGAAAGCAGATTGGAATCGGAGGAGATCTTAGGTGAGGAACGGCAAATAGCGGAGATTTTAGGTGAAATCAGATTAGAGTCAGACGAGATTTTAGGTGAAAATAGATTAGCGTCAGAGGAGATAGTAGGAGAAAGCATAGTAGAGTTGAAGGAGATTTTAGATGAACGCAGGATAGCTGTAGAAGAGACTATAGAATGTAGCGAAAAAGAAGTGAAGAAGATGAGAGAAAAGATAGGGATAGAAGTAGGTAAGATAAAGAAAGTACTAAGCACCCAAGAGATTAAGATGCAGACAATCATAGATAAATTAGATAGGCAAACTAGGGAAGAATTTAGTCCTGTGATAGAGGAAGTTAATATGAAATTATTAGTGGCAGAGAAGCGTGCGTTAAGTCATAGTCAGAAGAACATAATTAGTAAACAGGTTAAGAGGAGGAGAGAGATAGATAAGAGCAGAAGCAGTAGTCCACGGCTAAAGAGAGCATTAAGTGATAGTAACGGAGAAATGAAAATGAAACCTAAAGGTAGATATTTTAGAAGTAAAATGAAAGAAAAGAGAATTAAGTTGCTAGAGGAGAAAGAAATCAGGATGAGAGAGAGAAAGAAAGCATATGACGTGCAGTGGCGTACTGAATTAGCCAGACTTGGGGATGTGAGAGGGGGAAAGCCGAAGTACTGTGTTACTATGGATGAATGTAGTACAGAGGAAGTAGAAACTAATGTAACACGGAAGGAATTATGTGGAATTCTAGTTAAAGATAGAATTGAAGATGAATGTGGTAAGAACGGTGAAATGCCAGTGAACGTATTTATGTAAATTTATATTACCGATAGTTACTGTTCCGTATGACTTAAATATTAAGTAATGAAGTTTAATAGGATTTAACAGAGGTAGATAAGGAACCTGCTGTGTGTAATTTTAATTCAGTCGTGAAGTTAGGATGGTAAGGGGCGCGTAGTGCCTACGCTTATTGATTTAGATTGACTAAAATTATTTAATTTAGAAGACAGAGGTTGTCGTGCTATTGAGCAATGCAGGTAAGTTGAATGTAGGTCCTTAAACTGCAGGTAAGTTGGATGAAGTAAGAATTAAATTTTAAAAGTAGGAAGGTTATTACATAGGTAAGTAATCGAAAGAAAGTAATAATTATTATGGCAACCATAATTAAGAATATAATGGTAATAAAGATTTAATTCAAAAGTGAGTGAAGATCAGATGATACAGTGGTAATAAAACTAGTGAGTTGAAGAATTAAGTATTGATTTAATAAAGAAGTTTCAGTTGAGGACAGCGAGGTTATCAGCGGATATATGTTGAGAAATTTATAAGTGGTTTAGAATTGTTAATGGTAATGCGTTGTATGAATTAACCAACATCGGGTTGAAATGAGGAAGTAGTAACTAATTAGGACATCTGGTAACTTACTTGGTGACAGATATGTGTGTGTGTATGTGTGTATTTTCACGTAAATGGACGTGAGTTTGAAGAAGTAGGCCAACGAAGGTAATGCCGTTGAGCAAAGTGGTTTTAAGTTTTTGGTAAGATGCCAAATGAAGTAGGTTGGAGGAAGTTTTTGGAGGATGAAGTAGGTCAGCAAGGTATATTCCGTTGAGCAATGAGATTTTTTATGGTGTCTACGGGACTACGTGAAGTTAATGTTGGGAGTTTTTTTTTTAAAGTATATATGGATGTATGCACACAAGGTAATAAGAGATTACAAAGGTAATATGGTCCAAGTTTGAGTTACAGTTACGCAGGTTTTAAAGATATTACAAGGCTTGTTATTGAGCTAAACCACTTTGTAGTAAAAAGTTACTGATGATTAATAACGAATTAATGATGTGGTAGATTGTTGTCCTACACACAGGTTAAAGTAAAGATAATAATTATAATTAAAAGGTTGACATAATATTTACTAATATTGAAAGGAATTTGTTATAATTCGACGTTTGAGGATTTAAAGATAAATCTTTTTTTTTAGTAGACAGGAAATTAAAGTTTTATTTATGTCATACGGAGTTAGTAAAGATAAGTTAATATTTTGAAGGAAGAATAAGTTGGTAAGATAAGTGTATACCTAAGGGGTAATAATGAAGTTACAATTAAAGGCAGGTGTAAGTTACGCATTTAATTTGATAGAGAAGAAAGTATCTGAACTGTGTTAGAACTCAGAACTTGCTTTATGAAGTGATTATGGGAGAATATTTGCTAATTATGAGTGTCAGTGTTATTGACTGTCAACTGGAACACTGTCATTATTTGAGGAAGACAATAGTTAGGAAAGCAAAGGGTGATGTTATTATTCCAAGGAGTTAGTCGAAGCATGTAAGATTTTTTTTTAGCTGAAATTTAATGTGTTATTGGTCAGTAAGAGGTGATCTGTAACAGTAAGAAGAAGTGGGATTATACCACGAATAGGGGAGGTTTTTGTATGTGACGTGTGATGTCACGATGAGTTTTGAGAGATTCTGGTATAGCAAGAGTGAGCTATAGTCCAGGCGGTCAGAACAAGTAGGAAGTGGTGTTTGGAGGACACGGTACTTAATTAAGAGTTTTGAGAGAAAACTAAGGGGGGTTTTTAGGTATTCAGCAAAAAGTCAAATCATAATTAGACTAAGTTCAAAGTATAAGAGCATTAATATTTTGTGGAACGAAATATTTATTCCGAGGAGTTTGTCATGTGTTTTTGTGAAATAGTTTAGTGATATACGTAATTCAGGTATTGAGTAGTATTTTGTCCAAGTCTTAATCATTTTGTTATGGTAAGTAAGGAATGACGTTACGGTAAAGTTATATCTTGACGCTAAGTTAAATTTTATAAGATGAACAAGAAATCAGATTTTATGTTTATTTGTGATTTTGAAAATTCAAGTTATTGTTTTTGAGAAGTAGTAAAGAGGAATTATGGTTTTATGAGAAGTTAAGAAGTCGTGGAGACTTAGGAAGTATTAATTTGGAAGGAGGCGGCCGTGGCCTAAGAAAGAATTAAGCCACGAAGGCAGGTGAGTAGTAACTTGGATATTTAAATGAACTGTTTAATAACTGCTTTGAGGTATTTCGATGTCATTATGTATTTGGGGAAATATTTACATGTATGACATATGCACTGAAATAGGAATTGCCTTAGGTATCTTGCTAAGTTATTTTTTTCTTCAATTATTGAAATTTTACTGCATTTGAGTAATCCCTTTATAAAGACGAAAGGAATATTGTATTGTTTGCATCCTATTATCGTGTGCTGTAATAGTTATTATGGGTTAATCAGCTGGTATTACAACAATGTACTTCTACGCCAGACTGATATACAAAAACTACGTTCAAAAGAGATGAAGCCAAAATTGTATGTCATGCATACGATTACCGAAATATAAACGAGTGCAGCGTTGACATATATGTCAAAAATAAAAGTGAAGGGCATTTTATATGTATTTTTTTTACAGCATATAAAAAAATGAACATTATGAACATTTGGAAGAATGAGATGAATGAAAGTTAAAATATGATTTTTTTGTGAAGAATACATTTATGTATATTTTTTTTACAACATATATAAAGAAGAATGAACATTATGAACATTTGGAAGAATGAGAAATGATAGTACAAATATGTAAAGTGAAAAGAGTATGTTCTTGTATATCTTTATGTATTGTTGAAGGGTATTATTTGTATGTTGTCGTTATGGGGGTATTAATATTTAAATTTGTATTCATTTGTGTAGGATGTGTAGTGATATAAATAATGTTACATTTTATTTTAAATTATTTATATCAGGGGCGATTGTAACGATTCGATCCCATAGCTGTTATATTTAAAGGGTTATTCATTTATTATCATGTTATTATTATTATTATTAACTAGTACATCCATGAGATGATTTTTATATCAGATAATTGTAAGCGGTTTTGATTATTATATTCAATTAGATTTTTATTAACAATTACTTGTAAAGAGACGAAGTATTATATATTGCAACAAGACTGGCGATATGGACTAACCCTGTGCGTCACAAACTGAACGACGTAGTAAGAATTTCACCACGGCAAACTGCGTCATTTTCCTGAGATGCTAAGACACCCACTATGGTGTAACCAACACGCCATTTTCTACGGTACGTACGCGTCTAAGATTACAAATTGTGGTGCAATTAACCCTCGTGAGAGAATGAACACTGAAGAAAGGGAAGCTTACTGGAGGGGGAGACCGTCGAAGACCACGTGACAAGGAAGTCATTAGTACCTGCGACTCCGACAAAAGACGCATTGATCTACAGCTCTCAATGAAGTAAGGAAGTTGTAACCTTGCTTTCTGGGTCCTAATGGACTGAGCACCGAGAGTCGACACTGAACGATGTCTTGCCGACATCTATATCAATACATAATGGGTTATATCCCTGATCAAGAGTCTTTCTACAGATGGCAACGTACTTAATGAGGATATTTCATAGTAAATGAGATATCACATCATTTTTTTAAACATAAGCGACGTAACATCGAGATCATCGATCATTTCTTAAATATGACGAATCTTCGACTGGGTGAGCAAACAATTCAATAAAACGATCGTCTCTATTATAATTTAACTTCATTTAACTTTCAATTCATTTTAATATTCATTTTCTTTTAAATAATTAATTGCCGCATTGAGTAATTTTAAATTCAATTGTGTGACTATCACTATTCTGTTTTATTAATATTTTGTTTTTGCATTTAATAAATTCATTCTCTTCAACGTAATGCCTATTTCTTTCATTGTAGTTGGTACTTTAAGGCAATCATACTCCTTGATTAAATACGGATTGGTTAGATGACTTTGTCTCACTACGGCCCGGGTAAGTGGTTTCGACTCTACTGCTGATAGCCGAGGTTAAATCAATAAATTTCGATTCACTATCTTAAATAGGAATCTGGCGCTCAACAACTTATTATATTACACTATCACAGGTAAGGTCACACCACAGTGTATATTATTTATTCATATCATGTTTGTTTTATTGAACCACAATAGTCATCACCACGTTCAACGACTCATTAAAAATGTTACATTGTTAGCGGAGAAAGGTTCCAAACAGCTACCAAGACCGTTAATATATAATAGTACATTATGCAACGAGCCTATAATGGCTATAATTAAGACAAGAGTATGTTTATAAAACGAGCGTATGCGAGTTTTATAATTTCCATATGAGTTACATGCATTATAGGCGAGTTGCATAGACTGTTTATGTTCGACGATAATTATAACTTTATTGTATGTTTTAACATAAATATCTGTTCAGTCACTAGAATTTTGTGATCGGGTGCTGCTCTGGGTAGTATATCTCTGTTTTCCAAGCTCTCTGGCCAACCGACGCATGCGCTCTGTGTGCTTCAATGCCATATGTTCAGATTGTGCACCAGTATTCAGTAAAACTGTCACCAAAGTCGATTCAAAACAACGCACTGTGTAGAAATTGGGTTTGGGGATATTAAGGTACAGTGCTATTTCTTGTCTCATATTCACGAGTTTATTTACGCGAACATATGGACGGTGCACGTTCGGTAATTTATATAGACATGTTGGATTTTGAGCGCATGCGCGAAGGTATCCTTATCTAATTGGTCACACAACTGTTTCTTGAGCTCTGATTGGTGGGAGAAACTGTTTCATAATGAAAAATAGTGTTATAATGAGCCTCATAATGATACAGTTTTCTGACACATAATAGTCAGGGTCGAACATAAAGTAAATTTATATCACTCCTTGAATTTTGTTCGTCGTGTGGCCTCCTGAGAGGCCGAGTGCAGGTCTTTCTAGTCGACGCCCGTGGGCGACCTGCGCGTCGGGATGAGAGATGGAATGGATGAAGATGAATGAAAGTGGGCAAGGATGTGGAAGAAAGCGGCCGTGGCCTGTCAGAAGGTACCGTCCCAGCATTTTCCTGGTATTGAAAATGGGGGAAACCATGCAAAACCGTTTCAAGGGCGCCCGACGGTGGGGCTCGAACCCACGCGTCTACCGAGTTCCCAGAGGGCTTGGCCCCATGACCTCACGCTGCTTGAATTATATTTGGCATGGTCACCTATCACACGGTGACCACGCTCAATGTTGCTTAATACCGTAAAACCTGCCTAAAGCGGAACGCAATCGTACTGGATTTATGTTTCCGTTTTCACAGGTTTCCGTTTTACAAAGGGTTGAGTTTTAATAAGACAAAATACACTACAAAAAACACTGTAATATCGCATAGGATTAGTAATTTGCGTTTATGTTCGACGACGTCGAAATGTAAACATTATATGTCAGAAAACTGTATCATAATGAGCCTCATTATAACACTATTTTTCAATATGAAACAGTTTGTCCCACCAATCAGAGCTCAAGAAACAGTTGTGTGACCAATTAGGTAAGGATACCTTCGCGCATGCTCTCAAAATCCAACATGTCTATATAAATTACCGACATGGAATGTGCACCGTCCATGTGTTCGCGTAAATAAACTGGCAAATATGAGGCAAGAAATAGCACTGTACCTTAATATCCCCAACTCCAATTTCTACACAACGCTTTGCTTTCAAACGACTTCGATGACAATATTAGTGAATGCTATAGAGCTGGACGGCAGGCTGTAGCAAAGTGAATGGTCTCTGCTTTCGGAGTGCCTTGACCCACGAATGCGCTCTGTTCAGTCAGCAAAGCCAGCACGCTCTGTTCACTAACTGAATTCCACAGATATTTATGAATATTTATGTTAAAACATATTATAATAAAGTTATAATTATCGTCGAACATAAACATAATGTACTATTTTGCCACTTTAAACAGCACAGTTAATTCTTTAGCCCGGCGTTCGTTTTTCTTGTGTTCTGCAATAACTTTAATATTCTCCTCCAGTGTAAGTGTCTTATGTGTAGCAGTCATTGTCACTGAATTACACTGCGTAAATAAATGCAGCGCACAGTAAAAAAGAAGACTTCAGTTCAGTGTTTTCTTCTACTGTCATTTGTCAGAAGGAAGCTGTGTGAGGGTTGGAGGAAGTGATGGTACAGGTGTTGTGAACTGTAGCAAACCTGCTGCGTCCTTGAGTAAATATTAGAGTTAATGTTTCCTAGGACTTTGGTGCAAGTAAAGTCGTGCTCAAAATTAGGTACATATCTTTGTAAGACTAGAGGACCCGTGCGAGAAAGCT
Organism: Meconema thalassinum; assembly: GCA_946902985.2. NCBI lineage: Eukaryota > Metazoa > Arthropoda > Insecta > Orthoptera > Tettigoniidae > Meconema > Meconema thalassinum. The sequence goes on along the minus strand of OX336394.1, from coordinate 459,541,072 downwards.
CGCATGTTCATAAACCACACGTTCGCCAATAGGTTTATAATAAGAGACTTAAGGAGAAAGGTTGTTATGTTTTTATTTGAACCAAATGATTATAGAACACTATTTACGTTTCAGGCGTCCCTGCGGTCAAAATGCGAACTGAACAGCAATGATCTCGCGCATTTTCCTACAGCAACAGTATTTGTAAATCGCACACTTCTTACAAAAATTGATATTAATGAAATTAGAATGCAATTCGTCACTGCTAATGTCATTTGTGTGCTGAGTCCATTGATTGACAGCTTGACCGTAACACTCACTGGTTACTCGATACTTATGAAATTATACGATTTGAGTACTCATTCCTTTAAATTACTGTTTCTGAAATCCATGCAACGTGATAAAAGATAGACCTCAGAATGTTAAAATGACATGAAACAGGCGTCACAGCGGCCAAAATGTGAAGTGCACAGCAATTATGGAGCGTATCTTCCTGCAGCAACAGTATCTCCAAATCGCACACTTCGTACAGTTTTTTAAGTCATTTTTTAAAGAAATTATAGATATTTATAAAATTAGAGTGCAATGCGTCACTGGTAATATATATTCTCTCTCATTTGAATGCTCATTCTTCACGATCGGTCGCTTGTGAGCGCCGCAGGAGGGATCTACAGTATACTACTGAACTAATATAGGCTATATGATGATAATCCGTCTTTGTCAGGTTATTTACGCCTATACTTCCAGAATTTATTTTCCGTTTACATGTTAGGCAGTTTTCCGGTTTACAGTGTCTTTTTACACTCCGTTCCGAATTTTGTTTTCCGGTATATAGAGGGACAGGTGTATATAAGTAAACATTTTAGAAGCAACATTCTAATTTAAGTGAAATATGAAATGGCGAGGCCTCTAACTGGGTTATTAGGGGTTGGAATTATAGTATTAGGAGAAAGGTTTGTCGTTGATTGGCAATTAAATAGCCTCACGTTAGTGTTTGAATGAAATTAGTCGAGTTCCTGAGTAATTGAGGGTGTGGGCGAAGAGAGTGTAACAACTGTAGGAATATTTGAATGAGCATTTGGCAATGCGGGCTGTATCATTCTGCTACTGTATAGCAGGACTGTCACGCAGAAACCCTGTTGCGCTGGCTTCTAGTAGCCAAGTTCACAGCTACGTTTCGTTGATGGTAGCAGACAACACACAGTAATACAGCCATCACAATTGACACAGGTTATCAGACACACACGGGGCTACATGACCGGGTTGTCGCAGCCCCTAAACTGAGAATTCCACGATTAGATTTTGGGTGTTAACTGGAAATTAATTTCGAACACCATAATAAACAAGCTCTCATGTATTTCTTGGAATAGAACAATTAATGTTCGACTCCATTACATAGCGTCAGTCATTTCATGAAGAGTCTGATCAACAATCTTCAGGAAGTAATAGTAATAATGATAAAGGTTTTGCGCCCCTTTTAACTACTCTGGCTTTTAGAGACGCCACACCGGGGTGCCGCAATTTTGCCCCGAAGAGGATCTTTAACGTGCCAGTAAATCTACTGACACAACTCCCTCGCTTTTGCGAAGTGCTTTGGCTGATAATGTAAAATCATTTCATACACCATCTGCCTAAATCTTCATGAAGATACCCGTCAGATAGACCATGTGGAGAGCCTTGGATCTTCGTGAAATGACGGATTTCACTACGGCATATAGTCTATATATGTGGTAGTCAGATAGCGAAATCCGTTATTTCAAGAAGATCCAAGGCATATGATGTAAAATGGGATAGTTACACCATGTAATGCGTTACTTGAAGTGACGGAGCGAATTAGGCAGATAGTGTAAGAAATGATTATCAGCCGAGGCACTTCATGAAGATCCAGTGTTTGTTGATTCGGCACATCATGAAATGTATGACAAAATGAAGGCGTATGCCTACATTAATTATTTTAATTGTTCTATTCAAAGAAATAAATTAATGCTTGTTTATTATAGTTTTCGAAACTGATTTTCACATAACAACCTAAATCTAATCGTGGAATACCGGTTACTCGTTACCCTTTAATTTTATCTTTTGTAGAAGTTTGTGTTTTTATTTTTATATTATTATTATTTGTACAGTATTTTCTTCTAATCTGTTATGCATACTTTCGTAATTGCCTTTGTGGTCTTTCTTTTTGTTCTTCAATTGTGCATTCTCCTTTCTCTCCTTCCTTCATTGATGCAGTTTGAATTTTTGAACTTGATATGTCAAGAGGAAACATAATTGGGTCTGAGTATCTTAATATTGTTATATAAATATATAGCCTAAATAAATAAATGAATACATACAAGAGCATGAGACATTTGTGCCATGTGTCACAGTGTTCACTTTCTTAGGAAATAACAGTCCTTTAGTGTCCACATTTTTATCCGATACATTCTTGGAAATCACACTTTCCTCACACGTGATCACCGCTGCCGCTACTTCATGAAGTGACGGGCTGCATTTCCCGTCAGATGATGTACAAAATGAATTACACTATGTGACGGCGACATTCAGTCATTTCATGAAACCACGCGTCAGATAGTGCAACTGTACCTTTTTACATTAAATGCCGGCTCTTCATGAAGTGGCTAGGATTTTCATGAAATGACGAATTTCACTACGAAATATATATATACTTTATTCACACATGTTACACATCACACCACCAGTCTTGTGATCTCATCCAGGATTGGGTCACCTGTGGAAGACACAAAGTTAACACCATTCTATTCGCAGGAATCAACAGGGTTGGAAATCGTTGCAGGTGATGTAAAATGAACGCAACAGTGTTAGCAAACTGACTCATGGATTTGCCACTAACAAGCACTCAATTCCTTTACTGCTAATGGAAACATTGCATTGGTTGTTACTCTTTCAACCTGAAGAAAATTACATAAGATTACAGAGGTGTGCAAATTATTAGAATCACATAGAGAATTGAACTCAGTCAGAATTGTTTTTATCCAATTCATTTTATTGAACAACGGATGACATCTTTTATCACTCTACTTGGTAAAGTATTCTCCCCTGTAGACTTAACTTTTCCCATAAGGAATTGCGACTGGAAATTTTCAGAATTGGGTATAGCGAGGGATACCTGAGCTGGATCCGTGTTCTTTTGTTTCATTGAATTTCTAATGTGCCCTCTATCCGGTGATTTCAATCCTTTGTCCACGTTTCTCTGTATAGTTCAAGAGCGGATTCCTCAGCTCTTGCTTGCCACGGTTGTAATGGTTTTATTTTAAGATAGATTCGCCACACAGTTGGGAAAACCAAATGTAATGTTTTTTAAAAATGGGTGAACCAACAACAACATGCCCCACAGTTGATTGTTCAAAATGTAATGTTTTTATAGAAGGTCGGGTGCTCTTAACCTCTCTGTTATAATAAAATATAATTGGATGGGCGCCATTTTTCTAGCAGAAGACTGTAAACAATAAGCACAGAAGACTACTCTCACTCAAGAAGTAGGGTGATTCTATCACCAACCAGAGGCAAGCAACAATACACTGCCATATATACATAAAGTTACATGTAATATGAAATCAAGGGATCTATAGGAATTGTGCTGACAGTAGTTCCTGCATGCATGCGGTAATATTTTCAAACAATATCAGCTATTATTCCTTCCAGGGATGACGGCTCTGGTTGGGGCAAACACCCCTACTGGATGTTACTTCTGAATTGCACTTTATTTTGTTTATTTTTATACGCTTCTGCTTTCATAATTCCTTTTTGAATGCTATTCATTGGCTGTCACTCGCGAACGAGTATAAAATTGTCTTGCAAAACATTCACTGGTGGGTTCTCAGGTGACTGTAGAGGCCAATCCTCGAGCCACAAACTCTTCCACACTGGTGGCAAGTTTTATCATCACCAAGGTGCTGAGGTTTGTATCTTCTCATAGACTCCCGTTTTTACGAGCGATTCGCTTCAGAGCCACAGAACTCCGGCGGTCCTGCTCGAAAAAAGGAGGGCCATTGTGAACGAGTCGACGCCATGCCAGACGGTCAGCTGCTGTAGTCTCCCAATTTGGGATGTTAATCGAGCATTTCTTCATGTTTGACTTAAAAGCATCCTTGAATCTTTCCTCTGCCCTCCCTGATGTCGCTTGCCACTTGTTAGTTGAGCATACATAATTGGTTTAGGAAGGCGAGTATCTGGCATGCGGAGGACATGACCAGTCCACCTCATTTGACGTTTCAAGATCATAGCCTCCACGCTGGTAGTGCTAGCGTCTTCCAGGACACTGATGTTTGTTCGTCGATCTTGCCAGCTGATTTTAAGGATCCTCCTCAGAAAACGTTGTTGGTACTTCTCTAAGCATTTTGTGTGCCTTCTGTAGGGAGTCCAGCAATGCATTCACATCCATAAAGAAGTGTTGGTATTACAATAGCTTGATATACAAGGAGCTTTGTCCGAGTGTTGACATCTGCATTATCGAAGACCCTCTTTCGCAATCGACCGAAAGCTGCACTAGCGCAATTCAAACGGTGTTGGATTTCAGCATCAATATTGGCATTAGCTGAGAGATGTCTACTAAGGTATGGAAAGTGCTCAACAATCAATAATACCTCGCCCTTGGCAGTAATGACAGGGGCAGTAGCATGTGAATTAGGCGCAGGCTGATGTAGAATCTGAGTCTTTTTGGTATTGAGGTGTAGACCAATGCTGTTATATGCAGCAGTGAATGCATTTATCATTATCTGAAGATCTTCTTCCGAGCTAGCGAGAATAGCATTATCATCTGCATACTATAGTTCCAGTACAAGCAATTCACTTTAAATCTCTCTTAATATTAACTTTTCTCTTGCAAATATCTTATATCTTTCTTACAGACAAACAATAAACAACCTCTCTTCTTATTGAGACGATCTATATCCAGTAGTTCTCCAAAACAGCAGCCATCTTGCCTGTCGCCTCTATGTTGCGCATGCCTTCTGATACCTTCCATAGTGTTTATTTACTCCATGCTTATAAATCAGAATGGAGATACAAAGATACCTACCGTACTCAATTTGAATATGTTACATGGTGGGTGAGTGGTTATCGTATCGGACTACCAATCCCAGGCTTGCAGGTCCGCTCCTGGTGTGGTAAGTGATTTATGAAAGGCGGCAAAAATCACGATATGAATGTCATACGATGTTGGCATGTTAAATAACCCATTTTTTTCAGTAGGCCGTGTCCATAATGGCAAAATTAATCTCGGGATTTTCCGCCAACACAAAGTTCCTCCATTCTCTACTAGAAAGCGCTATAGTGTCAAGGAGCTTGGATATCTAACCTCCTTGACTTTCATAGTGCTTCAAGGAACAACAAAATTCGACATGCAAGCTGGGTGTCAAATAACAAAGCTTGCACCCGGCACCCGAGGCCATATAAAAAAAGCTCTACATTCGCACGAAAAGTAGAATGCAGTAATCTAAACAAAACGTGTGGCTTTTTGTATTAACGAGGCCGCTTGTTTAGTGGCAATCATTTTATATTGTGGGGTTTGAAGCCATTGTTTCAGTGTTGTCTTAGTAAACAAGAGGTTAGTGCTTTTCAGTTGGTCAACACGAATGTACCCAAAAGAGCTGGGTTATGTCCTAATCCTGAAATAAATTACATGAGATTAATAAATACACTAGGATGACCAGATTCGAACGTCAAGCGATCATCATCTGATCCATTATACTTAGGCTATGAAATCTATGTTTGAAAATACAGGTGAAAATATTTACAATATGTACAATTATTTAGTTGCAGTATTGGTAATGCAACTGTCGGTGTATGCTAAATGTAGTATATTGTGCCCAAATCCAGTGGCCTAGATTTGAGGGTACAGGCCACAATGCTAAGTCCATAATTGAAAGTTTGAATAGCGCGCGCCAAACCTTCTTAGAAGCATTTCGAAGGTTTTGACAGCCAAGAAGTGGTTAAGTGACGTAGGCCGAGAGCGTCATAGTCGAGGCTAAATGTCATTAAATATTTCCCGATGGAGTAGAATCTTGAGACCTATAGCAGATTACTGGCACGGACAAGGGAGGAAGAATGTGCTTTATTTCGAGGAAATTGATCGAGCGGAAGCTGAGATATGAGATGTTTTAGTTCCAGCATTTTCTCCGCAGTGACCTCGAGCAGCCAGTCGAGGAGTATATAAGGCACGCCCACTCGAGCATGCAAGGGGCTGCCGTCACAAGCGCCCCCGTATCATTATAGAGTAAATTCTTCTCCTAACCATGCTACTATAGCACTTTTATTTCCTTCAGAACCGATATCTTCACAACTCTTTACTTCCGATTTCACATTTCACGAACTTCTCACTTCTACTATCCTATTCAACTTCTGTATTTCTATTGTCTTTGTGCAACAGGTCATATCCTGGCCAATTTGACTCACGGTAATCACCCAAAACCCCCTCATTCAATTGTAGTTGGTCGAAATTTTTTGTTAGAGCTCTTAAGGCCTTCGGGCCGATAGGCTATAAATCACGCAGCGAAACCGGCTTCGCCGATTTCGCTTGCTGGGGTCGAGACCGAGACCGAGACCGAGACCGAGACCGAGACCGAGACCGAGAGCTATGGATGTTCACTTCTCCATCAGCACTCCGTTGCTCTGGACGTGCAGTACTACGTAAGCGCTCTAGCCGCTCACCACTCTACGACTCCGAACACAGTTATTATCTTCATGCACATGGTTGCAAAGTCTTCGTTATTTACAGCACAGTTGCTGGGACTTAGTGTTTCGACAGTACATGGTTACTGGTATTAGGAAAGTGTTAAACATTTTAAGTGATCTTCGAACTTTTCAACGTTATCACCGAAGTGATACAAGTTTGTGGCAACTGGTAATTATTTACTGCTACAACTTGACATATGGTAGACTTTGTCTACATTTCTTTCTTCTGTCCACAATTATTCAAAGCCTGATTATTTAATCCAACAGTCAGAGGACAAGCTTTTGTCTTGTTAATAGACCAGCCAAGATAAATCAGTGCTTTTATTACCATTCTTGCACAGTACAATTCTTAAGCCGATATTGGGAATACAGGTTTGCCTTGTGCGACCTGAATAGTGAGAAGCTCTGCCCAGCCAACTCGACAGAATTTGTACTCGTGCTGAATAAGATTATAAGCGTATTAGGAGTACTGAACACATCACAGTTGGGTCACGTTAATAATTTTCATCATGGATCACTTTGATCAGACCCCTGTCAACTTTACTTCAGCGTTTGAAGCTGGCAACATTTTTCTTCAAGAGATTGAGGCTTCAAGAATGAATACCACTATGTCTGTGTAGACAGCTTGCGGGTATAAAATGGAGGCCGATACAAGATTATAAATACGTGTCCTAATGGGGACAAGAAGACTGAATAATTTGGTTCAGACCAGATTACAAGCATCAATATCTACAAGAATGTAAGCTACAATTTGCATTATTTTATGCGTAGTTAGCTGGATTTTCTCATATTTTTCTACAGTCTTACCAACACATATTTTCTATTCATCAAGATGTTTTTTGCTGTTGCAAATATATTTCTTTTGCAATAGAAGCTTTGATCCGAGTTGTTTTTACACTCAGAAGTCAATGATTCGAAATTTATGGACGAGCAGAACGAGCATTTATTTAATTTTGGTATTTTTCTAATCGCGGTCATCAGCCGTCGTAACTAAAGATTTAATAAGAAATTTAAGTTGAGGAATGGATTTTTATCTATTATTTAGAAGTCGAGGATGATATTCCCCGAACAGTTTAACAACTTTAAATCCATTTGTTGAGGATAATAATAATAATAATAATAATAATAATAATAATAATAATAATAATAATAATAATAATAATAATAATGTTGATTTAATAATAATTATTATTATTTTTCTATTTTCTGAAATAATAATAATAAATATTTGTGATTCCTAATAATCATTTTCAGGTTGTATGATTTATACATTTGACATTTGAAACAATATTCTAAGATCGGATACGTGTTGATTCCGAAGGTTAGTGGTTAACGCATGCCCACAGATGAATAACATATTAATTCAGTGGAATTATTTCACGCTTGCACTATGCATTTAAATCTTTGAGAAGACACGGAAAGTAATGATACGGGAAGCTAAAAGTATGTATAAAAAGGGGTTTTGCTAGAGTTTGTATAAAAATAAAATCATTATGGAGCAACGCCTTTCAAAACGTTTGGCTAAGAATAGACACGGTGTGGAATTATTCATGTTTTAAACTGATGGTAAAATTATTATTGTAAACTCATAGGTGAGGTTTACCAATTTATAAATCTTCCAGTTGTCGTAACAAGCAAAGGCTTGAATATTCTGTATAATTTGGGAAGAATAATTGTTGTGTGTGCAGAGAGTTAAATATGCTGTTCTGAGTGCGTAATTAAGTCGCAGGATTGAGGTTGTGTGAAATGAAGCATCAATCATATTGTGGGTTGGATGTCTTTGAATTTTGTAGAGGAGTCGAATTTAGCCACACTTTCGTCAAAATATAACCAAAGGTTATTTTGTTGAGCCATCAGTCTCAATTTACAGTTTACCCACGTGTTCTAGAAATATTCCTAGTAATTGCTTACCCGAAAATTGTTATTGTTCAACTTGTACCTTTCATTACGAGAAAACCTTTGCCGTTGTCTAGATGCTAATTATGATTATGTGATTGTGTCGCATTTAAATCGAATGGGCCGATGCTGTTAATTATTTAAAACTGTTACTTCTTAACAACCACTACAAACTGAGAGGATTTTGTGATTTTATAAAAATATATAAACCTTTTGCAAATGAATTTGATGATTAACATATTTGTCATTTTGTCAGATTATAGAAATTTTGATAATAACAAAAGAAATTGCTTCATGATAAATTTTCTGAATAATACAGGGTGAGGCAATGAAACGGCACGATTTCAACTCCAGCTGACGGACGGGGTGGGGGGTTACGGAAGTAGGGGATATGGCCTTGAGCGTTTAGGTAAGTGGAATTTTCAGTTGTCATGGAGCGTTGGACGGGTGCGCAACGTGCGTTTGCTGTAATGGCATATTACAAAAACTTGGATAGTGTGGTTTGTGCTCAGCGCGCTTTCCGTCGTGAGTTCAATCTACCGCCACGCGCTCCCGTGCCGTCGAGGAAAGCTATCCTCCTTTGGGTGAATAACTTTGAAGCCAGTGCTAGCACGACAAAGAAAAGCGGTGGTACTGAAAAAACAGTCCGGATCCCAGAGAACATTGATCATGTGCGCGAAGCATTGCAACGAAGTCCTCGAAAATCAGCGAGACGTCACAGCGCAGAACATGGTCTCAGCAATCGATCGGTGAGACGGATTTTAAAAGAACGACCTACACTATCATCCATACAAAATACAGATAGTGCAAACCCTACAACCTCATGATTACAATAATCGCATAAGCTTTTGCCGAACGATGCTTAATGTTCTCGGAAGAAATGAAGAAAGAGTGCACAACTTATGGATGAGTGATGAAGCCCACTTTCATCTAAGTGGCTACGTGAACAAGCAGAACTTCCGATATTGGTCCGAACATAACCCACAAGAACTTCATGAAAAACCTCTCCATTCTGAAAAAGTAACAGTGTGGTGTGCAGTGTCATCTCGTGCAATCGTGGGACCCTTTTTCTTTGAAGATGAACATGGCAACACGGTGACGGTAAACTCTCAACGTTATTCTGACATGTTGGTAACGTTTGGTCTGCCTGAAATCGATCAGTATCATCCAAATGAAGAAACACTCCTCCAGCAAGATGGAGCAACAAGCCGTACTGCTAATGTTTCTATGGATTTACTGAAAGTCGCATTTCCTGGACGCCTTATCAGCAAGAATGGTGATATCCCTTGGCCTTCCCGTTCACCAGACTTGACAGCTCCAGATTTCTTACTTTGGGGCTATCTTAAGTCCAAAGTCTTCCAGGAGTAGGGGGATGGTGGTGCTTCTAACTCCCCCCACCACTACTCCCAATGCGAGCCGATAATTCCCGAACCCGTTGTCGGAGATTCACGAATGAAGTGTCGTTGGACTCGGGATGACGGGGGCTTTGCTATGGACCACTCGTTATATTTTTGAAATTTTTTTTGTTTTTTTTTTGTTTTCGAAAATAGGCGATAGTTTGAAAACCAAACAGGATAGAACGTTGTGCCATGGCTCAAACGAATGGTCTTTATGACCTTTATTTTCTATAATAAAACTTTTTTACTTTTTATGTTTTTTTGAAAACACTCGAATTTTGAAAATCCTATATTTTGGAAACTAGGAACTCTACAAAAAAATTTGTTTAACGTAAATCAATGGTCCCTACCCCCTCTACCCCCAAAATAAATTTCAAGTCTCTAGAATGAAAACCTGTAGTAGTGGGATGAGGGGAGCTGCTCCACTTAGGAAGTTGTGAGCCCCTGCGACCTTGGAATGGAAGGAGCCATGCTAGGAGGGCGTGCTTGGATTCGTTTTTTTCGTCTCGTTGCGCTCTTTACGGGAATGTCGGTGTCGAAAAGATGAAAATTTGGAAACACGGTCTTTTTGGGGTAAAACCGTGATTTTGAACTTTTTGCTATATCTCGCGAACCGATCATGCTAGAGGCATGAACGAGGGGTCCAAGGACTCGGGCTGACGTCCTCTTTGCTATGGACCACAAGTTATATTAAAAAAAAAATTTGGAAACTCGATTTTGGGATAAACACGTGTTTTTTGTGATTTTTGCCGATATCTCACGAATCAATAACGCTAGAGACGTGTACGAGGTGTCCTAGGACTCGGGATAACGCCCCCTTTCGAGTGTGGTAGATATTGTTTTCCAAAAAAAAATTCACAAAGGGACTAACGCCATACACATTGAAAAAAAACTGTTTTTTTTCTTTACCTGTTTATAATGTCCATGAAGCGTGGTGGTTGAGAGAGACGATACGGCTGGGTGTGTGTGTGTGTGTTTTTCAACGAACCTGTCGCTAACCACAAGGACCATGCTTAATAGAACAATCGCTATTTCGGCTGGTCGGTGTATGACAGAACGAGCATGCGTTTTATGATATTTTACCTTTAACGTGTAAACGGTGATGAGAACTTGATTCTATGTTGGTCGAAGCGAGTACAGAAAACAAACTTACAGGAGGTGAAGGTCATTTGAGCTTATTGGAAGGCATTGATCTGACTTGACAACAAGTGCAATGGAAAAAATGACCAAGACGCTTGAAGGTGAAATAATCTGACCATCGTGGTGGCAGGGGAGTGTGAAAGGCATGCACACACATTTGTGAAACCACATGTATGCTAAACCAGTGACATCCTGTTTTGCTTCGTACGTGACAAAATGCAAGTTTATGTGAAATTTGATCTTCCACAGGTGTTCGCTTGGGTGTTATCTGTCCACGTGCGCGATAACTGTTAACAAGTCACATCCTGTTTTGCTTCGTACGTGACAAAATGCAAGTTCATGTGAAATTTGATCCGGCACAGGTGTTCGCCTGGGACGTTAGCTGTCCACGTGCACGATAAGAGAATGTTCAAAGCATGGGGAAAAAAAAGATTATACATGCAACATAGCATATATAAAGACATGTTGTTATCATTTCCACGCTCACTTAAGTGACTACCTTTGAACACATTGCGTTGCATGAAACCCCTGGTCTTGTTTAACAGCTTTGGTGTTGGTGGAAAATACTTAACCTTGTTGTGGGGTAGGTATATATTTATTCATTTATATATTTATAGATTTTTATATAAATACATGCAATTATTTATTGATTAGGTAATTAATGATTTTATTTATTTATTTGTTTGCAGATAACGTGTATAGCCTACCTGTCGTGTGTCTGTGGGAAATATATATTAAAGAAAGAGAAAGACAGACAGATTGAAAAGAAAACCATTTCCACACTAGCCCACGAGACGGGAATATAGCAAAGCATTACACGTCAAGGTGAGATTTGTTTTATTATATAATATAACCTGTTTGATTTTGTTTTGTTTATGAAATACATAAACTATATGGAATGGATATACTTATGGTGGTTTATTTTATTTCTTTTTAGAGTGTTGGAAAACGCTTGACCTTTGTTAATAACCAGGAACGTGTGTGTTTGGGACCATTGTCAAGCAGTCTACAGCTGAAAACTCAGGTGAGAGTGTTCTTTCTAAAATAATGTCATTTGCTACTGCTACCGATAGCCTAACTTGGGAACCTCTAAACAGTTGTTTCAAATCACGTGTGTGCTCTGGCCGCGTAGTCAATGTTAGAAAAAGTTTGATTCCCAAAGAATTTTTAGAATCTTGTTTTGAAATTTTTAAAATTGAAATTTGCACAGCGCAAAGGTTGCATACGGCTTTAAAGGTGAATACAGAACTGGTGTGCGATTTCATATATAAAAAAAGGACGTAGAGCATAAAGAGACATTTTATATTTGCAGTAAAATGCAAGAGCTATTCATAGCCCATAATTTGGAACAGTGGTATGAAACCCACGTAGTGAATGCCTTGTTATCAAAATTTGATAAACTGCAACAAGGACCGAGTGGTCTAGCCTTAGACAAAATTCATCATTTACAAATCAACATTTGTCAATTCAACCCGTTGAATGCTGGGTCTAGCTATATTAAAACACCGCCAGCAATAGCTTCGAAAAAGGCTGTGGTGAATATTGAAAATTTTGATGATGAATGTTTTCTGTGGGCTGTGGCTGCGTATTTGCAGCCAGCACAACATAATGGTTGTCGACCAGGAATGTACAAGGCCAAGTTTGATGAATTGAAACAAACGTTAAATTTAACTCGAGTATCGTTCCCTATGGACTTGAACCGTTTTTATCAGGTTCATTATTTTTTGTCATATTATTATTATTATTATTATTATTATTATTATTATTATTATCATCATTTCCTTCATGTCGCATTATTGTGACATAAGTTTCTCTGTCTCACCTACTGCGTTCAAACTTTGTAATTCTGCGTAAATGTTTCACCAGATGGTGAAACTTTTCACCCCTACTGACACTGTGTTACCATTGGTTGAAGCATAACTTGTTACTAAGCTTTGCTTCTCCCATTGGCCCCCTTTATGTTCTGGAGAGGGGGAGTTCTACGACTTATTTTTCCCGAGCGGCGTTACTGCGTTCCTTTTAGAGAAGGTGGTTGCCTTCCATTTCTGACCATCATGTGAAACGGTCACAGCCTAGGTGTGTCGGGCTTTTCGCTCGTGCCCAACGCAACTAAACGTAAGTACGATTCGATCACTTGGTTTTATCTGGCATGCTATCATTTTTGAATTTCAGTTTATCAATTTCCCTTTCTTATGATGATGTGAATTCGATCCATGAACCCAAGTCCCTTCGCCTTTGTTTACGTTAGTTTAGCGAAGCCTCTGTGTTTATTTGTCATCCCTACCTTTCATGTAATCGGTTTTATTTTTACTCAAATCTCTCAGGTCTGAAATATATGCTACTTTTCTGCGAGGCTTTCTAGCGCTCTGTATTACGTCACAAATTGATGTGCACTCTTTCGAGGCATCTTTCATTTGATTGTCGTATCAGAGTTTGTTTTTTGGGTCAAGGTATCATTGGAGTAACGGAGCCATGTCTCATTTCGCCTCCTATTTGATCCTTCCCTCTGTTTTAGGAAAAGTGTGTGAGCGATGGTCTTTGTGTTAGTCACTGTCCATTCGTCATGCCTTAATTCCTTTGTTTCTTCGTATGTCGTTATTTTATGACATAACTACCTCTACGTAAGCCTATATTTTCCTACAAAGCATATTTCTTAGCTGATCGATTTTTTTTTTCATTTCCTGTCCCGGTAATGTCAATTAATTTAATGTAATGCTCATTTTCCTTTATTTTTATGTGTTAATTTTGTGTTGCTTCCTCTGGCTTCGTTATATTACGTAACTCCGTGTCATCCCCCCCCTCCCCCCCCCCCCACCCCCCGTTTCCTACATACGCACCCTTCTCATCCCCACCACTTTTCACCCCCCCCACCTCATGATTTCACAACATCATGAGCTTTTGAGTTCTGTTCTTGGCGCGGGGATTCTAGTCCAGGTCATCCTCGTAAGTAGAGGTGTTCTCTTATTCGACCCATCCATATTCTCTATCTTTTGTTTTTTTTATTGTATTTTAAATTTTGGTTATCGAGTCGCGCTTACGGTTTAGTTGCACATTGATTGTAAGTACATTTTAATTAATCATTGTGTCATCTTTGTTAGTGCTTAAGTTCATTTATACACTTTCCTCTTGATATTGTTTTTGTGTACCCCTTTCTTAAGTACCATCTTTAATAATTTATTTTATTTTATTTGTTATTAATTGATTTTAATACTTCTTCAAGTTTTCCTTTTATTTTGTGTTTAGATATATCCTTATTCTTATGCACACCTGATTTAGTTTACTTTAAATACATTAGCAAGTAGTTCAATTTCCGTTTCGTCCTCTTTCATTTGTAATTTTAAGTTCCCTCATCTCTCGTTCGATTTCGTCGGTCTTGGCTTCGTACTGTAACGCAGTCACGACCTACGCGCTTCTGGGTTCTTCGATCAATTAGATAAATTTAATTCCGCTTTTGATTTGTTTTAAACAATTCATTCGATTCCTTTTTTGGAAAGTATCTTTCTTTCGATCCGGAATCTTGGGCCCAGCACGCATCGAAAGAGACATCCTTTCCCCGCTCCTTAGCGATCCTGTTTAAGGTGTTGTTTTCGCTTCTACTGCATTTCCTCACGCCTCTGCTATTTTGTTTAACGTAAAAGCACAAAGCGGTGCAAATGGTATATCAGAGCGTGGTTTTTCGTGAAATCGTTCCCTTTAAATTACCAAACTTATATTATTTTTGCAATTATTACAATGTTGTCTTTCTGAGTTTAAGATACCTGTACTGAATTGTTCCCCCATCCCCGAAGAAAGTGTGGAGTGTGAAAGCATTTCTCGAGTGAACAAGACATCCAAAGAATCTAGTTCCGAGGTGAAGAGTGCAACAAGTTAGTGAGTACTTCGCAACGCTGGAATAGGACGCATTACGGTATTGTGACCTTTATTTTACTAAGTTAAAGTGTTTTACTTTTCTCCTTGTCTATTGTCATGTCTAAGTCAGAATTCCCACCCGTCAAAAAGGAGTTAAATTTTATGGGCTTTGAATCTTTAACAATGCCCACGCCACTATTGCAAGATACGACACAGGACCTGCTAATGATAGACCCTCCCCTTTTAGATTGCTCCATCGCCCCTGTTGGCACTGTTAATAGTGCTCGCCACAACGAAAATGTTGCATCAGTAGTGAGTAGGTGGGGTTTGACTTTTTCCGGAGAAAACAATACCTCATCAGTTTTTTGTTTTATCCAACGTGTGGAGGAATTGTGTCAGTGTCACGATATTAATCCCGACAGTATTGTACGTTGCTTGCCTATTCTTTTGTCTGGAAAAGCGCTGATGTGGCATCGCACTACTCCGAATTTTTATAAGTCATGGGACGAATTTGTTGGGTGCATTAAGGACCGTTTCACGCCACAAGATTTCGATTTCGCTCTCAAACAAGAAATATACACCCGTACTCAGGCTACTGGGGAGATGATCGACGATTATGTAACCTCGGTCCGTCTGTTAGCAGCGAACCTCCCCCAACCCTTTCATCCCAGGGATCTGTTGGAAATTATATACAGGAATTTAAATCCCACTTATAAGTACTTCATTCGGCGTACATCCATTTTTTCCATCGAGGACATCATATCGCAAGGCCGTGAGTATGAATTAAATGCACGTGCCTGTTCGAACTATACTCCACCTCCAAGAGCCGATAATACGATTTTCCCCGAATTAGCCTACTCCCCCCAGACAACAATGTCTAGCCCAGCTGTCGAGCGAACAAAAGACGACACCCTACGGTTTAAGCCGTCTGCTTGCCGTGCTGAGTCCCTTTCTAGGAATTCTAACCCAAGCCCTTCTGTGGCTCGTAATTCTTCTGCTGTTTCCCGTGAAAAGACTACAAACACCCCAACAACAATCACACGCAATGTTTCTTCTGGTCGCATAACTTGTTGGAACTGTAATGAACTTGGACATCATTTTAAAATGTGTTCTTTAAAACGCCGAAAATTCTGTTTTGGCTGTGGGATGAATGAGGTCACGACTCGTTCCTGTCCGAATTGTAATTCCAACCAGGAAAACTCATAGGGAGGTGTTCTGAGTTCGACTCCCGGAGCAGTCCTCCATCCAAACTTGACAATGCATCTAATTTTGATGTTGTGTTACAACCAGGAGTCTCAGTAAATTTCGATAATGTCTCGGCACCTGCTATTTTGGATACAGGCGCCACCAGAAGTTTCATCCACCGTTCAGTGGCAGATAGCATTCGATCTTCGCAAAAACACCCAATACAGAATAAATGTCAGTTCCTCTCTGCGGGATCGTCAGTTATCGACGTTACCGAAACTATTCTATGTCGCATTAAAATTCACGGATTTTCTTGGAAACATGTTTTTCATGTGGTTAACAATCTCTCCACTCAATGTATTTTAGGAATTGACTTTATGCATAAAACTGGTATGCAGTTGGATTTTATTAACGATTCATTTTGTTTCAAATTTCGCTCAGATAAAATGTTCCCCTTTGAAGAATGTACTTCTAACTACGTTGATGTGTCTCCTGTATTTTCCGTACATCTTCCATTAACTTTGATGTCCGAGCAACGTGATACTCTGAATGATTTAGTTGAGGAATTTTCTGATGTCCTCACAGAAGATTTAGGTTCTGCTGTAAATCACGAATGCCACATTGACTTGAGTGACAATGTACCTGTTCGAAGTCCTCCATTTCCTTGTAATCCGCCCAAGCTCTTAGCCATGAAAAAGTATATCAATGATTTGCAAGATCGGGGAGTAGTGGTTCCTTCCAAATCAGCTTATGGGTCTCCTGCTTTCTTAATTCCCAAGAAAGAAGAGGGCGAGTACCGGCTAGTCGTAGACTACCGAAAATTGAACAAGAAGGTAGTCTTTGATAATTTCCCACTGCCTACTATTGAGAGTGCTTTTCAACATTTCCACGGGGCCAATGTGTATTCGATGATTGATCTAAATAGTGCCTATTATCAGATTCCTTTGGATGCTGAGAGTCGCGACTTCACTGCTTTTAACACCCCTTTCGGATTATATAATTTCGAACGTCTGCCGATGGGTATAGCTGTTGGTGCGCAAGTCCTCAGTCGCGTGCTGGACGACATCTTGGGAGACCTGAAGTTCAATTTTGTATCTAATTATCTTGACGATTTAGTCGTGTACAGCAGATCTTTTGAAGAACATGTCGTTCATCTTAGGGAAGTTTTCTCCCGCCTCAGGAAGGCCGGTATCACTATCAATCAAAAAAAGACCTCTTTGGGCTGCACTCAAATTAAATTTCTGGGTCACATTCTGTCAGCCGATGGTATCCGTGTCATACCCGAGCGCGCAGATTGCATTCAGCAGTTACCTGTACCCACCACAGTTAGGGCCTTGAGAAGAGTAATGGGTATGTTCACGTTCTATTCTCGTTTTATCAAAAACTTCTCTGACATTTCGGCACCTCTAAATGCTCTCAAAAAGAAGAATGTAAAATTTGTGTGGGGGCCAGAACAGGACAAAGCTTTCAATGTTTTGAAAGAAGCCCTTATGTCAGCACCAGTACTGCACACGCCTGATTTCGAATCAGCTTTCTTTTTACATTGTGACGCCAGTGATTTGGCCATTTCTAGTGTTTTGAGCCAGCGTGTGGATGGAAAATTTGCACCAGTGGCCTTCGCGAGTCGTATGTTAAATCAACATGAACGACGTTACTCAATTTTCGAGAAGGAAAGTCTTGCTGTGGTATTTGGATGTGAAAAATTCAGGACCTTTTTGGAACACCGTCACTTTACTGTTTTTACCGACAATGAGGCTTTGAAATGGAGTCTTTCTCACGTGAAAAAGCTTGGACGCATCAACAGGTGGATATTGAGGTTGTCATCTTTTAAGTTTGATATCATCCACGTAAAAGGGAGCGAAAACCCGGTAGCTGACTGCCTGTCACGCATGTTTGAAGAGACCCCTAAGACTCCAATCGAGAGCGTTTCTATCAGTACACCACTTCAAGAAAATCTTTTCCTATTGCAACATTGTCCTTGGTCTTTTGTGGATATCCGGAAATTTCAGTCTGAGGATCCATTTTGCACTGACCTCCGTGCAAAAATTGCAAACAAAGATCCGGCAGTAAGCAACTTTTGTGTTCGAAATGATGTTATTGGCTATGTTCTTCCTAACTCTTCTAAATTTAGAATTTTTGCTCCATTAGCAGTACGTGATATGCTTTTGACATATTATCATGATTCTGCACTAGGAACTCATGCAGGAATGCAGCGCACTTTCCGTAAGATATCCGGTGAATTTTATTGGCCCTCAATTAAGGTAGATGCTTTTGCTCATGTCAGAAGATGTTTAACCTGCCAGCGTTCTAAACCTGCCCAGAACACTCGTGTAGGCTTCCACCAAGCTGGTATCGTCACTCGTCCCGGCGAACGCCTTTTCATTGATTACTTTGGTCCAGTCGTGAGATCAAAATCTGGCAATCAAGCCATTTTAACTGTCATTGATGGTTTTTCGAAGTTTGTTTGGTTATTCCCAGTAAAGAATATCACTTCTCAGACTACTATCCATTTCTTGTCTAGATATATATTTGGAGTTTTTGGTCCTCCCAAATACCTTGTATCAGATAACGCCTCTGTATTCCGTTCCAAAGCTTTTGAAACTATGGTATTTAACTGGGGCATCCAACATATTTTCTTGTCACCGTATCGACCGCAGGGAAATCACGTAGAGCGTTTTCACAAAAACTTGAAGGCTTGTATGTCCGCTTTTCACAATGCCGATCAAACCTCCTGGGATACGAACCTACAGTATTTCAGTCTCGGATTCAATACCTCTTTCCATTCGTCCGTTCAAACTACTCCAGCGGAATTATTCCTAGGCCGATCGCTTGTCGACCCCTTGCTGCTCAAATGGAATATTGAATATCTTTCCGAACCCTCTCGCACTACCTCTGTTGCTCAAAAATGGGCCATCGCTAACGGTCACCTCAAGAAGGCAAAAGCCAGAGTAGCAAAACGCTACAACTTAGGCCGTCATGATGTTAAATTCCAAATTGGAGACAAAGTTTTGTGTCGTTTACATCCTTTGAGTGACGCTACCAAACAAATTTCCAGTAAGCTGTGCTTACGTTGGTCAACTCCCAAGACTATTTCACGCTTTTTAAATCCTGTCTCAGTTGAGTTAGTGGACGATCACGATGATTCAGTGACTTCGGCCCACGTCACGCAGTTGAAAAAATTTGTCAAATGATCTTGTGAATTTCGCCTCGCTATAATGTTGTATTTTTGTTTTCCTTTTATTCTAATTGGATGCCCGAGCTCCTTAATAGCCAACCTAGCATGTGAGCCTATTCTGATCTTAATTCGTGTGCTTCCTTTTCATTTATTCCTGTGACAAGACAGGAGACACCCGTGGCCTTTTTCTCGTACGCGAGTGTGTCGTGAATACTTGACATTTCTGTCGAACTATACCTTTGCCTGAGGCCATCAGTATATACCTGGTCGGTCACTATTTGCAAACCACCCCTACTCCTCTTTTGTGCTCCCCCTCGGTTTAACTCCTATTGTTCGGCGACAGACAAGGACCCTTCAACACTTCCTGTTTGACCGTGTAGGAACCTTGTATTTATTTTAAATTGTCAAGTGTTCTTAGAATATCATGTATTGTCTAGCAAACATCCAGAGGGTTGGCGAGTAACAACAAACAGCCTTTGTGTACCCGGGCTAACACAGCAGGAGGTCTTCTCGGAACTCGTTAACGGACCAGTCACCCTCCACTGGGTCTATACTTGGCTTTATTTTTCAGCAGCTGAAAAGGAGAGTACTTTCCCTTTCGAAGACATTATGACACTATTGCATATTCTTCGTTGATGCAACGAACGGTCCTATATACAGGGTGTCCCAATTGTATTTTTTTTAAATGTGATCACGATTTAACTTTGTCTATCTTTTCTCATCAGAGGCTGGAGAAATTTGCAGTCTCGAGGTAACGTCCATCTTGAAGATTTCGACCTCCGCATCATCATGAACTAGCAAGAACAATGATCACTATTTAATATATGAACTCACTGTATTTCTTTTTGAACGCAGTACTTTTGACGTTAGTGGCTAGTGTTGACGAGCAATGAAGGGGGTACCACCTTCATTTCACGGTCAGATTAGTCAACTGTTCATTTTTTTTGTATTCTCCTAGAGGTCCTTAGTACCCAATTTTTTTTAGTATTCAATTTTTTCCCCCTTTACATTTTTTTCCCTCTCTTTTTGTACAAAAAAAGAAATTTCCATGGCCAGGAAAATTCCTTTTTTTTGGGAGAGCAGGGGAATTTTGAACCGTTTTTATCAGGTTCATTATTTTTTGTCATATTATTATTATTATTATTATTATTATTATTATTATTATTATCATCATTTCCTTCATGTCGCATTATTGTGACATAAGTTTCTCTGTCTCACCTACTGCGTTCAAACTTTGTAATTCTGCGTAAATGTTTCACCAGATGGTGAAACTTTTCACCCCTACTGACACTGTGTTACCATTGGTTGAAGCATAACTTGTTACTAAGCTTTGCTTCTCCCATTGGCCCCCTTTATGTTCTGGAGAGGGGGAGTTCTACGACTTATTTTTCCCGAGCGGCGTTACTGCGTTCCTTTTAGAGAAGGTGGTTGCCTTCCATTTCTGACCATCATGTGAAACGGTCACAGCCTAGGTGTGTCGGGCTTTTCGCTCGTGCCCAACGCAACTAAACGTAAGTACGATTCGATCACTTGGTTTTATCTGGCATGCTATCATTTTTGAATTTCAGTTTATCAATTTCCCTTTCTTATGATGATGTGAATTCGATCCATGAACCCAAGTCCCTTCGCCTTTGTTTACGTTAGTTTAGCGAAGCCTCTGTGTTTATTTGTCATCCCTACCTTTCATGTAATCGGTTTTATTTTTACTCAAATCTCTCAGGTCTGAAATATATGCTACTTTTCTGCGAGGCTTTCTAGCGCTCTGTATTACGTCACAAATTGATGTGCACTCTTTCGAGGCATCTTTCATTTGATTGTCGTATCAGAGTTTGTTTTTTGGGTCAAGGTATCATTGGAGTAACGGAGCCATGTCTCATTTCGCCTCCTATTTGATCCTTCCCTCTGTTTTAGGAAAAGTGTGTGAGCGATGGTCTTTGTGTTAGTCACTGTCCATTCGTCATGCCTTAATTCCTTTGTTTCTTCGTATGTCGTTATTTTATGACATAACTACCTCTACGTAAGCCTATATTTTCCTACAAAGCATATTTCTTAGCTGATCGATTTTTTTTTTCATTTCCTGTCCCGGTAATGTCAATTAATTTAATGTAATGCTCATTTTCCTTTATTTTTATGTGTTAATTTTGTGTTGCTTCCTCTGGCTTCGTTATATTACGTAACTCCGTGTCATCCCCCCCTCCCCCCCCCCCACCCCCGTTTCCTACATACGCACCCTTCTCATCCCCACCACTTTTCACCCCCCCCACCTCATGATTTCACAACATCATGAGCTTTTGAGTTCTGTTCTTGGCGCGGGGATTCTAGTCCAGGTCATCCTCGTAAGTAGAGGTGTTCTCTTATTCGACCCATCCATATTCTCTATCTTTTGTTTTTTTTATTGTATTTTAAATTTTGGTTATCGAGTCGCGCTTACGGTTTAGTTGCACATTGATTGTAAGTACATTTTAATTAATCATTGTGTCATCTTTGTTAGTGCTTAAGTTCATTTATACACTTTCCTCTTGATATTGTTTTTGTGTACCCCTTTCTTAAGTACCATCTTTAATAATTTATTTTATTTTATTTGTTATTAATTGATTTTAATACTTCTTCAAGTTTTCCTTTTATTTTGTGTTTAGATATATCCTTATTCTTATGCACACCTGATTTAGTTTACTTTAAATACATTAGCAAGTAGTTCAATTTCCGTTTCGTCCTCTTTCATTTGTAATTTTAAGTTCCCTCATCTCTCGTTCGATTTCGTCGGTCTTGGCTTCGTACTGTAACGCAGTCACGACCTACGCGCTTCTGGGTTCTTCGATCAATTAGATAAATTTAATTCCGCTTTTGATTTGTTTTAAACAATTCATTCGATTCCTTTTTTGGAAAGTATCTTTCTTTCGATCCGGAATCTTGGGCCCAGCACGCATCGAAAGAGACATCCTTTCCCCGCTCCTTAGCGATCCTGTTTAAGGTGTTGTTTTCGCTTCTACTGCATTTCCTCACGCCTCTGCTATTTTGTTTAACGTAAAAGCACAAAGCGGTGCAGACTTAACCGAGATCCATAGGTTTGAACAAGACAACCAGGACTTTTCGTTCATGGTGTATGGTCTTGACGGTGATGAGATTGTGGGTCCTTTTTATGCCACAAAAGAACCGAAACGACACCACATTCATCTTTTATATCTGTCTGAGGGAGAGGTGAATCACTATTGCCTAATTAAAAGCCTGAGTAGATTGCTAAGCAGACAAGTGTCTAATCACGCTGGTGTAAAATATATTTGTGATCGATGCTTGCAATATTTTAAAACACCTACGCTTTTGGAACGTCATAGGGTAGATTGTGTTTCTCAGGAAGCGGTGAGATTGATATTGCCACAAGGGGACAAGGCTGTGTTAAAGTTTAAGGACATTCATAAGCGTGACACTGTTCCCTATGTGGTATATGCAGATTTTGAAGCTCTCACTACACCCATGGCGGGATGTGAACCAGATCCCTCCATGAGCTCAACCACACCCATTCAAAAACATGAACCCTTTGCCATAGGATTTAATGTGGTGTGTGCCTATGACCCCACGCAATCCGTTTACAAATACCGTGAGGGGCCAGATTGTGCCAAATGGTTCTTGGATGAACTTGTCAAGTTGGCCGACCATGTACAGGAATTACTGGACCACCCAATACCCATGAGCCTATCTCCAGAACAGCAGCAGCAGTATGAGCATGCCACGACATGCCATATTTGCAAAAAGCCTATTTTAAGTGGAGATGAAAAAGTCAGAGACCACTCGCATTTTACAGGGGAGTTTCGTGGAGCTGCGCATAGTAAATGCAACTTGAACTTTCCAGCTCCTCGTTTCATCAGTGTCTTTTTCCACAATCTGGCGAATTACGACATTCAGTTTTTGATTCGTGAATTGGGCCATGTCAACAAGGGCTCGTTTACCATTATTCCTCAAAACCATGAGCGTTTTACAGCCCTGACATGGTGGTTGAGCGACATTAGCATTCGATTTTTAGATTCCTTTAAGTTTATGGCATCCTCGCTAGACAGCCTTGTGAATGGCTTGAATGAGGAGGAATTAAAAAAATACTAGAATGCATTTTAATGTTCCTGAGCAATTTCAATTGTGCATTCGGAAAGGTATATTCCCGTATGATTTCTGCAACAGCTGGGACGTGTTAAAGCAAAGAAAACTCCCACCACAAGAGAAATTTTACTCGAAACTAACACGCAGTACCGTTTCCGATGAAGACTATGCACA
Source organism: Meconema thalassinum (assembly GCA_946902985.2). Classification (NCBI taxonomy): domain Eukaryota; kingdom Metazoa; phylum Arthropoda; class Insecta; order Orthoptera; family Tettigoniidae; genus Meconema; species Meconema thalassinum. Next base: position 459,517,492 of record OX336394.1, on the reverse strand, counting down.
TGCATGTCAAGTTTGGCGAGTGTTTGGCATGAAGACGCTAAGTGAATATGCTTTGCATTACCTAAAACTGGATGTATTGCTGCTCACTGATGTGTTTGAAAAATTCCGTAACTTGTGTCAACACATTTACGGTCTTGACCCGGCTCACTATTATACGAGTCCTGGGCTCTCGTTTGATGCCGCTTTAAAATACACTCAAGTGGAATTGGATTTACTCACTGACGTAGACATGGTTCTATTTTTTGAAAAGGGCATTCGTGGCGGTTTTTTGTCACTTAACCAGCGCGATGCCGAAGCGAACAATGTCTACATGCCTGATTATTCACCGGACAAACAAGAATCGTACTTAATGTACTATGACGTGAATAATTTGTACGGTTACGCCATGAGTCAGCCTTTGCCCTATGGGAAGTTTGCTTGGCTGACAGACAAACGAGTGTCAGAATTTGATGTGAACATGGCTAGCCAAGAAACAGGCCGTGGATATGTGCTAGAAGTGGATATTGAATATCCCTCATCCTTGTATGATGAACATGCCGATTTCCCATTCTGCCTTGAGCAAATGGTTCCCCCTGACAGTAAAGTGAAAACTGAAAAACTCATGGGCACACTTTACAACAAAAATCGATATGTGCTACATATCCAAATGTTGGTGCAATGCCTCGCCCAAGGCTTGGTGTTGAAGAAAATCCACAGGGGTATTTCTTTTGCTCAAAAAGCATGGCTTGAGCCATACATGCGACTCAACACAGAGCACCGACAAATCGCAACACAGCAGTTTGAAATTAATTTTTTTAAATTAATGAACAACTGCATCTATGGCAAGTCTATGGAGAATGTCCGCAAATACCGTGACATTAAATTGGTGAATGTCTGGGAGGGGCAGTGGGGTGCCCGGCGGTACATTGCCAAGCCAAATTTCAAATCGATCAAAATTATAGATGAGGATTTGGCTACTATTGAAATGAGTAAGACCAGCGTGACCATGGATAAACCCATTTACTTGGGTCAAGTCATTTTAGACTTTTCTAAATCGGTCATGTATCGATTCCACTATGAGTTTGCCAAACGCCATTTTGAGAACGTCTCTCTTTTGTATATGGACACGGACTCATTCATTTACCACATTCGCCACTGCAACCCCTATGACGTCATGAGGCAACATAGTGACTGGTTCGACACCTCTTGCTATAGCGCTGACAACGTGTTTCAGCTGCCCCTAAAAACAAAAAGAAAATGGGCGTTTTAAAAGATGAATGCGGTGATATCATTATGACGGAATTCGTAGGTTTGGCCTCAAAAATGTATGCTTACCGCACACTCGACTGTAAGGAAGCCAAAAGAGCAAAAGGTGTAGGTAGAGCAGTGGTAAAATCGCTACGTGTAGACGATTACCTAGCGGTTTTACGCACTGGCAAAGCTATGTCTCATACACAGTGCAGGATACAATCCAGCAACCATCATTTGTATCTTGTGGAACAGAGAAAACGCACCCTCGCCTCCATGGATAACAAGCGTGTGTGGGCTGATGACCTGCTCACCAGCCTGCCCTGGGGTTATGATCGCAAGGAGGAGAAGGTGTGATTTCAGTGTTTAATCGTTTATGGGACATAGCTTTATGTAACTTGTAGATTTAGTATTTTGTAAATATTGGTTTCTCGTCATTGTAAATAGTAGATTTTGTAAATAGTGACAACCCACTTGGACCTTTTGCTCTTTAAAAAAGTTGTGTGCAACTTTATTTTTAAAATTTTTTGATTGGTAAATAGTGTGATTCTTTTAACGCTGTACAAAGTTGAGTTTTTTTTGTAAATATGAAATAAGTAAGATTTCTAGTAGCTTTTTTTTTTTGAAATTGTAAAATGGTAAACTAAAAAAAGTTCTTTTGGGATGAGTGTACATGTCGAGAATGTGCTTTTGGGAATAAATAAAGTGGTTGTGTTTGTTCCCAAAGACAGGTGTGAATGTATGAGTGGAGAGAGAAAGCTGATGTATATGGTTGACCAGAGCAAACACGGTGAGGTAGGGTGGGTGGGTGGGGAGGGGGTAAATGGTCACTTATATACTCATTTTTTTTCAATAGTTTCGTTTTTTCATTGAAATGTGGCAGTCAAAAGACATTATTTTTGTAAAAACAGTCTTACCTGCAGTAGTCGTAGACCTCGACGTTTCTCCAAACACACATCAGCACATTGCAGTATTATCAAGGTCAAGCACTCGCATCAACATCATTGTCAAATCTCTACTTTCGACATACACCAAATGGAAAAAATATGAAAACAGCAAAATGGAAATTCCATGCTTCCATATCACCAAAAACGCAAAACTTAAAACGGACATTTTTAAAAACTGGAAATGGCCATGTGTGAAATTTGAAAATTCAAAAACTTCAAACGGACATTGTTTAAAATGTGTCATCAGCAAAATGGAAAAATCCATATCATCAAAAACGTTAAACTTGAAACGAACGTTTTCAAAAACTGTAAATTGCAAAATGATAAATGACAGTGTGTGGAATTCATCATGTGTGAAATGTGTAAAATGAAAAAATCAGCCATCAACATCACGATTTCTTAAAATTAAAAATAACAAAACATCGTGCTCTGGAAAACTTTTGTTTTTATTTCATAGTCATAGTGAATTGACAAAAGAAAAATAGAATACAAACAAATCCCAATTCCTCACTCCTCAATGTTTATGTCCATGCATCATCAACTTTCCTTTCATAGCACTCATGACAATCAGGGCTGCCATTCTTTCACCCACTGAGGCATCATTGGATGTGAAACGTTGTTTAGCTTTCTTCAATAACAATTTATCTGCCACATGTCTTAAACCAGGATGACTATGGCGATAAGAAAGGTCATGTTCCTTGCATGCTTGATCCAAAAGATGAATGGGTACATCACCACGTTGTAAACGTTTTTCGAGACGAGTTCCAGGGCCGCAAAAACGATAACCTGGAAGATGGATTTCGAAAGGTAAGTATTGAATCACTTTGTCAATGACGCCATTGCCAGTACAGGTCTGGCATATCCTTTTCCATCGATGGTAAAAAGGTTTGGTCTTCCTCCTCTTCTGTGGACGATGTTTGTGTTTGTTGTTGTTGTTGCTTTTTCTCGCCATGACACTCGTGGAATGATTCAACAAAGTCTTTACATGGACTTTTATGACCGTGATACAGTTTCACTAGCTGGCAAGTCGCACACTGACGCATAGACGGTATTTTTGCCATGGCCACTTGCTTATGGTGATCGTAATCCGTACAGGGTTGCAATTCACTCAACACAGGGTCTTGAGTCCATGATTTTGGTACATGTTGCCAGATTTCTTTCACTGCGTTGGCGGCCACATAATAAATGAACGACTTGGGCAGCGCCAAGAGTTCCTCTTTGGTAAAACTGTCTAGTTTCTTTTTACACACAAAGAACTTGCCGATGGCTTTGTCCGTAGCATTGCCTTTCTCCATGGTATCACGTGCTGTAGATGTTTACACGTCGCTTGTAGAAATCTCACTGGCGTCATTCACAGGTAAATCATGAGTTATAATTTTGTTCAACAACTCCCAGCAGGCATGGGTGGTTAACCAATGAAAGAGATGCCACGCATGCGATAGGGCTGTATGGGTAATGTTGCCACAGAAACAAGTATCCATGAGCGTTTGCAGGGAGGGGCAGCCCAACTCCATGAGGTCGATACATTGGCAGTAAGACGCCAAAAATGGTTGCAACCATTGACGTTTTTCACTACCTTTCACAAATACCACATTGGCCGAGGACAAGTGTGCTTTCATGACCACGTCCAAATATTTATAGGAAATGGTTCCCTGATTCCAGTCTAGTTGCCTATGATTTTCAATCCACTGGGTTTGTTTACGGTCTTTTTCACACAACAAATCAAAAGCATGGGGTGGTTTAAATAGCAAATGCGTAGCTTGCGATATCCAAAACGTGGTACAATCGATCATGGCCACTTGTTTAAATATAAATTTGTTATCACCAATTTTAAACCCTTGGCAATCCACAATGAGTGTGCGCAACATGTTGACGCTTGCCTGGACCAAGGTCAACTGACGACTGACTGACGATCAAGTGTGATCATGACATAGACTTACCTGCCATGCTAGTTTCAAAATTGAGGTTAGGGTAGGACAGTGGGGGCATGCAAAATAAGAATTTAAGAATTACATCATTTTATTATCATAACACGTCTTACAGGCTTTTCTTATTTTAGGATAAGGACGATAGCAACTGATACAACAATATATTCTCTTGTGTTTGTAACGTCCATAACACCGATGATGTCCCAATGTCTCTAAACTAGGCGTTTTTGATGGTGAGCTGCTCACCGAAGCACCATGGATACCATACGGCCCACATGTATCGTAACTTGTTTTCTTTTCATCACCCAGAGACACAAGTGAGGGATAGCTTGAATGACAGGGTATATTTCCCACTTTCATTCTGCACAGGTAGGGGCAGGTGGGTGACCAGCGCTGATGTTCCTGCATGGGTTCATCGCCCTCCTGCCATTGGTCTATGATGATGGGACAAAAGGCACATTTCACTTCATCTCTCGTTTTTAAATAGTAGAATCCAGCGGCCGCCAAGGCTTGAGGGTTTATGAAAGGCACTGGCCATGTGGCAAACGTCTTGAAACGTTGTTCCTCAGAGTTTAAATTCATGGATGTGACGTCTCTTGAGGCTTTAAAGCAAGACATGACTGAGCGGCTTGACGTGGGATGACCTGTTATTTATACACTCGTCACTTGGTTGGACAGTGGATAATAGTTGACTTGTTTGTGATGAATAATCAAACAGTAGGCCGTCGTATTGGCTGGTACATTGTCATGCGTTTCAAAATCTAGTCGAATGTCGATATTGGATGGCTTGACAGACTCTTCCAGGTATGAACAGTCAAAGACAATCAGTGGTGCTCTTGCCTTAAACGCTTGGGGTAGTAGCATGGGGCCGTTCTCTTTTTGATAATACGACCATCGAAATTTAGAAAACAAGTCGTACAGGGGGCCAAACTTATTTTTTGAAAAATCCAAATCCAGTCCTTCATAGGGAAACACGGCTCCTTTGAGGAAAAGACGTGCATTTCTCAATTGCAGATGATCAAATTGCGTGGCATCTTTGGTTTGTTGATACTTGCGATTCGTTTGAAAACCCACGATCAGGTAGAGAGGTCTCTCTGTATAGCGAGCTGTTTTTACAGACCAACTGTGTGTGTTGGTGGTGGGCAATAGCGGATACTCATGGAGTGCCCAGCTTCTAAATTCCATGGGTAGAGGCATATTTCTCTTTACCATTTTGAGTATGTCCAGTTTTTTGCTATCTTCCAGGGTCACATGGGGAACTTTCCATAGCAAGCGTTGTAGTTGAATTTTTGAATCGATGGGGGCATTGTCGGCTCCCTTGAGTGCATTATTATCACTCCTGTCTCTCACTAGGTAAAGCACTTGCCTTGCGTTGACCACAATGCGTTGGTGATCTTCGGCAAAGCCTAAAATCAGTTTAAGAGGTAAATATCCAGTAAAGGTCCCATCGGTGTGTACCATCCAGTCATTGGTCGAGTCAGGACACCAACCTGCCATGCAAAGTGTTTTACCTTCTTCCTCACTATAAGAGGGGTATAGTTTCATGACACTGGAAATGCCCACATTTCGAGTGCTATCCACCACGATATCGTTAATGACATACCGCACTTCAGAAAACAGAAAGGCTAAACCATGGTTGGCCAACTTGGATGTGGTAGGTGTAGAGCCATCGGCTTTGGTGAGCCGACCTTCAATCTGAATGACACTTTCATGAGGTAGGGTGTAAATATCTTGGTTGTTGATAACAAATTGAATTTCATCATTGTTATTGAGTCCAGGTGTTTGAGCTTGATAGGAATGGAGATCAATTCTTACCACTCCTGGTTGCTCCTCGATGTGGTTCGCTATCTCTAGGATAGAATTCATCATGAGGGTTGACGTGGTAACCCAAATGCTGTAAAATCTGCTTGCCTTGAGATGTTAACGTGTATTCACGTGGCAAACAACTAACACTATTCCTAGACGGTGTTGTTGCTTTATACACAAACTTCATAGTGGCTTTAGCACCAACTTGTAAGTCACTGGTGTGGTAGAATCTAGATCAATGAGTTGTTGATCTCTATTGATCAGTCTTAATGTTATATTACTAATACTATCGACAGCCACAGCATGAAAAAGCACCACTGGAGGGTTTTCACGAATAATATACCCATTGGGCGATGTCACAATAAAGTCATAAAGTGAATGCGATGGTTCCTGATTGGTGTACACTTGGCTAATAATATTACACGTCACCGACACATGATGATCCTCAATGAATTTCACTTCATGGTCTGATTCATGTTTTTTGTTGGGCTCCAACACACGTGGTTTAAATCCTAGTAATGGGCCAATGGAATCGGGGTGTGTTTTAAAGTCAATGTTGAAGGTAGAGAAAATACTGCAGCGATGAGTGTTGGTATTGCCTACAAGTTCAAACTTGTGCGTTCCGTCGAGAAATGACTTTAAACCATATTGATTGATCAACACCACATAAATGTGTTCATAAATATCATCGATCGTGTATCCACCAGAGTTCAGGGTGAGCACAGAATCATCATAGTAAAACTTGTTGTTTACATTTTCACGTATGTTGTATATTCGATTGTACGTTTCAAGAGAAACAAGTCCTAAACCATAGGGTTTTTCACTCAATTCGATAGGCGGGTAAAAGTCTAGGCTGACTTCAGGTCCACGTCCATGCACTGTAAACGTTTTATTTTCTGCCGACATACTGGTGGCGTTTTTGCTTATGCTGCGTCTTATATACAAAAATTAAACACAAACGTCCACACTGTTGGCTGTTAAACGTTTGCTCTCGTTTCACATTATAATATATCTTGATCCTGTTTCCAAAATAGGTCACTAGTTCCATGGGCGGGGGCAAATTCCCAAAACTGTCAAAGTACCATACCGTGGATCCCTCTTTGACATAAGCTACATAATGCGTTCCTGGTCCTCGGTGATCATCCAAATTGACAACAGCACATTCCTGTTTCCAGGGTCGTGGGGGTAATTGGTTTCGCATAAACACACCTCGAAAATGAGAAAGCTTTAGTTGTTTAGCATAGCTTTCCACTTGTTGATGCGTCAGGGCATGTCTCGCTATGGCTGAGGTTATTTTTTTTTTTTTAATATTTCGAAATGGTGAAATCCCAAATCCTTGTTGATAAAAGGCTGGCTTTAAATTGGCATTTCTAGCCCCCATGGCAATCGCTTCCATCGTTTCATTGTGTCGCTGACTTTCTTTGAGTTGTTGCTTGCCCTGCTGCGCGGCTTTAATGGTTTTCGCCACTGCACTGGCACCGCCCAAAAGTGAACCCAGAGCAGCCAAACCAGAAAATAATGCAGGTAAAAATCCAGCTCGTTTTGGGACGGGAATCACTCGCCCTTGGTTTGAAACCTGTCGCCGACGTTTTGGAATAACATGTCTCTGTGCTGCTCGAAGGGCTTTCCTTATGGTCAATACATTATTTTTTCTTTTTTTCTTTCGCAAGGGCTTGTCCTCGAATGTTGTAAGCCCAGGCTTTGCCAAGGACAAAGTCCTTTTTTTAGTCTTTCTCACTGCATACCTTTGTTTCACCATGATGATAATGACCAACAACCTTTCACACGAAAGTTTAAATCACAACTAACGTCAGATGGTTATTTCATGGCTGTATATTCCAATTCCACATAAAGTGGGAAATCGTTTATGGTTTTCCCCGCTTGCTTTTCATCCCATGTCAACATGAGATAAAAGGATAATTCGTCACCTGCATTGACCATTTCATGGTCATGGACCAACATCCTATGACCATTTATCTTTATTTGTAAATGGTTCTCATCTGGTATGGCATATTTGATGTGAATGGTTCCATCATAGTGTAATCGATAGTGGCTTAAACCCGAAGCAAGCACATAGGTCAAGTGCTGATCATGGACCAGCGGTAAATGGTTTCTGTAATTCACAGGTTTTTCATTTGTCAGATACACTAAAAATACAGATGGGATAAATTTATAAAGCCTTTTCATTTCATGGGTCACGTAACGCTTGGTACAAACATCGTCTTCGTCTTGCGGGTCTTCCACGTGAATAATCCGATGGTGATTAGCGCTATAGCCATTCACCGTAAGCTGGGGCACTTTGTCATAAAACTCATACACTTTGTTATCCACATACTTTTTCGTAGTAACGTCTGTAGACACTTGAGGATGTTTTACATGGGTTAACCGCTTTCCCTTAAAGTCATAATCTCCCTGTTTTGTGCGTGGCACTACTGACCTATCCACATAGTGTTTATTAGCAGGATCTGTTTCCTGTTTAGGATCATGTATGGGGACAGACCTAGCTTTGGCCATCAACGCACGTCCAAAGACATCCATCGTCAACCTGTAGTACCAGTCTACTGTTTCTATGACAAGGCTCGGTGTCCTGTATATATACAGCCTGCTAGCCTGTCTAAGCCTTAGTTGAAATGAAGATTATTAAGCAACAAGAGTCATTCCCCGTGGGGGACATGGTTTCCCATCTCTGTCCCACATCACGTGAACAACGCCATGGTTCACTGTTTCCATCTTCCATTCGCTGCATCATTGTGGGGCCTTCCGGCTGTGGAAAGACAAATCTTTTGCTAACGCTCATCACAGCGCCCAATGGTCTGCGTTTTCAAAATATTTATATTTTTGCAAAATCTCTCTACCAACCCCTCTACGTGTTTCTGGATCAAGTCATGTCTGGATTACAAAAAGAGAATATGGGTTATTTTACATTTTCCATGCAAGAAAATGTGATTTCACCGGATGAGGTAAAGCCTGATTCACTCATGATTTTCGATGATGTATCCACTGAACGTCAAGGAATCATTCAAAGCTATTTCAGCATGGGTCGTCACAAACATATCGATTGCTTCTATCTCGGACAAACGTATTCAAAAATGTCCAAACAGTTGATTCGTGACAATGCCAATGTCATTGTTTTATTTCGCCAGGACGAGAGGAACAGTCGTCACATTTATAATGAACATGTGAATCCGGATATGACCTTTCAAATGTTTACAGAATTGTGTGCCAAGTGCTGGAACACTCAACGTCATGCCTGTTTAGTGATTGACAAACAAAGTGAACTCAACCAAGGACGGTATCGCTTAGGGTTTGATCATTTTATTGCTATTTAAGGCCCTGTCTCATTCCCCATCAAGTCATTTGTCAAGACACCATGGCGTTAGCAGAGAGTCAATTGAAAAAGCATATTATTAGAGCAAAAAATACTATTCGCCAAAAGTTTCGTCAATTGAAACAATCACGTGCAAATCATGCTTTGTTTATTCAGCAACATTTAGCACCTCCACTAAAAGCCATGTTGAAACCCTCTTTCAAGCCATCTGAAACGCTACCCACCGTTTCACAAGCCACGCAGACGCTGCACGAGGACCCTGAGGAAGAGGAAGAGGAACAGGAAGATTTGACTAGTGTTAGTGAAGTTGAGGATGAGGAGGAACAAGTGTTTACGCCTCAAAAAAAGGCCGCACCCCTTGCAGAGTTTTTGAGAAAAAAGAAATCCTTGGCCATGGTCGAAACACCTTGCCCTTCCAGAGCGTCTCCGTTTTCACAACTCTTGGCCACCCCTCAACATAAAGCTCAACTGAAAACCATTTTAATAAAATATTATGGATCAACATTGGAACCCTATTTCACCGATCTATTTATTGGAAACACAGATACCACGTATGGTGTTCGCTATGAGAATGATAGTTTTAAAATTGGCGATTCATCCATTAAATTTGCTCGTACTAAAGCTGTCATTAAAAACATCAACTATAAATTAACGCCAGGACTGTTAAAGCTGCTCTTTTCTCGGACCCCCTCTTCCCATGATTATACGTCAGAGGATCTTGACAAATATAAATCCATTTTATTGGATACCCATGCCCACAAAAGACAGTATGATCCCACGCAACAAGTGAATGCCAATATATCTCAAAAATATAAAACCATCAGTGCAAAAATGTTTCCCACCAGTCAAAGTACTCGTCGTAAAGCATCCGCTTCGGGAGTGACATTTAAACCATTAAAACCCCTTGTGGATGTTACCTACTGGCACAATCCCAATAAGCTCGTCCAGCGGCTACAGTTGTTGCATGCCTCACGTCAAGCTGGCCATACCGGTCACGATTGGGAAATTCAAGAAATTGAACAAGAATTTCGAAATGCCAAAATTATTGTTTAAGCCCTCACCCATTAAAATGGGTATTGCTCACGAGTTGCATCGCCCAGCTAGGCGTCACTATCCGCGACTCAAGGTGATTTCACGAGGTGTGGATGAACTTTGGCAGGCTGACTTGGTTGAAATGATACCCTATGCTGGCGTTAACGACGGTGTACGCTATATGTTGACCGTCATTGATGTCTATTCCAAAATGGCCTTTGTTGAACCTGTGCGTCGCAAGTCTGGTCCACTAGTTACTAAGGCCTTTCAACATATTATTCAACACTCCAAACGTCAACCTCAGCTGCTACAAACCGACCAGGGGAATGAATTTTTCAACAAGGACTTCTCCAGTTTTCTCAAATCTAAGGATATTCACCATTACACCACGTACAGCAATCTCAAAGCCAGTGTGGTCGAGCGGTTCAACCGAACATTGAAAACCCATATGTGGAAAGCGTTTACCGCTCAGGGCAGTTATCGCTGGTTGGACATGTTACCTGAGCTAGTGTCACGTTACAATGACACCAAACATAGAACGATTGGGACCAAGCCACGCCTCGTGACTAAAAATATTCAGCGATTGGATAAACTGTTTAACCCCATAAAAACAGCCGATCCTAAACGTCACCGACTGAACATTGGGGATTTTGTTCGTGTGAGCAAATTTAAGTCTGCCTTCAATAAGGGCTACACGCCTCAGTGGGGGACTGAACTATTTCAAATTCGTCGAGTCTACTTGGACAGTCCAGTCACCTATTTACTCGAGGACCTCAACCATCAACCCATAAAAGGTAGATTTTATCTCCATGAACTTCAGAAAACAGCATTTCCTCAGCATTATCTTGTGGAAAAAGTGTTGAAACAAAAAGGAAATAAACTCTACGTCAAATGGTTAGGGTTTAACTCTACGTTTAATTCTTGGATCAATAAATTGCATGTTGTGTGAACCTGTGTACTTTTTATTTATTCACACATGTTGTACACCACCTATAGCTCTATGTATACAGCGCTCCGCGCTTCATGCATGTTCATACATGTTTGTCTTGCCCTTTCCTCCTGTGTTCTCTCATACATCACCCCCTCCCCTCTCCCTCCCTTCACCTCCCACCACTGCTGTTTGCAGCTCTTGCCTCTCTATTGGTTGTGACATCATTCCCACAAGTTGCATCATACTTTTTTACTGATTCAGCGATTCCCACGCTTTGAACATTCTCTTATCGTGCACGTGGACAGCTAACGTCCCAGGCGAACACCTGTGCCGGATCAAATTTCACATGAACTTGCATTTTGTCACGTACGAAGCAAAACAGGATGTGACTTGTTAACAGTTATCGCGCACGTGGACAGATAACACCCAAGCGAACACCTGTGGAAGATCAAATTTCACATGAACTTGCATTTTGTCACGTACGAAGCAAAACCGGATGTCACAGGTTTAGCATACATGTGGTTTCACAAATGTGTGTGCATGCCTTTCACACTCCCCTGCCACCACGATGGTCAGATTATTTCACCTTCAAGCGTCTTGGTCATTTTTTCCATTGCACTTGTTGTCAAGTCAGATCAATGCCTTCCAATAAGCTCAAATGACCTTCACCTCCTGTAAGTTTGTTTTCTGTACTCGCTTCGACCAACATAGAATCAAGTTCTCATCACCGTTTACACGTTAAAGGTAAAATATCAGAAAACGCATGCTCGTTCTGTCATACACCGACCAGCCGAAATAGCGATTGTTCTATTAAGCATGGTCCTTGTGGTTAGCGACAGGTTCGTTGAAAAACACACACACACACACCCAGCCGTATCGTCTCTCTCAACCACCACGCTTCATGGACATTATAAACAGGTAAAGAAAAAAAACAGTTTTTTTTCAATGTGTATGGCGTTAGTCCCTTTGTGAATTTTTCTTTGGAAAACAATATCTACCACACTCGAAAGGGGGCGTTATCCCGAGTCCTAGGACACCTCGTACACGTCTCTAGCGTTATTGATTCGTGAGATATCGGCAAAAATCACAAAAAACACGTGTTTACCCCAAAATCGAGTTTCCATTTTTTTTTAAATATAACGTGTGGTCCATAGCAAAGAGGACGTCAGCCCGAGTCCTTGGACCCCTCGTTCATGCCTCTAGCATGATCGGTTCGCGAGATATAGCCAAAAGTTCAAAATCACGGTTTTACCCCAAAAAGACCGTGTTTCCAAATTTTCATCTTTTCGACACCGACATTCCCGTAAAGAGCGCAACGAGACGAAAAAAAACGAATCCAAGCACGCCCTCCTAGCATGGCTCCTTCCATTCCAAGGTCGCAGGGGCTCACAACTTCCTAAGTGGAGCAGCTCCCCCCTCATCCCACTACTACAGGTTTTCATTCTAGAGACTTGAAATTTATTTTGGGGGTAGAGGGGGTAGGGACCATTGATTTACGTTAAACAATTTTTTTTGTAGAGTTCCTAGTTTCCAAAATATAGGATTTTCAAAATTCGAGTGTTTTCAAAAAAACATAAAAAGTAAAAAAGTTTTATTATAGAAAATAAAGGTCATAAAGACCATTCGTTTGAGCCATGGCACAACGTTCTATCCTGTTTGATTTTCAAACTATCGCCTATTTTCGAAAACAAAAAAAAACAAAAACATTTTCAAAAATATAACGAGTGGTCCATAGCAAAGCCCCCGTCATCCCGAGTCCAACGACACTTCATTCGTGAATCTCCGACAACGGGTTCGGGAATTATCGGCTCGCATTGGGAGTAGTGGTGGGGGGAGTTAGAAGCACCACCATCCCCCTACTTCCAGGAAAATCCACCAGGAACAAAAGGAGACCTGAAGGAGCGAATTCGGCAGGAAATTAACAACATTCCGTTGCAGATGCTACAAAACGTCATGGGTGGATTTCATCTCAGACTCCGACAATGCTTGCAAAACCAAGGACGCCATCTTACTGGCACTGTATTCAAAAAATAATAATGTTTTTATGGTTAAACATTAATTTCCGCTCATGTACTTAAGAATTATGTGAAAACAATTATCCTTTTTTTCTAAATAAATTATTTGTGGGTTTTCAAAATCGTGCCGTTTCATTGCCTCACCCTGTATTTCCAATTTCCTAAATAATATTTCCAAGTGATGATTAATTGATTAAATGGTCGAATCCATATGGAATGGAATTTATCTTTTGTTGATAATAATATTTTGACAATTATTTTATGATTGAGTCAAAAACTTTGGATCGAGAACAGATGGTTCAATAAATATTTTCTATTATCGAAGTTCGTCGTATCCAAATGTTCAAGGTCCATGTAAATGATATTGTGTTCTATTTCTTGTTAATAACTTTGTATTTGAACAAATCTTGTTATAACTGAATCCTGAAGTGGTAGTTAATTTGCTACGATATTTTTTTTTAAAAAAGGTGAACTGTGACATATTTTCAACGAGTGATATTTTTTTCAATATGTGAATACTCAAACAATATAGGGATCAGTAAAGACAATTAAATTTGCAATGACAAAACCCTACTCCTGTAAATAATTCTTTTGAGCGAAGTCAACAGGACTATTATTTTGACTTTCGTCTCAATTGTTAAGTGTTCATGTGTTGGTGAAATTGTATATCTTGTACATAACATATGATTCGTCATTCATCTTTAATGCCATTTTGGCAAACTCTCAGTCAATATTTTTAAATTTTAAATAAAATGAGATAATTTTATCGGATGCATTCATTTCAGAAAATCTCCTTCTATCCTTATTGTTGCATCGAGTCGGAAATCAGTAAAGCATTTTTTTTTTGTTGAGTAATTGTAGTCACTTCAACCCATCGGGCGCCCCGGGATATTTTGATTCTCGTGCTGACTGATTTTTGGTGAAATGCATATGTGGTCGTCCGGACTTCGGTCTGAACGGGCACAATATATGATGCTAGGTGAAATGCTACAAGGTGATAGATATCCGTAGTTTGTAATTTGAAGTGATTGTATGGTTGTAAAAAATCAGCTATGGTTAAACTGTAATATTACAGGCTGATACTTATCCGGGTTTTCCCTTTGTGTCGTTGAGATAACAGCCCATCTCAGTCGACCACACCTGGAGTAACAGTGAGCACGAAAACTGCGAGTAGTTCTAGTAAGGAAGACAATCAGATAAGTAGTTAGCCTATAATATTATAGTTTAATCATAGTTGATTTTTACAACCATATAATCTCTCCAAAGTACACACTCCGGATCACATCATATAACATCATATATACTACATTTAGCATACACCGACAGTTGCAGTACCAATACTGCAACTAAATAATTGTACATATTGTAAATATTTTCACCTGTATTCTCAAATATAGATTTTATAGCCTAAGTGTAATGGATCTGATGATGATCGCTTGACGATCGTAACTGGTCATCCTAGTGTATTTAATAATCTAATGTAATTTATTCCAGGATTAGGACATAACCCATCTCTTTTGGGTACATTCGTGTTGACCGACTGAAAAGCACTCAACTCTTGTTACAACCATTTTACTATAAATTTCTTAAAATAAAATGTAATTAAGACTAATGTTTAAATATCTGAAATAACTTCAGCCCCTTGTAAATATCTTTAGTGCATTAAATCATGACAAGTATAAGTGAAATTTTGGAAAACTGGCGTCGAGAGTAATAATTTGCACACCCCTGTACACTTGGTGACTAGATTCCATCGTCAAGCGATCATCATGAGATCCTTTACACTCAGGTTACTAACCTAAGTCTGCGAAGATATGCGTTGAGTTACAGTTTACAGGCTTGCATTATGTGATATCAGACAGTGACGACATCGCCTAAATAACCAGCTAAGTACAAGCTGATCATTTACTAACCTTTACAGATTACACACTAAACAATTAAACTAGAAGGTCAACAGACACATATTATGTTCAGCTTTAGAGATTATTGGCTTATGGTTTTCCTGTCTGGCATTGAGTGTCTCAGTGTTGAAAATATTGATATTGCTACTTTTCAGTCGGTCAACACGAACTGTGCATTGCGTGGGAACAAGTATTTACATGTCCTACAATATAACATGGAGGAACGTCGCGCGCTCATCCTCAGATCCTGTTCACTTAGGCTAAACTACCAGGCTATATGATGTATATGAATCACACTTAAACACAAATAAATATATACAATTATATTACATACGTTTGTGAAACCTCGTGTAACGTGTCAACTACAGACAGTTTTTTGCACTTCTAGTCTTCTATGGTTGTAGCGTTAATATTATTATTAATATGGATTAAGTATGCATCCTGTTGTCTATTGAACTGTTACTAATCTCAGCATTGAAGTTGTCTGCCTATTTAGTTATTAATATTCTTCTTCTAAATCAACCGCTCCTATGAAAACTATTGGCCTAATTGTGTTGCAATGTCTCGCGTGGCGAATATACAGTTACACAAATACACTGGAAGTAATGGAGTTGTGTCAGCTTATCTGGTTTTTAGAGCTGATCCTTGTGATCCGGTTCCACTGCGCACCTCCAGTGGACTGACCGCCTCGTGTAAAAGCTATGTTTAAACATGTCGCCAGAGTTGCCTCATGCTGCGCTCTGTTAGTTTTTCTGAATACTAGTCATGCATGTTCAGTCCACGTGTCATCAGCGCTATCCGTTGTAATAACTTAAAACATTACTTGTTTTTATGTGGATTGTTACGTGTCTAGCAATGATCTATGCTGTATGATTGTATGCTAATTGTGAAGAACGATCTCAACTATTAACGACCAATCTCTCCCCGCCTCGCACAATCTAATGAGCCATTGCGCGCTGCAGGACTGATGGGGTTCTTTAACCTGTCAACACTGCCTAATTAAGGCCAGGGTTTATTGAGATTACGGCACAAAGTGCATTCTTCACGCTTAGCATTTTCCCTGTTAACCCCACTACTTATTCATTGCCTGGCTTAATTTTCGTTATGTTGTTACCTTATTGTTGACGGGATTTCTGCCTAGTAATGTGGATAGGGGTGAACTCTCCAAGAATGTGTGCTCATTTAGATTATCTGGGTTGTTTAATTTAGCTAAGTGAATTTCTATAACTTCTTTAATGCCAAGTTCCCTACCTTTTCTTTAGTAGTGTATAATTTTCAGGTCTGATTCTATGTTTGTGAAGCTATGTCCTGTGTCATACATGTGCTCGCATACTGCTGAGCGTTTCCTGTGTTTGATGGCATTTCTATGTTCTTTATAACGTGTGTCCATCCTCCTTCCTGTTTGTCCTACGTAATTTGCCTGACGCCCTGTTTCTTGGCATGAGAATAAGTACACTCCTGATGGGTTTTGTTTATTTAAATTGCTATTGTGGAGGTGCTTACCTAGTGTGTTATTAGTTCCGAATGCTAATTTGATTCCTTGTTTTTCGAAAATATTAGTGATAAATTACCAGAACAAGAAAGAGGCATAACAAAAATCTAGCCAGAAAGCAACAATAACAATAAAATCAGGATAACACAAGGGAATCTGGTCAAGTCATTGAAACATAAAATAAGCGAACAAGACCTTATCATCACAAATGCAGATAAAGGCAATACCACAGTAGTCATGGAGAAAACGGAGTACATAAAAACATTAGATGTCGTGAGCAACAACGGAATTATAGAATTAGAGAAGGACCACACCAATAAATTTCAAAATCAAATAAAAGTGCGTTAAACGGAGTAGAATACATTCTCACGAAGACAGAAAAAACAAAAGTAGTGAACATGAACCCGACATTATCCTCATTAAGGGCCTTACCGAAAATTCATAAGGCTCAGTGCCCAGTTAGACCAATCGTTTCACACCAAAATTCAACCTAAGCAAAGAACTACTCAAAATACTAAAGGACAGAGTGGTCATCAACAACGACAAATCGGTCAAAACACAATGGAGTTAGTGAATAAACTAGGTTCAATATAAATAAAACCCAATATGAGGTTAGTGTCATTCGATATAACCAATATGTACACTAACATCCCACTTAACGAAATCATCAAAGTGATAGAAGACAACTTAAAATTCAGTAACCCGACAAATGAAACAGATGAGATAATAAAATTGTTGAAAATCGCACTCAACCAGAACGTGTTTCGATTCAATAATAAGCTATATGAACAAACAAATGGGTTAGCTATGTGGTCAACTCTTAGAGGTCTATACTCTGTATTTCAAACGAATGAACGTGAAGGAAATGGCGGGAGTTTGGAACAGCTGAGCTGTGTTACCAAGTTTTTATTGTTGATGTAGAACATCTCATTCGAATAATACACAGGGCTACACTTCGGATATTATTTCGGTACTATTATGCGCAATATAATGCAAATGTCGATCCTGAGTCAACCCCGAGGACAATCAACTAGAGAAATACGGTATAAAATAAATAAATAAATAAATAAATAAATAAATAAATAAATAAATAAATAAATAAATAAATAACACAACGAAGCTATGCTACCTTTGTCACCGTTATTCAATAAATACGAGAAAGAGGCCAAACACTCAACAGCTATACACATATAATACAAAATACAAACACAAAGTAATATGATGATGAATATATCAACACTCACCATGCAATGATTATATCCTTCAAGATGAAACAAGAGTTTGGGTGAAGGTCGTTCACAGTTTACAGCAGTTAACACAGAACGCAGAAATAACATCATGACAATACCAAGCACACTCACTCACTCACTGTATCGCGATTATGTACGGTTAATAATAGCCTCCACATATGTAATGTTAAGGTAAAGTATTTAGCACCAAGCACACAAACAAGCTGTTCAGTGGCGATATTATTGCAGTGATTTTACATTGTCGATTTGTAGGTTAGAATGACAAGCGTTAATTTGAACACTACGGTATGCAATGAAACATTACTGGATACGTAAACATTAAGACTAAATGTGCATAGCCTATTTTGTACGTCACGCATGTATTCTAAATTAAGTATATTTAAATTTGAATTGAACAAACAAGGCCAACCATGAAAATAGTTTGATTTCGAAATGAACGATAGCCGGCCGTTACAGGTTGGCGCGCGCGGTTTCCAGCTGTATTTCGAGCATTCTCCCACGTTCTTCCTGCGGTACTATTTACAACTTACTGACTCGATGCTTAAAGTAAACGAAACGATGGCAATGAAACAAACTCCGACACAGTTAACAGGCGACTGAATGAATGACAGTAAGCTGGCAACGTATGGTATTAGTTGTCAAAATCCAGCCAATAGGAGCCCGCGGCGGTTAGCTGTTCCAAGCTCCCGCCATTTCCTTCACGTTCATTCTTTTGAAATACAGAGTATAGTAGCCAACATTTTCATAAACAGCATAGAAAATAATTATCTGAAAAGCAACAATGCAAATGGGATTATACAATGGGGTGGGTACACGGATCTAACAAATGAAGATACGATCTTACATCAACAGTTTACACATTCGATCAAATTCACTAAGGAGTCGGAAAAACCTCGATATAACAATCGAACGGTCGAACATTAACCTGTCGTACTCGATCTTTCGCAAGCCCACTCAAACATCACTTACTATTGATAATGTATCGAAACACCCAACCACACATAAATAAGCAGGCATCAATTCGATGGTCCACACGGCCATAAGTATACCCATGATAAAATAAAATTACAACAAAGAGATTCGAACAAAGAACAAATAGTAAAGGATAACAATTTTCCACCTAATAAGATACCGGTAGATTAAATAATACAAAGACATATAAAGAGGTAGTGTATTGCAAACACCATCCAGTGAGGTAACCAAGTTCGCACGTTAGTAGTAAGGGTTTGCTAGACTTTGAATATTGCATCATCATGACCAGAAATTGCGTAATCCTGATGACGTCATGGGATGACGTCATGGGTCCTTAGAGCGAGCACGTGGTCCAGGAGCGAGCATGTGCACTGCACGTGTTAGCGTGGGAAGGGGGTGACCTCTTGGCTTGTTTATGTGATGGTGATAAAAAGTTAATGGGTGTTGACGTTATGGGGGTTGTTTATTAGGATGCTAACTGTCATCTGACACCTGTGCGAGTGTGAGCATGTGTGCCAGTGCCAGCGATCCGCACATGTGGTGTGCAGCTGTTATGTTTTTTTTTGCCCCGCGCTGGGTGGGGAGGCGGTTCCCATCCACACATGTGGTGTGCAGCTGTTTTGTTTTTTTGCTTTGGATGCTAACCGTCATTTGACACCCGTGCAAGTTTGACCATGTGCAGCAGTGTGATTGATCTCGTCTGCTGTGTTCGCATGAGACAGAGTTGACCTTTAACGTCATTGGCTAAGAATGTAATCTTTGACTTCTTTAAGCAATAGTGGAAAAAAAAGAAATGATTGCGTTAGAAGCTAGTTTGCAGCATATGGTTTCTGGAGTGTGGGTGGGGGTGAAGGATATATAAATGGATGAGTGCATGGAAGAGTTTAACTTCTACTATTGCGCGAAGAGTGTGTGTGTGAAAGAAATAAAGAAAGTCAACGACGAGGAACAAATTGTGTGATGGAAGCTCTAACGAAGTTCAATAACTTATCATCTTGTACTGAGTATTCTAATAAGAAACTAGCAGAACTAGTCATTGATTTACCATATGTGGTCCAAATTATTCGCCCCGTACAGACGAGGTTTGGAAGAAAAATAGTTGTGGATATTAACATCGAAGATGAAGTAACAAGTGTATTTCTACCAGCAGTATTTTCAAAATTAAGCACATCAGAGATCGATGAACTAAACTCAATGGGAGGCACACTGATGCTGGTGTATTTGGGGGTGAAGAACCGCTCACATCAAGTCATTTTGAAACAGTACTCGAAGGCAAACTGATGACGGTGTATTTTGGGTTGAAGAACCGCTCACATCGACATGTTTTGGTGAGTATTGGATTATATATATTTTATGTATTGATTGATATAACGATTGATATATTTAGTTGCTAATTATTTCTTAATTTGTTTAATTTTTCAGATTATCTAAAAAACTAATAAAACAACCGGCATAATGAAGTGGAAAACTGTTAATTTCCTGAGTGGAACTGAACATCGATCACACCCACTAATAGAGTATCATCGTGTATGCTTTCAACAACCGGAAGAAGAGGAAGAAGATGATAACGAGGTGAGTCGTAATGAGAAAGAAGCTTGTTTTAACAAATGGACATCTTCGAGTGGAATTTCAACATTTTCAGTCTACGTTACCAATGTTAGCAAATCAGATGATAGTCAGCGAGAGGTGACAGAAACAGTTCTAAGATATCTATTGAAAGAATTATGTGAAGATGAACATTTTATTTGTTTCTTCGGATACAATACATTTGATGAAGTTTTCAAAATCGAATTTTCCATGACGTGTTACGATGTAACAAAATTGAATGTGTATAGAAACAATTTGCTTGGTAAACTTCAGGATGAATTTCCTTTTGAGGCTGTTCATTGTTCATTGGAGATTACAGGCAGTAATTTATCACAATGGCTTGAATATACTTTAAAAGATTATAGGTTTATGGTAAACCGATGTTACAGCAACTGCTGGTGGTGTATTAACAATAGTGCAAATTGGACGTATGCTTAGACATCAGTGATGGTACACCAACTGTTGGTGGTGTATTAACTTTACTGCAAATTGGACATTTGCTTAGACAACAGCAACAATGACCTCGCCTCCTAGCAAACGTAGAAAGGTTGATATTGTAATACATAATAACAGTGAAAATATAAGAAAACAATTGGACAATGCATTTGAAAGTGTTTCTAATTTTCGAAGTGAACTAAACGGTGCTATTTCAGTATCATACCAAATCGGGGAAAACACTCAAACCGAGTTGATTGAGAACAGTGATGAGTTGATTGAATGTTGGAGAGTTATTAGTGAGCACATATTGCAACAAGCTGTGAATTTCAAAGAAATTACAATTCAAATAAAGGATGAATCTTTCTTGAGCTGTGAGTTAATTGAAACGGCATTCAATTCTAGAGTGTACACACGTGCAGTATCAAATGTTAAGAATGAGTTTTTGGATCCTCGCGAATTTTTAGCGAATGCTAATATTTGGTTTACAAAGTATGTTAAGAAAGCGTTAACTGTACAAGCTTTAAAGGTGAATTCAGTTTTGTGTGCACAATACGTGCTTCGCGACATATCAGAAACAAAATATTTTGCTATCAAAAATGAGGTAGTTTTCGAGTTTACTGATTTAAATGAATTTTATAATAAGAATATCATTGAAGGTACATTGACAAAAATGAGCGAATTTGAAGCAAATGGTTCCGGGTGGGCTTTAGAAAAAATTCATAGTTTGAGAATTAATATAAATAAATATGTTGGATTTCGAGTAGGAATGTCCAATACTAGTAGATTGCCTGATGTAATAGTCAATAAACATGCAGTGCTAAATTTGTATGATACAAAGGAAGCTTGTTTTGCGTGGAGTGTGGTTGCTGGTTTGTATCCAAAAACTCGAAACGGGAATCATCTTTCTTCCTATCCTAATTACAGAGATGTTTTAAATTTAGATGGTATTCCAATTCCGATGGAAATGAAATATTTAAACAAGTTTGAAAACCAAAACATTATTT
This sequence comes from Meconema thalassinum, assembly GCA_946902985.2. NCBI lineage: Eukaryota > Metazoa > Arthropoda > Insecta > Orthoptera > Tettigoniidae > Meconema > Meconema thalassinum. The sequence goes on along the minus strand of OX336394.1, from coordinate 459,495,634 downwards.
CTGTAAATGTGTATGGAGCACAATATGATGAAAACAATTGGGTATGTATGGGAACAAACGAAGTAAAAGGAAAAAAAACTTTTACTATTGTACCTTTGTATGTATCAGATAAAGTATATGAAAGGAGTGTAGACTTATTGATGTTGCAGATTGGAAACAGTGAAAGTTATCACTTTTGTTTAATTAGAAATCTTGCTCGCCTTGTGCGTTCAAGCGTCACTAGCACTCAGAGAAGGATTTATATATGTAGACGCTGTTTGTCATATTATTTTCTTGAGGATGAGTTAAATGTTCACTTTGCAGACTGTAAACAGTTTCCTGTTGCAAAAAGCATAATGCCGACTGATGAACAAAGATTTGTTAATTTTACAGAATTCCGAGTTAAAGATACAGTTCCATTTATAATATATGCAGACACTGAGTGCCTCTTGTCTCCAATTTCCTCCTGTTTTCCAAATAGTGACATTCATAACTCTACTTTAACACATAAACATATTCCTTACAGCATTTCTTTATACCTTCATTGTAATTTTGATAGTGAATTGTGCAGTTTCAAGCTCTTTAGGGGAAATAATTGCATTGAATTGTTTGTAAAGGAACTTTATAGTATTGTGGATAAACTTCAAACATATTACTTATCGGTTAAGCCAATGTTAAAGATGACCGAAAATGAAGAAAGATTATTTTTGTCAAGTAAAATGTGTCACATTTGCGAGAAACCGATTGCAGTTAATGAAGTCAAAGTACGCGATCATTGTCACTTAACTGGAAAATATAGAGGAAGCGCACACAATAGTTGTAATTTAAATTACAAAGTAACAAAGGTTTTGCCAATAGCATTTCATAATCTAACAGCCTATGATGGACATTTTATAATTAAAGAAATTTGCGAGAAACAAGATGGAGAGGTGTTACATAATCCTGGTCATATAAAATTGTTAGCGATGAATATGGAACGTTATAAAGGGTTTACAAAGTATGTACGGGCTAAGAATGGATTCATTCAGTTAAGATTTTTCGATACATATAATTTCTTGTCCTGTTCACTAGATCAATGTTCATCTTCGTTAAGTGAAGATTCAAAGCAAATAACACGACGTTATTTTAATGATGATGCACAGTTTCGACTTACTGCGAGAAAAGGCGTGTTTCCCTATGAATACGTCACGAGTATGGATGTACTTAACGAAACTAAATTACCTGAAATATCCAAGTTTTATAGCAGCCTTAATGATCAAACAATATCGAATGAAGAGTATGAGTTTGCTCAATCGGTGTGGGAAACGTTTTCCTGTCAAACATTAGGAGAATACGCCGATTTGTATTTAAAAGTTGACACACTTCTTTTGGCGGATGTCTTTGAAAATTTTAGATCGAATGGCATGGAAACTTATGGCATTGATGCAGCTCATTTTTACACTGCTCCATCTATGTCTTGGTGTGCTATGAAAAAGATAACCAACGTTCAACTTGAATTGCTTCAAGATATTGATATGTTACACTTTTTTGAACGATCTATTCGAGGAGGAAATGTTCAGTGTATAACACGACATGCGATTGCTAATAATAAGTATATGAAAACTTATGATGAGAAAAAGCAAGAGTCCTACATAATGTACTTTGACGTTAATAATTTGTATGGATATGCGATGATGGAATATCTTCCAACGGGTGGCTTTAAATGGATTGCAAATGTTGAAGGCTTTGATGTTTTAACTATTGATGATACTTCAGAAATTGGATATATTTTGGAAGTAGATTTGACTTATCCTCAAGAGTTACATGACAAACATTCAGATTACCCTCTATGTCCCGAAAAGTTGACAAAGCTAATGGCTACCTTAGATAATAAAGAACGTTATGTTTTGCATTATAGATTGTTAAAGCAATGTATTCAACTAGGAATGAAATTAGATCGTATTCACAGAATAATTGAATTCAATCAGAGCCAATGGCTAAAACCATATATTGATGTGAACACAGAGAAACGAAAACAAGCCAAAAATGATTTTGAAAAGAATTTTTATAAATTGATGAATAATGCAATTTTTGGTCGTTCACTGATGAATGTGAGGAAGTTAAGGGACATCAAATGGGTCACCAAATGGCATGGAGCTCATGGTGCTAGGTCTTTAATAGCTAAGGCTAATTTTAAACATAGAATTATATTCGATGAACAATGTATGGTCATCAAGATGAGTAGACTAAAGATTTTTCACAATCAACCAGTATATGTTGGTGCATCTATATTAGATTTGTCTAAATGTAAAATGAATGACTTTCATTACAATGTTATTTTAGCAAATCCTGAATCAAATGTGAGGTTGTTATACACAGACACCGATAGTTTTATGTATATATTCTATTATGATATTTATGAGTTCATGAAACAGCATTCAAATTTGTTTGATACTGGAAACTATGAAACAAACAATCCTTTTGGCATTGTGAGACAAAATAAAGGTGAAATTGGTTTAATGAAAGATGAAAATGCTGGAAGGATTGTTGAAGAATTTGTGGGGTTACGACCCAAAATGTATGCAATAAAATTGTGTGATGAAATGAATAGCTTGTGTAAGGCTAAAGGCATTAAGAAGAGTGTGAGTAAAAGTATGAATATTGATGAGTATCGAAAGTGTCTTTATAACAGAGATAAAGTCAACAAAGTTCAAGTTTGTATAATTTCAAAATCTCATTCTGTATTTACTGTTCGGCAAAATAAGTTGGCAATTTCATCAAACGAAGATAAAAGACACATAACTGAAAACGGAATTGATACTTTACCGTTTGGTCATTTTTCTCTGAAAAATGATTAGAAACAAATTGAGATTAAAGCAGTTCATCTCACTTACTTTATTTCTTTCACACACACACTTTTATGCTGTTAATAATACTAATTTTTGTGTGTTCCTTTGTTTATGAAAAAAGAATAAATAATAACCCAAATTTTGTGTGTGTATTATTTAAAAAAAACACCTCCCCCCACCATTCCCATTTTCCAGAAATATAATTATATATGTATAATTACTTTATATTACATATCATTTAGTAATGGTGCGTTGTAAGAGGAGCAACTCTACCACTCAATATAAACGAACAGGAAGTGGATCATTAATCAGTCGTGTACTTAATAAAACTATTGATAATTTACCCGTGGAATTACACATCCCGGGATATGAATATTGTGAACCAGGAACAAAATTAGAAAAGCGATTGAGCCGTGGTGATCCAGGAATAAATATATTAGATAAAGCGTGCAAAGAGCACGACATTGCTTACGCAAAGCATAAAGATTCAAACAAAAGAAGAGAGGCTGATGAAATTTTAGCTTCAAAAGCTTGGTCTCGTGTAAAATCCCGTGACGCATCATTTGGAGAGAGAGCGGCTGCACTAACAGTGGGTGGCATCATGAAAGCTAAGTCTAAAATTGGAGGAGGTAAGCGAAACTTAAATAATAAAAAAAAACAAGAAAAGATTAAAAAAAAGAAGAACATCGAAAAAGCAAGATGGTATATTACCCCTACTTCCGATATTTGCAGCCTTGTCGGGCTTGGGGGGTTTAGCAGGCGGAGCAGCAGGGGTGGCGTCTGCTATAAACAAGGCGAAAGCTGCTCAAGAAGAACTAAAAGAAATGAAAAGACACAATCGAATGATAGAAGCAATGCGAGGAAAAGGAGGTCAAGGCATTTATTTAAATCCTCCTGCATACAAAAGATAATTAACCAAATACCAAATAAAGCATTAAGTAATTTCGATTTAGCTAAATACGCACATCAATTAAAGATTCCAAATTTTAGAGGAGTCTTTATGCGAGATACGTTACCAAGATATCCTCGAAAAAATGAAAACTGTATTGTTAACCTTGAACCGATGGATAAATCTGGTTCACATTGGGTAGCTTTCAGTAAACGTGGTAAATATGTGCATTATTTTGATAGTATTGGTAATTTAAGACCACCATTAGAAATTTTAACATATCTTAAAAATTGCTATCTACAATATAATTTTCATTCATATCAATCGATTACTTCTTCGATTTGTGGACATTTATGTTTAGTCTTCTTGTATTGTATAAATAAGGGAAACACAGACCGTCTTTAAACATTTCAAAGATGGCTTTCGAAAGACGGATAACTCTTGAAGGTAAAGGCTCGAAGATTGATGTTACATTGGAGAACCCGATTCATCTTGTAGGAGCGGAGTTTTTTGAAATAGGACTTGCAGGATTGTATACATCTAATTCTATTCGAAATGTTACCAACAGAAATAATAAATTTCGCATTCATTTTACTAATTTTTTATCAATTGATTTAGTGGTACCACCGGGTATTTATGAATTTGAAGATCTAGCCTCAGCTTTTGATGATTTACTTAGTTATCACTCATTGTCGAAACTTATACCAGAACATTTAGAAAAAACAAAATTGTATGTGGAAGAGGATATAGATGGAAAAAGAGACAACCGTCTCGTTTTGTCTTCCCCGTTTAATATTGATTTCACTGTAGCCAACAGTGTAGCAGGGCCTTTAGGTATTGAAAAGAAAGTTTACCCTAAAGAGAATAAAAGAGAAATTGAAATTCATCGAAATAGAATCGATAATGAAGTAACAATTAGCGAGAATAATAACATTTTGGCTATAAAGTTGAACGAAGCGGATAGAGCGATTTTAATAATACCCAATGCTAGCTATACGTTAAAACAATTAAGTGAAAAGATTAATGAATTATTAGTTGAACATTTATTAGGCGACAAAGACAAATTCCCATCATTTTATATTAATTATGATAAAGTCTTTTATCATTGTAAACTACATTCGAAAGTGTTTGCTATAGATTTTGGTGTTGCAGATTCTATTGCAGATTTGTTAGGCTTTTCTCATAGAAAGTTCAAGGCAAACACAACTCATCATTCTGAATATATGATTAAAATTAACACTGTTAATAGTATTCGAGTATGTTGCAACCTTGTGCTTGGTACGAGTTCTTATTTGAACCATAAACCAACACACTCTTTATATAATTTTAAAGCTCATGTTCCTGCTGGTTACCCGATTGTTGTACAACCAACAACAATTAATTTTTTGCCTATGAACACCAAGGTTATTCAACACGTATCTGTGCAACTTGAAGATCATCTTCAACAGCTCATTGATTTGCAAGATGAATATTTAACTGTAGAATTAATTATTCGTCCAGCACGATATCTTGCTATATAAAGTAATGAAATACTGTTATGTTTTCATTCTACTTGAGTAAGCTTACTAGAAAACAATCACAAATATGGTTATACTATATAATACTCAAAGTTTGAAAAAAAAGAAGTCGACTCTGATTCGAAAAAATAATATAAATCAATCAGCTAAAATTTGTAAAAAAAACAAACAACGACATCGCACCTTGAAATCTAAGAAACAGTTATCGAGTAACAACAAACAATTCTTACAGTCTTTAGGCTATCGCGTACTTTAATTTCAATATAAATATATATGCAATTGTTAATCTTATTTAGTTTCTACCTATAGTTGAAGCTGTTAACATGTTTAGCATGTTTAACATAACAGATAAAAGAGAGGTTGACAACAGAGTTGTGCGACGAGAAGAAAGAGTTTATCAACCTTATTCAGCTAATAAATTCGAAAATAATGATGAAATTCGAATACCGATTCAAAATGAAGAAAACATAGTTTTATTATCAGAAGGTGTTCTTCACTTAGAAGGTCAAATTATTACTTCTAACATAAATCCGGCTGCTTCTACTACAGCACATCCTGACCAAAATTTTGGGGCTAATCTTTTTAGCGAAATTCGCATCACGTTAAATGGTAAAGAAATTGATCGTACACGGCATCTAGGTATAACAAGTTCTATAAAAACCTTTGCATCATATTCAAAAAACGAATATACAGCTTTACAAAATGCTGGTTATTTTCCCTCTTTAACAACACCAGCAAGTGAAGCAAATATTGTTGATAGTAACACAAAACGTTTTCATATAATACTTCCTTTAAAGCAACCTGTTAGGAATAGCAGAGGATTACAGAAAGCCGATTTTAAACTGCAAGCATGAGGTAATACTTCTCCGATCGTCAAGTGACGCACGTGCGTTGCAATCGACAACCGAAAACGATCTTTCTAAGGTCAAGTTATTTAAAGTTTATCTAAAAATTCCCGTTTTATTATTATCAGACGAAGAACAAATTAAAAGATTAAAACTAATGCAGAAAAATATTCCCATTCAGGTTGGTTTTCGATCGTGGGATGTTCATGTCTTGCCTTCTCTTCCTAGAACAACTAAATATAGTTGGACTGTCATGACTACTTCTGAAACTCAAAAACCGCGTCAATTTTTATTAGGTTTTCAAACTAGAAGAAATTTACTAAACACATGCTCTTCCTATTTCGACCATTGTAACATTAAATCTATAAGAGTTTTTTTAAATTCAATTTTTTATCCCTATGAAATGCCAACTTCTGAAATTGCCATAAATGACTACAGCGAGTTATATGACATGTTTGTTAAATTTCGTAATGTATATTATCAGATCGATGATGTTCGTTCAGAGACTCTGGTTTCACGAGATGAATTTAAGTCTCATTGTCCGATTATTGTAATTAATTGTCTCGAACAAGTGGAAGCAGTGAAGACATCTTCAGTCGATGTGCGAATTGAAATCGAGACGAGTGAGAATATACCTGAAGATACAACTCTTTATTGTGTTCTTATTCATGATCGTCAAATATCTTACAGACCATTAACGAATGAAGTAATTATCTAAACCAATATTTGCTAAGTTATAAGCAAGCAAGTAATCAAGTATTCTCACTTTAGTTGCAATCATGGAATTGACAACAACAAACTCTCCTTCTACTGATGCTAGCACGTGGAATAAGAAGCAACCAATAGTTGCAGACATTCGCAAGCTACCAAACGGCAGTTTGGAACTTGCTTACTGTATGTTAAATAACGGCAATATACCTTCATTCAGCCCCGTGATCACATGGGTTGCAGCTTATTGTGAAAAAACTCTTTCTTCTTTTTTTGAGTCTATTAAGAATAAATATGATTATTTAGTTGTATATAATTTGCCACAGGAATTTTCTTTGTTTGCACTAAAAGCACTTTCCCCAGACTCATTATTCGATCTTAATACGATTGATGGAATGTCAGACCTAATGTTGAGGCATAGCCATCGTTTACCTACAGATTGTCCAAAACATTTACCATCTCTAGCAATGGGAAGCAATAGTTGTGCTAAATTCAACGTCAATGCTGTTCAACATTGGTTAAATTCTTCTGATGGCATCATGAAAATCGTGTGTTCGATAATAAACAAGTTTCGAAACAGTGGACTTCGGGGTTTTAATAAGTTTGATTGGAACTACTTTCCTATAAACGTGCTGACTATATATGAACCACAACGAATTCGTCTAGAGTGGGAACATCTACCAGATCATCTAAAGAGGAAATTTCAACTGTTTCATCTTCGCTGCAAATGTGACAACTGTAATCGCTATCTATAAAAGGTGATTAATTTAAATCTACTAGTGTCGTTGACAGCTATACATATTTTGTTTTTAGTTTGCTTTTTAACACAGTGTATATTTTTGTCTACAGAAAATAATCATCTGGACAACTAAAAAGAAGAAGATCATCTCAACACACCCACACTCATCTGGACAACTAAAAAAAGAATGAGATTACTTCAAGAGAAATAAAATTGTATTAATTGTAATTCTAAATGAATAAAGAAGAAAAAAGGTCTTTTGTACCATTTCATATTAAAGTTCTTATTAATGATCAATTACCTCCTCACTCTACATGTAAATAAAATAATAATATTGTCAGGTGAGGGATTCGAACCCTCGCTTTCAATTTCTGAAAATTAGATCTTAAGTCTAACGCCTTAGACCGCTCGGCCAACCCAACACATGCATATTAGCCAACGTGTTTTGTTGATTCATCTCAGTTCGCATTTAGCTTTGTGTGGTGAACATCTTTTCTTTGTGAAGTAAACCAGCATCATGAAGTATTTTAATTGTGTAAAGTATTCCAAAAAACAGTTAATGCAAATGATATTGAGTCAAAAAGAAATGAATTTAAAATCTGAAAGAGATCGGCTAAAAACAATTAAGACCTGGTCTTCAGACAGTTTTACGAACACTGCATGGTTAGCAGCTGCAGGATTTTTCTATTTTGGATATAAGGATATGGTTAGGTGTGCTTTCTGTAATCTGCAACTTAGTTATTGGGAAGAAGATGATGATCCGTTTGAAGAGCATAAGAAATGGGCTTTTTCTTGCCCCTACGTAAACAATATTTCTCCTAGCATAGAATTGAAATGCGAATATGAAAGACTTAAACTTTTCAAAATTGGCCTCTTCCCTGTCCAAACGAATTTTGTTTAGCATCAGCAGGATTTTATTATACTGGTCATGGTGATAAGGTGAAATGTATATTCTGTAAGATTGAAATTGAAAATTGGAGGGAAAACGATAATCCTTTAAATGATCATGAAAAATGGGCGCCATATTGTCCATATATAAGAGGGTTTTACGTCGGCAACGTTGATTTAAATCCTGAAAATCCTACTATTATTCCATATAATACAAGTTATGATACGTGTGGAAGCAATATATGTTGATGTGATGTGATTTTTTGTGCAGTGAGCATTCTCAGACGTAAACGTAGACATGTTGAAGTTTGTTAAGCAGTCAAACACTCTACCAGTAATTTCATTTACTAATGCTGAAAACCAGAGTAAAAGTGAAAAAAGAAAGCATGGTGTTTTACTACCGAACACAATTCGATGTATCATTTGCGGTCCATCGAACTGCGGCAAAACAAACGTAATGCTAAATTTATTGTGTCATAAAAATGGAGTTCGTTTTGAAAACGTTTATATTTATTCTAAATCACTTGCTCAAAGTAAATATGTTGAATTAAAAAAGTTTTTGGACTCCATAAAAGAAATAAAAAGTGTTTTTTTTTCGATAATGATGAAGTAATGCCTCCAGAAATGGCTAGAAAAAACTCTATATTTGTTTTTGATGATGTAGCCAGCAATAAACAACAACACATGAAAGATTATTTCAGTAGAGGTCGTCATCACGACGTTGACGTATTTTATCTTTGTCAAACATATTCTTGTATACCTAAACATCTAATTAGAGATAACGCTAATTTTTTAATTCTTTTTAAACAAGACGGAACAAACTTGCGTCACGTATATAACGATCATGTAAATACAGATATGAGCTATGAACAGTTCTTTGATATTTGTTCGTATTGTTGGCAAAACTCTAAGTTTGGTTTTTTGGTTATCGATAAAGATAGCGATTTACAAAATGGTCGATATCGCAATGGTTTTGATGTTTATTTTCAGTTATAAATATGACTTCAAAAAGAGGTAAATGGCCATTCGTGTTATAGCTTTTGCGTGGTTAACAACTTAACTATGACATCGTTTAACAAAACCAATAATGTGTCTATCGGACGACCGACTTCACGACATGATATTGCAACTAAATCATATGTTGATGATAAGCTACTGCAATATGGAAATCAACTAACAACAACAACAACAAGCGACGGACATCTAAGTATAAACGGCAAACGGTTAAAAAATGTTGGAACGCCAATACATGTTGAAGATGCATGCAACAAAGGTTATGTACTGAAGTTATTAAATGAGCTAAATAAAATCGAGTCTAAAGAAGACATACAACGAAACTTTAACGACCTTAAAGGTTTAATTTTTTCAATTTGTAAAATAGAGAAAAAAGAACTTGACTTTCAAAACAAACGTCTCGCGGGCTTAGCTTTACCATCATCTGCAAATGATGCAGTAAACCTTATTGCAATGCAGCAACATACATCGAATATAAAAAAATATCTTGAGACCCGAATAACCGAAGTGTTACAACGAGTAGAATTCATTCATGGTTTAGTGCGAGAATTTTCAGAAGATCACTTTCCGTATGATCAAGATACTCTCGACTTGGGTAACAAAAGAATAAGAAATGTTAAAGATCCAATTCAAAATCAAGATGCTGTAACGTATTCTTTTCTTAAAACTCATGTAACAAATGAACTCGATGAAATTAAAAAATCTCTGTTGAATATAAACAGAGATGATGAAACTGTAGATATGTTAAATAGAAGAATAACAAACATATCTCAACCAATCGATTCGTTAGATGCAATAAACAAATATTACTTAGAAAACTTTGCTGCCTCGCGAAAAGATCTAGAAGACTTAATCGCTAAATTTAATAAACAAAACTTTTTAAACGTAGACGATGGTGGAACTTTAAATATGATGAGTAGACGAATTACTCACGTAAACAATCCCATATACGATAACGATGTTGCAAATAAGACGTTTGTTGAACAATATGCCGCTTCCCAACGTGAATTTGATCAATTGAAACAAACTGTAAACAATCTACAACATCAAAAACAAACAAATGTTGAGTTCCCTGTTAACGACCAAGACGTGACAAATAAACGGTTTGTAGAACACTATGCTGCTTCACGAACTGAAGTTAATCAACTAAAAGAAATTTTAAGCAATTTACAAACTCGTATTGAGGGTGTTGCTAACAATCTCAATATTGTTAAAAAAGAAGATCTTGAAAGTTATGCTGCTGAATCCAAAGAAGAATATAACAAGTTAAAAACTGAACTGGAAAAAATTGAGCAAATGGTTAACAAAGAACCACTCGAAAGTTTTACTGCATCCAAAGAAGAATATGGTATATTAAAAGATGAAGTAAAGAAAAAGAACTTATCGAAATTTATTCTGAAATTCTCCAACACACCATCAATCCATTCACCAGTATACACGCTTCATAATCATAACATACAGTATCAACTTCCCTACAAAGGCGTATTAAAACCAATTTTTGTTTCACCAAGATCTCCAATTGTGTATGCAATTTTAAATATACGTCAAGAGATTGAACTGGATGGCAGTGATATTGTCGTTGAAGAGCAAGATGAAATTCAGTTTCGACTTAGAGACCCTAAAAAACATAAAACTGATGATCTTCCTCTTCAAATCGATTTTGAATATACTATAAATAAGTAAAACAACCACAATTTCCGTTTAGTCATGGAGAAGAGCTCAAAGATTAAAGCTGAAAGTCGAGTAAAGGATAAACTTTCTCGCTTAAAAAAAGATGTTAAAGACAAGTATCTTTCACTTCAAGATGATGTTAGACGAAAAGAATTAGATATAGAGAGTAACTTTAAACCAGTAACAAGTTCATTAAATCAACTTGTAGCTATTGCTAATACGTCGACTCAAAATAAAGAAAATCGAAAAAGAAAAGGAAAATATGACGATTCTGAATCCACTGCTACTTCAGACGAAGAAGATGGAGATAGCATCAAAATAATTTCACTACTTAACCGCTACTTTGATCCGTTCATTAAACAAAACGTGGATAGAACATTTGGTATAACGATAAGAAATGATAAACAATACTTGGGACGCGAACGAGTTTTCTTTGATAAAAAGTGGATAAAAGTTGGTGGTGAAAAATTTCCTATTACAGAAGGTCTACTTGAATTGATTCAAAGGAAAGTACCAGACCCCACTCTAATAGATAGGAGTGATTTAACTTCATATTTGAAATTATTAAATGTTTCAAACGTGCACAAAAGAAATTATACAAGCAATGCAGCTCCAAGAGGGACGCAATCTTATAAGTATAGACATATAATTGAACCCCTTCTCACTGAAGACATAGATAGAATTATAAAAACAGCAGATGAAAATGAAGAAGAAGCAAATACTACGATGCATACTGGATATGGTCAAAAAAAACACATCGCGCCACAAGCCATTTGGAAATTTGAAGGCGGAAACAATATTGAATTCGTTCACTGGAATGAACCAAACAAATTGGTATCAAGACTTAAAAAATTAATTGCATCGAAAGCTGCAGGTCACACAGGACTAGACAGCGAAATCTTTGCAATAGAAGAAGAACTAAGAAATGCTGGATATATTGAATAAAAATTCCAACGTTTGTAAAACAATGCACAGTATGTTATAAAACATTGTTTGGAAAATAACTATGAACGAAATCAGACGAGAAATTGCAAAAGAACTTCACGCACCGCTTAGAAAAAAGTTTAAAAGACGACGTGTTATTAGCAAAGGAATCGATGACCTCCATGAAGCTGACCTTGTGGACATGTCCAAACTTGCAAAATGGAATAATGGATTTAAATATTTATTAACCATTATTGACGTTTACTCAAAATATGCATGGGCAATTCCTCTTAAAACCAAAAAAGGAAGTGAGATTGTAAAAAGCTTAAAATTTGTTTATTCTCAAAGTAAAAGATTGCCCAATTATTTTCACACCGATCGAGGAACGGAATTTTATAACAGTGAATTCAAAACATGGTCTCAGAAACAAAATCTAAAGCATTATTCCACTGGCAGCTCCATTAAAGCGAGTGTGGTAGAAAGATTTAATCGAACTCTTAAGGAATCGATGTGGAAAGAATTCACAACACGAGGTTCTTACCGATGGGTACATATTTTGCCTGAGTTACTAGTAAAGTATAATCACAAAATACATCGCAGCATCGGCATGAAACCTATTGATGTAAAAAGAAACAATCCACCCAGCTTGCCAACACAATATAATGAAACTTTAAGAAAACCAAAATATAAAATCGGTGACATTGTAAGAATATCAAAAATCAAGAAACACTTCACTAAGGGATACGAAGCTAATTGGACAACAGAATTTTTTACAATTTATAAAGTTCAAAATACTAATCCACGAACATATCTTTTAAAAGATAATAAAAATTTGCAGATATTCGGAGCGTTCTATGAAGCAGAGTTACAACGAACAAAACATCCTAATATTTACTTAGTCGACAAAGTACTACGTAGAAAAGGAACCCGAGCCTTCGTATCTTGGCTTGGATTCGATTCAACTCACAACTCATGGATCCCCAACAAAAATATCTTCTAATTACAACAGTGTAAGTTTATTTTTTTAATTCCTCGCAAAAATATTATTATTATTATTATTATTATTTTTATTATTATTATTATTAATGTGTCTCTATATATATTTTTCAGCTCACTAAAACCAACACACGCAAGAAAGAAAAGAATGATTGTATTTACCCGTGCACAAGACCAGCATATTCCACTCTGCAAACAACACAGCATCTTCAATTCTCCGCAGCTTGTTGGAAAAAGAACTACTTACCACTTTAAGAACGAAGATCATATCATTTTTCACTATTTCATATTATATAATTAATGTAAACCACAAATGATCAAATAAATATATTTAAAAAATAAAATTTACACTGCACATTTTCAATCCACTGTCCACTGTCCATTGAATTTAATTTAAGATTTGAACATCATCATCATCATTTTCTTCTTCTTCTTCTTCTTCTTCTTCTTCTTCTCCTTCCACTCGATGTTCTTCTTCTTCTTCTTCTTCCATTCGATGGTCTTCTTCTTCTTCTTCTTCTTGCACTTCTTCCATATGCTCTTCCATATGCTCTTCCTCTAATGGCCGTTCAAACACGGCCATTAGCTCTTCCGCCAATGTAGGTTCAAACACGTTGAAATTCATCGAGCCGATGGATCTCAACTTGTCAATAATAATATTGACATTGTGAAATGTCACGCCGTTGAAAATAATTTCACGGCAGTGGTGTTGATCTCTCATTAGCTCGAATATTTCGGCGCTAAAAAGCTCCTTTTCGCCCGGTGTTAAGGTGTTATACCACACCTCCTCCTCTATTTTCGTCGCACTGACGATGAAATGCAACCCTTGTTTCAGGGCACTTTCCGCAAACATCATAATGTGTTGCAATTTTACTAACTTTTCTATCAACCCCTCGCACAGACTCATGATATTGCAGATAAAGATAGCTAACTACTACTCCATAGCAATCTCCTCTTATATATATATTAAGAAGTTAGAGCGCCAAAAAACCTCTTTAAAACATTTCACATGAAGCTCTGGGAACCGACATCCAATCTCGTTCTCGCATTAAAAATTACAGACTTGACTAATGACGTCTAGGAATCTAAAAACAAACAGATCGAAATTCATTTCACACACTCGAAGTTATACATGTCATATAAAACACTTTAACCAGATTGAGATCATGAAGCAAGACAGAACACAAAAAATGTTAACATCGTTTAAATTAAACAGACATAACATAGCGACAAGGAGTAACACATGTCCACTCCCACACTCTGGTGATATATATACTGTACTTAAACACACTCTAGCTTAACAACAACACTTCACTTATTTAGCGAGGACGAGCAAAAAACTTTAACTACCATGCATCACATGTGCAGAGTGAGCTGGCGGGTCTCACAGCTCGCCCACACGGCGCGAGCAATAAAAAACGGAACATATGCTTGCCACATGTCTGGTAGCGAGCCGGCTATGTCGACCGCCTCATCGCACACTCTCATTCAAAAGTTATGACACCCAAGACTCTCTCCACTTCCTTGAACAATTACCAAAATATAATTCAATAATCAATCAATAATTAATAGCCATGATACACAACTGACCTCTGCTGTCCTCTCCATGCGAACACAAGGCGTGGTGGTCATCCTAGCCATTAGCCAATCACCTGATCCCACCTGGACCACGTGCTCGCTCTAAGGACCCATGACGTCATCAGGATTACGCAATTTCTGGTCATGATGATGCAATATTCAAAGTCTAGCAAACCCTTACTACTCACGTTTCAATTTCGTGAATGCATATTCGTACAAAATCACTAATCTTTTCAAAAACAAGGAATCAAAATAACATTCACAACTAATATCACACTAGGTAAGCACCTCCACAATAGCAATTTAAATAAACAAAACCCATACTCAAAATCAGGAGTGTACTTATTCTTATGCCAAGAAACAGGGTAAATTGTGCTCTGAAAGAAGTTCAATTTCTGTATTGACGGATTCTATATAAAAAAGACAAACTGCTCCGCTTAGTCAATGCATTTATTTAAAACAAGTTATAAACTTGTTAACATATGATACATGTTTCGATACCTAACTTAATTCGTATCTTCCTCAACCTATGAGAAATTTTAGGTAGCAAAAGAAAAACTCCTTCCTTAAGAATAATGAAGAATAATATGAAATGGGGATGATTGAAAACAAAATGAATGATACCAAGAAACGAAAGATACAGTACATAACAAAAAAAAAGTAAATAACGAGTATTAGATCAGGAAGAAACAACTTTAAAGTTCAAGTAAAAACTTATACACTGGATCAGTAAAATAAATACACAACCAAGAGAAATTGAACTGATCCAGTGTTAGTTACTGTTGTTTTAAGGGGCCGAACTACGACGCCATCTGTCCCGATGATCCAGTGTATAAGTTTTTACTAGAACGTTTAAGTGGTTACTTCCTAATCTAATACTCGTTATTTATTTTTTATGTTTGTTATATATTGTATCTTTAGTTTCTTGGTATCATTAATTTTGTTTTCAATCATCCCCATTTCATATTATTCTTCATTATTCTTAAGGAAGGAGTTTTTCTTATGCTACCTAAAATTTCTCCTAGGCCGAGGAATATACGAATTAAGTTAGGTATCGAAACATGTACCATATGTTAACAAGTTTATAACTTGTTTTAAATAAATGTATTGACTAAGCGGAGCAGTTTCTATTTTGTTATATAAAGAAACAGGGCGTCAGGCAAATAACGTAAGACAGACAGGAAGGAGGATGGACACACGTTATAAAGAACATCGAAATGCCATCAAACACAGGAAACGCTCAGCAGTATGCGAGCACATGTATGACACAGGACATAGCTTCACAAACATAGAATCAGACCTAAAAATTATACACGACTAAAGAAAAGTAGGGAACTTGGCATTAAAGAAGTTATAGAAATTCACTTAGCTGAATTAAACAACCCAGATAATCTAAATGAGCACACATTCTTGGAGAGTTCACCCATATCCACATTACTAGGGAGAAATCCCGTCAACAATAAGGTAACAACATAACGAAAATTAAGCCAGGCAATGATTAAGTAGTGGGGTTAACAGGGAAAATGCTAAGCGTGAAGAATGCACTTTGTTCCGTAATCTCAATAAACCCAGGCCTTAATTAGGCAGTGTTGACAGGTTAAAGAACCCCATCAAGTCCTGCAGCGCGCAATGGCTCATTAGATTGTGCGAGGCGGGGAGAGATTGGTCGTTAATAGTTGAGATCGTTCTTCACAATTAGCATACAATCATACAGCATAGATCATTGCTAGACACGTAACAATCCACATAAAAACAAGTAATGTTTTAAGTTATTACAACGGATAGCGCTGATAACACGTGGACTGAACATGGATGACTAGTATTCAGAACAACTAACAGAGCGCAGCATGAGGCAACTCTGGCGGCACGTTTAAACATAGCTTTTACACGAGGCGGTCAGTCCACTGGAGGTGCGCAGTGGAACCGTATCACAAAGATCAGCTCTAAAAACCAGATAAGCTGACACAACTCCATTACTTCCAGTGTATTTGTGTAACTGTATATTCGCCACGCGAGACCTTGCAACACAATTAGGCCTATAGTTTCCATAGGAGCGGTTGATTTAGAATAATAATAATAATAATGAAATAGGCAGACAACTTCAATGCTGAGATTATTTATTACAAGAGTTCAATAGACAACAGGAAACATACTTAATCCATAATATTAACGCAACAACCATAGAAGTGTAATATACTGTCTGTAAATAGTTGACTCGTTACACAAGTTGTTACAAACTTACGTAATATAAATACTGTGTATATATTTGTGTCTAATAGCGATTCATAAACCTCGTACACTAATTTAGCCTACGTGAGCAGGACCTGAGGATGAACGCGTGACGTGCGAAACATGTCATCCTACCAAGTAGGTATTTGTAGGGTATGTAAATACTTGTTTCCCGCCTAATGTAATTGGGCACAATTCGTGTTGACCGACTGAAAAGCAAAGACTACACAACGAGTGGAACAAGCCGGGAGGTTCCTTCTCCGGATGCCAGACTGAATTTGCGGGGCTGATGATTTCACTGTCGCTTCCCCGTAAAGAAAGTAATTTAATGGTTCTTTGCCGAAGTCTGTCTTGTCAAAATAGCTGTTATTAATTCGTTATAGGGGCCAGCGACACCATAGTCATCAGCCCCGTGCCCCGGGACTTGAGATAAGGTACCTTCTGAATCGAGAACCTCGGGTCGCTCATTGGAGATTAACTCTGTCTGCTGGGATCCTTGACGCGTCCCATTCCCACCGTCAACATTTGGGTCTCTTCCCTGATGACGAACATGAAAGGATGTTCAGCATTGAACTGAGCGCAGGTGGTGTTGCGAGGAACTTGTCGAGCAGCCACTTGCATCACTGTAAACAAGATACTAGTAGGTTGGTTAGTTAGTTATTGTTGTTTTAAGGGACGGAACTACGAGGTCATCCGCCCCTCTTAACACAGATTAAAGCATACAAATTTGGAATGGAATTTAAAATTTAGAGGTGGACAGCTCAATATGAAAGTCCGAAAATTTGTAAATAAAAAATTAAATAAACTTATAACTATAATTTGGAAAAATTGACGGAAAAACAAAAATTTATCATTCGAAAACGAACAAGTCGTTGAGTCAATGTACACTGGAAAATTTATATTGCTGGCCCTAACCCACTCTCACTTATAAAGCGAATAACGTGATCAGCAGCCACCGCGTCATCTGCTAATATAAGTTTGAGTGCCATCTGCAAACCAAGGTTTCTTGGTAAGTCATCAAGATCCACACACTCGGTGAAAATGTGGGCCACGGTGAAAACGGATCTTGTATGACCTATCCTTAGCCGACACAAAATGACGGACTCCCTCCATGATCGGAAAGAGCTCCGCCACACGCGAGTAGTTCCCTTGATCCCTCTCGTTTTACTGGATATTGGATCAGTTAGCCACTGACGCTCCCAAAATTCCAGTACTTGTCGGCGTAACTGAGAGCGAATATCTCTAGCAGGTACCGCCATTGGTCGAAGTCAGTTATTAGAGTTTTTAGGGGTGAAACAGCGAGGTCATCTTCCCATTACACTCATAGGTAATATCTCAGTTCCTTGGTGCCAACTCCCTCGATATCGTCCTCGCAGACGATTTCAGAGCCACCTGTGTACGAATGTAGGAACCTGACTCAGAATCTTAGAAATCACTACAATTAACTGGCATTATATTTCAAAACTTAGTCTGCGTCTCAAGACACACAACACAAACCCCTGAGAAAGGTGTCTCATTCTCCTTGAAGCTTCACATTAGGCCTACGAACTGCAGACTTGGTATTTTGTCTTTTAAAAAGAAGAAAACAAATTTGCCATTGGCGAAACAAAATCAACCTCAGTGAGAACAAAGGGATTGGGAACGCGTTATCTTCCAATATGCCTGAGTATTTTCGGCAATAATTGATTAAGGCATGAACATCCTGCAATTCATCAAACATTTTACAAATGTTACGGACCAGTCCAACAATGCAACTTCTGCATTGGAATGGACGACTACCTTCTTGGTGTCTCAGCGGTAGACAGTCTCTGACTCATGTCGTCTCGTATTTGGTGGCTGCAAGACAACCTCAGCCACACAACAGATGAACTTACAAACGGAAAATATGAATTGGAGAGCAGATTGGCAAGCTGGGTCCACCTCAAAAGATCAACGTCACACGGTTGAGTTCTTATTCCAATCCCAGTCGATGCTACCTACCAGAAGAACCACCGGCCTCAGTGCCTGCCTCGTCCACTTCGATCGCCGCCTTGTGCACCATCCTGCTCACGTGAAGGGGATCCTTCGAAATCTCAGGCAATTCCGCGTCGTCTTTGAACAAGCGACTGATGCCGAGCTAAAACAAATGTATCAAGAAGAAAGCCCTCAGTAAAGAGATAGCGACAGGTCAGGTTGCATTTATTTCGAATGTTTAACGAATTATCGTATAAAAATGAAAATGAATAACATCCTGGAGCAACATTTTTTAATTTAAAGTTTTAACTCTTTGGTAACTAATGTATTATTGAACAAACAACAAGGAGGTAGCGCGCAGTTCGTTACTCCTATGGGGGTCCGGGCGGGGACACCAAGAGCCCGCCGATGAGCCAGCTTGGTGTCCAAGGCGAAACCCCACACAAGACACGGCACAAACCTAGAAGAATTGCAGAGTTTTAACAAGGAAGTTGTTAGGGAGGTACTCATAATTTTCATCCTAACAACCTCGGGCGCAGAGTAAGTTCCCTCGGTGCGAGCATCCAGATGATGATTATTTGGTACAGAATAACAGTGCCTCTAGCTATATGTTTGAAAGTTTGCAGACCTAAAACTCACACCTCTAGCTGTCACCCATTATTGTACCCCTGCTCTCTAGGGGTTCACAACCAGTAGAGATCACGGGAGCCCAGTTGACTCCTGCATTTCTTCCACTTACTGGAGCCAGGATCCTCTCTGTCATCGTTCCCGTGGACCACTTCACACCCCAACGGTGTTAGGGTATCCAAGGTGTCTTCCATTCTCCGGAAGGGACAAAGGTTTGAGGCCCATTCTTTCAGTCAACGATGATTGATCGGTACAGTAGCGGAGCGTGGCAACTATCCACGGATATGAGCCCAGCACGCTTCCACAAAGCAACCGGAACATTCTTCACTCTCATGGTTTGTAAAAAAAACTAGGTTCATAATGCCCAACTAACAGCAGGCCACGTTTTTGTCCGCAATTCATCCTTCAATAGCAAGTTCATACATTTACGTAAATGAGGGGATCATTGCAACAATGTTACAATCCAGGCCCATTCCTTCACTCAGTTATTGTTGTTTTAAGGGGCAGAACTACGAGGTCATTTGCCCATTTTCTTCACTCAACGATGTTAGATTGGTACAGTAATTTGGTAGCAGAGCGTGGTTACGAACCATCTTTCCTCTTTTTCCTTCACTAAGTTGGTTATTGCTGTTTTAAGGCGCGGAACTACGAGGTCATCTGCCCCTTTCCTGCACTCAACGATGTTAGATCGGTACAGTAATTTTGTAGCAGAGCGTTGTTACGATCGATCGTTCCTGATAGCCGCATTCTTCGAGGGCCCAGGCCTGTTTTTCTTTATCCTGCCCTCTGTACAAGAATCTAAAGGAGGTAAAGTGTGTGTAGCCCACTCTGGACAGTGCTACACCCTCAAGGGCACACTATATATTCTGCCATCTACACAAGGCTCTAGAAAAGGTAGGGTGTGAGTATCCTCACCCTGGATAGTGCTACACCCTCAGGGGCTTAAGGCTGGTGAGCTAGGCAGTTGGCCATCACAAGAGATTTTGAGTTGGGTCCATTTTCCCCCTTTTCTCGGTATCTATGAGGTGCACCATCTCATGTTTCCTTTTCTTACCCACCTTTCACGGCTCAACGACTTTCCGAGTTCCTCAGTCCTCATTCTGTGAGGGTTGGGGGCATTTCTTATCGCTGTCATTTATTTCTCTTATTCATGTTTGGTCCTTTACTTCTTCTGGTTTTAGGTGTAAGTAACTAGTTTTGTCTAGTTGTAATTCTCAAATCACCCAAACCATTAGGAGCAGAAGACCTAGATGATTCTCCCCTTAATATAACAATCACCAACATAATCGTAGCAGAGTCTACAAGGCGAGGTTAGTAGGCAAGTAAACGCGGCAAACGTTAGAAACAATATGAAAAGCTCAAGAAGAAAAATTAGTAATATTTGATCAAAACTCATTTAGTGCACCGTTATGAAACAAGTGAACGTATATTCTTCATACCCTGCGCAGGATGGACAACATCTTGAAGGACCTCTTAATGACAAACCGCGGCAAGGACACGTTCACCTCGCGATCCATCATGTCTGCACAGAAGATTTTGAAGTTCTCTGAGGTAACGAAGCTCTCCACTTGAGGCAGATGACCTAGTCGATCCGGGAGCAGTACTATCATACTGTAACTCGGACCCTGCAACACAGAGTATCTATTGGATACTTTATTTCGTCATAAAATAACTGAAAGAACAATTCATGCTGTGCTACACAAAGCACTCGTGTGATTGACTGCGAATGAGGATTTATACACATATCGGTAACATACAAATATAAATTTTTAAATTTACTGTAGGTCAATTTTCTTTACAGTAATAAGATACAAAAATACTAAATACTGTGTTATAGTATTTAACAAGTAGTTCCGTGAAGAACTAGACAGCCTATTTTCATATATCCTACTTATGTTAATTGCCTGTATCAACATGCAAAATATCAGTTTGATTGCTGTAATAGATTCGTAGATACTGAGAACCGGCCAAATATTTCGGTTCGTCGCCATGTTGGATTTTTATGTAGTCCATAGAGTTATGTACAATGAAGATTTTTGGGTGGGTTCATTATTCAAATGTTCACTTCGATCACATGAATACACAAGAAATAAAAACTTAATTGTAAGGTTGCGCACAACCGCCATCTTAAGGTTATGTGAACAATTGAACTAAATCAGATGTCAGTGCATTACAATATGTATTATCATTTATTGTACCATATTTCACTGCGCTCAGATGGTTAAATCGCGAGAAAAGTCTATATAAAAGTTTCAACTTCGCTTGGCCACCATGTTCGTTTTGTAATTAGCAGATTTTTTAAAGTGTCATAGGTGAAAGTCTAGTAGTGCCCATTATCACGTACAAGATTTCAGGGTGATATTAATAACAGTTTCGGAGATGCCGGTGAAATATTTCGCACAGACGCCATGTTGGATTGGTGGGACGTAATTAAATTTGAGAGGCACGGTCAAGGTCAGCCGTAATAGTGCTATGACCTTACCGAGTTTCATTGAAATCTCTCAGCTGTTTAGAAGTTATTAGAGGGACACACACGCGCACGCACACACGCACACACACGCGCGCACACACACACGCGGACAAAAGACGATCTCGTAAGCCTATTTTTGTTCATAAAATGAAGATTGGCTAAAAGGTTCTGTCCAATGGATGGTAAATGTTATTATTATTGTTATTATTTGATACAGCCACAATTACACAACAACCGTTCAGGTATTCTTCTTTAAGGTGTGGTTTAGCTTCCTGCCAAAGATCTTTCAGCCTCTGGCTCCTTCTCAATCGGCTGAAAGCGTGAGTCTTTCTTTGGGGGGATCCTTCACACCTGCAATTTTGGTTCTGAATTCTGTCCTGTCCCAGACTTCGGCCGGTCCAATATTTGCTCCTTTTAAGTCCTGATGTACTTCCTGAAGCCATGAGGTTGCACTTTCCATTTCTCCTGAAGGTTGAGAATTTTGTTAGCTAATCTCTCGGTCCCCAATCGTTTAATATGTCCACATAACATCAACCTCCTCTTTCTCATGCTGACATAAATTTGTTCAAACTTGTCATAGAGTTCTTGGTTTGACCTCACTTGAAATTTGTATCCATCTCCAGGTAGCTTCTTGGGACCTAGAATTTTCCGGAAGATCTTCCTTTCCTTTATTTCAATTTCAAAAGTGTTCATGCTTGATAAGGTTTCTGTCGCATAGAGGCGCTCTGGCTTCACTACCGTGCAATAATGCCTGCACTTGGCCTGATGTAGATGAAAAACGATAAAAGCAGAAGAATTATTGAACAGGTTGAACAAGTTAGATAATATAAAATTCACGCTAGAATCCCAGAAAGAAAATTGCTTAAACTACTTAGATATAAAGAAAATAAAACACAAAATAAACTACATTATGAAATATATTGTAAACCAACCCAAACTGCCATAACAATCAAGAAGGATTCTAATCACCCAGAGAGCCATAAGAAGGCCGCTTTTTACAGCTTAAACAAATGGGGCTAAATATTCCACTCAGTGAAGAAAGTTTAAACAAAGAACTAAAAATCATAACCAACATCGCAAAGAAAAATGGATATTCAAAAGATTACGTCAACAGAATTAAGAATAAGATCGCCAACAAGTTTGAAACGACTTTAGAAAAATGTAGCAAAAAAAACCAACAACCTAAAATTCGCTACTTTCACGTACGTAAACCCAAAAGTACACACTATAACAAACTCAATTAGAAAATGTAATATGAAACTTTGTGTACAAAACACAAAATAATAATAGCAACATTTTTAATCACAATAGTGAAAATAAAACTAAAAAATTCAGCAAATCGGGAGTGTACAAACTCAAATGCAGGGATTGTGATGCCACCTATCGGGGACAAACGGGTAGAGCATTCAACGTAAGATATGGGGAACATACCAACGCGTTGAAACATAACAAATTCTCGCCCAAGGCAAATCACATGGACGAGAGAAAACATCATTTCAGTTCGATAGACAAGGATTTGGATATAGTACACATTGTTAATAAAAGTAAAACACTCAACGTGTTAGAAAACTTAGACATTCACATCGCCCAACAAGCAGACCCTATAAACAATTTGAACGAATCAACTTTCAACGACAACGTTTTATTTAACACGATCTCGAGATTAAGGCAAAGAGCAAGCGGCCCTCCCCCCTCCATAACGTAAGTACTGACGTATGTTATGTTTCCCCTTCTCGCGACCCTTGTCCACACACTTGCAGTACCAAGGCCGATCAGTTTGGCAGAACCAACAACAACACATATGTTGTATAACCTTCTCTAGCGTCTTCAAATCTACGGTATGTAAACAATTGGTCAATTTACTCTGGGTTTATGCTATAGTTTTCCATTTTTCTATATTTTTTTTCGCGTTACAGGTTGTTGACAAAGTTTTAAGCAAGTAACTTCCGTTCACCCGTAGCCACAAGGATTTCTCATACACGTTTTTAGCCTACTTTCGATTTTTGCAAAAAATGAAAGTAGACTTATGAGATCACTACAGGGCGAAAAAAGTGTGTCTGTCTGTGTGTGTGTATGTGTGTGTGTATGTGTGTGTGTGAGTCTGTGTGTGTGTGTGTGTATGTGTGTGTGTGAGTCTGTGTGTGTGTGTGTGTGTCTGTGTGTGTGTGAGTGTGTGTACTCTGAATGTCTGTCCCCCCCTATCAATTCGAACACGGTGAATGCGAATTGAACGAAATTTGGTACAAAGGTAGCACTAGCAAAGGACACCTCAGTGTCATGTTTTATATCGCCGCCATCTTTACTAAAACTGAATGGCGGCCACTCAAACGTTCAAAACGTAAAATCAAATAACGACTAACCAAATCATCCGATCTCTACCAAATTTGGTAACAACATACCTTCGTATAGGATGCGTCTTGTGACCAAACTACAAGGTCGTTCGCCATACCATTTCAGGATGGCGGCCGTGCGAATTATGCAAACTTTATAATCCATATCATGGGACCCACCAGTTCCGATTATCGAGCCGAGAATCGTTTTAACTGTTCTAAAGGAAGAGGCACGTTCGAAATTAAAAGTTTATTTTGTAATACTATAGTGCAGACGTGATTTTAAAAAGCTGAGCTGATTCAGTAATAAGACAAGATGGCAGCGGATATCTTGTGCCTGACTTATATTTCACTAATTTGAGTATTGCATGCAATATAGCGTACTGATACAAAATAAATAAACTTTGTATGAAATGCTTTATATATAAATAATATACTCCAGTGATGAAATCGTTTAGTATAAATCATTATTTGCTAACAAGTTCTATCTAAGTCATTTTATATAGCGCGATATTCGTTGACACAATTAGCTCAGTGGTAGAGCGTTAGCCTATCGCTCAAATGCCTATGGTTCAAACCCGATCGGAGCTAGGTTTTTTGCTTGAAATGTTATATGTTTATTGTTTTGTAATGACTCAGATGTTTTAAAATTAAGCGTTATATTGTGCATATTATGGTGTAAAATATATATTTAATTAAAACATAATTCGCCAGCAGATTTACTCGAGACATCTAGCTGCCAAAAAGGTAGTTATTAACTTCCAGATTTTATTGAAAAGTTTCTTCTTCTGGCCGCTAGAATGCACTCGCTCTGTTAGGATTATATTGTTCGATATTTCACCACTAGATATCACGACTAGTCTACGTGGGGCTCCATTGATTACCATTGGCATTCTATGCGCATCGAATTTGAAGAATGACAAGATGATACTACGATACATTTTTACTTTTTATTTTAAAGGGTTTGTAACAGCCTATTTTGCGTTACTTGAAAATGTTATTTGAAGTAAAGAACAAAACGATTTCACATAGTAACTGAATTGAAGCCGTTGGTGTTAGTTTTATTTCAGGCAAATAGCAATCGAAAATATCCACATAGTTTGTATACACACGTCTCTGTAGGTTCATGGAAAGATTTGTTAATTCAATTAGGGTTGTGAAAGCCATGCACAACCAGACGTGTAAAGACATGCCTCAACTCAAAGTTGGATGTTGCCCACGGCAGGTCGTATATGTAATAATAATAATAATAATAATAATAATAATAATAATAATAATAATAATAATAATAATAATAATAATAATAATAATAATAATAATAATAATAATAATAATAATAATAATAATAATAATGTTATTGGTTTTACATCCCTTTTAACTACTGCTGCTTTTAGAGACACCGGATGCCGGAATTTTGGCTCGAAGGGGATCTTTAACGTGCCAGTAAATGTACTGACACGGCTCCCTCGCATTTGTGCACCCTCAAATGCCAGCTGACTGCGCCGGAATTTTGGCCCGAAGGGGATCTTTAACGTGCCAGTAAATGTACTGACACGGCTCCCTCGCATTTGTGCACCCTCAAATGCCAGCTGACTGCGCCAGGATACGAACCTGCAACCTAGGGCCCAGCAAGCGAGAATGTTACCGATGAGCCACGCAGCCAGTCCGGTCGATTATGTCTCCAGATCCATAACATTCTTGATATACTTCTTATCTTTCTTTCTTCAATGATGGTAGCAGTTTTTATCTAGGTTGTGGCGTTTGGTAGAGGTAAATCGTTTCTAAGGTCTTCAACAAAGAATAGTTCTATTATACTCTTTGATAATAACAACGAGTTATAACTATACTCATACATTTAGGAGAAAGTAGGCTATATGTTCTTTACTGAACATCTTGTTTTACAAGATACTTGTACAATGGGGAGTTTATGCCCATTTTAAAAAAAATCTGTTTCAGTTTCCCAATAATATATAGATTGTCAGGACCCCCCCCCCTTTTTTTTACTGTTACAGGTCCTGTGTTTGATTTGGGATTTCAACGACGAAGGGCCTATGACTAAAGCCCTGCGTGGATGCGGATATCCGCGGATAATCCCACGAATATCCGCTACATTTTTCGCCACGCGGATTTAGTTTGCATGGCTGTGCGGATGGCGGATACGCTGCGGATAATGTTTGGAGTAAATTTGCGGATAGTTTTTAGAATACGATGTGGAACTTTCGATAATATCACATATTTGATATGCCAATCTACAGCTTCATGCTTAAAAGAGGAATACTCCTATAACCTATTGCGTACGAAATATTCCGGCACGTTTTGCGGTTATACACGAGAAGATTATTTTACTCATATGGTTTCAACTACATTTTATTAAGTACCGTATGTTTGTAGTAGAAGGTCTTGACATCTCATCAATTCTCACTGCCATTATTACTATACGTACGAGATATAATGCTGTCAATAAGCTTGTTAGTTCATCCTGGTGACATCATTAACATTCCTCAAGTCAGCTACTTCGCAGTCTAAGCTATCCTGGAAGATCTGGTTCCAGGTTTATCTGTAGATTTATTTCTAACTTGGCACTGAAACGCGTGGGTTGCGATATTGCAACGCAGTGTATTATGCCATCAACTATACGAACATGGATTGGTCAAGAGGCAGAGGGGAGATGACTGACTTGGAAGTTCCGGCCAAATGTCAATCCTTTTCTCCAAGCGTAAAGACAAGTTCACTTAGTAAATGTTAGCGTGACCGAGAGTATGAACATCATTTAACCAACATGGATAAACTATCTATTAAAACAAAACAAGGTCAATATTCAATAGTGCGTGAAACAAAGCTCAAGTCAAGGATAAGGCAGACATATGGTTTCGTTTTCAATGGAACCAAAGAGGTGAACGATATAGTAGGAAAAGTGTATTCATACTCAGGACACAAATCAGGCACATAAAACCTACTACGGCACAAGCTAAAGAAGTATGGCCAGTTTCTTGTCTAAAGCGGAGGTCAAGAAACCAGAATTGAAATATCAGCGGATTGTGATGCGGATGCGGATAAGGGTTTGTTTATCCGCGCAGGGCCTCCTCCACCTATGACCTCCAACTTCGGCATTTAGTCAAATTCTTTAAGCATTTTACGTCTATTTTTAAATAACTTTGACGATTGCAAAAAGATTTTTTAAAGGTTTCTTAACAAGATCAACACATAGACTGTCTTATGAGAATCATTAATATGTTTCGACTGAAGAAGACTCACAGAGCCGAAACATGTATCTGAGAGTGTAAGGACATCGTATTGTAAAGTGGATATTGGTGTAATATATCATAATCAATACGGGAACATCTAGAATAATGACTAAAGTCATAGATATGCATTGTCCGTAGAATATTCAGAGCACTACCCTATAAAGAGTTAAAGGTGCTGTACCTCACGAAGCTTGGCATTGTCCAGCTTGATGGCTTGGAAGCCCACCTCAGTGTTGTTCCCGTACAGCAATATGGTCTGCATGTGCATCGTGGGGACTTGCACGGTGCTGCAGGCGTTCACACGGAAATTCTCAATGGTCGTCAGACTTCCTACAAAGGGCTTAGACCACAAGGACCTGAAGAACATGGCGCTGACGGCTAGAATCTGCACCCCGGACTCGAGGAACCCTGAAACGACACCCAATAATAATAATAATAATGAAAATCCACAGTCAGCTACCAGTCTCCGACCGGGTCAGAGAATAGCGGCGAGGATATGAACTGTGCCTGCCACACTCCTCTGAGGCAATGATTAAATAAATGAAAGATGAAATGAAATGTTGAGTGGCAAAACGAGAGTACCTTCTGCTTCCACTTTGTCCAGTACAAATCTCACATGGAGTGACCGGGATTTGAACCACGCACCCAGCTGTGAGAGGCCACCGTGCAGTGCCTAAGCTACGGAGGCTCTGTAATGATAATAATTATTAGTATTATCATGATCCACTGGCCGACAAAAATTTTACCCATCGAGAAGGAATTGTGGGGATTACACATGGATGATTGCGGTTGAGCGTTATCTTGATGGAATAGAACATCTGCTATGAGTGACAAACATGTGCCATTATTGAGGTCTCCGGACACGAACACGGCACAGAGAGAAATTGACAGCCCGGTTCGAGTCTCGACACCATTGCAAACGGAGGCCACGATGAGCAATGGGCGCCTGGTGTTGACGCAGCGACCTACCCTTCTCTGGATGTGTTAATTGAGTCTTCAGTCTTTCGACTGGTTTGATGCAGCTCTTCATGCCTCTCTGTCCTCAGCTAATCGTTTCATCTCAACATAGCTACTACACCCTACACGCGAGGGAATCTGTTTAACATACGTATTCTAACCCTTGTCTACCACTACAGTTCTTATCCTCCACCCTTCCTTCCATAACTAAGCTTGCTATTCCTGGGTGTCTTAGTATGTGTCCTACCAACCTATCTCTTCTCTTCATTAGCAGTCGCCAGAAACATCTCTCCTCCCCCACTCGTCTTAATACCTCTTTGTTTGTAATCCTATCTTCCCATCTGATCTTCATCATTCTCCCGTAACACCACATTTCAAATGCTTCAATTCTCTTCTTTTCTGCTGCGCCAATAGTCCAAGTTTCATTTGCAGGTTCTCTCCTGGCCATGGTAAGTGATTTTTGAAAGGCGACAAAAATCACGACACGCATGTCATACGTTGTTGGCATAGATATCTAAGTTCCTTGACTTTCATACAGTTCCAAGGAATAACAAAATTCGACAAGCAAGCTGCCCTCTGTGCGTCAAATAACAAAGCTTGCACCCTTACGATATTATTGTTATCATCATGGCCTGTAGCACCCTCAGGATGCTTGCTCTATCGTACGCCGTCTCTACAAAGCACAAACGCAAATGCACCGTAGCATTGCTCAATAACATGGCGCATGCTCCAGACATCCACACTGGCTTTCATCCATCGAAGTCTCGGCCGATGATCGAACTCTCCTATTTACGATCCATGAGTACAGTTCACTTTGCCCGGGGCACTTATCAAATGATCTTTCCTGTTGCTTTGCTCATAAATTGGAGTATTTGTCCAGTCAGAGGCTACAACTCATGTCATTTCGAGTATCATATTTCAGTCCTGCTTTACCATTTTTGGCCGAATTTCATCTACTCCTGCCGCTTTGGGACAACTCTACTTCCTCTCCTCATTCTCCTCCTGCATAATCTCAAAATTTCCGCAAATTTTCGAAGTATTTCTGCCTCTTCACCCAGGAGCTCACACCTTCTGTTGGCGACCACGGGACCCCACCTGAGTCACGCATTGTTTCCACTTACTTGAGTCGGGCACCTTACTGTTAACTTTCCTGTCGACCTCTCTTGGTCAACTCTTCTTCCCTTCCGATCCCGATGGTATAAGAGTGATCGAGGCCTAGGAAGTCACTTACTTTCCCGCCTTAATTGGCCCTTGTCCCATCTTACCTGATCCCTCATTCTTGTTTCCTTTTCGTGATATCTACTGCCTTCCGACCATGGCCCTCAAGGAGGCAGGGTGTGTGTAGCCCCACCACTTCTGGTGCACCCTGGATAGTGCTACACCCTCACGGGCTCACAGTATCTCCTTCCTTCTGCTCAGCGCCCTCAAGGATGCAGGGTGTGTAGCCCCACCACTTCTGCTGCACCCTGGATAGTGATACACCCTCACGGGCTCACGGTATCTCCTGCCTTCTGCTCAAGGCCCTCAAGGATGCAGGGTGTATGTAGCCCCACCACGTCTGGTGCACCCTGGATGGTTCCACACCCTCAAGGGCTCACAGTATCTCCTGCCTTCTGCACATGGCTCAAGGAGGCAGGGTGTATGTAGCCCCACCAATTCTGGTGCACCCTGGACAGTGCTACACCCTAAGGGCCTCACAGTATCTCCTGCCATCTGATCAAGGCCCTCAAGGAGGCAGGGTGTGTGTAGCCCCACCACTTCTGGTGCACCCTGGATACTGCTACACCCTCAAGGGCTCACAGTATCTCCTGCCTTCTGCACATGGCTCAAGGAGGCAGGGTGTATGTAGCCCCACCACTTCTGGTGCACCCTGGATAGAGCTACACCCTCAGGGACTCACAGTATCTCCTGCCTTTTGCTCAAGGCCCTCAAGGAGGCTTGGTGTATGTAGCCCCACCAATTCTGGTGCACCTTGGATAGTGCTACACCCTCAGGGGCTCACAGTTCTACTGCCTTCAGCTCAAGGCCCTCAAGGAGGCAGGGTGTATGCAACCCCACCACGTCTGGTGCACTCTGGATATTGCTACACCCACAAGGGATCACTGTATCTCCTGCCTTCTGCTCAAGGCCCTCAATGATGCAGGGTGTGCGTAGCCCCATCACTTCTGGTGCACCCTGGATAGTGCTACACCCTCAGTGGCTCACAGTATCTCCTGCCTTCTGCTCAAGGCCTTCAAGGATGCAGGGTGTATGTAGCCCCACCAATTCTGGTGCACCCTGGATGGTTCTACACCTTCAAGGGCTCACAGTATCTCCTGCCTTCTGCACATGGCTCAAGGAGGCAGGGTGTGTGTAGCCCCACCACTTCTGGTGCACCCTGGATAGTGCTACATCCTCACGGGCTCACAGTATCTCCTGCCTTCTGCTCAAGGCTCTCAAGGAGGTAGGGTGTGGGTAGCCCCACCACTTCTGGTGCACCCTGGATAGTGCTACACCCTAAGGGGCTCACAGTATCTCCTGCCTTCTGCACATGGCTCAAGGAGGCAGGGTGTATGTAGCCCCACCACGTCTGGTGCACCCTGGATAGAGCTACACCCTCAGGGGCTCACAGAATCTCCTGCCATCTGATCAAAGCCTTCAAGGAGGCACGGTGTATGTACCCCACCACTTCTGGTGCACAATGGATAGTGCTACACCCTCAGGGGCTCACAGTATCTCCTGCCGTCAGCTCAAGGCCCTCAAGGAGGCAGGGTGTATGCAATCCCACCACTACTGGTGCACCCTGGATATTGCTACACCCTCAAGGGCTCACTGTATCTCCTGCCTTCTGCTCAAGGCCCTCAAGGAGGCAGGGTGTATGTAGCCCCACCACTTCTGGTGCACCCTGCATAGTGCTACACCCTCACGGGCTCACAGTATCTCCTGCCTTGTGCTCAAGGCCCTCAAGGAGGCAGGGTGTGTGTAGCCCCACCACTTCTGGTGCACCCTGGATAGTGCTACGCCTTCAAGGGCTCACAGTATCTCCTGCCTTCTGCTCAAATCCCTCAAGGAGGCAGGGGGCTCACAGTATCTCCTGCCTTCAGCTCAAGGCCCTTAAGGAGGCAGGGTGTATGCAACCCCACCACTACTGGTGCACCCTGGATATTGCTACATCCTCAAGGGCTCACTGTATCTCATGCCTTCTGCTCAAGGCCCTCAGGGAGGCAGGGTGTATGTAGCCCCACCACTTCTGGTGCACCCTGCATAGTGCTACACCCTCAGAGACTCTCAGTATCTCCTGCCTTGTGCTCAAGGCCCTCAAGGAGGCAGGGTGTATGTAGCCCCACCTCTTCTGGTTCACCCTGGATAGTGCTACACCTTCAAGGGCTCACAGTATCTCCTGCCTTCTGCTCAAGGCCCTCAAGGAGGCAGGGTGTGTGTAGCCCCACCACTTCTGGTGCACCCTGATAGTGCTACAACTTCAAGGGCTCACAGTGTCTCCTGGCTTCTGCTCAAGGCCCTCAAGGAGGCAGGGTGTATGTAGCCCCACCACTTCTGATGCACCCTCGGTAGTGCTACACCTTCAAGGGCTCACAGTATCTCCTGCCTTCTGCTCAAGGCCCTCAAGGAGGCAGGGTGTGTGTAGCCCCACCACTTCTGGTGCACCCTGGATAGTGCTACACCTTCAAGGGGTCACAGTATCTCCTGCCGTCTGCTCAAGGCCCTCAAGGATGCAGGGTGTATGTAGCCCCACCACTTCTGGTGCACCCTGGATGGTTCTTAACCCTCAAGGGCTCACAGTATCTCCCGCCTTCTGCACATGGCTCAAGAAGGCAGGGTGTATGTAGCCCCACCAATTCTGGTGCACCCTGGATAGAGCTACACCCTCAGGGGCTCACAGTATCTCCTGCCATCTGATCAAGGCCCTAAAGGAGGCAGGGTGTGTGTAGCCCCACCACTTCTGGTGCACCCTGGATAGAGCTACACCCTCAGGGGCTCACAGTATCTCCTGCCATCTGATCAAAGCCCTCAAGGAGGCACGGTGTATGTACCCCACCACTTCTGGAGCAACCTGGATAATGCTACACCCTCAGGGGCTCACAGTATCTCCTGTCTTCGGCTCAAGGCCCCCAAGGAGGCTGGGTGCATGTAGCCCCACCAACTCTGGTGTACCTTGGATAGTGCTACATCCTCAGGGGCTCACACTATCTCCTGCCTTCTGCTCAAGGCCCTCAAGAATGCAGGGTGTATGTAGCCCCACCAATTCTGGTGCACCATGGATGGTTCTACACCCTCAAAGGCTCACAGTATCTCCTGCGTTCTGCTCAAGGCTCTCAAGGAGGCAGGGTGTGTGTAGCCCCACCACGTCTGGTGCACCCTGGATAGTGCTACACCCTCAGGGGCTCACTCTATATCCTGCAATCTGCTCAAGGCCCTCAAGGAGGCAGGGTGTATTTAGCCCCACCACTTCTGGTGCACCCTGGATAGTGCTACACCCTCAAGGGCGCAAATAACTCCTGCCTTCTGCTCAAGGCCCTCAAGGAGGCTGGGTGTATGTAGCCCCACCAATTCTGGTGAACCTTGTATAGTGCTACACCCTCAAGGGCTCACAGTATCTCCTGCCTTCAGCTCAAGGCCCTCAAGGAGGCAGGGTGTATGCAACCCCACCACTTCTAGTGCACTCTGGATATTGCTACATCCTCAAGGGCTCACTGTATCCCATGCCTTCTGCTCAAGGCCCTCAGGGAGGCAGGGTGTATGTAGCCCCACCACTTCTGGTGCACCCTGCATAGTGCTACACCCTCAGAGACTCTCAGTATCTCCTGCCTTGTGCTCAAGGCCCTCAAGGAGGCAGGGTGTATGTAGCCCCACCTCTTCTGGTGCACCCTGGATAGTGCTACACCTTCAAGGGCTCACAGTATCTCCTGCCTTCTGCTCAAGGCCCTCAAGGAGGCAGGGTGTGTGTAGCCCCACCACTTCTGGTGCACCCTGATAGTGCTACAACTTCAAGGGCTCACAGTGTCTCCTGGCTTCTGCTCAAGGCCCTCAAGGAGGCAGGGTGTATGTAGCCCCACCACTTCTGATGCACCCTCGGTAGTGCTACACCTTCAAGGGCTCACAGTATCTCCTGCCTTCTGCTCAAGGCCCTCAAGGAGGCAGGGTGTGTGTAGCCCCACCACTTCTGGTGCACCCTGGATAGTGCTACACCTTCAAGGGGTCACAGTATCTCCTGCCGTCTGCTCAAGGCCCTCAAGGATGCAGGGTGTATGTAGCCCCACCACTTCTGGTGCACCCTGGATGGTTCTTAACCCTCAAGGGCTCACAGTATCTCCCGCCTTCTGCACATGGCTCAAGGAGGCAGGGTGTATGTAGCCCCACCAATTCTGGTGCACCCTGGATAGAGCTACACCCTCAGGGGCTCACAGTATCTCCTGCCATCTGATCAAGGCCCTAAAGGAGGCAGGGTGTGTGTAGCCCCACCACTTCTGGTGCACCCTGGATAGAGCTACACCCTCAGGGGCTCACAGTATCTCCTGCCATCTGATCAAAGCCCTCAAGGAGGCACGGTGTATGTACCCCACCACTTCTGGAGCAACCTGGATAATGCTACACCCTCAGGGGCTCACAGTATCTCCTGTCTTCGGCTCAAGGCCCTCAAGGAGGCTGGGTGCATGTAGCCCCACCAACTCTGGTGTACCTTGGATAGTGCTACATCCTCAGGGGCTCACACTATCTCCTGCCTTCTGCTCAAGGCCCTCAAGAATGCAGGGTGTATGTAGCCCCACCAATTCTGGTGCACCCTGGATGGTTCTACACCCTCAAAGGCTCACAGTATCTCCTGCGTTCTGCTCAAGGCTCTCAAGGAGGCAGGGTGTGTGTAGCCCCACCACGTCTGGTGCACCCTGGATAGTGCTACACCCTCAGGGGCTCACTCTATATCCTGCAATCTGCTCAAGGCCCTCAAGGAGGCAGGGTGTATTTAGCCCCACCACTTCTGGTGCACCCTGGATAGTGCTACACCCTCAAGGGCGCAAATAACTCCTGCCTTCTGCTCAAGGCCCTCAAGGAGGCTGGGTGTATGTAGCCCCACCAATTCTGGTGAACCTTGTATATTGCTACACCCTCAGGGGCTCACATTATCTCCTGCCTTCAGCTCAAGGCCCTCAAGGAGGCAGGGTGTATGCAACCCCACCACTTCTGGTGCACTCTGGATATTGCTACACCCTCAAGGGCTCACTGTATCTCTTGCCTTCTGCTCAAGGCCCTCAAGGTGGCAGGGTGTATGTAGCCCCACCACTTCTGGTGCACCCTGGATAGTGCTACACCCTCAGGGGCTCATAGTATCTCCTGCCTTCTGCACATGGCGCAAGGAGGCAGGGTGTATGTAGCCCCACCACTTCTGCTGCACCCTGGATAGTGCTACACCCTCAGGGGCTCACAGTATCTCCTTCCTTCTGCTCAAGGCTCTCAAGAAGGTAGGGTGTGTGTAGCCCCACCACTTCTGGTGCACCCTGGATAGTGCTACACCCTCAGGGGCTCATAGTATCTCCTGCCTTCTGCACATGGCGCAAGGAGGCAGGGTGTATGTAGCCCCACCACTTCTGCTGCACCCTGGATAGTGCTACACCCTCAAGGGCTCACAGTATCTCTTGCCTTCTGCTCAAGGCCCTCAAGGAGGCAGGGTGTGTGTAGCCTCCACCATTTCTGGTGCACCCTGGATAGTGCTACCCCCTCAAGGGATCACAGTATCTCCTGCCTTCTGCTCAAGGCCCTCAAGGATGCAGGGTGTATGTAGCCCCACCAATTCTGGTGCACCCTGGATGGTTCTACACCCTCAAGGGCTCACAGTATCTCCTGCCTTCTGCTCGAGGCTCTCAAGGAGGCAGGGTGTGTGTAGCCCCACCACTTCTCGTGCACCCTGGATAGCGTTACACCCTCAGGGGCTCACTGTATCTCCTGCAATCTGCTCAAGGCCCTCAAGGAGGCAGGGTGTATTTAGCCCCACCACTTCTGGTGCACCCTGGATAGTGCTACACCCTCAAGGGCTCACAGTATCTCCTACCTTCTGCTTAAGGCCCTCAAGGAGGTAGGGTGTGTGTAGCCACACCACTTCTGGTGCACCCTGGATAGTGCTACACCCTCAGGGGCTCACAGTATCTCCTGCCTTCTGCTTAAGGCCCTCAAGGAGGCAGGGTGTATGTAGCCCCACCACTTCTGGTGCACCCTGGATAGTGCTACACCCTCAGGGGCTCACAGTATATCCTGCCTTCTGCTTAAGGCCCTCAAGGAGGCAGGGTGTATGTAGCCCCACCACTTCTGGTGCACCCTGGATAGTGCTACACCCTCAAGGGCTCACAGTATCTCCTGCCTTCTGCTTAAGGCCCTCAAGGAGGTAGGGTGTGTGTAGCCACACCACTTCTGGTGCACCCTGGATAGTGCTACACCCTCAAGGGCTCACAGTATCTCCTGCCTTCTGCTTAAGGCCCTCAAGGAGGCAGGGTGTATGTAGCCCCACCACTTCTGGTGCACCTTGGATAGTGCTACACCCTCAAGGGCTCAGAGTATCTCCTTCCTTCTGCTTAACGCCCTCATGGAGGCAGGGTGTGTGTAGCCACACCACTTCGGGTGCACCCTGGATAGTGCTACACCCTCGCGGGCTCACAGTATCTCCTGCCTTCTGCTTAAGGCCCTCATGGAGGCAGGGTGTATGTAGCCCCACCACTTCTGGTGCACCCTGGATAGTGCTACACCCTCAAGGGCTCAGAGTATCTCCTGCCTTCTGCTTAAGGCCCTCATGGAGGCAGGGTGTGTGTAGCCACACCACTTCTGGTACACCCTGGATAGTGCTACACCCTCAAGGGCTCAGAGTATCTCCTGACTTCTGCTTAAGGCCCTCATGGAGGCAGGGTGTGTGTAGCCCCACCACTTCTGGTGCATCCTGGATAGTGCTACACCCTCAGGGGCTCACAGTATCTCCTGCCGCTTAAGGCCCTCATGGAGGTAGGGTGTGTGTAGCCACACCACTTCTGGTGCACCCTGGATAGTACTACACCCTCACGGGCTCACAGTATCTCCTGCCTTCTGCTCAAGGCCCTCAAGGAGGCAGGGTGTATGTAGCCCCACCACTTCTGGTGCATCTTGTATAGTGCTACACCCTCAAGGGATCACGGCTGGTGAGTTTGGGAGTTGGCGACCCCGAGGCCTTCTTGAGCTGGGTCCGGTTGTTTCCTTCTCCTCTTTCTCTTTCCTCTCTGGCGTTCGTAGCTCTCTTTTCTTCTAAGTCCCTCAATTCTCATTCTTCGAGCTTTGAGGGCATTTCCTTTCCTTCTGTCTTTTATTTACCTTATTCTTCCTTTTGTGTTCCATTTGCTCTTCTAGTTTGTAAGTGTGTAGTTTGTTTTAGGTTTAGTTGCATTTCATTTCAATTCATTTACATTTTCACGATCATTCAAACCATTTGGGACCGATAATCTAGATGTTTGGCCCCTTAAAACAATAATTATCATTCTCATCATCATCATCATAATGACATAATCGTTCATTTACGTACCTCACTGAAACTATAATCTCGTGACATACAACCTTACTCCCCTACCTCCTTCTCTCTATCTCCCTTCACTACTCCCTAGGATATTTACTTACTGACTCAGCTATATCTACTTTCTAAAATGCATAACCACCTTCCATATTGATACCGCTCCTTGGAAATGCCTGTAGGAGTCTCTGACCTGTTAGGACTCCCATAGATCCGAGACATAAAGAGACATCCTCTTTTAGTCGACAGGCAGGAAATAGCGAGCGACACATGATACTTACGATGACTGAGGATAGTGGGGATATTGTCGTCAGTTTGGACAGACACCCACGTGTTGATGATGTGCAGAGTATTCTCCAGGTTGCTGCTCATGTCTACCTGTTCCACCTCGGAGCTGAAGCCTTCCTTGATTTTCCTCTTGTACGAAGCATTCACGTGGACACTCTCGGCCACGTACAGACGGTGAACGAGATTGATGTTGGTAGACGGCGCGCTCTGTAACATCCAGATTAGACAGAGAACCAGGACACGCAAACAAATGGAGCCAATCACGCGTCATGGCGCGCCTCGCTCGGAAGTGATGGGCTCCATCTCAGCAACGCTGTACAGCTTTTCCTGGAGCGGCTAGCTGGTGAAACATGTCTTAATTCCCCGTACGAATACAAACCGATATAAAATAAGTGAGTTAATTTACGTATTTCACAGTCACACATCATAACTTTTTGATGTCTAAGGATTACAACGCGACCAAGAACTACATTTTCCCACCACCCCGAGCCGAGGAAAAGTTACCTTACAAAAATGATAACAACTTTGTTTCTTGGAAGCAATTAATTTTGAAATTAATAAACCAGTTATACAACATCCCAATGTATATTCTGTTAAAATTTGGATTCGATCTGATGACAGGTTTTTGAGATAATAAATCTTAAATGTGACGCATGGTTGAAACACGCTTAAAAACGTGCACTTTTTGTGTTCCAACTCCGATAAGAAATATTAAAATATAAATTAAAAATTCCAAACCTACAAGAACTAACGTAAAATAGAACGACGAAAATGATGATGTTATTGGATTTTATGTAGGTCTATTGGTTACTTCACAAACAACCTTCAAACCCGAGTGCACATAATATATTGGTCGATAGTAGTTGCACAACCCCTCCAAGGAATTCAACGAATACATCAAACGAATGGAAGAGAGGGGAAACGTAGAGTGCGAGAAGTTTCAAACCTCAAAGAGAAGAGAGGCATTTAAAGTCGCCCATCAGATGACCTCGTAGTTCCACCCCTTAAAACAACAATAACTAACTAACTAAAGTCAGCCATCTTGCGGATATCCAGCAACCAGACTTTTGGCCTGGCGGGTCATAGTTCGACGTTTCCGTTTTCAATCCTCTCGAAATCGCAAGAATCGAATGTAGGCTACTCTTATGTAATGTGGAAAAGCTATCGAGTGTAGTTAGATATTGAGGTTTTAAGGGGCGGAACTACGAGGTCATCTGTCCCTACTATCGAGTTTATTGGCAATGATCTCAAAGGACATATTACTGGAATACCATATTAAAATTATATCCGAGAAAATACAGAATACGGTACAACATAAGAACCCGATACTCACGCAATGCTTTTGCCGAACAAGGTTTACTCGGAATAACAAGCGGAGACATCGCAAAAGAGTTTAACTCCATTCAGGACAATTCACAAAACTAGGAATCTACTGCTAATACACGCTGTACCCTTCAGCCTCAATACACTGCCAGTGACGAGATAGCATCGGAACTCAGCAACTAGTTATCCTTGCCGGGGATCTGAAATGCCTTCCTTTCAGAATGAAGATTTCACTCAATGAAAGCGCAGCCCTCTTAGAAATTATGAATGAGGTTGTCTCTATAGACGTGAATTCACTTACCTGGAGATTTCTGATGGTCTGCTTGTAGCCCAAGATGGTTGCCATGGATGACGTTCAGTGCGTCCTCTAGTTCACTTACCTGGAGATTTCTGATGGTCTGCTTGTAGCCCAAGATGGCTGTCATGGATGACGTTCAGTGCGTCCTCTAGTTCACTTACCTGGAGATTTCTGATGGTCTGCTTGTAGCCCAAGATGGTTGGCATGGATGACGTTCAGTGCGTCCTCTAGTTCACTTACCTGGAGATTTCTGATGGTCTGCTTGTAGCCCAAGATGGTTGGCATGGATGACGTTCAGTGCGTCCTCTAGTTCACTTACCTGGAGATTTCTGATGGTCTGCTTGTAGCAGAAGATAGTTGCCATGGATGACGTTCAGTGCGTCCTCTAGTTCACTTACCTGGAGATTTCTGATGGTCTGCTTGTAGCCCAAGCTGGTTGGCATGGATGACGTTCAGTGCGTCCTCTAGTTCACTTACCTGGAGATTTCTGATGGTCTGCTTGTAGCAGAAGATAGTTGCCATGGATGACGTTCAGTGCGTCCTCTAGTTCACTTACCTGGAGATTTCTGATGGTCTGCTTGTAGCCCAAGATGACGAGCTGCTGGTCGCCATGGATGACATTCAGTGCGTCCTTTAATTCACTTACCTGGAGATTTCTGAGGGCCTGCTTGTAGCCCAAGTTGCTGTCATGGATGACGTTCAGTGCGTCCTCTAGTTCACTTACCTGGAGATTTCTGATGGTCTGTTTTTAGCCCAAGATGGTCGCCATGGTTGACGTTCAGTGCGTCCTCTAGTTCACTTACCTGGAGATTTCCGATGGTCTGCTTGTAGCCCAAGATGGCTGTCATGGATGACGTTCAGTGCGTCCTCTAGTTCACTTACCTGGAGATTTCTGATGGTTTCCTTGTGGCCTGAGAAGGCTGTCATGGATGACGTTCAGTGCGTCCTCTAGTTCACTTACCTGGAGATTTCTGATGGTCTGCTTATAGCCCAAGATGGTTGCCATGGATGACGTTGAGTGCGTCCTCTAATTCACTTACCTGGAGATTTTTGATGGTCTGCTTGTAGCCCAAGATGACGTGCTGCTGGTCGCCATGGATGACGTTCAGTGCGTCCTTTAATTCACTTACCTGGAGATTTTTGATGGTCTTCTTGTAGCCCAAGATGACGTGCTGCTGGTCGCCATGGATGACGTTCAGTGCGTCCTTTAATTCACTTACCTGGAGATTTCTGATGGTCTCCTTGTAGCCCAAGATGGCAGTCATGGATGACGTTCAGTGCGTCCTCTAGTTCACTTACCTGGAGATTTCTGATGGTCTGCTTGTAGCCCAAGATGGCTGTCATGGATGACGTTCAGTGCGTCCTCTAGTTCACTTACCTGGAGATTTCTGATGGTCTGCTTGTAGCCCAAGATGGTTGGCATGGATGACGTTCAGTGCGTCCTCTAGTTCACTTACCTGGAGATTTCTGATGGTCTGCTTGTAGCCCAAGATGGTTGGCATGGATGACGTTCAGTGCGTCCTCTAGTTCACTTACCTGGAGATTTCTGATGGTCTGCTTGTAGCAGAAGATAGTTGCCATGGATGACGTTCAGTGCGTCCTCTAGTTCACTTACCTGGAGATTTCTGATGGTCTGCTTGTAGCCCAAGCTGGTTGGCATGGATGACGTTCAGTGCGTCCTCTAGTTCACTTACCTGGAGATTTCTGATGGTCTGCTTGTAGCAGAAGATAGTTGCCATGGATGACGTTCAGTGCGTCCTCTAGTTCACTTACCTGGAGATTTCTGATGGTCTGCTTGTAGCCCAAGATGACGAGCTGCTGGTCGCCATGGATGACATTCAGTGCGTCCTTTAATTCACTTACCTGGAGATTTCTGAGGGCCTGCTTGTAGCCCAAGTTGCTGTCATGGATGACGTTCAGTGCGTCCTCTAGTTCACTTACCTGGAGATTTCTGATGGTCTGTTTTTAGCCCAAGATGGTCGCCATGGTTGACGTTCAGTGCGTCCTCTAGTTCACTTACCTGGAGATTTCCGATGGTCTGCTTGTAGCCCAAGATGGCTGTCATGGATGACGTTCAGTGCGTCCTCTAGTTCACTTACCTGGAGATTTCTGATGGTTTCCTTGTGGCCTGAGAAGGCTGTCATGGATGACGTTCAGTGCGTCCTCTAGTTCACTTACCTGGAGATTTCTGATGGTCTGCTTATAGCCCAAGATGGTTGCCATGGATGACGTTGAGTGCGTCCTCTAATTCACTTACCTGGAGATTTTTGATGGTCTGCTTGTAGCCCAAGATGACGTGCTGCTGGTCGCCATGGATGACGTTCAGTGCGTCCTTTAATTCACTTACCTGGAGATTTTTGATGGTCTTCTTGTAGCCCAAGATGACGTGCTGCTGGTCGCCATGGATGACGTTCAGTGCGTCCTTTAATTCACTTACCTGGAGATTTCTGATGGTCTCCTTGTAGCCCAAGATGGCAGTCATGGATGACGTTCAGTGCGTCCTCTAGTTCACTTACCTGGAGATTTCTGATGGTCTGCTTGTAGCCCAAGATGGTTGCCATGGATGACGTTGAGTGCGTCCTCTAATTCACTTACCTGGAAATTTTTGATGGTCTGCTTGTAGCCCAAGATGACGTGCTGCTGGTCGCCATGGATGACGTTCAGTGCGTCCTCTAATTCACTTACCTGGAGATTTCTGATGGTCTCCTTGTAGCCCAAGATGACATGCTGCTGGTCGCCATGGATGACATTGAGTGCGTCCTCTAATTCACTTACCTGGAGATTTCTGATGGTCTGTTTGTAGCCCAAGATGACGTGCTGCTGGTCGCCATGGGTGACGTTCAGTGCGTCCTCTAATTCACTTACCTGGAGATTTCTGATCGTCTCCTTGTAGCCCAAGATGACATGCTGCTGGTCGCCATGGATGACATTGAGTGCGTCCTCTAATTCACTTACCTGGAGATTTCTGATGGTCTGTTTGTAGCCCAAGATGACGTGCTGCTGGTCGCCATGGGTGACGTTCAGTGCGTCCTTTAATTCACTTACCTGGAGATTTCTGATGGTCTGCTTATAGCCCAAGATGGTTGCCATGGATGACGTTGAGTGCGTCCTCTAATTCACTTACCTGGAGATTTTTGATGGTCTGCTTGTAGCCCAAGATGACGTGCTGCTGGTCGCCATGGGTGACGTTCAGTGCGTCCTCTAATTCACTTACCTGGAGATTTCTGATCGTCTCCTTGTAGCCCAAGATGACGTGCTGCTGGTCGCCATGGATGACATTGAGTGCGTCCTCTAATTCACTTACCTGGAGATTTCTGATGGTCTGTTTGTAGCCCAAGATGACGTGCTGCTGGTCGCAATGGATGACGTTCAGTGCGTCCTCTAATTCACTTACCTGGAGATTTATGATGGTCTGTTTGTAGCCCAAGATGGTCGCCATGGTTGACGTTCAGTGCGTCCTCTAGTTCACTTACCTGAAGATTTCTGATGGTCTGCTTGTAGCCCAAGATGACGTGCTGCTGGTCGCAATGGATGGCGTTCAGTGCGTCCTCTAATTCACTTACCTGAAGATTTCTGATGGCCTGCTTGTAGCCCAAGTTGGCTGTCATGGATGACGTTCAGTGCGTCCTCTAGTTCACTTACCTGGAGATTTCTGATGGTCTGTTTTTAGCCCAAGATGGTCGCCATGGTTGACGTTCAGTGCGTCCTCTAGTTCACTTACCTGGAGATTTCTGATGGTCTGTTTTTAGCCCAAGATTGTCGCCATGGTTGACGTTCATGCGTCCTCTAGTTCACTTACGTGGAGATTTCTGATGGTCTGTTTGTAGCCCAAAATGACGTGCTGATGGTTGCAACGGATGACGTTCAGTGCGTCCTCTAATTCACTTACCTGGAGATTTCTGATGGTCTGCTTGTAGCCCAAGATGGTCGCCATGGATGACGTTCAGTGTGTCCTCTAATTCACTTACCTTGAGATTTCTGATGGTCTCCTTGTAGCCCAAGATGACGTGCTGCTGGTCGCAATGGATGACGTTGAGTGCGTCCTCTAATTCATGTGCAGTCTGGCCGGTGGCCCCAAGCCAGAGCATAGTGAGGACGACCTCGATGCCGAACAGTGCCACCGCCAGATTTCCTCGCTCAGAGGACAGTGCCTGTAGAATGCAAATCATTTCACCTTTCAGCGTCCTGTCTAGTAAGTTCCCTATTAGCAGTTAGCACTCTGAACCACTCGTTTAGAAATTGTTCCAAACTCAATCCAACCAAAACCTCTCAGGTTCTCTTATTTCTTCTATAATAATATCGTATGGCCTCGGGGGTGCCGGGTGAAAGCTTTGTAATTTGACACCCAGAGGGTAGCTTGCATGTCGAATTTCGTTGTTCCTTGAATCACTATGAAAGTCAAGGAGGTTAGATATCTGAGTTCCTTGAACACCATAGCGCTTTATAGTAAATAAATGAGGAACTTCGTGTTGGCGGAAACTCCGGAGATTAATTTTGCCATTACGAACCCAGCCTACTGAATTCAAATGTGTTCTTTGACATGCCAACATCGTATGGCATGCGTGTCGTATTTTTGCCGCCTTTCAAAAATCACTTACTACGGCCAGGAGCGAACCTGCAATCTTGGGGTTAGTAGACCGACACGATATCCAATTACCCACCGTGGCAAGCTTCTTATTTCTACTGACGAGCTCATTAACCATTCTCATCACGTGACCCCACCATCTGAGTCGGCTCATCTATTGCTACCCTCATACCAGTTACCTCTAGCTGAATGTACCCATACAGCAGGTTATCAGACAGATTCTACACACACCCAAAGTACACGGAGCAACATGACCGCGTTGTCGCAGCCCCTAAACTAAGGAACCAACCAACCAACCAAACTTCACTTGCTGACCGTCAGAAAGTCTCCTAGGTCGAATTATTATCAATTTAAAAAGCAAGGTGACGTTACCCGGTAGAAAGATCTCGCGAACTCTTCATTGGAGCAACCAACTACTGTGCGGCCCAATGTGTCCCCATCACACGTGGAGGTACAGGGCGCCCTGTCCACCAGATTCAGTAGAACAGCGGACACTGAAACACACCAACATAGCATACTGTACATTATTGAGACAGATGGTACAAGATATTCAGCACTGATATGCCCGTGATGTAAGAGAGAGTCAGTCAATCCCATTATAATACAGTAATTAAGAGTCGCGGCGCCAGGCGACGGTAAAGCTCTACCCACAATGCGCTCTGGGCAGATGAAATCAGAAGTCGGTAGTTCACAACCTAGCCACCCACAATGC
Organism: Meconema thalassinum; assembly: GCA_946902985.2. Taxonomy (NCBI): domain Eukaryota; kingdom Metazoa; phylum Arthropoda; class Insecta; order Orthoptera; family Tettigoniidae; genus Meconema; species Meconema thalassinum. Next base: position 459,451,526 of record OX336394.1, on the reverse strand, counting down.
GCAGTCGTTAAAATCCTAGGAGTAAATAATAATTTGACTTTCATTTATTCCTTGAGAAAGTTTTCAATTGTCGATAACCTAACCAAAAATTTGCAAGGATGGACGACTTCGAGCTGTGCGGTTTATTTTTATTACTGCTAACTTGTACAGCATTGTTATAATTGAGGAAAAATACTCGTACATCCAGTATCCCCTCTTGTAAATAATTAATAACAAATCCAACTCTGAATTAGGACTACTGATTTTTGAATAGAATTGTTTTTGTGTAGCTGGTCATTTTTGATTGAACGCCCGAGGGCTCCCAACACGTTCAATCTATTACTACATCATTTCCTAATTTATTTTTCGTCACTACAAAATGTATTTTGGCTAATTTCAGTACCGGTAGGCCCTACTTTAGAAAATGTTATCGTACGAAGAGTTCTCATTCAGCGTTACCTTCCACTGCATTACATTTGCTACAAAGGAAAACATTATAAACAATGAAATGTTTCCCTTTAGATACTTGGGCTCACTCATGTCATACATCCAACGGCGTTCCCTCACAAGATCAATTAATATATCTTCTATCCCAAGGTCAGTACAGTCATCATCTTTTTATATACCGGTACTGTAATTATGCTAAGAATATACACCTCCCGCGAATACAACTAGTCAACTACACAGCTGATGACAAGCGGGAAAACGACCAAGTGACGTCAGCTTGTGATCTTTTCTGATTGGCTCTTAAATATGTAGTTGGCTGTCAAAGATAAAATTGGCGACAGCAGACCACACGCTGCCGATTGTCACCGAGATACGACTTCACATTGTGAATGACGCCACAGTATAGATACCAATACAGTATGGACACTTCGGCAAAACCGGAAGAACGGATTTTCAAAAAAACAATTGATAAGGGGGAGCACCAATACACCTGAAAGCCGCTAGGTAGCACCACTTATGGACTAACACATGATAAACAGCTGATTGATGAATGTATATTTTATGTAATTTATTTAACTCTATTTCAACACACTAGCTCTCTTTATAATCAGATATTTTAAGAAAATAAATAACAAGAAAATAGAAAGTGTTAATACTACTGTGTTTTAATTCTAAGAAGTGTGGAATTTAATGTTTAACACCACATTCCTCCAGTCCTGTGGTGTCGCATTGTGATTGCATCGTAACGATGAAAGGTGATGATATGTTTTTAATGATTAAATTAACACACGATATATTGAAAAGTGTGGGGGAAATGTGGATTTTGTTTCTTAAACTTTTGTAGTCTGAGATAATGCAATTCAAGTTTACTACAGTAACTGTAAATAAGTATTAATTTTTTTAATGTTCTTAGCTTCCTAACGTAAATACCCGGGAATTTATTTAGTCAATAAAAAAGTCATGTTGATGGGTGGGGACAGGCTTATTATGCAGTGTTATTTTCACATTTCATGATATGCATTGCCTAGGCTACTTCTTACTCCTCATTTCTTAGCCTCAGGGGCAGATGACCTCGTAGTTCCGCCCCTTAAAACAACAATAACTAACTAACTATAACTAACTTTCTTAGCCTACTCACACTTCCGTTCATTATCTTGTGTTCCAAGAAGAATTCAATACCGGTACTGTATGTCATGTGCTAAGGAATCTCTTTTCATTACCGGTACCTTTATTAGTTCCACGTCTTTGTGTGGCTCTTATAGGAGCAACAAGTAGCTTTCAGATTCAACAAATAGACTACATTTACTGGTAGATTGTTTTGTTTAGCCTACAGATGGCCTAAAAATAAGTAAAGTAAAGCTGAAATACAAGCTCAGGGCTTACAGTAAGTAAACCGGCCAACCACCCTTCGTACAGAGGCCCGCTTCTTTAATCCTAGAAGCCAAGGTCACACCCAGATATCCATTCGGAGATCCTAAAGTCATCATATTATAGTTTTGGACTGGGTTTTGATTCTTAGTTAATGCATGTTAGAATTTCAGAGTTACATCCAGTGGTTCAAATTCCAAATATAAAAAAGAAAGGTTCTGTGGCTTACGATCACGAGAGCCACGTGAAGCTAAAAGTTTGCTTTTGCTTTCTGTCGCTAGTGAATGTAATAAAGTAATATAACTGGTAAATAACACTATTTGCAATGGTGTCGCCAATCAATCAAGTAAAACGCTCAGTCCTAAACTTGCTCTAACCATAGCTTAACACCAATCAGACCTAACTTTAACCTCGTCACGACTAATAAGTTGCCATCTATCCGCACCGCACTTTTTACTTGTCAGTGGTATGTCAACTCCTTATTCTTCCCATTCTGCAGAAATGGAGATAATGTAGGATGAGTTTTCCATGCGATGGATGGTTTTTACACCTGGATGAGAGAAGTGTTAGGCTCATAATGCTGCGTGGCTTTTGGAGAGGCCTGGGGCAGATCTTTGCAGTTGGTACCTGTAAGCGACATGTACTGAACCCATGTACCATTGGTCCAAAAGGGGTCGAATACATGTATATTTGTAAAAGGAAGGAAAGAAATATACAGTCTTCAATGGAACAGAGAAAGATTTCAAGCAAGGATGCTAGCATAACGTTGGGTAAGAAGTTGGACCCAGGTGGCCAGGAAATGAGATCATGCCTGACTCATGGATAAGGAGCCGGTCACGAATATAAATAGAAGCAGTGGAAATTTCCAGGCGTGTGACAAGGAGCACGTTTCGGAACTCGCCCATACCTTGCATTAAAACGGCAACAGCGCAACTGTGCCAGAAGAAGAAGAATTAAATTTAACCCATTTGCAAGAATAAAAGTAATTAAATAAATACAGTATTGTGAATCATTTCGGATTAGAGATTTTTGTGTAGAGAAAAAACTTTTAATAATTGCCCAGGAGAGAAGTGCAAACGTAGCATACGTCATCGGGGATTTACTGAGACCCGAGGAGTGGGGAATTTAAAAATCAACAGCAACACCCACGCAGCTGAAGACTAAAAATTATTTAATATCTCAGAAATGCACGATCGATTTTCATGTGCAGTGAGGTCATTTGACGTTTAGAAAACGAGCTTTCTGGAGATATAAATTTTATAATTGTGCGACAATTATTTCAATAGTTGGTCACGAAAAGGACTAGGATTTTATCTTTTTGGAGCCAAAAAGTATAAAACTCCTGGCAGCACCAAGCCAATCATGCAGTATTATTCCGTCCAGGGGACGTGAAGCTACATCACGCCGTATTCAAACGTATGAACCTCAGGGGAGGTCATACCGTACAACAAGTATAAGCAGTAAATGCAGTTCACGACAGACTCCTTGAGGGGAGATGCTACATCACCGAATACAGTCTACAAGCTTTTCTTGAGGGGAAACGCTGTATCACATCGTATAGACAGTATCCGACAGCCAAGAGCGTCGCGGTATCGATAACCAACGGGCATCCGTAAGGAGTAGCCAAGAAGTATTATTACAGTATCGCCGTGTGGAGAATTAGGAAAATCCTAGTTACAGGATTTAGTTCCGACAGTACAAAGTTTACAGTGAAAAATTCAGTAATTACAGTCAAAGCAGGCTGCGAACTTAGAGCCCAGGGCGATAGGTCTTAAATTAAACGACCAAAAGTATCATAACGTATTGAAGTACCGTAACAGCGAGATAAACATTCTATCAACTTTAAAGAACCCGAGTAGGGACGGACAGAACAAGGTTCGCAAAGTATTCTGGAAAGATAGGAATTCGAGAACCGAATAAGCGGAAAGGAGAAGGAAACTCTAGACATTGATTCAAGGAAACATATGAACTATTAAAAGCACTAAGTTACGAGGAGTATTGGTTGCTAGAAATCAATAGGTCACCGATAGATTATCTGGGGGACCGTGGACAGAACAGACTTTCGCTAGACCAACCAATAGGGTCTAGAAAGGAGCCGTACGAGCTAATAATAATAGCAGATCGTCAGGAAACGGGATTTGAAGGAGTGCGATTCCAGGGAGGAGGTAGATGGTTCGAGACTTTCACATTCTGGTTAGAGAGGAAGCCGACATTTACTAATTTCACCCTTGGAGACGGAAGGTCAAGAAATCACGTGTGAAAGGCTTAATAGCAGCCTTAGTGATTAGAATCTGTGAAGTGTAAATATATAAAATTTGTGTTAAGAAGTAATATTTTACAGTGTTTTTATCGTGTATTACAAACGAATACACCAGTGTATTTTAAAATGTTATCAGTGTTAAATGTATTTGAGTTAAATATGTGTCAAGATATGTCAGTACATGAAATGAATGTGTACAAGATGGTGTAATCACAAAATAGTGGGCAAAAATGAAACATCGCAAGAAAAGGAAGGTCAGGGACCGACCTATAACATGTGAGTAAATATTTTCATTATGTTTTGTGTTGGGGAAGTGTTTGTGTATAATCCACCGCAGTTTGATATAGAGGGATGTTCTTAAATAACAAATAACAGAATAAGAGCGCGGTCTGAACAAATAAAATTTGAGAAATTATAAATAATCATGTGAAAAGAATAAATCCTGTAGAAGAAATGTATGGAATAAAATGTCAGTGTATTTGACGAATGTTATAAAAGCAAGCGTACTAATAATAATAATAATAATATAAAAGAAATATAAATAAAGATTAAATTGAATTATATGAAAGAAATAGCTTTTGAGCTTTTGTAAGGAATGAAGACATGATATGAATACGTGTTCTTAAAGTAGAGTGATTATCGTCACGGGAGAGGATAAATATAAAAATGGAGATGTAGATCAAATGTTGATTTTTGAATTTACCAGTTCTTTGGAAGACGTTAGGCTTTAAAGTAATGTGTAGCGCATTGTCGCATATTAAAGTAATGTATCACGCTAGGAAGGCGTTGAATCTAAATATACTTGGCAAGTTAATTTTGAGGGACAGTTGATTGCGGTAATTGAGTCATGATAAAGTCCTCCAATAGTGACGTAGATCACGAGGCCATGTGTGTTATGTTGTATTATAATAGGGAGCAAATGTATGGTATTATGAGCGCAGGTAATATAGGCCACGGCCGACCCTAAGTCGCATTTATGTAAGTCCTCCAGTATGGGAATGGTTCCCGAGGCATGTTAAGAGAGTCGAACCCGGACTCGTCTAGTTGTTGAAGCCCCTAAATATTCGTCGTTGTATGTGAATTACTCTTACCCAATCAATGATGACACTTCATAATTAATAAATGCCAAGGTTACGAAAGTGGTTTATGAACCTAATAATGTTGTTGAAAGTAAATGAAAGAAACGCCAGGTCTCCCCAGAGAACTGAAGAGAAGAAAGATCTGTTTTAAAAGCATTGAGCAGCGGTCTCGAGGCGAGACATAGAGCCTTACCTCCCGGGCCATAAATCAAGTCAAGTGTACAGTCAGACCCCTTGTGGTAGTAGGGTCGGAGAGAACCGTCTGGGAGAAGTAATAATACACCGTGAGTGTTTCAAAGTTGTTAATGACCCGGGATTTGAACCGAGGTCCTTGTAGATGAAAGTACCGCTTGCCAGTTCAGATTGTAGTTTTCTTATGTAATAATGGTCTTTTAAGAGAAATAAATAAAAAACCCTAATGTAATGTTGTATGGATGTAGGATTCCATGAGTTCAATGAGGATAACTAGATTCCGGGAGTAATCATAGTTTTTGACTTTGTCAAGTAATCTTCGGTACTCTGGAGTACACAAGTATTTTCCCGATCACTGTAGTGAATTTGTTAAACTTGAGAGAGATGGTAATGTTGAGAACATTGTTGAATGCCCAAACATTTAAGTAGAGAAGTAACATGTACTTTAAATATGATTATATATTGGTTTGATGATAAGAAACTCATAAAATAGTTATTGAGGTGTATGAAAGAAAGACACCGTTATTATGTGAAGATATCGAGCCATTGGAGCTCGTGATTATATTGAACTTTAAGATAGATACTTTATGGAAGTGAAAATAATTATGAGTTGTTGGTTTGATGGAAACCATTTATTTTAATATAATGTTTGTTTAATTTTTATATCTTCCTTGTTCACTTTGAACAAGTTTAGAAGGATTAGGTCAATAGTTTATTTGTTTTATTTGTTTGTAGCGCCATAATTTTGGTTAATTAAATGTTTTAAAATAGGAGTTGATTTTGTTGTTATTTTTGGAAGTGTATCCTCTATTTAATCCAAAATGTGTAAGTCACAGAGTGGGAGAACGTTCCAAAACCCCGAAAATCTCGATTTGAGCATTGCTGGCATACTGTGATTTGCATATTTCTTGCTGGAAGGGCACAGGGGGGCATAGAAGTACTGTGCTTGGATTAATAACTAGAGGAACACTTAAGACGGTCCTTTCATGTAAAAGAAAAATAATGATAGGAATAGCTACAACATATAAAGTTAACTGACCGCATAGGTCCCTAGAAACTGACACCGAGCAGCCCTGAATTAAAAACCCCCTAGCAAAACACATCTTTTTGGCGCCCAGTACGCAGGGAAGAGTTTTCCTAGGGAAAACCCGAGTTTTCTCGAAAAATCAAAATTTTCATTTTTTTAATGGTTTTTCGAAATTTTGAATTTTTAAATACTTCCATAAAGGTTTCTGAGATTGAATAAAGATATCAAAAGGGTACGTTTTAGTAAACACCCGTACTAAAGTAATTTTTTTTTGAAAATTGGGACACAATGGTTCAGATTACCATCTCTCAAGCATGTACCAGAGATGTGGCATGAGTAGCCCACTGTATTCTAATAAGATGGTATTGAGTGAGGAATTGCAGGGGCTTTTGGAGGCTATAAAAGCCGATAGTAATGAAAAGTTGGAGGCTATAAAAGCCGATAGTAAGGAAAAGTTGGAGGCTATAAACAATAAATTTGAAACGACAGACAATACATTGGGCCTTCAACAGGATGAAAATAACAAAAAGTTAGGATCCATGAATCAAAGTTTAGAATCATTAAAAACTAATAGTGATAACATGGGAATTAAATTAGAAGCTATCGAGGCCGACTGTATAACAATGAACAATGAACTGAAGGCTGAGATAGAAAAGATAAAAACAGAAAATGGGGATAACATTAAAGAACAGTTGAAAGTGGTAAAAGAAGAGACGTTAGAGTCTATAAAAGCTGACAGTAAAGCAAATAACGAGGTACTGAAGGCTGAGATAGAAAGCAAATTGAATAGTATAAAAACAGAAAATTCAAACCATTTTTCAGCACAATCCATGGTTTTAGAAGAAACAATGAATACCAAATTCCAGGGTTTTGACACTGAGTTTGGGAAGAAGTTAAATGATTTAAAAGGGGAAATCACAAGTAAAATTGAAAAGGAAAATGGGGCACTTCAGTCAGAATTGCAAGCCCAAATAAATATCTTGAAGGATAGTACGGTAAAATCCCAAACTGAATGTCAAGAAAATTTAGGAATTTTGAATGGAAAGTTGAGTTCCATGGAAATTAAATTAATTAATATGGAAGAAAAGGGTGATGATTGTGAAAAGAAACTTGTAACCCAGATCCAAGGTGTGCAGGCAAAGTTAGAAGCTCAGATACAATCTAACAGTAAGATTTGTGAAACATCCCGGGATGAGATAAAAGAAAGTTTTAAGAAATTAGGAGACGAATTTAAAGGGGTAAAGGACCAAGTAGAAGAACTCGAGGGAAAAGTCGATGGAGTTCAGGCCGAAGTAATTGAGATGAAAAATCAAAATCAGAAGGATGTGGAGAGCATGAAAAATCAATTTGAGCAGTTTACCGGGCAGGTAGATGAGAACTTGAAGAAGTACGAGGAGGAAATTACTACGAAGTTAGGTATATACGAAGAGCATCTCCAGAAAGAAAGAAAACAACGAAATGAAGGAAATCAGGAAAATACCCAGAAGATAGATAAAATAAGTAAGGGTATTAATGATGTTCAGGATACCATAGGAACATTAAAGGAACAAGTAGGAAAAACCAATACTGAAGTAAACCAGGTCCAAGATGAATTAATGAGGGTATATAAGAGTCAAGGGAAAACTGAGGAAAAGCTTGAGGGAATTAAATTAGATATGGTCAAAGGACAAAAAGAAATGGAGAAGAAAATAAAAGAGATACGAGAAGACCTCGATACCATAGGTGACGTTAAGCCAGAAATTATAACAGAACAGGTCATGGTCATCAAGAAAGAGGTAGAAGAACACTTAAATGAAATCAGGGATAGCTTCAGGGACGAGAAAGTCCAACTCAAACGAGAACTGGAAACCAGTAAGAGAAATCAGGAAAGAATTCAAAATGAATTAGGATCCCGGTTGGAAAGGACTGAACATAAGAACAGTCAAATGGAAATTCAACTCATGGCTAATGAAGAAAGTGCCCGAAGAGAAAGGAAGTTAGAATTTGAGAGTCAGGATGAGTTTCCAAAGACAGGATGGGTAGATCCCCGTGAACAATGCACAGATCCAGATAGGGACTTAGGAGGGGAGAGCCCTTATAAGAACCCAGGATATCCAATGGCGATGTCAACCCCGTACATGAATCAGACAAATGGTCAGATAATAAATATCATCAAGTCAAATGAGGACAGACCGGTGAAGTTTACGGGTAATAATATGTCTATTACTCCTAAATACTGGTTAAAGGAAGTCGCAGAGTACTTGAATGAAATGAAGGTTCCTCAGGATCGGAGACTGAGAGCAATTGAGAAGCTGTTGGCAGGTGATTGTCTCACCTGGTTCAGGAGTTTCAGGTACACCTTTGATACGGTGGAAGGCTTTAGAGAAGCGTTTCTGAAACGATATTGGGCAGCAGATGTTCAAGAGAATTTGAGGCTAGATCTGTACTCTAGGAAGTATAGCACAAATGCCCCAACTAAGTACTCAGAATTTTTCACCGCTCAGCTGTGTAAATTCCGGGAACTTGACATTGCTCCTGCTGAGAACGACCTGTGTGCCGCCATTGCAAGACAACTTCCATATGAGATCCAGAGGCTGTTAATCTCGTCTAAAGCCAGAAGTGCTGTGGAAGTGGAGAGCGTATTACGTCAATTAGATATGACGACTTCACACGTTACTCCCAGGCATCAAAGACAGACTGAACAGGTACACATGGCCAGCAGTCAAGAAAACAGAAAGAAACCATCGACCAGAAATCAGTCCACTAGTACTGATACTCAGGGACTGGGTGGAGAGTATGGACACCAAGAGCCTAGGGGAATACAGCCATACTATAGAGGAGGATATCGAGGAAGAAATCCTAGAAATACGGGTTATAGGCAACAAGAGAACCGACCCTATAACAATAACAATCAGAGGCAAGATAACCGAAAGAGATGGGAAAATTATCCCAGAAGGAACGTAAGGCCAGAGAATAGGGACGATGAATATCGGGCCGAAATAGAAGAAAGATATCAGGAAAGTCTTCGTTACATGAATGAACGACCAGACGAACCTGAAAGGCAAAACGTCCGTTGGAGTGAGGCAATAAAGAACCGAAAAGCACCCGACAGATTAGACGGAGCTCAAAGCTTGGAGCTACAGGCTCACTTGAAGAATGAGGGGAAAGGAAGCCCTCAGGATAAAAAAAACTTCAAATTTAAATCATCAAAAGTGGAAACATACCAGGAGCTGGGAGGAGGTAGAGATTGTGAATTGGATAGCAAGACCAGATGAGCTAATTAACGAGGATGTGGAAGGAATCCCACCTATTAGAAGAGAACTACCTATCATTATGCTAAGGATAGAAGGATTACTGGTCAGGGCATTAATTGATACTGGATCAACTATAAGTTTAATTACGCAAACCCTTCTAAATGAATTGGTAACAAGAGGCCGCGTATTGAAAATTCCCACATCAAGTATAAAGATTAAGGGGATTATTCCTGAAAAATCTTTAACATGTAAATTTCAGGTATACATCGATCTGATCATGGGTAACGCTGAAATTTCGCAATGCTTTTTGCTGGTAAATCAATTACCATATAATGTCATATTAGGTATTGATTTTATCCGTGAGAACAAGGTCATAATAGACCTAGCGCAAAATTGCATTAGGATTCAAAGAGAGGATGTGGACGAACAAAATATAAATTTAGAGGAACAGGATGGGAAAATAGTAGAACAGGTATGGCAAGTGGAAGAAGCAACGGAAGAAGGTTGTAAGGACATAGAAAAGATATTTGAAGTCCTAAATATAGAACTTGAAGATAGTTCGGAAACTGAGTTCGAAACCAACCTGTCAGGAAAAATTGAGGAAGCTGAAGTTTACCTCGAAAATAAGGAACAATTAAAGGAATTACTATTACATTTTAGGGACGTATTTGATTCCAAGCCAGGGAAGATTGAAAATTTTAAATACGCGTTCCAAGTCAATGATTGGGCACCGTTCAGACAAAAACCATACCCGGTTGCGGAAAAACATTACCCACTAACGAAGAAAACACTGCAGGAGATGATGAATGCAGGTGTTATAGAAAAGATGGCGACACCATATGTTAGTCCATTGGTAATTGTGAGTAAACCGGATGGCTCAGTAAGGGTGTGTTTGGATGCCAGAAATTTGAACGCGAAAATCATACCAGAAAATGATTCGGCACCACCTATAAAAGAAATACTGAGGAAATTTAAAGGCAAGAAGATTTTCACAAATATTGACATGACTTCTTCGTATCATCATCTCGAACTGGAAGAGAAAACCAGTCTTTTAACTGGATTTCAGTTCGACCAACAAACATATTGCTTCAGGAGATGTCCGTTTGGATTGAAGACCGCGGGATCGGCCTTAATAAGAGCGCTTGATCGAAACCTGTCATAGGAAGTGAAAGATTGCACTATCCGTTACGTGGATGACATTTTGCTTACCTCGGAAAACATTGAGGAACATTTGGAAAAGTTAAAGAAATTATTGGAAGATTTAAGAAAGGCGAATTTTAAGATAAATTTGAAGAAATCAAATTTTTGTCAGAGACAAGTAACATTTTTGGGGCATATGATTGATAAGGATGGTGTTAAACCAAATCCATGCAAACTAAAATCGATAAGAGATTTTCCAAGGCCTTTGAAGGTGAAAAACGTTCGCCAGTTTTTGGGATTGATTGGATTTTTCTCAGGGCATTGTCCATCATACACCAAAACTGTTGCACCACTACAGGACCTTCTGAAGAAGGGGGGGCAAGTGGAAATGGACGGAGGGCACAGAAAAAGCATTTATAGAGGCCAAGGAAATGCTCTTAAACTATGTGAAGCTAGGATATCCTGATTTTAATCAGAGATTTATCATACAAACAGATGCATCCCAGATTGGAATAGGGGCAATGCTATATCAGGAAGACCCGGATAATTCTGATAAGAAAAATTATCTAGCTTTCACAAGTCGGAGACTGAAACCACACGAGAAAAATTATACAATCAGCGAGATCGAACTGTTAGCGATATTGCACGCGTTGCAATGTTGGCGAAAGATCGTATATGGGTTTCAAGTCACATTAAGGACGGATCATAAAGCCTTAACCTTTTTGATGAAGACTGATTTATCCAGTCAAAGGTTGATGCGTTGGGCTTTATACATTCAACAGTTTGACGTACATATAGAGTACTGCCCAGGAAAAGAAAATGTAGTTCCAGACTATTTAAGTAGACAGCCAGAGTCCACAGAAGAGGAAGTAATGGCTATTGATTTGGATGACAGGGATCAGCGTACTCTGAATGAGTTAAGAAGCATTGGTCAACGACAACGTGAGGATCCATGGATGAACATGCTCATATCTTTCCTTGAAGGGAGTTTGATAAGGGGAACACCGGCGTATACGGAAGCTAATAAGATAGCTCAAGATTACACATTTTATAATGGATTGTTATATAAGTTTGTGGACTCTGACCATACACGATTGAGGATCGTTGTACCTGCGATTTTGCAGAGAAAAATGGTATGGTTAGCCCATAGATCGTTCGGACATATGGGAGTCGACAAAACAGTCTCGATGCTGAAAGAAGCATTTGTATGGCCGAGACTCAGAGAGACTGTAAGGGATACGCTAAAGACATGTGATCTATGTCAAAGGATTAAACCAAATGCATTTTTGATGAGACAAAAGCCTATACCATTGTTGCCCGAGAGGCCAGGTCAAATAATTTCTATTGGCAAATTTGGACCTTTGCCAAAGGCTAGGCGAGGAAATCGACACATAATGGTGGCTATGGATGTCTTCACAAAAATAGTTGTCCTTGCTCCCATACAGAAGACTAGTACCAAACAGGTGTTAAAACGACTCAAAGAAAAAGTGATACCGATTCTGGGAAAACCCGAGAATTTGTTGTCGGATCACGGTAGTTGTTTTACAAGTGTAGAGTTCAGACAGGAATTAGAAAGACTTGGAATACGTCAGATTTTGTCAAGTATTCGCCATCCTGAGGCAAATCCTGTGGAAAGAGTGATGAGGGAGACGGCCAAGTATTGTAGGATATACTGTGCCGAAGAAAATTGGAAATGGATAGATATCCTGGATATTATCGAATTTTGTATAAACAATACAATCCATGAATCTACGGGAGAGATACCAATAACGTTACATCGGAATGAGCAACCAGAGAGACCTTGGAGTCTGGTAATTCCTAGGCCGGCAGACGCTCAACCTGGAAGGGATGTACGTATTAAAAGAGCCTTTGAGCATCTAAAAGCTCAAGCCGATAGAAGGCAAAGGAGAAACAGGCACAAGAGGTATCATCGACCACTATTAGCAGGGGAAATAGTGTTAGTAAAAAGACCAGACATTTCGGATCCAGGGAACCGCGTGTACAAAAAGTTCCAGAAAATGTACCACGGACCGTATCAAATAATAAGGGATTTGAGAAATAATGCCTACAGAATTCGGCACTGTGAAACGAATCACGAAGTGACCATGAACTCAGCGAACTTAAAAATATATTACCCTCCCGAAGACTTCGATGAAGCAAATGAACAAGCCCTGGTCATGGAACAATTTAGAGATGATGAATCCACTTTTGATACAAACGATAGTAAGGTAAAAAAGGAAACAGAGTTCAACCATTCGAGTGCGAATGCGAATTGGAGAAACTGTATTGGGAAATAAGAGAAATAATTGATTTGGTTGAAGAAGAAAATTTCAATTTAAGAAAAGAGGATGATTAAATAAAGAAACGGGTAGGGTTAGACCACACCCGTAACGAAGAATGATGTTCTGGAAACTTGTAGTCCAGACAAAGAAGAAAGAAAGAAAGAAAGAAAGAAAGAAAGGGTAGGGACAGATCGTACCCAACCTACAAAATTACCGGATATGACTTAAAAGGAGGAAAAACAAAATATCGTGGGATTTTAAAGGAATAAAGATCAAAAGGTACGGATAAACGTTATGATGGTTTCGACAACTAAAGAAAAATAAGATTTTTATGAATAATTGAAATAAATTTCCTAAAACTTTTTCGAAAATTTATTTACCTAAGGAGGGGAGAGATGAACACATGTACCATTGGTCCAAAAGGGGTCGAATCCATGTATATTTGTAAAAGGAAGGAAAGAAATATACAGTCTTCAATGGAACAGAGAAAGATTTCAAGCAAGGATGCTAGCATAACGTTGGGTAAGAAGTTGGACCCAGGTGGCCAGGAAATGAGATCATGCCTGACTCATGGATAAGGAGCCGGTCACGAATATAAATAGAAGCAGTGGAAATTTCCAGGCGTGTGACAAGGAGCAAGTTTCGGAACTCGCCCTTACCTTGCATTAAAACGGCAACAGCGCAACTGTGCCAGAAGAAGAAGAATTAAATTTAACCCATTTGCAAGAATAAAAGTAATTAAATACATACAGTATTGTGAATCATTTCGGATTAGAGATTTTTGTTTAGAGAAAAAGCTTTTAATAATTGCACAGGAGAGAAGTGCAAACGTAGCATACGTCATCGGGGATTTACTGAGATCCGAGGAGTGGGGAATTTAAAAATCAACAGCAACACCCACACAGCTGAAGACTAAAATTATTTAATATCTCAGAAATGCACGATCGATTTTCATGTGCAGTGAGGTCATTTGACGTTTAGAAAACGAGCTTTCTGGAGATATAAATTTTATAATTGTGCGACAATTATTTCAAAAGTTGGTCACGAAAAGGACTCGGATTTTATCTTTTTGGAGCCAAAAAGTATAAAACTCCTGGCAGCACCAAGCCAATCATGCAGTATTATTCCGTCCAGGGGACGTGAAGCTACATCACGCCGTATTGAAACGTATGAACCTCAGGGGAGGTCATACCGTACAACAAGTATAAGCAGTAAATGCAGTTCACGACAGACTCCTTGAGGGGAGATGCTACATCACCGAATACAGTCTACAAGCTTTCCTTGAGGGGAAACGCTGTATCACATCGTATAGACAGTATGCGACAGCCAAGAGCGTCGCGGTATCGATAACCAACGGGCATCCGTAAGGAGTAGCCAAGAAGTATTATTACAGTATCGCCGTGTGGAGAATTAGGAAAATCCTAGTTACAGGATTTAGTTTTGACAGTACAAAGTTTACAGTGAAAAATTCAGTAATTACAGTCAAAGCAGGCTGCGAACTTAGAGCCCAGGGCGATAGGTCTTAAATTAAACGACCAGAAGTATTGAACGTATTGAAGTACCGTAACAGCGAGATAAACATTCTATCAACTTTAAAGAACCCGAGTAGGGACGGACAGAACAAGGTTCGCAAAGTATTCTGGAAAGATAGGAATTCGAGAACCGAATAAGCGGAAAGGAGAAGGAAACTCTAGACATTGTTTCAAGGAAACATATGAACTATTAAAAGCACTAAGTAACGAGGAGTATTAGTTGCTAGAATTCAATAGGTCACCGATAGATTATCTGGGGGACCGAGAACAGAACAGAATTTCGCTAGACCAACCAATAGGGTCTAGAAAGGAGCCGTACGAGCTAATAATAATAGCAGATCGTCAGGAAACGGGATTTGAAGGAGTGCGATTCCAGGGAGGAGGTAGATGGTTCGAGACTTTCACATTCTGGTTAGAGAGGAAGCCGACATTTACTAATTTCACCCTTGGAGACGGAAGGTCAAGAAATCACGTGTGAAAGGCTTAATAGCAGCCTTAGTGATTAGAATCTGTGAAGTGTAAATATATAAAATTTGTGTTAAAAAGTAATATTTTACAGTGTTTTTATCGTGTATTACAAACGAATACACCAGTGTATTTTAAAATGTTATCAGTGTTAAATGTATTTGAGTTAAATGTGTGTCAAGATATGTCAGTACATGAAATGAATGTGTACAAGATGGTTTAATCACAAAATAGTGGGCAAAAATGAAACATCGCAAGAAAAGGAAGGACAGGGACTGACCTATAACATGTGAGTAAATATTTTCATTATGTTTTGTGTTGGGGAAGTGTTTGTGTACAATCCACCGGAGTTTGATATAGAGGGATGTTTTTAAATAACAAATAACAGAATAAGAGCGCGGTCTGAACAAATAAAATTTGAGAAATTATAAATAATCATGTGAAAAGAATAAATCCTGTAGAGGAAATGTATGGAATAAGATGTCAGTGTATTTGACGAATGTTATAAAAGCAAGCGTACTACTACTAATAATAATATAACAGAAATATAAATAAAGATTAAATTGAATTATATGAAAGAAATAGCTTTTGAGCTTGTGTAAGGAATGAAGACATGACATGAATACGTGTTCTTAAAGTAGAGTGATTATCGTCACGGGAGAGGATAAATATAAAAATGGAGATGTAGATCAAATGTTGATTTTTGAATTTACCAGTTCATTGGAAGACGTTAGGCTTTAAAGTAATGTGTAGCGCATTGTCTCGTATTAAAGTAATTTATCACGCTAGGAAGGCGTTGAATCTAAATATACTTGGCAAGTTAATTTTGAGGGACAGTTGATTGCGGTAATTGAGTCATGATAAAGTCCTCCAATAGTGACGTAGATCACGAGGCCATGTGTGTTATGTTGTATTATAATAGGGAGCAAATATATGGTATTATGAGCGCAGGTAATATAGGCCACGGCCGACCCTAAGTCGCATTTATGTAAGTCCTCCAGTATGGGAATGGTTCCCGAGGCATGTTAAGAGAGTCGAACCCGGACTCGTCTAGTTGTTGAAGCCCCTAAATATTCGTCGTTGTATGTGAATTATTCTTACCCAATCAATGATGACACTTCATAGTTAATAAATGCCAAGGTTACGAAAGTGGTTTATGAACCTAATAATGTTGTTGAAAGTAAATGAAAGAAACGCCAGGTCTCCCCAGAGAAGTGAAGAGAAGAAAGATCTGTTTTAAAAGCATTGAGTAGCGGTCTCGAGGCGAGACATAGAGCCTTCCCTCCCGGGCCATAAATCAAGTCAAGTGTACAGTCAGACCCCTTGTGGTAGTAGGGTCGGAGATAACCGTCTGGGAGAAGTAATAATACACCGTGAGTGTTTCAAAGTTGTTAATGACCCGGGATTTGAACCGAGGTCCTTGTAGATGAAAGTACCGCTTGCCAGTTCAGATCGTAGTTTTCTTATGTAATAATGGTCTTTTAAGACAAATAAATAAAAATCCCTAATGTAATGTTGTATGGATGTAGGATTCCATGAGTTCAATGAGGATAACTAGATTCCGGGACTAATCAAAGTTTTTGACTTTGTCAAGTAATCTTCGGTACTCTGGAGTACACAAGTATTTTCCCGATCACTGTAGTGAATTTGTTAAACTTGAGAGAGATGGTAATGTTGAGAACATTGTTGAATGCCCAAACATTTAAGTAGAGAAGTAACATGTACTTTAAATATGATTATAAATTGGTTTGATGATAAGAAACTCATAAAATAGTTATTGAGGTGTATGAATGAAAGACACCGTTATTATGTGAAGATATCGAGCCATTGGAGCTCGTGATTATATTGAACTTTAAGATAGATACTTTCTGGAAGTGAAAATAATTATGAGTTGTTGGTTTGATGGAAACCATTTATTTTAATATAATGTTTGTTTAATTTTTATATCTTCCTTGTTCACGTTGAACAAGTTTAGAAGAATTAGGTCAATAGTTTATTTGTTTTATTTGTTTGTAGCGCCATAATTTTGGTTAATTAAATGTTTTAAAATAGGAGTTGATTTTGTTGTTATTTTTGGAAGTGTATCCTCTATTTAATCCAAAATGTGTAAGTCACAGAGTGGGAGAACGTACCAAAACCCCGAAAATCCCGATTTGAGCATTGCTGGCATACTGTGATTTGCATATTTCTTCCTGGAAGGGCACAGTACATCATAGTGGAATTAATACTGGGCATTAGGGGGCCTAACTATATGCCATAGCTTCAGTTACTAGGCCTACGTCAAGAGTTAACAAAGGGCTATCGTGGTGTAATCAGTTCACACTCTGCGCAGAGTGCTGGGATTCAGTTTCAAGTCGTAACAGCAGTCTTATTTTAAACACTAAAGTTTCAAAGTACTGTAAGTATAATTTTATTAATGCAGCCAATGGCCATGTACTTTTCTTTTCAGGACGGGTCAGGGAAGGGATATAGCAGGGAAATTGGCCGTGGATTTATTGAAAGGAACCGTCCCGGCATTTGCCTGGTAGTGAAAATGGTAAACCACGAACACCATTTTCAGGACGGTAGAGGTGGGATTCGAACTCACGCTCTCCCGATGCCAGCGAGGCACGAGGTAGCACATTAGCGCTCTCGGCCACCAAGGCCGGTTCAAAGTATGTATGCCTCATGGTAAGCTATAATCTGGAGTCATTTATATAACCATATTTTTTGACATACCGGTACAGTATATATTATTATAGTTCCAATTAGGACCTCTTTGGTCTATGAACCATGTACTTGTGTGTGCATGGTATTTGATAATCAGTATTGTGGTGAATGTAATGTAATTGTTGTTTTAAGGGGCGGAACTTCGAGGTCATCTGCCCCTAGAATGTTGTGGTGACTAGCAGTATTTGTAACTTGAACAGTACTCAAAAAAAGGTTTTGCATATTGCGATTTAGTGTTTTGCTATGTGTACTATCCTACCTGCGAATTGTTACCGGTGGCGGAAATCGGAACTAATGCGCTCCGCCCAGCCACACGCCTGCGACAGTCGTGCAGTTGTTGCCAGCGAAACCTCATCGCATGTCATTTGTGTGCATGATTCGTGCTGGGTCGTGCGCTGTGCGGTGTGTTCTCATTGTACGACTGTGCATGCGTTCCCCCTCTTGCCCAGCAACCGCTCGCGGCAGCCATAACGAGGCGAGCTGACGTAATGTATACACAACAACCCCACTCCACGTCTAGTGGTAACAATTCCCTGGTAAGGTAGTATGTAATGACATACAAAGAAAAACAACACACAATATGCTGTGCAAAAGAGACAAACACTAAAAGCATAACAAAAGTGGCAATCCTTTTCATATTGGAAATATCTGTTCCCGAAAGAAACAGGATTTAAATTGTCCGATTGAGTTATGTATATTAACAAATTCACAATGAAATTTGATAAAATGGTCCGGTTAACTCAAAACAGTTGCCAGCGTTTCGCCCCAGTGTACCATTGGGCTCTTCAGTTGGAATTGGTACACCTCTCCAAGACGCGTGGCTAGTACATACTGAGAAGGCCGCTGCAAGGCACAAATGTCACCACGAGCAGCGCCAATGTACTACGGAAGTCAAAACTTCCTTTCAAAAATAATGTTAGCTAACCCTGCTAATCCAAATTACCCAATGGTACACTGGGGCGAAACGCTGGCAACTGTTTTGAGTTAACCGGACCATTTTATCAAATTTCATTGTGAATTTGTTAATCTTTTTCATGTTGGGGCATATCAATACCATGTATGGCCACCACGAGCCCTAAGGCATGCTTGCCGACAAAGAGGCATACCGTACTGAGAACCAAGGAACCAACCTGGTTTGGGGCAGATTACCCCACTCTTGGAAAGCAGCTTCAATCAGTTGCTGAATGTTTGTTTGTTTGATAGTTAGAGGATTGGGACAGTGCGAAACTGCACTCTTAATCTTTTCCCATGCATGTTCGATACTGTTCATGTCCGCAGAATATGCAGGCCACTCCATTCTCCGTATGCCTTGCATCTGAAGGAACTGATTGACCACCCTAGCTCGATGGGCATTATCGTCCACTAGTGTAAAGCCCTCGCCCATTGTGGCAGCGAATCCTGTAACGACAGGTTTGAGGATGTTGTCTCTGTATACCAGACCGGTCATGTTACCGTGGATAGGAATTAGAGGCGTACGTCGACCAAACATGATCCCACCACAAAACATGACTGAATTTCCTTGCTGTTGGAGGCGTTCCTGGATGAAGAGCTTGTGAAATCTCTCACCCACCCGTTGCCACACTCGTATGCTCCTGTTGTATGGGTTTCTTCTCACGCCCAAGTACACAGGGCTGACGACCATGATGTACAACCTCCTACATGAAACAACAAGCATTAGCATAGTCACCTGGCTATGGCTTCATGAGACAGTGACGGCAGAGAATTCCAATCTTCGTGCTCCAATAGAGGAACAGTTTGACAATGGTATGATAATGCACCGGATGTTACAGCCATTCCAATAGACCAAGAGGCACTAAGGAGCAATCTGGCCACCATGTTAGACAACTTCTGTACATCGACTGAAATCTGTTGTTTCATTTCAGGGGCCTGGACATCGTGGTCATTTAGCCCCGTGTACTTGGGCGAGTGTGGAATTTTGACTGATAACCTGTGTTATTGTGATGCCTGTCTTAGTATGTGTATTTGCAATTCCGGTGAGGATTGGTAAGGAGGCGGCATTGGCTTTAACTTAGGAACCATCACAGCATTTGCCTGCAGTAGAAGTGGGAAATCTCGGAAGACCACTTCCAAGATGGCTGAGGTGGGAATCAAACCCTCCTCTTCTCAGTTGTGCCTCACGAGACTAAGTGTGCCCTGTTGCAGCCCTCAGACCAGAATTACATTTCTTGGCAGAGCCGGGAATCAAACCCAGACCTCTGGGGCAACAGCCAAGAATGGTAGTCACTACGCCACAAGGTGGTCCATGACTGCAACCTGGATCTGCTGTAAATATTCTCCGAATTGCCCAGTAACTTTACACATAGTATGGATAGTTATTGTTGTTTAAGGGGCGGAACAGCAAGGTAATCTGTCCCTCTTAACACAAAATGATACAAATTTTAGTTGAATTAAAATTTATAGGTGGATGCCTAATATTAATAAAACAAACAAAAATACTATGTATGGAATAAAAATTCAGAAAAGAAAAAGTTCTTTGAGCAAATGCACATACAGGAACAGTATTTTTCTCACCAAGATACGATGAACTATATTATTAGTAGGGCCATGATTCTTATGCAAGATATGTTTACGTAACAGTAATAATGTGCGAGTCCTCCAGAGAGACTCGTGCGGGTATTTTTAAAGTTAACACCCATATACTGTACATTCTAAGAAGACTATTGAAACCGTAGTCTCCGAACTACCATTAAATCGAAACAAACAAACCCCGTGGCACTACAGTCCATGAAGGGCCTAGGCCTACCAAGCGATCGCCACCCAGCCATTCGGCCTCCAGATTATGTGGTGACGCGTGGTGAGCGCCTCGGGTCCCCTCGGCCGTTAATCTTGGTCTCCATGAGCGTGGCGCTGCCTCATTGTCAGACAGCTATTCAATTGTCCTTGCGAGGCTGTGTACACCCAGTTCCAGCCCTCACGCCGGTTTCTGAAATCCCTGACGGAGCCTGGAATCGAACCCGAGGTCTCCTGGTGCGAGGCAGGCGCGCTACCGCAACACCACCCGAGCTATATTACTCCATTTAATTGGGCATGCAAAATAATTTGAAGATGGAATGTTTGGTGCATGGAGCATTCTGGGAGGGGGGAAGGGGAATTAGAAACTATAGAAATTCACTTCTATTATGACCAAGAGGTGGATTAGAATCCATCCCTTTTCACTTAGATCACCTCGTGGTGTAGCAACTAGCATTCTGGTCTGAGGGCTGGAACGGGGTACACTCAGCTTTGTGAGGCAAAACTGAGAAGAGGTGATTTTGATTCCAATCTCGGCCATCTTGTAAGTGGTTTTCCTTGGTTTCCCACTTCTACTGCAGGTAAATGCCGAGACGGTAGGCTACCCTAACGTAAGGCCATAGTCGTCTCCTTCCCTATCCTCACCTAAAATTATAAATGCACACACTAATACAGCCATCACAATAAAGCAGTTTATGAGACACATGATACACACATCCAAGTACACATGACTACAGGCCAAAATTTAAATTCTTCTTGGCAAAACGAGGATTCAAAACTGGGCCAACCAGTTAGAAGGCAGCTATGCTTACTTCTAGACCATGGCAGTAGCTGTGGAAACAATGGGATTATGTTTGGTTATTTTTATTTCTTGGATATGAATATTTCTTTTATCCCCTTACTTCACTCCCAAAGTCTTTTTCATACTAATTGACAGTGTCATGGAGCCCTTTCATTCTAGAGAAAAGGATCTTCCATGCAGCCTCAACGTTGATGGAAAGTAGAAGAGGCTAAGAAAGGAATGGGGAAGTGACTGTGGTCAATGGGAAAGCCACCATCTCAGCATTTTGAGATGAGAAACAAGGAAGCTAACTTGAAATGACAGTTGAATGGACATGAACCAACTTATTTCACAAACCAGGTCTTCAGTGTGGTGATGTGATTTGCAGTTAATGTTGTACAACATCCTTAGGTCTCAAACCCCAATCCTTCCATTTTCTAACGGGATGGGATAACCCAGAACTAATGGATCGTTGCACCTGTCTAAAACCATGGAGGATTATGTTAAGTCCTTTGGCTGTCCAACAATAAAATTGTAAGTTATTTTGATTTAGAAGTTATTGCTTTATGAGATTACTTCCAAATCCTTTGTTGTAATGCAATAAACAAACATTCCTGATATCGCCTTGATCTCAGATCACTGATTTGATTTCTGATAGAGAGTCAGTTTTTGAAATATAGAATTAATGAACTGCTTCAGACCTGTCTATCACATTTGTTGACAACAAGACAAAAATATAGCTATCAATCACAGAAGCTGCAGACACATTACTTTTCTTATAGGTAGCTAAAACCTTGCAGGTATAGTATTATTAAATTTATTTCATGTTAGACCAACTTAAATGTTACAGTATTTAGGAAGTAAAATTTGCTCCTCAATGACAATGCCAGAGCATTAAAAATCACTATTGAGAAAACCTCTTTATGATTAAACACTCGCTACCATATTTTATATACTGTAGGCTTCTAGGCCAAGCCACTTCAGGATATAGTCACAAAATTGATGAGCTTCACCTCTGAAAATTGAAAACAGGAAAAAATTATGTTTCTTAAAAAAAAAAGTCAAATGTTTCTATCAAAATATATCAGAATACCCAAACATTTGCAGAAAAATATGCCTGTTTGAGTTGGAATGTTTAGGCTTTCTGGCCAGAAAATAAATTACTGCAAATTCTTCTAGGTACGGTACTATGGATATGATGGGGCACAGACATGGCATAATACCTAGAAGAATTCACTGTAATATTTGTACGAGTTGTTTCTACATAAACCATGTAAACAAGTAAGTAATACTGTAATGCAGAAAAATGTGCGATTGCAAGCAGAAGTTTGTTCTTGACACTTTTCATTCTCTCTGTGGAGTTACTTCAGGAAGAATAAAGTGGTCGTAACCAGATGTGGCTGGTTGAACAATATAGGGGAAATCTGCTGGGACCTTTCCTTTTAATAGGTCACAGGCTTTTCCAGTACCTTGCCCAGTTTCATTCATCTCTAATTAACTCTGATGAGTATAATATTTCTTGAATTGTAATCTTCTGTAAATCTTTCTGCCTAATCAACCCTTAAATGAATAAATAATGTGCAAATAGTAGGACATGTTCTGGATATTAATTACATCCTTCATCAGCCATTACAATTTTAATATGTCATTATAAAGACACACCACTCAGTCCTTCACACATCCTTAAAAAGAAAGGAGACAACTTTTCCTAGCATCACTTCACAATCCATACGATTCCTGACCCCCACATAAATATGAATAATCAAGGGTAGAAATTAAAATTGATGCACATTCTGAAATTTATACCGCACCACATACTATGACAAGTGTAGCAAGCACAATGCCTATGTAACATTGACATAGAGGTACTGGTACTGGATACTTGTGATAAACATTTATACCAAATTCTACACCTTTAGCTTGTACCACATGAAACCTTGGCCATGTTTACAGCTAGTATTAAACAGATTATTTCTGCAATGATGAGAATCAAGTCCTTGCCCAACAATAGAATAGGATGTGAGTTGCAGCTTGACATTATCTGAGGAATTTCCGACATCCCTGAACAGGTTTGAACAATGTGGCTTAATGTAAACATTGAAATCTGTTGCTATGACTTAAGATAACTGTAAATTTTAAAACCATTGAACTTTAAAATGGTATATGAAACTCAAATTTATGAAAATGTTTGGATAGGCAGTAGGCTATTTTCATGTAGAATTATATAGCCTATATTTATGACCATACATTACATTTTCGCGAGACCACCTCGTGGTGCAGCAGATAACTTTCTTGGCTGTCACCCCCGTAGGTCTGGGTTTGACTCCCGGCTTTGCCAAGAAATTTTGATTCTGGCCTTAGGGCTGGAACGGGGTACAGTCAGCCTCGTGCGGCAAAACTGAGAAGAGGATGATTCGATTCCCACCTCGGCCATCCTGGAAGTGGTTTCCCTACTCAAGGCAAATGCTGGGATGGTTGTTAACTTAAGGACACAGCCACCTCCTTCCCAATCCTATCCCCAATTTACAAATACACACACAGCCACCACAGTAACACAGGTTATCACACAATATGCCCACCCAATTTCTCAATTCCCGAGTGATAGTGTACGGCTTGTTGACACCCAGAGTTTGGTGTTACATCTCCTCACTTAAGCAAGGCTCCACTCTTGTATGATTATTATGTATTCATTTGCAAATAACATGAACCAATACGGTATTGCTTTAGTGGCACCATGTTCTGCATGTGACATAGTGAAGAAAAATCATCCCTAGGATCGTTGCTGAAAGTATAGAAGTATCCAGGAATTTGATTAGTGTGTATCGAAGATACAGTTGTTGTTGCTTATTTTAAGGGCTGAGACATCGTGGTCATATATCCCTGTGTATTTGGGCGTGTGTGGAATCAGAGGGAGGTATCACTTGAGAAGAAATTGGGTGGGCTTATCATTTACATGGATGGGCAAACTTTTAGTGGTCTCACAGGATTAAATAAAATTAAGGGCATTGTGATATGTCTAAGAGGTAGGAACACCAAGGTTAACAGCCCTGGTTTTTAAGTCACACAGCCTTAATGCCATGCCGAGCGTAGTGAGGGGGTTGCTAACCTCAATAGTTTGTCCCTGAAAGCAACACTATTTACAATTCTGAGGGACTGGAGTACCTTCAGTCATTTTCAACAATCATGGGATTGTAGCTTTGGGTACACGACAATCCAAACTTCTCCAGAACTCTTCAGGAATAGCACAAAGTCCCATAGGTGAGGGAGCAAATGTTAAATCTGATTTGCATTGTAGCTTGTAATTAAAGCACTTAATTCACTGTAAAGGGCTGCAGCTTAACAAATTACGTTTAATAAAACACATCAACTAACTTCAGTCAGGAAACCATTTGCCTCCGAGGCTAAGTGGGGTTAGAAAACGGACACTTTAAAGGAGACAATAGCTTCTCTACGGTGGAGATTTAATGTTTGTTGGGCATTATTACCTAATCTCAGCCTAGCACTGCCCTCCTTGTGGTTTAAAACACTTCCTTTGTGAAATAAAGGCTACATACCCTATATATTGACGTGTAGATTTGCCACGTATGCCAGTAAATCCTCCTGATTACAGGCCTTTATCCAGTCATTATATCTGGATTAGGAATGAGGAATTTGTGAATTAATGGATAGGTGTTTGAGGGACTGGCATTTCATGGGTATTAAAACCAGAATTATTCGATGAAACGTGTGATATTTGTATTTACCGCTCCAATGCACGAGGAAACCAGAACACAGTATAGATACCAATAGGGATGTAGACTGAGAAAGTTCGCGCCAGATAGCGCTCGTGTAGTACTGGGTAAGCGCAAGGCGATCGTCCTATGTTTCCCCCAGTCAGCTACGAGGAATGTATAGATTGTGACCGAGTTTTCTAAGCTAAAGTAAATTATATCTTCTCTAATTTTACTCCAAGACTATATTAATTAATTCTATAGGTATATCCTCTAATATATTATGAACGATTTTCAGCGTTTAAGCGTTAAACAGCTGTAAAATGAGCTACGGACTAGAGGCGCTGAAACTAGTGGCAGGAGGGAAGATTTAGTAGGCTACAGCGGTAATAACAAAATTCTAACACGCTTTATTATTCAAATTATGAATAGGAGTCAGTATGCTTGAGTATTGTAGGCCTCTATTGATAAATAGCCTATATCTCCATAAGACTTAAATCATAAATAGAGATTTCCCGGTCAATACATATGAGATTTTCAAAGTGAAATGGCTTGTCCTGTTCGGATTCCACGTAAAGAGGAAGTCCTCTGTGCCTTATGATCTCTAGAGTAACGGTCACGTAAAACTATAATCTTCCTTTTATAAATAGAGATTTAAATATTCACTGGCTCCCCTTGCTTATAGACTTCGATTCGTGTATTTTTTTGGTTGATAGCGTACATGAAACGGTCTTTTTTTATGGTAAACATAATCAAAGAAAGTTGATACCGGTATTGTTTACCTCAAAATGCATCGCAAAGATTGGTTCTTTCGTAATTTGTCAATTTCTTAATACAAATCGTTTCCGTACCCCTTGGAAACGACTTAGGGGTACAATATTTAAAAAGTTTGAGAATCCCTGTTTTAAGGCCATGAACTGTTTCCATTCATCTGGCTAACTTAGGCCTATGACTCAAGAATGTAGAAGTCAGTCACTACCGGTACCACATTCTCCGTCGGGCAGCTGTAAGTTGACGATTAATTCTGATTTCAAGAAACCAACCATAATACGTTTGTGACTGTTAATGTTGTGACATTTATTCTTGAAGTATTTGTCCGAGTATTGATGCCTTTGAAAATGGGAGTCACAAATGTTACATTCACTTCTTCCTGTATATTGACGATTTCTTCCCGTACCGTACTTCAATGGAGATAATTTATGCAGATTCCGATATTGTAGGCTTATCATGGTAAACTGGCAATTTTCTTGTGTATGGCCTCTTCCTTATTTTTGTTGTGTTCGTGGTCCACGGAAAAATCGATGGAACAGTGCCCGGATTTAATCTTGCTCTCTCACCTTCAAATACAAACGCATAAATTCAGTGGTTGTTATCGATATGTCTATTCAGTTTATAGGTAGGAATTATTTCCCTTTGTAAATCACACTTGCCCAACACAGTTTTCGTGAAGTCATCGAGTTGAAAACGATTGGAACACACTTTAATATTTTCGGTCAGATTTTCTTCACCGAAATGTTTCCCTCTAATAGGATGTAACCATTTCTTCCTCATTTCTTTATTTTGTGAAAATTGGTGACACGAAATCGGATTTCCCTGATTTTTGCAAAGAGGAACACTGCAATAGCTGGGCATAGTCACGAAATAGTACATTATGCAACGAGCCTATAATGGCTATAATTAAGACACGGGTATGCGAGTTTTATAATTTCCATACGAGTGTCTTAATTACCATTATAGGCGAGTTGCATACGACTGTTTATGTTCGACGATAATTATAACTTTATTGTATGTTTTAACATAAATATTCATAAACATCTGTTGAGAGTCAGCTACTGGAATTTTGTGATCGCAGAGCGAGCGTTGGGTGTTATATCTCTGCCTTTCAAGAGCTTTGAACGACCGACGCATGCGCGCTGTGTGTTTGCAATGCCATATGCAAACCATATGTTTACATCTGCCGTCCCTCAGTAATATTGTCACCGGTGTCAGTTGAAGACAATGCGCTGTGTAGAAATTAGCGTTGGTGATTTTAAGGTACAGTGCTATTTCTTGTCTCATATTCGCCAGTTTATTTACGCGAATATATGTACGGTGCGTATTCCATGTCGGTAATTTATTATAGTTCGATGTTGTGTTTATGTCCGACATGTTGGATTTTGAGCGCATGCGCGAAGTTATCGTTACCTAATTGGTCAATGAACGAGCTCTGATTGGCTGGAGAAACTGTATCATAATGGAAAACAGTGTTATAATGACCATCATTATGATACAGTTATCTGACACATAATAGTGAGGGTCGAACATAAATAGCAATTTAAACAACTTAAATTCGTGGATATTAGCGGCATGTGAACACAGGTGACAAATGAAGAGCGCCTTGCGCTTACCCAGTACAACAGCAGTGCGCTCTATCGGTGCTAGTTCTATACATCCCTATACAGTATGGACACTTCGGCAATACCGGAAGAACGGATTTTCAAAAAAAAAAAAAACAATTGATAAGGGGGAGCACCAATACACCTGAAAGCCGCTAGGTAGCACCACTTATGGACTAACACATGATAAACAGCTGATTGATTAATGTATATTTTATGTAATTTATTTAACTCTATTTCAACACACTAGCTCTCTTTATAATCAGATATTTTAAGAAAACAAATAACAAGAAAATAGAAAGTGTTAATACTACTGTGTTTTAATTCTAAGAAGTGTGGAATTTAATGTTTAACACCACATTCCTCCAGTCCTGTGGTGTCGCATTGTGATTGCATCGTAACGATGAAAGGTGATGATATGTTTTTAATGATTAAATTAACACACGATGTATTGAAAAGTGTGGGGGAAATGTGGATTTTGTTTCTTAAACTTTTGTAGTCCGAGATAATGCAATTCAAGTTTACTACAGTAACTGTAAATAAGTATTAATTTTTAATATTCTTAGCTTCCTAACGTAAATACCCGGGAATTTATTTAGTCAATAAAAAAGTCATGTTGATGGGTGGGGACAGCCTTATTATGCAGTGTTATTTTCACATTTCATGATATGCATTGCCTAGGCTACTTCTTACTCCTCATTTCTTAGCCTACTCACACTTCCGTTCATTATCTTGTGTTCCAAGAAGAATTCAATACCGGTACTGTATGTCATGTGCTAAGGAATCTCTTTTCATTACCGGTACCTTTATTAGTTCCACGTCTTTGTGTGGCTCTTATAGGAGCAACAAGTAGCTTTCAGATTCAACAAATAGACTATACATTTACTGGTAGATTGTTTTGTTTAGCCTACAGATGGCCTAAAAATAAGTAAAGTAAAGCTGAAATACAAGCTCAGGGCTTACAGTAAGTAAACCGGCCAACCACCCTTCGTACAGAGGCTTGCTTCTTTAATCCTAGAAGCCAAGGTCACACCCAGATCTCCATTCGGAGATCCTAAAGTCATAATATTATAGTTTTGGACTGGGTTTTGATTCTTGGTTAATGCATGTTAGAATTTCAGAGTTGCATCCAGTGGTTCAAATTCCAAATATAAAAAAGAAAGGTTCTGTGGCTTATGATCACGAGAGCCACGCGAAGCTACAAGTTTGCTTTGCTTTCTGTCGCTAGTGAATGTAATAAAGTAATATAACTGGTAAATAACACTATGTGCAATGGTGTCGCCAATCAATCAAGTAAAACGCTCAGTTCTAAACTTGCTCTAACCATAGCTTAACACCAATCAGACCGAACTTGAACCTCGTCACGACTAATAAGTTGCCATCTATCCGCACCGCACTTTTTACTTGTCAGTGGTATGTCAACTCCTTATTCTTCCCATTCTGCAGAAATGGAGATAATGTAGGATGAGTTTTCCATGCGATGGATGGTTTTTACACCTGGATGAGAGAAGTGTTAGGCTCATAATGCTGTGTGGCTTTTGGAGAGGCCTGGGGCAGATCTTTCCAGTTGGTACCTGTAAGCGACATGTACATCATAGTGGAATTAATACTGGTCATTAGGAGGCCTAACTATACGCCATAGCTTCAGTTACTAGGCCTACGTCAAGAGTTAACAAAGGGCTATCATGGTGTATTCAGTTCACACTCTGCGCAGAGTGCTGGGATTCAGTTTCAAGACGTTACAGCAGTCTTATTTTAAACACTAAGGTTTCAAAATACTGTATGTATAATTTTATTAATGCAGCCAATGGCCATGTACTTTTCTTTTCAGGACGGGTCAGGGAAGGGATATAGCAGGGAAATTGGCCGTGGATTTATTGAAAGGAACCGTCCCGGCATTTGCCTGGTAGTGAAACTGGTAAACCACGAAAACCATTTTCAGGACGGTAGAGGTGGGATTCGAACTCACGCTCTCCCGATGCCAGCGAGGCACGAGGTAGCACATTAGCGCTCTCGGCCACCAAGGCCGGTTCAAAGTATGTATGCCTCTTGCTAAGCTATAATCTGGAGTCATTTATATAACCATATTTTTTGACATACCGGTACTGTATATATTATTATAGTTCCAATTAGGACCTCTTTGGTCTATGAACCATGTACTTGTGTGTGCATGGTATTTGATAATCAGTATTGTGGTGAATGTAATGTAATTGTTGTTTTAAGGGGCGGAACTTCGAGGTCATCTGCCCCTAGAGTGTTGTGGTGACTAGCAGTGTTTGTAACTCGAACAGTACTCAAAAAAAGGTTTTGCATATTGCGATTTAGTGTTTTGCTATGTGTACTATCCTACCAGCGAATTGTTACCGGTGGCGGAAATCGGAATTAATGCGCTCCGCCCAGCCACACGCCTGCGATAGACGTGCAGTTGTCGCCAGCGAAACCTCATCGCATATCATTTGTGTGCATGATTCGTGCTGGGTCGTGCGCTGTGCGGTGTGTTCTCATTGTACGACTGTGCATGCGTTCCCCCTCTTGCCCAGCAACCGCTCGCGGCAGCCATAACGAGGCGAGCTGACGTAATGTATACACAACAACCCCACTCCACGTCTAGTGGTAACAATTCCCTGGTAAGGTAGTATGTAATGACATACAAAGAAAAACAACACACAATATGCTGTGCAAAAGAGACAAACTAAAAGCATAACAAAAGTGGCAATCTTTTTCATGTTGGGGCATATCAATACCATGTATGGCCACCACGAGCCCTAAGGCATGCTTGCCGACAAAGAGGCATACCGTACTGAGAACCAAGGAACCAACCTGGTTTGGGGCAGATTATCCCACTCTTGGAAAGCAGCTTCAATCAGTTGCTGAATGTTTGTTTGTTAGTTAGAGGATTGGGACAGTGCGAAACTGCACTCTTAATCTTTTCCAATGCATGTTCGATACTGTTCATGTCCGCAGAATATGCAGGCCACTCCATTCTCCGTATGCCTTGCATCTGAAGGAACTGATTGACCACCCTAGCTCGATGGGCATTATTTATTTATTTATTTATTTATTTATTTATTTATCAATATGAAGGAACACAGGCACCAGCCCAAATACATTCCTTCTTGACATTATCTGATTAAATAACAACATGTATCAGTGGAAAATAGAGAAAACAGATTACAAAAATTACACAAATGAAGAACAGAACATAAATACTACAAAGGAGATCGTGAAAATATAAACCATAAAATGAAAACAAAACTGTACAAAGTAGAAAAAAAGAATATAAAAAAATAAAGGAGAAAAGAGTACCCAGTATTCAAGGAACAGCTGCTTTTACTTGTTTATTGAATAAGTTAGCGCCAGCGAATAAATCTACTTGAACATCAATTGAATTATAAAATGATAATATTTTAACTAAAGGCGAATTAGAATGGTGAAGACTTTTAGATCTTGGGATGTGAAAGAGTGCTTGCTGTCGAGATCTTACTTGTGGTACATGAAAAGTGATGAATTGAAATAATTCTTGGCAGTCAACTTTTCTAGTTAAAATTTTCCTCAGCAGTTGCAAAGAACTTAACGACCTTCTACTTTTCAAGGACTTGAAATTGAACAAATTTCGTAAAAACTGAGTCGAAGTATCAAATGGACAAAATACATTGAACGTCTTATAATACATGTATCTGAGAAATTTATTTTGCACAATCTCAATGTGATGAATTTGATCTTTATAAAAGGGATCCCAGATTACTGCTGAATATTCTAACTTCCTTCGAACTAAACTTTCATATAACTTAACAATTACTCCAGTTTTAGTAAATAATTTGGAGTTTCTAATGACAAAACCAAGCATCTTGTTGGCCGAACTAATTATATTTGCAATATGGTTATTAAAGGTTAATTTGCTGTCATAAATAATTCCTAAATCATTTATCGACGGTACAATTTCGAGTGCTGTTTCTCCAATACAATATTTAGGATTTATATACTCCTTCTTCCTTGTAAATACCATGACTTTACATTTTTTTACATTAAGGACTAAATTATTACTAACACACCAAGCTACAATATTATTAACATCCCTCTGAAGGTCATTCTCGTCTCTCAAGTTGTATATGGTCTTATATAGCTTTACATCGTCAGCAAACAATAAGCAGTCAGAGTAACATAGAATATTAGGCAAATCATTAACCAAAATTAGAAATAGAAGAGGCCCAAGATTAGATCCTTGTGGGACACCAGAAGAACTAACAATATTACCTGAAATTTCACTTCTGAAACTTCGTCCACTAGTGTAAAGCCCTCGCCCATTGTGGCAGCGAATCCTGTAACGACAGGTTTGAGGATGTTGTCTCTGTATACCAGACCCGTCATGTTACCGTGGATAGGAATTAGAGGCGTACGTCGACCAAACATGATCCCACCACAAAACATGACTGAATTTCCTTGCTGTTGGAGGCGTTCCTGGATGAAGAGCTTGTGAAATCTCTCACCCACCCGTTGCCACACTCGATTGCTCCTGTTGTATGGGTTTCTTCTCACGCCCAAGTACACAGGGCTGACGACCATGATGTACAACCTCCTACATGAAACAACAAGCATTAGCATAGTCACCTGGCTATGGCTTCATGAGACAGTGACGGCAGAGAATTCCAATCTTCGTGCTCCAATAGAGGAACAGTTTGACAATGGTATGATAATGCACCGGATGTTACAGCCATTCCAATAGACCAAGAGGCACTAAGGAGCAAACTGGCCACCATGTTAGACAACTTCTGTACATCGACTGCAATCTGTTGTTTCATTTCAGGGGCCTGGACATCGTGGCCATTTAGCCCCGTGTACTTGGGCGAGTGTGGAATTTTGACTGATAACCTGTGTTATTGTGATGCCTGTCTTAGTATGTGTATTTGCAATTCCGGTGAGGATTGGTAAGGAGGCGGCATTGGCTTTAACTTAGGAACCATCACAGCATTTGCCTGCAGTAGAAGTGGGAAATCTCGGAAGACCACTTCCAAGATGGCTGAGATGGGAATCAAACCCTCCTCTTCTCAGTTGTGCCTCACGAGACTGAGTGTGCCCTGTTGCAGCCCTCAGACCAGAATTACATTTCTTGGCAGAGCCAGGAATCAAACCCAGACCTCTGGGGCAACAGCCAAGAATGGTAGTCCCTACGCCACAAGGTGGTCCATGACTGCAACCTGGATCTGCTGTAAATAGTCTCAGAATTGCCCAGTAACTTTACACATAGTATGGATAGTTATTGTTGTTTAAGGGGCGGAACAGCACGGTCATCTGTCCCTCTTAACACAAAATAATACAAATTTTAGTTGAATTATAATTTATAGGTGGATGCCTAATATTAATAAAACAAACAAAAATAATAAGTATGGAATAAAAATTCAGAAAAGAAAAAGTTCTTTGAGCAAATGCACATACAGGTACAGTATTTTTCTCACCAAGATACGATGAACTATATTATTAGTAGGGCCATGATTCTTATGCAAGATATGTTTACGTAACAGTAATAATGTGCGAGTCCTCCAGAGAGACTCGTGCGGGTATTTTTAAAGTTAACACCCATATACTGTACATTCTAAGAAGACTATTGAAACCGTAGTCTCCGAACTACCATTAAATCGAAACAAACAAACCCCGTGGCACTACAGTCCATGAAGGGCCTAGGCATACCAAGCGATCGCCACCCAGCCATTTGGCCTGCAGATTATGTGGTGACGCGTGGTGAGCGCCTCGGGTCCCCTCGGCCGTTAATCTTGGTCTCCATGAGCGTGGCGCTGCCTCATTGTCAGACAGCTATTCAATTGTCCTTGCGAGGCTGTGTACACCCAGTTCCAGCCCTCACGCCGGTTTCTGAAATCCCTGACGGAGCCTGGAATCGAACCCGAGGTCTCCTGGTGCGAGGCAGGCGCGCTACCCCAACACCACCCGAGCTATATTACTCCATTTAATTGGGCATGCAAAATAATTTGAAGATGGAATGTTTGGTGCATGGAGCATTCTGGGAGGGGGGAAGGGGAATTAGAAACCATAGAAATTCACTTCTATTATGACCAAGAGGTGGATTAGAATCCATCCCTTTTCACTTAGATCACCTCGTGGTGTAGCAACTAGCATTCTGGTCTGAGGGCTGGAACGGGGTACACTCAGCTTTGGGAGGCAAAACTGAGAAGAGGTGATTTTGATTCCCATCTCGGCCATCTTGTAAATGGTTTTCCTTGGTTTCCCACTTCTACTGCAGGTAAATGCCGAGACGGTAGGCTACCCTAACGTAAGGCCATAGTCGTCTCCTTCCCTATCCTCACCTAAAATTATAAATGCACACACTAATACAGCCATCACAATAAGGCAGTTTATGAGACAAATGATACACACATCCAAGTACACATGACTACAGGCCAAAATTTAAATTCTCCTTGGCAAAACCAGGATTCAAAACTGGGCCAACCAGTTAGAAGGCAGCTATGCTTACTTCTAGACCATGGCAGTAGCTGTGGAAACAATGGGATTATATGTTTGGTTATTTTTATTTCTTGGATATGAATATTTCTTTTATCCCCTTACTTCACTCCCAAAGTCTTTTTCATACTAATTGACAGTGTCATGGAGCCCTTTCATTCTAGAGAAAAGGATCTTCCATGCAGCCTCAACGTTGATGGAAAGTAGAAGAGGCTAAGAAAGGAATGGGGAAGTGACTGTGGTCAATGGGAAAGCCACCATCTCAGCATTTTGAGATGAGAAACAAGGAAGCTAACTTGAAATGACAGGTGAATGGACATGAACCAACTTATTTCACAAACCAGGTCTTCAGTGTGGTGATGTGATTTGCAGTTAATGTTGTACAACATCCTTAGGTCTCAAACCCCAATCCTTCCATTTTCTAACGGGATGGGATACCCAGAACTAATGGATCGTTGCACCTGTCTAAAACCATGGAGGATTATGATAAGTCCTTTGGCTGTCCAACAATAAAATTGTAAGTTATTTTGATTTAGAAGTTATTGCTTTATGAGATTACTTCCAAATCCTTTGTTGTAATGCAATAAACAAACATTCCTGATATCGCCTTGATCTCAGATCACTGATTTGATTTCTGATAGAGAGATTTAGTTTTTGAAATATTGAATTAATGAACTGCTTCAGACCTGTCTATCACATTTGTTGACAACAAGACAAAAATATAGCTATCAATCACAGAAGCTGCAGATTATCTGACATGAATTCTACCGTATTTCCTCGCATAATCGTCGCACTTTTTTTTTGCCAAAAATTCGTGGAAAAAAGCAGGGTGCGACGATTATGCGAAGAATATTTAAGTTCAAAGAATATACTGTATCATTATTTGCTGCACGGGCCAGTCATTCGCGTAGCGTGAGTCTGGCGTGAGTCATAGCCTGCAGTCAATGACAGGCTTCTTTCTTCTAACAAGGTCACGACAGGTTAACGCTCGCGGAATGTGCTGATGAAGCTGGCCATTCGCGTCGTGGTTCATAGCCCGCAGGCATAGAGACGAATTACTTTCTGCTGTCAAGATCACGCCACATTAGGCCTATAAGATCGCGGAATGTGCGCTGGCCGTTCGCGTCACAGTTTATAGCCCGCAGGCATAAAGACGAATTACTTTCTGCTGTCAAGATCACGCCACATTAGGCCTATAAACTCGCGGAATGTGCACTGGCCGTTCGCGTCGCGGTTCATAGCCGGCAGGCGTAAAGACGATACGGTATTACTTTCTCCTGACAGGATCACGACAGATTAGGCCTATAAGCTCGTGGAATGTGCGCTGGCCGTTCGCGTCACAGTTCATAGCCCGCAGGCATAAAGACGAGAGTACTTTCTGCTGACAAGATCACGCCAGATTAGGCCTATAAGCTCGCGGATTGTGCACTGGCCGCTCGCGTCACAGTTCATAGGCCTAAAGATGAGATTACTTTTTTGCTGACATGATCACGCCAGATTAGGCCTATAAGCTCGCGGAATGTGCGTTGGCCGTACGCGTCGCGGTTCATAGCCGGCAGGCACAAAGACGAGATAACTTTTGCTGACAAGATATCGCCAGATTAGGTCTATAAGTTTGCGGAATGTGCGCTGGCCGCTCGTGTCATAGTTCATAGCCCGCAGGCATAAAGACGAAATTACTTTCTGCCGACAAGATCACGCCAGATTAGGCCTGTAAGCTCGCGGAATGTGCGCTGGCCGTTCGCGTCACAATTCATTGCCCGCAAGCATAAAGACGAGATATTTTTCGTCTGACAAAGTCGCGCCAGGTTATAAAGTCGCGGCAGCATGTGCAACTGACTGGCGCACAAATACGAACATGCTATGCGACGATTATGCGATGAAATTTTATAAACCTATTTTAGTGTTTGAAAAGTGGGGTGCGACGATTACGCGGTGGCGACGATTATGCGAGGAAATACGGTAGTTTCTCTACTAAAAGGTAGCGATAAACAATATGTTGGTTTTTGGTGTAAAGATTTGCCTAGGTAGCTCCACTCAAAAATTGCACATTACTTTTCTTATAGGTAGCTAAAACCTTGCAGGTATAGTATTATTAAATTTATTTCATGTTAGACCAACTTAAATGTTACAGTATTTAGGAAGTTAAATTTGCTCCTCAATGACAATGCCAGAGCATTAAAAATCACTATTGAGAAAACCTCTTTATGATTAAACCCTCGCTACCATATTTTATATACTGTAGGCTTCTAGGCCAAGCCACTTCAGGATATAGTCACAAAATTGGTGAGCTTCACCTCTGAAAATTGAAAACAGGAAAAATAATGTTTCTTTAAAAAAAAAGTCAAATGTTTCCATGAAAATATATCAGAATACCCAAACATTTGCAGAAAAATATGCCTGTTTGAGTTGGAATGTTTAGGCTTTCATGGCCAGAAAATAAATTACTGCAAATTCTTCTAGGTACGGTACTATGGATATGATGGGGCACAGACATGGCATAATACCTAGAAGAATTCACTGTAATATTTGTACGAGTTGTTTCTACATAAACCATGTAAACAAGTAAGTAATACTGTAATGCAGAAAAATGTGCGATTGCAAGCAGAAGTTTGTTCTTGACACTTTTCATTCTCTCTGTGGAGTTACTTCAGGAAGAATATAGTGGTCGTAACCAGATGTGGCTGGTTGAACAATATAGGGGAAATCTGCTGGGACCTTTCCTTTTAATAGGTCACAGGCTTTTCCAGTACCTTGCCCAGTTTCATTCATCTCTAATTAACTCTGATGAGTATAATATTTCTTGAATTGTAATCTTCTGTAAATCTTTCTGCCTAATCAACCCTTAAATGAATAAATAATGTGCAAATAGTAGGACATGTTCTGGATATTAATTACATCCTTCATCAGCCATTACAATTTTAGTATGTCATTATAAAGACACACCACTCAGTCCTTCACACATCCTTAAAAAGAAAGGAGACAACTTTTCCTAGCATCACTTCACAATCCATACGATTCCTGACCCCCACATAAATATGAATAATCAAGGGTAGAAATTAAAATTGATGCACATTCTGAAATTTATACCGTACCACATACTATGACAAGTGTAGCAAGCACAATGCCTATGTAACATTGACATAGAGGTACTGGTACTGGATACTTGTGATAAACATTTATACCAAATTCTACAACTTTAGCTTGTATCACATGAAACCTTGGCCTTGTTTACAGCTAGTATTAAACAGATTATTTCTGCAATGATGAGAAGCAAGTCCTTAGCCAACAATAGAATAGGATGTGAGGTGCAGCTTGACATTATCTGAGGAATTTCCGACATCCCTGAACAGGTTTGAACAATGTTGCTTAATGTAAACATTGAAATCTGTTGCTATGACTTAAGATAACTGTAAATTTTAAAACCATTGAGCTTTAAAATGGTATATGAAACTCAAATTTATGAAAATGTTTGGATAGGCAGTAGGCTATTTTCATGTAGATTTATATAGCCTATATTTATGACCATACATTACATTTTCGCGAGACCACCTCGTGGTGCAGCAGATAGCTTTCTTGGCTGTTACCCCCGTAGGTCTGGGTTTGACTCCCGGCTTTGCCAAGAAATTTTGATTCTGGCCTTAGGGCTGGAATGGGGTACAGTCAGCCTCGTGAGGCAAAACTGAGGAGGGTTCGATTCCCACCTCGGCCATTCTGGAAGTGGTTTCCCTACTCAAGGCAAATGCTGGTATGGTTGTTAACTTAAGGACACAGCCACCTCCTTCCCAATCCTATCCCCAATTTACAAATACACACACAGCCACCACAGTAACACAGGTTATCACACAATATGCCCACCCAATTTCTCAATTCCCGAGTGATAGTGTACGGCTTGTTGACACCCAGAGTTTGGTGTTACATCTCCTCACTTATGCAAGGCTCCACTCTTGTATGATTATTATGTATTCATTTGCAAATAACATGAACCAATACGGTATTGCTTTAGTGGCACCATGTTCTGCATGTGACATAGTGAAGAAAAATCACCCCTAGGATCGTTGCTGAAAGTATAGAAGTATCCAGGAATTTGATTAGTGTGTATCGAAGATACAGTTGTTGTTGCTTACTTTAAGGGCTGAGACATCGTGGTCATATATCCCTGTGTATTTGGGCGTGTGTGGAATCAGAGGGAGGTATCACTTGAGAAGAAATTGGGTGGGCTTATCATTTACATGGATGGGCAAACTTTTAGTGGTCTCACAGGATTAAATAAAATTAAGGGCATTGTGATATGTCTAAGAGGTAGGAACACCAAGGTTAACAGCCCTGGTTTTTAAGTCACACAGCCTTAATGCCATGCCGAGCGTAGTGAGGGGGTTGCTAACCTCAATAGTTTGTCCCTGAAAGCAACACTATTTACAATTCTGAGGGACTGGAGTACCTTCAGTCATTTTCAACAATCATGGGATTGTAGCTTTGGGTACACGACAATCCAAACTTCTCCAGAACTCTTCAGGAATAGCACAAAGTCCCATAGGTGAGGGAGCAAATGTTAAATCTGATTTGCATTGTAGCTTGTAATTAAAGCACTTAATTCACTGTAAAGGGCTGCAGCTTAACAAATTACGTTTAATAAAACACATCAACTAACTTCAGTCAGGAAACCATTTGCCTCCGAGGCTAAGTGGGGTTAGAAAACGGACACTTTAAAGGAGACAATAGCTTCTCTACGGTGGAGATTTAATGTTTGTTGGGCATTATTACCTAATCTCAGCCTAGCACTGCCCTCCTTGTGGTTTAAAACACTTCCTTTGAGAAATAAAGGCTACATACCCTATATATTGACGTGAAGATTTGCCAGGTATGCCAGTAAATGCTCCTTTATCCAGTCATTATATCTGGATTAGGAATGAGAAATTTGTGAATTAATGGATAGGTGTTTGAGGGACTGGCATTTCATGGGTATTAAAACCAGAATTATTCGATGAAACGTGTGATATTTGTATTTACCGCTCCAATGCACGAGGAAACCGGAATGCTGTTATGTCCAGTGTGACAAGAACTGCGCAAAAAATTACCGCACAGATGTTGGTTTCCCACATTTCTGCCATGGGTTAAAATGCAAAATTATATTTCTGAGTTGATTTTAATAATTACAAACAATGTTTTCATCAGACAAAATCGACAGGCCGCACTCAATGAATACGGGTAGACTGCACTCTCGCGGATACATGGTGAACCATCGCCGCCATGCGTGCGTGCGTGCGGTGCTTCCGGAACCGGCCGATTCAAAACCATGACGAAAAAATTACATGGTAAAGGCCTGATGTGTCCTTGCTGTATTGATATCTATACTGTGATGACGCCATAAGAGAGCACGGGTCTGACTTCAACTGCCGTCTGCCGACTGCGCATTGTGGGTAGAGCTTAACCTTAATAGAATTGCCGTGCCTGAGAGGCACTGAATATTAAGGTCTGTTGTTCAGTAAGGCCTAAATATTAGCAAAATTTGAACGATGTAGCTTCCATTCTGATAGGTTCGATTCAGGCTGCATATGGATAAGAGGATAAATATCGACCAGTCTATTAATATTGAATCCATCCAAATTCATACAATGTCTGACATATAACGTCATCTAGCTGCTAACGCGAAAACCAGAGCAGTTGACCTTGCTGTTCCGCCCCTTAAGACAAACATAACTCGGAAACCAAATAGGGAGAATGATTCCGAAACTGAGCCGACTTTCGGGATTGAAAATACTGGATTGTAACAGAGTTAGAATGTATAGCAACATTCCGTCGTTCGCAAGGCATGCTCTTTAGAAATCAGGTAACTAGCAACCGCCCCGGCTTCGCCCGGGAACAGTTATGGATGCATTACCTGGTAAGCGCTTCTTTTTTCGATGTCAATGATCTATGGCCTATATCCGTTTTACGTCTCGGCATGACGGGTTAAACTCACTGACTGGACTATTAATTATATTATCATGGAGATGCATGTGCAACAAATTCTTGTCAGACGTAATTTAAGAATGGCGAGGTGCATGGAACTCAAATCCCCCTTCCGTCCACTCTTAACTTGGCTGTGTATTTTGCGGAACGGAAAGTTCACAGTCGAAATGAAGAAAAGCTGAGTTGCACTTCCAGGGAAACTCCAAACACAACCACTCGACTTAACAGTTTGCTGCTGACTGTAGGCTATCTGGGGGGTAATATATTCGCCCACTAGCTAGGCTGTAACTGGGGTGATAGGCTCGCCCCTAGCTAGGATGTATCCGGCGAAATATTATGTTCGCCCGCTAGCTAGGCTGTAACTGGGACGATAGCTAGGATGTATCCGGTGAAACATGTTCACCCGCTAGCTGTGCTGTAACTTAGGTGATAGGCTCGCCCCAAGCTAGCCTGCATCTGGCGTGATAGGCTCACCCCTAGCTAGCTCGTAAACTGTCGCCTCAGTAATTGAATGGAGATTGTTGGAAGAAATGAAAACGTAAAAACACTTAGAGTGGACGATGTATTGAAGATAGAGATATGATCTCGCAGACTTATTTGTAGAACGTTTCTTGCAGAAGAATTCTTATACTCATAGCATGACGAATAGAAGGA
Organism: Meconema thalassinum; assembly: GCA_946902985.2. Taxonomy (NCBI): domain Eukaryota; kingdom Metazoa; phylum Arthropoda; class Insecta; order Orthoptera; family Tettigoniidae; genus Meconema; species Meconema thalassinum. Next base: position 459,411,119 of record OX336394.1, on the reverse strand, counting down.
GAAAGTGAGAGGACTCCTCAAGTTCAAGCGCGCCCCGCCCGGCAGCGCTAGTGTGGGCAAGTTCCACGCTGCCGGTCAGCTGGTCTTAGGGATAATGCCAAGGGAAACGAATTACCGTACTTTGTAACTGATACTCTTTTAAAATGTAATTAGCGATCACAATTAAAATAACACGGCAGGGCACAATGTAAAATATAATTCACGGAAATAAGTACTACGGTCTCCATTACATGTTACGGAAAGCATAGATTCCTGGAGTAGGCTATACAGACTGTTATTTTGTTGTTTCTTGTTGTGGCAATTTAGTTTCCTCAGATTGAGAGACTAAAGAAGGTGAATTTGTGGTCTGAATCTAATTAATGAAAATGGGGGAATGGCAGAGCGGCTCTTGAGAACACTAGTGACAGAGTTGAGATGGCTATTCTCAGAAGGAGTGATGCCTATGTGGTGATTACCTAATTCCTCAATGAGGGAAATAAATTGGGCTATGGGATTGAGCGCGTTAATTACTGTTTGCCTGACTGATTTACAAAGGCTAATACCAATAGGTGGGTGGATAAGGACCATCGTGCTCTGAAGGTTACTGCCATTGGGTGAAGCGTACCACAGCTCTTTCTCGAAATCAAATGTCGGGAATGAGACGTGACCCGGTGAGGGAGGAGGTGAGCTAGAGAGTGAGGAATCTGATTTTGGTGAAGTTGGTTTAAGTGGAACGAGTGTACCATCTCCTTTGTGGGTAGGCCCACTCGGAATTAGTGTTTTTGGATTAACAGGGGTATAATTTTGGCTTTTAGAGTCATCAGGGTCCTGAGTTATCAGGAATGTTATGCCCTGGTACGTTAATGTGCGAGGTTTAGTGTCAGTGCGCGACATGTTTGTGTTCGTGAGTGTAGACTATAGGCGCGTGTAATGAGTAAGAGGTGATGAGAGATAGTGGTCAAATACCTTGGTCGACCAGAGAATAAGGAAAGAGAAAAACAAATTTACCAGTCACTCAAAATTATCCAGTTTAAATACAGTTGGAGCTATGACGTTGAGTGCGCTGATGAAATTTGAAGTTAATTAAATAATTAATTAAATAATTAATTATTGACTGCTTAGTAGGAAGAGGGGATGAGCTAAACTTGTATTAAAACTCGAGGGAGACAGGAGTTGCTTGACTAGGATGGTTACATGGTGGGTATGGTGTTGGATATTTGAATGGTAGAGGAGTGACTTAATCTGCACTGTTACTAAAGGGGATGCAAATTAAGCCTATAGGAACATAGTGGAATGGCTTGAAATATCGAAGTCGAGGCGATAGCGAGGCCTAGGCTTGGTAGAAAGACTGGCAAATCATCGATTTCATCAATTGGCGTTAGAAGACGGAGCTTGGAGCAGTGGCGTGCAGTTGCTTGGATGCTGGACTTGGAATGAGATAATCAAGCTTGCATGCATGCGTGCATTGCCTGATAGAATGGGAACCTGGTGCTCTCAATGAGCTCCTTACGCCCCTTTATATAGTGAAATTTTTGATTTTAATGAATTGTTTTAGGTGAAATTTGTTGTTTTAAGTGATTTTACACCGTACCGATTTGATAGGTCGGCAGTGGGTGCAATGATTGATTGGATATATTTGTTTGAAATGATATATATAATTTAATTAATTATATATATATATATATATATATATATATATATATATGAATAAGATTATCTCTCAAGAGTAATTCGCCATGGCTTTGCTCCTCAGTTCCTGGACATATGAGTCAAGACCGTCCATTCGCTGAGGGACAAGCACAAAACAGTAATATTAACAAAGAAATAGCCTATGTTTGAAGTAGGCCCACACAAAACATAGAACGCTGATGTACACAAGACACAATGAACAGAATTTAAGAACTGAAAGCAAAGACAATTCAATTTAATTCACACAAATATCTCACACAGTAGCTTCCCCCGCACTTTTCTATGACCCGGTTCGACGGAACAACAGGACACGTGTTGGACATAATCGCTTGCAGTGCTTGTAGCGGCGGGACCACGAACTACCGTTCTATAATGGCGGAGTCCTCACACTAGGTCCTTCTATTCGTCATGCTCATAGTATACAGATATTTTAACGGTTTGCCCAGCGTAAGCAAATTTTCTTTTTCGACTTTTCACTGAAATCGTTACTGCTTGGCTTCCTTTGGTCATAAATAAATAATTTTCTACACAAACCTCCCTCGGGAAATCCTTCACGGAATGGTGAAAACCGCTTCAAAATCCATCCCGTGGTTCTCGAGATTACCTGTGACATCTGAGAATCGGGGACTTGGTTTTAGACTATACTAAGTACAGATAATGGCCCCTAAACTGAACTGATTAGAAGGACGAGTACACAGGAATACCGTACTGTTCCTTCTCATTTTCTTAGGTAAAAACACCAACTTCATTGTTTTTACCATGAAAATCCTAACAATGGTCATCACAACAATCGGCTCTGGTACAAAAGCGAATACAGTTTGCACAATGGCGCAATGTGTTTGGCAGACAGCTCGTGCATTGGCAAACTGCCGCGAAGGTCACGCGGTAAGTTGCGGCTCCGTACTCACGAAGTAGCTGGGAATACTCACGAAGCAGCAGGTCCAAGCAGACTGCCTCAAGAGACCGCCGAGCGCCCAGTTTGCGGCAGTTAATCTTCTGGTATCGCCTTCAAGCATTGAAATTCCTGGAAAAGGAATCTTGATCGCGGGTGGACGAGATATGCTCATTTCTATGGAAACCGCATTCTCTTACCATTGTGGCTGGTTGCCATAGTTATAGCAGGCCCTCTTCTTGCCGTTAATGTTAGGGACGTTGGACAACTCGATCATCAACCCCACGACCTTATCTCACAAACTGTGTTTATCTCTACTGAGTATGGATGTATTCGGATGTCACGGGTAATCTCGAGAACCTCTGGATGGATTTTGATGCGGTTTTCACCATTCTGTAAAGGATATCTCGAGGTAGGTTTCTGTAGAAAATAATTTATTCATAATCAAAGGAAGCGAAGCAGTAACGATTTTAGTGAAAAGTCGAAAAGATAACGTGGCGTCCGTGCGCTTTTTAAGCTTACGCTAGACAAGCCGTTAAAAATATCAATATACTATGAGTGTAAGAATTGTTCAGCATGAAAAGTTATACAAAATTCCGGGAGAGCATCTTTCTATCTTCAATACATCACCTACTATAAGTGTTTTTACGTTTTCATTTCTTCCAACAGTCTCCATTCAATTGCTGAGGCGACATTTTATGAGCTAGCTAGGGGCGAGCCTATCACCCCAGTTACAGCCTAACTAGCAGGCGAGCCCCTTACCCCAGATACAGCCAGCAGCAAACTGTCGAGTCGTCTTGAAAGATTTCAGAGAGGAGTGGTTGTGTTTGGAGTTTCCCTAGAAGTGCAACTCGGCTTTTCTTCATTTCGCCTGTGAACTTTTCGTCCCGCAGAATACACAGTCAAGTTAACATTGGACTGAAGGGGCATTTGTGTTTCATGCACTTCGCCATTCTTAAATTACGTCTGACAAGAATTCGTTGCACATGCATCTCCATGATAATATAATGAATAGCCCAGTCAGTGATTTTAACCCATCATGCCGAGACGGAAAACGGATAGGCTATAGGCCGTAGTTCATTTACATTGGAAAAAAGCGCTTACCACGCAATTCATTCATAACTGTTCCCGGGCGAAGCCGGGGCAGATTGCTTGTAAAGAATAAAAGATCTCACAGATGGCTCTGCCTGAATAAGTAAACTATTTTTCGCGAGTAATGAACGTGGATCCAAGTGCACTTTGATCATTTTATGTGATTTTGATACCTTATTTGATATTGTGGGATGCATTACCATTTGAAATTACTGTCCTGGAGATATGAGCTAAATTACTTACCGTATGTGACTTCGGTCCTTATTTATTGTTTATTCACCTACGGTATGTGCGTTCTGTTCTGTTCTGCCTGGGGTAACGCAGCTCCCTCTACCAGCAATACACTTCAGGTTATCGTAACCGGGGCGCTGCGCACGTCCGCACACAGATTATACAGTAAGCTCAGAGGATATACAGCCACAGCCCCTCTCATAAACAGATTGCGTGATTACTAGAGCTGGGATTTTTATGTAGTATCACGTGGCATAATATGTACATAAATATGTAACAAAAAGTACCAAAATATGTAGATTGGGCAAAATATGTGATATCTGTTATATAAAAACAAGTGTCCTGACTGACTGACTGACTGACTGACTGACTGACTGACTCATCATCGCCCAGCCAAAACTATTAAAGTTAGAAACATGAAATGTTGGAGATATGTTCGTTGTAAGTCGAAAACGCCCACGAAGGAAGGATTTTTGGATATTCAGGTTCTAAAAGGGTGTTAAGGGGGTACACCTGCATTTCATTGAATAACAATATCTCCGGCTTGGTTTCATTGAGGGATGTGATACTCGGCATATAAACTCACCATTAAAAATAAGAAGACACGTGTCTGAGGGTTTTTCGATGGGGTGTATATTTTGAGGTGAAAGGGGTGAAAAGTGGGGGTTGAAGGATTCCTAACGGAGCGTGTATCTCTTAAACGACATAAGCGAGGAGTTTGAAACTCAGCGGAAAAAAATCATCTTAAAAAATAAGTAAATGGGTGTTTCACCGTTTTTTCATAAATCCAATTTAAGGGGCCCATGGGGAGGGGTGAAATTCAGGGGGAAAAAACACGAAAGAAAGTGTCCTAACTGATTGACTGGCAGACTCACTCATCAAACTCAGGGGGAAAAACGGCTTGAAAATAAGTAAATAGGTGTTCGACAGTTTTTTTTCATAACCCCAATTTAAAGGGTTCATGGGGAGGGGTGAAATTCTGAGAAAAGGAAATTGAAATAAAAAGTCCTGACTCACTCACCATCGCCCCAAAAAAATTATTGAAGTTGGAAACAAGACATTCTGGGGAAATGATCATTGTATGTCAAAGCCGTCCACTAAGTGAGGATTTTCTGATATTCAGGTTCTAAAGGGGTCTTAAGGGGGTTAACCCTGCATTTCATTGAATAACTATAACTCACGATTGGTTTCATTGGGGGATGTGATACTCGGCATATAAACTCACCATTAAAAATAAGAAGACACGTGTCTGAGAGTTTTTCGATGTGGTGTATATTATGAGGTGAAAGGGGTGAAAAGTGGGGGTTGAAGGATTCCTAACGGAGCGTGTATCTCTTAAACGAATTGGCGACGAGTTTGAAACTCAGCGGAAAAAATCAGCTTAAAACATAAGTAAATAGGAGTTCGACCGTTCTTTTTTTCATAAATTCAATTTAAGGGGCCCATGGGCGGGGGTGAAATTGTGGGGGGCGGGACAGGAAAGAAAGTGTCCTGATTGACTGACTCACTCACTCCTCAAACTCAGGGACAGAAAACTGCTTAAAAATAAGTAAATAAGTGTTCGACATTTTTTTTTTCATAAATCAAATTTAAGGGGTTCTTGGGGAGGGGTGACATTCTGGAAGAAAAATGAAAGAAAATGCCCTCACTCACTCACTCACTCACTCATTATCGCCCAGCCAAAATTATTGAAGTTAGAAACATGAGATTTTGGGGATATGTTCGTTGTTCGTTGTATGTCAAAACCGTACACTAAGAGAGGATTTTCGGATATTCAGGTTCTAAAGGGGTCTTAAGGGGTTAAATCTGCATTTTATTGAATAACAATATCTCACGAGTGGTTTCATTTATGGATGTGATACTCGGCATATAAACTAATCATTAAAAATAAGCAGACATGTGTGTAGGGGTTTTTCGATGTGGTGTATATTATAAGGTGAAAGGGGTGAAAATTGGGGGTTGAAGGATTCCTATCGGTGCGTGTATCTCTTAAACGACATGGGCGAGAAGTTTTAAACTCAGCGGGAAAAATCACTTAAAAATAAGTAAATCGGTGTTCGAGCGTTTCTTCATAAATCAAATTTAAGGGGCCCATGGGGAGGGGTAAATTTCTGGTCAAAATAATTGAAAGAAAATGACCTGACTGACTCACTCACTCATCATCGCCCAGCAAAAACTATTGAAGTTGGAAACATTAACATTTGGGAATATGTTCGCTGTATGTCGAAAACGTAAACTAAGGAAGGATTTTTGTTTATTCGGGTTCTGAAGAGGTGTTAAGGAGGGTAAACGTGTATTTCATTGAATAACGATATCTCATGAGTTGTTTCTTTGGGGATGTGATATTCGGCAAATAAACTAATCATTAAAAATAAGCAGACATAATTATGACTAAGGGTTTATCGATGTGGTGTATATTATGAGGTGAAAGGGGGTGAAAATTGGGTGTTGAAGGATTCTTAACGGAGCGTGTATCTCTTAAACGACATAGGCGAGAAGTTTGAAATTCAGCGAAAAAAACATCTTAAAATATAAGTAAATAGGTGTTCGACCGTTTTTTCATAAATCCAATTATATGGCCCTTGGAGAGGGGTGAAATTCTGGGAAAAAAACAGGAAAGAAAGTGTTCTAACTGATTAACTCACTCACTTATCAAACTCAGGGGGGGGAAGAACATCTTAAAAATAAGTAAATAGGTGTTCGACCGTTTTATTTTCATAAATCCAATTTAAGGGGTTCACGAGAGGGGTGAAATTCAGAAAAATAAATGAAAGAAAATGTCCTGACTGACTCACTCACTCATCATCGCCCAGCCAAAAGTATTGATGCTAGAAACATTACATTTTGGGGTTATGTTCGTTGTATGTGGAAAACGTTCACCAAGGAAGGATTTTTGGATATTCAGGTTCTAAAGGGGTGTTAAGGGGGTAGACCTGCATTTAATTGAATAACAATATCTCCCGATTGGTTTCCTTGGGGGATGCGATACTCGGCATATAAACTCATCATTAAGAATAACAAGACTCATGTCTGAGGGTTTTTGGATGTAGTGTATATTATGAGGTGTATGTGTGAAAAGTGGGGGTTGACGGAATCCTAACGGAGCATGTATATCTTAAAAGATAGAGGCATCAAGTACGAAACTCAGGGGGGAAAATCAGCTTGAAAAATAAGTAAATAGGTGGTCGACCATTGTTTCATAAATGCAATTTAAGGGGCCCATGGGGAGGGGTGAAATTCTGGGGAAGGAAGTCCTCTAAGGAAGGATTTTTGGATATTCACTCATCATCCCCCAGCCAAACCTATAGCAGTTAGAAACTTAAAACATTTGGGGGATATGTTCGTTGTATTTCGAAAATGTCCACTAAGATGGATTTTTGGATATTCATGTTCTGAAGGGGTGTTAAGGGGGTAAAACTTGCATTTCATTGATTAACAATATCTCACGAGTTGTTTCATTTGGGGATGTTATATTAGGCATATAAATTAATTAATAAAAATAAGCAAACATATGTCTAAGGGTTTATCGATATGGTGTATATTATGAGGTGAAAGGGGTGAAAAATGGGGGTTGAAGGATTCTTAACGGAGCGTGCATATTTAAACGACATTAGCGAGAAGTTTGAAATTCAGCGGAAAAAATCAGCTTAATAAATAAGTACATAGGTGTTTAACCGTTTTTTTTTTCATAAACCCCATTTAAAGGGTTCATGGGAAGGGGTGAAATTCTCAAAAATAAATGAAAGAAAATGTCCTGATTGACTCACTCACTCATCATCGCCCAGCCAAAATTATTGAAGTTAGAAAGATGAAATTTTTTGGATATGTTCGTTGAATGTCGAAAACGTCCACTAAGGAAAGATTTTTGGATATTCAGGTTCTAAAGGGGTGTTAAGGGGGTAAACGTATATTTCATTGAATAACAATATATCACGAGTGGTTTCATTTGGGGATGTGATACTTGGCATATAAACCAATCATTAAAAATAAGCTGACACATGTCTAATGGTTTTTCGATGTGGTGTATATTTTGAGTGAAAGGGGAGAAAAGTGGGCGTTGAAGGATTCCTAACGGAGCGTGCATCTCTTAATCGACATAGGCGAGGAGTTTGAAACTCAGAGGAAAACAATCAGCTTAATAATAAATAAATAAATAATTATATAAATAAGTGTTCGACCGTTTTTCATAGATCCAATTTAAGGGGCCCATGGGGAGGGGTGAAATTCTGGAAGAAAAACGTCCACTAAGGAAGGATTTTTGGATATTCACTCTCATCGACCAACCTAAACAATTAAAGTTACAAGAATGATATTTTGGGGATATGTTTGTTGTGTGTCGAAAACGTCTACTAAGGAGGGAATTTTGGATATTCAGATTCTAAAGGGGTGTGAACGGGGTTAAACCTACATTTCATTGAATAACAATATGACAAGACTATGACGCGAGCGAAGCCGCGGGTACCTGCTAGTCATATATAAACTTACCATTGTGTCAGTTACAACAGACTAAACACTCTTCATATTACATTTTGTAGCACAGTGAACAATGAAGTATTTTTAAATGTTCTTTGGGGATCATGGAAAGGCGTTTGTCACTTAGGATGTTCTTATATGCAGAGAAAGATCTTTCAACCTGTGATGTTGGGGGCAAATTTTAGGAGAGGAATTTTCGCTGGAGAAATGTCCTCGGGAGGATCAAAGTCATCTCCGTTTAGAATTCGGCACACACTGTGAAATGTTGAATAGCCAGGATTTCTCTTCAATACGTTTTGCAATTTACTCAATACACTTGCACCAGTTTCCCCATGCACAGCACTTAGTTTTTCAATAGCATCCTCTATAATGACAATAGAATCTTGCAGTGGCAATCCTGATATTTCTAGACGTTTGATGCTTTCTGGAAGTCAGCAGAAGTTGCCCCTTATTTAGGTGATTGAGGAGACCACTTAGGAGTCACTAATATATACAGCATTTTCAGGATCAAGAGAATCTACCACAGTCTTTATAGCATGTAGATGATCACTATAGAAGTCCGCCACCTCGTTAACACTGGTTCCGGCGGCACTGGTATCACTGGCAATTGCTGTTTGTAACATGGCACTCTTCTGGAGCTTTTAGAAAAATCTTTTTTGTTGCTGAAATTAATCTATTCACTTGTGGAAACTTAGCTCTAATATCTTCGGCAACACCTTGTAAAATGGAGCATATTGGCATAAAACACCTTCAAAGAAGTTCAAAGATGCTGCAGCATCAGAATACATCACTAATACCTTTTCCTCGGTCATCTCAGTCAGCCACAGGGCTCTTAATCCATCATTCACAAATCTAGCAATAATAATAATATCGTATGGCCTCGGGTGCCTGGTGCAAGCTTTGTTAATTGACACCCAGAGGGTAGCTTGCATGTCAATTTCGTCGTTCCTATGAACGCTATGAAAGTCAAGGAGTTTAGATACGGTATCTAAACTCCTTGACTCTACAGCGCTTTCAAGTAGAGAATGGAGGAACTTTAGTTGGCGGAAAATCCCGAGATTAATTTTGCCATTGAATACGGCCTACTGAATTCAAATGGGTTCTTTAACATGCCTACAACGTATGACATGAGTGTCGTGATTTTTGTCGCCTTCAAAAATCACTTACCATGGTCAGGAGCGAACCTGCAATCTTGGGGTTGGTAGTCCGACACTATAACCACTCACCCACCGTGGCAAGCAATCTAGCAATAGTTGAATGATTTGTATAGTCAAGCTCTTTACAGTAGATAAAACACGGTTTTGAGGCGCTGTCAGGTTGTAGCTTCCCCACCACAAGATTTGCAATAAATCTAACCTGAGCATCTGTTGTTTCATCAACAGCAAACCATATGAAAGAATTTCCTATATGCTGTCTTATGTCGTGCATTACCTCGTCGTAGCAGACTTGAAGATAACTCTTGCGTAGTGTTGATTGGTTAGGACATGTTGCTTGCAGTATTTTTCGAGAAAAGATGTGAATTCGGGCACTTCAAGTTTATACCATGGGATATTGGCTGCACTGCATAAGTCTTTATAAAAGGGGTTACTTGAAGGTGAGGGCTGCTAAAAGGATTTGTTTCTTTTGTTGTTTTTGTCGTGCATGTTGCCCAAGCTGGAATTTCATGGAACATGCGATATGTTTGTTGCATGCTTGGCTAACACTACTTTGCCATCAATTTCAAAGGACTCGTCAACTGCAATCCATGATTTTAACTTTGAAGCCAGCGAGGACGCTCCTGGTGCCATATTAACTCTAGAGGAAACTGATGTTCATGAACTATGTTCTTCAGCTGTTCAAAAGAAACTGAAACCTAATTGAGACATTTCAAAGGAAGACAGCTCCAAGAATAGATTTGGAAATTCGTAAGTATATAACAAAGGGGTCACAGAAATGCGCTTAGAGAAATATTCCTGGAAACTCCAACATGAAAGTGGCTAGTTGTAAAGCAATTTACTCTAAAAGGGATGAAAGATTTAAGACTGGCACATTTAAAGTACCAGTTTTCCTGCAGCTAATTGGAGCATTTAGAAATACCTATTTCGCAAGGGTCTCTACCTGCACCTATCATCCTCTCAAATACCTGTCACTCATAATTACCTAATCCCCCTGTTGAGGGGAAAGACAACAGCCCCACAAGTGTGAAACTTCAATTCAGCAATTTATTTCATATGGAAACAGGAAAACGCTGAAATACGTAATTTTATGTAATATCACTAAGAATATGTAGAATACCCACAAATATGAAAAAATATGTAAAATATGTAATTACATACAAATTCCAGCTCTAGTGATTACCAAGCCACATGCGCCCCCGCATCATTAAAATGCCCCTACTGTAGCACACCTTTTACTTTCACTCTTGAGATTCTCCTGATACTCCTGACTCTCTTCTCCAAGAATCTCTGATTTCTACTATCTCTTTCTAACTTGTGTATTTCAATACATTAGGTCACATTCTGACCAATCCCCCCCTCATCCAATCTATCCCCTCTGATAGAGCTCTAAAGGCCCTCGGGCCGACAGGCTAACCGTAGTCGGCTGCGTGGGTAATGAATGTTATGCTGTGCATTGCTGGTCAACTGTGACAAAGAGAGACGTCCTGTTGCCGAGACGCTCATAGGCGTTTATATTGATGTCATTTCACTGCTGCCAATGTATGGTACAGAAAATACACAACACATGTTGAGCTTCTATGCCCAAGTTCGCGGGTTCAAACCCGGCCGAAGTCGTCGGATTTTTTAAGAGCGTTAAAAATCCCTCAGTATGCCTTCCTTCGGTGGGAAAGTAAACCCGGCGGTCCCATGTCATAGATTTATGGCATGTAAAAGAACCTTACACTAATTACACTTGTGTGAAGCTAAATTATAGGTTAGATTTGACTAACGCTCTTAACTTCCAACGTTCGTCGCCAGGTGCTGGTTGCGGTGGCATATAGTAACCAAGTTCACAGCTAGGAGTCGTTGACGGTAGCATTTGGTACCAAAAGTAGGAACTACTTGAAAATTGATTGTCTGCAGTCCTTACCTGAATTACAGATAACGCACACTAATACAGCCATGACAATTAACACCGGTTATCAGACACACACCCAAAGTACACGGGGCTACATGACTGCGTTGTCACAGCCCCTAAACTAAGGAACCAACCACCCAAAGTACATAACACAGGCCGTGCGTAGCGACAAACAATAGGGATGTAGCATGAGAAAGTTCGCACCAGATAACGCCCGTGTAGTACTGGGTAAGCGCAAGGCGATCGTCCTATGTTTCCCCCCAGTCAGCTGCGAGGAATGTATGGATTGTGACCGAGTTTTCTAAGCTAAAGTAAATTATATCTTCTCTAATATTACTCCAAGACTATATTAATTAATTTTATAGGTATATCCTCTAATATATTATGGACGATTTTCAGCGTTTAAGCGTTAAACAGCTGCTAAATGAACTACGGACTAGAGGTGCTAAAACTAGCGGGAGGAAGGAAGAATTAATAGGCTACAACGGTAATAACAAAATTCTAACACGCTTTATTATTCAAATAATGAATAGGAGTCAGAATTCTTGAGTATTGTAGGCCTATGTTGATAAATATATCCCCATAAGACTTAAATAATGAATAGAGATTTAAATACGCACTTGCTCCCCTTGCTTATAGACTAAGATTCATGTCTTTTTTTTTTTTTTTTTGGTTGATAGCTTACATGAAACTGTCTTGTTTTAAGGTGTAAACATTATCAAAGAAAGTTAATACCGGTATTGTATACCTCAAAATTCATCGCAACGTTTGGTTCTTATGTAATTATGTCAATTTCTCAATACGAATCGTTCCCGTACCCCTTCGTAACGACTTAGGGGTACAATATTTGAAAAGTTTGAGAATCCCTACTTTAGGGCCACGAACTGTTTACATTCATCTGACTAACTTATGACTCAAGAATGTAGAAGTCAGTCACTACCGGTACCACATTCTCCGTCGGGCAGATGGAAGTTGACGATTAATTCTGATTTCAAGAAACCAACCATAATACGTTTGTGACTGTTAATGTTGTGAAATGTATTCTTGAAGTATTTGTCCGAGAATTGATGCCTTAGAAAATGGGAGTTACAAAATATGTTACATTCACTTCTTCCTGTATATTGACGATCTCTTCCTGTGCCGTACTTCAATGGATATAATTTCTGCAGATTTCGATATAGTAGGCTTATCGTGGTAATCCGGCAATTTTCTTGTGTTTGGCCTCTTCCTTACTTTTGTTGTGTTCGTGGTCCACGGAAAAAGCGATGGAACAGCGCCCGGTTTTAATCTTGCTCTCTTACCTTCAAATACAAACGCATAAATTCAGTGGTTGTTATCGAAATATCTAATCAGTTTATAGGTAGGAATTATTTCCCTTTGTAAATCACACTTGCCCAACACAGTTTTAGTAAAGTCATCGAGTTGAAAATGATGGGAACACACTTTAATATTTTCGGTCAGATTTTCTTCACCGAAATGCTTCCTTCTAATAGCATGTAGCCATTTCTTCCTCATTTCTTTATTTTGTTAAAATTGGTGAAACGATAACGGGCTTCCTTGATTTTTGCAAAGAGGAACACTGCAATATCTCGGTATAGTCACGAAAATAACAATTTAAACGACTTGAATTCGTGGATATTAGCGGCATGAGAACACAGGAGACAAATGAAGAGCGCCTTGCGCTTACCCAGTACAACAGCAGTGCGCTCTATCGGTGCTAGTTCTATACATCCCTATTGGCTTACGAAGTGGAGTGAGACACTATTGGCTTCATCGGGTCCAAGCTCTGTGAACTTGCGGGGCGAGGGGAAGACAAGGGCCTGTCAACAGCCCGCCGTGTTATCATGTCTATCCCAATACTGCCAACTTAGGGCCGTTGCTCAAACCACTGTGGTGTTGTGAATGTGTAAGTGAGCCACCGACCAATGTCAGCTGCAGGAAAGAAAAATAGGTCACCTGAAAAGACGACGTCGATTTTGATCCGATGACGGCAGATGCTACCTTGTGGATAGTATATGTACTGATAAGGGTTTCAACGTCGTCCGCTAACAGATAGCGTAGTGGCATAGCTACCAGAGCGCCATCTGTGTCTACCATTGAATAGGGAAAGCTCACAGCCATACGGCTCATTGTGGTGCAAACGTGTGTAGCAAGCAGGTACAATGCCACGGAGACGCACTCGTGCTTCCTACAGCCAACTGAGCGAGTTTGAAAGGGGTCAAACTGTGGCCTTCCGAGTAGCGGGATGGTCCTTTCAGAGAATTGCCACACAAGTTGGACGTGCTGTGTCCGTTGTGAAACGAAACTGGTATCAGTGGTCACGTGAACATTCTCACACCCGTAGACGAGGTTCTAGACGTCCGCCAGGATCGTCGTATTGTAAGGGCAGCAGTGGCCGATCGTACAGCTACCAGAGCACAGATACGAGGATGTGTGAGCCCAGAAGTGTCAACACGAACTGTTGCGAACCGGTTACTAGCAGTGGGACTACGGGCACGCACACCTCTAGCCCGTCTTCCACTCACGCCACAGCATGGATGTGCACGGCTCGACTGGTGCCGTCAGAGGATCACTTGGAAGATGGAATGGCGCGCCGTGGTCTTCAGCGATGAAACAGATTCTGCCTGCACGCAAGTGAAGGTCGTTGACGCGTTCGACGTAGGCCTGGTGAGCGCTGTCTCGTAGAGCGCATTCGTCCAAGACACACCGGCCCCACCCCAGGCCTTATGGTCTGGGGTGCGATAAGCTACAACACTCGTTCACCTTTGGTGTTTGCGGAGGGAACGCTAACCAGCGCTCGGTATGTGCAGGATGTTGTTAGGCACGTTCTTGCAACAGGAAGGGGAGGTGTTGTTCCAACAGGATAATGCTCGCCCACACACTGCCCGTGCAACTCAACGTGCATTGCAAGACGTGCAGCAACTTCCCTGGCCAGCACGATCGCCGGACTTGTCGCCAATCGAGCTCGTGTGGGACATGATGAGCCGACAAGTGACTCGTGCGACTCGTCCACCCACAACTCTTACAGAACTGAGCAGGCGTGGAATAACGTATCCCAAGACAGTATTCGCCATCGACTGGATGCAAGAGTCATTGCCTGCATGGCCGCCCGTGGAGGCTACACCTCGTACTAATATGGGTGTTTCAGCATGGGTCGATACCTGGTATCTTTGAACCGCTTGACCTATTGATGTGCATATTTAATCATTTCATGTACTCCACCGTTGCCACAATACATCTTGAGTGAATTGGTAACTTCTAAAAGGGTGACCTAATTCTTTCTTCCGGCAGCTGTATTTGGTTCTGTTGCTACGCACGGACCGGGAACCCCGCATGTCTCTCATCAACGTCAGCGATTCACATTTCTCTCAGCTTCACGGAGCTTGGACCCGAGCAGTACAAGCAAGAGGGCCTGGGGTAGGTTTGTTTTTATCATTTTAAATGATCTTGTCGTTACGCTGGGGTCTGGCGTTACATTACGGTGACGTCATAGTAGTGCTTGGTGCATGTGTTCCCCGACCATCCCTACTTCGTTAGTATAAGACAAAAATCCCCGATTCTTGGATGTCACGGGTAATCTCGAGAACCACTGGATGGATTTTGATGCGGTTTTCACCATTCTGTAAAGGATATCTCGAGGAAAGATTCTGTAGTAAATAATTTATGTATGATCAAAGGAAGCCAAGCAGTAACGATTTCAGTGAAAAAGTCGAAAACAAACTTGGCGTCCGTGCGCTTCTTAAGCTTAGGCTGGGCAAACCGTTAAAAATATCATTATACTATGAGCGTAAGAATTGGTCAGCATGAAAAGTTCTACAAAAGACTGCGAGAGCATATCTCTATCTTCAATAAATCGCCCACTATAAGTGTTTTTAGACTGGATGGAAGGGGCACGTCCCCGCGTGCTCTGGTGAGCGTGCGGCATCCCCGCGCTTGACCTTGCTTTGCCCTTGGTTTGCACTTGCCGTTCGTGAGTAATTTGAAACAAGGTAAAATATTATAAAGCAAGATAAGTATTATGTACATAATTTTCTAACATGTCAAGAGTCTCTCTAGCATTTTTCAGCATTTGTAGCATTTAAAATGATACAAAGTCTAGTCTTTCAGACTGACTGTCACTTTTTGTTTGTAAGAAAGCTTCTTAACATCGAAACACAACGAAGCGAGCGGAGCGAGCGCAGTATAAACAAACACCACACGGCTGCGCTAACCGTATGCGTGGGGTTGGCAATATTGTATTTGTTCTATAAATTGCGCCTATAATGGCCACTACAACTGAAATTTCACTATGTACAGTAGGCCTATGTCGTGTTATAAAAGCGGGTGGGTTATGGAGGAGAAAACATGTATTGCGTCATCATTACACAAGGTTGGTTTCTCAGTTTAGGGGCTGCGACAACGCGGTCATGTAGCCCCGTGTACTTTGGGTGTGTGTAGAATCTGTCCGGTGTTAATTGTGATGGTTGTATTAGTGTGTGTTATCTGTTCAAGTAACGACTGCAAACAATTTCAAGTACCGTAGTTCTTACTTGCACTACCAAATGCTACCGTCCACGACACCTAGCTGTGAACTTTGCTACTACTAGATGCCATTGCAACCAGCGCCCGGTGACGAACATTGGAACTTAAGAGCCTTAATCAAACTAACCTACAAATTTTGGCTTCACACAAGTGCATTACACAAGGTATTTCTGCTAATTTAAGTAGCTTTGTACGTTCATCACTCCCGAAGCGTTACCCAGACCTCCGTTCCACAAACACACTGTATCGTGCTGCAACATTTCCATCGCGTCCGTGGAACAGAATTATCCCATATGTCTTCTCTTTTTCATACTAGTTACTTGAATGCATCTAAATAGCTGAACATGTAGAATGTTTTATTAAGGCTTTCACGGCCCGGATTATTATATAAATAATTCCTGTTTTTTGGGCTAATGCCGTGTTTATTTAGATTAGAACCATACGTTTCGGAGAAACCTTGCCTCCTTTATCAATGGAATCAAAGAATGTGGCCAAGGAAAGTATATCAATGAGATTACAAAGAATTACAAAAAATATAGATAAATTCCTCTGTTCGTCACCAGAGAGCAGCTGCCAGAAATTACTGTATGGACCATGGTAGAACGGCGGACAGAGTAGTAAGTAAGGAGAAGGTAAAGGGGGCGGGGTGAAAATATAGAGATTCCTCGAAGAATGAGGATGTCCAAAAGAAGGGGAGGGGGGGGGGGTAGATGGATATAAGGAAACAAACAAAAGGGAAGTGTATCTCAACGATACCTAACGTCATACAGGCAAAGGATATCAAATCCAGGCTCTGTAGCCATAGAGGAAAAAAGTACAATTTGAAGTAGGTGAAGAACAGAGAGACTGCGAGGAACTATCTTCCTAGATCCTTACTAACTGGTAGCCAAGTGTCACTTAGCTGATATCCAGTGTCTCTGTAAAAATTATTGCGATTTTTACGAATTACAACCGCCTCCCTTATAATTCTAGACCAGTTGTGCTTAACAAGGGCAAGCGCATGAGCATCCTTGAAACCACTGCCAACTGGATCGCATCCCTCCTGGCTGCATTAGACTGCCTGCCCATTCAACGCTCAGAGGCGTACAAGATAGGTTGCAGCACCAACCCACCGTGATCACCGTGGCTTTTTCACTGCCAGCTTCATTGCGTCCCTCCTGGCTGCTTTAAACTGCTTGCCCATTCAACACTTGGAGGCGTACAAAATATATATTAGTTGCAGATTTCATTTCTGATTTACAAAATAGCAAGCATCAGTACGGCATTCTAAAATCCAAAACACAACTTCGCGGAAAACAAACAAAAAACAGTTGAACATCGTAATTCAGCGAGGCTCCAAAGCCTTTCACACTCAAAGCAATGGCTTCTTACCAAGGAAGTCAGACCGTACCTAACCTTGCCGACAGTTCTACCCACAATGTGCCCAAGAAATCCCAGAAAAGTTATGCTTCTGCAATACATTTAATACCGAATGAAGAACAGGCTATTATTATTGACGCCATTAACATCAATACAAAACAAATGTCTTGCAACAGTGACTTGAAAAAGTGGCGATCACAGTGAGTTGGTACTGCTCTTAGCGTCTATATTTGGAAACGAGATTGTACGCATAAACCAATGCTGTAATCGTTGAATGGGCAGGCAGTCTAAAGCAGCCAGGAGGGATGCGATCCAGCTGGCAGTGCTTGAAACATACATAGCTGATTTGTCAGGAGGCAAGGTTTCTCCGAAACGGATGGTTCTAATTTAATTGCACACGGCACTAGCCCCCCAAAAAAACACGAATTATTTTTGTAGAATGTTCTCCTGTAAGTTCGTGAACGCTTGTATTTCAAGTCTTAAGAGAGCAGCAGCAGAATGTGCTATTTCATTGCTGCTTCCGCGCAAGCGCAGGAGCAGGTAGGCCGTCGGTTTTACCGGCAGCCCTTAGGTCATAGGGTCATAGAGAGGAATATCTGGGTTTGAAAAGATACAAGAGGGAAGTATGTTCCTATGTACGCAACGGGAATGAAACATGGTGAAATTGGCGCAGAGGAAACCCCTACCCAAGGGGAGACCCCACCACCACACCCCCTCGTGGCAGATCCCAGGAGTCTTAGGAGATGTTGCCTTTACTTTTTCATTGTAAGGTCTGTGAGACCTTGAGAAGGTTGTGTGTGACTCCAGGGTAAGCCTACGTGAAATTGTCCTAATTTCCGTTGACCCATGACAGATGATAATGATAATTGTTTTAGGAGGCCTAACATCTAGGTTATCGGCCCCTAATGGTTTTGGTGATCGTGAAGATGATAATGAAATGTAAACTATCAACTAAAAATAACTACTAACTTATATACTAGAAGAAGAAATGGAAAACAAAAGGAGAATAAGGCAAATCAAGGACAGGAGGAAAAGAAATGCCCTCAACCCTCGAAGAATGCGGATTGAGGGACTTGGAAGGAAGGAGAGCCATGAATGGCAGAGAGGAAAGTGAAAGAGGAGAGGGTCCGCCCCAGAGGTAATGGATAAAAGGGGGAAAACTGGACCCAGCTCTTGAATCCCTCGGGGTCGCCAACTCCCGAACTCACCAGCCGTGAGTCCCTGAGGGTGTAGTAATATCTAGGGTGCACCAGAAGTGTTGGGGATACATACACCCTGCCTCCTTGAGGGCCTTGAGCAGAAGGCAGGAAATACCGTGAGCCTCTGAGGGTGTAGCACTATCCAGGGTGCACCAGAAGTGGTGGGGCTACATACACCCTGCATCCTTGATGGCCTTGAGCAGAAGGCAGGAGATACTGTGAGCCCCTGAGGGTGTAGCACTATCCAGTGAGTGTGCACCAGAAGTGGTGGGGCTACACACACCCTGCCTCCTTGAGGAAATTGAGCAGAAGGCAGGAGATACTGTGAGCCCTTGAGGGTGTAGCACTATCCAGGGTGCACCAGAAGTGGTGGGGCTATATACACCCTGCCTCCTTGAGGGCCATGAGCAGAAGGCAGGAGATACTGTGAGCCTCTGAGGGTGTAGCAGTATCCAGGGTGCACCAGAAGTGGTGGGGCTACATACACCCTGCCTCCTTGAGGGCCTTGAGCAGAAGGCAGGAGATACTGTGAGCCTCTGAGGGTGTAGCACTATCCAGGGTGCACCACAAGAGGTGGGGCTACATACACCCTGCCTCCTTGAGAGCCTTGAGCAGAAGGCAGGAGATACTGTGAGCCCCTGAGGGTGTAGCACTATCCAGGGTGCACCTGGAGGGGTGGGGCTACACACACCCTGCCTCCTTGAAGGCCCTGTGCAGAAGGCAGGAGACTGTGAGCCCCTGAGGGTGTAGCACTATCCAGTGAGCACTAGAATTGGTGGGGCTACACACACCCTGCCTCCTTGAAGGCCCTGTCCAGAAGGCAGGAGACTGTGAGCCCCTGAGGGTGTAGCACTATCCAGTGAGCACTAGAATTGGTGGGGCTACACACACCCTGCCTCCTTGAGGGCCGAGACCGATTACACTTACTGTAATTCATCTCTTGACATTAGTACCACGTCATCCACGTAATAACCTGTGTTCCTATGGTAGTTATGTAACTGTAATAATCAGGGTGAAGGTTTGGAACAGAAACTACGTGTTAACATTTCCGTTAGCTGCATGCGGACGTCAGGAGGCCTGGCGCATGGGAATTGTTGACCCGAGGCTTGAATAATGCTCTATATTTTCGTTTTGGTCAGCCCTCATTTCCTGTCGCTTACTGTACCTCCCTTCCTAGCCTTGAACTTACCCCTGCAAAAGGAACATGTCCATAACTCTTGGAACACTCAAGTTATTTCTATATTATTTACGGTCGGGTCAGATTTACCCATGGCGCCAGTGCTCACATGACAATTTTCGGCCTACGTTAGTCGGGACAATCTGTAATAAATAAGTGGGAAAATCCACCTATTTTGGTGCAGAACAATAACATAGCTAGGGTCTAGGGACACCTTGGTCATCAGCTCCTTTGTTCAAAAGAATCGAGAGGACTGCTTTGCTGCCAATATGAAGGCCAATACTGTTAGGAAAATTATTGTATTTTTTTCTGCATGTTAAATTTGAAAAACATAAATAAAGCTCATTTTATATCGGGAATAGTTTATAGGAAGACACCAGGTGTGAAATTACTTCATTAAAATCCGTACGACTACGACAAAAATGGAGCGACACACTGTGGGTCAGTCCTCGTGTTATATTTCTCCACGCCAGTTGCCAGGGTTAATAGGGAGCGCCCAGAGGGCAGCACTGCCAACAAATAGAGAATTAATTTTTAGCAGTGCTGGCATGTTTTGCAGCATTATTTGAATTGTGCTTTGTATCGGTTCCTGTTTGTGGCTCCGTCACGTGCAACTGTCAGCTACTTGGCACTACAGCCTCACTCCCCTCCTTGCTTCTCCATGTCCTCCTGCACATCATCCCTTCATCACCTGCCTGGCTTTCCCTGATATTTCAACCAAATTATGTATGTACTATGAGTACTACAACAGATATGACTGCGTATTCTAAGGAGCCACCCGGGAAGCCAACTGTTAATAAATTCTCTCTCTATGTTTTATTCCTAATATCAATATATCAGGAAGTATGCAAGCCACGAATAGTACCTGACATTATAGATTAATTTGCAGTGACTAATATACCTCAGTGCTGCCAACATGAGTCCAAGCTTTCTGATAGTTTCAATTTTTAATTACAAGTAACTTCTATACTAACAAATGGATTTTGTCCAAAATTGGCACTGTGATAGATCGTAATATTTTAGATTAATTCTGAGCATCACATACAGGTCATTGTTCCCAACATGATTTTACGCACACTGATAAATCAAATATCAAACAGCATTTAACGTCCATACTATGCATTAGACTTCAACCAAATTCTGTACGTGCATTCTATACATCAAGTGTTGGAACTAAGAATATATTAAGAGTCACCAGCGCTACCAACTGCAGTAAGTTACTCTATTTGGCCACACTATTTCAGGTGTATATCAAACTGCAGTACTTAGAAATGTTAGTATTACCAACTTGATTTCGTCATTAGATAGGTCTATATGGCATGCATCTTAAATTTTAAGAAAAGTAAGCTCTTTAGTTCGTCACGGAACTACTTGTCTTATTATTCTTTATTGTCCAGTGTCATATACTGGTCCATATTTCCCTTAATACTTCTCCCTCCCATCTACGAAGGATTCCATATGTTACCAATGGCTCCACTACCGTTCTGTACATTTAAGTCTCCAAGTTCCTGCTAAGATTACGTGTTCAGAAGACCCTTGCTAGTGAGAAATAGCTACCAGCTGCTATTCTAGATTTTCCCCTCTTTCATGTTGTTATCTGAAGTGACCGGTGCTCCATGGTACTTGAAACTCTTACATTTTTTAGTGTTTCTCATTTGGTTGAACAGTGGGCTCTCCTGCCATTTTCTTAGACTGAAATGTACCGTCTGCTGCTGCATTTTCCAACCTAGCCAAGCCATCCTCCAATTACTGAAATCTTCGAGCCATCATATTCATATCATCTGCGTTGGCCAGATTCTGGCTCAAGCGAATGAGGAGGGTTGTTAATATCCACTTTCTTCATGACATTTTCTAGTGCTCAAAAAGTGTAGCCATTACATCTCCTTGCCGTAAGCCCTGTTTCACAGCAAACTACTTGGTAGGATTCCTATCAATAATAACCATATATTTTGTATCCCTCAATGGCATAACCTTCACGGGAATTCCAAACAGCTTTCCTCCAGTTATACCAACATAAAGTCTACAAATAGCTGATGAGTATCTATATTATATTCATACCATGAACATTTGGTCTGCGGTGGATCTATTTGGTCCCCGACAATCCTTCCTGTAAGTGATGCTATCTCCCCGCAAACACTTTATAATTCATTCTCAGCAACGCAATGCCTTATTATTACAAGAGGTCTTATCGTTCCTTTTACGTATGGGGCAGATTATTGCAAGACTCCATTGCTTATGCACCTTTACTTGTTCCCAGATGTCACAAATCAACTGGTGCAAATGCTAAGCTAGTTAGAAGCCCCATTCTTGAGGATCCCGGCAGTTATGTTATTTGTAAGTGACTCTAAGGCCAGTTTCACTTCTTCAATAGGCCTAGTTGGGAATTCTCACTCCACCCTAAGTCTTGATATAAAGTAGTTCTATGTAGTATTCGGCTCATCTATCTCGTGTTTCCACCCTTGCTTAACTATACAGAATAGTTATTTATTTATTTATTTATTTATTTATTTATTTATCCATCGTATGGCGTTTAGTGCCGGGAGTGTCCGAGGACATGTTCGGCTCGCCTGAGTCTGTAGCTGCTTCCAACGGACACCCTAAAGGGTGAGCTACAAGTTCCGTTCAATTTCAAGTAGTTCCAACTTTCACCACCAGATATCAATGATATCTAGTGGTGAACGTTGGAACTTTGATAGAGCGTTAGTAGTGGGGTAGTGATGGTTCTAACCCACAAGGTGCTCAAAAAGTTAGTACACACTTTTTGCTTATTCATATCTCGTGAACCCATGGTCGGATGTTGACAAATGAAGTGCCGCTGGACTCGAGCTGACGTCCTCCTTCCTATGGACCACTTGTTATATTTTTTAGAATTCTTTTTGAAAATTTTTGTTTTCGAAAGTAGGTGATAGTTTGAAAACCAAACATGATAGAACGTTGTCCCATGGCTCAAACGAATGGTCTTTATGACCTTTATTTTCTATAATGAAACTTTTTTACTTTTTATGTTTTTTTGAAATACTCGAATTTTGAAAATCCTATATTTTGGAAACTGGGAACTCTACAAAAAAAATTGTTTGACATAAATGAAAGGTCCCTATGCCCTCTACCCCAAAAATAAATATCAAGTCTCTAGATCAAATATTTGTGTTTTGTAAGTAGTGGGATGAGGGGAAAGCTACGGCACTTCTTTTTGAACCCTCCTCGTATTTGCCCCGAACCTGATATCTCGCTAACCAATCATGGGATTTGAACATACAGGGTGTCCTAGCACTCGTAGTGACGCCCCCTACTTTCATATAGGCGCTTTTTTTTATTAAAAGACCAAAACTAAAAGGTCATCCGCTTTTAATATCTCGCGAACCAATCATCCTAGAGGCGTGTACGAGGGGTCCAAGGACTCAGGGTGACGTCCTCTTTGCTATGGAGCACTCGTTATATTTTTTTAAAAATTGGAAACTCGATTTTGGGGTAAACACGTGTTTTTTGTGATTTTTGCCGATATCTCACGAACCAATAACTCTAGAGACGTGTACGAGGTGTCCTAGGACTCGGGCTAACGCCCCCTGTTTGAAACTATGTTTGAAATTTTGACAAAGGGTCTAACGATACTTTTGTTGAAAAAATATTAATTTTTCTTTACCTGTTTAAAATGTTCATGAAGCGTGGTGGTTGAGAGAGACGATACTGCTGGGTGTGTGTTTCAACGAACCTGTCGCTAACCACAAGGACCTTGCTTAATAGAACAATCGCTATTTCGGCGGGTCGGTGTATGACAGAGCGAGGGTTCGTTTTCTGATATTTTACCTTTAACGTGTAAACGGTGATGAGAACTTGGTTCTATGTTGGTCGAAGCGAGTAGAGAAAACAAACCTGCCAAGGAGCAGGAGGTGAATGTCATTTGAGCTTATTGGAATGCGCTGATCTGACTTGACAACAGGTGCAATGGAAAATGACAAAGACGCTTGAAGGTGAAATAATCTGACCATCGTGGTGGCAGGGAGGAGCGAAATGCATGTGAACATGTGTGAAACCACATGTACACTAAACCAGTGACATCCTGTTTTGCTTCGTACGTGACAAACTGCAAGTTCATGTGAAATATGATACAACACATGTGTTCACCTTGGGCGTTGGCTGTCCACGTGCACGATAAGAGAACGTTCAAAGCGTGGGAATCGCTGAATCAGTAAAAAGTATGAGGCAACTTGTGGGAATGATGTCACAACCAATAGATAGGCAAGAGCTGCGAACAGCAGTGGTGGGAGGTGGAGGGGGGGGGGGAGAGGGGGGAGGGGTAATGTAAGAGAGAACACAGGTGGAAAGGGAAAGACAAACATGTATGAACATGCACGAAGCGCGGAGCGCTGTACACACAGAGCTATAGGAGGTGTACAACATGTGTGAATAAATAAAAAGTGCACAGGTTCACACAACATGTAATTTATTGATCCAAGAATTAAACATAGAGTTAAATCCTAACCATTTGACATATAGTTTATTTCCTTTTTGTTTCAACACTTTTTCCACAAGATAATGCTTAGGAAATGCTGTTTTCTGAAGTTCCTGGAGATAAAATCTACCTTTTATGGGTTGATAGTTGAGGTCCTCGAGTAAATAGGTGACTGGAGTGTCCAAGTTGACTTGACGAATTCGAAATAGTTCAGTCCCCCACTGAGGCGTGTAGCCCTTATTGAAGGCAGACTTAAATTTGCTCACACGAACAAAATCCCCAATTTTCAGTCGGTGACGTTTAGGATCGGCTGTTTTTATGGGGTTAAACAGTTTATCCAATCGCGAGGCGTGGCTTGGTCCCAATCGTTCTATGTTTGGTGTCATTGTAACGTGATACTAGCTCTGGTAACATGTCCAACCAGCGATACGTGCCCTGAGCGGTAAACGCTTTCCACATATGGGTTTTCAATGTTCGGTTGAACCGCTCGACCACACTGGCTTTGAGATTGCTGTACGTGGTGTAATGGTGAATATCCTTAGATTTGATAAAACTGGAGAAATCCTTGTTGAAAAATTCTCTCCCCTGGTCGCTTTGTAGCAGCTGAGGTTGACGTTTGGAGTGTTGAATAATATGTTGAAAGGCCTTGGTAACTAGTGGACCAGACTTGCGACGCACAGGTTCAACAAAGGCCATTTTGGAATAGACATCAATGACGGTCAACATATAGCGTACACCATCGTTAACACCAGCATAGGGTATCATTTCATCCTAGTCAGCCTGCCAAAGTTCATCCACACCTCGTGAAATCACCTTCAGTCACGGATAGTGACGCCTAGCTGGGCGATGCAGTTCGTGAGAAATACCCATTTTAATGGGTGAGGGCTTAAACAATAATTTTGGCATTTCGAAGTTCTTGTTCAATTTCTTGAATTTCCCAATCGTGACCGGTATGGCCAGCTTGACGTGAAGCATGCAACAACTGTAGCCACTGGACGAGCTTATTGGGATTGTGCCAGTAGGTAACATCTACAAGGGGTTTTAATGGTTTAAATGTCACTCCCGAAGCGGATGCTTTACGACCAGTACTTTGACTAGTGGGAAACATTTTTGCAATGATGGTTTTATATTTTTGAGATATATTGGCATTCACTTGTTGAGCGGGATCATATTGTCTTTTGTGAGCATGGGTATCCAATAAAATGGATTTATATTTGTCAAGATCCTCTAGTGTATAATCATGGGAAGAGGGATTCCGAGAAAAGAGCAGATTTAACAGTCCTGGGGTTAATTTATAGTTGATGTTTTTAATGACAGCTTTAGTACGAGAAAATTTAACGGTTGAATCGCCAATTTTAAAACTATCATCCTCATAGCGAACACCATACGTGGTATCTGTGTTTCCAATAAATAGATCGGTAAAATAGGGTTCCAATGTTGATCCATAATATTTTATTAAAATGGTTTTCAATGATGATGATAATTGTTGTTTTAAGGGGCCTAACATCTAGGTTATCGGACCAGGAAAATGGTTTTCAGTTGAGCTTTATGTTGAGGGGTGGCCAAGAGTTGTGAAAACGGAGACGCTCTGAAAGGGCAAGGTGTTTCGACCATGGCCAAGGATTTCTTTTTTCTCAAAAACTCTGCAAGGAGTGCGGCCTTTTTTTGAGGCGTAAACACATGTTCCTCGTCATCCTCAACTTCGCTAACACTAGTCAAATCTTCCTGTTCCTCTTCCTCTTCCCCTTCCTCTTCCTCAGGGTCCTCGTGCAGCGTCTGCGTGGCTTGTGAAACGGTGGGTAGCGTTTCAGATGGTTTGAAAGAGGGTTTCAACATGGCTTTTAGTGGAGGTGCTAAATGTTGTTGAATAAACAAAGCATGATTTGCACGTGATTGTTTCAATTGATGAAACTTTTGGCGAATAGTATTTTTTGCTCTAATAATATGCTTTTTCAATTGACTCTCTGCTAACGCCATGGTGTCTTGACAAATGACTTGACGGAGAATGAGACAGGACCTTAAATAGCAATAAAATGATCAAACCCTAAGCGATACCGTCCTTGGTTGAGTTCACTTTGTTTGTCAATCACTAAACAGGCATGACTTTGAGTGTTCCAGCACTTGGCACACAATTCTGTAAACATTTGAAAGGTCATATCCGGATTCACATGTTCATTATAAATGTGACGACTGTTCCTCTCGTCCTGGCGAAATAAAACAATGACATTGGCATTGTCACGAATCAACTGTTTAGACATTTTAGAATACGTTTGTCCAAGATAGAAGCAATCGATATGTTTGTGACGACCCATGCTGAAATAGCTTTGAATGATGCCTTGTCGTTCAGTGGATACATCATCGAAAATCATGAGTGAATCTGGCTTTACCTCATCCGGTGAAATCACATTTTCTTGCATGGAAAATATAAAATAACCCATATTCTCTTTTTGTAATCCAGACATGTCTTGATCCAGAAACACGTAGAGGGGTTGGTACAGGCCGGACGTTTGTTTTAGACGAGTGAAAAATCTTAATGGAAGCCTGGAGGCGAGTTACCACAGTACCTGTGTTGTTATCAGCTGCCTCAAGCGGTCCGATGATTGACAACGCTCTTTCACACTACTCCTGAAGTACAGTCATTGGCAAATATAATGGTGTTATGTTCGTAACTAAGTAACTTGTACTTCCGCGTCACACAATACTTCGGCGAGGACTGTACTGTCTGCTAAGTCTGGAATTCCATTACATCAGATCGGTGGTGACAAGTGTGAAGCGATAGGTTGAGAGAGTGAGAGTGTGTAGGCTCAGCTGCAGGCTTCAAGGTCAAGGGCAATCGTCTAAAACAAACGTCCGGCCTGTAGAGAGATTTTGCAAAAATATAAATATTTTGAAAACGCAGACCATTGGGCGCTGTAATGAGCGTCAGCAAAAGATTGGTCTTTCCACAGCCGGAAGGTCCCACAATGATGCAGCGAATGGAAGATGGAAACAGTGAACCATGACGTTGTTCACGTGATGTGGGACAGAGATGGGAAACCATGTCCCCCACGGGGAATGACTCTTGCTGTTTAATAATCTTCATATCAACTAAGGCTTAGCCAAGCTAGCAGGCTGTCTATATACAGGACACCGAGCCTTGTCATAGAAACAGTAGACTGGTACTACAGGTTGACGATGGATGTCTTTGGACGTGCGTTGATGGCCAAAGCTAGGTCTGTCCCCATACATGATCCTAAACAAGAAACAGATCCTGCTAATAAACACTATGTGGATAGGTCAGTAGTGCCACGCACTAAACAGGGAGATTATGACTTTAAGGGAAAGCGGTTAACCCATGTAAAACATCCTCAAGTGTCTACAGACGTTACTACAAAAAAGTATGTGGATAACAAAGAGTATGAGTTTTATGGCAAAGAGCCTCAGCTTACGGTGAATGGCTATAGCGCTAATCACCATCGGATTATTCACGTGGAAGACCCACAAGACGAAGACGATGTTTGTACCAAGCGTTACATGACCTATGAAATGAAAAGGTTTTACAAATTTATCCCATCTGTATTTTTAGTGTATCTGACAAATGAAAAACCTGTGAATGACAGAAACCATTTACCGCTAGTTCATGATCAGCACTTGACCTATGTGCTTGCTTCGGGTTTAAGCCACTGTCGATTACACTATGATGGAACCATTCACATGAAATATGCCATACCTGATAAGAACCATTTACAAATAAAGATAAATGGCAATAGGATGTTGATCCATAACCAAGAAATGGTCAATGCAGGTGACGAATTATCCTTTCACCTCATGTTGACATGGGATGAAAACAAGCGGGAAAAACCATAAACGATTTCCCACTTTATGTGGAATTGGAATATACAGCCATGAAATAATAATCTGACGTTAGTTGGGATTTAAACTTTCTTGTGAAAGGTTGTTGGTCATTATCATGGTGAAACAAAGGTATGTGGTGAGAAAGACTAAAATAAGGACTTTGTCCTTGGCAAAGCCTGGGCTTACGACATTCGTGGACAAGCCCTTGCGAAAGAAAAAAAAGAAAAAATAATGTATTGACCATAAGGAAAGCCTTTCGAGCAGCACAGAGACATGTTATTCCAAAACGTCGGCGACTGGGTTCAAACCAAGGGCGAGTGATTCCCGTCCCCAAACGTCCGGGGTTTTTACCTGCTTTATTTGCTGGTTTGGCTGCTCTAGGTTCACTTTTGGGCGGTGCCAGTGCAGTGGCCAAAACCATTAAAGCCGCGCAGCAGGGCAAGCAACAACTCAAAGAAAGTCAGTGACACAATGAAACGATGGAAGCGATCGCTATGGGGGCTAGAAATACCAATTTATAGCCAGCCTTTTATCAACAAGGAATTGGGATTTCACCATTTCGAAATATTAAAAAAAAATAACATCAGCCATAGCAAGACATGCCCTGACGCATCAACAAGTGGAAAGCCATGCTAAACAACTAAAGCTTTCTCATTTTCGAGGAGTGTTTATGCGAAACCAATTACCCCCACGACCCTGGAAACAGGAATGTGCTGTTGTCAATTTGGATGATCACCGAGGACCAGGAACGCATTATGTAGCTTATGTCAAAGAGGGATCCATTGTATGGTACTTCGACAGTTTTGGGAATTTGCCCCCGCCCATGGAACTAGTGACCTATTTTGGAAACAGAATCAAGATATATTATAATGTGAAACGTGAGCAAACGTTTAACAGCCAACCGTGTGGACGTTTGTGTTTATTTTTTTATATATAAGACGCAGCATAAGCTAAAACGCCACCAGTATGTCGGCAGAAAGTAAAACGTTTACACTGCTTGGACGTGGACCTGAAGTCAGCCTAGACTTTTACCCGCCTTTCGAATTGAGTGAAAAACCCTATGGTTTAGGACTTGTTTCTCTTGAAACGTACAATCGAATATACAACATACGTGAAAATGTGAACAACAAGTTTTACTATGATGATTCTGTGCTCACCCTGAACTCTGGAGGATACACGATCGATGACATTTATGAACACATTTATGTGGTGTTGATCAATGAGTATGGTTTAAAGTCATTTCTCGACGGAACGCACAAGTTTGAACTTTTAGGAAATACCAACACTCATCGCTGTAGTATTTTTTCTACCTTCAACATTGACTTTAAAACACACCCCGATTCCATTGGCCCATTACTAGGATTTAAACCACGCGTGTTGGAGCCCAACAAAAAAACATGAATCAGACCATGAAGTGAAATTCATTGAGGACCATCATGTGTCGGTGACGTGTAATATTATTAGCCAAGTGTACACCAATCAGGAACCATCGCATTCGCTTTAAGACTTTATTGTGACATCGCCCAATGGCAATATTATTCGTGAAAACCCTCCAGTGGTGCTTTTTCATTCTGTGGCTGTCGATAGTATTCGTAATATAACATTAAGTCTGATCAATAGAGATCAACAACTCATTGATCGAGATTCTACCACACCAGTGACTTACAAGTTGGTGCTAAAGCCACTATGAAGTTTGTGTATAAAGCAACAACGCCGTCTAGGAATGGTGTTAGTTGTTTGCCACGTGAATACACGTTAACATTTCAAGGCAAGCAGATTTTACAACATTTGGTTTACCACGTCAACCCTCATAATGAATTCTATCCTAGAGATAGCGAACCGCATCGAGGAGCAACCAGGAGTGGTAAGAATTGATCTCCATTCCTATCAAGCTCAAACACCTGGTCACAATAACAATGATGAAATTCAATTTGTTATCAACAACCAAGATATTTATACCCTACCGCATGAAAGTGTCATTCAGATTGAAGGTCGGCTCACCAAAGCCGATGGCTCTACACCCACCACATCCAAGTTGGCCAACCATGGTTTGGCCTTTCTGTTTTCTGAAGTACGTTATGTGATTAACGATATCGTGGTGGATAGCACTCGAAATGTGGGTATTTCCAGTGTCATGAAACTATACCCTCTTATAGTGAGGAAGAAGGTAAAACACTTTGCATGGCAGGTTGGTGCCCTGACTCGACCAATGACTGGATGGTACACACCGAAGGGTCCTTTATTGGATATTTACCTCTTAAACTGATTTTAGGCTTTGCCGAAGACCACCAACGCATTGTGGTCAACGCAAGGCAAGTGCTTTGTTTGGTGGGAGACAGGAGTGATAATAATGCACTCAAGGGAGCCGACAATGCCCCCATAGATTCAAAAATTCAACTACAACGCTTCCTATGGAAAGTGCCCCATGTGACCCTTGACGATAGCAAAAAACTGGACATACTCAAAATGGTAAAGAGAGATATGTCTCTACCCATGGAATTTAGAAACTGGGCACTCCATGAGTATCCGCTATTGCCCACCACCAACACACACAGTTGGTCTGTAAAAACAGCTCGCTATACAGTGAGACCTCTCTACCTGATCGTGGGTTTTCAAACAAATCGCAAGTATCAACAAACCAAAGATGCCACGCAATTTGATCACCTGCAATTGAGAAATGCACGTCTTTTCCTCAACGGTGCTGTGTTTCCCTATGAAGGACTGGATTTGGATTTTTCAAAAAATAAGTTTGGCCTCCTGTACGATTTATTTTCTAAATTTCGATGGTCGTATTATCAAAAAGAGAATGGTCCCATGCTGCTACCCCAAGCATTTAAGGCAAGGGCGCCACTGATTGTTTTTGACTGTTCTTACCTGGAAGAGTCTGTCAAGCCATCCAATATTGACATTCGACTAGATTTTGAAACGCATGACAATGTACCAGCCAATACGACAGCCTACTGTTTGATTATTCATCACAAACAAGTCAACTATTATCCACTGTCCAACCAAGTGACGAGTGTATAAATAACAGGTCAACCCACGTCAAGCCGCTCAGTCATGTCTTGTTTAAAGCCTCAAGAGACGTTACATCCATGAATTTAAACTCTGAGGAACAACGTTTCAAGACTTTTGCCACATGGCCAGTGCCTTTCATAAACCCTCAAGCCTTAGCGGCCGCTGGATTCTACTATTTAAAAACAAGAGATGAAGTGAAATGTGCCTTTCGTCCCATCATCATAGACCAATGGCAGGAGGGTGATGAACCCACGCAGGAACATCAGCGCTGGTCACCCGCCTGCCCCTACCTGTGTAGAATTAAAAACTAACCCCGTGGCACTACAGCCCTTGAAGGGCCTTGGCCTACCAAGCGACCGCTGCCCAGCCATTTGGCCTGCAGATTTTGGGGTGACACGTGGTCAGCGCGTCGGGTCCCCTCGGCCGTTAATCTTGGTTTTCGTGACCGGGGCACTGTCTCACTGTCAGACAGCTACTCAATTGTCCTCACGAGGCTGAGTGCACCCCGTTCCAACCCTCACGTCAGTTTTAAAATCCCTGACGGAGCCGGGGATCGAACCCGGGGCCTCCGAGCGAGAGGCAGGCGCGCTACCCCTACACCACGGGGCCGGCACCTGTGTAGAATGGAAGTGGGAAATATACCCTGTCATTCAAGCTTTCCCTCACTTGTGTCTCTGAGTGATGAACAAAAAAAAAAAAACAAGTTACGATACATGTGGACCGTATGGTGTCCATGGTGCTTCGGTGAGCAGTTCACCATCAAAAACGCCTAGTTTAGAGACATTGGGACATCATCGGTGTTATGGACGTTACAAACACAAGAGACTATATTGTTGTATCAGTTGGTATCGTCCTTATCACAAAATGGCAAAAGCCTGTAAGACGTGTTATGATAATAAAATGATGTAATTCTTAAATTCTTCTTTTTGCATGTACCCCTGTCCTACCCTAACCTCAATTTGAAACTAGCATGGCAGGTGAGTCCATGTCATGATCCCAATTTAGTGGTCGATCGTCAGTCAGTCGTCAGTTGAACTCGGTCCAGGCAAGCGTCAACATGTTGCGCACACTCGTTGTGGATTGCCAAGGGTTTAAAATTAGTGACAACAAATTTATATTTGAACAAGTGGCCACTATCGATTGTACCACGTTTTGGTTATCGCAAGCTACACATTTGCTATTTAAACCGCCCCATGCTTTTGATTTGTTGTGTGAAAAAGACCGTAAACAAACCCAGTGGATTGAAAATCATAGGCAACTAGACTGGAATCAGGGAACCATTTCCTATAAATATTTGGACGTGGTCATGAAAGCACACCTGTCGTCGGCCAATGTGGTATTTGTGAAAGGTAATGAAAAACGTCAATGGTTGCAGCCATTTTTGGCGTCTTACCGTCAATGTATCGACCTCATGGAGTTGGGCTGCCCCTCCCTGCAAACGCTCATGGATACTTGTTCCTGTGGCAACATTACCCATACAGCCCTATCGCATGCGTGGCATCTCTTTCATTGGTTAACCACCCATGCCTGTTGGGAATTGTTGAACAAAATTATAACTCAAGATTTACCTGTGAATGACGCCAGTGAGATTTCTACAAGCGACGTGTAAACATCTACAGCACGTGATACCATGGAGAAAGGCAATGCTACGGACAAAGCCATAGGCAAGTTCTTTGTGTGCCAAAAGAAACTAGACAGTTTTACCAAAGAGGAACTCTTGGCGCTGCCCAAGTCGTTCATTTATTATGTGGCCGCCAAAGCGGTCAAAGAAATCTGGCAACATGTACCGAAATCATGGACTCAAGACCCTGTGTTGAGTGAATTGCAACCCTGTACGGATTACGATCACCATAAGCAAGTGGCCATGGCAAAAATACCGTCTATGCGTCAGTGTGCGACTTGCCAGCTAGTGAAACTGTATCACGGTCATAAAAGTCCGTGTAAGGACTTTGTTGAATCATTCCACGGGTGTCATGGCGAGAAAAAGCAACAACAACAACAACAAACACAAACATCGTCCACAGAAGAGGAGGAAGAGCAAACCTTTTTACCGTCGATGGAAAAGGATATGCCAGACCTGTATTGGCAATGGCGTCATTAACAAAGTGATTCAATACTTACCTTTCGAAATCCATCTTCCAGGTTATCGTTTTTGTGGCCCTGGAACTCATCTCGAAAAACGTTTACAACGTGGTGATGTACCCATTAATCTTTTGGATCAAGCATGCAAGGAACATGACCTTTCTTATCGCCATAGTCAACCTCGTTTAAGACATGTGGCAGATAAATTGTTATTGAAGAAAGCTAAACAACGTTTCACATCCAGTGATGCCTCAGTGGGTGAAAGGATGGCAGCCCTGGTTGTCATGAGTGCTATGAAAGGAAAGTTGATGATGCATGGACATAAACATTGAGGAATTGAGGAGTGAGGAACTGGGATTTGTTTGTAATCTCTTTCTTTTATCAATTCACTATGACTATGAAATAAAAACAATGGTTTACCAGAGCACGATGTTTTTTTATTTTTTTTATTTTTTGAAATCATGATGTTGATGGCTGATTTTTCATTTTCACATTTCACACATGATGAATTCACACACTGCCATTTGTCATTTTGCAATTTACAGATTTAAAAAAAGTTCGTTTCAAGTTTAACGTTTTTGATGATATGAATTTTTCCATTTTGCTGATGACACTTTTTAAACAATGTCCGTTTGAAGTTTTTGAATTTTCATATTTCACACAAGGCCATTTCCAGTTTTTTAAAATATCCGTTTTTAAGTTATGCTGTTTTTGGTGATATGGAAACATAGATTTTCCATTTTGCTGTTTTGACATTTTTCCATTTGGTGTATGTTGAAAGTTGAGATTTGACAATGATGTTGATGCAAGTGCATGACCATGGTGATGCTGCAGTGAGTTTATGGGATTGTGGAAACGTCAAGGTCTACGACTAATGCTGGTAAGACTGTTTTTACAAAAATAATGTCTATTGTCTGCCACATTTCAAAGAAAACAAAACTATTGTAAACAAAATGAGTATATAAGTGATCATTAACCCCCTCCCACCCACACTACCCTCCGTGTTTGCTCTGGTCATACATACACACCAGCTTTCTCTCTCCACTCATACATTCACACATGTCTTTGGGGACAAACACAACCATTTTATTTATTCCCAAAAGCACATTCTCGACATGCACACTAATCCCAAAAGAACTTTTTAGTTTACCATTTACATTACGAAAAATAATTAAATAATAGTTATTAACGTTACTAAAAATACTGTTACTTATTTCATATTTACAATAAAAAAAACAACTTTGTACAGCTTAAAGGAATCAAACTATTCACCAATCAAAAATAAAAATAAAAAAAGGTTGCATAGAACTTTTCAAAGAGCAAAAGGTCCAAGTGGGTTGCCAGTATTTATAAAATCTACTATTTTCAATGGCAGAAACCAATATTTACAATATACTAAATCTACAAGTTACATAAAGCTATGTCCCATACGCGATTAAACAGTGAAATCACACCTCCTCCTCCTTGCGATCATAACCCCAGGGCAGGCTGGTGAGCAGGTCATCAGCCCACACACGTTTGTTATCCATGGAGGCGAGGGTGCGTTTTCTCTTTTCCATAAGATACAAATGAATGTTGCTGGATTGTATCCTGCACTGTGTATGAGACATAGCTTTGCCAGTGCGTAAAACCGCCAGGTAATCGTCTACACGTAGCGATTTTACCACTGCCCTACCTACACCTTTTGCTATTTTGGCTTCCTTACAGTCTAGTGTCCGATAAGCATACATTTTCGAAGCCAAACCTACGAATTCCGTCATAATGGAATCACCGCATTCATCTTTTAAAACGCCCATTACCTTTTTGTTTTTTATGGGCAGCTGAAACATTTTGTCAGCGCTTTAGGAAGAGGTGTCGAACCAGTCACTATGCTGCCTCATGACGTCATAGGGGTTGCAGTGGCGAATGTGGTAAATGAATGAGTCCGTATCCATATACAAAAGAGAGACGTCCTCAAAATGGCGTTTGGCAAACTCATAGTGGAATCGATACATGACCGATTTGGAAAAGTCTAAAATGACTTGGTCCAAGTAAATGGGCTTATCCAGGGTCACGCTTGTCTTACTCATTTCAATAGTGTCCAAATCCTCATCGATAATGTTGATTGATTTGAAATTTGGCTTGGCAATGTACCGCCGGGCACCCCAACGGCCCTCCCAGACATTGGCCAATTTAATGTCACGGTATTTGTGGACATTCTCCATGGACTTGCCATAGATGCAGTTGTTCATTAATTTTTAAAAATAATTTCAAACTGCTGTGTTGCCATTTGTCGGTGCTCTGTGTTGAGTCGCATGTATGGCTCAAGCCTTGGTTTTTGAGCAAAGGAAATACCTCTATGGATTTTCTTTAGCACCAAGCTTGGGCGAGGCATTGCACCAACATTTGGATATGCAGCACATACCGATTTTTGTTGTAAAGTGTGCCCATGAGTTTTTCAATTTTCACTTTACTGTCAGGGGGAACCATTTGCTCAAGGCAGAATGGGAAATCGGCATGTTCATCATGCAAGGATGAGGGATATTCAATATCCACTTCTAAGACATATCCACGGCCTGTTTCGTGGCTATCCATGTTTACATCAAATTCAGACACTTGTTTCTCTGTCAGCTAAGCAAACTTCCCATAGGGCAAAGGCCGACTCATGGCGTAACCGTACAAATTATTCACTTCATAGTACATTAAGTTAAATTCTGGTTTGTCTGGTGTATAATCAGGCATGTAGACATTGTTCGCTTCGGAATGGCGCTGGTTAAGCGACACAAAGCCGCCACGAATGCCCTTTTCAAAAAATAGAACCATGTCTACATCAGTGAGTAAATCCAATTCCACTTGAGTGTATTTCAAAGCGGCATCAAACGAGAGCCCAGGACTCGTATAATAGTGAGCCGGATCAAGACCGTAAATGTGTTGACACAACTCGCGGAATTTTTCAAACACATCGGTGAGCAGCAATACATCCACTTTTAGGTAAAGCATAGCATATTCACTTAGCGTCTTCATGCCAAACACTCGCCAAACTTGACATGCATGTGCATAGTCTTCATCGGAAACGGTACTGTGTGTTAGTTTTGAGTAAAATTCCTCTTGTGGTGGGAGTTTTCTTTGCTTTAACACGTCCCAGCTGTTGCAGAAATCATACGGGAATATAGCTTTCCGAATGCACAATTGAAATTGCTCAGGATCATTAAAATGCATTCTAGTATTTTTTAATTTCTCCTCATTCAAGCCATTCACAAGACTATCTAGCGAGGATGCCATAAACTTAAAGGAATCCAAAAATCGAATGCTAAAGTTGCTCAACCGCCATGTCAGGACTGTAAAACGCTCATGGTTTTGGGGGATAATGGTAAACGAGCCCTTGTTGACATGACCCAATTCACGAATCAAAAACTGAAAGTCATAATTTGCCAGATTGTGGAAAAAGACACTGATGAAACGAGGAGCTGGAAAGTTCAAGTTGCATTCGCTATGCGCAGCTCCACGAAACTCCCCCGTAAAGTGCGAGTGGTCTCTGACTTTTTCCTCTCCACTTAAAATAGGCTTTTCGCAAATATGGCATGTCGTGGCATGCTCATACCGCTGCTGCGGTTCTGGAGATAGGCTCATGGGTACTGGGTGGTCCAGTAATTCCTGTACAGCATGAGCCAACTTGACAAGTTCATCCAAGAACCATTTGGCACAATCTGGCCCCTCACGGTATTTATAAACGGATTGTGTGGGGTCATAGGCACACGCCAATTTAATCCTATGGCAAAGGGTTCATGTTTTTGAATTGGTGTGGTTGAGCTCATGGTGGGATCTGGTTCACATCCCCCCATGGATGTGGTGAGTGCTTCAAAATCTGCGTATACCACATAGGGAACAGTGTCACGCTTATGAATGTCCTTAAACTTAACACAGCTTTGTCCCCTTGTGGCAATATCAATCTCACCGCTTCCTGAGAAACACAATCTACCCTATAACGTTCTAAAAGTGTAGGGGTTGTAAAATATTGCAAGCAACGATCACAAATATGTTTTGCACGCACATGTTTGGACATTTGACTGCTTAGCAATCTACTCAAGCTTTTAATCAGGCAATAGTGATTCACTTCTCCGTAAGACAGATATAAAAGATGAATATGGTGTCGTTTCGGTTCTTTTGTAGCATACATAAAGAGGACCCACAATCTCATCACCATCAAGGCCATACACCATGAACGAAAAGTCCTGGTTATCTTGTTCAAACCTATGGATCTCGGTTAAGTCCATAGGGAACGACACTCGAGTTAAATTTAAAGTTTGTTTCAATTCATCAAACTTGGCCTTGTACTTTCCTGGTCTCTCACAGTGACGTTGTGCTGGTTGCAAAAACGCAGCCACAGCCCACAGAAAGCAGTCATCATCAACATTTTCAATATTGACCACAGCCTTTTTCGAAGCTATTGTTGGTGGTGTTTTAATATAGCTAGACCCAGCATTCAACGGGTTGAATTGACAAATGTTGATTTGCAGATAATGAATTTTGTCTAACGCTAAACCACTGGGTCCTTGTTGCAGTTTATCAAATTTTGATAGCAAGGCATTCACCACATGGCATTGATACCACTCGTTCAGATTATCGGCTATCAAAAGCTCTTGCATTTTACTGCAAATATAGAATGTCTCTTTATGCTCTACGTCCTTATTTTTATATATGAAATCGCAAACTAGTTCTGTATTCACCTTTATAGCCGTATGCAACCTTTGCGCTGTACAAATTTCAATTTTAAAAATTTCAAAACAAGATTCTAAAAATTCTTTGGGAATCAAACTATTTCTAACATTGACCACACGACCAGAGCACACACGCGATTTGAAACAACTGTTTAGGGGTTCCCAAGTTAACGTATCCGCAGCAGTAAAAGACATTATTTTGAAAGAACACTCTCACCTGAGTTTTCAGCTGTAGACTGCTTGACAATGGTTCCACTCTAAAGCCACTTGGTTTTCAATCTAAAAAGAAATAAAACAAACCACCATATAGTTTATGCATTTCATAAACAAAACAAAATCAAACAGGTTATATATATTAAAAAAACAAATCTCACCTTGACTTGTAATGCTTTGCTTTATTTCCCGTCTCGTGGGCTAGTGTGGTTATGGTTTCCTTTTCTAGCTGTCTGTCTTTCTCTCTTTCTTTAATATCGTTCTCACACACACTCACACAACAGGTAGGCTATACCGGTTATCTGCAAACAAATAAATAAACATTTATTTATAACTTTAACAATCAATAAGTAATTGCTTGTAAATATACATAAATCAATAAATATATAAGTGAATAAATATATACCTACCTCACAACAAGGTTAAGTATTTTCCACCAACACCAAAACTGTTAAACAAGACCAAGTGTTTCACGCAGTGTGTTCAAAGGTAGTCACCTAAGTGAATGTGGAAATGATAACGACATGTCTTTATATAAGTTACCTTGCATGTATAATCTTTTTTTTCCCACGCTTTGAACGTTCTCTTATCGTGCACGTAGACAGCCAACGCCCAAGGTGAACACCTGTGTTGTATCATATTTCACATGAACTTGCATTTTGTCACGTACGAAGCAAAACAGGATGTCACTGGTTTAGCGTACATGTGGTTTCACACATGTTCACATGCATTTCGCTCTTCCCTGCCACCACGATGGTCAGATTATTTCACCTTCAAGCGTTTTTGTCATTTTCCATTGCACCTGTTGTCAAGTCAGATCAGCGCATTCCAATAAGCTCAAATGGCATTCACCTCCTGCTCCTTGGCAAGTTTGTTTTCTCTACTCGCTTCGACCAACATAGAACCAAGTTCTCATCACCATTTACACGTTAAAGGTAAAATATCATAAAACGAACCCTCGCTCTGTCATACACCGACCCGCCGAAATAGCGATTGTTCTATTAAGCATGGTCCTTGTGGTTAGCGGCAGGTTCGTTGAAACACACACCCAGCAGTATCGTCTCGCTCAACCATCACGCTTCATGAACATTTTAAACAGGTAAAGAAAAATTAATATTTTTTTCAACAAAAGTGTTGTTAGGCCCTTTGTCAAAATTTCAAACATAGTTTCAAACAGGGGGCGTTAGCCCGAGTCCTAGGACACCTCGTACACGTCTCTAGAGTTATTGGTTCGTGAGATATCGGCAAAAATCACAAAAAACACGTGTTTACCCCAAATTCGAGTTTCCAATTTTTAAAAAAATATAACGAGTGCTCCATAGCAAAGAGGACGTCACCTCGAGTCCTTGGACCCTCGTACACGCCTCTAGGATGATTGGTTCGCGAGATATTAAAAGCGGATGACCTTTTAGTTTTGGTCTTTTAATTAAATAAAGAGCCTATAGGCAAATAGAGGGCATCACTACGAGTGCTAGGACACCCTGTATGTTCAAATCCCATGATTGGTTAGCGAGATATCAGGTTCGGGGCAAATACGAGGAGGGTTCAAAAAGAAGTGCCGTAGCTTTCCCCTCATCCCACTACTTACAAAACACAAATATTTGATCTAGAGACTTGAAATTTATTTTGGGGGTAGAGGGCATAGGGACCTTTCATTTAAGTCAAACAATTTTTTTTGTAGAGTTCCTAGTTTCCAAAATATAGGATTTTCAAAATTCGAGTGTTTTCAAAAAACATAAAAAGTAAAAAAGTTTCATTATATAAAGGTCATAAAGACCATTCGTTTGAGCCATGGCACAACGTTCTATCATGTTTGGTTTTCAAACTATCACCTACGTTCGAAAACAAAAATTTTCAAAAAGAATTCCAAACGATATAACAAGTGGTCCATAGGAAGGAGGGCGTCAGCTCGAGTTCAACGACACTTCATTTGTCAACATCCGACCATGGGTTCTTGAGATATGAATAAGCAAAAAGTGTGTACTAACTTTTTGAGCACCTTGTGGGTTAGTACCATCACTACCCCACTACTAGCGTTCTGACGAAATCTAACCTAACAATTTTGCTTTACACAAGTTTAGTCTGTGAAAGGATCTTTTACATGCCATAAATCTATGACATGAGACCGCCGGCTTTACTTCCCCTCCGAAGGAAGGCATACTGAAGGATTTTTAACGCTCTTAAAAAATCCGACGACTTCGGCCGGGTTTGAACCCGCTATCTTGGGCACAGCATTTCAGCATGCTACCGACTACGCCACCGAAGCCGCCTACAGAATAGTGCCCTTGGTTGAAATCCATTCCTAATATCCTTGACTTGGTCATGGAACTTCCTTACTTCGTTTTGACGGTACTGTCCAGTGAATCAAGTTTCATAGGTCATCTTCTGACATAACCTATTGTTTACTCGCTTCTGCCAATATTCCTCTTCATT
Source organism: Meconema thalassinum (assembly GCA_946902985.2). Lineage (NCBI taxonomy): Eukaryota > Metazoa > Arthropoda > Insecta > Orthoptera > Tettigoniidae > Meconema > Meconema thalassinum. The sequence goes on along the minus strand of OX336394.1, from coordinate 459,370,726 downwards.
CGCACTATTAATTCTTCTCGCCCTGAATGGGAAGGCGTTAGAGCATAGCAGACGGCCCATTCAGCGCGAGTTGTGTGCTAATCAGCGAACATGCCCTACTTGACGATCTTCCCGACAGTAGCGCTGCTGGGCTGAACCGATTGTGAGCCTGTGTAATGTGAGAAGTGCAGAGGTGTTCACTAAGTGTTCATATTTTGTATTACCGGTACAGTAGAGCATTTTCACTACGATTCCATAATTTTGTCTTGACTATGGAATATACAGACAGGTTTGTTTATTTAATTTAAATACCAATCTTATGTTGTGCCGATGTAATCTCTGGAGTATCAACCTACTAGCGCTGCGTGGAGAATGTTAGTACTCCTGCATGTTCGCTGTTTGGGGTGAAGTGGGGAGGCGTTAGAGCATAGCAGACGGCCGTGAATGGACATAGTGTACAGCACGGGGATGAAGCTACGATACTTAGTTCCATCCCACTGGAAGCGCTGCTAGGCATACGGTCGCCTCGTATTTGGCTAATTTTGGCTTTGTTTTATTTAATGCTCTGTGTTGATAACATGGCGGTTTCACATGCTTGAAAATACATTACGGTAATTTTTAATTTGCCTGGTTTTGAGAGATATTTAAGTCACTTTTACGTTCAACCTACTCGCAATAGCAAATATTGTTCCTGGATAACACGATAGTGTCGCATTTTTTCAGCTTATAATCTCGCTCCACACTTTTTGTTCGTAAACCGTATTTGTCAAATAATCAAAATGCGGCATCGCTGTACACAGTTCAGAATAAAGCCTTCCAGTCCAGAGTCTCTAGTTGGTGCGTTTTTAATGGAAATATGTCCTTAAATTAAATATGGATTGAGTGACCCAGTTAAATAATAGTACATTATGCAACGAACCTATAATGGCAATTATTAAAACACGAGTTTGTTTATAAAACAAGTGTCTTTCCAACGAGTGTCTTAATTCCCATTATAGGCGAGATGCATGCAACTGTTTATGTTCGACGATAATTATAACTTTATTTTATTTTATGTTCGAGCAGAAATATTCATAAATATGTGTCGGGATTCAGTCACTTGAATTTAGTGATCGGAGTGCAAGCGCTGGGTTTGGGTCTGTGCTTTACAAGTTCTCTGACCCACTCATGCGCTCTGTCTGCTTGGCAATGTCATAAGTTTACAGCCTGCTCGCTAATCTGCACCAGCATTCACTCAAACTGTCACCGAAGACGTTTGAATGCAATGCCCTGAGTAGAAATTGGAACTGGGGATATTAAGGTACAGTGCTATTTCTTGTCTCATATTCGCCAGTTTATTTACGAGAACATACGGGACGGTGCACTTTCCATGTCTGTAATTTATATAGAAAGATGCTGTGTTGCAATCATCTGGACGTAGATTCATAAATTTCTTGCATTTGTCATAGTATTTTCTTGTTACCGTAACGATTCGTGCTGATTTTGTCTTTGTGTTTGGGATTGTAACTACAATGGTTGATGATATGGAAATCCACAGCCTTCTTCCAATCGACCGACCGGGTCAGGGAATGGAATGATTGATTGGAATGGTTGATCCGATATCCAATTTGAACTTTCAAATCATGAAATTTATGTCCGACATGTTGGATGGATTTTGAGCGCATGTGCGTAGCTATCCTTACCTAATTGGTCAATGAATGAGCTCTGATTGGTTGGAGAAACTATTTCATATAGAAAACTAGTACGGTATTTTAATGACCCTCATTATGATACAGTTTTCTCACATATAATATATACATTTCGACATCGTCGAAAATAAAAACCAAAAATTGTTTGAAAGCTAATATTTTCATACTGGTAGTTAACCGCCACATCACTAGGGGTGCTGCAGTAGCCTCTAGTTTCCATACATTACCTTATCGTGCGTCATATTTGGTGTTCTGTGGTCTACACTCTACAGTATGTTAAGTAATTTCTCTTTTTATTAGAAAAGTAAGCACAGAAGCCATTCGTAATTGGAGGCAGGCAGCTCATGCAAGTAGAACATTCATCAGACAGGACGCGGCGTGTTTACAATCGTCCGTATCAAGTACACAAACGTTGTCAGACTCTTGAAATGCCCCGCGGTTACAACACCGATTCCATTGATAGACCCAAGCCAGCGTTCCTGCTCAAAGACATGGGTACCAACATACCCAAACCACATCCAATCGAGCCACTAACGTCAATGACGACACCTCCAGAAAATCAGCAGTTTCCACAACAAACCACACGTTCAGGACGCATAGTACATTTTCCAAAGAAGTTCCTTAACATTGTCATAGTGTAACCTTCCCAGTTTACAAAGGAATCGAACCCTTACTTTCTGGAGGTACAATTTTATTTATCATGTGTATATTTTTATTTGATGTTTTTTATGTCTTAGAATTATTTATTAGTGTATATGATGACGCGATTGATTTCCGATTAATTTGTTTAGCTTTTAAGTATTGTAATTTAGCAGGATCTGAATCTAGGGATAGCTGTATATTTTAACATTGGGACATGTAAAAGTTTTGAAACTGTAATTGTGCTCTTGACGAGGAAACACGAGTTGTTTTCGAGACCGGGGTAAAACCCGAGCGCCGGTGGAGGCTGAGTCAGGGGTGAAACTTGACATCTATGTACAAGCTAGGGCGATGTGCTGTTTCCATATTTGGTCACATTTCGAGTCGGGCATTGTGATTGGTTGGATCCCGTGGTTGAAGCCAGGTAAACCAGTGATTGTGGAGGGGGATAATGACTGTTACTTAGGTCTGTGGAAGCAAGGGTGAGACACTCAATTTAGAACTCCGGGCGGTGTAGACTCAGTTTTAGGATCCCGGGCGGATCGAGACTTATTCTTCGGTATTCCAGAGGGAGTAGGACTTATACTTTTGGTATTGTGTGTTTTTGGTGATCGAGGAGACAGTATTACGGAATAACACTAGTTGTGTTCCAGACACAATTACTCAGTTGCTGGCTATAAGATCCTTAGTGAATGATGCGCCTAGTTTTAAGTATATCGCCAAGGTTACTTATCTCGAAATGCACAAAGTAGGCCTATTGTGATCTACAATTTGTATACCAATATTCCGAGACTATAGCGGCAAAAATTATTCTCCGACAACCACTGGGAAAATATGCTAGGAATTATTAAATTTAGCAGCGAACCAATTCCTACGGTCCAACACACGTATTCAAGGCATTTATATAGTATCAGATCCACGACGCAATTTGGATCGTTGGATGCCGGTCATGAAAATAATATATACAAAATTCATGATAGCAACGATAGCGTGTGAAACAAATTTATGTTGTGCTACGAGTATCTAGGACTAATTTTTTGGGATAACTTACCCCAGAATTAGTAGAGTAAGGTCGCCACTGCTGAAACCAACATCTGTAAGTGCCAGTCAACATAATTCCCGAGGGTCATCTGTATTATGTCATGTGTGTATCTGTGTAAATATGATAGGGAGTGTAATTAATCTGTACGATGAGGATCCTGCGCGTGTTTATACTGCAGTAAAAACTCGTTCAACCGTCATCGTCGGGACCGTGGTCGTGACGGTTGAGCGGATGGACGGATAACAGAAACACTGTATTATTCCTCCAAAACATGACCTCAATCAATTATATTATAGACAGATATCACCCTCACAGTAATGTAATATATTTCAGAGCGAAAAGAAATTAAACACGATTGTAATCTTCTTATATATAAAAGTGAAAGTCTGTATGTATGTATGTATGTGGGTGGGTCTGTTCCGTATACAAATCTACACCGTTCCACCAATCTCAACCAAATTTTGCATACACTTAATTTAGGACCCAGAACGAAGCGCTGGCTACATGAATTTTCGATAGACTTTCTCATTCTTCTGATTTCGGCCCTTTTGCACTCAAGCACAGGCTAATCAAATTATAAAATATAATCATGAAGGAATGCCAAGGCAGATAGTTTCCATGGCAACATAGCTCAAGTCGAGACACGGCCGACTGGATGCCATTTGCGCTTTGCACTACCGGTATAGAAAATGAGGATCTTTACTTGAAATCCCGTTAGTTACTCAACTGCTCACACAGCACTGTCAACCGAAATTAGCATAACAAAGACTTGACACTATCTTCTACTATATATTTGTCAAATACCACTCACTCACGGGGCTACATGACCGCGTTGTCGCAGCCCCTAAACTAAGGAACCAACCAACCACTCACTCACTCATTCATTCATCATGAAATCTCAGAAACCACCGAACGGATTGGAATGAAATTTGGTAAGCAGCTTCCTCAAGGGCCGCAAATGCCCACTAAGAAAGGATTTTTGGATATTCAGGTTCTAAAGGGGTGTTAAGGGGGTAGACCTGCATTTCATTGAATAGCAATATCTCCCGATTGGTTTCATTGGGGGATGTGCTACTCGGCATATAAACTCATCATTAAAAATAAGAAGACACGAGTCTGAGGGTTTTTCGATGTGGCGTATATTATGAGGTGAAAGGGGTGAAGAGTGGGGATTGAAAGATCCCTAACGGAGCGTGTATCTCTTAAACGACATAGGCGAGGAATTTGAAACTCAGCGGAAAAAATCAGCATAAAAAATAAGTAAATGTATTTGACCGTTTTTTCATAAATCCAATTTAAGGGGCCCATGGGGAGGGGTGAAATTCTGGGGGGGGGGAACAGGAAAGAAAGAGTCCTAACTGATTGAATGACTGACTCACTCATCAAACTCAGGGGGGAAAACTGCTTTAAAGTAAGTAAATAGCTATTCGACAGTTTTTTTCATCAATCAAATTTAAGGGGTTCATGGGGAAGGGTGAAATTCTGAAAAAAGAAAATTGAAAGAAAATGTCCTGACTCACGCACTCACTCACTCATCATCATCGCCAAGCCAAAATTATTGAAGTTAGAAACATGGCATTTTGGGGATACGTTCGTTGTTCGTCAAAACCGTCTACTAAGGGAGGATTTTCGGATATTCAGGTTCTAAAGGGGTCTTAAGGGGGTTAAACCTGCATTTCATTGAATAACAATATCTCCCGATTGGTTTCATTGGGGGATGTGATACACGGCATATAAACTCATCATTAAAAAGTAAGAAGACACGTGTCTGAGGGTTATTCGATGTGGTGTATATTATGAGGTGAAAGGGGTGAAAAGTAGGGATTGAAAGATTCCTAACGGAGCGTGTATCTCTTAAACGACATAGGCGAGGAGTTTGAAACTCAGCGGAAAAAAATAAGTAAATATGTGTTTGACCGTTTTTTCATAAATACAATTTAAGGGGCCCATGGGGAGGGGTGAAATTCTGGGGGGGGGGGGGGGACAGGAAAGAAAGTGTCCTAACTGATTGACTGAATGACTCACTCATCAAACTCAGGGGGAAAAACTGCTTCAAAGTAAGTAAATAGCTGTTCGCCAGGTTTTTTTATCAATCAAATTGAAGGGGTTCATCGTGAGGGGTGAAATTCTGAAGAAAAAAATGAAAGAAAATGTCCTGACTCATTCACTCACTCATCATCGCCCAACCAAAAATATTGAAGTTGGAAACATGGCATTTTGGGGATATGTTCGTTGTATGTCAAAACCGTACACTAAGGGAGGATTTTTGGATATTCAGGTTCTAAAGGGGTCTTAAGGGGGTTAAACCTGCATTTCATTGAATAACAATATCTCACGAGTGGTTTCATTTGTGGATGTGATACTCGGCATATAAACTAATCATTAAAAATTAGCAGACATGTGTCTAAGAGTTTTTCGATGTGGTGTATTATTATGAGGTGAAAGGGGTGAAAAGTGGGGGTTGAAGGATTCCTAACGGAGCGTGTTGGCCTATCTATTAAACGACATAGGCGAGAAATTTGAAACTCAGCGGGAAAAAAATCAGCTAAAAAATAAGTAAATCGGTCCTTGACCGTTTTTTCATAAATTAATTTAAGGGGCCCATGGGGTGGGGTGAAATTCTGGGGGAAGAAAGGAGAGAAAATATCCTAACTGACTGACTAACTCACTCACTCATCAAACTCAGGGGAAAAAGACAGCTTAAAAAATAAGTTAATAGGTGTTCAAGCGTTTTTTCATCAATCAAATTTAAAGGGCCCATGGGGAGGGGTGAAATTCTGGTAAAAATAATTGAAAGAAAATGTCCTGTCTGGCTCACTCACTCATCACGCGCAGCGAAAACTATTAAAGTTGGAAAAATGAAATTTTGGAAATATGTTCGCTGTATGTCGAAAACGTCAACTAAGGAATGATTTCTGATTATTCGGGTTTTAAAGAGATGTTAGGGGAGCTGCGTGGCGCAGTCGTTAGAGGCGCTGAGCTTCTAACTGAAAGAGAGTGGGTTCGATCCCCACCCAGGTAGTGGATTTTAGAAGCAAAACTACCACTTTCGGAAACGCAAATAGCCCTGGGGTTTACTCAGCCTACACCGGAAATGAGTACCAGGGTAATTCCTGGGAGCAAAGGCGGCCGGGCGTGGAGCTGACAACTCCATCCCATCTAGTGCCGATGTCACAAAAAGTGGAAGCCTCTACCTTCCACTATTCCCAGGGCCTCCATGGCCTTTACGGAGTTGGCTGGCTTTGCTTAAAGAGATGTTAAGGGAGTAAACGCGCATTTCATTGAATAACGATATCTCATGAGTTGTTTCTTTGGGGATGTGATATTCGGCATATAAATTAATCATTAAAAATAATCAGACATATGTCTAAGGGTTTATCGATGTGGTGTATATTATGAGGTGAAAGGGGTGAAAATTGGGGGTTGAGGGATTCTTAACGGAGCGTGTATCTCTTAAACGACATAGGCGAGAAGTTTGAAATTCGGCGGGAAAAACAGCTTAAAATACAAGTAAATAGGTGTTCGACCGTTTTTTCATAAATCCAATTTAAGGGGCACTTGGAGAGGGGTGAAATTCTGGGAGAAAACAACAGGAAAGAAAGTGTCCTAACTGATTGACTCACTTACTCATCAAACTCAGGGGGAAAACGACTTTAAATAAGTGAATAGGTGTTCGACCGTTTGTTTCATAAATCCAATTTAAGCGGTTCATGGGGAGGGCTGAAATTCTCAAAAATAAATGAAAGAAAATGTCCTGACTGACTCACTCACTCATCATCGCCCAGCCAAACTTATTGAAGTTAGAAACATGAAATTTTGGGGATATGTTCGTTGTATGTCGAAAATGTCCACTAAGGAAAGAGTTTTGAATATTCAGGTTCTAAATAGGTGTTAAGGGGGGGTAAACGTGCATTTCATTGAATAAGAATATCTCACGAGTGGTTTCATTTGGGGATGTGATACTTGGCATATATACTAATCATTAAAAATAAGCTGACATATGTCTAATGGTTTTTCGATGTGGTGTATATTATGAGGTGAAAGGGATGAAAAGTGGGGGTTGAAAGATTCTTAACGGAGCGTGTATCTCTTAAACGACATAGGCGAGGAGTTTGAAACTCTGAGGAAATCAATCAGCTTAAAAATAAATAAATAAATAAATAAAATAAATAGGTGTTCGACCGTTTTTTCATAAATCTAATTTAAGGGGCCTATGGGGAGGGGTGAAATTCTGGAAGAAAAACGTCCACTAAGGAAGGATTTTTGGATGTTCACTCTCATCGACCAACCCAAACTATTAAAGTTAGAAGAATTATATTTTGGTGATAGTTTGTTTTGTGTCGAAAACGTCTACTAAGGATGGATTTTTGGATATTCAGGTCCTAAAGTGGTGGTAACGGGGTTAAACCTACATTTCATTGAATAACAATATGACACGACTATGACGCGAGCGAAGCGAGGCAAAAAATGAGATGGTGTGTGTCTGTGTATTACTCAATCACGCATGTACCACTGGTCCGATTTACATGAATTTTACATTTAAGTAGCTGATTTACCTGGTTAACATATAGGTTTCTTTTGATTTCAATACTTTGCCCTATTTAAAGATGGCTACCATTTTAGTGATGTCTCTACACCCTTTGGTTTAAAACTTTCATATTTCCATTTCAAATAAAAAGAGAACGCTAAGAAATAGCAAAATTTGATGGCATATACGAGGTTTAAAATTACATTTTCTATCCGAAAGGTATCTCCAACGGTTAGCGACTAAAACTTAAATTTATGCTATAAAACACGGTCAACGCTGAGCGGTGTAGTTGAAAAAAATGTTCCATCCTTTATCTCCCTCTGCGCAGCACCTCGCCTATCCCCTGTTTTAACTGTCACCTTCACACTTTAATTTAATTATGACGTGTAGCGAAGCACGGATACTTCAGCTAGTAGCAAATAAAACTCCTTATTACATGATAAAAACATCCGTACAGTAGCTACAAATGTGGCAAAATAATGAACAGTAATATAAACTTACAGGTGAAATAGTTCATGTAGCTTGAAAATACTCATTTCCTTCTGCCTCTTTGATGCTCGAGCTTTCACCGCGGCAATATTTCGTATTTTTCGGAGCAGTAGGGTCTGTGTTGCATTGGCCTCTTCTTGACTTTCAAACCATTCTATACACTTGGGCAGCATTGTTCCAGCCTCTGAGTGGCTAATAGTTTGTTTTTCGTCATGGTTTGAACACTCGTCTTCATCAGCCCCTTGTTCTTCTTCGGTGCCAACATTTTCGTCACACTCGACATTTGAACACCCCCCCCCCCCCCCCCCCCCCCCGTACACTCTGTCACACTCCAACTACTTCTTCTGACGTCAAATGTGTACTGATTTGTAATTTATTGCGCAAATTGACCATCTCGTCAACTGACACCCTGTGAAACAAAGCGAACGCGTCACTGCACCTTTAAGCACTTTGTTACTACAGCAATGGCGGTTAACAGAAACTGACGGTTTAAAGATTGACGGTCAAACGAAGTATTACTGTATGTCTGGTTTGGGAATACACGATTGCTTTTACCAGAATTTCAAGGGTTTTATTTATCAGGTCACCAGTGTAGTTAGGTGTGAATGTACATTGCTGTTAACTATATCGTACAGGTGTTTAATCCCCACGCACCCCGTACATATATATAAGTATTGAGGGGCAGGTACGTCACAATAGGGGGAGGAGTAGTATGTGGCGACTCTGAGCAGAGTGCAGTACTCTCTCGCCTGGTTAACAACAATTCGTTGTGTTCTTTGTGTTTGTACGCAAATAAAGTGTGTGTTCAACACAGTGGCGCCGAATCTTTTTTTTTTCAGGTCTAGCAGACACCCACCCCTCTCGTTCTGTGGGACCCCCCCCCCCCCTTGTTAAACCGGACCCCTACCCCAATAATTAAGTTTTTACAGCTTATTTCGCACAGTTCTCCCCTTCTTTTCTCTCTCCCTTCTTTCCTTTCCTTTTTTCCATCTCCTTCCCTTTCCTCCTCTATCCGTAACCCCCAAACGGAACCCACCCCCCAAGGGGACTGGGAGACCCACCCCCTCGTCAGGTCTAGCGGTCGCTAGACCTCGACCATGGATTCGGCGCCCCTGGTTCAACACCAAAAAAAAATACAAAACTATGGTTACACAAAACGAATGGTCAAGAAGTTACTCTCGTGGGGATTGCTCCTCGAGGAGACCAGATTCATCTCTTTCACACTTGCACCCGTGTTTTCTTATATTCTGGGGGACATTACCAATTGTCTATTATTACCATACGTCCTAAATTACGTGTGTGTTTCTATTTCTTGTTCATTCAACGATGGCAGCCATGTTTGTAACTGCTCAACTGTTCCCATAAGAGGCGCGTGTTACCGAAGTGCAGAAATCAGTGTTGCCAATATATGAGATACAAAATTCACCACACATAGACATAGTGTGTCAAAGTTAGGTCCGGTGGATACTACAAATTTGAGTCTATCAAGGCTTAGGATGGTGGGTGGGTTGTGAACAATTATTATTTATCATTACAAAAGGATTTTGGCTAATTTGAGTACTGAGAAAATAACTCTTGTACGTGTCGGTTCTCGTCGAGTTTTACCATTGTTTTTAACATAGAGGATATCTGCCTAGAATTGTTAGTGCATTCGCATCTGCAGGTACAAATCTAAGTCGCTTAAAGAGTAGAAGTATGTCAGGAAGGTGCATACATGGAGGAGTAAAACTAATATAAACAGTACGGTACGGTATTTATTAGAATCAAACACATCACAAACAGTCACGTATCCAGTAGTGTCCATTCAGGGCGGAGCCATCTGTGAACACAAGCAGACAAGTGCATTAAGAGTGGCGAACATGACCAACAGGAAGGAGTGTCTTACCTTGCACTACTTGTGCTATACCACTCGTCCAGCGAACATGTTGACCAACAGGAAGGAGTGTCTCACCTTGTACTAGTTGGGCTGTACCACTCGCCCAGCGAACATGTTGACCAACAGGAAGGAGTGTCTTACCTTGCACTACTTGTGCTATACCACTCGTCCAGCGAACATGTTGAGCAACAGGAAGGAGTGTCTCACCTTGCACTAGTTGTGCTATACCACTCGCCCAGCGAACATGTTGACCAACATGAAGGAGTGTCTTACCTTGCACTAGTTGAGCTGTACCACTCGCCCAGCGAACATGTTGACCAACAGTAAGTAGTGTCTCACCTTGCACTAGTTGGGCTGTACCACTCGTCCAGCGAACATGTTGACCAACAGGAAGGAGTGTCTTACCTTGCACTAGTTGAGCTGTACCACTCGCCCAGCGAACATGTTGACCAACAGGAAGGAGTGTCTTACCTTGCACTCGTTGGGCTGTACCACTCGCCCAGCGAACATGTTGACCAAAAGTAAGTAGTGTCTCACCTTGCACTAGTTGGGCTGTACCACTCGTCCAGCGAACATGTTGACCAACAGGAAGGAGTGTCTCACCTTGCACTAGTTGGGCTGTACCACTCGCCCAGCAAACATGTTGACCAACAGTAAGTAGTGTCTCACCTTGCACTAGTTGGGCTGTACCACTCGTCCAGCGAACATGTTGACCAACAGGAAGGAGTGTCTTACCTTGCACTAGTTGAGCTGTACCACTCGCCCAGCGAACATGTTGACCAACAGGAAGGAGTGTCTTACCTTGCACTAGTTGGGCTGTACCACTCGCCCAGCGAACATGTTGACCAACAGTAAGTAGTGTCTCACCTTGCACTAGTTGGGCTGTACCACTCGTCCAGCGAACATGTTGACCAACAGGAAGGAGTGTCTTACCTTGCACTAGTTGAGCTGTACCACTCGCCCAGCGAACATGTTGACCAACAGGAAGGAGTGTCTTACCTTGCACTAGTTGGGCTGTACCACTCGTCCAGCGAACATGTTGACCAACAGCAAGGAGTGTCTCACCTTGCACTAGTTGGGCTGCACCACTCGCCCAGCGAACATGTTGACCAACAGGAAGGATTGTCTCACCTTGCACTAGTTGGGCTGTACCACTCGCCCAGCGAACATGTTGACCAACAGGGAGGGGTGTCTTACCTTGCACTAGTTGGGCTGTACCACTAGCCCAGCGAACATGTTGACCAACAGGAAGGAGTGTCTCACCTTGCACTAGTTGGGCTGTACCACTCGCCCAGCGAACATGTTGACCAACAGGAAGGAGTGTCTTACCTTGCACTAGTTGGGCTGTACCACTCGCCCAGCGAACATGTTGACCAACAGGAAGGAGTGTCTCACCTTGCACTAGTTGGGCTGTACCACTCGCCCAGCGAACATGTTGACCAACAGGTAGGAGTGTCTTACCTTGCACTAGTTGGGCTGTACCACTCGCCCAGCGAACATGTTGACCAACAGGAAGGAGTGTCTTACCTTGCACTAGTTGTGCTGTACCACTCGTCCAGCGAACATGTTGACCAACAGGAAGGAGTGTCTCACCTTGCACTAGTTGGGCTGAACCACTCGCCCAGCGAACATGTTGACCAACAGAAAGGAGTGTCTCACCTTGCACTAGTTGGGCTGAACCACTCGTCCAGCGAACATGTTGACCAACAGGAAGGAGTGTCTCACCTTGCACTAGTTGGGCTGTACCACTCGTCCAGCGAACATGTTGACCAACAGGAAGGAGTGTCTCACCTTGCACTAGTTGGGCTGTACCACTCGTCCAGCGAACATGTTGACCAACAGGAAGGAGTGTCTCACCTTGCACTAGTTGTGCTGTACCACTCGTCCAGCGAACATGTTGACCAACCTTGCACTAGTTGGGCTGTACCACTCGTCCAGCGAACATGTTGACCAACAGGAAGGAGTGTCTCACCTTGCACTAGTTGGGCTGTACCACTCGTCCAGCGAACATGTTGACCAACAGGAAGGAGTGTCTCACCTTGCACTAGTTGGGCTGTACGACTCGTCCAGCGAACATGTTGACCAACAGGAAGGATTGTCTCACCTTGCACTAGTTGGGCTGCACCACTCGTCCAGCGAACATGTTGACCAACAGGAAGGAGTGTCTCACCTTGCACTAGTTGGGCTGTACCACTCGTCCAGCGAACATGTTGACCAACAGGAAGGAGTGTCTCACCTTGCACTAGTTGGGCTGTACCACTCGCCCAGCGAACATGTTGACCAACAGGAAGGAGTGTCTCACCTTGCACTAGTTGAGCTGTACCACTCGTCCAACGAACATGTTGACCAACAGGAAGGAGTGTCTCACCTTGCACTAGTTGGGCTGTACCACTCGCCCAGCGAACATGTTGACCAACAGGAAGGAGTGTCTCACCTTGCACTAGTTGTGCTGTACCACTCGCCCAGCGAACATGTTGACCAATAGGAAGGAGTGTCTCACCTTGCACTAGTTGGGCTGTACCACTCGCCCAGCGAACATGTTGACCAACAGGAAGGAGTGTGTCACCTTGCACTAGTTGTGCTGTACCACTCGTCCAGCGAACATGTTGACCAACAGGAAGGAGTGTCTCACCTTGCACTAGTTGGGCTGTACCACTCGTCCAGCGAACATGTTGACCAACAGGAAGGAGTGTCTCACCTTGCATTAGTTGGGCTGTACCACTCGCCCAGCGAACATGTTGACCTACAGGAAGGATTGTCTCACCTTGCACTAGTTGGGCTGTACCACTCGTCCAGCGAACATGTTGACCAACAGGAAGGAGTGTCTCACCTTGCACTAGTTGGGCTGTACCACTCGTCCAGCGAACATGTTGACCAACAGGAAGGAGTGTCTCACCTTGCTCTAGTTGGGCTGTACCACTCGCCCAGCGAACATGTTGACCTACAGGAAGGATTGTCTCACCTTGCACTAGTTGGGCTGTACCACTCGTCCAGCGAACATGTTGACCAACAGGAAGGAGTATCTCACCTTGCACTAGTTGGGCTGTACCACTCGCCCAGCGAACATGTTGACCAACAGGAAGGAGTGTCTCACCTTGCACTAGTTGGGCTGTACCACTCGCCCAGCGAACATGTTGACCAACAGGAAGGAGTGTCTCACCTTGCACTAGTTGGGCTGTACCACTCGCCCAGCGAACATGTTGACCAACAGGAAGGGGTGTCTCACCTTGCACTAATTGGGCTGTACCACTCGCCCAGCGAACATGTTGACCAACAGGAAGGGGTGTCTCACCTGTCACTAGTTGGGCTGTACCACTCGTCCAACGAACAGATTCATCTCCAGTACTTCATCACTGATTACGAAAACGAAGGGGCGGTCTGCCCTGAACACTGGAGGGATGAAGGCCGCCATTGGTATGGCTTCGATAACTGAGGACAAGAGCAAAGTGTGTTAGAAGCTAATGCTATCTATCTTTTAATACTTAAAGTCAATGTGTTTACTATGGGATTTTATATTATGGATACTCGAGTTTAGGCCTTAATTACAACCAAACCAGCAGACCTATTGAAAAACGACTTATGCCAATATTTTCCTTGTTTAATTCTGCGTTAGACTATATAAGCCTTTTTTTTTTCAAGTTTATTAATTATTTATTTATTTGTGGTTGCATGAAAAATTGTCCGTGTTTTTGACGTATTTTCTAGGAACCGCTCCTTTAAAACTATATGCATGGAAAACTACTTGGCTGAGCGTAATGAAATTTTCATATGTTACAAGCTGTACCCGGCATGCGTTGCAATGCCAATCAAAGAAAGTGTTGGCGTTAAAATTCTGTTTCTTGAAGTGCTTTTGGATAAACAAAATGATTTTCAATTTCCGTTAACAGCCTCTAAGCTATTTTAAAGTGGATTTACTAATATATAATCTCTCGTGGGAGCGTGCACAACAACTTTCCAAAGTTTCATCGCAATGCGATGAATGGCATATGAACGTATACGGGATATTGTTTAACGATTCCTGCGCTGTCACTCATTTGTTTACTCTACTCGTGCACTACCTATAGTGGAATGGATTTACTAAGTCGAAACCCTTCCTGGCGTGTACACAATAACTCATCAAGGTTTCATCGCAATCGAAGAAGGGTATATGAACGCACAGGGTATTTTGTTGAAACATTTCACGCGTCGTCACCCATTTGTTGCATCTACTCGTGCGCTACCTATTGTGAAATGGATTTACTAAGTCGAAAACCTTCCCTGGCGGGTACACAATAACTCATCAATGTTTAATCGCAAATGAATTAATGGTATATGACAGCGTACCGGATTTTGTTTAAACGATTTGCGCCCCGTCACTCATTTGTTGAATCTACTCATGCGCTACCTATTGTAATATGGATTTACTAAGCTTGTAACCTTCCCTGGAGTGTACTCAACGGTTCACCAAAGTTTCATCACAATCGGATGAATGGTATATGAACGCATACGGGACATTTTTAAAACAATTCACGTGGCATCGCTCATTTGTTAAATCTACTCGTGCGCTATCTATTGTAATCGGAATTTACTAAACCAGAAAGCTTTCCTGGAGTGCACACAACAATTCACCAAAGTTTCATCATCATCAGACGAATGGTATATGAATGCATACGCTTCGCGCGTCGTCGCTCATTTGTTGAATCTACTCGTGCGCTACCTACTGTAAAATGTATTTACTAAGTTAGAAACCGTCACGTAAGTGTCCACAACATCTCACCCAAGTTTCATCGCTATCGGACTAATGGTATATGAAGACATACGAGACTATGTTGAAACGCACCGCGTGTCGTCGTTCATTTGTCGATTCTACTCGTGTGATACCTACTGTGTAATTTATTACTAAGCCAGAAACCTTTCTTGGAGTGTCCACCATATTTCACCCAAGTTTCACCGTTATCGGACGAATGGTATATGAATGCATACGGGACTTGTTTGAAGCACTTCGCGTGTCGTCGCTCATTTGTTGAATCTACTCGTGCGCTACCCACTGTAAAAAGTATTTACTAAGTTAGAAACCTTCATGTAAGTGTCCACAACATCTCACCCAAGTTTCATCGCTATCGGACTAATGGTATATGAAAACATAGGGGACTTTGTTGAAACGTTCCACGCGTTGTCGCTCATTTGTTGAATTTATTCGTGTGCTACCTATTGCAAAATGGATTTACTAAGCCAGCAACCTTACCTGGAGTGCACACATCTCACCCAAGTTTCATCGCTATCGCACGTATGGTATATGAACGCATACGGGACTTTGTTGAAAGGCTTCGCGCCTCGTTGCTCATTTGTTGAATCTTCTCATGCGCTATCTATGGTAAATTGGATTTACTAAGCCAGAAACCTTCCTTGAAGGGTACACATCATATCACCAAGTTTCATAGCTATCAGACGAATGGTATATGAATCAATACGGGACTTTGTTAAAACGCTTCGCGTGTCGTCCCTCATTTGTTGATTCTACTCTTGCGCTACGTATTGTAATATGGATTTGTTAAGCCAGAAACCTTCCCTGGAGTGTACATAACATCTCAACCTAAGTTTCATCGCAATCGGATGAATGGTATATGAACGCATATGGGAAGTTGTCGAAACGCTTCGTGCGTCGTCACTCATTTGTTGAATCTACTCGTGCGCTGCCTATTGTAAATTGAATTTAATAAGCCAGAAACCTTTCATGAAGAGTACACAACGTCTTACTCAAGTTTCATAGCTATCGGACGAATGGTATATAAATGCATAGGGACTTTGTTGAAACGCTTTGTGTGTCGTCGCTCATTTGTTCAATCTACTCGTGTGCTATCTACTG
Source organism: Meconema thalassinum (assembly GCA_946902985.2). Taxonomy (NCBI): domain Eukaryota; kingdom Metazoa; phylum Arthropoda; class Insecta; order Orthoptera; family Tettigoniidae; genus Meconema; species Meconema thalassinum. The sequence goes on along the minus strand of OX336394.1, from coordinate 459,354,640 downwards.
TGAAATGTATTAACTAATTTTGAAACCTTAACATAAGTGAACACAACATCTCACCCAAGTTTCATCGCTATCGGACGAATGGTATATGAACACATACGGGACTTTTTTGAAACGCTTCGCGCATCGTCGCTCATTTGTTGAATCTACTCGTGCGCTACCTATTGCAAAATGGATTTACTAAGTCAGAAACCTTCCTTGGAGTGTACTCAACATCTCACCCAAGTTTCATCGCAATCGGACGAATGGTATATGAAAGCATAGGAGACATACACACCCACAGACAGACAGACGAACTATCACGTACAATTGATTTATATATATATAGGTAGATAGGCACAAGTATTGGTAGTGTAAATCTCAAGTTTCATTTTTTTTCAACTACCCAATAAAATGTTCTTATACTTTTTCTGACGTAACGTTTTCTCAGCCCAGGATAAACGTACAGCAGGAAACTTGGTCTCATTTTGAAGCTCTCATTCGTGTTTATCGGAAACTACGACTAAGGAGCTAACAATAGGCATATCTGTTGCTGCGGGGTGATGCAAGGAAGTTGTGCCTGTTTTGTCGCGAAGGGCTTCTTGTGTAATCGCTATGTCAGCAAATAGTGTGATTGTTGTTGTTGTTGTTGTTGAAACCTCACGTAAAGATATGGGTAGAGCCCTGCGTGGATAAACAAAAAGGTTTGTTATCCGAATCTACTCGCATTTTCAATTAGATAAAATATTAAAGCAACACATTTAATTATGAGCAAATCGTTTCCAGGGGCAGACCACCTCGATGTTCCGCGCCTTAAAACAACAATAACTAAATAATTAGCTAACTTAAGTCGTTCCCTTTGGCTATGTATGTCAAATTGTATGTTTAAAATGAATGTTACACAGCGATAATCGCAACCCTTCCTGTTTGGAGTGTTAATTATGCTTAATGACATAATGTGAATGAGATTACCTTAAATCATCTTACATTTGTCATGAAAGAAATATGATACGTCATAAACATCCGGGTCCTAGTAATGACATTAAACAAGTTCGGGTTGTATTCTAAAATATATCCGCTATCCACACAGCCTTGTAAACTATATCCGCATGGCGAAAAATGTTGCGGATATCCGCGCAGACTCTCAAGCTCTGTCCTTGGTCCATGTTGGTCATCAGCCCCGTGTAGTTGGGTGTGTGTTGAACTTGTCTAATAACCTGCATTCCTCTGGTGACTGTACTAGTTTGTGTAGGCAGCGCGACATCATTCGAGACGTTGTTCCTTGCGTGTTCAAAGCACGCTCGGGAAATTCGGAGATTTATCTGTTTTTATTTCTAAAAATACGTTTAACTGACCAATGTGCTTTAGTGGATTAATGGAACCGAGTAGTGTGGTGTAGGAAAAGTAATTGTAATTGCAGCCGAATGGCAAAACCCGTGTATTGTGTTATTATTGCTAACAGCAGCTATTGCAAGACTGGTCAGCTGATGCTCATGTCTTTGCTTCAGAAAATAAAAGTGATAATATCTAGAAGTTGACTTCCACAATGGTGGAAAACACATTCATATAATCTTCCACATCTCGCACGCATTGCTTTGCATTCCAGCTAGGCTACTTCATTTCCGTGTGAGAGAGTGTTCAATGACGCTGGAAATATTGTTACTAAGAGAAGGGCAGCCCTTAGTTCTGAAGTCATGGAGCAATGAAGTATGATTGTGAACTTCAACTTGAAACTCTTGTGTCATTAAATAATCAATATTAAAATATATATTTAAATAATAGGCCTATTATTAACTTAAATGCTTTTGAATTTATTTATTTTTTACTTGGAAAGACATTTCTGATTGTTGGGTTGGCATTGATATCTGTGCAGGCCTATCGTAAGTAAGTTGCAATGTGTATGAGTTTTGTTTCTGATTATTAAAAGTATGTCAACCACAGTCATGTTGGTCCTCCGGGCTGGATGACCAACATGTGGAGAACTTCATTTTTAATAATCAGAAACAAAACACATACACATTGCAACTTACTTACGATAGGCGTACAAAGATATCAATGCCAACCCCAACAATCAGAAACGTCTTTCCTTAACACCACCTTTACAATTACAATTTAGAATCATATTTTCCTCATAGCAAATGGAATTGTAAACATTTAAAAGTATGATATTCAAAGCTTATAGACTGCTGTGTGCACTCGACTGAAGTTCCATTAATCGGTTGACCGATCGGCAGCTCTACTAAAGATCCAGGGTTAATAAGCACACCACTTACAGGTAGCAGCAGCAGCCTCTGTTCCTTTCTCCGCCACCTCGATGACAGTCTTCTGCACCACCTCACTGACTCTAATCTTCTCACTGGAGATGCCGGACAGATCGGCCGCGTCAGTGAAGAGGTCCGTCACGCCCAACTGAGAACACACATTTGTAGCATCTGAGGTTCAGGGTTTGTATTGACTGAATATGGCCACGATACCCAGAGGATGACGTCACTCACTGACACACGCGCCGGACCGGCCGGTGGCGCTGTCCCACAAAACTAAAACTTGTTTGTATTTCAAGTTTATATTTACAATTTTCAAGTTTTTTAAATAATACAAAAAATTGTAAAGAAAATGAGTCCAAACTCGGACTTGTTAAACTGTCGTTTATTACATCTTATTTATGATTGTATTGCAACTTCTGCAGTACCGGTAGTTTTAACATTTCAAACAAATGTCATTTGTCCGCCGAGTGAGTGACGTCATCCTCTGGGTGTCATGGCCAAACGGAAAGACTATAAGACATCACAACTCCTTACAGGCCTTGGAGGCCCTGCAAGTAGTGG